>BSBM01001421.1:0-1272520 GCA_027924585.1 Larix kaempferi | reverse complement strand
TGGTCGAGAACCTCCCTGAAACTCCCTTCAGGACAGTATACTGCAGATGGTCAATCCCGTCGTGAGTTTTTACCCATAAAGTCTTCTGCAGCTGATCAGAGTGTGTCTGATGAAATTAAGTTAGCCAATTGGGGAAATTTGCAGCAGTTCTGCACTGCCAGAAATCTGGATGATATGGCAAATGATATCCTGACTCTGAAAGCTTCTCATGAGAATCAAAGGATTCAAATTGAAAGAGTGGCTACCAAAATAGATTTACTAGATCATCTGTTGCATGATACAACAGAAATTGAAAAGGCTGTAAAAATAGCCGGCTGATAAGCTACATAAGAGGATGCAAGTTCTTGAAGATTTAATAAGAACAAACCACAGGAACTTAAAAGAAAAGAATATAGAGTTCCTGATCATGTTTTAAAATTGGCCAGCAAAGGTCATTCAAAATCAGCATCCTTGTGGAGCTTTATCTCTGCTTCCAGAAGAAGAAAAAGCCTGAATGGGGATTTTGGTGAGTCAGATATGCAGAAAGAGCAAATAGAAAATTGGATCTCTGAATTTAAGACTATGAAACCTGTCTTAGATCCCAAAACATATAGGAGATTTAGACATGATGGCAGCAGAATCCTCAATATGAGAACTCCTAGAATTGAGTATGATACTCATATGCCAGATGCACAGGGTGTATCCTCCGTTCCAAAAGTCTTTACTTTTGGGATAAATAATATGAATAATTTAATTTCCCAAATGCCAGAACAGCCTGTTCTTAATATTCAGTGTCAAAGTAGAGAGGAAATCAAGAATGCTATTCAGCTTCTTACACACTGGATTTTGTATAAAAAACAACAAGATCATAATGTAACTGGGCAGATGCTTGGAGCTCAGTTAGTCGCGGGTCTGTCAGGGTTAGCCTATGAATGGTGGCGCTGGTTGCCACAAGAAACTAGAAATGAGATACTTGCTTCAAATGAAGCAGATGAGCAAATTCTCTCTGCTCTTGGGAGAGAATTTTATGGACCCCGAAGACCATGAAGACATAGATCATCTAGCTTCTTTGTTTATGACTGCTAGATTGTGTGATCTTGGTAAGGCTGATGAATACTTTTGTTTATATGCAAAAGTTGTTAATAACTTCTGGGAAATCAGGCGATCCAGCCTATCTCAAGCACTACCTCCGTAGTTTCCCAGGACATGTCCCCAGATGCCGTAGAACGTGCCCTTAAAGAAAAGAATATCCCGCTCCATACTTTATCTCTAGCACAACTTCAACAGCATATTATGGAAACTTGGCAAGAGCATTGTTTGGAGATAAGAGTAAATAAGGATATTAAGAGGCACCAGAAGATGTTTTCAGCATCTTTCTGCAAAGAAGTTGCAGGAATGCCAGATTGGGGGGTGTGGTGCACATAACAGAGGTCATTTTGGCAAAGATTGCCACTGTAAGAAAAAGAAGAAATATTTTACCTCTGAGAAAAAGGTATCATCCTGATAAGCCTTATCGACATAAGTCCAAATTTCGAAAACCCTTCCACAAGAAAAAATATGCTTATGGTAAGAAATATGTTAAGAGAAGGAAGGAAAAAGGTCCAGGAGATACATGTTTTATCTGTGGCAAAAAAGGACATTGGTCTTCTAAATGTCCTGATCGGAAAAATAAGCCAAGGTTGGCTGCTCTTAGCAAATCTTTAGACCCAACTTGGTGGGATTTCTGTTTGGTTTCATCTGAGCCTCCAGCTTCAGATGATGATATTGTTTTTCTGCCCGATCTGAAGATGGACTCTTCAGATAGTTCCGATCATGATCCTCCTCAGCTTGCTAAATGTGATCCCTCTTCTCTTTCCAGTTCAGATTCTGAGAGTGATGCACATTTAGGGGGGTGTGAGCTCCAGATTTTGATTACAGTTTATATATGTTTTCTAAAGCCATTTCTCCGGTACAGTTAGAAAAAAAGATTGGCTGATATTGATTTACAGCTCTCTACAATTCCAATCTTCAGACATAAAGAAAGAACTCTTTTAAGAGAGGAAAAGAAAGCTTTGCAGAGTCAAGTACAGAATTTGCAGCAAGATAAAGGAAAAGGTCAGATAGATTTAAGTTTTAATCCTGCAGTCCTTTATCAAGATTATCCAGGAAGTCACAGGGATCGACAGTCTCACAGAACTGATAGAGAAAATCTGCTTAGATTGAAATTAAAAGAAAAGCAGAAGCAAATAAGAAGTTTAGTTAAAGAAGCAGTATGATATTAAGAGTGCCTCTAACAGCTCTTTTGTTAGAAAAAGAACAGTCTTCAGAAGAAGAATTATCAAATGAGATTGAACGTGTATGTGGTCCTCTTTCGACTGAAAAGTCTCCTTCACCTGAAGAATCCCCCATCTCCAAAGTCTCAAAGTCTAAGTCTGCTTGGAGCAGTTCAAGGTCCTCAAACTTTTCATCACCTTACAGTTCTGTCCCAATGAGTTTAAGTTCTTATCCTGTACAGTGTCTGCTAGATTCAGGATCCCAGTTTAATTTAGCCAAAGGAAATGCTTTACCTAGTTTTTACTGGGATAAAAACTCAAGAATTTGGATCTGCCATACAAGGAACCCCTGTATATATGAATGGCAAAGCTGATAATTTCCCTATTTCTTTGTCTGGTAATAGATTAACAGTTTCCTTTATTAAGGCTTGATTTGATTAAAGAAGATTGTGTGCTCGGTTCTGAGTTCTTGCATAAAGTCAGTCCTTTCCTCTGTAAAATACCCAAGCAAACTCCTTTACTTGTACAGTCAATAATAAATCTATTTCTTTACCCTTGAGTTATAGTTCTGTACAACGGTGTAAAGCTATAGTTTCAACCGAGTCTCCTAATCCTCCTGCCTCACTGCATAAAATGGGAAAGGTGCATGATTTTTGCAGAATTACACAGTGAGAAGTTCTTATCTGGGATAGCAGAGAAATTAAAAAGAGATTGTTGTTCAGAAAGTCCTAATGCTTTTTGGACAAGGTGAAAAAATATTTTTGTATCTCTTCCTTTTGATCCTGCTTCAAAAGATAAAACCTATGAAAGGCCTCTGCTAGATTGATGAGTCCCAGTGAAAGAAGAATTTTGTTCTAATGAAGTACAAGATCTCCTGAAAAAGGGTTTGATAGAACCATCTAAAAGTTCTTGGGCTTGTCGTGCTTTTGTTGTCAATAAGCAATTCGGAGCAAAAAAGAGGAAAGCCCCCGCCTGGTTGTTAATTTCAAGCCACTTAATGCAGTACTCCAGAAGATAAGGTATCCTCTACCCGATAAAGCAAGTCTTCTTCAGAAAATCACTGGATGTACTATTTTTAGTAAATTTGATTTGAAGTCAGGGTTTATATCAGATTGGGATAGAACAGAAAGATAGATTCAAAACTGCCTTTGTTGTCCCTCATGGGCAGTATCAATGGAAAGTCCTTCCATTTGGAATTAACAATGCTCCCTCTGAATTCCAAAAACGAATGGAAGATATCTTTAGGGATATTCCGTGGCTAGCAGTATTTATGATGATATTTTTGATATGCTCCAAAAATCTACAAGATCATCTCAAACACTTACAAAAGTTTTATGAGCTAGTCTTCAAACATGGGTTAGTCTTATCTGAAAGTAAAATGGAGATAGGTAAGACTGAAATAGAATTTTTGGGTTTTAAAGATCAAGGGGAGGTCAGGTGGTTTTACAAAATCATGTATTACAGACATTTCAGCATTTCCCTGACCAGATTACAGACAAAACCCAGTTGCAGCGATTTTTTGGGGCTGCCTGAATTACATCAGACCCCTTCTATAAAGGCCAAGCAGCAGATATTGCATTGCCTACAGCAAAGGCTTAAGAAGAAGCCAATACCTTGGTCTGATAAAATGACTCTGGCGGTTCAGCAGATTAAAGCCAGAGTAAAAGAGCTCCCAGCTCTCTCCCTTCCTCAAGGAAATGGAAAGTTGATCATTGAAACTGATGCTTCGAGCACCACATGGGGAGGAGTTCTTATTGAAGAATTGGATGGTAAATCCAATATCTGCGGTTATGCTTCTGGCTCATTTAAAGGAGCTGAGTTAAATTATCCTTCCAGCCACAAGGAGATACTTGCTGTTAAGAAAACGGTTAATCATTTCATTTTATATTTAAAACCAGTAAGATTTGTAATTAGGACAGATCTTAAAATCATGCCTGGTATCTTCAAAAATGAAAATTTAATGGCTGAAAATAGTAGCAGAATTCTAAAATGGTTTCTATGGCTTAGTAACTTTGACTATGATATTGTTTATAAGCCTGGTTATTTGAATTGTTTAGCTGATATGCTAACTCGTGAGACTTTGCAGTCAAAGCTACCAATCCTGAATATGTTTTCTGCTGGTTCTTCTGGTTCGAAGAAAGATCAAAGATGGATTCCAAAGAAGGATATAAGTGGTAAATGGAAAGGCTCCTATGAATGAAGAGGAGTTAGAAAAGCAGACCCCTTCCTTCGTCCCTGTTCTTGGCCCCATGGGACAAAGATATTTCTGAAGACGAACGCCAGCAGCTGCTGGATTATGCAAGCAAGGAAGACGCTGAAAAATACCTCAGTCTTACTCTTATTCGACAAATCCAAGCAAGTCCCTGTAAAATTGCTCATTTTGGAGCGATGGGAGAAAGATGCTTTCTGCGGGTTTAACTGAAGCTCAAGAAAAATTGGTGCAATGCAGTGAATTATGGCTTGATGGCAATGAAGAAAAGAACGGCTGGGTATGGTATGTTGATATTGGCCAAGGGAATCTAACCTGGAGATCCTATAATTTAATTCTCCCAATTCTGTCGTGAGCAAAAAATCTGTAATTCATATGTGCAGACCCAGGGAATATGAGGAATCGAAAATGGTCAGGATGGACCCAAGTTTTCCTAGAAAAATTCTGCCCAAGAAAAGAATGGATTGAGCGTAAAGCCTAACTTTATACTTCATCTTGAAGCAGATATGCAAGCTGCTGATCAGGCAAATCAGTGGTTTTAAATTCTTGCTAAGACACCATGGAGGAAGATATACTCCCTCTGGAACATTATGTAACTGTCACACAGAAGTTTATAAAGAGAGATAGCCAAGGTAACAGATTGGACACCAAGGTCCATCGAAGAACTCTGCCACTCAACTACAGGGTTGAGTCTAATTTTGCTTCTGAATTATGTTTGGTCCAAATGAAGCATTAAAAGGATCAGATGTTGAACAGTGCTTCGGAGAGAAGCTTTACCCCTGACATGACTGATAGTGAACCTGAAAATGAGTATTGGCAGTTTCCTGAGACTCAGCCAAATTACATAGAAGAAGAACTGGTACGCAGAGAAATTGAAGAAAGCAATTATGATGACGGCTGTCTTGATTGTGTCTGTGGCGGTGTTCCAGGTCCTGGTGGTGAGACACATTGCGTCTGTGGATCCGGCTACTCTACTGATTAAAAACTCCCGTTGATTGTTTCCAGGAATGAAAGCCTAGTCGGTCCGATTTGATATCTTTTGTAAATATTCTGCTTTTTTACGGGAAGCCGTTGGTGGGCCTCTCCGCTTTTAAGATTGTCTGCCATGATTTCCTCGGGATGATTATTGTTCCCCGAGATGCTTTGTAATAGTTAATGGGCCATGGTCTTGTCGGCCATAAGAATCTTTTGTCGCTGTCAAAGGTACCGGGTCCCCATATGGCGCTGCCTGATGAAGGGATGAGATAACATCGTGTGGATCCCACGATGCCCCGGAATCTCCTTAGTGCTCTACTTTTGACTGGATAGTGTAAGTTCTAAGTGACCGGTTGACCGGCTTTATAGAATTATAAATACAAGGCCTTAGAACTCATTTAGGGGCATCGAGTCGAGTCGCATGAGCAAGTAGTCCGCTCTGCAATTAAGTCGTCTGAGCAAGTAGTCCGCTCGACAGTGTTTAGGTTGTGTGAGAGCCGAGCCCGTAATGCTCTGCAAGTTGCCCATTTGGGTATAACATTGCACCAGAAAGGCAAAGACTCGTTCTGTAAAAAGTCTGTGTCTGTAAGAGCCGAGCCCGTATGCTCTGCAAGTTGCCCATTTGGGTATAACATTGCACCAGAAAGGTGAGGACTCCCTCTGTCAAAGTCTGTAAGTGAGGGATATGCTAGTAAGCATATCTTGGGACTCCCAGGAGCTTGAAATTAGCTATATGCCTTCGGGAAATAGTGAAATCTAAATGGACCCAAGACATTGTGCTTAGGCATAAGTTCGGCTCAAGCAATGTTTAATTCCGCAAGATCCTGATAACCTGGATGGTTATCAGGATCTTGCGGAATTAAAACATTGCTTGAGCCGAAATATTCAACACATTGGGGAAAAATAACAACTTTTGAGAGAAACGCCATCAACATTACTTGCTGCTATTATTTATTGCCACAACATTACAGACACAGTGGATCGACCTCGGATTGCGAAGTTCGTCACCACAATATTTACTCTGGACTTATGCCTAAGCACAATGTCTTGGGTCCATTTAGATTTCACTATTTCCCGAAGGCATATAGCTAATTTCAAGCTCCTGGGAGTCCCAAGATATGCTTACTAGCATACCCTCACTTACAGACTTTTGACAGGAGGGAGTCCTCACCTTTCTGGTTGCAATGTTATACCCAAAATGGGCAACTTGCAGAGCATACGGGCTCGGCTCTTACAGACACATGACTTTTTACAGAACGAGTCTTTGCCTTTCTGGTGCAATGTTATACCCAAATGGGCAACTTGCAGAGCATACGGGCTCGGCTCTCACACACCTAAACACTGTCGAGCGGACTACTTGCTCAGACCGACTTAATTGCAGAGCGGACTACTTGCTCATGCGACTCGACTCGATGCCCTAAATGAGTTCTAAGGCCTTGTATTTATAATTCTAAAGCCGGTCAACCGGTCACTTAGAAACTTACACTATCCAGTCAAAAGTAGAGCACTAAGAGATTCCGGGGCATCGTGGGACCACACGATGTTATCTCATCCCTTCATCAGGCAGCGCCATATGGGGACCCCGGTACCTTTGACAGCGACAAAAGATTCTTATGGCCGACAAGACCATGGCCCATTAACTATTACAAAGCATCTCGGGGAACAATAATCATCCCGAGGAAATCATGGCAGACAATCTTAAAAGCGGAGAGGCCCACCAACGGCTTCCGTAAAAAGCAGAATATTTACAAAAGATATCAAATCGGACCGACTAGGGCTTTCATTCCTGGAAACAATCAACGGGAGTTTTTAATCAGTAGAGTAGCCGGATCCACAGACGCAATGTGTCTCACCACCAGGACCTGGAACACCGCCACAGACACAATCAAGACAGCCGTCATCATAATTGCTTTCTTCAATTTCTCTGCGTACCAGTTCTTCTTCTATGTAATTTGGCTGAGTCTCAGGAAACTGCCAATACTCATTTTCAGGTTCACTATCAGTCATGTCAGGGGTAAAGCTTCTCTCCGAAGCACTGTTCAACATCTGATCCTTTTAATGCTTCATTTTGGACCAAACATAAATTCAGAAGCAAAATTAGACTCAACCCTGTAGTTGAGTGGCAGAGTTCTTCGATGGACCTTGGTGTCCAATCTGTTACCTTGGCTATCTCTCTTTATAAACTTCTGTGTGACAGTTACATAATGTTCCAGAGGAGTATATCTTCCTCCATGGTGTCTTAGCTATGAATTTAAACCACTGATTTGCCTGATCAGCAGCTTGCATATCTGCTTCAAGATGAAGTATAAAGTTAGCTTTACGCTCAATCCATTCTTTTCTTGGGCAGAATTTTTCTAGGAAAACTTGGGTCCATCCTGACCATTTTCGATTCCTCATATTCCCTGGGTCTGCACATATGATTACAGATTTTTGCTCACGACAGAATTGGAGAAATTAAATTATAGGATCTCCAGGTTAGATTCCCTTGGCCAATATCAACATACCATACCCAGCCGTTCTTTTCTTCATTGCCATCAAGCCATAATTCACTGCATTGCACCAATTTTTCTTGAGCTTCAGTTAAACCGCAGAAAGCATCTTTCCTCCCATCGCTCCAAAATGAGCAATTTACAGGGACTTGCTTGGATTTGTCGAATAAGAGTAAGACTGAGGTATTTTTCAGCGTCTTCCTTGCTTGCATAATCCAGCAGCTGCTGGCGTTCGTCTTCAGAAATATCTTTGTCCCATGGGGCCAAGAACAGGGACGAAGGAGGGGTCTGCTTTTCTAACTCCTCTTCATTCATAGGAGCCTTTCCTTTACCACTTATATCCTTCTTTGGAATCCATCTTTGATCTTTCTTCGAACCAGAAGAACCAGCAGAAAACATATTCAGGATTGGTAGCTCTGACTGCAAAGTCTCACGAGTTAGCATATCAGCTAAACAATTCAAATAACCAGGCTTTATAAAACAATATCATAGTCAAAGTTACTAAGCCATAGAAACCATTTTAGAATTCTGCTACTATTTTCAGCCATTAAATTTTCATTTTTGAAGATACCAGGCATGATTTTAAGATCTGTCCTAATTACAAATCTTACTGGTTTTAAATATAAAATGAAATGATTAACCGTTTTCTTAACAGCAAGTATCTCCTTGTGGCTGGAAGGATAATTTAACTCAGCTCCTTTAAATGAGCCAGAAGCATAACCGCAGATATTGGATTTACCATCCAATTCTTCAATAAGAACTCCTCCCCATTGTGGTGCTCGAAGCATCAGTTTCAATGATCAACTTTCCATTTCCTTGAGGAAGGGAGAGAGCTGGGGAGCTCTTTTACTCTGGCTTTAATCTGCTGAACCGCCAGAGTCATTTTATCAGACCAAGGTAATTGGCTTCTTCTTAAGCCTTTGCTGTAGGCAATGCATATCTGCTGCTTGGCCTTTATAGAAGGGTCTGATGTAATTCAGGCAGCCCAAAAATCGCTGCAACTGGGTTTTGTCTGTAATCTGGTCAGTGGAAATGCTGAAATGTCTGTAATACATGATTTTGTAAAACCACCTGACCTCCCTTGATCTTTAAACCCCAAAAATTCTATTTCAGTCTTACCTATCTCCATTTTACTTTCAGATAAGGACTAACCCATGTTTGAAGACTAGCTCATAAAACTTTTGTAAGTGTTTGAGATGATCTTGTAGATTTTTTGGAGCATATCAAAATATCATCAATAAATACTGCTAGCCACGGAATATCCCTAAAGATATCTTCCAATCGTTTTTGGAATTCAGAGGGAGCATTGTTAATTCCAAATGGAAGGAACTTTCCATTGATACTGCCCATGAGGGACAACAAAGGCAGTTTTGAATCTATCTTTCTGTTCTATCCCAATCTGATAAAACCCTGACTTCAAATCAAATTTACTAAAAATAGTACATCCAGTGATTTTCTGAAGAAGACTTGCTTTATCGGGTAGAGGATACCTTATCTTCTGGAGTACTGCATTAAGTGGCTTGAAATTAACAACCAGGCGGGGCTTTCCTCTTTTTTGCTCCGAATGCTTATTGACAACAAAAGCACGACAAGCCCAAGAACTTTTAGATGGTTCTATCAAACCCTTTTTCAGGAGATCTTGTAACTTCATTAGAACAAAATTCTCTTTCACTGGGACTCATCAATCTAGCAGAGGCCTTCATAGGTTTTATCTTTTGAAGAGGATCAAAAGGAAGAGAGATACAAAATATTTTTCCCTTGTCCCAAAAAGCATTAGGACCTTTCTGAACAACAATCTCTTTTTAATTTCTCTGCTATCCCAGATAAGAACTTCTCACTGTGTAATTCTGCAAAAATCATGCACCTTTCCATTTTATGCAGTGAGGCAGGAGGATTAGGAGACTCGGTTGAAACTATAGCTTTACACCGTTGTACAGAACTATAACTCAAGGGTAAAGAAATAGATTTATTATTGACTGTACAAGTAAAGGGAGTTTTGCTTGGGTATTTACAGAGAAAGGACTGACTTTATGCAAGAACTCAGAACCGAGCACACAATCTTCTTTAATCAAATCAAGCCTTAATAAAGAAACTGTTAATCTATTACCAGACAAAGAAATAGGGGAAATTATCAGCTTTGCCATTCATATATACAGGGGTTCCTTGTATGGCAGATCCAAATTCTTGAGTTTTATCCCAGTAAAAACTAGGTAAAGCATTTCCTTTGGCTAAATTAAACTGGGATCCTGAATCTAGCAGACACTGTACAGGATAAGACTTAAACTCATTGGGACAGAACTGTAAGGTGATGAAAAGTTTAGGACCTTGAACTGCTCCAAGCAGACTTAGACTTTGAGACTTTGGAGATGGGGATTCTTCAGGTGAAGGGAGACTTTTCAGTCGAAAGGAGGACCACATACACGTTCAATCTCATTTGATATTTCTTCTTCTGAAGACTGTTCTTTTTCTAACAAAAGAGCTGTTAGAGCACTCTTAATATCATCTGCTTCTTTAACTAAACTTCTTATTTGCTTCTGCTTTTCTTTTAATTTCAATCTAAGCAGATTTTTCTCTATCAGTTTCTGTGAGACTGTCGATCCCTGTGACTTCCTGGATAATCTTGATAAAGGACTGCAGGATTAAAACTTAAATCTATCTGACCTTTTCCTTTATCTTGCTGCAAATTCTGTACTTGACTCTGCAAAGCTTTCTTTTCCTCTCTTAAAAGAGTTCTTTTCTTTATGTCTGAAGATTGGAATTGTAGAGAGCTGTAAATCAATATCAGCCAATCTTTTTTCTAACTGTACCGGAGAAAATGGCTTTAGAAAACATATATAAACTGTAATCAAAATCTGGTGAGCTCACACCCCCCTAAATGTGCATCACTCTCAGAATCTGAACTGGAAAGAGAAGAGGGATCACATTTAGCAAGCTGAGGAGGATCATGATCGGAACTATCTGAAGAGTCATCTTCAGAATCGGGCAGAAAAACAATATCATCATCTGAAGCTGGAGGCTCAGATGAAACCAAACAGAAATCCCACCAAGTTGGGTCTAAAGATTTGCTAAGAGCAGCCAACCTTGGCTTATTTTTCCGATCAGGACATTTAGAAGACCAATGTCCTTTTTTGCCACAGATAAAACATGTATCTCCTGGACCTTTTTCCTTCCTTCTCTTAACATATTTCTTACCATAAGCATATTTTTTCTTGTGGAAGGGTTTTTCGAAATTTGGACTTATGTCGATAAGGCTTATCAGGATGATACCTTTTCTCAGAGAGGTAAAATATTTCTTCTTTTTCTTACAGTGGCAATCTTTGCCAAAATGACCTCTGTTATGTGCACCACACCCCCAATCTGGGCATTCCTGCAACTTCTTTGCAGAAAGATGCTGAAAACATCTTCTGGTGCCTCTTAATATCCTTATTTACTCTTATCTCCAAACAATGCTCTTGCCAAGTTTCCATAATATGCTGTTGAAGTTGTGCTAGAGATAAAGTATGGAGCGGGATATTCTTTTTCTTTAAGGGGCACGTTCTACGGCATCTGGGACATGTCCTGGGAAACTACGGAGGTAGTGCTTGAGATAGGCTGGATCGCCTGATTTCCCAGAAGTTATTAACAACTTTTGCATATAACAAAAGTATTCATCAGCCTTACCAAGATCACACAATCTAGCAGTCATAAACAAAGAAGCTAGATGATCTATGTCTTCATGGTCTTCGGGTCCATAAAATTCTCTCCCAAGAGCAGAGAGAATTTGCTCATCTGCTTCATTTGAAGCAAGTATCTCATTTCTAGTTTCTTGTGGCAACCAGCGCCACCATTCATAGGCTAACCCTGACAGACCCGCGACTAACTGAGCCTCCAAGCATCTGCCCCAGTTACATTATGATCTTGTTGTTTTTTATACAAAATCCAGTGTGTAAGAAGCTGAATAGCATTCTTGATTTCCTCTCTACTTTGACACTGAATATTAAGAACAGGCTGTTCTGGCATTTGGGAAATTAAATTATTCATATTATTTATCCCAAAAGTAAAGACTTTTGGAACGGAGGATACACCCTGTGCATCTGGCATATGAGTATCATACTCAATTCTAGGAGTTCTCATATTTGAGGATTCTGCTGCCATCATGTCTAAATCTCCTATATGTTTTGGATCTAAGACAGGTTTCATAGTCTTAAATTCAGAGATCCAATTTTCTATTTGCTCTTTCTGCATATCTGACTCACCAAAATCCCATTCAGGCTTTTCTTCTTCTGGAAGCAGAGATAAAGCTCCCAAGGATGCTGATTTTGAATGACCTTTGCTGGCCAATTTTAAAACATGATCAGGAACTCTATATTCTTTTCTTTTAAGTTCCTGTGTTGTTCTTATTAAATCTTCAAGAACTTGCATCCTCTTATGTAGCTTATCAGCGGCTATTTTTACAGCCTTTTATCAATTTCTGTTGTATCATGCAACAGATGATCTAGTAAATCTATTTTGGTAGCCACTCTTTCAATTTGAATCCTTTGATTCTCATGAGAAGCTTTCAGAGTCAGGATATCATTTTGCCATATCATCCAGATTTCTGCTGGCAGTGCAGAACTGCTGCAAATTTCCCCAATTGGCTAACTTAATTTCATCAGACACACTCTGATCAGCTGCAGAAGACTTTATGGTGTAAAAACTCACGACGGGATTTGACCATCTGCAGTTATACTGTCTGAAGGGAGTTTCAGGGAGGTTTTCGACCAGGGATATAGGATTTTTGGCCTTGGACATTTGTTTCCATAGCAGAATTTTGTCTTGGCAACGAAAACATTCCTAGAGTTGGAAACTCATGATGAGGACTGGTGAGACTTGGTGTTTCTCTTTTTGTTTTAATTTTTTGTTTAATTTTATTGCAGTGCGTGACAATTTGCATGCTGACCTCTATGCTCAAAATCAGACAAACCAGTAAATGATTCTGAGGGGTTATCAACAGAGGACTCTATATTTACAGAAGACTCTTTTTGTACAGAGGATTGTCTAGACAATTGATTAGACATTGCTTGACGCCTTGCATTATGATAAGATGACAATGATGCTGACTTGATCAGAGGAGGTTGGAATCTGGGAATTGGTTCCTGTGCAGAAGATCTGAAAGAAGAAGTAGATTCATCAAAAACTAAGGGTTTTGGGGTTCATAAGAGCTTTAAACCCTTTCTTGATGCCTAAGTTCTGTGTACTTCATCTCCCAAGACTGGGGATACTTTATACCCGTCCAATTAAAAGTAATTGGAGTTGCATTTCGGGAACGAGATTTGGGTGTTTCCACCACGCTGCAGTCTGCGGAACTGTTATGAACTTGAGACCTAAGCTGGGGAAGGGTGTCATTGCCAAATCGAACGCAAACACCTCCTTTCAGTTGGATAATCTTGGATCCATTCAACATGTCAAAACCTTTGGGGAGAATGTAGGCTTTCAAGAGATTGTATATATGTGGGTCGTCTAGACTGACAGAAAAGCGAGGATATATAGTACCGAAAGCAGGGCCATCATGAAGTGGGGCAGTGAAACCACCTATGACTGCATCAGAAAAATTATTATGTCTAGTATCAACTACACAACATAAAGAAGAAACAGAAAGACGGGGACGGACCAAGGGACCTAAACCAAGTTAAACGGCACCGAAGTGTGCATATTTAAACTTCCTTTCTTTTGCCCAATCAATTTGAGATTTATCTAACAAAGAGATATGGATTGGTTCTTGGTTGTCGGTAAAGGAAACATCAATACTTGAAACTTTAATTTGGGTGGCAGAGGTTAAATTCCACCATCTGAGTCTGTATACATCCTTTGGTAAAATCTGAGGTAATTCCCAATTTGCAGAGGAATCCTGGTCATCTATTGTAATATAAGAAGCATCTGCACTATCAGAAGTGGAAGGATTAAAAGAACTAGATCGCCTATTCTGCTAGGAGACTTCCCACGTCATTGGCTGATTGGCACTCCAGTGTTGTCAGCTGAACTGTATCCATAGTAGGATCCATGCTGAATAAGGTGAGGGCTGACTTCTACGCTGCGGGCAACAAATAGACTTACTCCCCTTCTCACAGGCCTTACTGCTATGACTTCCGCACTACGCTTACACCTTAATGGTCTCCACTATTTCCTCATTGGTCATTTTCCAACCAACTACAAGATACATTTTGTTCCTTAGGAGTTTGTAAAGCATTCAACCAAACATTCATAAACATGTGCAATATAAAGCATAAAAAGCTTCTGGAATACAGAGAAATAGATAATACCAGACAAATATGAGAATCGCCATATTTGTTAGATAAAGATTTATCTAACAAAGAGATATGGATTGGTTCTTGGTTGTCGGTAAAGGAAACATCAATACTTGAAACTTTAATTTGGGTGGCAGAGGTTAAATTCCACCATCTGAGTCTGTATACATCCTTTGGTAAAATCTGAGGTAATTCCCAATTTGCAGAGGGAATCCTGGTCATCTATTGTAATATAAGAAGCATCTGCACTATCAGAAGTGGAAGGATTAAAAGAACTAGATCGCCTATCTGCTAGGGAGACTTCCACGTCATTGGCTGATTGGCACTCCAGTGTTGTCAGCTGAACTGTATCCATAGTAGGATCCATGCTGAATAAGGTGAGGGCTGACTTCTACGCTGCGGGCAACAAATAGACTTACTCCCCTTCTCACAGGGCCTTACTGCTATGACTTCCGCACTACGCTTACACCTTAATGGTCTCCACTATTTCCTCATTGGTCATTTCCACCAACTACAAGATACATTTTGTTCCTTAGGAGTTTGTAAAGCATTCAACCAAACATTCATAAACATGTGCAATATAAAGCATAAAAAGCTTCTGGAATACAGAGAAATAGATAATACCAGACAAATATGAGAATCGCCTCACTGGCTCTGATACCATCCAGGTTATCAGGATCTTGCGGAATTAAACATTGCTTGAGCCGAAATATTCAACACATTGGGAAAATAACAACTTTTGAGAGAAACGCCATCAACATTACTTGCTGCTATTATTTATGCCACAACATTACAGACACAGTGGATCGACCTCGGATTGCGAAGTTCGTCACCACAATATTTACTCTGGACTTATGCCTAAGCACAATGTCTTGGGTCCATTTAGATTTCACTATTTCCCGAAGGCATATAGCTAATTTCAAGCTCCTGGGAGTCCCAAGATATGCTTACTAGCATACCCTCACTTACAGACTTTGACAGAGGGAGTCCTCACCTTTTCTGGTGCAATGATATACCCAAATGGGCAACTGTGCAGAGCATACGGGCTCGGCTCTTACAGACACAGACTTTTTACAGAACGAGTCTTTGCCTTTCTGGTGCAATGTTATACCCAAATGGGCAACTTGCAGAGCATACGGGGCTCGGCTCTCACACACCTAAACACTGTCGAGCGGACTACTTGCTCAGACGACTTAATTGCAGAGCGGACTACTTGCTCATGCGACTCGACTCGATGCCCTAAATGAGTTCTAAGGCCTTGTATTTATAATTCTAAAGCCGGTCAACCGGTCACTTAGAACTTACACTATCCAGTCAAAAGTAGAGCACTAAGAGATTCCGGGGCATCGTGGGACCACACGATGTTATCTCATCCCTTCATCAGGCAGCGCCATATGGGGACCCGGTACCTTTGACAGCGACAAAAGATTCTTATGGCCGACAAGACCATGGCCCATTAACTATTACAAAGCATCTCGGGGAACAATAATCATCCTCGAGGAAATCATGGCAGACAATCTTAAAAGCGGAGAGGCCCACCAATGGCTTCCGTAAAAAGCAGAATATTTACAAAAGATATCAAATCGGACCGACTAGGCTTTCATTCCTGGAAACAATCAACGGGAGTTTTTAATCAGTAGAGTAGCCGGATCCACAGACGCAATGTTGTCTCACCACCAGGACCTGGAACACCCGCCACAGACACAATCAAGACAGCCGTCATCATAATTGCTTTCTTCAATTTCTCTGCGTACCAGTTCTTCTTCTATGTAATTTGGCTGAGTCTCAGGAAACTGCCAATACTCATTTTCAGGTTCACTATCCAGTCATGTCAGGGTAAAGCTTCTCTCCGAAGCACTGTTCAACATCTGATCCTTTTAATGCTTCATTTGGACCAAACATAAATTCAGAAGCAAAATTAGACTCAACCCTGTAGTTGAGTGGCAGAGTTCTTCGATGGACCTTGGTGTCCAATCTGTTACCTTGGCTATCTCTCTTTATAAACTTCTGTGTGACAGTTACATAATGTTTCCAGAGGAGTATCTTCCTCCATGGTGTCTTAGCAAGAATTTAAACCACTGATTTGCCTGATCAGCAGCTTGCATATCTGCTTCAAGATGAAGTATAAAGTTAGCTTTACGCTCAATCCATTCTTTTCTTGGGCAGAATTTTTCTAGGAAAACTTGGGTCCATCCTGACCATTTTCGATTCCTCATATTCCCTGGGTCTGCACATATGATTACAGATTTTTGCTCACGACAGAATTGGAGAATTAAATTATAGGATCTCCAGGTTAGATTCCCTTGGCCAATATCAACATACCATACCCAGCCGTTCTTTTCTTCATTGCCATCAAGCCATAATTCACTGCATTGCACCAATTTTTCTTGAGCTTCAGTTAAACCGCAGAAAGCATCTTTCTCCCATCGCTCCAAAATGAGCAATTTACAGGGACTTGCTTGGATTTGTCGAATAAGAGTAAGACTGAGGTATTTTTCAGCGTCTTCCTTGCTTGCATAATCCAGCAGCTGCTGGCGTTCGTCTTCAGAAATATCTTTGTCCCATGGGGCCAAGAACAGGGACGAAGGAGGGGTCTGCTTTTCTAACTCCTCTTCATTCATAGGAGCCTTTCCTTTACCACTTATATCCTTCTTTGGAATCCATCTTTGATCTTTCTTCGAACCAGAAGAACCAGCAGAAAACATATTCAGGATTGGTAGCTCTGACTGCAAAGTCTCACGAGTTAGCATATCAGCTAAACAATTCAAATAACCAGGCTTATAAACAATATCATAGTCAAAGTTACTAAGCCATAGAAACCATTTTAGAATTCTGCTACTATTTTCAGCCATTAAATTTTCATTTTTGAAGATACCAGGCATGATTTTAAGATCTGTCCTAATTACAAATCTTACTGGTTTTAAATATAAAATGAAATGATTAACCGTTTTCTTAACAGCAAGTATCTCCTTGTGGCTGGAAGGATAATTTAACTCAGCTCCTTTAAATGAGCCAGAAGCATAACCGCAGATATTGGATTTACCATCCAATTCTTCAATAAGAACTCCTCCCCATGTGGTGCTCGAAGCATCAGTTTCAATGATCAACTTTCCATTTCCTTGAGGAAGGGAGAGAGCTGGGAGCTCTTTTACTCTGGCTTTAATCTGCTGAACCGCCAGAGTCATTTTATCAGACCAAGGTATTGGCTTCTTCTTAAGCCTTTGCTGTAGGCAATGCATATCTGCTGCTTGGCCTTTATAGAAGGGTCTGATGTAATTCAGGCAGCCCAAAAATCGCTGCAACTGGGTTTTGTCTGTAATCTGGTCAGGGAAATGCTGAAATGTCTGTAATACATGATTTTGTAAAACCACCTGACCTCCCTTGATCTTTAAACCCAAAAATTCTATTTCAGTCTTACCTATCTCCATTTTACTTTCAGATAAGACTAACCCATGTTTGAAGACTAGCTCATAAAACTTTTGTAAGTGTTTGAGATGATCTTGTAGATTTTTGGAGCATATCAAAATATCATCAATAAATACTGCTAGCCACGGAATATCCCTAAAGATATCTTCCATTCGTTTTTGGAATTCAGAGGGAGCATTGTTAATTCCAAATGGAAGGACTTTCCATTGATACTGCCCATGAGGGACAACAAAGGCAGTTTTGAATCTATCTTTCTGTTCTATCCCAATCTGATAAAACCCTGACTTCAAATCAAATTTACTAAAAATAGTACATCCAGTGATTTTCTGAAGAAGACTTGCTTTATTGGGTAGAGGATACCTTATCTTCTGGAGTACTGCATTAAGTGGCTTGAAATTAACAACCAGGCGGGGCTTTCCTCTTTTTTGCTCCGAATGCTTATTGACAACAAAAGCACGACAAGCCCAAGAACTTTTAGATGGTTCTATCAAACCCTTTTTCAGGAGATCTTGTACTTCATTAGAACAAAATTCTCTTTCACTGGGACTCATCAATCTAGCAGAGGCCTTCATAGGTTTTATCTTTTGAAGAGGATCAAAAGGAAGAGATACAAAATATTTTTCCCTTGTCCAAAAAGCATTAGGACTTTCTGAACAACAATCTCTTTTTAATTTCTCTGCTATCCCAGATAAGAACTTCTCACTGTGTAATTCTGCAAAAATCATGCACCTTTCCATTTTATGCAGTGAGGCAGGAGGATTAGGAGACTCGGTTGAAACTATAGCTTTACACCGTTGTACAGAACTATAACTCAAGGGTAAAGAAATAGATTTATTATTGACTGTACAAGTAAAGGAGTTTGCTTGGGTATTTACAGAGAAAGGACTGACTTTATGCAAGAACTCAGAACCGAGCACACAATCTTCTTTAATCAAATCAAGCCTTAATAAAGAAACTGTTAATCTATTACCAGACAAAGAAATAGGGAAATTATCAGCTTTGCCATTCATATATACAGGGGTTCCTTGTAT
This sequence comes from Larix kaempferi, assembly GCA_027924585.1. Classification (NCBI taxonomy): domain Eukaryota; kingdom Viridiplantae; phylum Streptophyta; class Pinopsida; order Pinales; family Pinaceae; genus Larix; species Larix kaempferi. The sequence goes on along the minus strand of BSBM01001421.1, from coordinate 1,253,896 downwards.
GGCAGATCCAAATTCTTGAGTTTTATCCCAGTAAAAACTAGGTAAAGCATTTCCTTTGGCTAAATTAAACTGGGATCCTGAATCTAGCAGACACTGTACAGGATAAGACTTAAACTCATTGGGACAGAACTGTAAGGTGATGAAAAGTTTAGGACCTTGAACTGCTCCAAGCAGACTTAGACTTTGAGACTTTGGAGATGGGGATTCTTCAGGTGAAGGAGACTTTTCAGTCGAAAGAGGACCACATACACGTTCAATCTCATTTGATAATTCTTCTTCTGAAGACTGTTCTTTTTCTAACAAAAGAGCTGTTAGAGCACTCTTAATATCATCTGCTTCTTTAACTAAACTTCTTATTTGCTTCTGCTTTTCTTTTAATTTCAATCTAAGCAGATTTTCTCTATCAGTTCTGTGAGACTGTCGATCCCTGTGACTTCCTGGATAATCTTGATAAAGGACTGCAGGATTAAAACTTAAATCTATCTGACCTTTTCCTTTATCTTGCTGCAAATTCTGTACTTGACTCTGCAAAGCTTTCTTTTCCTCTCTTAAAAGAGTTCTTTCTTTATGTCTGAAGATTGGAATTGTAGAGAGCTGTAAATCAATATCAGCCAATCTTTTTTCTAACTGTACCGGAGAAATGGCTTTAGAAAACATATATAAACTGTAATCAAAATCTGGGAGCTCACACCCCCCTAAATGTGCATCACTCTCAGAATCTGAACTGGAAAGAGAAGAGGGATCACATTTAGCAAGCTGAGGAGGATCATGATCGGAACTATCTGAAGAGTCATCTTCAGAATCGGGCAGAAAAACAATATCATCATCTGAAGCTGGAGGCTCAGATGAAACCAAACAGAAATCCCACCAAGTTGGGTCTAAAGATTTGCTAAGAGCAGCCAACCTTGGCTTATTTTTCCGATCAGGACATTTAGAAGACCAATGTCCTTTTTTGCCACAGATAAAACATGTATCTCCTGGACCTTTTTCCTTCCTTCTCTTAACATATTTCTTACCATAAGCATATTTTTTCTTGTGGAAGGGTTTTCGAAATTTGGACTTATGTCGATAAGGCTTATCAGGATGATACCTTTTCTCAGAGGTAAAATATTTCTTCTTTTTCTTACAGTGGCAATCTTTGCCAAAATGACCTCTGTTATGTGCACCACACCCCCAATCTGGCATTCCTGCAACTTCTTTGCAGAAAGATGCTGAAAACATCTTCTGGTGCCTCTTAATATCCTTATTTACTCTTATCTCCAAACAATGCTCTTGCCAAGTTTCCATAATATGCTGTTGAAGTTGTGCTAGAGATAAAGTATGGAGCGGGATATTCTTTTCTTTAAGGGCACGTTCTACGGCATCTGGGACATGTCCTGGGAAACTACGGAGGTAGTGCTTGAGATAGGCTGGATCGCCTGATTTCCCAGAAGTTATTAACAACTTTTGCATATAACAAAAGTATTCATCAGCCTTACCAAGATCACACAATCTAGCAGTCATAAACAAAGAAGCTAGATGATCTATGTCTTCATGGTCTTCGGGTCCATAAAATTCTCTCCCAAGAGCAGAGAGAATTTGCTCATCTGCTTCATTTGAAGCAAGTATCTCATTTCTAGTTTCTTGTGGCAACCAGCGCCACCATTCATAGGCTAACCCTGACAGACCCGCGACTAACTGAGCTCCAAGCATCTGCCCAGTTACATTATGATCTTGTTGTTTTTTATACAAAATCCAGTGTGTAAGAAGCTGAATAGCATTCTTGATTTCCTCTCTACTTTGACACTGAATATTAAGAACAGGCTGTTCTGGCATTTGGGAAATTAAATTATTCATATTATTTATCCCAAAAGTAAAGACTTTTGGAACGGAGGATACACCCTGTGCATCTGGCATATGAGTATCATACTCAATTCTAGGAGTTCTCATATTTGAGGATTCTGCTGCCATCATGTCTAAATCTCCTATATGTTTTGGATCTAAGACAGGTTTCATAGTCTTAAATTCAGAGATCCAATTTTCTATTTGCTCTTTCTGCATATCTGACTCACCAAAATCCCATTCAGGCTTTTCTTCTTCTGGAAGCAGAGATAAAGCTCCCAAGGATGCTGATTTTGAATGACCTTTGCTGGCCAATTTTAAAACATGATCAGGAACTCTATATTCTTTTCTTTTAAGTTCCTGTGTTGTTCTTATTAAATCTTCAAGAACTTGCATCCTCTTATGTAGCTTATCAGCGGCTATTTTTACAGCCTTTTCAATTTCTGTTGTATCATGCAACAGATGATCTAGTAAATCTATTTTGGTAGCCACTCTTTCAATTTGAATCCTTTGATTCTCATGAGAAGCTTTCAGAGTCAGGATATCATTTGCCATATCATCCAGATTTCTGGCAGTGCAGAACTGCTGCAAATTTCCCCAATTGGCTAACTTAATTTCATCAGACACACTCTGATCAGCTGCAGAAGACTTTATGGGTAAAAACTCACGACGGGATTGACCATCTGCAGTATACTGTCTGAAGGGAGTTTCAGGGAGGTTTCGACCAGGGATATAGGATTTTTGGCCTTGGACATTTGTTTCCATAGCAGAATTTTGTCTTGGCAACGAAAACATTCCTAGAGTTGGAAACTCATGATGAGACTGGTGAGACTGGTGTTTCTCTTTTTGTTTTAATTTTTGTTTAATTTTATTGCATGCGGGACAATTTGCATGCTGACCTCTATGCTCAAAATCAGACAAACCAGTAAATGATTCTGAGGGGTTATCAACAGAGGACTCTATATTTACAGAAGACTCTTTTTGTACAGAGGATTGTCTAGACAATTGATTAGACATTGCTTGACGCCTTGCATTATGATAAGATGACAATGATGCTGACTTGATCAGAGGAGGTTGGAATCTGGGAATTGGTTCCTGTGCAGAAGATCTGAAAGAAGAAGTAGATTCATCAAAAACTAAGGGTTTTGGGTTCATAAGAGCTTTAACCCTTTCTTGATGCCTAAGTTCTGTGTACTTCATCTCCCAAGACTGGGGATACTTTATACCCGTCCAATTAAAAGTAATTGGAGTTGCATTTCGGGAACGAGATTTGGGTGTTTCCACCACGCTGCAGTCTGCGGAACTGTTATGAACTTGAGACCTAAGCTGGGGAAGGGTGTCATTGCCAAATCGAACGCAAACACCTCCTTTCAGTTGGATAATCTTGGATCCATTCAACATGTCAAAACCTTTGGGGAGAATGTAGGCTTTCAAGAGATTGTATATATGTGGGTCGTCTAGACTGACAGAAAAGCGAGGATATATAGTACCGAAAGCAGGGCCATCATGAAGTGGGGCAGTGAAACCACCTATGACTGCATCAGAAAAATTATTATGTCTAGTATCAACTACACAACATAAAGAAGAAACAGAAAGACGGGGACGGACCAAGGGACCTAAACCAAGTTTAACGGCACCGAAGTGTGCATATTTAAACTTCCTTTCTTTTGCCAAATATGAGAATCGCCTCACTGGCTCTGATACCATCCAGGTTATCAGGATCTTGCGGAATTAAACATTGCTTGAGCCGAAATATTCAACACATTGGGAAAATAACAACTTTTGAGAGAAACGCCATCAACATTACTTGCTGCTATTATTTATGCCACAACATTACAGACACAGTGGATCGACCTCGGATTGCGAAGTTCGTCACCACAATATTTACTCTGGACTTATGCCTAAGCACAATGTCTTGGGTCCATTTAGATTTCACTATTTCCCGAAGGCATATAGCTAATTTCAAGCTCCTGGGAGTCCCAAGATATGCTTACTAGCATACCCTCACTTACAGACTTTGACAGAGGGAGTCCTCACCTTTCTGGTGCAATGTTATACCCAAATGGGCAACTTGCAGAGCATACGGGCTCGGCTCTTACAGACACAGACTTTTTACAGAACGAGTCTTTGCCTTTCTGGTGCAATGTTATACCCAAATGGGCAACTTGCAGAGCATACGGGCTCGGCTCTCACACACCTAAACACTGTCGAGCGGACTACTTGCTCAGACGACTTAATTGCAGAGCGGACTACTTGCTCATGCGACTCGACTCGATGCCCTAAATGAGTTCTAAGGCCTTGTATTTATAATTCTAAAGCCGGTCAACCGGTCACTTAGAACTTACACTATCCAGTCAAAAGTAGAGCACTAAGAGATTCCGGGGCATCGTGGGACCACACGATGTTATCTCATCCCTTCATCAGGCAGCGCCATATGGGGACCCGGTACCTTTGACAGCGACAAAAGATTCTTATGGCCGACAAGACCATGGCCCATTAACTATTACAAAGCATCTCGGGGAACAATAATCATCCCGAGGAAATCATGGCAGACAATCTTAAAAGCGGAGAGGCCCACCAACGGCTTCCGTAAAAAGCAGAATATTTACAAAAGATATCAAATCGGACCGACTAGGCTTTCATTCCTGGAAACAATCAACGGGAGTTTTTAATCAGTAGAGTAGCCGGATCCACAGACGCAATGTGTCTCACCACCAGGACCTGGAACACCGCCACAGACACAATCAAGACAGCCGTCATCATAATTGCTTTCTTCAATTTCTCTGCGTACCAGTTCTTCTTCTATGTAATTTGGCTGAGTCTCAGGAAACTGCCAATACTCATTTTCAGGTTCACTATCAGTCATGTCAGGGTAAAGCTTCTCTCCGAAGCACTGTTCAACATCTGATCCTTTTAATGCTTCATTTGGACCAAACATAAATTCAGAAGCAAAATTAGACTCAACCCTGTAGTTGAGTGGCAGAGTTCTTCGATGGACCTTGGTGTCCAATCTGTTACCTTGGCTATCTCTCTTTATAAACTTCTGTGTGACAGTTACATAATGTTCCAGAGGAGTATATCTTCCTCCATGGTGTCTTAGCAAGAATTTAAACCACTGATTTGCCTGATCAGCAGCTTGCATATCTGCTTCAAGATGAAGTATAAAGTTAGCTTTACGCTCAATCCATTCTTTTCTTGGGCAGAATTTTTCTAGGAAAACTTGGGTCCATCCTGACCATTTTCGATTCCTCATATTCCCTGGGTCTGCACATATGATTACAGATTTTTGCTCACGACAGAATTGGAGAATTAAATTATAGGATCTCCAGGTTAGATTCCCTTGGCCAATATCAACATACCATACCCAGCCGTTCTTTTCTTCATTGCCATCAAGCCATAATTCACTGCATTGCACCAATTTTTCTTGAGCTTCAGTTAAACCGCAGAAAGCATCTTTCTCCCATCGCTCCAAAATGAGCAATTTACAGGGACTTGCTTGGATTTGTCGAATAAGAGTAAGACTGAGGTATTTTTCAGCGTCTTCCTTGCTTGCATAATCCAGCAGCTGCTGGCGTTCGTCTTCAGAAATATCTTTGTCCCATGGGGCCAAGAACAGGGACGAAGGAGGGGTCTGCTTTTCTAACTCCTCTTCATTCATAGGAGCCTTTCCTTTACCACTTATATCCTTCTTTGGAATCCATCTTTGATCTTTCTTCGAACCAGAAGAACCAGCAGAAAACATATTCAGGATTGGTAGCTCTGACTGCAAAGTCTCACGAGTTAGCATATCAGCTAAACAATTCAAATAACCAGGCTTATAAACAATATCATAGTCAAAGTTACTAAGCCATAGAAACCATTTTAGAATTCTGCTACTATTTTCAGCCATTAAATTTTCATTTTTGAAGATACCAGGCATGATTTTAAGATCTGTCCTAATTACAAATCTTACTGGTTTTAAATATAAAATGAAATGATTAACCGTTTTCTTAACAGCAAGTATCTCCTTGTGGCTGGAAGGATAATTTAACTCAGCTCCTTTAAATGAGCCAGAAGCATAACCGCAGATATTGGATTTACCATCCAATTCTTCAATAAGAACTCCTCCCCATGTGGTGCTCGAAGCATCAGTTTCAATGATCAACTTTCCATTTCCTTGAGGAAGGGAGAGAGCTGGGAGCTCTTTTACTCTGGCTTTAATCTGCTGAACCGCCAGAGTCATTTTATCAGACCAAGGTATTGGCTTCTTCTTAAGCCTTTGCTGTAGGCAATGCATATCTGCTGCTTGGCCTTTATAGAAGGGTCTGATGTAATTCAGGCAGCCCAAAAATCGCTGCAACTGGGTTTTGTCTGTAATCTGGTCAGGGAAATGCTGAAATGTCTGTAATACATGATTTTGTAAAACCACCTGACCTCCCTTGATCTTTAAACCCAAAAATTCTATTTCAGTCTTACCTATCTCCATTTTACTTTCAGATAAGACTAACCCATGTTTGAAGACTAGCTCATAAAACTTTTGTAAGTGTTTGAGATGATCTTGTAGATTTTTGGAGCATATCAAAATATCATCAATAAATACTGCTAGCCACGGAATATCCCTAAAGATATCTTCCATTCGTTTTTGGAATTCAGAGGGAGCATTGTTAATTCCAAATGGAAGGACTTTCCATTGATACTGCCCATGAGGGACAACAAAGGCAGTTTTGAATCTATCTTTCTGTTCTATCCCAATCTGATAAAACCCTGACTTCAAATCAAATTTACTAAAAATAGTACATCCAGTGATTTTCTGAAGAAGACTTGCTTTATCGGGTAGAGGATACCTTATCTTCTGGAGTACTGCATTAAGTGGCTTGAAATTAACAACCAGGCGGGGCTTTCCTCTTTTTTGCTCCGAATGCTTATTGACAACAAAAGCACGACAAGCCCAAGAACTTTTAGATGGTTCTATCAAACCCTTTTTCAGGAGATCTTGTACTTCATTAGAACAAAATTCTCTTTCACTGGGACTCATCAATCTAGCAGAGGCCTTCATAGGTTTTATCTTTTGAAGAGGATCAAAAGGAAGAGATACAAAATATTTTTCCCTTGTCCAAAAAGCATTAGGACTTTCTGAACAACAATCTCTTTTTAATTTCTCTGCTATCCCAGATAAGAACTTCTCACTGTGTAATTCTGCAAAAACCATGCACCTTTCCATTTTATGCAGTGAGGCAGGAGGATTAGGAGACTCGGTTGAAACTATAGCTTTACACCGTTGTACAGAACTATAACTCAAGGGTAAAGAAATAGATTTATTATTGACTGTACAAGTAAAGGAGTTTGCTTGGGTATTTACAGAGAAAGGACTGACTTTATGCAAGAACTCAGAACCGAGCACACAATCTTCTTTAATCAAATCAAGCCTTAATAAAGAAACTGTTAATCTATTACCAGACAAAGAAATAGGGAAATTATCAGCTTTGCCATTCATATATACAGGGGTTCCTTGTATGGCAGATCCAAATTCTTGAGTTTTATCCCAGTAAAAACTAGGTAAAGCATTTCCTTTGGCTAAATTAAACTGGGATCCTGAATCTAGCAGACACTGTACAGGATAAGACTTAAACTCATTGGGACAGAACTGTAAGGTGATGAAAAGTTTAGGACCTTGAACTGCTCCAAGAAGACTTAGACTTTGAGACTTTGGAGATGGGGATTCTTCAGGTGAAGGAGACTTTTCAGTCGAAAGAGGACCACATACACGTTCAATCTCATTTGATAATTCTTCTTCTGAAGACTGTTCTTTTTCTAACAAAAGAGCTGTTAGAGCACTCTTAATATCATCTGCTTCTTTAACTAAACTTCTTATTTGCTTCTGCTTTTCTTTTAATTTCAATCTAAGCAGATTTTCTCTATCAGTTCTGTGAGACTGTCGATCCCTGTGACTTCCTGGATAATCTTGATAAAGGACTGCAGGATTAAAACTTAAATCTTTCTGACCTTTTCCTTTATCTTGCTGCAAATTCTGTACTTGACTCTGCAAAGCTTTCTTTTCCTCTCTTAAAATAGTTCTTTCTTTATGTCTGAAGATTGGAATTGTAGAGAGCTGTATGGTATCAGAGCCAGTGAGGCGATTCTCATATTTGTCTGGTATTATCTATTTCTCTGTATTCCAGAAGCTTTTTATGCTTTATATTGCACATGTTTATGAATGTTTGGTTGAATGCTTTACAAACTCCTAAGGAACAAAATGTATCTTGTAGTTGGTGGAAATGACCAATGAGGAAATAGTGGAGACCATTAAGGTGTAAGCGTAGTGCGGAAGTCATAGCAGTAAGGCCTGTGAGAAGGGGAGTAAGTCTATTTGTTGCCCGCAGCGTAGAAGTCAGCCCTCACCTTATTCAGCATGGATCCTACTATGGATACAGTTCAGCTGACAACACTGGAGTGCCAATCAGCCAATGACGTGGAAGTCTCCCTAGCAGATAGGCGATCTAGTTCTTTTAATCCTTCCACTTCTGATAGTGCAGATGCTTCTTATATTACAATAGATGACCAGGATTCCTCTGCAAATTGGGAATTACCTCAGATTTTACCAAAGGATGTATACAGACTCAGATGGTGGAATTTAACCTCTGCCACCCCAAATTAAAGTTTCAAGTATTGATGTTTCCTTTACCGACAACCAAGAACCAATCCATATCTCTTTGTTAGATAAATCTCAAATTGATTGGGCAAAAGAAAGGAAGTTTAAATATGCACACTTCGGTGCCGTTAAACTTGGTTTAGGTCCCTTGGTCCGTCCCCGTCTTTCTGTTTCTTCTTTATGTTGTGTAGTTGATACTAGACATAATAATTTTTCTGATGCAGTCATAGGTGGTTTCACTGCCCCACTTCATGATGGCCCTGCTTTCGGTACTATATATCCTCGCTTTTCTGTCAGTCTAGACGACCCACATATATACAATCTCTTGAAAGCCTACATTCTCCCCAAAGGTTTTGACATGTTGAATGGATCCAAGATTATCCAACTGAAAGGAGGTGTTTGCGTTCGATTTGGCAATGACACCCTTCCCCAGCTTAGGTCTCAAGTTCATAACAGTTCCGCAGACTGCAGCGTGGTGGAAACACCCAAATCTCGTTCCCGAAATGCAACTCCAATTACTTTTAATTGGACGGGTATAAAGTATCCCCAGTCTTGGGAGATGAAGTACACAGAACTTAGGCATCAAGAAAGGGTTAAAGCTCTTATGAACCCAAAACCCTTAGTTTTTGATGAATCTACTTCTTCTTTCAGATCTTCTGCACAGGAACCAATTCCCAGATTCCAACCTCCTCTGATCAAGTCAGCATCATTGTCATCTTATCATAATGCAAGGCGTCAAGCAATGTCTAATCAATTGTCTAGACAATCCTCTGTACAAAAAGAGTCTTCTGTAAATATAGAGTCCTCTGTTGATAACCCCTCAGAATCATTTACTGGTTTGTCTGATTTTGAGCATAGAGGTCAGCATGCAAATTGTCCCGCATGCAATAAAATTAAACAAAAATTAAAACAAAAGAGAAACACCAGTCTCACCAGTCTCATCATGAGTTTCCAACTCTAGGAATGTTTTCGTTGCCAAGACAAAATTCTGCTATGGAAACAAATGTCCAAGGCCAAAAATCCTATATCCCTGGTCGAAACCTCCCTGAAACTCCCTTCAGACAGTATACTGCAGATGGTCAATCCCGTCGTGAGTTTTTACCCATAAAGTCTTCTGCAGCTGATCAGAGTGTGTCTGATGAAATTAAGTTAGCCAATTGGGGAAATTTGCAGCAGTTCTGCACTGCCAGAAATCTGGATGATATGGCAAATGATATCCTGACTCTGAAAGCTTCTCATGAGAATCAAAGGATTCAAATTGAAAGAGTGGCTACCAAAATAGATTTACTAGATCATCTGTTGCATGATACAACAGAAATTGAAAAGGCTGTAAAAATAGCCGCTGATAAGCTACATAAGAGGATGCAAGTTCTTGAAGATTTAATAAGAACAACACAGGAACTTAAAAGAAAAGAATATAGAGTTCCTGATCATGTTTTAAAATTGGCCAGCAAAGGTCATTCAAAATCAGCATCCTTGGGAGCTTTATCTCTGCTTCCAGAAGAAGAAAAGCCTGAATGGGATTTTGGTGAGTCAGATATGCAGAAAGAGCAAATAGAAAATTGGATCTCTGAATTTAAGACTATGAAACCTGTCTTAGATCCAAAACATATAGGAGATTTAGACATGATGGCAGCAGAATCCTCAAATATGAGAACTCCTAGAATTGAGTATGATACTCATATGCCAGATGCACAGGGTGTATCCTCCGTTCCAAAAGTCTTTACTTTTGGGATAAATAATATGAATAATTTAATTTCCCAAATGCCAGAACAGCCTGTTCTTAATATTCAGTGTCAAAGTAGAGAGGAAATCAAGAATGCTATTCAGCTTCTTACACACTGGATTTTGTATAAAAAACAACAAGATCATAATGTAACTGGGCAGATGCTTGGAGCTCAGTTAGTCGCGGGTCTGTCAGGGTTAGCCTATGAATGGTGGCGCTGGTTGCCACAAGAAACTAGAAATGAGATACTTGCTTCAAATGAAGCAGATGAGCAAATTCTCTCTGCTCTTGGGAGAGAATTTTATGGACCCGAAGACCATGAAGACATAGATCATCTAGCTTCTTTGTTTATGACTGCTAGATTGTGTGATCTTGGTAAGGCTGATGAATACTTTTGTTATATGCAAAAGTTGTTAATAACTTCTGGGAAATCAGGCGATCCAGCCTATCTCAAGCACTACCTCCGTAGTTTCCCAGGACATGTCCCAGATGCCGTAGAACGTGCCCTTAAAGAAAAGAATATCCCGCTCCATACTTTATCTCTAGCACAACTTCAACAGCATATTATGGAAACTTGGCAAGAGCATTGTTTGGAGATAAGAGTAAATAAGGATATTAAGAGGCACCAGAAGATGTTTTCAGCATCTTTCTGCAAAGAAGTTGCAGGAATGCCAGATTGGGGGTGTGGTGCACATAACAGAGGTCATTTTGGCAAAGATTGCCACTGTAAGAAAAAGAAGAAATATTTTACCTCTGAGAAAAGGTATCATCCTGATAAGCCTTATCGACATAAGTCCAAATTTCGAAAACCCTTCCACAAGAAAAAATATGCTTATGGTAAGAAATATGTTAAGAGAAGGAAGGAAAAAGGTCCAGGAGATACATGTTTTATCTGTGGCAAAAAAGGACATTGGTCTTCTAAATGTCCTGATCGGAAAAATAAGCCAAGGTTGGCTGCTCTTAGCAAATCTTTAGACCCAACTTGGTGGGATTTCTGTTTGGTTTCATCTGAGCCTCCAGCTTCAGATGATGATATTGTTTTTCTGCCCGATTCTGAAGATGACTCTTCAGATAGTTCCGATCATGATCCTCCTCAGCTTGCTAAATGTGATCCCTCTTCTCTTTCCAGTTCAGATTCTGAGAGTGATGCACATTTAGGGGGGTGTGAGCTCCCAGATTTTGATTACAGTTTATATATGTTTTCTAAAGCCATTTCTCCGGTACAGTTAGAAAAAAGATTGGCTGATATTGATTTACAGCTCTCTACAATTCCAATCTTCAGACATAAAGAAAGAACTCTTTTAAGAGAGGAAAAGAAAGCTTTGCAGAGTCAAGTACAGAATTTGCAGCAAGATAAAGGAAAAGGTCAGATAGATTTAAGTTTTAATCCTGCAGTCCTTTATCAAGATTATCCAGGAAGTCACAGGGATCGACAGTCTCACAGAACTGATAGAGAAAATCTGCTTAGATTGAAATTAAAAGAAAAGCAGAAGCAAATAAGAAGTTTAGTTAAAGAAGCAGATGATATTAAGAGTGCTCTAACAGCTCTTTTGTTAGAAAAAGAACAGTCTTCAGAAGAAGAATTATCAAATGAGATTGAACGTGTATGTGGTCCTCTTTCGACTGAAAAGTCTCCTTCACCTGAAGAATCCCCATCTCCAAAGTCTCAAAGTCTAAGTCTGCTTGGAGCAGTTCAAGGTCCTAAACTTTTCATCACCTTACAGTTCTGTCCCAATGAGTTTAAGTCTTATCCTGTACAGTGTCTGCTAGATTCAGGATCCCAGTTTAATTTAGCCAAAGGAAATGCTTTACCTAGTTTTTACTGGGATAAAACTCAAGAATTTGGATCTGCCATACAAGGAACCCCTGTATATATGAATGGCAAAGCTGATAATTTCCCTATTTCTTTGTCTGGTAATAGATTAACAGTTTCTTTATTAAGGCTTGATTTGATTAAAGAAGATTGTGTGCTCGGTTCTGAGTTCTTGCATAAAGTCAGTCCTTTCTCTGTAAATACCCAAGCAAACTCCTTTACTTGTACAGTCAATAATAAATCTATTTCTTTACCCTTGAGTTATAGTTCTGTACAACGGTGTAAAGCTATAGTTTCAACCGAGTCTCCTAATCCTCCTGCCTCACTGCATAAAATGGAAAGGTGCATGATTTTTGCAGAATTACACAGTGAGAAGTTCTTATCTGGGATAGCAGAGAAATTAAAAAGAGATTGTTGTTCAGAAAGTCCTAATGCTTTTTGGACAAGGGAAAAATATTTTGTATCTCTTCCTTTTGATCCTCTTCAAAAGATAAAACCTATGAAGGCCTCTGCTAGATTGATGAGTCCCAGTGAAAGAGAATTTTGTTCTAATGAAGTACAAGATCTCCTGAAAAAGGGTTTGATAGAACCATCTAAAAGTTCTTGGGCTTGTCGTGCTTTTGTTGTCAATAAGCATTCGGAGCAAAAAAGAGGAAAGCCCCGCCTGGTTGTTAATTTCAAGCCACTTAATGCAGTACTCCAGAAGATAAGGTATCCTCTACCCGATAAAGCAAGTCTTCTTCAGAAAATCACTGGATGTACTATTTTTAGTAAATTTGATTTGAAGTCAGGGTTTTATCAGATTGGGATAGAACAGAAAGATAGATTCAAAACTGCCTTTGTTGTCCCTCATGGGCAGTATCAATGGAAAGTCCTTCCATTTGGAATTAACAATGCTCCCTCTGAATTCCAAAAACGAATGGAAGATATCTTTAGGGATATTCCGTGGCTAGCAGTATTTATTGATGATATTTTGATATGCTCCAAAAATCTACAAGATCATCTCAAACACTTACAAAATTTTTATGAGCTAGTCTTCAAACATGGGTTAGTCTTATCTGAAAGTAAAATGGAGATAGGTAAGACTGAAATAGAATTTTTGGGTTTAAAGATCAAGGGAGGTCAGGTGGTTTTACAAAATCATGTATTACAGACATTTCAGCATTTCCCTGACCAGATTACAGACAAAACCCAGTTGCAGCGATTTTTGGGCTGCCTGAATTACATCAGACCCTTCTATAAAGGCCAAGCAGCAGATATGCATTGCCTACAGCAAAGGCTTAAGAAGAAGCCAATACCTTGGTCTGATAAAATGACTCTGGCGGTTCAGCAGATTAAAGCCAGAGTAAAAGAGCTCCCAGCTCTCTCCCTTCCTCAAGGAAATGGAAAGTTGATCATTGAAACTGATGCTTCGAGCACCACATGGGGAGGAGTTCTTATTGAAGAATTGGATGGTAAATCCAATATCTGCGGTTATGCTTCTGGCTCATTTAAAGGAGCTGAGTTAAATTATCCTTCCAGCCACAAGGAGATACTTGCTGTTAAGAAAACGGTTAATCATTTCATTTTATATTTAAAACCAGTAAGATTTGTAATTAGGACAGATCTTAAAATCATGCCTGGTATCTTCAAAAATGAAAATTTAATGGCTGAAAATAGTAGCAGAATTCTAAAATGGTTTCTATGGCTTAGTAACTTTGACTATGATATTGTTTATAAGCCTGGTTATTTGAATTGTTTAGCTGATATGCTAACTCGTGAGACTTTGCAGTCAGAGCTACCAATCCTGAATATGTTTTCTGCTGGTTCTTCTGGTTCGAAGAAAGATCAAAGATGGATTCCAAAGAAGGATATAAGTGGTAAAGGAAAGGCTCCTATGAATGAAGAGGAGTTAGAAAAGCAGACCCCTCCTTCGTCCCTGTTCTTGGCCCCATGGGACAAAGATATTTCTGAAGACGAACGCCAGCAGCTGCTGGATTATGCAAGCAAGGAAGACGCTGAAAAATACCTCAGTCTTACTCTTATTCGACAAATCCAAGCAAGTCCCTGTAAATTGCTCATTTTGGAGCGATGGGAGAAAGATGCTTTCTGCGGTTTAACTGAAGCTCAAGAAAAATTGGTGCAATGCAGTGAATTATGGCTTGATGGCAATGAAGAAAAGAACGGCTGGGTATGGTATGTTGATATTGGCCAAGGGAATCTAACCTGGAGATCCTATAATTTAATTCTCCAATTCTGTCGTGAGCAAAAATCTGTAATCATATGTGCAGACCCAGGGAATATGAGGAATCGAAAATGGTCAGGATGGACCCAAGTTTTCCTAGAAAAATTCTGCCCAAGAAAAGAATGGATTGAGCGTAAAGCTAACTTTATACTTCATCTTGAAGCAGATATGCAAGCTGCTGATCAGGCAAATCAGTGGTTTAAATTCTTGCTAAGACACCATGGAGGAAGATATACTCCTCTGGAACATTATGTAACTGTCACACAGAAGTTTATAAAGAGAGATAGCCAAGGTAACAGATTGGACACCAAGGTCCATCGAAGAACTCTGCCACTCAACTACAGGGTTGAGTCTAATTTTGCTTCTGAATTTATGTTTGGTCCAAATGAAGCATTAAAAGGATCAGATGTTGAACAGTGCTTCGGAGAGAAGCTTTACCCTGACATGACTGATAGTGAACCTGAAAATGAGTATTGGCAGTTTCCTGAGACTCAGCCAAATTACATAGAAGAAGAACTGGTACGCAGAGAAATTGAAGAAAGCAATTATGATGACGGCTGTCTTGATTGTGTCTGTGGCGGTGTTCCAGGTCCTGGTGGTGAGACACATTGCGTCTGTGGATCCGGCTACTCTACTGATTAAAAACTCCCGTTGATTGTTTCCAGGAATGAAAGCCTAGTCGGTCCGATTTGATATCTTTTGTAAATATTCTGCTTTTTACGGAAGCCGTTGGTGGGCCTCTCCGCTTTTAAGATTGTCTGCCATGATTTCCTCGGGATGATTATTGTTCCCCGAGATGCTTTGTAATAGTTAATGGGCCATGGTCTTGTCGGCCATAAGAATCTTTTGTCGCTGTCAAAGGTACCGGGTCCCCATATGGCGCTGCCTGATGAAGGGATGAGATAACATCGTGTGGTCCCACGATGCCCCGGAATCTCTTAGTGCTCTACTTTTGACTGGATAGTGTAAGTTCTAAGTGACCGGTTGACCGGCTTTAGAATTATAAATACAAGGCCTTAGAACTCATTTAGGGCATCGAGTCGAGTCGCATGAGCAAGTAGTCCGCTCTGCAATTAAGTCGTCTGAGCAAGTAGTCCGCTCGACAGTGTTTAGGTGTGTGAGAGCCGAGCCCGTATGCTCTGCAAGTTGCCCATTTGGGTATAACATTGCACCAGAAAGGCAAAGACTCGTTCTGTAAAAAGTCTGTGTCTGTAAGAGCCGAGCCCGTATGCTCTGCAAGTTGCCCATTTGGGTATAACATTGCACCAGAAAGGTGAGGACTCCCTCTGTCAAAGTCTGTAAGTGAGGGTATGCTAGTAAGCATATCTTGGGACTCCCAGGAGCTTGAAATTAGCTATATGCCTTCGGGAAATAGTGAAATCTAAATGGACCCAAGACATTGTGCTTAGGCATAAGTCCAGAGTAAATATTGTGGTGACGAACTTCGCAATCCGAGGTCGATCCACTGTGTCTGTAATGTTGTGGCATAAATAATAGCAGCAAGTAATGTTGATGGCGTTTCTCTCAAAAGTTGTTATTTTCCCAATGTGTTGAATATTTCGGCTCAAGCAATGTTTAATTCCGCAAGATCCTGATAACCTGGACATTTAGAAGACCAATGTCCTTTTTTGCCACATTGGGAAAATAAGCCAAGGTTGGCTGCTCTTAGCAAATCTTTAGACCCAACTGTTAACACCCAAAAAGTGCTCACTAGCTCATTTACCACATTATATGGCTCATTTGTCCATTTTCCTACCATATTTCCATTAAAATCCCACAAAAACCCATTAAAAAGCCTTCAAAAGGCTTAAAATGCCTCCAAAAGGCCAAAAAACCATCAAAATAGCCTAAAAAAGGCTAAAAAACCCCCTTTTCCTCCAAAAATAGCAAAAATCCCCTAAAAAGGGAATAAAAATATAAAATAATGAGGAAAAGGAGGAAAAAACCCTATACAGCTGCCTAAAACCATGTGTTTCCCAAAACCATGGGTCAGCACTCCACCACCAAAAAACTATAAATAGGTGATGGAGATCCCTTATTCCATATCCACAATCACAAGCACCCTTACTCTGCCAAAATCTCTCTCGAAACCCTAGTCCACCTTTGAACTAGTTTCACCTTGAGAGCCACCTTTGGCCCATCCCCAACATTGGAGAAGGAGAAGGAGCATTCTTGGAGCTTGGAGCATCCTCTTGGACACTGCAAAGGGCTTCACCAACCTTGACACTCAAGGTAACATCAATACAAAGACATTCTTTCATTTTGGTGTTTATGCTTCATGCTTGTATTAGAAATAATTTAATTTTTTGTTTATTGCATAATTAGTTTAATATACTGAACTGCTACTAAGGAGTCCATTCTCCTTAGTAGGTGCTCATTGGCACAAGCTAGGGGTAAAACCCTAGCTACAGTTTTGGCGACTCCCCTAGTTTTCGAATTTCTGGTTTCCGTTTTAAATTTTTTCTTTCGGCTGTCCCTTTCGGCCGCTGCATACCGCGTCTTTTTCCTCTACAGTCGCGTCCCGACCGCGCCTTTCAGGCCTTTACCCGCGATCCGACCGTGGCTCTCAGACTGCTTCCGACGCTCAGTCGGCGGATTCAAGTCTGTTACCTGCGATCTGACCGTGGCTAACCAGCCTGTTTGCCGCGATCTGACTGCGCCTATCGGCCTTGTTCACGCGTCTCGACTGCGGCTTTCTGCCTCTTTCGGGCGTCCCGACTGCGCTTGTTAGCCTTTTAGCCGCGACCCGACTGTCTGTTTTTCCTTTGTTCCTGCGTCCCGACTGCCACTGTTGGCCCGATAGCCGCGACCCGACTGTGCCTTGTCCCCTGTTTCCTGCGTCCCGACTGCAACTATTGGCCCGATAGCCGCGACCTGACCGCCGCTGTTGCCCTCAAACCCGCGGTCGGCCTGTTCTGACCCGCCACAGACCCGCGGTCTGATTTCTGCTCTTTTCCTGTTTTTGAGCCCAGCCCCTCTTGCTGCAATATTTTCTGCATTTGAACAGCCCTCTGTCCCACCTGCAGCCTACTTCCTTACAGCCTTTCTGCAACATAATTTCTGTTCCTTTTACAGAATCTTTTTAAAATTTCAGTATTTTTATTTTCAGAAAATTTTGCAAATTAAAAGAATCAATTTCAGCATTATTGATAGATTGGAAGTTGCCCTCCCTTGTGGCACTTCTGTTTTTGGGTTCAACACCTCACGAGCACACACTCTGTCACATTAAATCAAGTGAGCCTTAAAAAGTACCTAACTAAACCAACATTCTAACCCCACTTGGGGAACACTAAAGAATCATTGTAGTTAGGTAGGATCAGGGGGATAGGCTTCCAATAACACCCCTTGGTCATTTCACTTGAGACATAGTTGTTGTCCAACTAGGGAACCAAAATCCCCTAGTACTTTTTGGCACGGTCACGACCAGTTTATCAGAGGGCCTCTCCCTTAGGAGGGTTGAAGTCGGGAGACTGGTTCCGGAGGCCTGAGTGGAATACCGCACTCCATTCAGTAACCGAAGGGCTACCTTTCGCGGTTCGCGGGATATCCCTGTATAGGGGTATTGCGGTCAACGAACTAAACGGCAGATTCACCTTTCTGGACGTGTCATGAACGGGGTATCTTAGTTGCCATTCTTCTAGGATTGACTACCCGGTATCCCTCCCGGTAGGGGGATATCATAGCCACTTGGCTTTCCTACTCATATTGTCTGACTTGGATTTCATCACCTTGCAGAGGATATGTTTAGTTAAGTCAGAATACTTTTAGCTAGGTGTTTGCATACTCCTTTACCTCCCTTGGTCTAGTGAGTCCACCATTTTTCTTTTCTAGGAAGCCTGCTGCTTGTTGGTATTCTGACCATCTTTGTTGTTACTCCACCTATTGTAGCACAGCTGTTGCAGTGGGTGTTTTGAGTTGGTTGTTGGCCTGAGTGCCTTGCTTTTTAGCTCTCCTTCTGCACACTCGGTTGCATTAGGATTTTTGAGCTGTTTTCATACTCACCTCAACCCACAGCGATTTAGACACCATCCGTCACCATTGAGTCCCCGAGACATTCTCGGCGCCTCAGGGGCGAGCCCCCACAACACGGTTCTCTCGACACCACTCGTCATAGATTCCGATCATTGTCCGTTGATACCACTCATCACAGATCTAGAGCCTTGTCACTTGACTCCACCCGTCAGCGACGTAGGTCTCCGTCACCAGATAGTGACGCACCTTACTTTACCTCTGATTCTGACGAAGAGTCTGAAAACCCTATTTATACTGCCCCTACTAGCCCCATGGCTGGTACGACTTCCACTCCATTTGTCATAGGGACCATTGGTGGCACATCCACCACTACACCAGTTACTACACCTGTTTTTGGTATGCCCTCCATGGGGCAACCATCTACCGTTCCCCTCACGGTACCTATACCCACAGCGGGAATACCCATCCCCACTACATCAGTGGCTCACACTACCAATGGTGGTGCTGGACCATCCTTCACTACCTCAGTTCCCCCACTTGGGGGCACCACCCTAAATCTTGTCCCTCCACTAGGGGGCACTGGCCCCAACTTGGTCCACAGCACTACTGTGTCACAGCCTTCTTCCAGTTTGCCGTTCATGGCTAGCCTCAACCTACCTGACCTGGCCAGATTGACCAACGATCCTATTCGACACGACCCTATGTGGCCTCATATGCCTACCAAACTACCCTCTGACATCCCTAAATTCGAGGGTAAGGCCGGTGAGGACCCACAGAACCACATCATGTCTTTCCACCTATGGTGTTCCTCTAACTCCATTGTGGATGACTCTGTTCGCCTCCGTCTCTTACAGCGCACCTTCACTGGCTCTGCAGCCAAGTGGTATATTGAGCAGCCTCATGGGACCCACGCCACCTTTTCTTCCCTGGCCTCGACCTTCCTGCAGTTCTTCCAGTTGCCAGTCCGCTATGACGCGGGCGTTGAGATCCTTCTATCTTGTAGACAAAACACGGCTACCCATATCACGGACCACATCCATGAGTGGCGTAGACGCCGTAGCTTATGCAAGATTAAACTAGATGACCGTATCTTCCTCGATTGGTTCCTCAAGTCCCTGCTTCCTGTCATCGCTAAGGATGTAGCTTCAGAAAGACCCCAGTCTGAAGAAGAGGCCATCCTTAAGGCACAGCAGTTCGACCTCATTTACGCCCAGTCGGGTTACCTTTATACCATTATACCTGACGCCCCTCGCGGCGAGTCCTCCCATCATGATGCGCCGGGGGCATCCCACGCTGCAGATGGTATCATTGGCCGTGTTTCTTCGCATCCCCAACCATTTTCTATAGCACGTCCTACCCCTGGCCCCGACCTATCGCGGGCTACTTCACAGTCTGGAGCAACCAACTCGTATGCTCCCATGACACATCACCATTCCCATGGGCCCTCATGTCCACCACAGTGCTTCGGGTATGCGACTCCTGCTTATGCTCCTCCAGTCGCCCCTCAGCCTTACTACCATCAGCAGGCTGCCCCAGCTCCTGCGCCTTCACCAGCCCCACCAGCTTATTATCCGCCCCAGGCAGCCCCTGCGGCACATCCACAACCTGCTCCGCAGTCCTATCAGCAACCCCCTCAAGTTGCTGCACCTGCTCAGCCTCAACCTACATATCATCCTCCGCAGCCTGCTCCTGCACCTGCACAACCTCAAAATCCACCTGCTGCCCAAGGGCAAGTTTACGCCCAACACAACCCGCAGCAAAACCAAAATAACCAACGTAACCAGGGCCAACAGAACCGCGGCAAGGGCCGTAATCGGGGAAACAACCAACCTGCAGACCAAGCTGGTCAACCGGCTAATCCCCCTGACAACAATAATGCGGCCCCCGCTAATCAAAACCCTGATCGCCCGCCCAAGCAGGCCAAAAACCCCAATCTGCGAACAAACCACCCTTGTTCTATTTGCGGAGTCTATGGACACTACACCCATGCTTGCCCACACTTGGAGCGAGCTCGGCAGCTTTGGATTGACGAGGCCCATCGCCAAGGGCATGCGGCTCCCCAAGCACCGCCTAACCCCCCCCAACCTCAGCAACCCCCTTTGGTGCTGCAAAACCCCTTACCGACCCAAGGCGTGGTGAACACTCAGCCGTTGGCCCCTCAAGCTAACGTGCAACCCCAACAACAACAGATCACCTACGCTGCTCCTGATCAACCCATGTTTGACTCAGGTACCCACCACTTACTGATGATGTCATCAGCTGACGTCAACCTCCAAACCCGTCGGAACCAATATGGCTCCACCTCTGAAGCCAATCCCACGGATAAAACTACTAACGCCCACCCCACCGATCAGGCGTTACGTATCCCTCCGCCTCCCACAGACGGCGCTGCGAAAGCACCTCGTTTCCCACTGCGCCGAATCAACAATAACCCTAATGCGCGTGCTGCGTCAAACTACAACATTGTAGACGACCTAGCCCAATCTCCCGCAGCCATGTCTGCGTTAGAAGTCTTGAAGAACTGCCCTTCCCAGCGCAAGACTTTACTTTCCGCCATCGGGGGGATTGACCCAACTGATTCACATTTGATGGCGTTTGATTTAGACCAGTCTGAACCACGCTTACCTTCCAGCTTAGCCTTCCAAGTTACAGTCTCCGTTAGGAATCTTGTTATCCATCGGTGCATCATTGATGAGGGTGCTTCCACATGCGTTATGTCTACATTTGTATGGCAGAAACTAGGATCCCCTCCTCTCCAGCAGTCCACCACTGCGTTACGTGCCTATGACGGTCGTTCGGCCCAGCCCCAAGGCCTCCTGCCCAACGTTCCTGTCCAGTTAGGTGGTAAAACAGTTCTTATTGACATAGAGGTAATCAATGCCCAATTGGATTACAACCTTCTACTTGGCCGCAGCTACATGTATGCCATGCGGGCGGTTGCCTCTTCTGTCTTCCGCACCATGATGTTCCCCCATGAAGGACGCGTGGTTAAGATTGACCAGCTCACCTACTATGATCCCAGTGCTCCAGCGGCACCGGAAAATGTTCTCCCCATGGTTGAACAACCTGTTTCTCCTGCCTCCACCTCGTTTGTTTCCTCTACGGGGCCTGGAGTCTACTCAGACGCGCCGATGACCTCCACCTTTCAATCCATTCCTCCGCCATCATCTACGCCCGAAATGTCTGACTTATGTACCTTGTCCCATGACATCCTACCACCTAACAATCAACCATCTTTGTTTCCTAAACCACCCTTGGTACCTAGTCACATTGGTGTTACACCGATCCATACGATCCCCTTCCTAGTTCCTCCAGCAGGAGTAGTAAGCGCCCCGGTCATGGCTACCCTTAGCCTCCCTGGGTTAACCTTGGGATTACCTGTATGGTACCTTTCGCCTCCCGTTCGCCCGCCGACACCTGATGTCGTCCTCCAGCCGGTGCAACCCATGGCTACTACCACCCACCCACCTCCCGGGGTCCCTACCCCTTCGTCCTCCACGACACCTCCTCCTCCTCTTCAACCCACTGGGGGCAGAGGTCCACAACCTTACACTGCTGTCCCACCTCCCAAGACAGTCAAGAACCCTCCAGTGTTTCGTGCTCCTCCCAAATGCTCGCTGTGTGACGAGTTGGGCCATGCGACCCACCAATGCCCACAGTTACCCGCATTACAGAAGCACATGCAAATGCTCGATGATGACCCCAACATCCCAACTGTCGAATTAAACCCCACTCCTAAGCCTAAAGATAAGTCCCTACGTACCAACCACTCATGCGCCATCTGCGGTATTTACGGGCACTATTCACATCATTGTCCTGATCTCCCGGATTACAGAGCCGCTCTTTATGAGATGAACAATCTGGACCTTGAGACGGCACCACCTACCGTTGAAGAGATCTACCCCCCAGACTCTTCACCTTCCGGAGAGGTTAATACCATCTACATGATCTCTTCAACCACTACTTCCACTACCTCGTCAACCGATTTGACGACAAAGACTTTCCATACTGATGAGGAGATTCTTGAGGCCCTAACTGCCCCGGATTATCCTTGGGATGATATGCACCACCGTTCCTATTTCATCCCAGAAGCGTCTTCCTCTAGCTCCGCTACCCAATACGCGGTCGAATCCAAAGACTTCCTCCCCACCAAGGTTGACTGGTTCAAGGACCCTATTCCTGCTCCGGATGCCTTCGAGGAAGGTAACATGGCCAACATCTCACCTGTCATCCAAGTTGATATTGCTGCTCCAGGTCGTGCCCCTGAACTCATTACTTTAGGAGCATTCTGCAGTAAACAAGAGATTGAGGACTACATCCACCTTTTCAAAGAATTCCGTGATGTCTTTGCTTGGTCCTATACCGAAATGCCTGGTCTTGACCCCGCCATTATAGAGCACCACATTGACACATGGCCTGATGTA
This sequence comes from Larix kaempferi, assembly GCA_027924585.1. NCBI lineage: Eukaryota > Viridiplantae > Streptophyta > Pinopsida > Pinales > Pinaceae > Larix > Larix kaempferi. The sequence continues at coordinate 1,231,288 of BSBM01001421.1, read as the reverse complement.
CCCCCCGCTCGTCAGAAACAGCACCACCTTGACACCTCTAAGTCAAGGGGCATAATAGATCACCTCGACCCTGAGATAGGGGGCATGATCAATCATTTTGAACCTTCCCCATCACATCTATCTCAGCACGTCAATGAACCCATCGTTCAAACCAGCACATATGTGATCCACAATCACAAACCCCATGCACATAGCATGGGGGCAGGTCATTAACCTTGCTCACTTTTTCACATTTGTGATCTCAACCATTTTTGAGGTCACATATCACTTGTATATTTGATTTTATACGCATAGTTCTTTCCTTTGACCATTTCGGAGTCCTTATGACCTCCATTTTTCGCACCATTTGCACCGCCGGATTCATTTTTCCGTGCTCGTGATGATGCTTGAGATCATTTCTCGCTCTCACCAGGACCAATATCAACATTGTGTCCAGACGCCACTAGTCGCCTCGGTTTACGTGCCACATCGGCCGTTCTCCGTTTTTCACATATTTTATATCATCGGATTCATTTTTCCGAGCTGGTAATGATGCTTGAGATCATTTCTCGCTCTCACCTCCAGATTTTTTGGGCATTTTTCTAAGTGCCCCCGTCACCTCGGTTTGCGTGCCACATCGGCCGTCACCCGTTTTTGACATCCTTTATATCGCCGGATTCATTTTTCCGAGCCCGTGATGATGCTTGAGATCATTTCTCGCTCTCACTTGGTACAATTCCAACATTGTGTCCCAACACCTTGCTGCCTCGGTTTGCGTGCCACATCGGCCGCCATCGGATTGTTCCACATTGTTACATGAGCCATTCACTCCTGTCATACTGCAAATGTTTCGTTATTTTGCCACCATTTCATCTACCCCGCAAGGAGGTCCATCAGTGTTCCCACCTACCCTCATTCTTGGTCATCATTACTTAACCTTGATTGAACACGTCCTCCTTGCCTGGCCATTCCTTTTGTTCGGTATAATTTTATCCCTTTTTCGGGCCGGACAACTCCTTTACGAAAAAGGCACTTAGGGAGTTTCCGTTAAGCTCTTTTCTGACTCCTAAAAGAATGAAAAGATCGCCGAGCAATCTTGCTTCCTTTCATGCTCGTTAAAGTACCTGAAAGGGCGTCTATCTGGTATAAGTTTAACCCTTTTCCAGACCTGGTAGACTACTTACGAAAAAGGAATACTCTAGTCACACCGGCTAGAAGAGTTCTTCATTGCATCCTTTTATGCTTCTTTGGGCCTTGGAGACTAAATCTACGAAAAAGCAACCCCCTGGAGTCTTCTTACTTGCTTTCAGACTCTCTAAAATTGAAAGCAACCACGAGCATGCACTGTCCTGGGCTCGTCAAATCCACACGACAGTACCATTCCATCACTTCAGAGTCTTCTTATCGCTTTCAGACTCCTTAAAATTGAAAGCAACCACGAGCATGCACTGTCCTGGGCTCGTAAAATCCACACGACAGTATCTTTTATCCACACACTTCTTCTAGTTCCTTAACCCATGAAGAAGTATCCTCCCGTGCCTCATGGCACTATGATCGATCATCTCGGCAGCACCCCCAATTAGGTCGCCTTTGTTCAGAGTATTCTGCAGTCTCCTGCCATGTTACACCAAGCTTGAGTATCCCTCAGCCAGTTCTTCCCCCAGATCCATTACAGCTATGATCCCTTTCCCCTGAGTCAGTTTCATATGCTGCCAGATCACTTCCATTATCATACTCTGAACAAAGGAAGTTTGAGTCCACCCGCTCTACTTGCCCAGTTGTCCCCCCACAGTTTATCAGTCCTGCCATCAGCACTATCACATTTCGGTCTTGTACCTCGCGCTCCTGTCAAGGAAACATCATTGCCTTGCTAGGGGCAGGTCTCCCTCTGTCGACGACAGCTCCTCTATTCCAGAGGATAGGCCCAGAGGTCCCTACGCCTTGGACTTATCACCATCTGTGGTAAGTGCCTACGGATCATTCTGAGAGGAGACATCATTGCCTCTCCGAGTGGTTGTTCCTCACATGCTCGACTTCAGCACCTTGATCGCATCGTTGAGGATCGCGTAGGATTATATTCCATCAGTTTTTTGTCGAAGACCCCGGATTTCCCCCGACTCTAGCACATTGGTGAGTCACTTCGGAACGCCCAGTTGTATGTTCCCGTGGATGTCCGGGCTGCGTTGGCGTTTGTATTCGGAAGCCATCCAGTTTCATGCTTCCTTGAGTACCCAGTTTCAGTTCCAGATCAGTTCCAGTTCAGTGTACCATGGAGAGTATGACCCCAGTCACTATGATCCAGCAGCTCATCAGTTCCTTTGGTACCAAACTCAGTAGCACTGTTGATTGTTCCGGTGCACCAGTTCTGCAGTTCACACATGATCCGCTCAGCAGTATGTCCCAGATTTGTGTCCCCTCTGGACTCTTATGATGTACACAGTGGTCATGTATCTTACAGGTCCCCCTTTTCGGGCCTCACAGTTATGTTTATATATCTTGATACGAGCATGGGTATGCCCGCCTCGTCCATATATTGAGATTATTCCTCAGTCAGTATTTGAGGTCATGTATATTTCAGGTCCCCATTTTTGGACCCCATTGTTGTTATTATGTTATATCCTGATACGAGCATGGGAATGCCCGCCTCGTCCATATGATCAGATGATTCCTCATCCTTTATTGAGGTTATGTACTTTTAGTTCTTGCAGTTGTTCGGGATTGTTGTTCCGGGCTTCAGTTTGTTTCTTCTCTCCTCTCCACACCCAGGAAAACCATTCATGACTTATGATGTCCATCGGCCATACGATGAGCTCCTGCCCTCGCACATCAGGGGGCAATCTGTTAACACCCAAAAAGTGCTCACTAGCTCATTTACCACATTATATGGCTCATTTGTCCATTTTCCTACCATATTTCCATTAAAATCCCACAAAAACCCATTAAAAAGCCTCCAAAAGGCTTAAAATGCCTCCAAAAGGCCAAAAAACCATCAAAATAGCCTAAAAAAGGCTAAAAAACCCCCTTTTCCTCCAAAAATAGCAAAAATCCCCTAAAAAGGGAATAAAAATATAAAATAATGAGGAAAAGGAGGAAAAAACCCTATACAGCTGCCTAAAACCATGTGTTTCCCAAAACCATGGGTCAGCACTCCACCACCAAAAAACTATAAATAGGTGATGGAGATCCCTTATTCCATATCCACAATCACAAGCACCCTTACTCTGCCAAAATCTCTCTCGAAACCCTAGTCCACCTTTGAACTAGTTTCACCTTGAGAGCCACCTTTGGCCCATCCCCAACATTGGAGAAGGAGAAGGAGCATTCTTGGAGCTTGGAGCATCCTCTTGGACACTGCAAAGGGCTTCACCAACCTTGACACTCAAGGTAACATCAATACAAAGACATTCTTTCATTTTGGTGTTTATGCTTCATGCTTGTATTAGAAATAATTTAATTTTTTGTTTATTGCATAATTAGTTTAATATACTGAACTGCTACTAAGGAGTCCATTCTCCTTAGTAGGTGCTCATTGGCACAAGCTAGGGGTAAAACCCTAGCTACACCAACTTGGTGGGATTTCTGTTTGGTTTCATCTGAGCCTCCAGCTTCAGATGATGATATTGTTTTTCTGCCCGATTCTGAAGATGACTCTTCAGATAGTTCCGATCATGATCCTCCTCAGCTTGCTAAATGTGATCCCTCTTCTCTTTCCAGTTCAGATTCTGAGAGTGATGCACATTTAGGGGGGTGTGAGCTCCCAGATTTTGATTACAGTTTATATATGTTTTCTAAAGCCATTTCTCCGGTACAGTTAGAAAAAAGATTGGCTGATATTGATTTACAGCTCTCTACAATTCCAATCTTCAGACATAAAGAAAGAACTCTTTTAAGAGAGGAAAAGAAAGCTTTGCAGAGTCAAGTACAGAATTTGCAGCAAGATAAAGGAAAAGGTCAGATAGATTTAAGTTTTAATCCTGCAGTCCTTTATCAAGATTATCCAGGAAGTCACAGGGATCGACAGTCTCACAGAACTGATAGAGAAAATCTGCTTAGATTGAAATTAAAAGAAAAGCAGAAGCAAATAAGAAGTTTAGTTAAAGAAGCAGATGATATTAAGAGTGCTCTAACAGCTCTTTTGTTAGAAAAAGAACAGTCTTCAGAAGAAGAATTATCAAATGAGATTGAACGTGTATGTGGTCCTCTTTCGACTGAAAAGTCTCCTTCACCTGAAGAATCCCCATCTCCAAAGTCTCAAAGTCTAAGTCTGCTTGGAGCAGTTCAAGGTCCTAAACTTTTCATCACCTTACAGTTCTGTCCCAATGAGTTTAAGTCTTATCCTGTACAGTGTCTGCTAGATTCAGGATCCCAGTTTAATTTAGCCAAAGGAAATGCTTTACCTAGTTTTTACTGGGATAAAACTCAAGAATTTGGATCTGCCATACAAGGAACCCCTGTATATATGAATGGCAAAGCTGATAATTTCCCTATTTCTTTGTCTGGTAATAGATTAACAGTTTCTTTATTAAGGCTTGATTTGATTAAAGAAGATTGTGTGCTCGGTTCTGAGTTCTTGCATAAAGTCAGTCCTTTCTCTGTAAATACCCAAGCAAACTCCTTTACTTGTACAGTCAATAATAAATCTATTTCTTTACCCTTGAGTTATAGTTCTGTACAACGGTGTAAAGCTATAGTTTCAACCGAGTCTCCTAATCCTCCTGCCTCACTGCATAAAATGGAAAGGTGCATGATTTTTGCAGAATTACACAGTGAGAAGTTCTTATCTGGGATAGCAGAGAAATTAAAAAGAGATTGTTGTTCAGAAAGTCCTAATGCTTTTTGGACAAGGGAAAAATATTTTGTATCTCTTCCTTTTGATCCTCTTCAAAAGATAAAACCTATGAAGGCCTCTGCTAGATTGATGAGTCCCAGTGAAAGAGAATTTTGTTCTAATGAAGTACAAGATCTCCTGAAAAAGGGTTTGATAGAACCATCTAAAAGTTCTTGGGCTTGTCGTGCTTTTGTTGTCAATAAGCATTCGGAGCAAAAAAGAGGAAAGCCCCGCCTGGTTGTTAATTTCAAGCCACTTAATGCAGTACTCCAGAAGATAAGGTATCCTCTACCCGATAAAGCAAGTCTTCTTCAGAAAATCACTGGATGTACTATTTTTAGTAAATTTGATTTGAAGTCAGGGTTTTATCAGATTGGGATAGAACAGAAAGATAGATTCAAAACTGCCTTTGTTGTCCCTCATGGGCAGTATCAATGGAAAGTCCTTCCATTTGGAATTAACAATGCTCCCTCTGAATTCCAAAAACGAATGGAAGATATCTTTAGGGATATTCCGTGGCTAGCAGTATTTATTGATGATATTTTGATATGCTCCAAAAATCTACAAGATCATCTCAAACACTTACAAAAGTTTTATGAGCTAGTCTTCAAACATGGGTTAGTCTTATCTGAAAGTAAAATGGAGATAGGTAAGACTGAAATAGAATTTTTGGGTTTAAAGATCAAGGGAGGTCAGGTGGTTTTACAAAATCATGTATTACAGACATTTCAGCATTTCCCTGACCAGATTACAGACAAAACCCAGTTGCAGCGATTTTTGGGCTGCCTGAATTACATCAGACCCTTCTATAAAGGCCAAGCAGCAGATATGCATTGCCTACAGCAAAGGCTTAAGAAGAAGCCAATACCTTGGTCTGATAAAATGACTCTGGCGGTTCAGCAGATTAAAGCCAGAGTAAAAGAGCTCCCAGCTCTCTCCCTTCCTCAAGGAAATGGAAAGTTGATCATTGAAACTGATGCTTCGAGCACCACATGGGGAGGAGTTCTTATTGAAGAATTGGATGGTAAATCCAATATCTGCGGTTATGCTTCTGGCTCATTTAAAGGAGCTGAGTTAAATTATCCTTCCAGCCACAAGGAGATACTTGCTGTTAAGAAAACGGTTAATCATTTCATTTTATATTTAAAACCAGTAAGATTTGTAATTAGGACAGATCTTAAAATCATGCCTGGTATCTTCAAAAATGAAAATTTAATGGCTGAAAATAGTAGCAGAATTCTAAAATGGTTTCTATGGCTTAGTAACTTTGACTATGATATTGTTTATAAGCCTGGTTATTTGAATTGTTTAGCTGATATGCTAACTCGTGAGACTTTGCAGTCAGAGCTACCAATCCTGAATATGTTTTCTGCTGGTTCTTCTGGTTCGAAGAAAGATCAAAGATGGATTCCAAAGAAGGATATAAGTGGTAAAGGAAAGGCTCCTATGAATGAAGAGGAGTTAGAAAAGCAGACCCCTCCTTCGTCCCTGTTCTTGGCCCCATGGGACAAAGATATTTCTGAAGACGAACGCCAGCAGCTGCTGGATTATGCAAGCAAGGAAGACGCTGAAAAATACCTCAGTCTTACTCTTATTCGACAAATCCAAGCAAGTCCCTGTAAATTGCTCATTTTGGAGCGATGGGAGAAAGATGCTTTCTGCGGTTTAACTGAAGCTCAAGAAAAATTGGTGCAATGCAGTGAATTATGGCTTGATGGCAATGAAGAAAAGAACGGCTGGGTATGGTATGTTGATATTGGCCAAGGGAATCTAACCTGGAGATCCTATAATTTAATTCTCCAATTCTGTCGTGAGCAAAAATCTGTAATCATATGTGCAGACCCAGGGAATATGAGGAATCGAAAATGGTCAGGATGGACCCAAGTTTTCCTAGAAAAATTCTGCCCAAGAAAAGAATGGATTGAGCGTAAAGCTAACTTTATACTTCATCTTGAAGCAGATATGCAAGCTGCTGATCAGGCAAATCAGTGGTTTAAATTCTTGCTAAGACACCATGGAGGAAGATATACTCCTCTGGAACATTATGTAACTGTCACACAGAAGTTTATAAAGAGAGATAGCCAAGGTAACAGATTGGACACCAAGGTCCATCGAAGAACTCTGCCACTCAACTACAGGGTTGAGTCTAATTTTGCTTCTGAATTTATGTTTGGTCCAAATGAAGCATTAAAAGGATCAGATGTTGAACAGTGCTTCGGAGAGAAGCTTTACCCTGACATGACTGATAGTGAACCTGAAAATGAGTATTGGCAGTTTCCTGAGACTCAGCCAAATTACATAGAAGAAGAACTGGTACGCAGAGAAATTGAAGAAAGCAATTATGATGACGGCTGTCTTGATTGTGTCTGTGGCGGTGTTCCAGGTCCTGGTGGTGAGACACATTGCGTCTGTGGATCCGGCTACTCTACTGATTAAAAACTCCCGTTGATTGTTTCCAGGAATGAAAGCCTAGTCGGTCCGATTTGATATCTTTTGTAAATATTCTGCTTTTTACGGAAGCCGTTGGTGGGCCTCTCCGCTTTTAAGATTGTCTGCCATGATTTCCTCGGGATGATTATTGTTCCCCGAGATGCTTTGTAATAGTTAATGGGCCATGGTCTTGTCGGCCATAAGAATCTTTTGTCGCTGTCAAAGGTACCGGGTCCCCATATGGCGCTGCCTGATGAAGGGATGAGTTAACATCGTGTGGTCCCACGATGCCCCGGAATCTCTTAGTGCTCTACTTTTGACTGGATAGTGTAAGTTCTAAGTGACCGGTTGACCGGCTTTAGAATTATAAATACAAGGCCTTAGAACTCATTTAGGGCATCGAGTCGAGTCGCATGAGCAAGTAGTCCGCTCTGCAATTAAGTCGTCTGAGCAAGTAGTCCGCTCGACAGTGTTTAGGTGTGTGAGAGCCGAGCCCGTATGCTCTGCAAGTTGCCCATTTGGGTATAACATTGCACCAGAAAGGCAAAGACTCGTTCTGTAAAAAGTCTGTGTCTGTAAGAGCCGAGCCCGTATGCTCTGCAAGTTGCCCATTTGGGTATAACATTGCACCAGAAAGGTGAGGACTCCCTCTGTCAAAGTCTGTAAGTGAGGGTATGCTAGTAAGCATATCTTGGGACTCCCAGGAGCTTGAAATTAGCTATATGCCTTCGGGAAATAGTGAAATCTAAATGGACCCAAGACATTGTGCTTAGGCATAAGTCCAGAGTAAATATTGTGGTGACGAACTTCGCAATCCGAGGTCGATCCACTGTGTCTGTAATGTTGTGGCATAAATAATAGCAGCAAGTAATGTTGATGGCGTTTCTCTCAAAAGTTGTTATTTTCCCAATGTGTTGAATATTTCGGCTCAAGCAATGTTTAATTCCGCAAGATCCTGATAACCTGGATGGTATCAGAGCCAGTGAGGCGATTCTCATATTTGTCTGGTATTATCTATTTCTCTGTATTCCAGAAGCTTTTTATGCTTTATATTGCACATGTTTATGAATGTTTGGTTGAATGCTTTACAAACTCCTAAGGAACAAAATGTATCTTGTAGTTGGTGGAAATGACCAATGAGGAAATAGTGGAGACCATTAAGGTGTAAGCGTAGTGCGGAAGTCATAGCAGTAAGGCCTGTGAGAAGGGGAGTAAGTCTATTTGTTGCCCGCAGCGTAGAAGTCAGCCCTCACCTTATTCAGCATGGATCCTACTATGGATACAGTTCAGCTGACAACACTGGAGTGCCAATCAGCCAATGACGTGGAAGTCTCCCTAGCAGATAGGCGATCTAGTTCTTTTAATCCTTCCACTTCTGATAGTGCAGATGCTTCTTATATTACAATAGATGACCAGGATTCCTCTGCAAATTGGGAATTACCTCAGATTTTACCAAAGGATGTATACAGACTCAGATGGTGGAATTTAACCTCTGCCACCCAAATTAAAGTTTCAAGTATTGATGTTTCCTTTACCGACAACCAAGAACCAATCCATATCTCTTTGTTAGATAAATCTCAAATTGATTGGGCAAAAGAAAGGAAGTTTAAATATGCACACTTCGGTGCCGTTAAACTTGGTTTAGGTCCCTTGGTCCGTCCCCGTCTTTCTGTTTCTTCTTTATGTTGTGTAGTTGATACTAGACATAATAATTTTTCTGATGCAGTCATAGGTGGTTTCACTGCCCCACTTCATGATGGCCCTGCTTTCGGTACTATATATCCTCGCTTTTCTGTCAGTCTAGACGACCCACATATATACAATCTCTTGAAAGCCTACATTCTCCCCAAAGGTTTTGACATGTTGAATGGATCCAAGATTATCCAACTGATCCTTGCGGAATTAAACATTGCTTGAGCCGAAATATTCAACACATTGGGAAAATAACAACTTTTGAGAGAAACGCCATCAACATTACTTGCTGCTATTATTTATGCCACAACATTACAGACACAGTGGATCGACCTCGGATTGCGAAGTTCGTCACCACAATATTTACTCTGGACTTATGCCTAAGCACAATGTCTTGGGTCCATTTAGATTTCACTATTTCCCGAAGGCATATAGCTAATTTCAAGCTCCTGGGAGTCCCAAGATATGCTTACTAGCATACCCTCACTTACAGACTTTGACAGAGGGAGTCCTCACCTTTCTGGTGCAATGTTATACCCAAATGGGCAACTTGCAGAGCATACGGGCTCGGCTCTTACAGACACAGACTTTTTACAGAACGAGTCTTTGCCTTTCTGGTGCAATGTTATACCCAAATGGGCAACTTGCAGAGCATACGGGCTCGGCTCTCACACACCTAAACACTGTCGAGCGGACTACTTGCTCAGACGACTTAATTGCAGAGCGGACTACTTGCTCATGCGACTCGACTCGATGCCCTAAATGAGTTCTAAGGCCTTGTATTTATAATTCTAAAGCCGGTCAACCGGTCACTTAGAACTTACACTATCCAGTCAAAAGTAGAGCACTAAGAGATTCCGGGGCATCGTGGGACCACACGATGTTATCTCATCCCTTCATCAGGCAGCGCCATATGGGGACCCGGTACCTTTGACAGCGACAAAAGATTCTTATGGCCGACAAGACCATGGCCCATTAACTATTACAAAGCATCTCGGGGAACAATAATCATCCCGAGGAAATCATGGCAGACAATCTTAAAAGCGGAGAGGCCCACCAACGGCTTCCGTAAAAAGCAGAATATTTACAAAAGATATCAAATCGGACCGACTAGGCTTTCATTCCTGGAAACAATCAACGGGAGTTTTTAATCAGTAGAGTAGCCGGATCCACAGACGCAATGTGTCTCACCACCAGGACCTGGAACACCGCCACAGACACAATCAAGACAGCCGTCATCAAAATTGCTTTCTTCAATTTCTCTGCGTACCAGTTCTTCTTCTATGTAATTTGGCTGAGTCTCAGGAAACTGCCAATACTCATTTTCAGGTTCACTATCAGTCATGTCAGGGTAAAGCTTCTCTCCGAAGCACTGTTCAACATCTGATCCTTTTAATGCTTCATTTGGACCAAACATAAATTCAGAAGCAAAATTAGACTCAACCCTGTAGTTGAGTGGCAGAGTTCTTCGATGGACCTTGGTGTCCAATCTGTTACCTTGGCTATCTCTCTTTATAAACTTCTGTGTGACAGTTACATAATGTTCCAGAGGAGTATATCTTCCTCCATGGTGTCTTAGCAAGAATTTAAACCACTGATTTGCCTGATCAGCAGCTTGCATATCTGCTTCAAGATGAAGTATAAAGTTAGCTTTACGCTCAATCCATTCTTTTCTTGGGCAGAATTTTTCTAGGAAAACTTGGGTCCATCCTGACCATTTTCGATTCCTCATATTCCCTGGGTCTGCACATATGATTACAGATTTTTGCTCACGACAGAATTGGAGAATTAAATTATAGGATCTCCAGGTTAGATTCCCTTGGCCAATATCAACATACCATACCCAGCCGTTCTTTTCTTCATTGCCATCAAGCCATAATTCACTGCATTGCACCAATTTTTCTTGAGCTTCAGTTAAACCGCAGAAAGCATCTTTCTCCCATCGCTCCAAAATGAGCAATTTACAGGGACTTGCTTGGATTTGTCGAATAAGAGTAAGACTGAGGTATTTTTCAGCGTCTTCCTTGCTTGCATAATCCAGCAGCTGCTGGCGTTCGTCTTCAGAAATATCTTTGTCCCATGGGGCCAAGAACAGGGACGAAGGAGGGGTCTGCTTTTCTAACTCCTCTTCATTCATAGGAGCCTTTCCTTTACCACTTATATCCTTCTTTGGAATCCATCTTTGATCTTTCTTCGAACCAGAAGAACCAGCAGAAAACATATTCAGGATTGGTAGCTCTGACTGCAAAGTCTCACGAGTTAGCATATCAGCTAAACAATTCAAATAACCAGGCTTATAAACAATATCATAGTCAAAGTTACTAAGCCATAGAAACCATTTTAGAATTCTGCTACTATTTTCAGCCATTAAATTTTCATTTTTGAAGATACCAGGCATGATTTTAAGATCTGTCCTAATTACAAATCTTACTGGTTTTAAATATAAAATGAAATGATTAACCGTTTTCTTAACAGCAAGTATCTCCTTGTGGCTGGAAGGATAATTTAACTCAGCTCCTTTAAATGAGCCAGAAGCATAACCGCAGATATTGGATTTACCATCCAATTCTTCAATAAGAACTCCTCCCCATGTGGTGCTCGAAGCATCAGTTTCAATGATCAACTTTCCATTTCCTTGAGGAAGGGAGAGAGCTGGGAGCTCTTTTACTCTGGCTTTAATCTGCTGAACCGCCAGAGTCATTTTATCAGACCAAGGTATTGGCTTCTTCTTAAGCCTTTGCTGTAGGCAATGCATATCTGCTGCTTGGCCTTTATAGAAGGGTCTGATGTAATTCAGGCAGCCCAAAAATCGCTGCAACTGGGTTTTGTCTGTAATCTGGTCAGGGAAATGCTGAAATGTCTGTAATACATGATTTTGTAAAACCACCTGACCTCCCTTGATCTTTAAACCCAAAAATTCTATTTCAGTCTTACCTATCTCCATTTTACTTTCAGATAAGACTAACCCATGTTTGAAGACTAGCTCATAAAACTTTTGTAAGTGTTTGAGATGATCTTGTAGATTTTTGGAGCATATCAAAATATCATCAATAAATACTGCTAGCCACGGAATATCCCTAAAGATATCTTCCATTCGTTTTTGGAATTCAGAGGGAGCATTGTTAATTCCAAATGGAAGGACTTTCCATTGATACTGCCCATGAGGGACAACAAAGGCAGTTTTGAATCTATCTTTCTGTTCTATCCCAATCTGATAAAACCCTGACTTCAAATCAAATTTACTAAAAATAGTACATCCAGTGATTTTCTGAAGAAGACTTGCTTTATCGGGTAGAGGATACCTTATCTTCTGGAGTACTGCATTAAGTGGCTTGAAATTAACAACCAGGCGGGGCTTTCCTCTTTTTTGCTCCGAATGCTTATTGACAACAAAAGCACGACAAGCCCAAGAACTTTTAGATGGTTCTATCAAACCCTTTTTCAGGAGATCTTGTACTTCATTAGAACAAAATTCTCTTTCACTGGGACTCATCAATCTAGCAGAGGCCTTCATAGGTTTTATCTTTTGAAGAGGATCAAAAGGAAGAGATACAAAATATTTTTCCCTTGTCCAAAAAGCATTAGGACTTTCTGAACAACAATCTCTTTTTAATTTCTCTGCTATCCCAGATAAGAACTTCTCACTGTGTAATTCTGCAAAAATCATGCACCTTTCCATTTTATGCAGTGAGGCAGGAGGATTAGGAGACTCGGTTGAAACTATAGCTTTACACCGTTGTACAGAACTATAACTCAAGGGTAAAGAAATAGATTTATTATTGACTGTACAAGTAAAGGAGTTTGCTTGGGTATTTACAGAGAAAGGACTGACTTTATGCAAGAACTCAGAACCGAGCACACAATCTTCTTTAATCAAATCAAGCCTTAATAAAGAAACTGTTAATCTATTACCAGACAAAGAAATAGGGAAATTATCAGCTTTGCCATTCATATATACAGGGGTTCCTTGTATGGCAGATCCAAATTCTTGAGTTTTATCCCAGTAAAAACTAGGTAAAGCATTTCCTTTGGCTAAATTAAACTGGGATCCTGAATCTAGCAGACACTGTACAGGATAAGACTTAAACTCATTGGGACAGAACTGTAAGGTGATGAAAAGTTTAGGACCTTGAACTGCTCCAAGCAGACTTAGACTTTGAGACTTTGGAGATGGGGATTCTTCAGGTGAAGGAGACTTTTCAGTCGAAAGAGGACCACATACACGTTCAATCTCATTTGATAATTCTTCTTCTGAAGACTGTTCTTTTTCTAACAAAAGAGCTGTTAGAGCACTCTTAATATCATCTGCTTCTTTAACTAAACTTCTTATTTGCTTCTGCTTTTCTTTTAATTTCAATCTAAGCAGATTTTCTCTATCAGTTCTGTGAGACTGTCGATCCCTGTGACTTCCTGGATAATCTTGATAAAGGACTGCAGGATTAAAACTTAAATCTATCTGACCTTTTCCTTTATCTTGCTGCAAATTCTGTACTTGACTCTGCAAAGCTTTCTTTTCCTCTCTTAAAAGAGTTCTTTCTTTATGTCTGAAGATTGGAATTGTAGAGAGCTGTAAATCAATATCAGCCAATCTTTTTTCTAACTGTACCGGAGAAATGGCTTTAGAAAACATATATAAACTGTAATCAAAATCTGGGAGCTCACACCCCCCTAAATGTGCATCACTCTCAGAATCTGAACTGGAAAGAGAAGAGGGATCACATTTAGCAAGCTGAGGAGGATCATGATCGGAACTATCTGAAGAGTCATCTTCAGAATCGGGCAGAAAAACAATATCATCATCTGAAGCTGGAGGCTCAGATGAAACCAAACAGAAATCCCACCAAGTTGGGTCTAAAGATTTGCTAAGAGCAGCCAACCTTGGCTTATTTTTCCGATCAGGACATTTAGAAGACCAATGTCCTTTTTTGCCACAGATAAAACATGTATCTCCTGGACCTTTTTCCTTCCTTCTCTTAACATATTTCTTACCATAAGCATATTTTTTCTTGTGGAAGGGTTTTCGAAATTTGGACTTATGTCGATAAGGCTTATCAGGATGATACCTTTTCTCAGAGGTAAAATATTTCTTCTTTTTCTTACAGTGGCAATCTTTGCCAAAATGACCTCTGTTATGTGCACCACACCCCCAATCTGGCATTCCTGCAACTTCTTTGCAGAAAGATGCTGAAAACATCTTCTGGTGCCTCTTAATATCCTTATTTACTCTTATCTCCAAACAATGCTCTTGCCAAGTTTCCATAATATGCTGTTGAAGTTGTGCTAGAGATAAAGTATGGAGCGGGATATTCTTTTCTTTAAGGGCACGTTCTACGGCATCTGGGACATGTCCTGGGAAACTACGGAGGTAGTGCTTGAGATAGGCTGGATCGCCTGATTTCCCAGAAGTTATTAACAACTTTTGCATATAACAAAAGTATTCATCAGCCTTACCAAGATCACACAATCTAGCAGTCATAAACAAAGAAGCTAGATGATCTATGTCTTCATGGTCTTCGGGTCCATAAAATTCTCTCCCAAGAGCAGAGAGAATTTGCTCATCTGCTTCATTTGAAGCAAGTATCTCATTTCTAGTTTCTTGTGGCAACCAGCGCCACCATTCATAGGCTAACCCTGACAGACCCGCGACTAACTGAGCTCCAAGCATCTGCCCAGTTACATTATGATCTTGTTGTTTTTTATACAAAATCCAGTGTGTAAGAAGCTGAATAGCATTCTTGATTTCCTCTCTACTTTGACACTGAATATTAAGAACAGGCTGTTCTGGCATTTGGGAAATTAAATTATTCATATTATTTATCCCAAAAGTAAAGACTTTTGGAACGGAGGATACACCCTGTGCATCTGGCATATGAGTATCATACTCAATTCTAGGAGTTCTCATATTTGAGGATTCTGCTGCCATCATGTCTAAATCTCCTATATGTTTTGGATCTAAGACAGGTTTCATAGTCTTAAATTCAGAGATCCAATTTTCTATTTGCTCTTTCTGCATATCTGACTCACCAAAATCCCATTCAGGCTTTTCTTCTTCTGGAAGCAGAGATAAAGCTCCCAAGGATGCTGATTTTGAATGACCTTTGCTGGCCAATTTTAAAACATGATCAGGAACTCTATATTCTTTTCTTTTAAGTTCCTGTGTTGTTCTTATTAAATCTTCAAGAACTTGCATCCTCTTATGTAGCTTATCAGCGGCTATTTTTACAGCCTTTTCAATTTCTGTTGTATCATGCAACAGATGATCTAGTAAATCTATTTTGGTAGCCACTCTTTCAATTTGAATCCTTTGATTCTCATGAGAAGCTTTCAGAGTCAGGATATCATTTGCCATATCATCCAGATTTCTGGCAGTGCAGAACTGCTGCAAATTTCCCCAATTGGCTAACTTAATTTCATCAGACACACTCTGATCAGCTGCAGAAGACTTTATGGGTAAAAACTCACGACGGGATTGACCATCTGCAGTATACTGTCTGAAGGGAGTTTCAGGGAGGTTTTGACCAGGGATATAGGATTTTTGGCCTTGGACATTTGTTTCCATAGCAGAATTTTGTCTTGGCAACGAAAACATTCCTAGAGTTGGAAACTCATGATGAGACTGGTGAGACTGGTGTTTCTCTTTTTGTTTTAATTTTTGTTTAATTTTATTGCATGCGGGACAATTTGCATGCTGACCTCTATGCTCAAAATCAGACAAACCAGTAAATGATTCTGAGGGGTTATCAACAGAGGACTCTATATTTACAGAAGACTCTTTTTGTACAGAGGATTGTCTAGACAATTGATTAGACATTGCTTGACGCCTTGCATTATGATAAGATGACAATGATGCTGACTTGATCAGAGGAGGTTGGAATCTAGGAATTGGTTCCTGTGCAGAAGATCTGAAAGAAGAAGTAGATTCATCAAAAACTAAGGGTTTTGGGTTCATAAGAGCTTTAACCCTTTCTTGATGCCTAAGTTCTGTGTACTTCATCTCCCAAGACTGGGGATACTTTATACCCGTCCAATTAAAAGTAATTGGAGTTGCATTTCGGGAACGAGATTTGGGTGTTTCCACCACGCTGCAGTCTGCGGAACTGTTATGAACTTGAGACCTAAGCTGGGGAAGGGTGTCATTGCCAAATCGAACGCAAACACCTCCTTTCAGTTGGATAATCTTGGATCCATTCAACATGTCAAAACCTTTGGGGAGAATGTAGGCTTTCAAGAGATTGTATATATGTGGGTCGTCTAGACTGACAGAAAAGCGAGGATATATAGTACCGAAAGCAGGGCCATCATGAAGTGGGGCAGTGAAACCACCTAATCCTGATCGGAAAAATAAGCCAAGGTTGGCTGCTCTTAGCAAATCTTTAGACCCAACTTGGTGGGATTTCTGTTTGGTTTCATCTGAGCCTCCAGCTTCAGATGATGATATTGTTTTTCTGCCCGATTCTGAAGATGACTCTTCAGATAGTTCCGATCATGATCCTCCTCAGCTTGCTAAATGTGATCCCTCTTCTCTTTCCAGTTCAGATTCTGAGAGTGACGCACATTTAGGGGGCTCTGATACCATCCAGGTTATCAGGATCTTGCGGAATTAAACATTGCTTGAGCCGAAATATTCAACACATTGGGAAAATAACAACTTTTGAGAGAAACGCCATCAACATTACTTGCTGCTATTATTTATGCCACAACATTACAGACACAGTGGATCGACCTCGGATTGCGAAGTTCGTCACCACAATATTTACTCTGGACTTATGCCTAAGCACAATGTCTTGGGTCCATTTAGATTTCACTATTTCCCGAAGGCATATAGCTAATTTCAAGCTCCTGGGAGTCCCAAGATATGCTTACTAGCATACCCTCACTTACAGACTTTGACAGAGGGAGTCCTCACCTTTCTGGTGCAATGTTATACCCAAATGGGCAACTTGCAGAGCATACGGGCTCGGCTCTTACAGACACAGACTTTTTACAGAACGAGTCTTTGCCTTTCTGGTGCAATGTTATACCCAAATGGGCAACTTGCAGAGCATACGGGCTCGGCTCTCACACACCTAAACACTGTCGAGCGGACTACTTGCTCAGACGACTTAATTGCAGAGCGGACTACTTGCTCATGCGACTCGACTCGATGCCCTAAATGAGTTCTAAGGCCTTGTATTTATAATTCTAAAGCCGGTCAACCGGTCACTTAGAACTTACACTATCCAGTCAAAAGTAGAGCACTAAGAGATTCCGGGGCATCGTGGGACCACACGATGTTATCTCATCCCTTCATCAGGCAGCGCCATATGGGGACCCGGTACCTTTGACAGCGACAAAAGATTCTTATGGCCGACAAGACCATGGCCCATTAACTATTACAAAGCATCTCGGGGAACAATAATCATCCCGAGGAAATCATGGCAGACAATCTTAAAAGCGGAGAGGCCCACCAACGGCTTCCGTAAAAAGCAGAATATTTACAAAAGATATCAAATCGGACCGACTAGGCTTTCATTCCTGGAAACAATCAACGGGAGTTTTTAATCAGTAGAGTAGCCGGATCCACAGACGCAATGTGTCTCACCACCAGGACCTGGAACACCGCCACAGACACAATCAAGACAGCCGTCATCATAATTGCTTTCTTCAATTTCTCTGCGTACCAGTTCTTCTTCTATGTAATTTGGCTGAGTCTCAGGAAACTGCCAATACTCATTTTCAGGTTCACTATCAGTCATGTCAGGGTAAAGCTTCTCTCCGAAGCACTGTTCAACATCTGATCCTTTTAATGCTTCATTTGGACCAAACATAAATTCAGAAGCAAAATTAGACTCAACCCTGTAGTTGAGTGGCAGAGTTCTTCGATGGACCTTGGTGTCCAATCTGTTACCTTGGCTATCTCTCTTTATAAACTTCTGTGTGACAGTTACATAATGTTCCAGAGGAGTATATCTTCCTCCATGGTGTCTTAGCAAGAATTTAAACCACTGATTTGCCTGATCAGCAGCTTGCATATCTGCTTCAAGATGAAGTATAAAGTTAGCTTTACGCTCAATCCATTCTTTTCTTGGGCAGAATTTTTCTAGGAAAACTTGGGTCCATCCTGACCATTTTCGATTCCTCATATTCCCTGGGTCTGCACATATGATTACAGATTTTTGCTCACGACAGAATTGGAGAATTAAATTATAGGATCTCCAGGTTAGATTCCCTTGGCCAATATCAACATACCATACCCAGCCGTTCTTTTCTTCATTGCCATCAAGCCATAATTCACTGCATTGCACCAATTTTTCTTGAGCTTCAGTTAAACCGCAGAAAGCATCTTTCTCCCATCGCTCCAAAATGAGCAATTTACAGGGACTTGCTTGGATTTGTCGAATAAGAGTAAGACTGAGGTATTTTTCAGCGTCTTCCTTGCTTGCATAATCCAGCAGCTGCTGGCGTTCGTCTTCAGAAATATCTTTGTCCCATGGGGCCAAGAACAGGGACGAAGGAGGGGTCTGCTTTTCTAACTCCTCTTCATTCATAGGAGCCTTTCCTTTACCACTTATATCCTTCTTTGGAATCCATCTTTGATCTTTCTTCGAACCAGAAGAACCAGCAGAAAACATATTCAGGATTGGTAGCTCTGACTGCAAAGTCTCACGAGTTAGCATATCAGCTAAACAATTCAAATAACCAGGCTTATAAACAATATCATAGTCAAAGTTACTAAGCCATAGAAACCATTTTAGAATTCTGCTACTATTTTCAGCCATTAAATTTTCATTTTTGAAGATACCAGGCATGATTTTAAGATCTGTCCTAATTACAAATCTTACTGGTTTTAAATATAAAATGAAATGATTAACCGTTTTCTTAACAGCAAGTATCTCCTTGTGGCTGGAAGGATAATTTAACTCAGCTCCTTTAAATGAGCCAGAAGCATAACCGCAGATATTGGATTTACCATCCAATTCTTCAATAAGAACTCCTCCCCATGTGGTGCTCGAAGCATCAGTTTCAATGATCAACTTTCCATTTCCTTGAGGAAGGGAGAGAGCTGGGAGCTCTTTTACTCTGGCTTTAATCTGCTGAACCGCCAGAGTCATTTTATCAGACCAAGGTATTGGCTTCTTCTTAAGCCTTTGCTGTAGGCAATGCATATCTTCTGCTTGGCCTTTATAGAAGGGTCTGATGTAATTCAGGCAGCCCAAAAATCGCTGCAACTGGGTTTTGTCTGTAATCTGGTCAGGGAAATGCTGAAATGTCTGTAATACATGATTTTGTAAAACCACCTGACCTCCCTTGATCTTTAAACCCAAAAATTCTATTTCAGTCTTACCTATCTCCATTTTACTTTCAGATAAGACTAACCCATGTTTGAAGACTAGCTCATAAAACTTTTGTAAGTGTTTGAGATGATCTTGTAGATTTTTGGAGCATATCAAAATATCATCAATAAATACTGCTAGCCACGGAATATCCCTAAAGATATCTTCCATTCGTTTTTGGAATTCAGAGGGAGCATTGTTAATTCCAAATGGAAGGACTTTCCATTGATACTGCCCATGAGGGACAACAAAGGCAGTTTTGAATCTATCTTTCTGTTCTATCCCAATCTGATAAAACCCTGACTTCAAATCAAATTTACTAAAAATAGTACATCCAGTGATTTTCTGAAGAAGACTTGCTTTATCGGGTAGAGGATACCTTATCTTCTGGAGTACTGCATTAAGTGGCTTGAAATTAACAACCAGGCGGGGCTTTCCTCTTTTTTGCTCCGAATGCTTATTGACAACAAAAGCACGACAAGCCCAAGAACTTTTAGATGGTTCTATCAAACCCTTTTTCAGGAGATCTTGTACTTCATTAGAACAAAATTCTCTTTCACTGGGACTCATCAATCTAGCAGAGGCCTTCATAGGTTTTATCTTTTGAAGAGGATCAAAAGGAAGAGATACAAAATATTTTTCCCTTGTCCAAAAAGCATTAGGACTTTCTGAACAACAATCTCTTTTTAATTTCTCTGCTATCCCAGATAAGAACTTCTCACTGTGTAATTCTGCAAAAATCATGCACCTTTCCATTTTATGCAGTGAGGCAGGAGGATTAGGAGACTCGGTTGAAACTATAGCTTTACACCGTTGTACAGAACTATAACTCAAGGGTAAAGAAATAGATTTATTATTGACTGTACAAGTAAAGGAGTTTGCTTGGGTATTTACAGAGAAAGGACTGACTTTATGCAAGAACTCAGAACCGAGCACACAATCTTCTTTAATCAAATCAAGCCTTAATAAAGAAACTGTTAATCTATTACCAGACAAAGAAATAGGGAAATTATCAGCTTTGCCATTCATATATACAGGGGTTCCTTGTATGGCAGATCCAAATTCTTGAGTTTTATCCCAGTAAAAACTAGGTAAAGCATTTCCTTTGGCTAAATTAAACTGGGATCCTGAATCTAGCAGACACTGTACAGGATAAGACTTAAACTCATTGGGACAGAACTGTAAGGTGATGAAAAGTTTAGGACCTTGAACTGCTCCAAGCAGACTTAGACTTTGAGACTTTGGAGATGGGGATTCTTCAGGTGAAGGAGACTTTTCAGTCGAAAGAGGACCACATACACGTTCAATCTCATTTGATAATTCTTCTTCTGAAGACTGTTCTTTTTCTAACAAAAGAGCTGTTAGAGCACTCTTAATATCATCTGCTTCTTTAACTAAACTTCTTATTTGCTTCTGCTTTTCTTTTAATTTCAAT
Source organism: Larix kaempferi (assembly GCA_027924585.1). Taxonomy (NCBI): domain Eukaryota; kingdom Viridiplantae; phylum Streptophyta; class Pinopsida; order Pinales; family Pinaceae; genus Larix; species Larix kaempferi. The sequence goes on along the minus strand of BSBM01001421.1, from coordinate 1,210,611 downwards.
CTAAGCAGATTTTCTCTATCAGTTCTGTGAGACTGTCGATCCCTGTGACTTCCTGGATAATCTTGATAAAGGACTGCAGGATTAAAACTTAAATCTATCTGACCTTTTCCTTTATCTTGCTGCAAATTCTGTACTTGACTCTGCAAAGCTTTCTTTTCCTCTCTTAAAAGAGTTCTTTCTTTATGTCTGAAGATTGGAATTGTAGAGAGCTGTAAATCAATATCAGCCAATCTTTTTTCTAACTGTACCGGAGAAATGGCTTTAGAAAACATATATAAACTGTAATCAAAATCTGGGAGCTCACACCCCCCTAAATGTGCATCACTCTCAGAATCTGAACTGGAAAGAGAAGAGGGATCACATTTAGCAAGCTGAGGAGGATCATGATCGGAACTATCTGAAGAGTCATCTTCAGAATCGGGCAGAAAAACAATATCATCATCTGAAGCTGGAGGCTCAGATGAAACCAAACAGAAATCCCACCAAGTTGGGTCTAAAGATTTGCTAAGAGCAGCCAACCTTGGCTTATTTTTCCGATCAGGACATTTAGAAGACCAATGTCCTTTTTTGCCACAGATAAAACATGTATCTCCTGGACCTTTTTCCTTCCTTCTCTTAACATATTTCTTACCATAAGCATATTTTTTCTTGTGGAAGGGTTTTCGAAATTTGGACTTATGTCGATAAGGCTTATCAGGATGATACCTTTTCTCAGAGGTAAAATATTTCTTCTTTTTCTTACAGTGGCAATCTTTGCCAAAATGACCTCTGTTATGTGCACCACACCCCCAATCTGGCATTCCTGCAACTTCTTTGCAGAAAGATGCTGAAAACATCTTCTGGTGCCTCTTAATATCCTTATTTACTCTTATCTCCAAACAATGCTCTTGCCAAGTTTCCATAATATGCTGTTGAAGTTGTGCTAGAGATAAAGTATGGAGCGGGATATTCTTTTCTTTAAGGGCACGTTCTACGGCATCTGGGACATGTCCTGGGAAACTACGGAGGTAGTGCTTGAGATAGGCTGGATCGCCTGATTTCCCAGAAGTTATTAACAACTTTTGCATATAACAAAAGTATTCATCAGCCTTACCAAGATCACACAATCTAGCAGTCATAAACAAAGAAGCTAGATGATCTATGTCTTCATGGTCTTCGGGTCCATAAAATTCTCTCCCAAGAGCAGAGAGAATTTGCTCATCTGCTTCATTTGAAGCAAGTATCTCATTTCTAGTTTCTTGTGGCAACCAGCGCCACCATTCATAGGCTAACCCTGACAGACCCGCGACTAACTGAGCTCCAAGCATCTGCCCAGTTACATTATGATCTTGTTGTTTTTTATACAAAATCCAGTGTGTAAGAAGCTGAATAGCATTCTTGATTTCCTCTCTACTTTGACACTGAATATTAAGAACAGGCTGTTCTGGCATTTGGGAAATTAAATTATTCATATTATTTATCCCAAAAGTAAAGACTTTTGGAACGGAGGATACACCCTGTGCATCTGGCATATGAGTATCATACTCAATTCTAGGAGTTCTCATATTTGAGGATTCTGCTGCCATCATGTCTAAATCTCCTATATGTTTTGGATCTAAGACAGGTTTCATAGTCTTAAATTCAGAGATCCAATTTTCTATTTGCTCTTTCTGCATATCTGACTCACCAAAATCCCATTCAGGCTTTTCTTCTTCTGGAAGCAGAGATAAAGCTCCCAAGGATGCTGATTTTGAATGACCTTTGCTGGCCAATTTTAAAACATGATCAGGAACTCTATATTCTTTTCTTTTAAGTTCCTGTGTTGTTCTTATTAAATCTTCAAGAACTTGCATCCTCTTATGTAGCTTATCAGCGGCTATTTTTACAGCCTTTTCAATTTCTGTTGTATCATGCAACAGATGATCTAGTAAATCTATTTTGGTAGCCACTCTTTCAATTTGAATCCTTTGATTCTCATGAGAAGCTTTCAGAGTCAGGATATCATTTGCCATATCATCCAGATTTCTGGCAGTGCAGAACTGCTGCAAATTTCCCCAATTGGCTAACTTAATTTCATCAGACACACTCTGATCAGCTGCAGAAGACTTTATGGGTAAAAACTCACGACGGGATTGACCATCTGCAGTATACTGTCTGAAGGGAGTTTCAGGGAGGTTTCGACCAGGGATATAGGATTTTTGGCCTTGGACATTTGTTTCCATAGCAGAATTTTGTCTTGGCAACGAAAACATTCCTAAAGTTGGAAACTCATGATGAGACTGGTGAGACTGGTGTTTCTCTTTTTGTTTTAATTTTTGTTTAATTTTATTGCATGCGGGACAATTTGCATGCTGACCTCTATGCTCAAAATCAGACAAACCAGTAAATGATTCTGAGGGGTTATCAACAGAGGACTCTATATTTACAGAAGACTCTTTTTGTACAGAGGATTGTCTAGACAATTGATTAGACATTGCTTGACGCCTTGCATTATGATAAGATGACAATGATGCTGACTTGATCAGAGGAGGTTGGAATCTGGGAATTGGTTCCTGTGCAGAAGATCTGAAAGAAGAAGTAGATTCATCAAAAACTAAGGGTTTTGGGTTCATAAGAGCTTTAACCCTTTCTTGATGCCTAAGTTCTGTGTACTTCATCTCCCAAGACTGGGGATACTTTATACCCGTCCAATTAAAAGTAATTGGAGTTGCATTTCGGGAACGAGATTTGGGTGTTTCCACCACGCTGCAGTCTGCGGAACTGTTATGAACTTGAGACCTAAGCTGGGGAAGGGTGTCATTGCCAAATCGAACGCAAACACCTCCTTTCAGTTGGATAATCTTGGATCCATTCAACATGTCAAAACCTTTGGGGAGAATGTAGGCTTTCAAGAGATTGTATATATGTGGGTCGTCTAGACTGACAGAAAAGCGAGGATATATAGTACCGAAAGCAGGGCCATCATGAAGTGGGGCAGTGAAACCACCTATGACTGCATCAGAAAAATTATTATGTCTAGTATCAACTACACAACATAAAGAAGAAACAGAAAGACGGGGACGGACCAAGGGACCTAAACCAAGTTTAACGGCACCGAAGTGTGCATATTTAAACTTCCTTTCTTTTGCCCAATCAATTTGAGATTTATCTAACAAAGAGATATGGATTGGTTCTTGGTTGTCGGTAAAGGAAACATCAATACTTGAAACTTTAATTTGGGTGGCAGAGGTTAAATTCCACCATCTGAGTCTGTATACATCCTTTGGTAAAATCTGAGGTAATTCCCAATTTGCAGAGGAATCCTGGTCATCTATTGTAATATAAGAAGCATCTGCACTATCAGAAGTGGAAGGATTAAAAGAACTAGATCGCCTATCTGCTAGGGAGACTTCCACGTCATTGGCTGATTGGCACTCCAGTGTTGTCAGCTGAACTGTATCCATAGTAGGATCCATGCTGAATAAGGTGAGGGCTGACTTCTACGCTGCGGGCAACAAATAGACTTACTCCCCTTCTCACAGGCCTTACTGCTATGACTTCCGCACTACGCTTACACCTTAATGGTCTCCACTATTTCCTCATTGGTCATTTCCACCAACTACAAGATACATTTTGTTCCTTAGGAGTTTGTAAAGCATTCAACCAAACATTCATAAACATGTGCAATATAAAGCATAAAAAGCTTCTGGAATACAGAGAAATAGATAATACCAGACAAATATGAGAATCGCCTCACTGGCTCTGATACCATCCAGGTTATCAGGATCTTGCGGAATTAAACATTGCTTGAGCCGAAATATTCAACACATTGGGAAAATAACAACTTTTGAGAGAAACGCCATCAACATTACTTGCTGCTATTATTTATGCCACAACATTACAGACACAGTGGATCGACCTCGGATTGCGAAGTTCGTCACCACAATATTTACTCTGGACTTATGCCTAAGCACAATGTCTTGGGTCCATTTAGATTTCACTATTTCCCGAAGGCATATAGCTAATTTCAAGCTCCTGGGAGTCCCAAGATATGCTTACTAGCATACCCTCACTTACAGACTTTGACAGAGGGAGTCCTCACCTTTCTGGTGCAATGTTATACCCAAATGGGCAACTTGCAGAGCATACGGGCTCGGCTCTTACAGACACAGACTTTTTACAGAACGAGTCTTTGCCTTTCTGGTGCAATGTTATACCCAAATGGGCAACTTGCAGAGCATACGGGCTCGGCTCTCACACACCTAAACACTGTCGAGCGGACTACTTGCTCAGACGACTTAATTGCAGAGCGGACTACTTGCTCATGCGACTCGACTCGATGCCCTAAATGAGTTCTAAGGCCTTGTATTTATAATTCTAAAGCCGGTCAACCGGTCACTTAGAACTTACACTATCCAGTCAAAAGTAGAGCACTAAGAGATTCCGGGGCATCGTGGGACCACACGATGTTATCTCATCCCTTCATCAGGCAGCGCCATATGGGGACCCGGTACCTTTGACAGCGACAAAAGATTCTTATGGCCGACAAGACCATGGCCCATTAACTATTACAAAGCATCTCGGGGAACAATAATCATCCCGAGGAAATCATGGCAGACAATCTTAAAAGCGGAGAGGCCCACCAACGGCTTCCGTAAAAAGCAGAATATTTACAAAAGATATCAAATCGGACCGACTAGGCTTTCATTCCTGGAAACAATCAACGGGAGTTTTTAATCAGTAGAGTAGCCGGATCCACAGACGCAATGTGTCTCACCACCAGGACCTGGAACACCGCCACAGACACAATCAAGACAGCCGTCATCATAATTGCTTTCTTCAATTTCTCTGCGTACCAGTTCTTCTTCTATGTAATTTGGCTGAGTCTCAGGAAACTGCCAATACTCATTTTCAGGTTCACTATCAGTCATGTCAGGGTAAAGCTTCTCTCCGAAGCACTGTTCAACATCTGATCCTTTTAATGCTTCATTTGGACCAAACATAAATTCAGAAGCAAAATTAGACTCAACCCTGTAGTTGAGTGGCAGAGTTCTTCGATGGACCTTGGTGTCCAATCTGTTACCTTGGCTATCTCTCTTTATAAACTTCTGTGTGACAGTTACATAATGTTCCAGAGGAGTATATCTTCCTCCATGGTGTCTTAGCAAGAATTTAAACCACTGATTTGCCTGATCAGCAGCTTGCATATCTGCTTCAAGATGAAGTATAAAGTTAGCTTTACGCTCAATCCATTCTTTTCTTGGGCAGAATTTTTCTAGGAAAACTTGGGTCCATCCTGACCATTTTCGATTCCTCATATTCCCTGGGTCTGCACATATGATTACAGATTTTTGCTCACGACAGAATTGGAGAATTAAATTATAGGATCTCCAGGTTAGATTCCCTTGGCCAATATCAACATACCATACCCAGCCGTTCTTTTCTTCATTGCCATCAAGCCATAATTCACTGCATTGCACCAATTTTTCTTGAGCTTCAGTTAAACCGCAGAAAGCATCTTTCTCCCATCGCTCCAAAATGAGCAATTTACAGGGACTTGCTTGGATTTGTCGAATAAGAGTAAGACTGAGGTATTTTTCAGCGTCTTCCTTGCTTGCATAATCCAGCAGCTGCTGGCGTTCGTCTTCAGAAATATCTTTGTCCCATGGGGCCAAGAACAGGGACGAAGGAGGGGTCTGCTTTTCTAACTCCTCTTCATTCATAGGAGCCTTTCCTTTACCACTTATATCCTTCTTTGGAATCCATCTTTGATCTTTCTTCGAACCAGAAGAACCAGCAGAAAACATATTCAGGATTGGTAGCTCTGACTGCAAAGTCTCACGAGTTAGCATATCAGCTAAACAATTCAAATAACCAGGCTTATAAACAATATCATAGTCAAAGTTACTAAGCCATAGAAACCATTTTAGAATTCTGCTACTATTTTCAGCCATTAAATTTTCATTTTTGAAGATACCAGGCATGATTTTAAGATCTGTCCTAATTACAAATCTTACTGGTTTTAAATATAAAATGAAATGATTAACCGTTTTCTTAACAGCAAGTATCTCCTTGTGGCTGGAAGGATAATTTAACTCAGCTCCTTTAAATGAGCCAGAAGCATAACCGCAGATATTGGATTTACCATCCAATTCTTCAATAAGAACTCCTCCCCATGTGGTGCTCGAAGCATCAGTTTCAATGATCAACTTTCCATTTCCTTGAGGAAGGGAGAGAGCTGGGAGCTCTTTTACTCTGGCTTTAATCTGCTGAACCGCCAGAGTCATTTTATCAGACCAAGGTATTGGCTTCTTCTTAAGCCTTTGCTGTAGGCAATGCATATCTGCTGCTTGGCCTTTATAGAAGGGTCTGATGTAATTCAGGCAGCCCAAAAATCGCTGCAACTGGGTTTTGTCTGTAATCTGGTCAGGGAAATGCTGAAATGTCTGTAATACATGATTTTGTAAAACCACCTGACCTCCCTTGATCTTTAAACCCAAAAATTCTATTTCAGTCTTACCTATCTCCATTTTACTTTCAGATAAGACTAACCCATGTTTGAAGACTAGCTCATAAAACTTTTGTAAGTGTTTGAGATGATCTTGTAGATTTTTGGAGCATATCAAAATATCATCAATAAATACTGCTAGCCACGGAATATCCCTAAAGATATCTTCCATTCGTTTTTGGAATTCAGAGGGAGCATTGTTAATTCCAAATGGAAGGACTTTCCATTGATACTGCCCATGAGGGACAACAAAGGCAGTTTTGAATCTATCTTTCTGTTCTATCCCAATCTGATAAAACCCTGACTTCAAATCAAATTTACTAAAAATAGATTCATTTTTAATCTTGAGTTACTATAATTGAACTAATCAACTTTCATATCCCATCTTCCCTAAGCCTCTAGAGTAGCTCTTTTCCTTAAATCTAGGGTTCGTCATCCTTCACCATATATCCCTTATTGAATATCTTGATCTAGTGATTGATTTGGATCTCTCTCTCCGAGAGTAGATTAGAGTCTCCCTCTTTGTTATCTAGGGCTTGGATAGCAAGAAGCGAAGGGTATCTTTATTGGAGTGACAACCAATCCATCTTGGGAATCGAGGCCCTCTTGGGTCACCTCTTTAGTTGCCCATCCCCTCCACCATCCTGGATAGGATCACCTTTAGGGGAAACTACAAGTTGTGTGATAACATGTCTATGAATGTTGCTTCATTCAGATCATTCTCATTCAACACTAGTTTTGATCCGGATTTATGTGGGAACGAAACAAAAGATAGCATATACAGAATCATATATAGAGATATATTGCAAATAACACAGTGATACAGTAAACACATATTCTATTAAATAGCGGAAATAGAACAAACTGTAAAATACAATAGCTAGAATGGTGGTAGCTATCTCTGAGAAGAGATGTGGCCGCTATGCTCATTCGTGCCAAGATGAATACAAAGAGAGGCCGAAAGGGCCTATTTATCATAAGCATGAGGGAAAGAATCCCAAACATCCAAAAACCTAACCCTAGAAGGTGAACCGTCATAAAGTTTGCGGCCCCAAGGTGGTTAGTTGAACAGTCAACTTCCCGGGGTCATAACTTTTGCATACGATCTCCGTTTAGGGCGCTCGGTAGCCCGTTGGAAAGGTCTAACCGATATTTACAAATTTCAACTGGGCCCAAATGCATGCCGTTGGCATCCATTTGGTCTCCCAAATCGCCAAAAAATGTCGTTTAGGGCCTCAAAATGGCTCCGGAAGTTCAGGACCCGAAAAACTGCTAAAAATAGTAATTTACCAAAATTGCCAGAAGACTGTTTTGAGCCAATTGGAAGAGGTGGGCCGCCACCAATATCCACCTGGATCAATCCTCCCTCCTTAGGAAGCAATGGTCTCCATTGCGTTAAATCCCTTATCATATGTCAAGCTATGTGTCGAATTGAGCTCTTGGGGCGACATTTGCTGAAGTGGAAAGGTTGCCTTACTTTGACATCTTCAGAGGGTTGTAATTGTTGTTGATGGATGCGCTGGAGATGTTCAACAGTTTTGGTTGTTGTGGTATCCTTGGTATGCACCAGTGTGGATGGTTTCTTTTTGGAGGGGCCCCTTGAATGCGTGGCCTTGCACTGTAGAGGTACCCGAATAGGCGATGCTGCACTAACTTTGTGTTTTTCTTGTTTCTGCTGAGTAGAAGGATAATCTGTAGAGGTTGTGGATGTCTCTGCGATCTGATGTTCACCTTTAGTGGCATTTGCGAATAGGGAAAATTTCCCAGTGTGGGAGGGAGATTATCTTCCTTCCCTGCTCGTTTGGGGTAGGTGCAACTATCTCTGGTATCCGATAGAGTTGTCCTCCCAAAGTGACAATGACACTGCGAGGTCATGATTCATATACAGCATGACGCTTCCACATATATGGTTGTCCTAAAAGAACATCACATACTTCAAGTGGGGCCACATCACACAATACCTCATCTTTGAAGGGCTTGATGCCATATGGTAGGCGACATTGGTGACTGACACGGATCCTTCGTCCTTGCCTTAGCCATCCAATGGTGTATGGTTGTGGGTGTGGTGTTATTGGTAGCTCCAATCTCTTGATGACTTCTTCTGAGATCAGGTTTTTCTGGCTGCCGCTGTCCAAAACAAAGTGTATGGGAATTCCCTTCACCCACATCTGTGAGTGGAAAAGGCGCTCCTCTGCCTCCAACTCTTCAGGCTCCTCTGGCTGAATCTGTGTGGTGGAAACAATGGCACTGGGTTCTGCATCAATGATCTGCTTCCCTTTTCACACGGCTGTGAAATTAGGTTCCGATTTAGAATCGGAACTGGGATCTGATTCTGAAGCTTTGATCTCAGCCACTAATGACTGTTTTGAGCGACAATCATCAGTGTTGTGCCAGGGGCTTTTGTGGAACTCGCACCACTTCCCGGTGTCCTTCTTTGTCTTTTCTTTACCCTTCTTCGCCTGTGGTTGGGACTGGTTGTCCTTTTCCTGCCCCGTGTTATGCTAGCCAGAGTTTCCCTTGCCCTGCTTCTGCGCAGGTCCGAAGTCACGCTTGTTCTTTTGCTGAAATTTCTGCTCAGTTTTGACAGCATATCGATAGGCGGATCCGAGTGAAGAGATTTCCAAGAAATCCATCTCTGTTCGGATGTACCGGTGTAGGCCACTATGATATTTCAGTACCAGGTGCCGCTCGGAGTCCTTGATACCTAGCTTTGTGCGCAAGGTATGAAATTTGTTGGTGTACTCCGACACCGTTTGGTCCCTCTCTTGATGCAGAATGGTCCATTTTGTGTACTGGTCATCATAGTTTCCAACAGGGTAATATTGTTCCTTGACGGCATCTATAAAAGAGGCCCAAGTGGGATTGGAATATTCAAACAATCCAGACTCGTCTGATGAGTTTTGCTCACAATAAGTTTCCCACCAATTTTTGACATGGGGGACGGCCTTGAGGAGTGCAAAGATGATCTTTTCCCTATCGGAAAAATTGTGGACAAAGAAATACCCCTCTAGTAGATTCAACCATTTATCTAGGGCATCGGCATCGATTTGGCCTTCAAATAAAGGAATATCAAAATTAACTTGTACCTTGAAGGGAGTCATATCTCCGAAATGGCTGCTCGTTGAGGGTGCATTTGCCACTGTTGGCATGCGTTGAAGGATCTGGGCGAACTTATCCATCATCTCGTTCCTTTGTCGCGCGAGGGCTTCCTCGAGCAACAACTTGATAGGATCTACTGCTCCGTCGTCTCTCTTTTCTTCCGCCATGGGAGGCCATTTGGGGCGGCGAGAGTGGTCTTCCCCAAGTGAAACTAGTTCGAGACCCAACTCTCTGTATCCTGACCTCGTCGGGGACATGCACCGAGAAACAATCAAAGAGCAGACCGCTCTGATACCACTGATCCGGATTTATGTGGGAACGAAACAAAAGATAGCATATACAGAGATATATTGCAAATAACACAGTGATACAGTAAACACATATTCTATTAAATAGCGGAAATAGAACAGACTGTAAAATACAATAGCTAGAATGGTGGTAGCTATCTCTGAGAAGAGATGTGGCCGCTATGCTCATTCGTGCCAAGATGAATACAAAGAGAGGCCAAAAGAGCCTATTTATCATAAGCATGAGGGAAAGAATCCCAAACATCCAAAAACCTAACCCTAGAAGATGAACCGTCATAAAGTTTGCGGCCCCAAGGTGGTTAGTTGAACAGTCAACTTCCCGGGGTCATAGCTTTTGCATACGATCTCCGTTTAGGGCGCTCGATAGCCCGTTGGAAAGTTCTAACCGAGATTTACAACTTTCGACTGGACCCAAATGTATGTCGTTGGCAACCATTTGGTCTCCCAAATCGCCAAAAAATGTCGTTTAGGGCCTCAAAATGGCTCCGGAAGTTCAGGACCCGAAAAACTGCTAAAAATAGTAATTTACCAAAATTGCCAGAAGACTGTTTTGAGCCAATTGGAAGAGGTGGGCTGCCACCAATATCCACCTGGATCAAGTTTCTCATATGTCATACTACGCTATTGATGTTCTCCATCATTCACTCTCAGGCCTCTCTGTGCTGATTAGAGACTCCGTGAACCTAAGGTTGAGCACTAGTCCTGTTGAATGCATCCTTCTTTCATTTGAATATCATAAATTTACCCTGTTCTCTGATCTATCTCATTCCCTTGAACCCAATTGCAAATCAGCAGCAATCTAGGGAGTCCCGCATAAAGCTGGAAAGCCACCAACTGTGACGTGAGAGAGGTGAATGCCAAGGTGACAATGGGTATTGCCTCTATGGTTGCACCAAACTTGCCCTGATTGATGTGCTGAGTTTTACATTTTTGAAGTGGACATTTGGGGGATAACATTTGGCATTGTTGTTGAGGACAAAATCTTGTTCCTAAGGTAAATAGTTTAGCTACAGAATTTTAATGAATGTGAGCACATGCTGAAGATTACATTTCTCATCTAGCGACAACATTGAGGAACAAATCCCCATTTGTGTAAATTAAATTCCTATTACTTGGGGTGAGAGAAACCACTAGTGATTAAGGCGTAAGAAGATACGAACTAACGACCCACTGAAGTTAAAACCCTGTCTTCTACAAGGAAAGAAATCTGTAGTATGTTGCACAAGACGAGTCATTTGGGGAGAATTTGATTTATATCTGCTCTACAGAAGGACTCACGTTGATTGGAAATATTTCATGCAAGAATATTTGACTACAACATATGTGATATGCCCCATTGTAGAGGGGAAGCCTCATTCCCAGATAAATGGAGGTATAGAGCTCCAATATTCCAGGGAAGTAACTATTATGCATGTAGAAGATCACTTAGAAGCATAGTTTAAATTTGTTGATAAGGTCTACATAGAGCATGAAGATGTTGTTATGAAGTTGTTCGCTCATACATTTGAAGGAAATTTCAAGGAATGGCATCTTACTTTTCCCAAGCACTGCATAGCTTCTATTGAGGAATTTTAACAATTCAATAAGGATACTTGGGATATTCAAGGATCTAACTATGTAAGATGGCATGCGATGTTCAAGGCCCCTATGTGTGATGAGAATAAGACAAGTATTTTCACTACCTCATATGATGAAGAACGTGAGCACCATAAGGAAGCCTATGGGCATATTTTCCATGTCTCTAATCCCTTTGGTGATACAAAACTAAAGTATGAGGAAAACAAAGACCTTGTATCACATCATCAAGAGACCAACAATTATGTCCGTCATGCCATTTTTTATTTTGACCATGAAGAGATATAATTAGAAGATGGTTGTGGCTTAAGCCATGATGACAAATCCTTGACAAAACATGAGCCTCAATTTTTTCACTCTATGCCTAGAACAGAGAAGGAGGATCGTTAGCTTGAAGATAAGGGAAATAAAGATACTAAATCATTCAGCTACAAGAAAAAGAAATTCCACCAAGCATGTGAACTTAATGAATTCATTATTATTGACCTAGCACAAAATTCTTTTCTTATATGCTGTGATGTTGACCCCATTTATGATACTGACAATGACCACGACAACCATGCAGAACCAGATATAAAGTATGACTTATCAACTTGTCCCAACAACATTCCTGTTGTCCAAGAGGACCTCAATTAATTCATCATTCGGGAGCATAAGTATCATACTAATTGGGTAAGTAGTGTATCTTCTTCATTCAATAGTTAGTTTGATTTTGCTACAGCTTTGTAGTGCAGAAATATATGGGGAAAATCAGATTGCATTGAGGGTAAAGAGGCAATCATATCACTTCTTCCTCATTGTCCTTTAATACTTGAAACAAAACAAAAAGCTGTGGTCAAGAGGAGGTTGAGCAAAAAATACAGTGCCAATTGTTGCTTTCTTTAGTTAACGGTCATGACATAAGACATGCCCATGAAAGGCTAGCAAAGGACAATGTGATGATGCCTGTACTTGTTGGAGAGCAGCCTGGAGACATATTTGACAACTTCTTGTCCATAGGCAGCCCTGTGCTGACATAATATGTGGCATTGATAACATTGAAATGGAGCATCAAAACTTGAATCCATACTTGCTAAATATTATTCGTGATGTGGCATGTGTGCAAGATGATTTCTCCTATAGCAGAGGAGAGGGATTGACCATTATTAGTGGTGACCAACAACTTGAAAAAAAACCATGGATGTGATTGTAAGAAAATGGTGGAGAATGTGGATTCTTGTGCAAAATTCTATGATGAAATCCATTGAAGTCCTCAAGCCCCTCCTTCACTCCTAGAACTATAAAATAAGGCAATGGTGCAAAGTGGATGGGCAATAGGTGACCAAGTAAATTGCAAAAACCTATAAAACAAAAGGGAGGAGTGAAACCTCAAAGAGAGGAGTAAAAACTCCATGGACAAGGATGAAAATTTAAGGAAAGTGGATAAAAAGTCCCTAGAGAGATAGAAATGGTTCCCAATAAGAGTTGAAGGAGGGGCATTGGATGACCAAATAAACTGCAAAAATTTGTAAAACAAAAGGGAGGAGCAAAACTTCAAAGAAGGCAGTAAAATATACATGAACAAGACTGAAAATCTAAGGAAAAGTGGTTAAAAAGTCCCTAAGAGGGGGAGAAATAGTTCCCAAGAAGAGTTGAAATCTCAAGGCAAGGAAAAAGTACCCTTAACAAGGAGAAGTGTGCCTAATTTATCGGAAAAGGGAAAGAAAAATGTGCTTATGGGCGAATTTGCAAGATTGATCACTTATTCTTTTGGCTGAAGACCAACCTTGTATATTACTGTACATAGTGTTTTGTGTTTCATGTTTGTTGTACATCTTTAGCTTTCTGTAGAGTTAATGCTCTGAGCATTTCTTTTTTATGCCAGCATTATTTCCTTAACAGCCTTGGCTTTCTCTTTGCACATGGTACTCTGTATATTACAACTATAGCTTTGAATTTCAGATTGCATTCACTTTATATATGGCTATAATTTACGTTTTTTGCTTATAGACATTTGGTTTATAGCTGTACGTTATGCCTTTAGATTCAGAACAGCACTCTTATTAATGTTTTAATCGGAACTTATCATTAATTAAGAGTTGAAATAACCCTCTATCTTAAGGTACATCTTTAAATAAATCCGTAAACACATAAGGGAGTCTAGTACCCATAAAGGGAAAGTCCCTGCTGACTTACCTAACCAATAAAGCTAGCTAACCCAGTAGTTGGTAGGTTTAGGGCTTTAATCCATCTCGGGCTTTCATCCCCTGATCACTGCTCCTATTCCCTCTTCGCCTTCTCTCTTTGCCCACTTCAAATTCATATATATTTCTAATATTATATTGATTTATTAATTGATTATGGTCATCCGGGCGGGTGGGAAAGAACAGGAGAATAGGTTGTGGTAGGGTTACGCAGATGATGAGTTTATTAAATCTTGGTTCATTACAATGCTCCACTCTTGACGATTTCAATTATCTTCGCTTGCATATGATGATGATGCTATGATGGATCCATGTTTATGATTTAGTACTGATGATAGTTATGGCATGCTTTTATATACAGCTGTGATTTTTATCATGATTTTATAGGCCACCTGCAATGCATATGAATATCCGTGTTTAAATATTTTGAATGGAAAATTTATGGCTATTATTATTTGGTTGTGGTGATTGGTTCTGTTGAGAATGCGATAGCTTCTCAAATCACAAATCAAATGGGACAAATGTCCCTATATACTAACCCGTCAATGGCTACGCCAAGCACTACCCATGCTCCCAACGACACCCCTTCCTCCAATGTTTTAGTACACCCAAACAACAAATCCAAATGGTACCCAACAACCTAGGAAGAAAAAAGGGAAAAATAAGAAACAAGGGGTTGGTGGGAACAATACCAATACAAGAAGGATAACCTAGAAGTAATCTAGAAGTCTTAAATGCATTGCATAAACTAGAAGTTAGCACTTGGAGTAAAAGCTATTTTCTTCCAGGTGTTGTATGATAACTGAAAATTTAAGATTGGTTATGAGCCCAAAATGTCACAAAATAATAGGACATAAACTCGTGAATGAGTAACACAATCTACAACTATATATATATATATATAAAAGAAACAAATGGTTGAAAAAACCAAAAAGGGGCAAGGTACACCAAAAGGTATACAGTGAAAGTGATACCCATGTCAATATTGGACTAATGTGAGAAGGGGCAGCAAGGAAAGCGACAATAAATGAAGGACATACTAGTATATGAGATTGAAGTAACTTTGTAAAGGTATACTAGGGTAGAGTAGTAAGGAAGGCCAAATTTTATGTGTTACAACATTGACATAAGCACGCACTAAAATATCATTTGGAATGAAGTACAAGCATAATTACAATAACTTGTATATTCTTTGGCTAACATCTCTACCTAAGTCTATTTTGGATTTATGTCCTCATGACTAATCATTATTTCCTTATTGTTAATGTTTTGATATTGAACTGTCATTGTAAGGATTGATGCTACTAATGTTAATTGATTAAGTCATATACTAGGTATCAATCCATCAAAGAAAACTAACTAGAAAAATTAACCCTAAAAATACCGGCCCAATAAAAATTAAACAACTAAACCGAATTATACATATAACTTATAAATAATTAAAGCTTAACCACTTAAAAAATGAAAGAGTTGTTCTTGTAAAAATTAACTAAACTAAATTATGCATATACCTTACAATTCGTTAAAACTTACACCTAAAAGTTACAAGCACATAATTACTTATATTAATAATATTGCTTCTTATATCTTGTTTGTAATTTTTTGAAATTTGTGAAGTGAGATAATTTTGAAAAACAAACCAATAAAATAAAATAATAACATTAATGTACACTATGTAACATTAATTAATGATCCTTAACGTGCAACTTTAA
The DNA here is from genome assembly GCA_027924585.1 of Larix kaempferi. Lineage (NCBI taxonomy): Eukaryota > Viridiplantae > Streptophyta > Pinopsida > Pinales > Pinaceae > Larix > Larix kaempferi. The sequence goes on along the minus strand of BSBM01001421.1, from coordinate 1,195,268 downwards.
CTAATTTTGTAATATTAACAAAGCTAAATGTCTATGTAACTAGTTTAAACAAACCTACAAACATTTATTTGACTTTATTTCATTTAAAACCTTCCACTAACACCATTGTAATCATTAATAATTCTTATATTGTGATTTTAACTAATTTTATAATATTAACAATTCTAAATACCTATGTAACTAGTTTAAACAAACCAACCAATTTTTATACTGATAGATTTTATTTCATTTAAAACCTTCCACTGACTAGTTTAGATCAGGGGAAGAATGGCGAGGTTTAGGGTTTGGAAGATATTTGTGTTTTTTCTGCAGAACTGGAGTGATTATGCTAGTTGAAGCAGTCCAATATTAGGCAACAACAACTTGGAGTCATGTTGGTCCCTCGGGGCCAACCTGGTACCAGCCAAGTATAAAAAAAGTGGGAAGCAGGTGTACGTTTGTTGCTTCTTATTGGCTGCTTTTAACCTGTCATTTTCAGCTATTTCTGCATTATCCGCCTGCCTTTTTTAGCATTTCAGGTGATGTCCGGTTTCTTATTGCTAATTTTAGCTCAATGGGCTCCAGGTATTGGCATTTCTATTATTGTTGGATTCTGCTTGATTTCCCTTTAGTTTAATACATTAGACTGTGATTTAGTTACGTGTCATGGTCTCCCTATTTCATCTTTGGTGGGACAGCTGCCGGTGACTTTCGGGGGGGTAGGTTACTGATGGGACATCGGATGGATACAGCTGGGCTTCCACAGTCCCCTGCCGGTTTTGGTGGCATTCTTGGTAACCCTAATGGGGATTGGAGTGGGTCACATTCTAGGGTTGCTGGCGAGCTCCAAGGACGGGAGCTAAACCCTAAGATTACCCATGCCTGGCCTAATAGATACAGGGGCTCTAAAGCTCGAAAGCAGTGGTCTAACAAAACATTGAAGGTGAGGGAGGGGCTGGATAGTTTTACCATTCCTGTGGAAACAAATTTGGAACGTATCGAGATGTTAAATTCTCGAGCCATTGTCGGTCGGTTGGAGTTCACAGCGGGTGAACAGAAAGAGTTAGTGGAATGGGTCAGAAAACACTGGTCACTAATTGTTGGGGATATGCCGAGAGTGATGCAGCTATTGAATGGTTGGATAATGTTTATATTTTCGAAGCAGGAACATGTTGGGATTGTTCTTAAGCAGTTTTGGTGTTTTAAGGAGGAGTCACTGTGCCTGAAGAAATGGCATCTGTCTTTTGACCCTTTAAGGGAAAAACAAAATTTCCGCCATCTGTGGCTCCTCGTCCCTGGTTTGCCGATAGAACTTTGGACAGAGAACATCCTTATTGGCATTGCAAACTCGGTTGGACGGTTTGTTAGGTTAGATAATTGCTCCTTATATGGGTATGATAGACAGTCGGCAAAAGTTATGGTGGAGTTTGAAATGGCCTGTGGCCTCCCTGCGGAAATTGAATTGCTGTGGGGTGAACGAGTATGGAGACAACGGTTAGACTATTTCAGAATCCCTTTTCGATGCCATTTTTGCCAAATTATGGGACATATTCGATCACATTGTCCGAAGGTTCGGTCAATGACAATGTCGAGGCCGTCACCTTCCCCTGTTGCTACACAGGAGCAATTTCTTCAGGACCAGGCAGGGGATACAATTGGACGACATGTTTTTCCTGGTAAGTTGTCTCCATGACTTGGTTCTCCTATTACTGTTATCCCTGATGATGAATTAGCAATGATTCAGGATGCTGAGGCTATATTAGATAAGAAATTGGCTTCGGGGGATACTATCCTAAAATTGGGTAATGATGGGGTTTTGACTACTCAGAATAGGCATTTTTCTTCCTCTGATAAGTCCAAGGTTTGTAGGGTACTTTTTGGGGAAAGTAATCTTTCAGGGGAGGGTTGTGGACCTTGTGATTTTCCAGCAGCGAAGGGATGCCCTAGTAAGAAGGGAGACATTGTGGATACTGGACTTTGTGAATTGGGTCCCGTGGGTGGGAACCCTGAAGATTTTCCTCTAACTGGTGATTCATCTGGGGAGACTGTGAGGGCTGTAGGTTTAACTGAGATGGGGCCATACACTACTGATGAATCTATTATATTAGGGGAAGCTGGTTATAAGACCTCTGTCAAAGCTGATATTCTTACCCCTCTCCCAATATTTTCTAAAAACCCTTCATCTAACCCTAGGGTTCAATCTTTAAATGCTACTAGATTCCAGAATGTCAGACTCAGGAAACCTAGGAAGAAAGGCCGGAAGGGTATGGGTTTTGATTGTGACTCGGCATCTGGGTCTACTCCTATTTCAGAGCGTTTAACTTTGAGAAATGAGACTGCTGATACATACAATAATCCTGAGAATGATTGTCTGAATGGGGGAATATCTTCTTATTTAGAAAGGAGTGATTTGGGGGAGAATTGTAATTCTGCTAACCTTACTAGGAGCCTTAGAGCAAAAAACCCCCGTGATTTGTTCAATTAATGTCAATTTGCACTCTGAACATCAGGGGGTTGGGGAAGGCTGTGCGAGCTAGGGCCCTCTCCAATCTTATTTCTACTACTCGCCCGAATATACTTCTGTTGCAGGAAACAATGTGTGATGATAATTTTGTGATCTCTAAAATTGCAGGGATACGCACCGGTTGGGAAATATCTGCTATTAGTTCTAATGGGATGTTTGGGGGGTTGTTGGCGGCATGGGACCCTAGGTACTATTCCTTTTGTGTTTATAAGACTCCCTGGGGTATACTGATGGAAGGTTTGTGTAAATTTAATGACGTGCAACTATCTATCCTAAATTGTTATGCCCCCTATAAAGATAGGGAAGCTTTCTGGCTTGGTTTACAATCTTTTGGGATTTTGAGGATGGAGAATATCATAGTGGCGGGTGATCTTAACTTCACCCGACTTGCACAGGAAATTTGGGGAACTAAGGCGAAATTGGATGGTCTAGCAGACTTCTTTTCTGAGTTCCTTATCAATAATGATCTAATTGATGTTGTTACAGGGGTGATCACTCCAACCTGGACAAATGGCAGAAGTGGTAAGGATGGGATTCACAAAAGGTTGGATAAATTCCTTGTACACTCTACACTGCTGGAGTCATGTATTCAGTATAGATCTTGGGTAGGGAAGAATAAGATAACTTATCATTGGCCTGTCTTTTTACAACTGGAGGACTGTGATGTTCAGCATAATTATCCATTTAAATTCGATAGCTCTTGGTTGACTTGTGATGACTTTGCACATTTTATCAAGGATGTTTGTATGAATTTGAATAACAATACTGATTTGAATCCAGTGGACTTGTTCTGTCTAAAATTGAAGGAGTTAAAGCTGAAAGTTACTAGTTGGATACATACTAGGAAGCAATTGGACAGACAGAAGCTTAAGGAGGTGGAGGAACAACTACAGGATCTATACTTAATAAATATGGAGTTTCCACTAGATGGTAAGGGACTTGAGTTACTTAAAAAACTGGAGGTTGAGAAGGAAAGTATTTACTTAAGGGAAGAGAAGGAATGGCGCTTGAAGAGTAGGGCATTGTGGGTGAATTTTGGGGATAAAAATACAAGGTTCTTTCACACATATGCTTCGGCAAGGAGGAACAATAATACCATTTGGAAATTGTCAGATGGGGAGGGGAATGAAGCTTCGGGTCTACAGAAATTACAGGCTTTAGCTTTGAAGCATTTCAGTAATATCTATACTATTGACCATGGATGTGATTTATCTTCACAACTTCAGGCAGTAAAACACTATCCTAGATTCCTTGAGACTGAAGATGCTGAAGAATTATGTATGGAAGTTACATTGGAGGAGGTCGAAAGGACACTTAAACTTTTTGCGAAGGAGAAAAGTCCTAGGCCTGATGGCTGGACAGTTGAACTATTCTTGCATTTCATTGATATCATGGGAGATGATATTGTTAGTATGGTGGAGTACACTAGGAAGTATGGGTACATTTCTAGTGCATTAAATTCTACTTTTATCACACTGTTTATAAGGTGAATGATCCTAAGACATATGGTGATTTTAGGCCTATTGCATTGTGCAATTTGGCTTATAAGATTGTGTCAAAGATTATTGTTGGACGCCTTAAACCGGTTCTCTCAAAACACATTTCTTTGGAACAATTTTGTTTCTTACAAGACCGCCAAATCCATGATGCAGTGGGTATTACTCAAGAGTTACTGCATTCCATCAAATGTAAGAAGAAGAAAGCAATTCTGCTCAAAATGGATTTAGAGAAGGCATATGACAGAGTCAATTGGGATTTCCTATGGTTAATTTTGATTCAAATTGGTGTTCCTGCATTGGATATCAAATGGATAATGGCATGTGTAAATACTGTGAGTATTGTTGTTTTAGTGAATGGTGCTCCTACTTCATACTTTAGCTACTCCAGAGGCATTCGGTAGGGGTGTTCATTATCTCCATTGTTGTTTCTTTTGGTGATCGAGGGACTGAGTAGGCTGATCATCCAGGCAAAAGCTGAAGGTAAGATAAAAGGCATTAAAATATCCAAGGACTTATATATTACACATGTCCTTTTTGTAGATGATGTTTTATTAGCTAGTAATGATTCATTGAATGAATGGAGGTGTTATCAAGGTATTATTAAGTTATTTTGTAAAGCTTCTGGGATGCGAGTTAGTTTGAAAAAATCATGTTTTTATGAGAACCTTCTTGAAGATGACAGAGTGTCGGATTTTCAAACTTTGTTGCCTTACAAGTTTGGAAAAATTGCTGATGGATTTACCTACCTTGGCTTCCATCTTAAGCCAAATGGGTATTTGATTAAAGATTGGGATTGGTTGCTCAAAAAGTTTGAAAATAGAATTTCTAACTGGACATATCGCCTGCTGTCTATCGGAGGCAAACTTACCCTGGTCAAGTCTGTGTTGATGGGTACCCCGGTTTATTGGTTCTCATTACTGCCAGTTCCATGTTATGTGATCAATTCCTTGAGAAGACTCCTTTTCAACTTCTTATGGACGGGTGGACTGAAAAAAACTAGCCTTTCGATGATTGGTTGGGAAAGAATTTCTTTACCTTATGATGCTGGGGGATGGGGCATTAAGGACTTAACGGTGTTTAGTGAGGCCCTTTGTTTGAAGAGTATGTGGAGAGCGATCTTTGGCAGCTCGCTCTGGACACGGGTTATTCACCAAAAATATATCAAGTCTGAGACCTCACATTGGTTAAGGATTTCTAGAAAGAAGGTGCGGGGGGTCTCTCCAATATGGAATGGTTTCATGAAAGTTTACTGCTAGCTAGCTTTTGAACTGTGCTGGAAAGTTGGCAAAGGGAATGAAGTTGCTATAGGCATTGATTCAATTCTGGGAATGAGGGAATCTTATAAATTATCTTCCAATCTATTAGCTGCTTTGAAAGAAGTTGGTCGTTTTACTTTGAACTTAGTTGCAAAATATAATGGGAATGGTTATTGGTGTAATGATGTTGACTTACAGTTGCCTTCAAATTTAGCAAAGGAATGGAATATGTACACGCAGGGCCTTAATGCTGCTGGAATCCGTCTAAGTACTGAAGATGACGTGGTAGTTTGGGGTGGCAATGAAGCCACTGGTGAAGTGACTGCTAGCACTGCATATAGTTGTATTATCAAAAGGAGATGCATATACCCAAACCATTGGTGGTATAAGAAAATTTGGCATTGGTATATGCCACAAAAACTGAAATGCTTCATTTGGTTTGTGTTACAGTACAGGTTGAAGACTTGGGATAATCTTTCCTTCATGGGTTGGATAGGCCCTAGTCAATGTATATTGTGCAGGTGTAATATTGAATCAGCTACACATATGTTTGTGGAATGTTCTTTTACCTTAAAATTATGGGAGAAAACTTATCAGATATTTGATATTAAAGAAAGATGGACTGGTCAAAACATTGACTCCTATCTGAAATTATGGATGCAAAACTGTAAGGAACATCTGACATTACCGATTTTCATTTGCTGGGTTGTGTGGGGGGTGAGAAATAAAGCTACCTTTGAGGATTCCCAGCCATATTTGGAAGGATCATATAATATAGTTATCAGCCATTATATGAACTATCAAAAGGAGATGATGCCACGGGTTCAACAGGACATTGGGAAATTTGAACATGTGGTTACTGAGCCTGTATTATTTTTTGATGGAGCAGCCAACTTGGGTAATTGTGGTGCAGGAGGGGGTTATTCATATCAGTCAGGATTACTATTTCACAATTCGGATGAAATATGGAAAAGGTACTAATATGAAGGCAGAACTGTTAGCTTTATGGTGTGTTACACGAGTGGCTAACATATTTGGTTTGGTGAATGTTAAGATTTTTGCTGATTCTAGAGTTACCATTAAATGGGCTCGGGGGGAGTTCGATCTCAAGATTTTGAATTTGGTTGGTTGGTGCAATAGAGTGAAGGAAGAACTTAACAATTTTGGTGCGGTCACACTGGAACACATCTTCAGAGAATTTAATTCACAGGCTGATCTGCTATCAAAGCAGGCTTTGGAGGGCAAGGATTATTACTTATATTGGGATGAATTTTACGAGAATCACTTGATTGATTCTGGTACTTTGTATTTCACTGAGTGATCTTGCTAAGTTATGCCAAGGACATTTGCTGTCTGTAATAATTTGTTTTTGGCTTATTTTGTATATTTTGAAAATATTGAAACTCTCTTATGCTGAGAGGATGGATTGAAGACAGTATCGTATACTAATATCATGTACTATTTGATTCAGAAGTAAATATCAATAGTATGCTTTTTTTCGCGGGAAAAAAAACTAGTTTAGACCAACCTTTAACGATACTAACTTGTCTATGTAACATCAATCATGTAATTATTAATGTTATCGATACAACTATTTAACTCATTTAAAGAAACCACAGGTTTTTATGTCCCGGCTCTAGAGAAGGAAATGGTAGAATATGCACTACCTACCTCCGAGGCTGGGTGGAAGCCGAAGCTGAATTCAACGTTAATTGCATTAATTTATCCGTCCTATGTCCAATATTAATCGACCTTAATTCCATTAATCGCGTTGCACTTCCAACAACAATTGGGGACGAATCAAACCATTGCATACTTAGAAAAGAAAAATACAAGTATATTAAATCCAAGGTACTAGAATGTACTGTTCAATACATAATCATTTAAATTAAATTATAACCTTATCAGAGCATAGAGCGCAGGGTATTGACATTAGTTGCCACCGGAAGGGACTCTCCCAGTCCCAGTATGTATCCTCTTTGTTCAGTTTCGATCAGGTAAATGAAAAAACAGAGGAACTTACTGCAAAAGCTCTTAAGAATTCACATTCCACCAAGGAAAGAAAAAACGAAGGTGGCATTTAATAATATATTTAAAAGAACAAACAAACGAATTTACTACGAAAGTTTTCAAGAATTCAGACTTCATTAGGGAAAAGAGAATACACACTTGGAGCAAAAGAAAAAACAGGAAGATAATGAAAACTTCAGAAAATGGGTCAGCCGGCAAACAAAAAAACTACATTGACCCAAACACCGCAGAATCAAGAAACGCAGACAAAAGAAAAGTTAATTAACAAAAAAATATTGAGAAACCCCAAAAGACCAACTCATTTTATCGATTACATGATCTGCCATATCCATTTTTCCCGCTTTAGCTGGATCACCTGTAAAAATGCAAAACCATTAATCAACTGAATTATAATTAAAAACTTACAACTATAAACCTGTAACAATAAATAAATTATACTAACCCATTGATCTACTCGTACCTCATTATCAACAAATAATATATTAATGCCCCGAACAACTACCAGGTCAGAGCATAACCATTTTAAGCCCCGCTGATATCAGAAAGAAGGTCAAGTAACAGAGTACATCCACTTTTAATAAACGAATTTACACTTGATAATTTGAGGAGTAATTTCTCTAACTAATTCAGATCTAATACATTGATCCACTCGTACCTCATTATCAGCAAATAATATATTACTTCCCCGAACAACTCTCAGATCAGAGCATATCCATTTTAAGCCCTGCAAACATTAAGACAAAATATACTAATTAAGCAGCGTCGTTTTGAAGTGCTGATATCATAAAGAAGGAAGGTCAAGTGATATAGAATATTCTGTTGCAAATTCGTAGTAACAGAATATATACCATGCGAGTATGAAAGACGATTAGATCATCTGCACAAATAAATATTTGCAACATGTGGAAATCAAGAAGTGTAAAAAAGGACAGAGGGTGCGCCATACCAGGAGGTTGGAACCCTGGAGAAACATCTCAACCCAAAAGAAACATGTCAACCCAAATTTCATGAAGATTCGTTTCAAACAACTTGATAATCGGGATTACATAAACATTGGAGCCACAGAATTAAAAGTATGGACGTGATTCCAGCCATTTCTCAGGTACGGAGCTTCGACCTTGATAGATGAACAAACCACATTCTAAGCATTTTTTTCGACAAATTTAGATACAGTCGAAGTGTGTAATTGACATAAAGATACCTTTCAGATTTGACCAGCAAGTGATGTGCTCCTCCACGAAGCACTTATCGCCTTCCGCTTCCTTCACAACTCCATCCAACGGGTACACAATGCCCCCTCCTGCGCTAGATTTTGAAATGTTGCAATGGACAGCCTGCTGTTGTGTGAGTTCACCACTACATGATGGTCGGCGCTCTTGAACTTGCCATAGCTCAGATAAAACCACCCATACGGTGATACGGTGATACGTGATTCTGAAACCACCCATATAATGATAAAACCACCCATACAAGGAAAACGATGAAACTATAAAGATATACCTGCTGGGTGATTCAATATGACTTTACATGCATATGATCCCCCACATTGACGACGAAGGCTCTTTGAAAATACATCAATCAGTGCAGGAGGATAAGACAAGTGCGGAGCTCTCTCCAGTCGAGGACGATTTTCGGATCCGTTTCTCGTCTTCGTCACTGCCTCCGATTCCAATCCCATCTTGCATGTCAAAGCCATCCGGCTTCGTTATATTTCTCGAGTCTCCCTGCAAATAAATCAATTATTAGTATCAGACAAAGCCGAAACCAATCTATATGGGCATGCGGGGATGGATGGGTGTACCTCCAACCTCTGGTGAAGATGCAGATCTCCCTCCAAATACATCAATTATTAGTATAGACAAAGCCGAAACCAATCTATATGGGCATGCTGGGATGGATGGGTGTACCTCCAACCTCTGGTGAAGATGCAGATCTCCCTCCAATCGAGGACGCTTTCGCCCTGGAGACCGAGATGACTGCTAGCATCCACCCAGACGAGATCAAATCAACGCATTGCATTCAAATTCAAATTGTACGGTTCAGATTATCTGCCACTTACCTATAACCAACGATTAATACTGCTTTTTGCTTTTTGTCACTACCTACATCCAGGTGTATAGTTTGTTTTGCTGAGATTATCTGCCACCTCCCTATAACCAACGGTTAATACTTCTTTTTGCCACTACCTACATCCAGGTGTATAGTTTGTTTTGTTGAGTTTATGTTTGGGTAATATCGCTTTAATATCAATATTGATATTAAAACTATTAAAATTAATTATAATAATTATATTTATAATAATTATATTTATAATAATTATAATTTATATTATTTATTATTAAATTAATATTTTTTATTATTAAATTCATATTTCTACTAATAATTATAGATATGATACTAATTTTAATTTTAATTATAATTATAACAATAATTATAATTATCATTATTGTTATTATAAATATTATTATAATACTAATTGTTATAATAATAATAATTATAATTATTATAATTACAATTGTATTTATAATAATAATTTCATTTCTAATTATAATTATTATTATTTTAATATTAATACTAATAATAATTATTATAATTATAATAATAATAACTATAATAATAATAATTATAATATTTTTTTTTATAATAAATATTAATAATGTTAGTATTATTACTATTACTATTATAATAATTATTTAGTAAATATTAATATACATAATCAATATTATAATATTACTAATAATAATATTATAATATTATAATATTATAATCAATATTATAATATTATAATATTACTAATATTACTAATAATAACAATAAAAATTATTATTATTATTATTATAATACTAATCATTACAATAATAATATTAATAATTATACTATTAACATTTGTAATAATAATAATAATATTTTTTTAATAAATAATAATTAAAATTGAATAATTCTTTCCGGCAGGTCGACTGTCAACTACCAAGCCATATTAATTATTAATATGGCGTATATACTCCCATCGGTGTATATCAACCATGGCCACACATTTAAATACGGTTGATATACGTCGATCGACGTATATAAGCCATATTAATTATTAATATGGCTTGCTAGTAGCTATGTAAATGTAAAATAACAATTTAATATGTATATTTTGTCTTGTGTTTTAATAGTTTTTATAATTTTTTTTCTTTTTTTTTTAACAATATATTGATAAAAAAGTAACAAAAGGCATATGGAAAAAACAATATGATTGTGTTATGAATATATTGGTGGTTTAAATTCAACCTCAATATAAAGTTTTAATAAAAATATTGCTAGGTTTTTGCAACTTTAACCATCAAATACATTATGTTTAAAAATGTATTGATGCTTAAATATTTTTAAACACGCCTTTATTTCTATTTTAAAATGAGTTGATTTTCCATGATTACTGTCATTTTTTAATATGCCATTACCATAGTGCTTTAATAGATGGCCTAATGCATTATTATATATTCAGTGCAATAGTTACCTATATGTTTCATTATAATAATGCTCTTGAAACGTTTTTTTGTTGTGGTTTAGTTTATTTCATGCACTCATGGATATAGGTATACCAAATGCATTGATGTTGCAACTTTAACCATAAAAAATATTGCTAAGTTTTTGCAACTTTAACCATAAGTGTACTATGTTTGAAAATGCATTGGTGCTTGAATATTTTTAAATGCACCCTTTTAGATTTTAAAATGAGTTGATTTTCGATTGTTGCCATCATTTTTAAAATATGTTATTACCATGGTGCTTTAATAGATGGCTTAATGCATTATTATATGTTTAGTGCAACATTACCTGTATGTTTCATTATAATAATACTCAACCAAAGTTAGGCAACCCTTTTTTTTGTTGGGGTTTAGTTTATTTCATGCACTTATGGATATAGGTATACCAAATGCGTCGATGTTGCAACATTTACCATGCTTTGGTAGTGCATTGAAATTAAATACACACAGTATAAACTCTATTATGAGTACACATAAATTCCACGGAAACATTCCTAGTGACTAGAGTTGTAGACAAAAAAAAATTCAAAGAGCAACAACTCCACTTTCCAAATTCAATTAGTTATTAAGAAATTATGCAAGAAAAGTGGTTGAGAGGTACTTTAGGCTAGTTGGCTAAACTAATTGTTAAAATTAGCAAATCCAAACAGTAAGCCCTTGCTAAACCTACACAAAACTAAAAAAGGAACCCTTCTTAAATCATTTTAACCATTAATTAAGATAATCAATACAATGAAAAACTATAACTAATTGAAATAACTAATCTCTTAGGTAAAGCAATTTCACATCTAAATCAAATAATCAATGAACACAATCAAATTTGGGGGAGGAAAGATGAGAGATTATCATTTTATTACAAGAAGTGAACAACAAGGTATTTATACTTAAATTCCCTTGAGGCACCTCCTCACCATGTTTTGGATTCCCCCATCTTAGACCACTAACATACAACAAATCCACTTTTGTTTCTCAATCTTGAAAGGAAGGGATCATCATAGGGAATTGATACCCCAACTCGGACTTGAAAGGGAAAATTATCAAAAATAAGGGTTTTTGTTAAGAAAGAGGGCATAAAAGCCTCAGAAATTCACTACTTGATCCTCCAGCATGAGGATACTCAATCAATGTAGTTCCCCTTCTCCAAGTAATTTCCTTCTTTTATACTTATAAAATGTGATTCAGGTAATTGGTACGGGCCATACCCATATCTAGGTGTACAAACCACAAGAAACCCACTCAAGAGCATACCTTCAATGCACCTTTATTATTATTTTTGTTTTTTTTGGAATTAACCCATTTGATTCTTTAAGGAAACTCATGGTGACCTATAGGTTGCTTTAGGGAAATCATAGGGACCAAGCAAAACTTGTTTTAGAAGAATTCTCAGTGGTTTAGATGGTACAAAGGGATTGTAGCATATTTCATGTAGTGGGATCTAATAATGCTATATGTTGGTTGTGGAGCCAGATCTTCTAGTCTCATAGATGATATTGTATCAGCCGTGTTTGTACCCCAGTTCTATATGATATGTAGGTGGACTGTACACTCACCCCAGCGGGGGGGTGTGGGGGGGCATCGCCCCCCCACGGGGTTCCAGGGGGGACCATCCCCCCTGGTTGGGGGGGTCCAGGGGCCAGTGGTCCCTCGGCGGGGGTTCGGGGGCAGCGCCCCTGAGAAATGGGGGTTCGGGGGCAACGCCCCTGAAGAAAATTTTTGGGGCTGTTTTCGCCAGCTGTTTTGCGGGCCCATGGTTTTGGGTATCCCGTGGTATTTTCCCATTGTATTTCCCTTATAAAAGAAATACATTGTAATATGGCTAGGGTTGGTTGATGTATTAGGTTTTATGCATTGTAAAGATCTTTGAGATCAGGAGAGAGACTGTGAAACAGAGAAGAGGAAGTGCAGCGGTTGTGCTGCAGGTTGTATCCCTTCGACTTGCTGGACGGTAATAATAATAAGGACTGGCAAATTCAGTGTGGACGTAGCCCAAGTTGGGTGAACCACAATATATCTGTGTCTCTCTTGTAATGTGTATGTGTGATTATATTTGCATTTCTGTTAATTGTTATTGCTCTGCGATCCTATTTTTCTAACACTATAACACCTATAGTGGTGCTTTCATGTTCATTGTGTTTCCACACCGATAAAAATGGAAAAATGACGTTGCGATCTTGTTGCACTTGAGATTATTATATGCACTAGTTCATGAAATAAAAACATGGATGTAGTCAGGTTTTCCCTCAATCTTATATGTTACTATGCTTGAGATCAATGAAATGACCATACTGCATCCTCAAGATTTTAAATGTTAACTTATATTTCATTGAGAATTGAAATCAATTATGAAAAGGTGAAGCAATTTGTATAGGCGTGTTTAAATATAAATATATCAAATATGTTAAGATATTAGATTTCTCCTATATAATATAACTATATAGTTTTCAATCAATTGTATATTCAATTATATTTCATTGCCATATGTTTTTGGCTCTAAGAATGATTGGTGAAAATATATAACAATTTGTTTACACTAAATAATAATTGCCATATGTTTTTGGCTCTATGAATGGTTGGTGAAAATATATAACAATTTGTTTACACTAAATAATATTCTTTAAATACATGTTATATTTGATATTTTATGTTTTAAGGATATGTAGATTAGAGTAATTATTAATACGGAGGATTTTATGATGCACCTTCTTAAAATTAAGGATATATTTTCTTATTTTGATAGCAATGAGTCACAACATAAATGAAAAGAATGATATGATGCAAAAAAAAATGAAATAGATCATTTTCTTATAAATTTTAGATTATTTTTAAAAACTAAAATTTGTCATACATTTGAAATGATAAGAACGATAAAGGTGATAGAGATGTAAAACCTTGGATTGTAAACAACGATCCTCATTTCCCTATTTCATTTTTATGGACCAAATTAAGCTATATTTTGTTGTATGTGACACAAAACAATTATTTTTACAAATATACATCAAAAACAACTATTGATATTGCAATTGGATGAAATTTTATTTTGTTGAAATAATCTAAAGGATGTACCATTTTTCCACTTTTAATTGTTTAGGAAAATCAATTTACTTACCAACAAAAATTGTTCAATATACTTCTAAAACTCTTAAAGCTTTAGGATTCTTAGATTGCTAATTTGCAAAATTCAACCATTGCATTTTGGTCTTAGAAAAGGAAGGTGGTTGCATTTTGGTCTTAGAAAAAGAATAATGAAATACATTACAAAAGGGAATGTTTGGAAAAAGATTTAATGGCATTTCTATTTGGTTGGTGGTTTAAAAAATACATTACAATTAATGGAGGTTAGATTATTAAAAATATGAAAACTATATGGAGTAATTTTATTTCTTCCATTAATGAAAATAACATCATATTGTTTGATGTCAAGCAAGAGAATAAATCAAAGAATTTTATTATTAAAAATGTTATGACCATAATTAGAATGATAATGAATGGTTCATTAATTTATAACATTCTATGACCACAGTAGATGAAAATATTGAAGATATAAGGTCATTTCTCTTAAACTATATTATATTGTGTGATAGACGCTTTTATTTGCTTACATTACAATACACTTTTATAAATTATATTATTACAATACACTTTTATAAATTATATTATAAGATGGGTTAAAGTATCTTTTTTTTTTTATTCTACCCTTGTTAATATTCTTTATTGTAATTTGTCAAAATATTTTTTTTATCATTTTTATTATTTAATGAAGTGTTGAAATTATAAAAGTTGTTCAATCAAATTTATAATTTTATATTTTTTGTTTTTAAATTTAATTAAAAATACTTAGTTATGAAATTTGATCAATTAAAAGATCAAATTTTTATATTTGTTTGGAGTTGTAACATTGCATACATAGTATTAAGGAATTATCTATATATTCATATTTATAAAACATTTTAATTTAATATAATCACATATAATAAATTCAATATATTATTTATAAAGGAAGGCCATTATAAAGATAATAGTTTGAAAATTTTATTTTATCTATATTCAAGTTGGACATGTGATGGGTCATTTGAAAAAAATAATTATAGAAAAATGATTATGTGTTCTTGTTTTTTTTAATTTTCTAGGACCCCATTTAAATCTAAGATGTTGGTTAAAAAAATTTAAATCATAAAGATGATGAATTTTATTGTGAACATTTATTAACAATCAATAATTATATCATATGCTATTGTATATTTAATATTTTAATTCTTTGTGTATGACATTATTTTATTAGGAGACTGCTTATGCTTATGTTAGCATCAATTGAACATTATTATCTTTGCAATATAAAAATAACAAGATTAATCATTGCATTTCCCCTTTGCATATGCAAATATTCTAGTTTTAAAAGCCCATTGATTATATTCAAAAGGTGTGCTCATACATAGAATTCTTTAACCATTGATTATATTCAAAAGGTGTGAAAGGTTCATACATAGAATTCATAAAAATGAAATAAAGATTAAAATATTGTTAAAAATGTGTCAACACATCGAATGATATACAAAGGTTTATTTCATACTACTCGTTATAAACAAGTCTTCGACAATTTCTTGAAGATATTAAATGTTGGGTTATGTCTATCAATCTCATGTAACAATGTAAATGAGTTTTTCATATATTTATTTCAATGTGCAAAATTGATAGAAGAGAATTTTTTCACTTTAATCTAATGAAAGAGAATTGCAAGTATACAATTATTTTGATAGTATTGTAAATCATATGTATACCTGAAACCTTTAAAAAAATTGGGAAACATTTAATGGTGTTTATGATTATAGAAACATAGTTCTTGTGGATGACTCGAAGAAGAGAATGTTTGTAACAATGAAAAAACTATTATAATTTGAAATGACTTATAAGTATCAAATATGAATGAAAAGTACATGTTGGATAAAATGTGGACAACTTTGATGTTGTCAAAAGGTGTAGACGATGTGCAACCCATTGTAAAAGCTTTGAAAGAAGGTAATTAAATGTAACTGACAATTGGTACAACTATTTGATAGTTTTATACTATCTATTTTTTCCAAGGAACAACCTCGCAGAAAACCATTTGAGTACTTCCCCATGATTCATGGATGGTAAATGGGGTAAACCACCAGCCCTGATTACAAAACCTAACCCCAAGGGAATCAAGAGATTCGAATCCATGGCCTCCCCAACTTTTGGAGGAGATATTTCATGTATTTCACATATGGCTCATGGCCACTTGAGCTAACCCTCGGGGCTAGAGTTTCATATTATATATGTGTAGACGTATATAAATTTTTTATAATTATTAAAATCATTTGATATTTTATATTGTTAGGTGTTTGATATGTTTTTCGGAATTTAATGATCTAATATAAAAATGAAAATAAATGATGAGGTTCAAAAGTATTGATTTCCTTAGGATGAATATTTTAAAATCCAATAATTATGCATCTTATGCATTTTGTATTGTCAATGTCTGGTGAATGAGTAGTGTTTTGTTTTGGAACGTATACATTTATGAAAAATAATTACTAATAAAACAAGTACAAATATGGGATTTGATCGTCACATTTTGAGATATTGATCCTACATTTTTGGAATTTGATTTTACACAATAGTTGCACTTAAGAAATATAATTATACAATTTTGGAATCCGATTCTACATATTTGTAATATCATTATGGCACATTTGGAACTCATTTTCACACTTTGGAAAGACCAATTTTAACTTGTCTATAAAAGGGCTTGGATTGAAATATGATAAAATTGAAAGAAATGGTCATTTGAGCATGTGTGAACAACCAAATGACAATATTTCCCTTAATGCTAAGATTAGGAGTGACTTGACCTACAAACCCTTCCCCGAGACTTAAAAGGGAGTGGGGTGCCTTAGATACTTGTTGAACCTCTTAGGGATCCTTAGACATTGATGATAAAATTATTAAAAACCTCATATGATTTATGTTATACTTAATGTGACTACATCACAACACTTGTTGTATGAATGGATATGACATTTAACACATGCCAAATCTCTTCATTGAGACACTTGTTGTGTTGTGAGGACACTATTTGTGTGAGTTGATGGGACCTTAGATAGACACTTGTAAATTTAAGTGGAACTTATCAACCCTATGAAGAGGTGTTGGAAAGAGACACTTATTGCATTCCATTTAAACATAATCTTCACAACTTTTTTTCTGAAAGAAAGAGATGATAAGGTGAAAAGCATGGGATAAGTGTAACACCCCAATGTTTCCATTGACCCGACATGAGATTATTCAAATGTTCTAATGGCTATAGTATTTTCGATGAGACTTGATTATTTTGTTGTGATTTCAATTGAGTTTTTTATAGTGATGGATGATTAATTGTAAATAGATTATTTTCCAATTATTTATTTGCATAGAGAGAAAGGTCCAAAGGTGGAACAAGTGAAAAATCCCAATTGGATATGGCAACCTTCCATTGCTCCTCCCATGCAAATTTAAGTCTGAAAGTGTTATATTGAGATAATGTGCATGAGAATAAAGGAACTCTACCTAGAAAGAATTAAATATAAAAAATGAACATGAATGGAAAAATGATCCACCCATAACTGTGATGATTTCAATTAAGATTCATCAACACTTGCCACCATTGGAGAATACCATTAAACATAATTATGATGAGAGTGAAGTCTCTTTGGTATAGAGATTTTCCACAACTGAAAGAAATGAAACATTTTATGTTCACTCTATAGAGTCAATTGATCCTATCCATCCTTTTAATATTTACCACCTCACTTATAATGTGAGATATTAACATATCATTATGGGAGAGTAAATTTGACAAGGCAATAATGCAAGAAAATATGAAGGGTATACAATATTGCAACAAGTTAAAACTAAGGAGTGTAACAATGGTTAGTGTTATCCATCACGTTTGTATCCCACAAGTACCATATCACTTGATAGAGTCTCTTTGTCATTGGGATATAAGAGGGCTTAAGTCGACAAATACCTATGTGGGATTAGTTGTGTTATCCTCTCTCCATATTACTTGTGTTCCCCAAAAAAATTTAGTACCCTTCTATACTAAAGCAATGACTACCATATTACCCACTATAAGTATGTAAAGTAACCATAAGCAATATAAATCATTAAGTAGCCAACGGATACCCTTAATACATTTCTCAACCTCCAGTTAGAAAAGCCTAATTTGGATTGTTTGTATTGTTACTTGCAAAACCAATTTTATCAGTAATAAGTTTATAGTCACCCTCTATGATAAAAGGAAATTCACATCCACCGTGTGAAAAATCCCTAATCCTTTTTGGACTGCCAAAACCTTTACTTCATATTTGTTAGGATGATTTTTTTTGTATGATAGACTATAGGTTCATTAATTTCATAACAAATGATTCCACCAAAACATGCATGCCTAGAATTCCCTTTGGAGGCGCTATCAAAATTCATTTTAATAAAAGGGATATGGGGATGTGACAATAATAATGTAGAATGGGACAATGGTAATGAGCAATTAGTCATAACAAGTTGAGGGAAACTTCCAATATTGGAAAGTTAAGTTTTTATTTTATATTCCTAAAATACTATGAGGTTTGTTGTAATAATGGGATCATATGATATCGATTCTCAAAGCCATTGTTTCAAAATAATTGCAAATTTAACCCCAAGAAAAAATGTGGGGTGTTACTAATAACAACACTTTTTAGTTTGAAGGTTGATTTTAAAGTTTTTGTTGCAATAGTACTTCTTGTGAAGAACATGGTTTCAAAGATGTTAGAATTTTAACCTCGAAACAAAAATGTTTTTGATAGTAACATTTTTAAATTAAAGATTGATTTTAAAGTTTTCATTAGCAACATTACAAGGTTATTGAGGTCGTACCAAAAGTTGTAATTTTTACCCTAAAATTATTATTAATAATAATAAAGAAAGAAAAAATTGCTGAGGCTAGTAATCGACTTATGCCATTTATCATAAATAGAGTAGTCTGATATTATTAATTAATAAGTTGGTTGTTGTTAAGTAAAACTTAGTTTATAATGTTCAATTAGATATTAAAAATTGACTTTAATAAAGTCACTTCCAAATTTATGTTATTTTGCATTGTTACATTTTGTTTCTCGGTCTATCCCACAATCATAAAATGGATTGCCTAGACCTCATTTTAACCCTTTATAAGAAAAAAAATTATTTCTCATTTAAGTAATACAACACAAATAAGTCTTCTGAGTTTAGCATTGGTTTCTTTGTATTCAATTTTTATGAGGGATTGTTAGCATCTAGCACATCAAAGAGACCCAAACGTTTCACTGGAACTAGGTATAGTTTCATTTTTTAATTACAAAGCAAAGTGAAAATAAATAAATAAAACTAGTAGAACCCAACGGTTCAAGGTATCATGGAAGAAAGAAAAGGGGGATACAACAGTTGTATAACAACCACCAAACATCATACAACAGTTGCAAAGTATCAATATGACTACCAAACAATTTTGTATGATTTGCACATGGGTGTACAACCATATTTTGTACAAATCGATATATAGAAGAGAACATAAAGGTACGGATTCACAATCTAGTCGATAAAACAAAAATTTGAAGTCCATATTATACTATACCAGACAATCCAAAAATTTAGTTTGAGAAGAATTTTGACCTATATGGCATGTTTGACCATCAATTTAACAAAAAATCTCTATTTTTTGTTTAATTCAAATCATCTAGGAGAAGATTAGACATGTTAGATATGTTCTTACATGAATTGGCACCCATATTTCAAGTTATGGACATTTTAGTTGTTGATTTAGTGTTTGTCAGTGTGCTTCAAGATAAATTAATTGTTTTGGTGCTCGTTTGTATAAGATTTGATTATTTTTAAGTTGTATGAGAGCAAATTTGTCAAAATCTGTGTGTCTTATAGTTGTTGGAGAGAAAACCAATGGTTTATTAGGTTGTTTTTTAGTAGATTTATTAAAATCTACAATTTTTTTTTTTAAATGTGTGTATATTTATCAGAAATCTACATGTTTATCAACAATACATTGTTGATACAGTGGTTTAGAGACAATATCTAGGGATTCTTTCAAGTATTTTTAAACATTTTACTATGCTTCAATGTATTTTCTTGCATTTGTGACTTATATCTATGTCCTCTTTACCCAACATCACGTTGGAGACTAGTGAAAGATTATCTAGCAAGAACTACAATACTTGGAAGCAAGGTATGTCTAATACCCCGGTTGTTAAGCCCCAGACATATGTTATTATTTTTTTATTGTTGGGCACTAGGTTCCAGTACTATGTACTTTATTATTATTATTATTATTATTTAATTAAATAATTAGTTTCACATGGACAACTAAAGAGAATGGAGGGCCATGGATTCCACATGTGAGGGGGTTGGGGACTAGGAGTTGTTGCTCTCCGTAACATTACTCTTTGGACCCTATTTTTTATTATTTTGGTTTATGGAAATATTATTACACCCTCATTGATGTTTAGTGGGACCCACTTGGATAGTACGCCCTCCTTGGATATTCCAAGCCTCCATTGATGCTCCTCATATGCTAGTGCACCCTCACTAGCTATTTTTAGCTTGCACTCCTTGAAAAAGTTTAAATCCCCTCTCTATTTCACCTTTTGTTGTTCTAGGAAAGGGAATATCTAATTGTAACCTTTCTCTCATGAATTGAGCAACCCCTAGTGAATTTGAGTTACCTTCATTGGGAATTTGAATGGCTATAGAAGGATTATAAAGGTCTCTCTTTCATTCTTCTTATCTATCTCTGAGTTCTCCAGTGCAATGGAATGCTCTCTTGTTTGGGAAAAATATGCTCCCAAGTAGGAGATGTATTGTATTGCAGGAATATTGAAGGCCTTGTAATGAGGTTTGAAGACCTTGTAATGGGGATTGAAGATTGATCTATGCTCACACAACATGAGTCCTTCTCCCATTGCTTGTCTTTGTCCAATATAGCTTGTAAATCCGAGGTAAGGGTGGTGATATCCTAAGGGCTTATGTAGCAAAGGGATTCACTACTCATCAGGTAGAGTAGATGGAAGGGAAATTTGATATGGGGAAAGTTGATATGGTGAAAGGTGTAGTTGTAGTATTCTCACGGTTTTGAGAAAGGATCAATCATATGTTCTGGTTCAGACATTTCTGAGCATTTATGGGTTGTGATACCTATTACATTGTGTCAATAACGTCATTTCCAGTAAGGAATACTTTTTGTTTCACTAAAAAATATTTTTGTATGACTAAGATATAGTTTATTTGGCATGGTAGTGTTTCCGGTGTTGAGAATAACATACCTACCTTTTTGGTTTGAGAGTACCTATGCTTGTGGATCTATGGCCTCAGCTCGAGGGTGAATGTCATGTTGAAAGATGCATGAACATGGCATGTTTATCGCTAGGTGTAACGTTATCATGTTGAAGCTAGTTTCTTTTCATTGAGATGAATATTTTGTTACATGCTTATTTATTTCCATTTCTGAAATGTGTGTGTGTGTGTGTGTGTTCCCATGGATTTGATTTTAATGTTGATTACATGGATGTAGGTGACAACCATGATATCTGATGTTATTATCATTTATATGGTTGTAGATGATAGCCTTCATATTTTAATTCATTTTTAGTTTATATGTCTGTAAGTGGCAGTCAGTAGACTTGTTTTTTAACATTATTAATGTGCTCTTGGATCTAATTTTGTTGTCATTTACATGGTTGTATGTGGCAGCCATGGGATCTGATCTATTTATAATTTATATGGATATATATGGCATCCTTCATATCTGGTTTTGCTTATGTTAATATGGTTGTAGGTGGCAGTCAATAGATCTCATTTTTAACACTATTAATATGGTTGATTGTGGCAGCCTGTAGATCTGTTTATTTACATTGTTTAGCGTGGCTTGTACACTTGATTATTTTAAACTTTAAATGGATGTAATAAATCTGATATTTCATGTTTGAAATCATGTTAATAGCTTGCTTATATATGGTTGCATTTCGTGCATGCATTTACCTTGCATAACATGTGTATTGGGGAATGACCTGCATTGTATTCTTGCATTTCAATTTAAAGAGGTTGAATGTTTTATTTTATGGGATTTTTGGCATGCTGGCCTAGCTTTAGTTACCTTTATTCTGTTGTGCATTACCTTGATTCGACCTTCCCTTTGGGTTCCCTTATGTCCCTGGTCTTGGTTTAGGGGCTAGGGACATCACAGAGTGGTATCATAGCTTAGGTTTCAACTTTGTGAATGTTGGGCCTTCTACATATTTATAAATCCGTGTTTATGTTTTTGAATAGCAATATATGTATTGTGAAAGAGATGTGTAGTCTCCTAATAGTGATTGATAATGAACACATTGTAGCCCCAGTTATGTCAATTAATGAATGAGCATGCAGTGTGGTTATTGAAATACAATTTTAAACCATAAATGAAACAATGAAGACCTTCTGGCATCTAATGACTACTTAATGCACGTATGACCTATAGAAATAATGGGTTAATAATATGTGGCTGTTATAATAGAGATAAGTTAAATTATTTCTTATCTTAATGATAAGTAAGCAATATGATTATTAATTGATAAGTAAATAATTGTCATTATTAATTTAATGACATGTATCTTATTATTTTCTAGTCTAAGGAAAATATGTACTATTATTAGTATTAATTTAATACTACGTTATTAAAATTATATATTATTATTATTATTAATTAAGAGCATAATTATTAAGTGGCATTTATACCCTATATGGATTTTGGGATTTCTATTGATGATATGCTTTTATAGGCCTATTTATGCCACTTGGATGGCATGGTTACATTGATGAGTAACTCCTTGTCTATTTTGGGGAAATAGGCCACTTGTCTTAATGGTGGTTCCATTTTCCTTTTATTTTTATTTTCAATATATGTGGCATGTTTCATTTAATTATTCTCGATCCTTCTTCTTGTCTATTTTGGGGAAATAGGCCACTTGTCTTAATGGTGGTTCCATTTTCCTTTTTATTTTTATTTTCAATATGTGTGGCATGTTTCAATTAATTATTCTAAATTCTTCTCTTTGTCTATTTTCAGGGGGAACAAGCCACTTGTCCAAAGATTGGTTTCACATTTATTTTGGCATAACTAGGAATTGAAAATAGGGTGTTGAATTTGTATTTAAAAAAGAAGATCCTAGTGGTTTGGGGTTACTCTTATTGGATGGAATAGGGAACCATTCTGGTTCTGCTAGTTGCTCATTATTCATGTCTAATTGATTGTATTGGTATTGGTTTTGGGAAGTGAGGGTGACGAGCAGCCTCCTGAGGAGTGTCTATCCCCCCTCCCTATTGCTCTTGGAACATGTGTCTGTCACGTCCCCTCCCATCATACCAGTGCGATGGAGAGGATCGTGATGCTAAAATCGGGCATCTAGCCCCATGAACTTATTAAATAAGCATTCACATAATATAAAAAGACATATGGAAATGTATAATTATAAGAAAACACAACGGAAGCAATTTCAATTACACATCTATCATACATTCAATATATTCATCAAATAAATAATTGCAAAGTTAACACAAGAGAATACTTATCTTATAACAAAGTAGTCCCAAGCAACTAGCTATGCAACTGCAATGTTCCACCCAACCATAGGCCAGTTGTGATCATCAATATCTCAACACACTGCCACCCCCGAGCTGGGCATGATCTCTACAAGGAATCAAGGAACAACAGACTCACACATAGCCCAAAGATACACCAAATCAGCCAACCCAATCTACAGTTGGGTTTATCAGGTTGTTAGGCAATGGAAGGAAGAATTGCTAAGCTAGTGGGATCATCCATAGAGATATGGGCACCCTCTGCAAGATCTATCTAGCTTGGTCCCCACAATACCTACACACCTGGCACAAGGAAGTATTCCCTTCACTAATACACAATCCCTCAGGCCATACCTTCCATTCTAGTGTTCTTCAAGGTGTGCATAGAAGAGCAACCAACCCTTTTGATACTCTTGAGAGGTTACGTCCTCACTAGGTTTATCAAGCCAATTCTGGTCCACTTCCACTCCTAATTCTTGCTCACAATTTCAAACCAACACAAGGATGCACCCTACAACAAAAACACAAGTGCTGAAAAACGTGGGCAACCAAAACGAAATGGTAGAGGGGGAATAAACCCTGGGAGAGCAAATTCGTTTTCAGAAAACGTTTTCTGCATTTTCAGGGGCAAAAACGACCTCTATAAACCCCCAAAACGTGACTCCCTTTCTCCCAGCCACTGTGCAACACAAAAACGAGCTCCCAGCTATGGAAAAATGCAGGAAATTGGTAAAAAACGTGATGGGGAAAGCCCAGCTAGATCAGATTGCGTGAGAGAGGAAAGACTATGGGTTCAGAATGGCTTTGGGCACCATTTCGTGGGTGTTTTCTTGCACCATAAGCAAAAGTACGTTTTCCCAGGTTGATGGCTTGCCCATGCATGAAATTGGCTGCCATGCCTCTTCATTCCCAAGGCATTAACTGCCTCAACCAATTTCTGGAAGAATTAAATGATTGGGTGCATAAGTCAGAATGGGTAGTTGAGGGTTTATTCATTGACATCTGGCTTATCACCATTGGCTCAAGGGTTTGAATAATTTACCTCCTTATTCCTTGTAGAATCATGCCCCCATCTCTTTGTTGCATTGCATAGTTAGTTGTGGGTTTTTCATTAAAATTCGTATTTACATGATGTCTTAATTTACATTGTGCCTATCTAGCACAAGAACCACATGCATCTATTTTTAATTGTCGATACATAAAATGCTAAATCAATGGTGGGGCCTTGGCCTTGAGCTCCTTACCATGATTAAATAACAATATTTACATCATTTACGATTTAATGCAAAGGGGGTCAAAATGGGAACGTGACAATGTCTAAGGACTTGATTGCCTGTATGTATTGGCATTAGATTTGGAAGGCTTTTGCTTCTTTGCATTATTTAAATGATTTGTTTGTTAAATAGATGATTATTGAGAGGGACTAGCCCCCTCTATTGCACTACACATATATTAATGGTTTAATTGATTGGATGTGACAAGTGGTGAGGGCATCTCCCTCCATAGCTAGTTTGTTATCTTGTTGTACTTGTGCTTGATGCTGCAACAGTAGTAAGGGTGAATCCCTCTTTAATTGAGATATTGGACTGTATAATTGTATATTCATTGTTATGGATGGTGAGGGAAAATCCCTTGGATTCCTATGGTATCTCATTATTATATTGTTTGGATACTTACAAATGATAAGGGCCTTGCCCTTTGTAATTCGGTGTATTGTTTGATGCATCTAGTGAGGGCGTTTCCCTTTGTAATTAATGTGTAATTACAATTGCTTGAGAATTGTTGAAGGCATAGCCTTGGCTTGATTTTATAATTAAATAAATCTCATGCTTGATGAGTAGAGCATGGCCTTTGGGATTATATATATATATATATATTGATGTTGCTTATTGAGTGCAGAGAATGGATGAGGGTGTATCCTTTGTGTGTGTGTGTGTGTGTGTGTGTGTGTGGAGGGTGCAACAAATTGGTTGTTTGCCCTTGCATATATAAATATTATATATGTATGGTGGTGAAGGGCCTATTCTTCTCACTATTGTCTTGGATTGATTATTTTCTATAATTAATTGTGTTGCCATGGTTTATAGGAGAGTGCTTATGCCCATATTTAGTTGGATGTAATGCATATGCATATCTAATATGCTTGTGGATTGATAAAGAGATGCATATGATGGTAGAGAAATGGTGCAGGCCTATCAATGTCTTATCTTGATAATTTTATTATATACTTGTAGTGTATGTCATACATATGTATTATGTGTTGGATGGATGGGTAATTGCATTTATATGTACCATGTGTAGGATCTCTTAGATATATTAATGCCAGACAGAGGGATTTTCCCCTCCATGATCTTGAAGAGGGTGACTCTGAATTCAGTAGTTAATTAAGTATTTTAATGTTCTCTGATGAAAGGAATGGGTGCTTAAATTTATGTTGCAAGAAGTGCAAGAGAGGGCTTAGCCCTATTACCTTGCTCCTAATGGTAAACGAGATATTGTGGAGGAAGAGAAGGATATACCCTTGATGACTCTCTTATAGTGTTGTTATATGCTTAGGGGAGAGGGTATTTCCCATCTGTAATCCTATAGTGGGTTTTTTCCCGTGTCTTTGCAGTGATAAGGCATTTCCTTGAGTGGCAATGATATGACCAATAAGATTCTTCTGGGTGCAATGGATTTTATCTATGTTGTTGTTATCATCACTATATGTTGAAGATTGAAGGAAATGGCCTGCTATGCACCAAACTGTATACGAATGATGATTTTAAGAACCCCCTTAAAATTTATATTAATAAAAAATGGGTGAATCTCCCCGATATATAGGAAAACTTAAAGGCGATTTTATCAATAATATAATATGTATATATAATTTTTTGGCGAATATTTCATTTCATTATATAATGTTGTAAAATCTTGGCAAATCTTTCACTAAATTATAATATATTGTAAAACATTGGCGAATATTTCACTTAATTATAAAAATTTGTAAAAACTTGGCGAATCTTTCACTGATTTATAAAATATAGTAAAAATTTGATGAATCTTTTGCCAATAAGACTCAAGATTTTGATTTTGTAGATTACTAAGGTAGTGCAACATAAGAACTTACACTGGAGCTCAACTCTTGACTCTCTTGACTCCTAGACTCTCGAATGAACAAGTGTATGAATGAGGAGAGGATGGATTTATTTATACATTTCACAAGTAGTATTTGATCACTCACAACTAGAAGGTGTCGACAAAACACGACTGCACTAACTAGATTCAGGGCAAGTAGGGACTCTACTTTTTATCTCATCCCTTAATGGTCCAATGGACATGTAGGGTCATGAATATTGACAGGCCAACAAACTGATAGAATTAAGTGAATATCCTAGTAGCGGGCCACTTCCTTTATATAAAGAGATAGTTCTTGGACCAATTCCAAGCTTCCAACCAATCTTATCACCAAACTTTATTCTCTTTGGTGTCGAATGGTAAGAGAGTTTCATATTTGTCAGTGAATACTTAAAATGGCTCAATCCACACAAATATTCCTCGACAAGTGATAACTTCGCCCATCAATATTTTAAAATCTCCCAATACTATAAAGCATCCATAAATTGATAAATAACAACCCCATGCACTTCTAAACTCACCTAGTGATGAGAATAACGCCCCATGCACTTCTAAAGTCACCCAATGATGAGAAAAATGCCCCAGGCACTTCAATACTTGCCCTAGGCACTTCAAAATTCTCCCAAAGATGATAAAAATGCCCTAAGCACTTCAATATTTTATAAGGCACTTCTAAATTCTCCCAAGGATGATAAAAAATCCCCATGCACTTCAATATTTTCCCCAAGCACTTCAAAATTCCCTCGAGGAACTTCAATACTTACCCCATGCACTTCTAAATTGAACCAATGATGATAGAAATGCACCATGCAGTTCAATACTTGCCTCAACTACTTCAAAATTCTCCCAACAATGATAAAAACACCCAGACACTTCAATATTTTCCCCAGGCACTTCATTACTTGCCCAAACACTTCAAAATTCGTCCAATTATGATAAAGATGCCCTATGCACTTCAATAGTTTCCCTAGGAAAGAGAGAAAAACACCTGGCAATGATATAATCACCCAAGCAATCACAAAAATGCCTCAATCCACACAAATTTGCCTCGGCAAGTGATCAATTTGTCCATCATTGTTTTAAAATGTCCCAACACCATAAAATCATTCATACATTGATCAATGAAAACCCCAAGCACTTCTAAATTCACGCAGTGAGGAGAAAAATGGCCCATGCACTTCTAAATTCACGCAGTGAGGAGAAAAACGACCCATGCACTTCAAAATTCACTCGATGATGAGAAAAATGCCCCATGCACTTCTAAATTCACCCAATGACGAGAAAAATACTTGCCACATGCACTTCTAAGTTGACCCAATGATGATAGAAATGCCCCATGCACTTCAATACTTGCCTCGACCACTTCAAAATTCTCCCAATGATGATAAAAATGCCCAGATACTTCAATATTTTCCCCAGGCACTTCATAATTCTTGCAGCGAAGATAAAAATGCCCCCGTTCACTTCTAAATTCACCCAGTGATGAGAAAAATGCACCATGCACTTTTAAATCCACCCGGTGATGAGAAAAATGCCCCATGCACTTCTAAATCCACCCGGTGATGAGAAAAACACCCCATGCACTTCTAAATTCACCCAGTGAGGAGAAAAATGCCTCGGGCACTTCAATACTTTCTTTGGGCACTTGCACTTCAAAATTCTCCCAGAGATGATAAAAATGCCCTAAGCACTTCAATATTTTCCGAGGCACTTCAAAATTCTCCCAAGGATGATAAAAAATCCTCATGCACTTCAATATTTTCCCCAAGCACTTCAAAATTCCCCCAAGGCACTTCAATACTTGCCCCATGCACTTCTAAATTCACCCAGTGATTAGAAAAACACCCCGTGCACTTCAATACTTTCCTCAGCCACTTCAAAATTCTCCCAATGATGATAAAAACACCCATACACTTCAATATTTTCCCCAGGCACTTCAAAATTCTCGCGGCGAAGATAAAAACGCCCCCATCCACTTCCATGTTTTCCCAGGCACTTCATTACTTTCCCTAGACACTTCAAAATTCATCCAATGATGGTAAAGATGCCCTAGGCACTTCAATACTTGCCCTAGGCAAGGGAGAAAAACACCTAACAATGATATAATCACCCAGGCGATCACAAAAATGCCTCAATCAACACAAATTTACCTCGACAAGTGATAACTTTTCCCATCACTGTTTGAAAACGTCCCAACACTATAAAAGCATCCATACATTGATAAACAACAACCGCATGCATTTCTAAATTCACCTAATGATGAGAAAAATGCCCCATGCACTTCTAAATTCACCAAGTGATGAGAAAACCACCCCATGCACTTCAATAATTGCCCAGGGCACTTCAAAATTCTCCGAAAGATGATAAAAATGCCCTAAGCACTTCAATATTTTCCCTAGCACTTCAAAATTCTCCCAAGGATGATAAAAACTCCCCATGCACTTCAATATTTTCCCCAAGCACTTCAAAATTCCCCCAAGGCACTTCAATACTTGCCCCATGCACTTCTAAATTCACCCAGTGATGAGGAAAACACCCCGCGCACTTCAATACTTTCCTCGTCCACTTCAAAATTCTCCCAACGATGATAAAAACACCCATACACTTCAATATTTTCCTTAGGCACTTCAAAATTCTCACAACGAAGATAAAAACGCCCCCATCCACTTCCATGTTTTCCCAAGCACTTCATTACTTTCCCTAGACACTTCAAAATTCGTCCAATGATGATAAAGATTCCCTAGGCACTTCAATACTTGCCCTAGGAAAGGGAGAAAAACACCCGACAATGATATAATCACCTAGGCAATCACAAAAATGCCTCAATCCACACAAATTTACCTTAACAAGTGATAACTTTGCCCATCATTGTTTTAAAATGTCCCAAAACTATAAAATCATCCATACATTGTGTTGGCACGGGGTTAGACCACATGAAGTGTGGAAGCCAATAGCAGCGAAGAAGGACCATCCGCAGAAGAAAGGACCATTCACGGAGAACAAGGAGCAGACGGAAGCACAAGATTAGTTTAGTTAGTTAGAAAGGGTCATTTGGACCATTTTTTAACTGCCATAGTTGGCTATAAATAGGACTATGAATGTAAGCCTAAGGGCATCCTAGAATCAGATCATTAGTTGCTCTTCCTTTGGAAAGTTTTGTATGAATCCACGATAGGTAGTTGAACTATCCCTGTGAAGGTTGTATCGTAGGATTTTAATGAGTCAATGCATGAAGATGTTCGGCTATGTCTCGTTTGTATCTTTGTTTGTGTTAAATGATTAATGTTGTGATATGCTTAAGTGTTGTTATTTCTGTTGATACGATTGCTCGTTTTACCTGTTGGTGCGAATGTCGAGTACATATTAAATATGCGAATGATGAATGTATGTTTAGTTTGATATGATATATGCGAAGACGAATATCTGGTTTTTGTAGCATAGATGCATGTCCACCCCCCGCTGCGGAAACCTGGTTCCTGCAACCCCCTTAACCATCTCGGGTGAGGCTTCCCGGGTGTTGCTGGAAAGGGTAAAACCTTTCTGGGTTGATGCTTAAGGGCGTTCAGTTGGTATTTTTTGACAGCAGTGTGGAGTGAACCTCTGTCGACAGAACTGTGTGAACACATTGATAAACAACAACCCCAAGCACTTCTAAATTCACCTAGTGATGAGAAAAATGCCCCATGCACTTCTAAATTCACCAAGTGACGAGAAAAACACCCCATGCACTTCAATACTTTCCTCGGGCACTTCAAAATTCTCTGAAAGACAATAAAAATTCCCTAAACACTTCAATATTTTCCCAGGCACTTCTAAATTCTCCCAAGGATGATAAAAACTCCCCATGCACTTCAATATTTTCCCCAAGCACTTCAAAATCCCCCCCGGGCACTTCAATACATGCCCCATGCACTTCTAAATTGACCCAATGATGATAGAAACTCACCATGCACTTCAATACTTGCCTTGGTCACTTCAAAATTCTCCCAACGATGATAAAAATTCCCATACACTTCAATATTTTCCCCACGCTCTTCAAAATCTCACCCAAGCACTTCAATTACTTGCCCCATGCACTTCTAAATTGACCCAATGATGATAGAAACACCCCATGCACTTCAATACTTGCCTCATCCACTTCAAAATTCTCCCAACAATGATAAAAAAGCCCAGGCACTTCAATATTTTCCCCAGGCAATTCAAAATTCTCGTATTTAAGATAAAAACGCCCCCATCCACTTCCATATTTTCCCATGCACTTCATTACTTTCCCTAGACACTCAAAATTTGTCCAATGATGATAAATATGCCCTAGACACTTCAATACTTGCCTTAGGCAAGGGAGAAAAACATTTGACAACCATATAATCACCCAGGCAATCACAAAAATGCCCCAATCCACACAAATTTTCCTCGGCATGTGATAACTTTGACCATCACTGTTTTAAAACGTCCTAACACTATAAAAGCATCCTTTCAATCCCTATACACCACATCCAAACATACAGAGCTATGAAGAGTCAAGGGATAGGATGGTCGACAAGCCTCCCCTATATTACTCACACTCGGTAATAATGTAGGGGATTGCAATCCGAGGTTTTGGTGCTTTCATTCTAGTTATGATGTCTACCTGGTACGAGACTATTAATGGCACAATAATGAATGAGTATGACACCAAAGTTGTAAGAAATCGGACTCCCAATCCACAACTCACTGTTATCCATTTGAATTGTTTACATTGTGGGTTTGGCTTGCTTTCCCAACATCTTTGGATCATGAAGGAAATTTCTATTTTGGTTCTTTTCCCATCGACACCCCCTGGATTTCATAAGGGATTTGAACCTTCCTAGGTGAAGCAAGCTCGAACCAGGCTCCGTTTTGGGGTTATGTCAGATGTTCTATTCACCCAAGTCTTGTCTCTTTCCAAGGGACACTCCCTTCCCTCTTTGCTCATACAGGTGTTGTCCCTTTCCAATTCACCCTCCTATTCTAGCTCCCTATTCATTTAGGTCTCACCCCAAGCCAAGCATCGCTCTAGTCCCTACCCCCCATGGATGGTCAAGGCAGAGGCAAGAGGATACGTTTCCATAGCATAAATTGGTCCCTTCCAAAGGCGCAACTAGAAGCAAAAGAGGTTAAGGTGACTAACTATCAAGAAATTTGTCGGATCCGTGAACAGCTAACCCGAGAAGAGAAATGGGTCAAAGAGGAACAATATTACACTGGCCTAGACGAGTTTGAAGTTGCCATCCGACCCTGGGTTTGGGAATCTGGGAACACTATAACTTGGGACACCAAATACTATAGAACATTAGCTCTCCATTGGACAACCAAGTCGTTATTGGATAAGGTATGCTCAACACCAAGGAAAAACAAGCTAAGCTCTTATTCGAAAATGGATGAAATCAATGAAAAGTTGAATTTTCTCATTAGGGACACCACTAGGAAGAACTTTGAAGTTGTTGTCCAAACTCATGATCCAGACAACGACCGCAAGTGAAATATGTACCCTTTCTTTGTGATTCATGACCACAATACATTCTAGTTTGGTCCTACCTCGTGACTCTTTTTTACTCTTTTTCTACCATAATGCTAATAGGAGGATTGTTTTGTTTAATAGTAATGATCACAAAACTGGTCAAACTTTTTTTTATTGTTGTTGAAAAAGTCTTGTTTTATCTTTATGACCTAAACTACTAATAATGTAAATTTATATTTCTGTTAATACAAATTTAGCTTACAAAAAGAAAAAGGACAATACTTTGTAACTTCCATCAATATTATTTATCCAACATAAGTTTATTAAATTGTACATTTTATATATTTAAAATGAAATACAATTTATATATTTATAGTGAAACACATCAAAAATAATACTATTATGATTTTTTCTAACAATATTATAAATATACTCCTATAATGTATATATTAATATATAACATTTAACAACACCAAATATTATCATATTATTAATTTGAGTTTATAAATATTATAATATTAGAAATATGAATATGTACTTCAATATTTTGACATTTAATATACAAATATTACATTATTATAAACATGATCTTATATTTTATATATTAATATGTGACATTTAACGATGATATTTGGTACACCCAGATGGGGTGTTAGGGGTGTATGATTGAAATGACAGGGGCCCTCTCCAACTCCACATAGCAAGTGGACATCTCTCAGTATCATGATACATCCTACTTCTCTCACGCTGGACACAAATGGAAAGATTTGGATCTAGAGACAAGATTGTTGGGAAAAAATCACGAGCAAAAAGGACCTGAGCAACGCAAAATTTCAGCGTCAACCCCAACATGCAAATCCTTAAAATGATTTTTCTTAGCATATGGCTACTCATTCCAAGTGAGCAGACCTTAGGAAGAGCCATCCAATGGAGCAACCTTAGAGAGCGGGTTAATATAAATTAAGGGAATGAAAGCTTGATCCCAAGGAAACTCTTTTGGGGTTGCTTTAGTGGATTACTTTCTTAGGAAGATAGTGCAGCTCATGGGGTATCAAGCTCTAGCTTTGGAGATTCCCATGCAAGCTAGCCATCCCATTTGCATATTTATAGGAAGCTTTCCAAAGAGAGGAGTCTAAAAGCAAGGGTTACTAAGGAAAAGATCAAGCCTCAACCCAAGGGTTTGTTAGGATTTGAAAGCAAGGGTTACTAAGGAAAAGATCAAGCCTCAACCCAAAGCCACCCTATGGTAGTGAGAGGAAGACATTCAACATAATCCCCAAAATGTACATATAGTCATCTAATCATACTCTAACATGGACATGGAAATGTAACCTCCCCAAGCCTACCTCCAAGTACCTTTATGTCTTTGTCTTCCATTATTTGTGACAACATTTAGCAAGCTTCTTTTTCAATCAAATTTTAAGTGCATAGGCTTGTCTTGCTTCCTAGTGAATTAGCTTGTCTTGCTTCCTTGGTCCCAATAGTTAAGAACATGCTATTAACCTAAATTTTGTAAACAATATGGCATATACAATCACACTAGATACAAAATAAGTGTATACTTTGGTTTACTATCATTATGTAAGTAATAGTCTCCCATACCTATATATATGCCATACTCTATCTCAATAGATGAGGCATGTATAACCAAATGTAACTTTTAGACATTAAATAATAGTTTACTAAATTTAAAAAAATAAACAATGATATTTGATAAAAAAATTTACCGATCGCTATATAAAGTTTTCTTCTTTACCAATGGATATAAACTCTATAGGCTCTCAGCAAAATAGTTTTAAAATTCTCTTTTTAACCCAATACATTAATACTTGATAAATTTCTTTACCAATCTATATATAAAGCTTTCTTCTTTACTAATCGATATAAACTTTATAGACTCTCAACAAAATAGTTTTAACATTCTCCTTTTAACCCAATACATTATAGAGGTTTGTCTAATTCAAGATATTATATGCAATGAAAAGTGTTTCAAATTTTAGTGAAAGTTACCACATACAACAATATTTTATAAATTTAACTTTTGTAATAATTTAATTAATTATATTTTTTTTATAATTTTCTAAATTTTCACCATAATAATTTTAGTTTTTTTTATAATTAAAAAAAATAATAATAATAAATTTTTTTAAATATATTTTCATTTTTATTTTTTTAAGTAATAAAAACCCATATTTAAAAACCTAGAGTCTACACCTTACATCAAAGCCTTAGCTACTAGGAAGCTAATTGGCCACTTACATTGCCCATGGAGACGTGCAAAGACCAAAGGAAAGACTATCCATCACAATTGTGTCTTCTAATATGATTGGGCAATGCATTTATTGGTTTTATGGGAAAACATAAAAGAATCTACATTTCAGTTTATCATAAAAATCTTAATCGTAATAGAAAGTGATAAGCTTAACTTTGCATTATGAAGTGAGAATGCCTCTATTGGGAGTATATGAAGTGCCACATTTAATTTTGCAAATTTAAATATTTCGCACTCATGCTTAAGTCGAATTCCTAGATTCTTCTGAAAACAATGTTTGAATTAAATTTATGCTCAACTCGATCTCTTAGATTAGTCTAAAAACAATGGTTGAATAAACAGATTGGTCTAAAAACAATGGTTGAATTAAATTTATTGCTTGTTCGGTTAAATATAATGATTATTTTTAAGATCATTCAAGTTTTCATAGTTATTTGGATAGTTCATAATGTTTTGGATTTTTAATGTTTTTAAAATTTGAAATGGAAGTTTCTAGAAAAAATCCTGCTTTATTTTCAACGAAGTAAAAACCTTGTCCATCTTCTTCATGGAAGCTGAAATAGCCAGAAACCTTTTTCATCTTCTTCATCGAAGCTGAAACTGTTAGAAACTTGCTCATCTTCTTTAAGGAAGAAGATGAAACAGCTAAAAATTTATGAAGAAACCATCATGAGAAAAAATATATCATCTTCTGTAAAGCAAAAATAACAAAAAATTTATAAAGAAACCACCATGAAACTTCCCTAAAGATGAACAAGGTTAAGGTTTCTGCTAGACATCAGTTTCAAATTCTTAAAGTAATAAAAATCTAAAAGATCATATATTATGACTACCTTTCCTTTGTATTAGGTAATTTTTTCTTTTTCATTCGGTAATATTTTGAAAGAAGCATTCAAATCGTTTTTCAAATTTATAGTCATTTGGTAATCTTTAAAAAAGGCATTCAAATCATTTTTCAGTTTTTTTGGTAGGAATTTGTTTTGAACTCTTGTAAAAACTGAATAACATAATTTTATAACTTCACTAGTTATAAGTCCGGTTAAAATCCACAAAAGTTAATAATAACGAAAACAAAGAAAACGAAAAATGATTTGCAGCGTAACCATGAAAACAAAGAAAACGAAAGTATAATGATTAAGTTCTATTTATGTATTTGTATTTTACTATCTTTTATGAAAAAAGGTTGACTTTTTCTATTGGAGTGGCAGATAATTTTATTTGACAAAGTGAGGTTTTATGAGAAATAAACCTGTCTATAAACCGAGAGAAGGATAGAATACAGTTTGACCGTATTAACCGACTTAGTTTCCCTCCAAGATGGAAGAGAAGATCTGTGTTTATTAAACTGGGAACAATATGATTTTGTTTAGATATAAAGAGAAAAATAAAAGACAAGGAATTCATTATGCATTTATAAAAGAGCCTGGTACATAAGAAAGAAACAAAAAAAGTGCATTTCAAATTAAATATGTAACTACTTTCTGTATAAACAAACAAGAAATTAAATATGTAACTACTTTCTGTATAAACAAGGAATAGTAAAGTTGTCTCTAAAGTCTGAACTAGAATGAGAAATTGCATCTTATGTATACAAGTCTGAGAATGGCTTCAGAAAATGTAGCCATTTATTAGCTCATCGAATATAAAACTAAATGATCATATAACTAATACTGAACAAAAACGAGACAAGTTATAGATTTAAGAAAGACTGAGTTTAAAATCGATCTATTTGATCATCAGAAATAAAAAATCTTGCTGCATATGAGATATGTTATTGTTCACTGCTAATTATTTCTAGAAAATAAACACAAAATGTACTTTATATGTATATTAGGTTATTGTTTACTGTTAGATTATTTCTATAAAATCAATATAAATAATTGATGTATTATATATTGAATTGAAATTAACATAAAAAAAATTCTGTGTAAAGCATAATTAGTATAGCTGTTTAACTTGTGGCTGGTAAACACCCATAAGTTATAAGTTAAGTGTCAGAAATAAGTTATATGTTACTTGTCCTCCATACTAATTATAATCACAGAATAGTATAAAAGATTCTAAGATATAAACACTTATTAATATAATTACACTTAAACAAAGTAGTATAAAATATTTAAAATTCAATCCTAAACCTTTATAAGCAGTTATGAAGTTCAGTACCAGTGATCGAATCTAATAAAATGGATGTAGAACAGTATTAACAAACTGTTATCTCAGATCCATAAAACAACTAAATTTCCAAAATTTTAACTGAGATTAAACCAAATATATAATATCGGTAGTCCAAATGTCTTTTAACAAAGAATCAAAACCCTTGTATCTTGGAAGACAAAAAGAAGTCTTGTATTTCAACACTATTACAATGAGTTATTGTTTGAATATTTCAAATTTGGGTTGCTACCTCTTCCCTTTAGTTATTTAAGTTTTTACAGGACGCCAGAGAAGAAACCTCTTGCCACGAAGCCATACCTGCGCAACCGAAACCAGGAGTTAAGTAGTGGCATTTTAACCCTGTTTAATATTAAAACTGCCAATATACACATAAATAAACAATGAAACTTATTACCTGCCCAAACGAAGATCGGAGAGGGGGCTGAGCCCTAGCTCCCCGTAGCCCTGAGGGAACACCCAAATACCTTGTGCTTCTTGAAAGTCTCAGTGACTGGAAACGCCATCAAAGGACCCATTTTTATTACATATTGAATTAATAATAAGAAAGGCAAAGTCTTACCAGTGGGAGCGAACCCATTCAGAAGGTATCGAACTATTAAAGCTTTCACCATGCTTTACAAATCTGCGAAGTATAGCTCGAACAGAAGACGCTGTATTAAAAATATTTTTCATCTAACAATTTGGCCTCTTGGAGTACCAAAGCTCACCCTCTGATCCATAAATCCGGGCGAAGTACCAAAGCCCGACTCTCTGATCCATAAATTGGGGCGAACTACCTGCTATTCTCCTTCAAAACTGAAATTTCCAGGCGATCCAAGAGTTATTCACCACCATAACCGTGGGCGAAGTCACGATTTGACCCATATTTAACTGGGTTAAATTTCATTTTCTCCATTTTCCCTCTTTCACCGTGTGGGCGATTGGATTTCTCACGGTTATGGGTTTTAATAAATAGTAGACTATTATATTAAATTAAAAAAACTCATTCTATATTAAAAATTAGTCCAATTATTTTTTCTTACCCCTATAAATTCGCTCATGGACTAAAATTCGCCCTTAAAATCATTTTTGTGACAGGGAAAGGTTTATTTAGGGTTAGGCATACCCTCGGGTGCACATGAATGTGTGTTTGTGGTTGAAGCATTATATGGACATTGCTTGGCTTTGGATATTGTGATGGACTAATTCTTGTGCTTGTCCCTTTTCCCGTGCTTGAATGCATCTGTCCATGATTTGGTTGGCTATGGGTGAATTATCATCCATGTTGTTTTTGTTGTTAAGTCCTTTGCGTGGGATAAGGGATTGACCCTCATTAGGTAAAGTATGTTATTAATACTTGGCAAGTTAATGGATTGGTGTTAACTGTGTTTTTTGGCATGATAATTTGATTGGGAATGGATTGCTTTCTTTGTCCTATTTATGCATATTAAGTAGACTTAAGTACTCTACCTATGAAGGATCAATTCCAAGTAGATCCTTGTGTTTCTTAGCCTGGGATGGATTTGGTGTTTGGTTGATGAGAAGAATCATGTGTCTTCCCTTGGTCCTAGTGGAATCATTTCCTAGCTCGAGGGTGGACTCACGACAGAAAGAGTATATGTGGGATGAGTGCCTACAGTTGGGTGGAACATGGAACTTGGACACCCAATTGTCTTTAATTAGTCAAGTGTTCTTAAGTTGTGGCCTTGGCACATTAAAAGACTTGTTAGGATGTATATGTAGTCCTCACACTTGATGATTTTATGTAAGTTGTTGGTTTTGCTCAGCTTAGTATCCACAAGACTGTATGTGTTGGTATAATGCTTAATGTTGTATACATTAGCATGTGATCATGTTGTTGTGATGTACTTGGCACTAATACATATTGTCCATGTAGGTTATGGGTATGCATATGGTTACGTAAGTATGTGCTTATGTATTTATGTTGAATAAGCATACAATTTGTATATATCTTATGATCATGTGAATAGGTGTCTCCAATATGAGGGGGTGACACCATCATAAATGCATTTAAGCTATGATAATACTATGAAGGCAATGTGTGCCATGGGTGTATATGATAATTGGTGATGTTCTAATGGTTATTGAATACAATGCACATGAAAGAATAATAAAAATATAGCATATCATATATAGCCATGATAATCCTATATGAAGAATGCTTATGTGACTTGTTAGTCTAGTCCTTAATCTTGTAATAATGTTGGCAGCCATCTTTCTTGTGTAAAGGCATTATTGATAAATGAATGGTGTTATGTGGCTTAACTTGGCTTGATTAGCAAGGACATGATAGTCCTATGTGTTATCATTGGGTGAGGCTTGGCCTCTATAATAGCAATGCATATGTCTTGATGATTGTAAAGATTCAATGTTAATGGTTGGAATATGATTTTATAGCTTGATGCTTGTAATTACTATGTTAAGGACTAGTATCTATGTTGTAGCTAGTCATCTATAAAAGTTACTAATGCTCATGTGAAATATGTGATACAACTATGGGGCTATAGACTATCTGTACATCATTTAAGATACTATGGAACCTTGAGATTTTAGCTAAGATAGGTTCCATTGCATATGAGCTTGCATTGCTTGCTTTCATGAAAGTGCATAATGTATTTCATTTATCTTTGTTGAAAAAGTATATATTTGATGTTAATCATAACCTGCAATAATTAATTAATGCAAATACACGAGATATCAGAAATAATAGAACAGAATTACTTTTATATTGATCACGGGCCACTTCAAGGGGGCAACCTCCTTTGAGCAAGCTCAATACAATTAACTTCACAGTGCCTTCAATGACCTCAACACACACTTATATACTAAGTCTATGCCCAATACTATGAGTCAAAACAATGGGACATATAATACTACGGGACGACTTATAAAGCATATGCGTCCAATACTATGGGTCAATACTATGGGCTAATATAAACTACAGATCAACAAATACTACGGGACGACTTACAAAGCATATGCGTCCAACAACAATATACTAACATAGTAAAGAGAAGGGTTGACATAGGTTCCTAACAAAGATTCAATGTTAATGGTTGGAATTTGATTTTATAGCTTGATGCTTGTAATTACTATGTTAAGGACTAGCATCTATGTTGTAGCTAGTCATCTGTAAAAGTTACTAATGCTCATGTGGAATATGTGATACAACTATGGGGCTATAGACTATCTGTACATCATTTAAGATACTATGGAACCTTGAGATTTTAGCTAAGGTAGGTTCCATTGCATATGAGCTTGCATTGCTTGCTTTCATAAAAGTGCATAATGTATTTCATTTATCTTTGTTGAAAAATTATATATTTGATGTTAATCATGTGATTGATTGGAATGTGATTCAAGTGGAACTAGAAGGGGATTTTCTGATACAACCAGTTACCATATTGGGCAGAAAATTCAAGCTGCTATGAAATCAAGAGATCATGCAAGTAATGGTTTAGTGGATCCACTAAAGTTCTGAAGATGCTACTTGGGAGATGGAAGATGCTATGAGGGAGGCATGCCCTCATATTTTTTTTTAAACTTTATGTTGTGGCATGTGTGTAATAAGTATGCATCGAGGACGATGCATTCTTTTAAGGGGGAGGGGGATGTAATACCCCAGTTGTTAATATCCGAACATACGCTATTAGTTTGTTTATTATTGGGAACTAGGTTCCAAGACTATGGATTTTATTATTATTATTATTTAATTAAATAACTATCTTCACATGGATAACTAACAAGAATGGGGGGGCATGGATTCCACATGTGAGGGGGTTGGGAACTAGGAGTTGTAGGTCTCCCTAACATTACTCTTTGGACCCTATTTTTGATTAATTTGGTTTATAGAGGTACTATTACACCCTCCTTGGATATTCCAATCCTCCTTTGATGCTCCTCATGTGCTAGTGCACCCTCACTGGCTATTTTTAGCCTACACTCCTTGAAAAAGTGTAACTCCACTTTCTATTTCACTTGTTTCTATTATGGGAAAGGGAATCTCTAATTATAACCTCTCTCTCATGAATTGAGTAACTCTCGATGAATTTGAGTTACCTTCCTTGGGAATTTGAATGGTTATAGAAGGATTGGAAAGGGCTCTCTTTCATTCTTCGTCTCTATCTCTGAGCTCTCTAGTGCAGTGGAATGCTCTCTTGTTTGGGAAATACATGTTCTTGAGTAGGAGATGCATTGTATTGCAGGAAATTTGAAGGCCTTGTAATGATGTTTGAATACCTTGTAATGTCGATTGAGGATTGATCTATGCTCACACAACATGAGTCCTTCTCCCATTGCTTGTCTCTGTTCATTCTAGCTCGTAAATCTGGGGTGAGGGTGGTGATATCCCAAGGGATTGTGTAGAGAGGGGATTCACAACTCACCAGGTAGAGTAGATGGAAGGGAAAGTCGATATGGTGAAAGGTGTAGTTGTGGTATTCTCACAGTGTTGAGAAGGGCGCAATCATATGTTCTGGTTCATACATTTCTAAGAATTTATAGGTTGTGAGACTTGTTCCATTACATCCAGAACATCATTTCCAATAAGGTATACTCTTTGTTTCACTGAAAAAGCTTTCCATATGACTAAGATATAGTTGTTTTGGTGTGGCAGTGTTTTTGGTGTTGAGAAGAACACACCTACCTTTTTGGTTTGAGAGTACCTCTGCTTGTGGATCTATGGACTCAACTCATGGGTGACTATCATTTTTAAATATGTATTAGAAAGGCATGTCTATGGCTAGGTGGAAAATTGTCCCGTTGAATCTAGTTGCTTTTCATTGAGATGAGCATTTTGTTACATGCTTATTTATTGCAATATATATATATATATATATATGCCCATGGATTTGATTTTAATGTTGATTACATGGCTATAGGTGAAATCCATGATATCTGATGTTATTATAGTTTATATGGTTGTATATGATATCCTTCATATCAAAGTTTATTTTTTGTTTATGTGGTTGTGGGTGGCACTTAGTAGATCTGATTTTTAACACTGTTAATGTACTCTTGGCTCTGATTTTGTTGCCATTTACATGGATGTAGGTCGTGGCCATGGGATTTGATCTATTTAAAATTTATATGGATATATATGGAAAAGTTCATATCTAGTTTTGCTTATGGTAATATGGTTGTAGGTGGCAACCATTAGATCTGGTTTTTAACACTATTAATAAAGTTGATTGTGGCAACCTGTAGATCTGTTTAGTTACAATGTTTAGGGTGGCTTATAGGCCTGATTATTTTAAAGTTTAAATGGATATAATAGATATGATATTTCATGTTTGAAATCATGTTAATAGCTTCCTCAGATCTAGTTTCATTTCAATTTACATGTGTATTGGGGAATGACCTGCATTATATTCTTGCATTTCAATTTAAAGAGGCTAAATGTTTTATTTTATGGGATTTTTGGCATGCTTTCCTAGCCTTAGTTACTTTATTCCACTGTGCATTACCTTGATTAATCATTCCCCTTGGGTTCCCAAGTGTCCTTGGTCTAATTTTAGGGGCTGGGGACATCACAG
This sequence comes from Larix kaempferi, assembly GCA_027924585.1. Taxonomy (NCBI): domain Eukaryota; kingdom Viridiplantae; phylum Streptophyta; class Pinopsida; order Pinales; family Pinaceae; genus Larix; species Larix kaempferi. The sequence continues at coordinate 1,153,233 of BSBM01001421.1, read as the reverse complement.
TATGTTGGTAACTTTTAGTACATGTCCTTAGATGATATTGTTGTTAGAAATATTGTCCCTAATCATAAAGTCCTTAAAAACCTCACCGTTACTTGACGGTTGAAGGTATTTACTTGTAACAATTGTATATAACTTATGTACATGTGAATAATAATGTAGTTCAGGCTTATACTCTCTTTTCTCCACCTTCTCTCAATCTTTTTGGTTTTTTGGTTTTCTCTTTTTAGTTTATCATGTGGTATCAAAGCCACATGGTTTAACTCAAGACCATCTCATTCATGTTGGTGGAAGTTCATGTGCATTGTTGAGGACATCCACAGGAGGTTTGTTGTTGATCAAGTTTGGGTCTTTATGATTTTATTCTTTATTTAATGTTTGTCATGTGTCCCTAATCATATAGTCCTAATTATATTAAAACCACACAATTACTTGACAGTTGAAGGTATTTATGTGTAAACATTGTATAAAAGTTATGTTTATGTGAATAATGAAGTTGCTCGGTATTTTTCCCTCTTTCTGCCATCTTCTCTCAGTCTTTCTGGTTTTTTGGTTTTCTCTTTTTAGTTTATCAATTGTCCCACGTAAGGATACTCACCCAACAGTTGTGAATAAATACTAGTATAAGTCTAATGAGCTAGACAAAGAAGCAGTGATGGTTCCTAAGATGTCGATGACAAATGAAATGCTGTTTGAGGTCTAGACAAGAAATAAATTTGCAACACTTTGGAAGCATTTGAAATATATGCATCAGACTCAAACAAGGGTTGAGCCTTCTTCATTAAGAACATCTTGTTCTATATTAAAATGGATGAAAGTGTCTCATTACATGAGCACTTACTCAAAATCAAGGATATATGACAACTATTGGATACCATTGGCCTTGAGATGAAAGAAGAAGACATGGTGGTAATCACGTTGAAAATATTACTACGTGCTTATGATTACTTTATTGAGACACTAAACAACCTCTACAGGTGTTAACCTAAATTTTAATGAGCTTTGCAATAACCCATTGCAATAGAACACATGGAAAAATAATTTTGGTAGCAACAATAAGACAAAAGGGTTCAAAACAGACATTTGCTACCAATTTAAATGACAAAGGTGAATAGGCAATGAAAGGTGAGGACAATGGAAAAGATGTCACAAAGAGTTAGAATAACATCACTTATTATTGTGGCAAGATAGGACATATGAAAAACTTCTGCAAAAGGAGGTTGGTTGAACAAAAAACCAGCAAGGACCTCATCAGAAGGCTCCATGTGTCTTCACTCAGTGAAACTATTCCATATCACATTTGTTCATGGTATATTAAATAATACCCATAATTTCACTAGATATTGATAAATACCTTCCAAAATCCTTTTGTTGAGCTCCCATCCCAATACATATTTCTAATTTAAAAAACCCTATTTTTATGGTATATTCCCTATTTCTACTAGATATCCCTCTTTATACCCCTCAATACCTATAAACCCCCATACCCTACTCCCCCAAATACCTATAATATATTGACCTTATTTTTCACAATTTAAAACCCCCCTTTATGACTGATAGTGATAAGATATTGGTCAACAAGGTGAATCCCCTATGGAAGGCTCATGCCATAAAACATACAAAGGAAAATGATTCAACCTTCTAAATTTCTTTCATGGTCAAAGAACCAACAAATAACCATAGGTCATATGATTTTTACATCGAATCAGGTGCATCAAATCATTTCACCAACAAATTGGATTGGTTCATGGAGTACACTCCCAGTGCCTCTAAAGGTCTAGTGATCTTCAGCGGCAGGGAAGAGTAGCAACTTGTTGGAAAAGGATATGTGCAAATTTCCTTTGAATGGAGCATGCTTATTTTATTAATGTGAATTATGTGCCAAGTACGGAGCTTAATGTTCTATCAACTAGTTAGAATATGAGACACTATCTCTAGTTAACTGCCAACTTTAATGATCACAAATTATATATAATTGACCAGAAGACTCAAAAGACCATTTATCATGGTGTGGAGGATCATAGACTATTATGATCAATCAACATTGGGTGGGGCAAGAAGCATAGATTGGAAATGAAGAGTGCACCAGACATTAACACATTTTGGCATCAACAATATGGGAAACTCAACCTAAGCTAAGTCTCAAAGTTGGATCAATAGAATTTTATAGATGTTGGAACCCAAGGTTATGCAAGTTCATCACACCTCTATAACTTCTAGATATAGTTACTTGAAAAACAAAAATCGATTGGAGGCTCTACTGAGTGGTCAAATGATCGGTTGATTGCATGGTCGATAAGGCAACGGTTAGATTGACTAAAGCACTTGATTAGTCAATAGGATGTTGCAGATTTCCTAGAAATAGCTGGAACCAATGACCCTTATTTGTGGACCATGTCATCCTTACTTCAAGGGAGTTTGTTATATATAGACACTATAAAAAAACGACCCTATAGGTTGTATTGATTATGTTAAATATTGCAATTGATATTGAAGAATGCATTGTGAATGTGTTGTCCTTAAGTGATATAAACAATGTATTTAGACACCACCTCTCTTCTTGGAATACTTATCCCTTTTGTTGTTTTCTTTTATGTTTGGTTGTTCAAAGGGGTTTTCCCAACATGGTATTAGAGCTTTTGGTGTTGACCTAGCCTATTGTTTGCAAATCGTGTTGAGTCATATCTACTAGGTTGATCAACTCTAGCTGGATAAATATTTTTCGACGATTACCTACCATTGAAATTGGATCAGATCTATTTCATATTAGAAGGATGGATTCCAAGATAGAAATTGTTTTTCTAAATGACCATAATTATGTAATTTGGGTGCCAAATATGGAAACATTATTGAAGAGCAAGGTACTATGGCAATATGCAAAGGTCATCATTCTAGATCCGAATAATGACTAGGCTAAATTTGTCATCGATGGAAAGAAGGATGAGGCTGTTGGAGTCATTACAACCTACATTTCAAGGGAGATCCGCTTTCATACAAGTGGGATTGACTATCCTCATGCTGTTTGGAGTAAGTTGAATTTGTTGTTCAAATAATTTCATGAAATTCAAGTAATGCAAATAGAGAAAGATTTGATCTCTTTGCAACACCATTCATTTGGAAGGATTGAGGACTATTTGGCTTGGATCAAAGAGATATAGTTGAAATTGGGCGAATGTGGAAAAAAATTTCCGAAGAAGGATGGTCAGCTCATTGAGCTAGTTTTGATGAATATGAGGACACCTTATGATGTATTATGTTTCTCATTTCATTCCAATTGCATGCCATGCAAATAAGATGGTAAGGATTTCAACTTTGATACATTCTATTATTTATTGATCAAGGATGGAAAAAATCTACTGGATGAAGGGAATATTGGTAATAGGCTCACTTGCTCAAAGGAAAGGTCAAACAAAATTAGAAATATTGTCATTGAATAGATACCCTAGATAAACGACTGGAGTATATCGACCAACCTACTAAAGGAAATATCGGTGAGTGAAAATTGACCAAGAAGAATCGAAAGAAGAAAGCATGTCACTACTGTGGAAAGATGGGGCATGTCGAGAAATCCTATTGGAAGACAACACATAATTTGGAATAAAATTCTAAGCATCTTAAAGAAGGTGCATTGACTTATCCTTCGATAAACTGAACTACATATAACTTCACCTTTTCTATTAGCAGTTCCTAGGAATTACATGCTCACACCACCCACACTGAGTGGATAGTCAATTTTGGTTATACTCATCATATGGATAAGGATGCTTCTCTATTCTCTTCCTTAAGTGGAGCTCCAAAACAAAATATTTATGCAGCTGGTGATTATACTCTCACAGTTTCTACAAGTGAATATGTTGAATGCAAGCATGGTCGAATATCCAATGTTTATCATGTACCTAGCTTGAGCACAAACTTGTTATCGGTCGCTTAACTTACAAAGACTAGAAACACCGTTGAGTTTTGGTCAGATCGCTTTCTCATAAAGGATTTGAGGTATGGGGGGGAGACTATGGATTCAGGATACTTAGATCCCAAATACGGACTATAAATTTTTTGTGACTCTCCCAAGGATGATTTCCAACTGACTTGTCCAATTGGACTCATTGCTCAAACCGACGATAGAAGTCGATTTTGGCATAAAAAACTTGGACATTTAAACTATTGAAATTTGAAACTGATGGTAACAAAGAATATGGTTACTAACCTTCCAAATATTGTTCCACCTGATGGATTTTACACAAGATGTGTACTTGGAAAGCATCATTAGGCATCCTTTGATTCTAAGAAATCATGGTGAGCACAAGAGTGACTGAAACTTGTTCATAGTGATCTAAGTTGCATGAAAAAACCTTCATTATCAAGTGCAAAGTATATTTTAACCTTCATTAATGATTTCTCCATATTTGCATGGGTCTATTTCTTAAAGAATAAAATTCATGTCTTTGAAATATTCAAGGAATTTAGGGCATTGGATGAAAAGCAATGTGGCTGACCTATCAAGTGCTTGAGATCAAATAATGGTGGAGAATATGTGAGCCGACAATTTGAAGAATATCTCCTGCAAAATGGTATCTCTTGGAAGATATCTATTCCTCACACCCATCAACAGAATGGAGTGTAAGAAAGGAAGAATAGGACTTTGTAGAAATAGAAATGGTTTAGTGCCTATTGTAGGCCAAAGACCTTCAAACTAAATTTTGGGTGGAAGTTGTTTATTGCCCAAACTATCTCCTGAACCTTGTTCCAACCAGAGTTGTATGTAACATGAATCTAGTCAATAAGTCGAAAGTAAGGAAACCTTCTATCAAACACCTCAGAACCTTTGGATGTGTTTCTTTTGGCACATATCGGTGATAACTATGGAAAGAAATTGGATGCAAAGAGTCACACTTGCATCATGATGGGATATTCTAATGAATCAAAATGTTATTGATTGTTTGACCTAATCAAACAACAAATCATTTTTATCATAAATTTGATCTTTGATGAGAAGATTCCAGGTACCAAGTTATTGAAATCCTCCTCTGGTCTATTTCACAATGTTCCATTTGATGTTTCTGAAGAATATGGATTAACTACACATTCCTTCAAAGTTTCTACCAGACAATTGAGTCTTTCTCTGGATTGGATTGGTAGTCGGTCTACATCGAATGATGATGTCAACAAACCTAGTAATCCAAATGACAATAATCGACTTGATTCATCATCGACTTGTTTACCTCGGTGGGTTGCTAAAACTATTGAAGTTGTTGGACTTGATGCTAGTGATTCCAGTATTGGTCGACATAACCGCAATAAAAAACAACATGGAAATGTTGCACTAATGACACATGTTCTTGAAACCTATCATCCAAATGCTTATGTTAATGCTTAGAGAGTGCTTGAATGAAAATCTATTATGGATGTCGAAATTGATTCTTTGGAAAATAATCACACACGGGAATTGGTTCCTCGACTCCAAGGGAAGAATATTGTGAAGTGTCAATGGTGAATATTGTGAATAATGTTGAATGTCACAAGGCTCAAATGGTAGCCAAGGTATTTTCTTAGCAAGAAGGAATCGACTAAATTGAAACCTTTGCTCTTGTTGAAAATATAAACTTGATTAGATTGATTCTTTCTCTTATTGCTCGTTTTGAATGGGAACTTCATCAAACGAATGTGAAAATTTCCTTTCTTCATGGAGACTTGTCTGAAGAAATATACATGGAGCAACCTCCTGGTTTTGTGAGAGATTCCAATCTTGTTTGTTGATAGAAGAAGTATTTGTATGGTTTCAAACAAGCCCCACATGCTTGGTATGAGAAGATTGATCATTTATTTCTTAATCATGGCTTCAAGAGTTGTGAATATGATCACAGTATTTATGTATTGCATGCTCATGGTGATATTTTAATTATGGCATTGTATGTTTTTGATCTAGTCATAACTAGAAGCAATGTCAACTTGATTTTGAACTTGTAGATACCTTTGAAATGATTGATCTTAGTATGTTGCATTTATTTTTGGGCATTCAAATTTTACAAATGAATGATGGCATCTTTTTTTCTCAACCAAAATATGCTTTATATATTTTGAAACGATTCAAAATGGACAATTGTAAGGCTTGTGCTACACCGTATCAGTCGACTGTTAATTTGTCTAAAGACTGTGACTCTCCCCAAGTCGATGCCACCCTTTATCGATAGTTGTTTAGTATCTTGATTTACTTAAATCACAATCAACCTGATATTTCCTTTACTATTAGTGCAGTTTCTTCGTTCATATAGGATCCTCAAGAAAGACATTGGAAAGTTGCAAATAGAATTGTTTGATCTTAAGGGAACTTATCCGTATGGTATAAAATATTGTTGTAGTTCAGACCCATTGGTCGGGTTTACTAATTCTGACTAGGGAGGTCACATTTATGACCGAAAATACACTTCTAGTTATGTGTTTCAACTTAGTTCTAGACCTTTGGTATGGTCATGTAAGAAATAGAAGGTAGTCTCATTGTTGACTACATAAGAATAATATCATGGAGCAACCAATGTAGGTATAGAGGAATTTTGGATCCATCAGCTTTAAAAGGAAGTTGGTTTTCATGTTTAAGTTGTTGGACCCCAAGTGATATTGAGAGGGGGGGTTGAATCGGTATCATGCACAATCTTATTATTTATACATCATTTTCACTTCACAGATATCAAAGTAGACGTCAACATAGAATAAAACTATGTGTAGAATATTCATAAATAATATATATATATATATATATATATATATATATATATATATATATATATATATATAGAGAGAGAGAGAGAGAGAGAGAGAGAGAGAGAGAGAGAGAGAGAGAGAGAGAGAGAGAGAGAGAGAATATTTGATTACATAGATTATTGGGAGACGCCAATCTCCAATACAAGCGTGAACGCCCACTCATTGATTTTATCGACACCAATAAGATAGGAACACCAATCCCTTGCAAGCACCAACTTGTTGTTTTACAGGAACCAACCTGTGAGGACATTGATCCTCTTATGAGCATCAACTCATATCAGCAAGCACCAAATTGCACAGTTAGGCATCAATCTGAGATGCCAGGTACCAACCTGTAGAAGAAACAAATATTCTATCCTTGATCCATCAAGCCACCTAGATATAGATTTGTTTTTGTGTACCACGATCACAAACCACTCTGCACTTTCTGATTTGATCCCTATGGTCTACGTTTCTTGACAATCTACTTCTGCACAAAAGTCCTCAGCACTCCTTCTGCAAACACTGCTCCGCTACTACTATTTAGTTTTGATCATCTGTTGTGCAACTAGATCCGTGCACCCAGATTTGTGCATTCCAATTTGCGCACAAAACATCCTCATCTTATAATCCCCAGAAAATTTATCTTCTACTTGGACTTTTTGCACTTTTCAGAGCTCCATACTTCCTTGAATGGATGCCAAAATAAAGAAATCACTTCCTTTATTTATATGAGTGTTGGATCACTTTTTGGGTTGAGTGAATTATTTTATGGTGCAAGGCTGACTCAATATTTTATGGCACAAGGCCAACTTAACACTTTGACATCAATGAAAACTTTATTTCTAACAATCTCCCCCTTTTGCATTGATGTCAACACCAAACAAAACTGAACTCCCCCTGAATATGGCCTCCTTATCAAAAATTTGTACTCCCCCTATCATATAGTCCTCTAAAATTCTCTACCCCTTTGACATCAATGGCAAGGGGATAACTCTACAACAAACTTTTTATTTTGTATTTGTGCAGGATTTGCAATTTCTCCCCCTGAGCTGATCCTGCGAATATCTTGTATATCAAAAAGTGATTTTTTTGCTTACTTTTTTTGTTGCACTGTTATTGCGAATTTCTGTAGATTTGTCTATATAGTTGCAACCTTCTCCTTCATTTCTTCTTCTTTATCCAAAATAGCTTCTTCCACCTAATCATTGTTATATGACTTCAAGGTTTCTTTACATTCCTCGGAACCTTCCCTAACTTCCCCTTGTATCTGCACAAATTGTTCTGTGATCCAAAAAAAATCATCTGTAATGGTTCAATGTTGTTGGCTATCCTTTGTTGTTCATCTCAGATCTTGCTTACTTCCTATTGTTGTTTCATGTATTCTCCCATTTTAGCCATCTTTTCGGTGACCGGTATTAATGGTAAAACTATTGCTCATGTTTTGTTCTGAGTCTTGCGCAATTTGTAGCTTTTGATCTACTTCTTTTAGTTGTTCGTTCACAACCAAATTTCCCCATAGTTGAGCACTTTCTTCATGTAACTTTTCACACTTTAAATCCAAGTTCCTAATATTGCCTATAGCAATATTCACTCTTTCTTGTTTGTTTTCATGCTCTGTTCAGACCTCTGGAGGTGTCCCTGGTTGTTGCTTTGTTGCAAGCTCTTCAATTTTAACAGAAAGACCTTGAATAAGTTCACCTATCTTGGTTACCTTCTCTTCTGGAAGGGCATCCTTTTCTATCTATACATCTGGTAGCATATCACATACCTCCTCAACCACCTTCTACAATTTTGAATTCTTCTGCTGCATTTCCTCTACTTCCTTCTTCAACCTATTTGTCTTCTGTGTAGTTTCTTCCTTCTCCATTCACATTTTTCGGCATTCCTCCTGTAATGTTTCCTTTTTGTTAAAGCTTTTATACCATTTTGCTGAGACATCTTCATGTCACCCTTGAATTTCCTGCGCAATAGATGTATCTAATGCATTCAACTCCTCCATGGGTAAATGAGACAAGATCATTTCCATTGGACTTATTGTGAATGCTAATTCATTCATCTCTTGTGTGGGAAATACTAGTGCTGCTATAGGAATTTTGAAACCTTGTTGTGGCTCTGTCGTGTCTTTCATATGTGTAGTTGAATGTTCCTGCATGTTGAGCATGTGTATTTCTAAGTGTGTCTACGCATTGTTTTTTCCCTCTTCTTTCTTAGCCTTCATTAACAACTCCTTTATTGTCGCAAACTCTTCTTCAAATTTTATGAATATTTCCTCTTGTTTTGTCACAAGATCTTCCATTTCCTCCTTCATGGCCACCTGCTCCATAATTTTCTCAGTGACAATCTTGAACTTCCAACCAATGTTATCCACATCATCTTCTATCAAGACCCAAGTGGAACTAGGTTTGGATGATTTCCTCTTCTTCCTTGATGATTCCTCCAATTTTTCCTTTCTCAACCTTTTCTTTGAATACGCAGTCTTCTCTGTAGTTTCAAGGAACATTTATACACTTCCCTTTTCTATAGATTTATTCTATGGTGGAGTGTTCTATTGTACATACTTCTTCTATTACGTGAATTATTCTTCTTCTATCAATGGGATTCACCATGTCGGATCCCAATCATGTATAATCTACACAGTGTCCTCCTCGGAGCAACTAAACATAGTAGGTAACCATTGCTTCTGGGGATCCCTTTTGGCTTGTACATAGATATGATGCATCACTACTTTGAAGCATGTAATTCCCTTATATAGGTCAATTTATTGTGGTTGTATGCATGGTGTCTCATTTATGATAACCCTAATCTCTTCATTGTATAGAAATAAATTAATGTTATTTTCTCTCTCTTTGCACTAAATATTTTAACACCACAAATTTGTGTACCTTGCTGCCAAGAATGTTTTCATGTTTATGTCAAAGAATTGACTATCTTTTGGATCCTTCCATCCCACTAGTGCAAGACATATTAACAACCAAGTGTAATGAAAATGTGTACCTTTTTCTTGCGATTCCCGAGAGTCGACAAAAAACTCATTCAAGAGAAATGTTGACCAGTTCAGTTGTACTCCCTCCATGCATTGTGTTACGGCTGCAATAATTGTTGCTAAGACTTGGTCTTGGTAGCTCTTCCAGAATAGTTTGCATGCTAGGACCTGAACTGCAAATCTCACATCTTTGTCATTTATGTGCGCGACTGAAAATACTATGCTAGCTCTTTGGGTTCCATATTTCTCTATTAATTTCTTCGCAAGGGTTTTTTCTTGCATCCTTTCCAGAAGGATGCTTACATCTTCTCCTCTGGTAGGGAGTCCAGTGATCAATTCTATCAACTTGGCATCAATCGATATGGGCCTGTTCAACCACAAGAATCATCCATGTACCTATGACAGTAGGATTTCTGTGCACATTTTTACTTGCGAGGTCCTTCCCTGATTTTTGTTATCCATACGCCCATGTTTGAAGTTCCATTATAATTGGTGCCTTAGGTTCTGGACTGGTTTTTCTGTCCAAGTAGTTTCTATTGACTAGTTCAGGAAACTTTTCGTCATCGGTTAGGTCATAATCAACAAACTAAAATTTGTATAGTTGGTTGAGAAAATTTTCTTCAACAAGCACCCCCTATGGTATCTCTGATGCTGGTACATCTGAATATTCTATGGAAGATAGGGTGACTAATGTTGTAGTAGGTTTTCTTGGTGGAATTTAGTCACAAGGGAACTTCACCGGCTTTGATGTTGAAGGTTCTAGTGTTTCTGAAGTCCCTTCCTACAAACTCATTGATGGATTCTTCGTTTTGCATTGTATCTTGGTCATTGTAGCTTTCCTCTAGCTCCAAATTTACTCTCTATTGTTTACTTTGTAACTAATGTATTCATTAGAAGCTAGTGATTGCATTTATAATTCTTCGATGGCTTGCATGAGAAGTTTGGTACCCTCCTGTTATCATTATAGCATTCTGACTTCCTCAAATTCACCTTGATTTGGTCCAAATTCATTTAACCATCATATTCCACCGATTTTCTCATTAATGACACTGCATATTAGTCTTATCACTAATTTATTAGTCATTAATGCTTACAATCTATCATTGTTCTTTTCTGCGCACAACCTTCTTTTTGCGACAGGCCTAGTTGTATGTAGTTTACCCCTGTATTAAACTACATGGAGTACAGAGAGAATTGTATCCCAAATATTTCATCATAATTTCTTGTTCCAATGCAAGAGACTTAGCCTGATTTTCAATTGTTCTTTCACTTTGTGCACATAGAACCAATCCATCAATTTTTTTTTTTTCATCTGTTGACTTACTTTTCCAAACCTTTCTACATTTTTGTTTCTCTTGATTTGCAAGGATACTTGTTATTTTGTTTAGAGCATATAGAGCTAGCTGAGGTTCTTCTTCAATATTATTTTCTTGTTTTTTCTTCCAGAATTTATTGGATTCCCTTGAGCTCTCACAGTCATGAACTTCATGACCTAAGATGTTGCATTTGTAACATACTACATTGTTATAGAATTTCACAATATACCTAGAGTTGTTGCACTTCCAACATTCAACAATTCTTGTTTTGACTTTGTTGTCCATAAAGTTGCTCTTGACAAATACTTCACAATGCGTTGCTTTATGCCCAAATTTATTACAAGAGAAACAACAACCAAAGAAAGGTCTTTTATACTTGAGTGTATGTTGTCTTCTTGGTAGTACAACCCTCCTGTATTTTCTTTCATCAAACCTTGGTTGATTTTCCTTTCCTCTCATTTTGGTGTCTCCTTTGTGATGTGTGTTTACCTTAACATTCTCCTCACATGATTTGGATCTTTCTTCTAGAGTATTCTATTTTTTGTCAAACCCAAGACCAGTCTTGTCATGTGGTGATCTTTGACAACTAAGGATGTGATATAAGATCATGGTGATTTTTTCAAACCTTGAATTTGTCTCCAACCGAGCAACTGTATTATTCAAGTATTCATTTAGTGAAAGGATCTCACGCTTTTTCTTTTTATAGATTTCATCCTTCTCATGAAGTTGGCGTGTAAAATCTTCTTCAGTTCTCTTATCCTCATCTACTTATATTTTCAAACCATTGATTGTTCTTTCAACATCAAGTAATTGATCCTTTTGTTCATATATGATCTTCTTTACTTTTTTCAAGATTACGTGTCATTTGTTTGTTAAGGATTTGAAATTCTCTTGGTAGTTTTGCAACTCTACTTTCAGAGATAGATTTCCTTTTCTTAGAGCAACAATAACAATTTCTTGTCCTTGGCATATTATCTCTTTTTCACTTAGTTGATTTACCAAGGATTCTTGAGTAATTTTTTCCTCCCCTATTTGAGTCTCTAAACCTATAGTTACTTGAGCCTTTTCTTTATGATGTAGAAACTATTCCATTAATACTTCATTTTATTTTCTTATTTTTCTTAATCCGTTTAGAGCACTAATTAGTTCACCCTTCCAGTCAACTTCTGCAGTTTCCTCATCTTCAAACTCAAAGGTTTATTCTTCACTTTCAAAATCTTCCTAACAATTACCCATATCATGTAGACTGCAAGATCCATTTTCAACAAAATATTTGGAAGAAGAGAAATAAGTTGTATACTTATAGAGTATTCATATAGTATGATCTAATTGATTTTTATGTGACTCATTCGAGGTTGCTTCAGATGGATCTTCCTTAATGGTTGGGATACTCTCATTCTTTTCTTCTAATTATTTAATTGCTATGATCACTTTCTCAGTTATGTAGAAACTCTTTAGCTTGTCCCAAAGCTCTTTGGATAAGATACATTTTCCAACTTTGTCTTTCACATAATCAGCTAATCCTTCCATAATAGCATCCATTGCTAACTTGTTCATTTTCAATTTATTCTTGGCTGAAGACTTTGGTGACCTTTTTGAAGGGGTGTAACCTATAACAACTGACTTCCAAATATCAAGTCTAGGTGATTGCAAATAGGCTTCCATTCTTATGCACCAAAGTAGACAGTTTGTTCAAGTGAACAAAGGATCTCTATCCATGTTGAAACCAAATTCCCCACAAGCCATATCTACACAGTGATCTGCCTTCCCGTGGCGAGACTGTATCTGAAGGACCCGCTCTGATACCAATTTTTGAACCCCAAGTGATATTGAGAGGGGGGGGTGAATCAATATCATGCACAATATTATTATTTATACATCATTTTCACTTCATAGATATCAAAGAAAACATCAACATAGAAAAAACACTATGCGTAGAATATTCATAAAGAAACTTTATAATATATATATATATATATATATATATATATATATATATATATATATATATATATATATATATATATATATATATAGAGAGAGAGAGAGAGAGAGAGAGAGAGAGAGCCTCTTTAATTACATAGATTTTTGGGAGACACCAATCTCCAATACAAGTGTGAGCACCCACTCACTGATTTTCTGACACCAATCAGACAGGAACACCAATCCCTTGCAAGCACCAACTTGTTGTTTTACAGGAACTACCCTGTGAGGACACCGATCCTCTTATGAGCACCAACTTGCGTGTTTAGGAACCAACCTAAGCTTCCAGGTACCAACCTATAGAAGACACCAATATTCTGTATTTTCCCCGTCCATCCACCCAGATATATATTTATTGTTGTGTACCTCGATCACAAACCACTCTGTACTTTTTGATATGATTCCTCTATTCTGCACTTCTTGAAAATCTGCTTCTGCACAAAAATCCTTAGCACTCCTTTCGCACACATTGCTCTACTACTACTATTTAGTTCTGATCATTTGTTGCACAACCAGATCTGCACACCCATATTTGTACATTCATATTTGCGCACAAAACATCCTCATCTTCTAAGCCCCATAAAATTTATCTTCTACTTGGAATTTGCACACTTTTTAGAGCTCCATACTTCCTTGGATGGATGCCAAAATAGAAAGATCACTTCCTTTATTTATACGAGTGTTGGATCACTTTTTGGGTTGAATCAATTATTGTATAGCACAAGGACGACTTAACTCTTTGACATCAATGACAAATTTATTTCTAACATAGGCCTCGATTGTTATCGATTGTGACAATATGAGTGCAATACAAAATGTTGACAATCATGTTGCACACAACAAAATGAAGCAAGTTGAACTTCATGTTCACTTCTTGAGACAGTTGATACAAGACAATGTTGTAACACTTGTTTATTGTAGACATATGATCATATTGTTGATATCTTTACGAAACCTCTTCCAAAATCTAAGTTTGTAAAAATTCAGGTTATGATTGGGATTGCAATTATGGGGGGAGTGTTCAAAGAACATAATTCCACCTCCTAAATCTCTAGAGTGTTGTTTTGATGGGGGGGTGTTGGAGCCCAAGGTTATGTCGGTTCATCACAACTCTGGTTCTTCTAGAGATAGTCAAATGAAAGACAATAATCGACTAGCAAATAAGTCGACTGGAGGCTCAACTAAGTGGTCGATTGCATGGTTGATGAGGAAATGCTCATATCAACTAAAGCAACCAACTAGTCAATGGGATGTTGCAGATTTCCTAGAAATGGTAAGAACCGTCGACCATTATTTGTGGACCAGATCATCCTCACTTAAGGGATTTTGTTAGATATGGAGACAATAAAAGAACAACCTTATGGGTTGTATTGATCATGTTGAATATTGCAATTGATATTGAAGAGTGTAGTGTGATGTTCTAATCACAATGTATTGTGCTTAAGTGATGTAAACGATGTCTTTAGACACCACATATCTTCTTGAAATACTTATCCGTTTTGTTGTTTTATTTTCTGTCTAGTTGTTCAAAGGGATTTTCCCAACAATAGATGGACTTTCTGACATCTAGCAAAAGATTCAAGTTGTATGCGGAGATTATCGAGCAAGGAAGTAGCATAGAGAGCCATTTGAATAAAGATAAGCTTGGAGAGAAAACAAAATCCTTCAGTTGGTGCATGCAGATATTTATTGATGATTATTATAGGAAGATGTGGGTATACTTTTTGAAATTAGAATATGAAGTGTTTAATAAATTTCAAAAATTGCAAGCATTAGTAGAAATAGAGTCTAGTTGTCACATAACCACTCTTAGGTCTAATAATGGTGGAAAATTCTACTTCAAAGAATTCAAACATTTTTGTGCTAAACACGGGATCAAAAAACAATACACTACATTTTACACTCCACGGTAAAATGGAATAGTTGAGAGGAAAAACCACACAATCACAGAGATGGTCATATGTATGATGCAAAATAGGTTTGTTCCCAACATATTTTGGTTTGAGACAATGTTCATATATATATATATATATATATATATATATATATATCCAATGATGGCAATGTTCCAACAAAGTCCTTCATATGCCAACCTTTATGTCAAATGTATTGGTAATGACATAATTCTACTAGTCATTTATGTAGATGAAATCATTATTATAGGTAGTGAGGCAAGCATGATTAAACAAATAAATTCCTATATGAGTAGATATTTTGACAAGATTGATCCAGGCCTTATTATCTGGTTGTATAAGTTTGGCAAACAGGTAGCAATGTTTTTGTCTCACAAAAAAATATGACAAAGGTTTGCTTGACAAGTTTAGAAATACATACTGCAAAATCTTGTCTACACCTATGGAAAAAGGGTTGAAATTTCAACCAAAACCGACTCTAAGGAAGTAATGAGTTAATTTATAGGTAGCTAATGGGAAGCTTGATATATCTTACTGCCACTAGGCATAATTTGAGTTATGCTTTGAGCTTCATTTCTAGATTCATGACAACACCAAAAACATAGGATTGGACTACAACCAAGAAGGTGTTGAGATATGCGAAAAGAAATCTTGACTTTGTCAATATGTATAGCATAAAAGAAAGATCCTAGGTTGTGTGGATAAC
Source organism: Larix kaempferi (assembly GCA_027924585.1). Lineage (NCBI taxonomy): Eukaryota > Viridiplantae > Streptophyta > Pinopsida > Pinales > Pinaceae > Larix > Larix kaempferi. The sequence goes on along the minus strand of BSBM01001421.1, from coordinate 1,137,597 downwards.
AGAAAATCAACCTTTGGATATGTATTGAGGCTTGACACTAATCACATGGACTAGGAAGAAGCAACAGGTAATATCCCTTTCATCGACAGAAGCAGAATATTGAGGAGAAATGAAAGGAGCATGTGAGGCAGTTTAGCTCAAGAGGATACTTTTAGATATGAAGATGCAACAAACAAAGCTGACACAACTACTCTACGAATGTTAAGGTTAATTGATCATTGGAACTAGTCACATGGACCAAGAAGAAGCATTAGGGAATGGCCCTTTCATTGATAAAAGAAGAATATTGAGGCACAATTAAAGGATCATGTGAGGCAATTTTGCCTAGGAGGATACTTTCATGATATGAAGATGCAACAAACAAAGCTAACACACCTACTCTACGACTATTAAGGGTACTAAAACTAGCCATGAATCCAGACTTCCATGAACGTATGAAGAATGTTGAAATATGTTGTCACTTCATTAGAATACTTGTAGAAGAGGGAACTATGGAGTTGTACTAGTGTCTGACAAAGAACCAAACTATAGACATTTTCATAAAGTCTTTGGATCCTAAAAAGCATGTAAATTTCTAGAATAACCGTGGTGTAGTTAGTAGATTGACCATTAATAAGGGATGGTGTTAAGTAAACCTTAGTTTATAATGCTCAATTAGATATTAGTCTTGAGCATTAATGAATTTACTTCATACTTTATGTTATTTTTCACTTTTATGTTTTATTTCACTTTATTATGTTTCTCAAACTATCCCACATTCATAAACTAGATTGACTCAACCTCATTGTAACCCTTTATAATAAATATTTCACTTTCACATTTAATTAATACAATACAAATAAATCTTATGAGTTAGCCTTGGTTTCTTAATGTGTTCGATTTCCATGATAAGGTATCAGAGCTCATAGAGCCACAAAGTCTGTGAGAGTGTGAAAACCTAGGAAATGTTGCTTATGAAGACAGATCTAGGGATCGCTAACTTAGCACATCAAAGAGCCAAAAGGATTTCATCGAAACCAAGTACTATTTGATTTCTTTAATTACGAAGAAAAGACAAAAAAAATTGTGGAATTTGATAATTTAAGGTTCCATGGAAGAAAAAGGGGGGAAGTCATAATTTCTTTGTACAACAACCACCAACAATCGTACCACCGCAAAACAATTTTGTATGATTTACACATGGGTGACAACCATATGTTGTAAGGATCAATGTATATAAGAGAATGTACAACCACTAAGAGATCATACTATGTACAAATTCATAATTGCATTCATTAAAACAAAAGTGTGATTGTCTAGTACTATACAGAAAGTCCAAAAAAAATGTTTGAGTAAAATTATGACCTATTTAACCATAAATTTAGCAAGAATTTTTTTTTTTGGTTCTATCCAAATAATATAAGAGCATATTGGATTTATTCTTATGTGAATTGGTCCCCAAATTTAAAGATCTGAAAGCATTAGCCAATGATTTATTGTTTTTCAACATATTTCAAAAGAAATTAAATATTTTGATGCTAATTTGTATCAGATCTAATTGTTTTTAAGTTGTTTGAGAGGGAAAAATTTGTCAATATGTGTGTGTGTGTGTGTTTTTCAATACTTGGATAGAAGATTGAGTGTTATTGCATTGATTTTGAGTAGATTTGTTAAAATCTAAGTGTTTTTGAGTTGTTTGTTAATAGATTTAGAAAAAATATACATGTTTATCAACAATATGTGGATGCTACATTGGTTTAGAGTGAATATCCAATGGTTCTTTCAAGTATTTTTTATCATTTTACTCCAATTCAATGTATTTTCCCATATTTGTGACTTACATCTATGGTCTTTTTACCCAACATCATGTTGGAATCTATCCAAAGGTTCTCTAGCAAGAACTACAATACGTGGAAGAAACATATGTTAACCATTTTTAGTAAAGGTGTTGCATTGATATTTTCCTCAGTAAGTATACTCACCAAACAATTGCAAGTAAATACCGAGACAAGTTTGATGAGAAAGACATAGAAGTAGTAATGTTGCTTAATATGTTGATGATAGATGGAATGCTTCCTAAGATCTAGATAGGTAAGACTTTTGTAATGATTTGGAAGCATTTGAAAATTTTACATGAGACTTCGGACAATGACAAAGCCATTTTCCTGAAGGACATGTTGTTCTTGATTATGGTGAATATGTGCCTCATTACGAGAGCACTTATTCAAGATCAAGGATATCCAAGCACAAGTGGATTCCATTGACTACAAAATGGAAGAATACATGGTGGTAATCACACTAAAAAGTTTACCATGTGTTTATGAGCAATTTATTAAGACTCTAAACACCACATCTACGAGTGTTGACCTGGAGTTTGATGAGATTTGCAATAAGATCTTACATTATAAAGACAAATGGAAGAAATAGTTTGGTAGCAATGATGACATAGAATATTCATAATGAGAATTTACTGCCATTTTCAAGGGAAAACATAAATGGGAAAAAAGAAAGGTTAGGGAAGCAGAGAATATGCCACAAGGTGTCAAAAGAATATCACTTGTGACTACTATGGCAAGGCATACCATATGAATAAGTTATGTAGAAAGAGGTTGGGTGAACAAAAAACCAACCAGGGATGGCTTCGACAGAAGGCTCATGTTATAGAACATAAAAAATAGAAGGAATTATCCTTCTATGCATTCTTGGATAAGTAGCTAGTAGGTGACCACATGCCATCTCCTTGGTACATCGACTTGGGTGCGTCATGTCATTTTTCCAACAAACTTTAACTAATTCTTGGAGTACACTCCCAATTCCTCTAAAGATATATCGATCTTCGACGGTGGGGAAGAGAACACAGTTGTTGGAAAAGGATATCTATGAATCTCCTTTGGATTTAACATGCTTATTTTCCTAAATGTGCACATTGTGTCACATTTGGAGCTTAATATCCTATCAAAATTCACCACATTATGACACATTGTCCCTAGCTAGATGTCAACTTTAGTGATTACAAATGCTATATAGTTGACATGGAAACTCAAAAGACCATTGTTAATGGTGTGGATGATCATGGACTATTCTAATTTAGTCAACATTGGACAAATAAAGGAGCATTCATTGGTAGTCAATAGTGCATTAGAGATAAGTACACTATGGCATCAACAATATGGGTACTTCAACCTAAACTACCTCTCATGCTTGAATCAAAAGAATATCTTAGATGGACTTCCTAACATTCAACAAAGGATTCATAGTGTGTGGAGCTTGTCGGGAAAGGAAGCAACACAAAATGCCATTTGAAGAAGGGCAAGCTTGGAGAGCAAACATAATCCTTAATTTGGTTCATTAAGATATTTGCAAACCAATGAACAAGGCATCAGTTATTGGTGCCAAGTATTTCCTTCTATTTTTTGAGGACTATTGTAGGAAAATGTGTGTGTACTTTGAAATTAAATTTTGAATTGTTTAATGAATTTGAAATTTTTAAGCATTGGTAGAAAGAGTATGGTGGTCATATAACCACTCTTAGGTCTAATACTGGTGGAGAATTATGTTCCAAATAATTCAAACATTTGTGTGCTAAACATGTGATCAAAAGAGACTAATACCAAGCTTGTGACCTTTAATATTTCATTGGTCATAACAAGACTAATACCAAGCTTGCATAACAAAATAAAAATATGTCAGTTTCTCTCCGATTTTCAGATTTGGTGGCTTGGTGTTCTACTTTTATAGATTTCCTATGCTGAATTAAGTAGATCCAAATTAATTGGAAAATTTTACAGAAACTACCTTAGGTAACCATAAAATTATTCAAACAAAAAACCAAAAACTTAATTCAATGGCTTAGTATCTTACAATGGTTGTCAATCAGCAGAATGAAATCTACAAAACCTTGGTCTAATAATATCTTTGAAATCTCATCTTTGTCTTTCAATTCACTTCTAAATAAGATCATCGAATAATCTTCTTCACATGTAAATTGGCTTCCTATCATGTCGTGGGGCCTCTGGTTCCATTTAAAAAGAACTAACATCTAAAACTTAACTGATATCTATCTATTAGTTGTTCTCCATACTTCATTGTAAACTCTCACATTATTCCAATTAAACGGGTTCTACATTTTATCAATGGCCTTCTTCGGGTTATTTGCCACAAACTACCTGTAATCCATGCATAATCTATGAGTTATCCATGCATTTATTAATCAACTACGAGTTATTTTTTATATTTCTTTTTTTTTTATAATTGTTTATTTGGAATTTCAAACGACTTCCATAGAATGAACTTGGACGGTACACTTGTCTCATCCTAGTGCAATTTAGGAAAAACATAAGCCTTAATCCACCCCAAATTCTAAGATATAAATGCCTATTGGCGTAATAAAAAAAGTACGATTATTTTTTTATAAATTTTATAAAATTTTAATAAATCAAAATCCATCTTTATAATGGTGAAATTTCTCCAATAAGAACTTTCTACGATGATGAACTTTCTCCGATTATAAATCATGATTGACAACATCGTCACGGCTTCCAGTTCGTTATTAGCGATATAGTTTTCATACCTATTTGAAACTAAATTTTAAATTTTAAATATATATTTTTCTTCTATTTCTTTTATTTAATTTTTTTAAAGAAGGAAAGGAAGGCATTGAGTTAAGGATTTTTTTTTGACAAAAAGCAATTAAATGATTAAACTTAAATTAACATGAAGACCAAATTTCAAAAAAATTATATTGACATAAAGACCAAAACCTTCCTCTAAATAAAGGAATGTTGCTTTATTTCTTTCTTTCTTATATATATATATATATATAATTAATTAATTAATTATAATAGTATAAAAATGATTAATTTGATTAATTATAATGGTATAAAATGATTGTGTAATTTTTTTAAATATAATTTATAAATAAAAAAATTAACGCATTCAAAATTATTAAAAATATTACAATTAAGAAATACAACAGTAGTGTAGTTGATTATGTCATATCTGATATTCCTTTATACAATGAAATATTAAATTTCAACATCCTAAATGACCACGAACCTGACTCTAATCACAGGCATTTAATTATAACCCTCAGTCTTACCATACATAATGAGCCCATTGAGGAAAATTCTCAAATCCAAAACCACTTGATCTTTGATAGAAATAATACATATGACTTTCTTAGCAATTTAACGAAGAATTTGTTCTCTCTTTCTAACAAAAACAATATACAATATCTTTATCATAATTTTACTACCTCCCTCTCCTCTGCCATCAACAAGTTTTCTCGTGAAATCCCTAGCAAAAAGAAGAACATAAGAACCAACCCTTGGTATGAGAATGATTGTAAGCATGCACATAGAGAAATTGAGGAAGCTGCTGATGAGTCCCTAAAAGTCAACAAGATAAGAACATACAAAGCTCTAATTAAAAGAAAAAAATACTTGCTATATAAATAAAAGTCAGGAAAAACTTTTACACTTATCTAAGATGGCCCCTAAGAAATTCTGAGACAAATTTTAACTTGTAAAACTAAATAAAATAATAAGATCTCTATGGAGGATTGGAACTTGTATCTCAAAAATCTTTACGAATCCCTAGATGTCGTGGATAGCATTCAAACCCTCCTTACAACAGAGGAATTATTTTCCTTAGAAGACATTGACCTTGGGATTAAGCGCCTAGCTAATGGAAAAGCTAAATACATTGAAGGGTACCAAGCAAAAATCCTAAAAATCGGAGAACCTGTCCTCATCCCTTATATTCACGATCTCTTTAATTTTGCAGTCAAACATGGATTCCCTAAGCCTTGGACTCAGAGCCTCATAGTTCCTATCTTCAAAAGCAAAGATAAAGATAACCCCTCTAATTACCGAACAATTATGATTAGCCCTCTCTTAGCCAAGTTATACGACATTGTACTTGAAAAGAAGATTAGCATATGGCTAGAAAATGAAGCAAAGAGGGCTAAAGGTCAAGCGGGCTTCATAAGACATCACTCAACCACTGACCACCTCATTATGCTTAGGATCATCGTAGAAGAGTGTCGTAATAATAAATCCAATATTTTTTGTTGTTTCGTGGACTTTTGGAAAGCTTTTGATATGGTGCCTAGATATAACCTTTGGAATAGATTAGAAGAGCTAAAAGTTCCTCTCGAGTTGAGGGTTGCGACTATAAGGTTATATGAGAATGTCATTGTCAAATTCAAAATCACTAAAGGATGATCACAAGATATTAATTGTAATATTGGAGTTAAGCAAGGGTGTCCCCTTTCCCCTACCTGTTTTGGAATTTACATCGATAAGCTTGAAGAATTCCTAGAAGAGACAGGTTGTGCGGGCACAACCTTGGCAGGAATAGTCATCACGCTTCTTCTCAATGCTGACGATATCGTTCTTATGGCTAGGTTCCTTTAGGATCTTGAGAAGCAATTATAAATTCTCAAAGGTTTCTGCACCAATATGGGCATGATCGTTAACACTGACAAAACAAAAGTCATAATTATCAAGTCCAATAAAGGTACTTTTGACAATTTTTTTTATGACAATAGAATCTTAGAGGAAGTAACCTCCTATAAGTACTTAGGAATTGACTTTCATCACAAGCTCAACTGGAACTATAGCATTGAGAAGAGGATAAATGGAGGGTGGAAATCCTACTTCGACCTTGAAAACAATTGTAAATTGACAAACCTTGTGATGTGGGACAAAAATAAATTCCTCTTTAAAACATTTGTCACTCTCGTTATTTTATATGACTGTGAAGCTTGGGGATGCAACATTTCCAGAGAGTCTTGGAGAAGAATTGAGCAAATCCAAAAACGGTTTATTACTATAATCTGAAAATTAAGAGAAACACGTCCTATTCTATTCTCCTCTTAGAAGTAGGCTCTCCCTCATTGAAAGCATGGCTATGACTAGATATCTAATGTACAAGAACAAATTAAACAATATAGGAGACAACCGACTTCCTAAAATCGCTCTTAACTCCAGCCAAAAGCATTTGTGCCTCAAGTGGGGATGGCTTAAAGATGCCACAACTTGGTTAAATTTTTTGGGGATTAATGAAACTACCACTCTACAAAATATTGAAAACATTAATTACATTATTACTTCTACCTTCAAAGAGAAAATTTGGTGCAAAGAAGAATTAGAGGTAAAAAGAAAGCTTCGGTATTATAAAGAGATCATTAACCCTAATCTCGAGGATCAAAACTATATTTCTATCTTAACAAGCTCAAAGAAGAAAATTAATATTGCTAAGATTAGAACGAACTGTCATGAGCTTCACAGTGAAACTAGGCGTTGGACAACCCCTAAAACGCCTTGGGCTGAAAGAATTTGTCATCTATGCGATTCTATGAGCGTGGTAGATGAAAATCATTTTCTCTTAGATTGCTCGGCTTTCACTCACATTAGATCTCAATTTCAACAACTTTGCTCCAACACTAACCTTTCTAACCTTCTAGATCCCCAAAACTATAGCGAGCTAGGGACACTCCTCTATAAGCTCTTTGAGCATAGAAATAGTATTTTAAAGAAAACCAAATAATCTATATCTTCTTAAGGTCCGATAAAGCAAGATTGGTCTCAGTGGATGTTAAAGACCATTATCATCATTATTATCACAAATAATGTTTTTCATAAACTTATTAAAATACTTTAAAAAATTTACAATTTTAAACCATATGAAAAATAAAATAGTTCCCTAAATTAATATTTTCATTCAAAAATATAACTTTATAGTATATATTAATTATAATAATAAATAAATATTTTTTAATAATAAATCAAGTAAATACTATAAATTAACCATTTAATAATATAATATTATTAAATTTTGAATTATATATATATATATATATATATATATAATCATAATCTTATCTTAATGTATATATAAATCAGTGAAGAGAGAATAAGATAGAAACTTGAAAAACGTATTCATACAATTAGTCATAGATAAGGAATTTAAGTAAAATATTTGTCTTTTAAATGTTTTTTATAAAATTGGAAATATCATATTTGTTTTTTATTTTAATTTTTTCAAATAAATATATGCATAATAAAAATTGTTCTTAATAAATAAATAAGAATATATAAAAATAGTTTTAAGTATTTAATAAAATATGAGAATTAATTTGAATCTGGTTTATAAGTCATAAAAATATGAGATAAAATAGTTAACTGATTTATAATGAAAATTCTAGAATAAAAAAAATGTAAAATGAGCAATGATATTTTCACTTGTGCTAAATAACTCTAGATTTTGAACATTAATTTATTTCTTTAAATATGAACAAAGATGAAATCTTAGCTAATCATTTTAAATCTTATTTTAAAAACAAAATATAATTTCAGACATAATATTCTAAAAAAACATACTACCTATTACCACCAAAATTAACATTTAAATTTTTAATAGCCCCCAACCCCCCAGTCTCAAAGCCTATCTTCTCCATCACCTCAGCTGGTTTGCCTCTTTCCATTCGGACTCCCCCCTCATCATCGGAGGAGATTTCAACATGATCACTGCCCTTGAGGAGAAAAAAGGAGGTCTCCGTGCTCTCTCGCCCGAAGATCTCCTTTTCAAAGCCTTCATCGCAGATAACCATCTAGTGGATTTACAACCTTCATCTGGCTTCTTCACCTGGAATAACAGAAGAGGAGGTGTTCATTAAATTGCCAAGTGCCTAGACAGATTTTTGGTCTCAGAAAACCTCACTTTGGCAGGTGGAATCCTTGTGTCCTATATTCTACCAGCAGCATGTTCAGATCAATGGCCCATTGACTTAACGTGGCAAAGTCATGGTGCCCATTCCCACAGGCCTTTCAGATTTGAGAAATTCTGGCTCTCCCATCCTGACTTCTCAGATACAATTAGTGCCTGGTGGGCGGAGATGCGTGTTGAAGGCAAATAAAAAATGGCCATCGTCCAGAGGAAAATCAAACTCCTTTGAGCCAATCTCAGGAATTGGAACCATTCCACCTTTGGTAACATATTCAAGGATAAGAAACTGATCAAAGAAGAGCTCGACTCTCTCCAGCACAACATCATGAATGATGGCCTCTCCCAGGAGCATAAATCAAAAGAAAAGGATCTCCTGGAAAGGCTCAATCAACGTTGTCTTCAAGAAGAAACCCTGTGGAAGCAAAAGTTGAGAGTCTCTTGGCTCAAAGAAGGATATTGTAACACCTCCTTCTTTCATCGCTCCACTCTTCAACATAGAATGCACAATCGCATTAACAAGCTTAAGCCGAATTCGAGCGCTGTTCTGGAGGAGCAAACAGAAATAGAACAAGAACTCAAAAGGTACTTTCAGGATCTCCTCACAGAACCACCTGACTCTAGGAATGTTGCCATTGCTCAGGTCACACACCACATCCCTGCTATCATCACTGAAGAGCATAACACCTCCCCGATGCAACCCATATCGCTTCAGGAAGTAGAAACTGCTATGAAACAAATGGCAGATGATAAAGCGCCTGGCCCGGATGGCTTCACCACCAACTTCTTTCACCACTGCTGGGATCTGCTTAAATTTGAAGTCTGGGAGGTGGTTGAGGAATCTAGGAAAAAGTAGTGGGTGCTACCATCCCTCAATGCTACGCATATTTCCCTTATCCCCAAAGTGACAGAGGCCTCTCATCCTAGTAAGTTCTGACCTATCTCCCTCTGCAATGTCATTTACAAAATTATTTCCGAAGTGGTCGCCAATCGTCTTAAGCCACTCCTACCCCTGCTCATCTCCCCTGAGCAAACTGGGTATGTCGAAGGAAGACAAATTTTGGATGGCATCATCCTCTCCCATGAAGTCACCCACTCCCTCAAAGCTCATCGCACGCTTGGTATGCTCTTAAAACTATATCTTTCCAAGGCTTTCGATAAACTCAGCCGGGACTTCATCATGAAAATGTTGCGCGCCTATGGTTTTAGCCCCGCATGGACCAATTGGAACTCCTCTACCTTTTTATCCATCCTTGTCAATGGTTCTCCCTCCCCCACCTTCACCCCTTCACATGGCATCTGTCAAGGTGATCCCCTCTCTCCATTTCTCTTCACCCTCATGGCAGAAGGTCTAGGCAAAATGATTCAAGCAGCGATTGCTTCTGGTTCCCTTCGAGGCCTCTCGCTTCATGGGGGAACCCCTATAGCTTATCAACATTTTGTGGATGATAACCTCCTGTTTGGTCACCCCTCTGTGCATGAAGCACGCTCTTTTCAAAAGATCCTCAAGATTTTATCTGAAGCCTCTGGAACTTCCATTAACCTCGAAAAGTCTCAAATATTCTTCTTTAACACTGATGATGTCTCCAAGCGCAACATAGCTCGCATTCTGGGCTTAGCCACCTCCTCTCTACCAACTAAGTACCTCGGAGCTCCCCTCTTTGACTTAGTCATCAAGCATTCCTCTTGGAGAGAGATTCTTGACAAGATTGACTCACGCATCTCCTCCTGGACCTTTCGCTCTCTCAACCTCCCATGTCACCTTACCCTCCTCAAATCCGTCCTCCAGTCCATGCCCCTTTACCTCTTCTCAATTCTTGTTACGCCCAAATGGGTCCTTAAGTCTCTCAGAAAGATACAACGGTCCTTCCTCTGGGGAAAAAGTCAGCAGAACAATAGGTGGGCCCTGGTAAAATGGTAGACACTCTGTCTTCCCAAGTGAGAAGGAGGCCTTGGCATAAGAGACCTTGAAATCAATAATGAAGCACTCTCAACGAAAATTTGGTGGAGATGGATCTCCAAGAATGATTCTCCCTGGGTGCAATTATGGAATCAAAAATATGCTCCCCAATGGGGCACCGCCCAGCTCATCAGGTATGACTCTGACCCCCGGAGCTTTCTTATATGGCAGGAAGCCAACTCTCAAAGGGACCTCATCCAACAGCATAGTTTCTAGGAAATCAAAGATGGCTCCCTTGCATTCTTCTAGTAGGATTCTTGGCAGCAAATGCCTAAACTTAGCAGCTTCCCCATCTGTCGTGCTTCACCGGTTATTTGGCAGGCGACTTCAATTCTAGGACCCTGCCGAAACTTCCTCCTTCAAAACTTGGAAGAATCCCAGGATCTGGCAACCCGGAATACCAACAGAAGACTTTGAGGCCATTTGGACAGATCTTCAAACAAGGAAAATTAGCTTCTCTCACGACCACGACATCATACGTTGGGGTCACTTACCCAAGGGCTCTTTTACAGTCAAATAAGCCTATTCCATCATGGCTTAAAGATGCCATCACCCTCTTTCCTCTTTGGAAGAAGATTTGGAACCCTTCCTTGTGGCCAAAGGTTTCAAATTTTCTCTGGCTGCTGGCACATAGGAGTATTCTCACTTGGGATACCTTGTAGAAAAAAGGCTTCATTGGCCCCCCAATCTGTGTTATGTGCAATCACAAAGCAAAGAATATGGACCATTTGCTTGACTCATGTGGCTTAGCCTCCATGCTTTGGGACAAAGTGGCTGAAGCCTTCCGTCGATCCAAGAGAGTCAGAGGCGATGTCATTGGCACCTTTCAGCATTGGGATACTAATCCTTTTCAAAGTACTCAACTTAACAGACTTTGGGACCTCACCCCAGGTCTCCTAGTATGGAATATCTGGAAGGAAAGGAACTATAGAATCTTTGAAGGAAAATGCAACCCCACTGACAAAATCTGGGACACGCTAAAAAACAACCTTTAGGAAACTCTGTTTGTTATCCCCTGGCATACCTCCAATCTCCCCACCATTGATCTGGAGCGGAGCATTCTTCACAAATGGAACTTCACGCAGCTGAATCCCCCCTCTGTCTTGTCACTCCCCAACCCTCGCATCTCCATCCCTTCTCATCGGTCCCCCCCCCCCCCGGTCTCTACAAGCTCAACTTCGATGGCGCCTCAAAAGGAAATCCTGGTTTGGCAGGTTTTGGGGGATTTTTCCGTGATCACGAGAGTCAAACACTTAGAATCTACTATGGCAACATTGGGCATGATAGCAACAATGTAGCGGAACTGGATGGTCTCTTCCACGGCATCATCATTGCCAATGACTTCAATCTCCATCCTCTCATCGTAGAAGGAGATTCTCAGCTCATTCTTAGTATGGCCTCCAAAATCCAGAATGGTTCTCAGATTGCCAAACTCTCCTCCAGTTGGATATTGGAAAATAAAATTCAAAGGTTGGCTACTGCTTTGAGTAATCACAGGAACATCACATTCCAGCATGTGATGCGCCAAGCAAACTCCCTAGCTGACAGATTAGCTAATGAAGGTGTCGCCTACAATCTCTCTCTCTGGACTGGAAACCCTTGCAACTCCTCCAATCAGCTTAAGCAATTCTGCATCATTCAAGCCAGAAAGGATATCTCCCCCCCCGGATGCAGATGATACATCGACCACCAACGTTACAGCAAGGAGAGCCACCTGCCCACCTGGCAGTACGAAGCCTCCACCTAACACCAGACCCCAAGCTACACAGTCCCCAAAACTCCAGCTCTAATGGTGGACATGACTCTTCTCCACTTGTCCCTTTCGCACGCACTTGGTCTTATAACCCACATGGCTCGGTGGGTGGCATTAATGCTGGCCCTAGTTCATACGTCTCTTCCTCCCCTCTTGTTGGCTTGGTTTTGCAACCAAGCTTAGTGCAATGGGCACCTGCTAACTAGTAGCAACAGTCTCAATAGAAATAAATAACAAACTACTTTAAGCTACATTAATCATGGCTCTATGTGAAATAGATAAGCAAACAATGGAAATATTATCGAAAGCAAAAACAATTGACAATATGTAAAAAATAATTTTGTATTAAGAATAGGGGCAAGCAAGTGCTTGCAATGGTGATACCTCCAAGTGGTGAAGATTGTTGAGCAACTTCTAAGGTGAGTAGCTCCAAGCTCCAAAGGTCCCTTCTCCAAGATAGCTACAATGGTCAAAAGCTCATGAGAGATTTTGACAGCATGAGGATAGGATGATGGATGGATGGAAAGTGAGGAGCCCCTACCACCTTTTTATAGTTTTTGGTGGTGGGGAATACCATTATGGTTTTGAGGAAACCAATGGTATTGACCAACATGGTTTAGGTACCTTTTCCCTCCTTTTTCCTTTTTTGAATATTTTTAATATTTTTATTCCCTTTTTAATATTTTTGGGAATTCTAGACCCTTTTTGAGGGTTTTTTATGCTTTTTGAGGAAAAATACTCATTTGAGTGGAAAAAGGGTTGTATTAAGGTCTTTTGGTGACCTTTTGGTGGCTTTAGAGGCTCAAATGGTGAAAAAGTGGACAAATGGGTCATGTGAATAAGGAAATGAGCTAGTGAGCACTTTTTGGGTGTTAACAGATTGCCCCCTGATGTGTGAGGGCAGGAGCTCATCGTATGGCCGATAGACATCATAGTTCTTTTCTTTTTTTCTGGGGTTTGGGGAAGAGAAGAGACCGATTGGAGACTGGATCCACGGCCCTTGGAAGCTGCAAAATAAACAATATTACATGGCCTCAATATGAATGAGCAATAATCTCTAATAATGGACGAGGCGGGCATACCCATGCTCGTATCAAGACATATACATAACAATTAGTCCCAAGAAGGGGGACCTGAAAAAATACATAAAAAATATGCTGGTACATCATAATGGTCCAAAGGGGACACTATTTTGGGACGTACTCATGATCATAACATGACTGATCTCAATAACTGATACACTGGAATAAGGTCTCAGAAGGTTTGATGAACTACTGAAACTGAAGGTGTCCAACATCTGTAGGGACTCAATGACTGTGAGTCATCTCTGAGAAGTACATGTAACTGCATACTCGAGGGAGTATAAAACTAGGATACATCTGAATAATGTCGCCGTGCGCAACCTGGATATCTATAGAAAAAATGTAACTGGTTGTTTCCATAGGTAGACTCTCAATTGTGGAAGAATCAAGTGGTATCCGAGGTCTTGAACAAATAACTGAACGGACCAATACCCTATGCGAGTCTCAACGATGCGATCAAGGTGTTGAAGTCGAGCATGTGAGAAACAACCATTTGGAGAGGCACTGAGGACTCTTCTCGAAATGATTCGTAGGCACTCATCATAAATGGTGATGAGTCCAAGACACAGGGACCTCTAGGTCTATCCTCTGGAATAAATTTGGTTGTCATCAACAGAGGGAGACCAACAACTAACAAGGCAATGATGTTTCCTTGATAGGAGCGCGAGGTGTAGAACTGAAGTGTGGTAGTACTGATGGTAGGACTGACATACTTGTGGGGATGGGAAGTAACTGGGGTCATTTAGTGGGTAGACTCAAACTTCCTTTGTTTAGATCATGATGACATGGTTGATCTGGCAGCGTAGGTAACTGACTTGTAGGTACAGAGATAATAGCTTTTAAGGTATGAAGGGTATGTATTAACTGAGGGGACGAGCTGATGGGTGTTGTCGAGGGATTCTCAGGGTGACATATTGCAGAATACTCTGAACAAAGGCGACCAAAATGGGGAAGCTGCCATATGAGTAGACGTGATCTGTTGTGGCGCCAAGAAGCACCATTGGGTCCTTCTTCATAGTTTTAATGAGCTCCAAGAAGGGATAAAAGTGTGCTCTGAAATGGTACAGTCCTGTGGATTTTGTGAGCCCAGGACTGTTCGTGCTCAAGGGTGCTTTCATTTTTAAGGAGTCTGAAAACGATAAGAAGACTCTGCAGTGGTTATGAGTACCGTCCTGTTGGTTTTTACGAGCCCAGGATGGTGATTGCTCGTGGTTGCTTTCATGTTTAGAGAGTCTAAAAGCGGTAATGGGACTCCATTGGTGTTCTTTTTCGTAAGTTAGACTCCAAGGCCCAAAAAAGCATAAAATGATGCAAATGGAGAACTCTTCTAGCCGATGTGACTAGAGTATTCCTTTTTCATAATTAGTCTACAAGGTCCGGAAAAGGGGTAAACTTATACCAGGTAGACGCCCTTTCAGATACGTTTAGCGAGCATGAAAGGAAGCAAGGTTGCTCGACGATCTTTTCATTGTTTTAGGAGTCATAAAAGAGCTTAACAGAAACTCCCTAAGTGCCTTTTTCGTAAAAGGGATTGCTCGGCCCGAAAAAGGGGTAAAATTATACCGAACAAAAAGTGATTGATGAGAGCGAGAAAAGGTCTCAAGCGCCATCATGTGTGCGGAATACTGAATCCGGTGACATAAAGATTGTCAAAAAGGTGCAACAGCCAATGTGGCACGCACACCAAGGTAATGAGTGGCATTTGAAAAAAAAAATGCCCAAAAATTATGGGGTGAGAGTGAGAAATGATCTTAAGCATCATCACGAGCGCAGAAAACTGAATCCAGTGATATAAGACTCATCAAGAACGGAGAACGGTCGATGTGGCACGCAAACCGAGGCAACGAGGGGGCATGGAAAAAAAGCCCAAAAAATCTGGGCGTGAGGGCGAGAAATGGTCTCAAGCATCATCACGACTGAATCCGGTGATATAAGACTTGTCAAAAACGGAGAACAACCGATGTGGCACGCAAACCGAGACGACGAGGGGGCATGGGAAAAAATGCCTGAAAATCTGGGCGTGAGAACGAGAAATGATCTCAAGCGTCATCACAAGCACGGAAAACTGAATCCGACGATATAACACTCATAAAAAACGGATGACGACCGATGTGGCACGCAAACCAAGGCGACGAGGGCATCCAAAAAATGGTCAAAAAATGGTCCTAATGAAAACAGGAAAAGGAAAGAACTGTCACGAAGTTCTCACTGTGCTGATTCCAATGGTACCAAAGGTTTGAGGAACGGACGCCGTATGAGACTGGAATGGTTGTTTGAAAAATGGTGGAATTTCTATAAATAGGGCGTGGGGCCCATATGACGTGTCATTGTTACATGTGAGTGTGGCAGAGCAATCAGAGCTCTTTCCTGATTTCCGGGAGATTTGACCATTGGTTTTCGATTCCGTGAGTTTCAGGTAACCCTATTCACCTTAGCCTTTTCGATTATGTCTTTTTTGGTTAGTGGCGGGCCCCCGAAGGCCGTGAAATTCCATGTTGGCCTTCCAACATGGAATATCGCGGGTTTCATCCCTTTTGCCGCGATGGACATCGCGGGTTTGAGGCTGACAGTCATAATGTTCATCGCAACTGTCAGGTTGAAAGTCGCGATGTCCATCGCGAGTATGTGGGAGATAGTCGCGATGTTCATCGTGACTGTTTGGCCAATACCCGCGATGGTCATCGCGGGTTCTTGTATGGAAGCCGCAATGATCATCGCGGCTTTTGATGGAAAAGCCGCGATGGTATGTTTTGGAAAATTTTCTCTGGTGCTAAAAGTTTCTTTATTTTTTGGCAGGATGTTGAGGAGGCCATTGGTGTCATGGCGAGAGCGAGAGATGGAGGAGGATTTGATGGTTCGGATTCGGACTGATCAGGAGGTCCGACAGGTTCTGGCGGTGAGTGGACTCCTAAAGTTTGCTCAGATTCCACCAATGCGTTCAGTAGGACCGCTATTGAACAAATTGGTGAGTTGGTGGGTTCCTGCAGAGAGTGCCTTTATTGTTGGGGGTGAGAGGTTGGAGATCACCCTTACTGATGTATATTTTCTTATCGAGTTACCTCGCTTAGGGGAGGTGGGGGATCTTTTGCCGAGGATCCCGGCAGGTTTGGACATGGAGGATCTCCTGGAGACCTTCTGTGTTCCTGGGGCGATTGTGCAGAACAGCGCTCTAAGTCTGAGATCATTGCGGGAGTGGGACATGCGGGCTGTCGGGGCTTGTGTTCTGCGGGTGTTGGGTGCCGCGGTGCCACATCGTTTGTCGGGGGGACAAATGATTATGGTGGATTCTGTGCTGAGGGGGACCTACTATGCATGGGGTCAGATGTTTTTGGCTGGTGTCCGGAGAGATCTGGACAAGGTCAGTAGGGAGGGGGGAGAGTTCTGCTATGCCTCGTTTTTGTGTTTTTTTTTCCTTGAGCGGGTACCGACTTTGCGGCCACGGGTGCCGATTCGGGATGGTTTGGTGAGCGAGCCACGCATGGTGCGGTGGGGGCAGATGATGCCTCGGGGTGGTGGTGGTATCTGCGGGTTCTTTTCGCAGGAGATGTATGAGCAGTGGGAGAAGATCCCCCTGCTAATTGAGGACTATCCATATGCTAGTATGGATTATCGAGGAGATCCGGAGATGCCTCGAGCCCAGTGACAGGCCTAGGGTTTAGATGGTATGTTTTGTGTTTTGTTCTCTACTATATCATTTTTTCGATGTGTTTGTTATGACTATAGTTAGATATTTATATGATGGTTACTTGTGTGATTGTGCAGATGTTGGTCCTGTACCACCAGCCGACTATGTGGCTCGTAGGGGACGGGCGATTGTGGTTGCTCCACCTCCTGTAGCGGTACTGCCGCCACATGGTCAGGGATTTCGGGCTCGCGGTTGAGGGGCTGGCCCTCGAGACGATGCGGTGGAGGGTGTCCGAGAGACACTTGATATGATCCTAGCAGGATTCCCAGAGGATGGGTGGAGGGATCTGGATCGGGACATCATTGAGCAATGTTTCGATGTGCCTCGTGAGTGGCGCTCGATCTTGCTGAGAGCAGCGTTGTTGGCGGGTGAGTGGAGGGAGGGGGCTTGGCAGGATCAGGCAGGGCCGATGGAGGGGAGGATTCGTTTACGAGATGCTCCAGCGGGGCCGGCGGAGAGGAGAGTCTAGGCTCGGCATGATCCGGCGGGGCCAGCGGAGGAGGCGCCAGAGGAGCCTAGGGACCGTGATGATTAGATGATATTGTATCTGCCCCCAAATGCTGATGAGCATATGGGGAAGCACTTTTTTGTACGGCTGATGTATTTTTGTATATTGGGTGTTGAGGGCACCTATGATATGTTTTGACTTTATGATGATATATATATATATGATGTTGGTATATAGTCGTGTATGCACATGGATGCATTCATTGTCTTTTTGTTCGCCCGTGGAGGCATGTTTGATTTTCTGTATGCTCGTGGAGGCACAGTTTTGCATGTGGATGCAATATTGTCATGTTTATATATATATGCCCGTGGAGGCACATGTTATGCACATGGATGCATTATTTTGATTTTGGTATATGCACGTGGAGGCACATGTTATGCACGTGGATGCATTATTTGTTTATGATATGATTTTATTGGTGTGCCAGTCAAGAATGTTGTTGGCCATATGGTGAGAGGCATCTTCTTGAACCAAGACTCTGGACACGGCATGTTCAGATGCCGAGATGTAAAGGATGAGGTCCTGAGAGAAATCCGGAGGAGAGATCAAGGGGGCTTGTGTGAGAGATTTCTTGAGGGCTTCGAATGCCTCTTCTGCTTGCTCATCCCAAACAAAGGGTATGTGGGTACGAAGCAGGCATAAGAATCCATGAACTTTGGTGGCGTAATCAGGAACGAAGCGACGAAGGAAATTGGACCGCCCCTGTAGACTCTGGAGTTGCCGAAGCGTGCGAGGAGAGGGAAGGTCTAAGATGGCTTTGACTTTCAGGGGATCCACAGTAATTCCATTCTGGGAAACAATGAAACCCAACAACCGGCCTGCCGGAACATAAAAGACACACTTGTGTGGGTTCAAGCGGATTTTATATTTGCGACAACGCAGGAAAACTTGCCGGAGGTCGTTAAGGTGGTCCGATTGTTTCCGGGAACGAGCTGTAAGGTCATCAAGATAGACTAGCAGGATATGGACCAAGTCGTGAAAAAAATAGGTCATGGCCAGCTGGAAGGTAGCACCAGCATTTTTGAGGCCGAAAGGCATGACGCGATAGGCAAAGGTGCCCCATGGGGTGGTAAAGGCGGTCTTGTACTGATCCTCCTTACGGATCTGAATCTAGTTGTATCTGGAAAAACCATCCATGAAAGAGAGGACTTCATGCCCCGCACACGCATCGATGAGTTGGTCAATAAATGGCGTAGGGAAGTTGTCCTTGGGACAAGCTTGGTTTAAATCGCGGAAGTTAGTGCATACTCTAAGGGTGCCTTGCCTTTTGTTAACGGGAACAGGGTTTGAAACCCAGGTGGTATAAGCAATAGGATAAATGAATCATGCTTTTCGAAGTTTCTCAACCTCAGCTTTAACAACAGGGAGCTTGGAAGGATGAATGGGTGGTTGTTTCTGACAAACGGGGGGTACATCAGGCCATGTGTCAATGTGGTTCTCTATAATGGCGGGGTCAAGGCTAGGCATTTCGGTATAGGACCAGGAAAAGACATCACAGAATTCTTGGAAAAGTTTTTTGTATTCTCCAATCTCATGCTCACGGCAGGAGGCTCCTAAGGTAATGATTTCAAGGGCACCAGGTGGGTCAGAGATATCGATGTGGATGACGGGTGAGATATTGGCCATGTTACCTTCCTCAAAGGCATCAGGAGCAGGAATAGGATCCTTAAACCAGTCAACTTTAGTAGGAAGGAAATCTTTGGACTCAACCGCGAACTGGGTAGCGGTGGTAGAGGAGGATTCTTTTGGAAGGAAATAGGAATGATGGTGCATGTCGTCCCAGGGATAATCCAGGGCAGTGAGAGCCTCTAGAATCTCCTCATCATTGCGGAAATTTTGAGTGGTCAAATCGTTTGACGAGGGAGTGGTAGTCGAAGAGATCATATAAATGGTGTGAATCTCTCCGGATGGGGGTGATACAAGAGGGTAGATCTCCTCCATTGTGGTGGGTGCCGTCTCAAGGTCAAAATAATTCATCTCGTACAGAGCTGCTCTGTAGTCTGGGAGATCAGGACAGTGATGTGAGTAGTGGCCGTAAATACCGCATATGGCACAAGGGTGGTTGGTACGCAGTGATCTATCATGAGGCTTAGGGTTTGGATCTAGTTCGACAACCGGGATGTTGGGGTTGTCGTCAAGCATTTGCATGTGTTCCTGTAATGCAGGTAATTGTGGACATTGGTGAGTCGGATGGCCTAACTCATCACACAACGAGCATTTGGGGGGAGCACGAAACACGGGAGGGGGTTTAACTGCCTTGGGAGGGGGTACAGTGGTGTATGGTTGTGGGCCTCTGCCCCCAGTGGGCTTGATAAGAGGAGGGGGATTCGTAGATGACGAAGGGGTAGTGACACCGGGAGGTGGTTACCTAGTAGTGACAATGGGTTGTACCGGTCGTAGGACGACATTTGGTGTCAGCGGGGGAATAGGAGGAGAAATATACCACACGGGTAAGCCTAAGGTTAACCCGAGGAAGCTAAGGGTAGCCATAACTGGGGTGCTTACTACTCCCGAGGGAGGGAATAGGAAGGGGATTGTGTGGATGGGTGTAACACCAATGTGACTAGGTACCAATGGTGGTTTGTGTAACAAGGGCGGTTGATTGATGGTTGTTTGTGTATTATGGAACAGGGTACATAGGTCAGATACTTTAGGCACTGGTGACGGGGGTGGAATGGATTGGAATGTAGAAGTCATCGGTGTGTCGGAGTAAAGTCTGGGTCCCACGGATGAAACAAACGAGGTAGTTGCACCACAAATAGGTTTTTCAACCATGATGAGAACATTTTCGGGTGCAGCGGGGGCCTTGGGATCGTAATAGGTGAGTTGGTCGACCTTGACCATGCGTCCATCATGGGGGAACATCATGGAACGAAAAACGGATGAGGAAACCACCCGCATGGCATACATGTAGCTGCGACCAAGTAAGAGGTTATAACCAAGTTGGGCATTCATGACCTCTATGTCAATGAGCACGGTTTTACCAGTCATCTGGACGGGAACATTAGCTAACAGACCTTGGGGTTGAGCTGAACGGCCGTCGTAGGCTCGCAATGCAGTGGTGGGATGCTGGAGAGTAGGGGATCCCAACTTCTGCCAAATGAATGTGGACATAACGCATGTAGAGGCACCTTCATCGATAATGCACCGATGGATGACAAGATTCCGAACAGAAACAGAAACTTGGAATGCTAAAGTGGAAGGCAGGCGTGGTTCGGACTGGTTCGAATCGAATGCCATCAGTTGTGAATCATTGGGGTCAATAGCACCAATGGTAGAGAGCAAAGTCTTGCACTGTGAAGGACCGTTTTTTAAGACTTCTAAAGCAGACATGGCTACGGGAGACTGGGCTAAGTCATCTACAATGCTGTAATTCGACGCAACGTGAGCATTGGGGTTATTGTTGATACGACGAAGTGGGAAGCGAGGTGCTTTAGAGGCGCCATCGAGTGGAGCCAGAGGTATACGTAACGTCTGATCAGTGGGATGAGCGTTAGTGTTTTTGTCGGCGGGAGGGTCTTCAGGGGTGGAGCCATATTGGCTCCAACGGGTTTGGAGGTTGACATCAGCAGATGACATCATTAACAAGTGGTGGGTACCTGAATCGAACACGGGTTGATCAGGAGCGGCATAAGTGATCTGTTGTTGTGGTGGCGCGTTGCCTTGAGGGGGAGCCAACGGTTGAGTGTTCACTATGCCTTGGGTTGGTAAGGGGTTTTGCAGCACCAAAGGTTGTTGCTGAGGGGGTGGGGGGTTCGGTGGCGCCTGAGGAGTCGCTTGCCCTTGACGATGGGCATCATCAGTCCAGAGTTGCCAAGCTCGCTCCAAATGTGGGAAAGCATGTGTGTAGTGGCCGTAGACCCCGCAAATAGAACAAGGATGGTTTGTTCTGAGGTTATTGTTTTTAGGCTGCTTGGGATGACGATCCGGATTCTGGTTGGGAGGAGCAACGTTGTTATTATGTGGAGGATTGGGAGGTGGTGGACCTTGATGATGTTGTTGGTTGTTGCCGCGGTTACGTCCTCTTCCATGGTTTTGTTGTCCACCCTGGTTGCGTTGGTTGTTTTGATGTTGGGGCTAATTGTGTTGTGTGTACACTTGCCCTTGAGCAGTGGGAGGATTCTAGTTTTTTGCAGGTGCGGGAGCAGGTTGTTGTGGATAATAAGTTGGTGGGGCTGGAGGTGGTCCAGTTACCTGCTGGGGTTGTTGGTAACCCTGAGCTATTGGAGGTGTTGGGTTAGCTGTTGTAGCTTGCTGTGGGTAATACATCGGTTGTGGCGAGAACTGAGTTGGGTTCTGGGTAGCCGGTTGGTTATAGTATGTGGGTGGTACATATGCCGATGGCGCTTTCACATAGCAATGTTGTGGACAAGAGGGTCCATGACTGTGGTGAGTCTGATTCATTGGAGCGTAGGAAGTTGTCGCTCCAGAATTAGATGTAGCCCTAGAGAGGTCTGGGGCATCTATGGTGCTCACCATGCTAAAAGGTTTAATTTGCGGTGTGACCTGGCCAATAATACCATCAGCGGCAGGTGATGCGCCCTGCGTGTCACCGCGTGAAGAATCACCTCGTGGGGCGTTTGGTATGATGGTGTAGAGATAGCCAGATTGGGCATAGATTAGGTTGAATTGCTGAGCTTTTAGGATAGCTTCTTCCTCTGACTGGGGTCGTTTGGAAGCGACGTCTTTTTCTATGAGGGGTAGGAGTGATTTAAGGAACCAGTCCAAAAATATACGGTCATCCAGTTTAATTTTACAGAGGCTACGACGCTTGCGCCACTCATGGATGTGGTCCGTGATGTGGGTAGCTGTGTTTTGTCTGCAGGACAACAGTATTTCAACTCCTGCATCGTAACGTACAGGTAGTTGAAAAAACTGAAGGAAAGTGGAGGCGAGAGACGTAAAAGTCTGGTGGGTCCCATGTGGTTGTTCGATGTACCACTTGGCTGCAGAACCAGTGAACGTTCGTTGCAATAGTCTTAGACGAATGGAGTCATCCACTATGGAGTTAGATGAACACCATAGGTGAAAAGACATTATGTGGTTTTGAGGGTCCTCCCCAGGTTTTCCTTCAAACTTGGGTATGTCCGAGGGAAGCTTCTTTGGCATGGGTGGCCATGTAGGGTTGTGCCTGATAGGATCGTTGGTTAGCCTGGCTAAGTCTGGTAAGTTCAGACTAGCCATGTAAGGTAAACTAGCAGATGGGTGTGGCGTAGTGACTAGGACATAACTATTCATGGTGGCATTATGTAGTGGCCCAGTATCCCCTAAGGGTATGCTAGGAATTGAAGGTATGTGTCCTCCAACTGTTGTGGTTTGGTATGGACCAGCGTTTCCAAGTGCAACATGGGTTACACTGGGGTTAGGAATAGTGCCAGGAATTCCTGGGGTCTGGATCGTAGTAATGACAGGTGGTGTGATTCCTATGTTTGGCATACCCATAATAGGAGGTAGTCCTATGTTAGGCATACCTAAAGGTGGAGTGTCCCCGATATTAGGCATGCCTAGAGGGGTTGTTGTTACCATGGAAGGCACGGTAGTAGAAGGGTTTGTGGATGTATCTCCAATAGTACTGGTAAAAAGTGGGTCATATTGTGTTACAGCCATGAGGTTGGTTGGTAATAATTCAGTAGGGTTTTCGAATTCAGCCTCAGAATCAGATGTGAAGTGAGGCGTGTCAAAATCGGATGACTGTATGTTTAGCCGATGACGTGTTGAGTCAAGGGATAAGGCTCGACGTCGGTGACATGGAGAGCCAAGTAGACTAAACTGAGGGGGTTCACCCTGAAGACGACGAGATCGTCTAAAATTCTCAATGGTGAGAAATAAAAATTTTGAGTGTAAGGTGGTGATGTAAAAAACTCGAAACCCTAATGCAACAAAGAGTGCAAAAAAGGGGAGTGAAAATAAAGGCTCTCAGGGCAAAAATCAACCTCAAAAAGAACTTATTATAGCAGTTGTGCTATAATAAGTGGATGGGTGCAACAAAATTGGTTAGAATACCAACAGTCAAACAGTTTCTAGAAAAAAGAGGTGCTACTAGACCAAAGGTGGGTAATGTATCATGCAAGCACCTAACTAGAAGTATTGTGAGTCAACAAACGATATTCTCTGCAAGGTGATGAAATCCAAGTCAGACAATATTGAGTGTTGAAACAACGGCTAGATATCCCCCTACCGGGAGGGACACCGGGTAGACAATCCTAAAGAGTGGCAACTAGGATACCCCATTCATGACACGTCTAGAAAAGGTGAATCTGCCATTTGGTCCTTTTACCGCAGTACCCCCATACAGGGATACCCCGAGAACTGCGAGAGGTAGCCTTCGGTTACTGAATGGATTTTGGTATTCCACTCATGCCTCCGGAACCAATCTGGCGACTTCAACCCTCCTAGGGGAGAGGCCTTCCGATAAACTGGTTGTGACCGTGCCAAAAAATACTAGGGGATTTTGGTTTCCTAATGGACAACAGCTATGTCTCAAATGCAATAACTGAGGGGTGTTATTGGAACACCTATCCCCTCAATTCTACCTAACTACAAAATTCTTTTAAGTGCTCCCCAAGTGGGGTTAAAAGTTGGTTGAGTTTAAGGTAAATTTTAAGGTTCAGTTTTAAATTATGTGGCAAAGTGGGTGCACGTGTGGTATTTAAACTGAAATTGATTTGCCTCGCTTGGGCGATTTTACAAATGAAAGAAAAGACGCTTCTAGTTTTGCAAAAAATAAAGGTGTTTTTGAAATGTAAATGCTTGAAAAAACTATTCAAAAATAATGGATCTTTGAAATAATTCGAAGGAAAGCAAATAGCATGAATACTTCAAGAAATAAATGGATCTCTTAAAAATTGCTTGGGCAAAGTATTGAGCAAATAAACAGTAAAATCTTGATCTAGATAAAATGTAGAAAAATCTCTCTTTCAATTTCTGAAAATTTTGTAAAAAGACTTTTAATGAAGCATTCTAAATAGTAAAAGATTTCATATGGCTGTAAAAATGCAGGAAATTTAATACTATAAAATATGCTAAATGGGCAGAAAATACAGTAAAAAATATTTTTCAAAAAATTGGCCGAATTGAAAAAACTTGCATCGCGGGTTTCGGGACAACAGCCGCGCGGGTTTCGGCCGCGAAGCCGCGATGTGCAGCATGGATTCCTGTCACACAGTCACGATGGGCAGCGCGGGTATCAGCCGCGAAGCCGCGATGTGCAGCGCAGGTTTTTGTCACACAGTCGCGATGTGCAACGCGGAAAATGGCCGCGAAGCGGCGATGTGCAGCGCATAAATTGGCCACGAAGCCGCGGCGAGCTGCGCGAAAAAAAGCCGCAAGGTCGCGATGAGCTGCGCGACTGTCAGGCAAAAAACCGCGAGGTGAAAGCCGAAAATGGACACCAAAAAACGAACCCGAAAATGGAAATTTTGGGCTGTTAATGGCAATAAAAGGGGCCAAGATCTAGAACAGCAATGGATCTGTTGTCTAGGATGGCAGATCTATGAATTAAACTGATTAAAACTAACAAAAACTAAGATCTAAAGTAAAAACTTGAGATCTAAGAATTCGAAGCCAGCGGAGTCGCCAAAAACTGTTGGCTTGGTTTTGCAACCAAGCTTGGTGCAATGGGCACCTGCTAACTAGTAGCAGCAGTCTCAATAGAAATAAATAACAAACTACTTTAAGCTACATTAATCATGGCTCTATGTGAAATAGATAAGCAAACAATGGAAATATTATCGAAAGCAAAAACAATTGACAATATGTAAAAAATAATTTTGTATTAAGAATAGGGGCAAGCAAGTGCTTGCAATGGTGATACCTCCAAGTGGTGAAGATTGTTGAGCAACTTCCAAGGTGAGTAGCTCCAAGCTCCAAAAGTCCCTTCTCCAAGATAACTACAATGGTCAAAAGCTCATGAGAGATTTTGACAGCATGAGGATAGGATGATGGATGGATGGAAAGTGAGGAGACCCTACCACCTTTTTATAGTTTTTGGTGGTGGGGAATACCATTATGGTTTTGAGGAAACCAATGGTATTGACAAACATGGTTTAGGTACCTTTTCCCTCCTTTTTCCTTTTTTGAATATTTTGAATATTTTTATTCCCTTTTTAATATTTTTGGGAATTCTGGACCCTTTTTTATGGTTTTTATGCTTTTTGAAGAAAAATACTCATTTTGAGTGGAAAAAGGGGTGTATTAAGGTCTTTTGGTGGCTTTAGAGGCTCAAATGGTGAAAAAGTGGACAAATGGGTCATGTGAATAAGGAAATGAGCTAGTGAGCACTTGGGTGTTAACACCTCTGGTTTACCTCCGCCATTAAACTCTCTCGTGCGATGTCTCCTCCTTCCAGCATCGCTCTCATTGATACGAGGATCCCCATTCAAGCGCTCGCTGTCATTACCCGCCTTTGCTACTCTCTGTCTATTTCCACAGCTGAAAGCTCGGCACCTGCTCAGTCTTCCTGTGACGTTACTGATGCTACCATGAAGCGCACGCGAGGAACCTCCAAGCGAGGCTTTGTCCATGGTACTGGTAAACCGGCATCTGCAGCCTAGAAGGAGCACTCCGTAAATATCGCATACAAGGACAATGTTTCCGTGCCTATTCGCTGTCTGTTGACGACTGGGAGTCGTGCAGTGTAGAAGAAATCCTAGCTCTTGGCAGCCATCGCACTCAAGTGAACTACTACTAGCTTTTGAAAAACATGATTGGAACTCTGGTGGAGGAAATGCTCACCAATTGGAACATGGCTAAGGTTTCCATCATGGATACCATGGCCAACATGGCTCATTTGGATGGGGTACTCGTCACTCTGGAGGCCAACCTAACTAGCCGAATATACTCTATGTTTCCTCACCCGGCTCCTCTGATAGGTTATGGTTCAGCGGGTCCTGTTGCTGGTTCAGCGGAGGCGTTAACTGTTCACACTGAAGGCACTACCACTGCCGCAGTTGCTCAGGATACTGGAATTTCCTTATAGGATTCCATGGGTATCACTGCTTCAGATGGAGTGGTCCCTGCTCGCGGCCCTGATTCTGGTCCAGATTCTCCAGCGGCGGTGGTGGTGCAAGGAGCTTCCCACCTAGGATATCCTTTCCTGTCCCCTCTACCATTGACGTTCTGCATTACAAGCATGTCCGGAAGGCTGAGGATGAGGCGGTTCTCCCTCGCAAAGATGAGCCCCTACCAATCAAGCTCCCGATGCAGCAGTGGGATGATGACTTCTTTGGCCCCTATCCTATTTCTGAGGAAAATCATGGCTCCAAGAATGCAGAAGCCAACAGCTAATGTGGCTCAGTATGAGCACAGTTCTTTTTGTTTTTGTGGTCAGCTTTTGTTAATTTTTTAGCATTAATTCAATATACTCTAGGATATTTACTGAGAGAATAACATGTACAACATATCAAGTATAAAAAGGCATATCAATCACACCAAGCAATCACATGAGACAATAGACACACAGAGTTTCATTGGGGAAAACCATAAAGGTGAAAAACCCCACAACTTCCTCGGAGATAGAAAGAGCAATGATACAACCAAGTACAAGAGATAGTCTTCTCCTAGCAGCTACTCCTCCTTCCTCACTAGTGCGCCACTT
Source organism: Larix kaempferi (assembly GCA_027924585.1). NCBI lineage: Eukaryota > Viridiplantae > Streptophyta > Pinopsida > Pinales > Pinaceae > Larix > Larix kaempferi. The sequence continues at coordinate 1,110,308 of BSBM01001421.1, read as the reverse complement.
TCCGAGTGATGTAGAAGTGAATAATGAGATGATCAAATAGAGAGCTCCCGCTCTCTATTTATACTTATCTCGACTTGCCTAATAAATAGTAGGGCCGACTTGTCTAACTCAGTCCAATAACCCATGGTTACATTAATCTAGGCCGAACCCTCAATAGGTGGTCTAATAACCCATCACAACAAGTTACGATACTTGCGACACTTGTCAATACAAATGACGACACTTCCGTATAGAGAAATGATACCATCTCTATAGGAGTACAATATACATAGGTGAAATACATTCTGAAGTTACATATACATCAACACTCCCTCTTAACTAGGAAGGTATTTCTCGACACAGATCTACTAGCACAAGTCTTCTTCTCTGGATCATCGTCATCGTCATGGCTGCTAATATCTCAATCAATCTCCAATCTACTCGTCATAGGAAGTTCTACAGAGCCAGTCCTTTTTCATACTAGATGTAGGCCCACCACCTGCAGGTCTTCATCATCACTGGCCATACTGTGGAATCATCGGGACTTATTACGTGCGTCACAATGCCTCGAAAGAGTATCCCAAGACCATTTATGTGCCAAAGCACGATTGGAAAGATCTCCCAGGTCCACTTACATGTGACTGTCACAAAACCTTAAAAGAGTGTCTAGCATAGCAAGAACTATAAAGAGCATCTGAGGCCTTTTACATGACTAGCACAACCTGTTCGCATCTCCAGGACGTATTACATGTGACCTCCACCACAAAACCTTAAAATAGTGTCAATCAGGAACTCTAAAGAGCATCTGAGGCCTTTTACGTGACTAGCACAACCTGTCCATATCTCCAGGACTTATTACATGTGGTCATGGCAATGCCTCGAAAGAGAATCCTGGGACTTATTACGGGCACACAGCCCAACCTATCGAATCTCCCAGGTCTACTTATATGCCATAAGACAATGCCTCGAAAGAGCATCTTAGGCTGTTACGAGCACACAACTCTACCTATCGGATCTCCTAGGTCTACTTATATGTCCTCCCAGAGCAATGCCTCGAAAGAGAATCCCAGGTTGTTACGAGCACACATCTCTACCTGTCGGATCTCCCAGGTCTACTTATATGCTCATCTGTACAACCTGTCCACAGCCACAGAGTATCAACCTGATACTCACCATACATCATCCTGATGTACATCAACATATGATCATCCTGATCGTCATCATAGCATCATCCTGATGCATATCATCTGGAGAAACATCCTGAAGCTCATCATTCATGATCATCCTGATCATACTGTGCATCCACCTGATGCATACCAAGTATCTACCTAATACATATCATCATACATGATCTACCTGATCATACAATGTATCTACATGATACATTTCATCATACATGATCTACTGGTCATATCCAAAATCCAACATGATGCATATACATATACATGATCCAACTGATCATAACAAGCATCCAACATGATGCATATACATATACATGATCCAACTGATCATAACAAGCATCCAACATGATGCATATACATATACATGATCCAACTGATTATACCAAGCATCCAACATGATGCATATACAGAGCAGTAACTGGAGCATCGTCCTGATGCTCATCATCTAGCGCTTACATCCATAGCCATGTGAAGTATCCTCCTCTCACCATGCTTGGAATGGCTCCAGCAAATTTGTCCCTCACTTCTTCCTCGAAGTGTCGTCAATCTGAAAAACACCAAGCCTCTCTCTAAAGTACTCAAACTTCACTCTGGATAGTGGTTCCGTCCACACATTTGCAACTTGCTCATCCGTCGCAACATACAGGAGCTTCACTGCTCCTCTCTGCACCATATCCCTGATATAGTGATATTTGATTTCAATGTTCTTCGACCTGTCGTGGAACACCAGGTTCTCAGATAGCTTCACACAACTCTGGTTGTCACAAAAGATACTAGTAGCATCCAACGAGAGATCAAATAACTCAGACAGTAGCTTCCAGAGCCATACTGCCTCACAACTAGCCAAACAAGCTGCAACATACTCTGCTTCGGCTGTACTCAGTGCTACGCAGGATTGCTTCCTGCTAAACCAAGAGATCACACCTGATCCCATACTGAAGCAGCACCCAAAAGTGCTCTTCCTATCTGCAGCACTGCCTGCCTAGTCTGAATCAACATAACCCTGTAGGTTAAACTTTTGATTCGCATCATACTTGATCCCATAATCAACTGTACCCTTTAGGTACCTAAAAATATGCTTTACAACAACTAGGTGAACAGTCCTCGGATCTATCAGGAACTGGCTCAATGTGTTCACCGAAAAGAAAATATCTGGTCTCGTGTTCATCAGGTACATCAAGGACCCAATCATCTGACGATACATCGTGACATCAACTGGATAATATGAAGCATCACACAAAATCTTCAGGTTCGATGCCATAGGTGTGGCCATAGCCTTGAAGTCCATCATCCCGAACCTCTTCAGGATCTCTATTGCATACTTCCCTTGTCCAAGGAAGATCCCATCTGCACTCTGCCACACCTCCATGCCTAGAAAATAGTGCATCATCCCTAAGTCCTTCATCTCGAACTTGGCAGCAAGCTTCCTCTTGGTATCAGCAATAAAACTATCTTCTCCTATAACAAACAGGTCATCCACATACAGAAGTAGTATCACTGGATTGCCTTCCTCAACCTTGTGGTAAAGGTTGGAATCTGCTTTACTTTTGGTAAAGCCCAAACTGGATAGAAAGTTGTCCATCCTACCATACCAAGTCCTAGGAGTTTGCTTCAAGCCATACAAGGCTTTCTTCAACCGACACACGTATGACTTCTTGTCATGTGTCTCAAAACCAAGTGGCTGCTCCACATACACTTCCTCTTTGACTACACCATTCAAGAAATTTGTCTTGACATCCATCTAGTGTATCTTCCATTTCATCACTGCAGCCAGATCAAGTACTGATTTGATGGAAGTGTACCTGGCTACAGGAGAAAAAGTTTCTTCATAGTCTATCCCCTCTTTATGGTAGAAGCCATGAGCTACGAATCTTGCTTTGTATTTCTCTATGCTGCCATCTGCAACATGCTTGATCTTGTAGATCCACTTGGAAGTCACAACTGACTTTCCTTCAGGTCTTGGGACTACATCCCAAACATCATTCTTCATGATCGACTGATACTCCTTGACCATGGCATCCTTCCATTCTTTCTTTTCTGTTGCTTCTTCATAACTGGAAGATTCTTTGTTCATAATGTCACAGAGTAAGGCAACATAACTGGTGTGAGATCTAGTTCTCTTCCTTGCTCTATGTTCTTCTTCTGGAATGCCATACCTTTCTGCATCTTGAATGATCTCTCTAGCCCATGCAGGTTTCCTCTTGTGAGAGTTCTTCTCATGGGGTGGATCTACATGTTCTTGTGGATCTTCAATTTCACGATCTGCTTCTAGAATTGCTTTAGTCATGGTGGTATCTTGAAATCTGGTTTCCTTTGGTTCTTCATGATCTTCAACAGGTGCCTTCCTTGACTTAATAAAAGTTGAGTCTTCATCAAATGTTACATCCCTGCTGACATCAATCTTCTTGAACCCTGGAAAGTATATTCTGTAAGCCTTCGAGCTTTCACTGTACCCCACAAAGATACCCTTCTTTCCTTAAGGATCTAGCTTTGTTCTCTTTCCCTTTATAACATGTGTATATACTGGACAACCGAATATTCTGAGATGGCTGACCTTAGGTTTCTTACCAGTGAAGACTTCTTCTAGTGTCTTGTTGTCCAATATCTTGTGAGGTGTTCTATTCTGCACATATACAGCTATCCTAGTTGCTTCTGCCCATAGATGCATAGGCAGATCCTGGTCATGCAACATTGCCCGTGCTGCTTCCATGATTGTTCTATTCTTTCTTTCTGCAACTCCATTCTGTTGTGGATTGTAGGGAGCAATCAACTCCCTCTTAATCCCTGAATCACTGCATAGCTTCTTTAAATCACCTGAAGTGAATTCTCCGCCATTGTCGGATCTGAAAGTCTTAATCTTCTTATCAGTTTGATTTTCCATCAAGGTCTTGAATTCCTTGAACTTGTCAAATACTTCGTCTTTGTTTTTCAAGAAGTAAACCCAAGTCTTCCTAGAGAAATCATCAATGAAAGAGACATAGTAAACATACCCACTCAGAGAACTAGATGACATCAGACCGCATACATCGAAGTGGATAATTTCCAAGATTCCTTTTGCTTTGCTTTCACTGCTTGGAAATGCCTTCTTAATGTTCTTTCCTTTTGCACATCGTTTGCAAACACCTTCATGCTTTGACTTGATTTCAGGAAGACCCTCTACAGCTTTGCTTGCAATTGGTAGTGCTCTATAGTGCACATGTGCAAGCCTTCTATGCCAACGTTCACTTGGCTCCTTGGATTCATGTACCATGGCATGTTCAGGTTGTCCCTTCAATTTGTACAATCCTCCCTCTTGCTCTCCAATCACTACTGCATCGTCTATAGTTTTACCCTTTGGCCACATTAGGACTTGGCCATCTACAAATGCAACCCTCATGTCTTTTGCATCTAATGCAAATATGGAGAGTAGGTTCTACTTGAGCCCAGGTACAAATAACACATCTTTCATCTTCAAGGACTTTCCAGAGTCTTGGTTGTAGGAGGCTTCACCACTTCCTTTGATAGGATATCGATAATCATCCCCAAGTTTCACCTTATGGGGTGATTCATGTTCAGATAGATTTACAAAAGATTCTTTAAACCCAGTCATGTGTTTGGAAGCCCCACTATCAATGAGCCAATCATTACATCCATGAGAGATAGTATCTCCAAGGGTGGATATTAGAACATATTCATCTTCACTTGATGAATCATCACTTTCTGCTCTAGCCTTCTTCTTGGGAGGTCCATCATCCTCAGCAGCATGAGCATGATATCTTCTTTTGTTGTTGTTCTTCTTCTTGTTGAAATTGTTTTTGTTGTCTCTCTTCTTATTAGGATAATCTGCAGCAAAGTGTCCCTTCTCATTGCATGTGAAGCATCTGATATCTTTCTTATCTTTATGGTGATGGTGGTATGAAGGTCTTCTGTTATGATATGACTCCTTCTTGAACTTACCTTTCCTGGCATGTGCTGTGAGAGCTTGATCTTCATTCCCCATCTTTTCTTCTCGGGCCACAATCCTAGCTTCTTCTTGAGAGCATTCCTCCCATAGTCTACTGAAGGAAACCAACTTCTTTCTTGCATATATTCCTTGGATAAAGGAATCCCATGACCTAGGTAGGCCATTCAATGTGATCATAACAATTTCACCATTATCCACTACTTCATCCACAGCTTCAAGTTGTTCCTTGATCTGAGAGACCTTAGAAAAATAGGATTGGATGGTCTCTCCATTCTGAAGCTTTACCCCTTTCAATTGGTTTCGCAGAGTCATCTTCTGTTTTATGTTCTTCCCTTCAAATAGCTTGGTCAGGGAATCAAACATCTCCTTGGGTGTCTTTAGAGATGACGCATGTGGAATGAAATGGTCTTTGATAGAATCAGCAATGATCCTCTTTTCCTTGACCAAGTTCTTCTTGTGAAGGGCTTTAGCCTCTTCTCCCTCTGGGATAGGGACCTCAGAGCTTATGTAAGTATCCAATTCATTTTCTTCTAGGATTAACCCAATCCTATGCTTCCATGCTCGTAAGTTATCAGCCCCTTCAAGCTTATCTTCAAGCTTGGTGTGGTGAGACATCTTTAAAGAGTACTTCAAATGGAAATAGAAAAGATTTAGGTCTTACCACTTTGATCTATAGAAATCTGGATCTCGAGTTGAATTAGGGTTTGTCAGAGAAACCCTAAAAATTCAAAATGTGAATTTCAAATTTCTTAAAGGATAGAAATATGCGGCTTGATGAGCTGATCATCCTGGTATACTCAAAATTTGAAAACTACAAAGTTTCACCCTTCATAAATGCTTTTCAATCTCTCGGATTCATTAGGGAGGACCCTAAATTAGGGTTTGAGTTTCCTGGAGATTCACCCAACCAAAAAGTACGATCGAAAGCTCCAAACTTTGATTTTTCCAAGGAGCTTCCAGCTATGTCTTCAGATGTCAAAAATTCCTATTTTTGTGGAAACAATAATTTTTAGGGCAAAAAATGAAAGTGCTCAGAATTGAATTCTGATTGGATAGAAAGATTCTCCTTGATGAGTAGAGTCAATCTACCTTGCTTCTTTTCCAAAATCTGTGGAGAGAAACCCAATAAACAAGAAACCCTAGTTTCCGCCACTACGCAATGTCTTCTTCTCAGGTTAGCTCTGATACCATGTTAATTTTTTAGCATTAATTCAATATACTCTAGGATCTTTACTGAGAGAATAACATGTACAGCATATCAAGTATAATAATTCATATCAATCACACCAAGCAATCGCATGAGACAATAGACACACAGAGTTTCACTGGGGAAAACCATAAAGGTGAAAAACCCCACAACTTCCTCAGAGATAGAAAGAGCAATGATACAACCAAGTACAAGAGATAGTCTTCTCCTAGCAGCTACTCCTCCTTCCTCACTAGTGCACCACTTTCCGAGTGATGTAGAAGTGAATAATGAGATGATCAAATAGAGAGCTCCCACTCTTTATTTATACTTATCCCGACTTGCCTAATAACTAGCAGGGCCAACTTGTCTAACTCAGTCTAATAACCCATGGTTACATTAATCTAGGCCGACCCCTCAATAGGTGGTCTAATAACCCATCACAACAAGTTACGACACTTGCGACACTTGTCAATACAAATGACGACACTTCTGTATAGAGGAATAATACCATCTCTATATAGGAGTACAATATACATAGGTGAAATACATTCCGAAGTTACATATACATCAACATCTTTTATGTTTAGTCTGTTTTTGTCTTTGGTCCTTCTTCAAATGCTCGTCTATATCTATAGTCATGTTCTATTTCTGTCTTTCTTAATCGGCTGTCATGAGGTTTATGTTACTGGGCTTGCCCACAGAGACTCTTTTTGTAATACTGGTTCCATGAGAAGCTTCAAAAAGCTAATTTCAGACTCTCATGAAGATTGTAACTCTTTTTGTACTATAATATAATTTTACTATGCTGCTTACAAAAAAAAACATTTAAATTTTTAAAAATATTAAAACTAATTAATATTTTATTGCCTTTGAAAACATTAAACTATGTTAACATTGCAAAAATATCATGCAAATTGTAAATTTGATATCTCATTGTTATCATCAATATGAAACTAGTTGTTAACCATCCAAATGACATTCATTTTACTCCAAGACATCCGCAAATATCCATGTTCAAGCTAAATGTTACATATAATTATGAATCTATTTTACTAATATGCTTGGTAAATTTTTTTAGTTACATATTCAACAAAGATTGATGCTATAAGTAAATTAATTTAACAAGAGTGACATGCAGTGTACTTGCCGTGCAACATAAAAATAATAATAACATAATCAATGCACAAATCAATATTTGTTTTTTGTAACAGGGGAATCGACAACTGGGATGGTGGTACTAACCAGTGTCCAATCCCGTTCACTACCACTATTCCCCTAGGTGCAACCACGGAGCCCGCCACAATGGAGCATGGGTTATCCGAGGTTTGAACCAGTGACCTCTTACAAGGCTTACACGGGCTTTGCCGGTTGGTCAAGGGGCAATGCACAAATCAATATTAATTATCAATGAATTGCTATTTAATTAAAAAAATTAATGTTATTGAGTTGATAAAATTAATATTCATTTGGTTTCATCAATTAAAAACTTTCTCAATTTAAGCTCTAAGAATATGCAATAAAACAAATGCATAAATAAATTCTTCCATTAATCTCATATTTTTAATGTGTCATCCCACAACAAATCCAAAAAAAAAACCTTCAACATTGCAATAATATGGGCATTATCCTATACACCTAAAGATTCCCACTTTCAATCTTTTGTTTTGGAACCAAAATTTGAGTTACTACAATATCAAAATCAAAATGCAATTACCCCAAAATCAAATAAGATTGCATGATATTGAAATCAAAATAAGATCACAAAATATCCTTCTGCATGAATCATTTGTGAAATATTTTAGACTTTGCTTCAAACTACATGCAATCAATCTTTTAAAGAAAACACAAAATAACTACCTTAAAAAGAGTTGCTTTGTATATCTCTCAATCACACTATCAATCATTTTTCTATGTATTCCACAACTTTTATAATATATATATATATACCAAACAAAATTATTTACTTCAAACCAAAAACATATCATCCTTACTCATTAAATATTAATTATTTCATTTTAAATCGAATTCTCCCAACGACTATTATAACACATTATTGTAACGATTATAAATTATAAAATACTCACCTGGAATATTTACATAAGAGGGGATTTCAAGGTCCGGGTGTCTGCTACATGTGTAATTATGGGGAGGAAACTGTTGGACATTTATTTGTACACTGCACATTTCTTCAAGAAATATGGAAGAGTTGCAATGTAAACTTTCGCACTCCGAAAGTATAAGTATAAGTACTTGCCACTCTTTCTTATTTGGGAAATCTGGAAAACCAGAAATATGTGTATTTTCGAGAATAAAAAGCCATCAGTTACAAATATCTGCTTTAAGGTGATTACATCTATTGAGGAATTCCCAAGCAAATATTCAGGCATAAAGAAGAGGATAAAAAAGCTTCCCAATATAGATTGTTATGGATCATATGGCTTCTTTGATGGGGTTAACAAAGATGGTAAATGTGGGATAGGTGTGGTACTATCTATAAAGAAAGACCATAAATTATCTACGAGGACAGGTGCAGGTGATAGTAGTAACCAAAAGGAAGAACTTTTATCATTATGGGGTTTGATGAAAATGATATTGAAGAGAAGAACATTTGATATAAGGATTTTTGGTGATTCACTAGTTATTGTTGATTGGGCTTAAGGAAGCTGTAATATTTCAGCCATTCACTTGGAACATTGGCTACATAGAACTTGGGCATTAATCAAAGCTTTTGATGTTATTGCATATACACAAATCTACAGGGAATTGAACCAGGAAGTTGATCAACTATCTAAGGAAGCAATTGGATCCAGGATTGGCACTCTCTTTTTTGAAGAATTTCTTGAAGACAATCTTATATATGCAGGATTTGTAGATCTTTTTTAATAATGTTATGTATCTGGATAATGCATAATTAGTATCTTCATTTTGTAGTAGAATGTCAAGCATAGAATGTTGGATGGATTTTTATGTTGTTTTTGAGAAGGTGAAAGACTGGACAGTTCAATAGCTAGAACATAAAAAGATTATAACGTAATTTGTAATTTTGATTTTTAAAGGAATACCAAGTTGCAACTTTTTCAATATTGAAAAAAAAATCAATTCTTAATAAATAAATAAACATATTCAAACACTTACTTAAAAAATCAACCATAAAATATATTATCACTCACATCTACTTTTTGTTAAACATCCCAATGGATTATCACTCACACCTAACTGTATTTGGTTTTTTCAAAAAAAATCAACCATAAAATGTATTATCACTCACATCTACTTTTTACTTTTTGTTACACATCCCATTCAATGGATTATCACTCACACCTAACCGTATTTAGATTTAAAAAAAAAAGATCGCCATTGTGCATATAAAACGGCAACTTGAATCCCATTCTCAATAGATCATTCATGCAAGCCACATGTCAAAAACACCAACACCAACTTAAACTTATTCTCTGGCCACTTGTTTATATATTTTATATTTATATACAAAATACATTTAATACAAAGTTTGTGCAAGAGATAAGATATTACTTATTTTGTAGGTTTGTGCGAGATAAAACTTTCAAGGAACCTATAATTGCTGTAAGAATGGTAAGATATGAAGAGTGTATTTACTGGGTTACAGGGAAATATTGTATTTGGAAAGTGTTATTTATGTGCCTACCGTATATTTGGATAGCTTGAAACTATTTTCTGGGCTTCGTATTTCAGTTATTCAAAATGTGTTTTAAATTTAAGAATTACTTATTTTATAGGTGCGATAATTTAATTATAATTAAGCTTCCACAAATGTACTTGCAAGGTTTTGAACTCTACATTATTGTGAGAAGTTGGGGTGTAGAATTTCTACATGGTTGAGTAAACTTGAGAATAGAGCATCACTGGTTCAGAAATTTAGAAGTTTAACTCCTAGTAATACTTAAAAGCTTAAAATTTTACTTTTACATAAGTTTTTAAATAAGATTAAAATTTTGTATTAAAAAACATAATGATTAAAAGCAATTGCTGAAAAATATAAACAGTGAAATAAGGTTTTTGTTTTAGTAAAAAAGAATATTAAAATAATAATAAGTGATACTAAAAAGCTTAAAATTTCACTTTTACATAAGTTTTTAAATAAGATTAAAATTTTGTATTAAAAACATAATGATTAAAAGCAATTGCTGAGAAATATAAACAGTGAAGTAAGGTTTTTTTTAGTAAAAAAGAATATTAAAATTTATACATAGAATTAAAAATGGTCTTACGAGGCTCCATCAAATCCAAACAATCAAAACCGAGAATGAAAAGTAGAACCCTAAAGTTTTTTGTAAAACTTAATGGACTCCATGGTTCAACATTTTCAATAATTTAAATTTACATTTTCTTTATCTACTTTTGCAAAATATAAAATGGGATGGACTCTTCATGCAAAATATAAAATGGGATGGATTCTTTATGCAAGACAATATTGAATATACAAACTCTTAACGAGTTAAAATGAATGCATTACTTACACCAATTTAAGTTGTTTTTCATTAAAATAATCTTTCTTTTTTTTAACTAAAAAAAAGTATATCTATTATAAAAATCAAGATATACTAACTTCAAGATTCAGCCTACACAGCGAAACCAGTTACAGGACTTGTAAATCTAACACTAGTTTTGTATCAAATATCATTCTTATCTCAAAATGTTGTTGTGGTTTGTTGTTGAGGCTTAGATTAACTACTGCGATTAAGAATTGAGAATTGTGTTGTAATTTCCACATCAGGTTCCAAACTCTTTGGATTGTTTATCCTGATATGTTCCAAAAGAAAGCATGTCAAATAAAATTGAGATGGACTAAAGATCAAAGATCAATAAAACTTCAATATTTCACATAAATCCAAAACTAAATTTAAAAACTTTGAAAAAATTTAAAAATTAACAAAATAAAATTAGCTTCATAAAATACTAAATTTAAAAACTTTGAAAAAAATTAAAAATTAACAAAATAAAATTAGCTTCAAGTAAACTTCATGGAAAAACTCATGGTATCATCAATTGACATCACCTCGGGATTCCATAACCCCTTAATAGGTGCTAAAAGACTAAGCCTAAAATATTTTCTACTAATAGCTACATCTTTTCTACTAAAATCTTACCTGCGGATACTGCTCAACAAAATGCTTTGCAATATTAAAAATTTAAAACTAGATATCAGAGCTTATATAGATGCATGCATTATCATTAGACTATTGCTTCCACAAATCATCTTTCTCGGCACTCTATTGGCTTACTAGAAACCAGGGGTAATTATCAGTCGTCAATAATTTCAAAAAACTTAGAATACTTTCTTGTATATTTTTGTAGGCATCATTATCTTCGCCAAATGCAACAAATCTGAAGGCACTCTGTCAGGAAAGCAGCCTCTTGTATAATAGCATAAAACTGAACAACTCTCTTTTGTTGTATAATTTTTGGGACGACTTTCCAACAAATGCAACAAAAGAGAAATATTGTCAAACAATATCTGCATACATGGCTTTATTTAAATAAAGGGAGTTGCAGAGCATCAAGTTCTTGTCTTTTCGACATTGAGTTTGAGTGCGTACAAATTCTATAGAAGGGAGCGAAAGATGATAATGATTGTTTGATTTTTTATGTTAAAAAAACATACAACTAATGGTGATTGGCCTAGAACGACTGATTTCCTTTCTCATTGCAATCTAATTTGTAGTTTACATATATGTTAGATCTATATGCTGGTATTACTATTGTTTATAGTAAACAACATGTTGGTATTACTATTGTTCGTGGTAAACAACATAGTCCATCCAATTGACTAAGTTCCAATTCCAAGGTCAAAGGCAGATTCTCCATATGGTCTTGGACAAGACTTGGGCTAAGGTTTCCAGTTCTACTTCAATTACAAAAAGCATTCTCGGTAATTTTCAAAAAAATGCAGAAGTCTTTTAGTCATAGATTTGTTGGGTGACTCATGTCAAAACCCAAAATTTTCGAAAAATTTAAAATTTTTAAAATAGCATGTAATATGATTAAATGCAGTCATTTAACTGTTTTGATGAACATAAATGTGTCTAAAGTATCTGTGATTGTACTTAAATTCTAATATGAATTTTATTTACAGTTCTGATTGTTTTCTGTTCTGCAACCTCAAGGGGGAAATTGCCATAGTAGACTGGGCTTACTTAGCTTCCGAGCTAATGCATCAAATTGTCTTTCTCTTATAGATATACAGGTAATGTGCGGGTCGCTACATTTAAATATTTAAAGTATTGTAAAACAAAAATGTTGTTCCCAAATCATTCAGTAGAAGTTTAAGCATGCTAACCAGATTTATCAGGCCTCTTAAAGGTAGAACTCTTCCTGCATCATACCAAGTTCAAATTCTGATTATGTTTTTGATTTATACTTTAATTGCAAAGGATTTGGGAATTAATAATATCACTATGTTTGTACTTTTCTTACCTTCAGTAATTGCAAGGAGTACCTGTCAATACATGTCTTCTATTATTATTTAAGGGTTTGCATAGATTGAAATCTACTTTTGTTTCCATAAATAACACTTAAATAAAATCTATAAGCACTTATATAAATAGGCCTCAATTATCATAATTGATTAAACTTGTTGGATATTAAGGGTCACAAAAGTCTATTTTTGTTTATATACCACTAGGAGTCTGAGACTATTAAGAGATTCTTATTTTATTATAACTAGAAGTAGCAAGGACTAGGGTATCCTTAGTCCAATTTATGTGAGTGGTATAGTTTGAAATCCACCAGTTAGAGTCACATAATGAAGGAATGACATGTCTTAGCCCATCTGTGCAAAGCTGTAACCAATGGCCATTAGGAGTGGAATTGTAACAACTAAACCCTCATATGATTTCTTTATCTTACAGGCTTAGAGAATAACCTAAGTCTTATCATATAAGAATATAGGGTGGATGGCAATATAGTATTAGGTTTAACAACCATATAAAACTCATTTGGACCCTACCTCTTTATAATTTATATATTAATAATCAAACTTCTCTATGATTAAATAGGCTTTCAGACTTAAATTCGAATGCTATTGTCAAAGTATAGTTTTAAAGAATATAGGGCAAGGTGTAATTTTCTTTACACAAAGTTCCAAGCATTGTTTTAACATGGATATGATGGCAGGCCTAAAACTTATGGGTCGCGACCACCATGGAATATCCATTCTATGATTATACTATGATCTTGGTGTACCCACGCTATGATTTTTAATTGAAAAACAAACAATTGATAACACATCGAGGAACTTTGGAACGTAGACCCACTGCATGGGAATATTAAAATGATATGTGGTGCTTTCAGAACCAAGTGTTGATGGTATAAAGCGCTGACTCAACCCTAATCTTTCCATTTCTCCCTCGCCTTCGGGCTCGGTCGCTCTGAGAACCCTCCTGTCCGACCCGTCCTGTTACAGTGTGCTAACAGTATCCATGCTGCTCCCAGCATTCGTGCTTGTCCATTATATCATTTGGGGATTCATTAAACCTTGCTGTTTTGGCAACTATGAGTTATTTAAGCACTTAGGGTTTACCTTTGTTACCAAAACCAACCTTGTCCTGGCGTGAGTGTTATCAGCTGACTTGTTTCGTCGGGGCTTCCATTGTAGAAGATAACCCTTTGCTTCGTTTAGCTCGTTCTCCGGTGCCAATGGTGAGGTTTATCCTTCTTCGACTCGTGGCTATCAGTCTATCCACTGTAATTGAACTTCATTCTCATCACCGGTAAGCTACATAATTTATTACTTGTTATTTCTAGTTAAAAGAATTTGCTAAAAACGAAAACATTGAGGGTTAATGATAATGTTCTTTTGTTGCAGGCCCTCACTCTGCTTGCAGCGTGGATGACTCGAGCTTCGGCAGTTGGTTTTTTCTTTAACCTGGTAATCCTGGTCTTCACCATGGCGTCCCTCCTTGTTGGTTGTTAGGATGGTTAGGGTTTGGTCTTGAAAGATCCATCTTTGTGGCTATCTCCGTTTTGTTTGGTCTTGTAACTGCTTGTTACAAAAATTCCTTGACAGGTTTAACCCTGTGATGTATTTGGATAATACGGCTTCAGTCGGTGTTGTAGCTATTTATACTCCTTTTGGCACTTAGGTTTTTATACAGAAGAATTGTATTGTAAATTTTGAAGAGAATGAAGGCTTGTGAGCCTCTTCTGCAGGTGAGGTTACGGCCTCGGGTTTTATGTTTCGTTACAACACTTTTAAAATGGTTTTGGGTTAACACCCAGGGTTTTGAAAATTAACTTAATATAAGTTCTGCCTGTACAACGGGCTTGTATATTGCATGCGTTTTCTTTTTGTTCTATGCTATGTACAGTAGTAAGTAAATATTTAGTTTTTAAAACACTTATACAGTGGATTGTGACTCGGCTGTAGGTAGAATATTATCTTAACTATTTAGCATTGGTTTTGTTATAAGTTGACTTATTAGAAATCCTTCTATAAATTTGTGCTGGTATGTGGCATGTATTTTAAATTCTATGGTTTTAAAAAAAATTACTTAAACAAAGAACCTGAGCTACGGCCATAGGTAATATTGTTGTTTTAAGTTCTAATATTTTCTTTAATTGACAAGCTGAAATGTTGGGGTTCGGTTCGAGCTCCACCGTCAAGATTTTGTTTAGTTTCTTACTCTGTTGTTACGATTAGGATCCTGTGGAAAAATGGAAGTTTAAGGAAAGATAGTACTATACTGTTTAAGCTCGATGTCGAGCTAGATAATGTTCTGTTACTTCTTTTGTTTTTTAAAAACAACAACTGGTTTATTTACTGTTAATAAATTCTGTGTGATGAATTTTCGGTTAGGGTTTCTGTACAATCATTTTGTTTGATAGGAAATGAATGGATAAATTGTTAACTAGGGTTTGTATATTAATTTAATTAATAGATTGAGACTGTTTAACTTCTGACTAGGGTTTGTACCCTGACATACATATTCTAACTGTGGCCACCAATGTTCCTGTAAGGACTGTCGACCATGATATAATTTATTGTAATATTTATGGTTAGGTTTACTGTTTGTCTATTATGACTGTTTATTAAATTTTGTCTACACAACGCATAAAAATCATATTCGTAACCCTAACTTAACTATTCAACCATTATAACTAAACTAGGTTTACAATTGCAATAGTAACCTATTGTTTAAATTATTACTATTGTATGGAATGCATTAATGCTACCTTATCAATAATGTAATAATGATATTAAAGAATGCTGAAAACTCAATAACTCTACCAAATCTATCTACTGCTATTCTGCAATACTAACATTACTAACTAATTACTATTCAAACATATAGAAATAAACACAACATACAGTCATTCCTATTTAATAAACATACAGAAATAGGTGGCAGAACCTGTTTAAGCTGTGGACAACAACAGCAATGGGAGGCTGTTCCTCCCTACCAACTCCTGGAGAGTGCCCAGACAACACTTCTAAGGACCCCCGAGCTTGCTCTGGTCTCCCTGGCTGGAACTAGGTGCAGCAAAATAATTCACTCAGCCCAAATAGCTATAATGGAACCAAGTTACTACAGCATTCCTCTCAAACAACTTCCTTACTGTATCTCCCTCTTCCTCAATGGGACTCCTGAATAGCATTCACCTGAATGTATTCTCCCTCCAGAACAATTCGAACCCCTAACTCAGTTCATTGAGTACTATTTAAAAGATTGCCTAGGTCTTTGTTGGGTTAACTGTCATTAATGAGCCACCTGCTCTGATTCCACTTCCTTGGGGAATCATGACCCCAAATATAGGAAAGTTGCCACCTGCAACTTAGGAAGTGTTTGAGGATGTTGCCACTTGTCTTTTGCCTTTCCACCTAGTTCCATCCACCAGTTTGACCAGTAACCTCTTTTTAACAGCTCTCCCATGCTGTTGTCTCCATAATTTATTTATTAATAATAAAATATTCTGAATTACATTCCATTTCTAGTGACTCTGCTGAGTCATCAATTCCTACTTAGCATTAATTTTAACATAATGTATCAGGAATATAATGAAATAATTACATAATTTTTACAAAATTGGGGTATGTGACATACACACCCCCTTAAAATGTAACATCGTCCTCGATGTTACTTATTCCTCATCCTCAGCCACCTTCTGGAATAGATTTGGGTATGCTTCTCGCATCTTACTTTCCAGTTCCTAGGTAGCTTCTTCAGGACTAAGGTGCTTCCATTGCACCTTCAGCTGTCCAATTGTGCGGTTCCGCAGAGTAATTTCCCTCCTCCCGAGGATACAATCCGGTTCCACCAGAACTTCCCCTTCTGGTTCTACCTGTGCAATGTTCCAATCAATAACATGAGTAGCATTATGAACGTACTTTTTCAGAACAGAAATATGAAAAACATTGTGCACTTTTAAATTTGGTGGTAATGCTAGCTGATAAGCAACTTGACCAATTCTAGATAAAATTTCAAACAGACCACAGTAACGTGGTGCTAATTTTGCACAACTCCCCAATCTTAGGGAGCTCTTCTTTGGTCTTACCTTTATGAACACATGTTCACCCACCTGGAACTCTTTAGGAGTTCTTTTCAAATCTGCTTGGCTCTTTTGCCGATCCTGGGCAATCTTCAAATTTTCCTGCACTTGTTTCACAATTTGTTCCATTTCTTTTAATAATTCAGGACCTAACACTAATCTATCTACTGGATTATTCCAAGAGATAGGAGTGTTACATTTACACCCATACAGAATTTCAAAAGGACTAAACTTAGTTGACGATTGATAACTGTTATTGTATGCAAATTCTGCTAAATATAAGTAATCCTCCCACTTACCTGGTTGATCCTTAACATACATTCTTAGCAGATCTTCCAATACCTGATTAACTCTTTCAGTTTGTCCGTCCATCTGAGGATGGAAAGAAGTGTTGAAATTCAGTGTTGTATTTAATCCTTTAAACAAGGATTTCCAGAAATTTCCTGTGAATTTAGGATCCCTGTCTGAAATAATAACCTTTGGGACACCATGTAACCTAAAAATCTGCTTCAGAAATATATCAGCTATGTTTGCAGCCTTGTAAGTGGTTTTAACAGGAATAAAATGTGTTGATTTACTCAATTTATCTACTACCACCATAATTGAATCATTCTGATTTTGATTTCTGGGTAATCCAGTAATGAAATCTAAGCTGATTATTTCCCACTTCCAACTAGGAATAGGCAAAGGTTTCAATAACCCAGCTGGATGCTGATGTTCTGTTTTTACTTGTTGACAATCCAAACATCTAGCTATATACTCAGCTACTTCAGATTTCATATTAGGCCAAAAATAATCCTTTCTCAACATAGTGACAGTCTTCTGGTGGCCTGGATGCCCTGAGTAAGGGGTTTTATGAACTTCATCCAGAATTAACAGTTTAACTTTAGGTATATTTGGAACATACAGCCTGTCTTTAAACAATAAAAAACCATCTTTATTTAGACTATAACCCTTTATCAAACTTTCTGTAGGTTCTTCTTTAGCTGTAGCTTGTAAGTTTTGATAAATTTCATCCAATTTTATCCCTTCAGTCAGCTGTTCATATAAATCAGAGGTATAAGTGTTGATAGCTGTTGTAAAATTCAGCTTTGCATTTCTGCTCAAAGCATCAGCCACCTTATTTTCCTTTCCTTTTATGTGCTAAATTTCGAAATCGTATTCACTTAAGAAGGCCAACCATCTGGCTTGCCTTGCATTTAATTTAGGCTGATCTAAAAGGTATTTTAGACCCTTATTATCAGTCATTAAGGTAAACTTTTTTCCTATTAAGTGGTGTCGCCACATCTTTAAGGCATGAATAACAGCAGCTAGTTCTAAGTCATAAGTGGCATAATTCTTTTCATGAATCTTCAGCTTCCTGGACTCATAGGCGATGACATGCCCATCCTGAGTCAACACTCCGCCTAGACCGTCATTACAAGCATCGGTGCAAACCACGAAATCCTTATTAGGATCTGCTATTCTTAGAATAGGCGCAGTTGTTAATAAAGTCTTTAATTTCTTAAAGCTTTCTTCACACTTCAAGTTCCAATCAAACTTCTTGCCTTTCTTTTGCAAGGAAGTGATTGGGTTGGCTATTTTTGAAAAGCCTTCAATGAATCTCCGGTAATAACCAGTAATTCCCATGAAGGATCTAACATCTGTTACGTCTTTTGGTACTGGCCATTCTTCGATTGCCCGGATCTTTTCAGGATCAACTGAAATCCCTTCCTTAATCACTACGTGACCTAAGTACTGGATTTCATCCTTGAAGAAATCACACTTACTGAACTTCGCAAAGAGCTGCTGTTCTCGCAGTTCTTGTAAGACTATCCGTAAATGTTCTTTATGTTCCTCTTCGTTTTTAGAATAAATTAAAATGTCATTGATGAATATGACAACAAATTTGTCCAAGTATTTATGCATTATGTTATTCATTAGACACATAAAGACGGCTGGGGCGTTAGTAAGCCCAAATGGCATTACGACAAATTCATAATGTCCATACCTCGTTCTGAAAGCTGTTTTGAATATGTCTTCTTCTTTAATTCTCACCTGATGATAGCCAGATCTCAGGTCTATCTTGGAGAACACCGTAGCTCCACGTAGCTGATCAAACATATCATCTATGCGAGGCAATGGATATCTGTTTTTAACTGTCATCTTGTTTAGTTGACGGTAATCTATGCAAAGTCGCATAGTTTCGTCCTTCTTTTTAACAAAAATTACCGGTGCTCCCCAAGGGGACACACTGGGTCGAATGTAATTCTTATCTATTAACTCCTTTAACTATGTTTTTAATTCGTTAAGCTCCAGAATATTCATGCGATACGGAGCCTTTGAACTGGGTACAACACCTGGTACCAGCCCAATTGTGAAATCCAGTTCCCTCTTGGGAGGTAATCCTGGAATTTCCTCCGGAAAAACATCAGTAAATTCGTTTACTACAGGGATATCCTCTACTTTTATCTTGCTTATTTCAGACTTAACTGCCTCATCTGTAATAGTTACAGCATAGGCTTTGCACCCTTTTCTGACTGCCCTTTTAAGTTGTAAAGCGGAAATCTGCCTGATTACTGTTTTTCTAGGAATACCCTTAACAGTTACAGGCTGTTCATTATTATTTACACACGTAAAAGTTTTATCAAAACAGTTTAAAACTACCTTATGTTGTTCTAACCAGTCCATACCAATAACTATGTCATACGAGCCAAGTGGCAGAACATTTAATTTAACAGTAGTTATAAAATCATTCATATCTAGAGCACATTCCTTAACATAACAGTTCACCTTCCTTTTTGCCCCAGTGGCTAGTTGTACTGACCAGGAGTTATCAAACCTTTCAACAGTCAAATTACACTTTTCTACTATCTATGGTGAAATATAACTAAGGCTAGCACCTGGATCTATTAAAATAGTTACAGGGGTTTTGTTAACAATACCTCCTACTTCCACCATGGAAGTTTGATAGTCAGCTTGGCGGTTCTCCAACGCTGCATTGATTCGGAGCATAGTCCCTGCAAAGTCTCCAACAGTCATTTCATCTTGTATAGTATGAATATTGTTGTTTGGTTTCTTTCGATTTGGGCAAACTGAAGCATAGTGTGGGCCATTGCACTCCCAGCACTTAACAGGCTCCTTTCGTTCAAAATTCTTTGTGTAATTTCCATGATTGTTAGAAGCCTCCTTGCTGCCCTTGAAGTTGTTGGAATTATTAGCAGCTCCATTTTTGCTTCCCTGGAAGTTTTTACCATTAAAATGGTTTTTGTTCTTGTTATTCTTGAAATTTTTCTGGGGTACAAGCTCCTTTTTCCTGTACTCCGACTAATTACTGTTCTTTTTAGCCTTCCAGTTGGCTATTCCTTCTTTCTTTTTATTCTATTCAAAACAGAAATTAGCCTTTCGCATAGCTTCTTCCAGAGTTTTGGGGTTATCATATTCGATTTTGTCCTTTATATGATACGGTAGACAGCTGAGAAACCGTTGTACTTTAGGTTTCTCTTCAACAAAATACGGCACATATCTTAACAGACTTAAGAACTTACTGTTTAAGTCCTTCATCGTCATAGATCCTAGCTTTAATTCATAAAATTACTTGGCCCTCTCTTCATAGTACTGCTCAGATAGAAATTTCTTTTTGAAGTACCTTTTAAAGGTACTTCAATTGACTTCTTTTTCTTTGATCCCCTTGACCCTTTTCAAGTCTTGCCACCATATATCTGCCTTTCCAGAGAGGTTATAGATGGCCATCCTTGCCTTCAGCTGATTTGAATAGTTGTATATCTGGAAATATTTTCTCATCCCGGATAACCAGGATTCTGCCTCTTCTCCTGTTTCAGATTCTCCATTGAAAGTTGGGGGTTTTATTTTCTTGAACTCCCCAGAAATCTCTTCATAAGGCCTGAATTTCTTCTTTCTGTTATACAACTCAGCCTCACTACTGTCACTAGTAGTGTGATAGCTTTGTTGTTCCCTTCTTCCTTCAGATGATGAACTGTTGTCTGATTTAACTAGTTTCACCCTTTTAGACCCCTTTTGATGACTAGCTCCTTCAGATTCAGCTCTTTTGCTTCTTCCTTCAGTCTGAAATTTTTCTATCAAAATTTGACTTAACTGCTCTTGAGTTTTCAGAATCCTTTCATTATCCTTCTTGACTGTTTCTATCTCAGTCTTTAAACCTTTTATAGTCTACATCAACTCTGAGGAGTGAGCAATTACCTCCTCCATCACAGGTTCTCTGTACATCTATCTTGTCTCAGTGTTTGGAGATTCTTCCTCAGCATATTCTCCTAGCTTCTCCATACCTGTTTGTTAGATTCAGAAAAAAGGAAATTTTATGCTCTGTTTAAAGGAAACAAAAATACAAATTAGTACATCATATATATTTATATAAATTTCTTTTTATTGTCACCGTTCTGTGGAAACTAGTTGGGCCACATCAAGGCCTAGTATTTGAACCATGCTCTGATACCACATGTCAAAACCCAAAATTTCCAAAAAAATTAAAATTTTTAAAATAGCGTGTAATATGATTAAATGCAGTCATTTAATTGTTTTGATGAACATAAATGTGTCTAAAGTATCTATGATTGTACTTAAATTTTAATATGAGTTTTATTTACAGTTCTTATTGTTTTCTGTTATGCAACCTCAAGGGGGAAATTGCCATAGCAGACTGGGCTTACTTAGCTTCCGAGCTAATGCATCAAATTGTCTTTCTCTTCAAGATATACAGGCAATGTGCGGGTCGCTACATTTAAATCTTTAAAGTATTGTAAAACAAAAATGTTGTTCCCAAATCATTCATTAGAAGTTTAAGCATGCTAACCAGATTTATCAGGCCTCTTAAAGGTAGAACTCTTCCTACATCATGCCAAGTTCAAATTCTGATTATGTTTTTGATTTATACTTTAATTGCAAAGGATTTGGGAATTAATAATATCACTATGTTTGTACTTTTCTTACCTTCAGCAATTGCAAGGAGTACCTGTCAATACATGTCTTCTATTATTATTTAAGGGTTTGCATAGATTGAAATCTACTTTTGTTTCCATAAATAACACTTAAATAAAATCTATAAGCACTTATAGAAATAGGCCTCAATTATCATAATTGATTAAACTTGTTGGATATTAAGGCTCACAAAAGTCTATTTTTGTTTATATACCACTAGGAGTCTGAGACTATTAAGAGATTCTTATTTTATTATAACTAGAAGTAGCAAGGACTAGGGTATCCTTAGTCCAATTTATGTGAGTGGTATAGTTTGAAATCCACCAGTTAGAGTCACATAATGAAGGAATGACATGTCTTAACCCATCTGTGCAAATCTGTAACCAACGGCCATTAGGAGTGGAATTGTAACAGCTAAACCCTAATATGATTTCTTTATCTTACAGGCTTAGAGAATAATCTAAGTCTTATCATATAAGAATATAGGGTGGATGGCAATATAGTATTAGGTTTAACAACCATATAAAACTCATTTGGACCCTACCTCTTTATAATTTATATATTAATAATCAAACTTCTCTATGATTAAATAGGCTCTAAGACTTAAATTCGAATGCTATTGTCAAAGTATAGTTTTAAAGAATATATGGCAAGGTGTAATTTTCTTTACACAAAGTTCCAAGCATTGTTCTAACATGGATATGATGGCAGGTTTAAAACTTATGGGTCGCGACCACCATGGAATATCCATTCTATGATTATACTATGATCTTGGTGTACCCACGCTATGATTTTTAATTGAAAAACAAACAATTGATAACACATCGAGGAACTTTGGAACGTAGACCCACTGCATGGGAATATTAAAATGATACGTGGTGCTTTCAGAACCAAGTGTTGATGGTATAAAGTGTTGACTCAACCCTAATCTTTCCATTTCTCCCTCGCCTTTGGGCTCGGTCGCTCTGAGAACCCTCCTGTCCGACCCTTCCTGTTACAGTGTGCTAACAGTATCCATGCTACTCCCAGCATTCGTGCTTGTCCATTATATCATTTACGGAGTCATTAAACCCTGTTGTTTTGGAAACTATGAGTTATTTAAGCACTTAGGGTTTACCTTTGTTACCAAAACCAACCCTGTCCTAGCGTGAGTGTTATCAACTGACTTGTTTCGTCGAGGCTTCCATTGTAGAAGATAACCCTTTGCTTCGTTTAGCTCGTTCTCCGGTGCTAATGGTGAGGTTTATCCTTCTTCGACTCGTGGCTATCAGTCTATCCACTGTAATTGCACTTCATTCTCATCATCGGTAAGCTACAGAATTTATTACTCGTTATTTCTAGTTAAAAGAATTTGCTAAAAACGAAAACATTGAGGGTTAATGATAATGCTCTTTTGTTGCAGGCCCTCACTCTGCTTGCAGCGTGGATGACTCGAGCTTCGGCAGTTGGTTTTTTCTTTAACCTGGTAAGCCTGGTCTTCACCATGGCGTCCCTCCTTGTTGTTTGTTAGGATGGTTAGGGTTTGGTCTTGAAAGATCCATCTTTGTGGCTATCTCCGTTCTGTTTGGTCTTGTAACTGCTTGTTACCAAAATTCCTTGACAGGTTTAATCCTGTGATGTATTTGGATAATACGGCTTCAGTCGGTGTTGTATCTATTTATACTCCTTTTGGCACTAAGGTTTTTATATAGAAGAATTGTATTGTAAATTTTGAAGAGAACGAAGGCTTGTGAGCCTCTTCTGCAGGTGAGGTTACGGCCTCGGGTTTTATGTTTCGTTACAACACTTTTAAAAGGGTTTTGGGTTAACACCCAGGGTTTTGAAAATTAACTTAATATAAGTTCTACCTGTACAATGGGCTTGTATATTGCATGCGTTTTCTTTTTGTTCTATGCTACGTACAGTAGTAAGTAAATCTTTAGTTTTTAAAACACTTATACAGTGGATTGTGACTCGGCTGTAGGTAGAATATTATCTTAACTATTTAGCATTGGTTTTGTTATAAGTTGACTTATTAGAAATCCTTCTATAAATTTGTGCTGGTATGTGGCGTGTATTTTAAATTCTATGGTTTTAAAAAAAATTACTTAGACAAAGAACCTGAGCTACGGCCGTAGGTAATATTGTTGTTTTAAGTTCTAATATTTTCTTTAATTGACAAGCTGAAATGTTGGAGTTCGGTTCGAGCTCCACTGTCAAGATTTTGTTTAGTTTCTTACTCTGTTGTTACGATTAAGATCCTGTGGAAAAATGGAAGTTTAAGGAAAGATAGTGCTATACTGTTTAAGCTCGATGTCGAGCTAGATATTGTTCTGTTACTTCTTTTGTTTTTTAAAAACAACAACTGGTTTATTTACTGTTAATAAATTCTGTGTGATGAATTTTCGGTTAGGGTTTCTGTACAATCGTTTTGTTTGATAGGAAATGAATGGATAAATTGTTAACTAGGGTTTGTATATTAATTTAATTAATAGATTGAGACTGTTTAACTTCTGACTAGGGTTTGTACCCTGACATGCATATTCTAACTGTGGCCACCAATGTTCCTGTAAGGACTGTCGACCATGATATAATTTATTGTAATATTTATGGTTAGGTTTACTGTTTGTCTATTATGACTGTTTATTAAATTTTGTCTACACAGTGCATAAAAATCATATTAGTAACCCTAACTTAACTATTCAACCATTATAACTAAACTAGGTTTACAATTGCAATAGTAACCTATTGTTTAAATTATTACTATTGTATGGAATGCATTAACGCTACCTTATCAATAATGTAATAATGATATTAAAGAATGCTGAAAACTCAATAACTCTACCAAATCTATCTACTGCTATTCTGCAATACTAACATTACTAACTAATTACTATTGAAACATATAGAAATAAACACAACATACAGTCATTCCTATTTAATAAACATACATAAATAGGTGGCAGAACCTGTTTAAGCTGTGGACAACAACAGCAATGGGAGGCTGTTCCTCCCTACCAACTCCTGGAGAGTGCCCAGACAGGACTTCTCAGGACCTCCGAGCTTGCTCTGGTCTCCCTGGATGGAACTAGGTGCAGCAAAATAATTCACTCAGCCCAAACAGCTATAATGGAACCAAGTTACTGCAGCATTCCTCTCAAACAACTTCCTTACTGTATTTCCCTCTTCCTCAATGGGACTCCTGAATAGCATTCACCTGAATGTATTCTCCCTCCAGAACAATTCGAACCCCCAGCTCAGTTCATTGAGTACTATTTAAAAGATTGCCTAGGTCTTTGTTGGGTTAACTGTCATTAATGAGCCACCTGCTCTGATTCCACTTCCTTGGGGAATCATGACCCCAAATATAGGGAAGTTGCCACCTGCAACTTAGGAAGTGTTTGAGGATGCTGCCACTTGTCTTTTGCCTTTCCACCTAGTTCCATCCACCAGTTTGACCAGTAACCTCTTTTTAACAGCTCTCCCATGCTGTTGTCTCCATAATTTATTTATTAATAATAAAATATTCTAAATTACATTCCATTTCTAGTGACTCTACTGAATCATCAATTCCTACTTAGCATTAATTTTAACATAATGTCTCAGGAATATAATGAAATAATTACATAATTTTTACAAAATTGGGGTATGTGACATACACACCCCCTTAAAATGTAACATCGTCCTCGATGTTACTTATTCCTCATCCTCAGCCACCTTCTGGAATAGATTTGGGTATGCTTCCCGCATCTTACTTTCCAGTTCCCAGGTAGCTTCTTCAGGACTAAGGTGCTTCCATTGCACCTTCAGCTGTCCAATTGTGCGGTTCCGCAGAGTAATTTCCCTCCTCCCGAGGATACAATCCAGTTCCACCAGAACTACCCCTTCTGGTTCTACCTGTGCAATGTTCCAATCAATAACATGAGTAGCATCATGAACGTGCTTTTTCAGAACAGAAATATGAAAAACATTGTGCACTTTTAAATTTGGTGGTAATGCTAGCTGATAAGCAACTTGACCAATTCTAGATAAAATTTCAAATGGACCACAGTTACGTGGTGCTAATTTTGCACAACTCCCCAATCTTAGGGAGCTCTTCTTTGGTCTTAGCTTTATGAACACATGTTCACCCACCTAGAACTCTTTAGTAGTTCTTTTCAAATCTGCTTGTCTCTTTTGACGATCCTGGGCAATCTTCAAATTTTCCTGCACTTGTTTCACAATCTGTTCCATTTCTTTTAATAATTCAGGACCTAACACTAATCTATCTACTAGATTATTCCAAGAGATAGGAGTGTTACATTTACGCCTATACAGAATTTCAAAAGGACTGAACTTAGTTGACGATTGATAACTGTTATTGTATGCAAATTCTGCTAAATATAAGTAATCCTCCCACTTACCTGGTTGACCCTTAACATACATTCTTAGCAAATCTTCCAATACCTGATTAACTCTTTCAGTTTGTCCGTCCGTCTGAGGATGGAAAGAAGTGTTGAAATTCAGTGTTGTGTTTAATCCTTTAAACAAGGATTTCCAGAAATTTCCTGTGAATTTAGGATCCCTGTCTGAAATAATAACCTTTGGGACACCATGTAACCTAAAAATCTGCTTCAGAAATATATCAGCTATGTTTGCAGCCTTGTAAGTGGTTTTAACAGGAATAAAATGTGCTGATTTACTCAATTTATCTACTACCACCATAATTGAATCATTCTGATTTTGATTTCTGGGTAATCCAATAATGAAATCTAAGCTGATTATTTCCCACTTCCAACTAGGAATAGGCAAAGGTTGCAATAACCCAGTTGGATGGTGATGTTCTGTTTTTACTTGTTGACAATCCAAACATCTAGCTATATACTCAGCTACTTCAGATTTCATATTAGGCCAAAAATAATCCTTTCTCAACATAATGACAGTCTTCTGGTGGCCTGGATGCCCTGAGTAAGGGGTTTTATGAACTTCATCCAGAATTAACAGTTTAACTTTAGGTATATTTGGAACATACAGCCTGTCTTTAAACAATAAAAATCCATCTTTATTTAGACTATAACCCTTTATCAAACTTTCTGTAGGTTCTTCTTTAGCTGTAGCTTGTAAGTTTTGATAAATTTCATCCAATTTTATCCCTTCAGTCGGCTGTTCATATAAATCAGAGGTATAAGTGCTGATAGTTGTTGTAAAATTCAGCTTTGCATTTTTTCTCAAAGCATCAGCCACCTTATTTTCCTTTCCTTTTATGTGTTCAATTTCGAAATCGTATTCACTTAAGAAGGCCAACCATCTGGCTTGCCTTGCATTTAAGTTAGGCTGATCTAAAAGGTATTTTAGACCCTTATTATCAGTCATTAAGGTAAACTTTTTTCCTATTAAGTGGTGTCACCACATCTTTAAGGCATGAATAACAGCAGCTAGTTCTAAGTCATAAGTGGCATAATTCTTTTCATGAATCTTCAGCTTCCTGGACTCATAGGCGATGACATGCCCATCCTGAGTCAACACTCCGCTTAAACCGTCATTACAAGCATCGGTGCAAACCACGAAATCCTTATTAGGATCTGCTATTCTTAGAATAGGTGCAGTTGTTAATAAAGTCTTTAATTTCTTAAAGCTTTCTTCACACTTCAAGTTCCAATCAAACTTCTTTCCTTTCTTTTGCAAGGAAGTGATTGGGTTGGCTATTTTTGAAAAGCCTTCAATGAATCTCCGGTAATAACCAGTAATTCCCATGAAGGATCTAACATCTGTTACGTCTTTTGGTACTGGCCATTCTTCGATTGCCCGGATCTTTTCAGGATCAACTGAAATCCCTTCCTTAGTCACTACGTGACCTAAGTACTGGATTTCATCCTTGAAGAAATCACACTTATTAAACTTCGTAAAGAGCTACTGTTCTCGCAGTTCTTGTAAGACTATCCGTAAATGTTCTTTATGTTCCTCTTCGTTTTTAGAATAAATTAAAATGTCATCAATGAATACGACAACAAATTTGTCCAAGTATTTATGCATTATGTTATTCATTAGACACATAAAGATGGCTGGGGCATTAGTAAGCCCAAATGGCATTACGACAAATTCGTAATGTCCATACCTCGTTTCGAAAGTTGTTTTGAATATGTCTTCTTCTTTAATTCTCACCTGATGATAGCCCGATCTCAGGTCTATCTTAGAGAACACCGTAGCTCCACGTAGCTGATCAAACAGATCATCTATGCAAGGCAACGGATATCTCTTTTTAATTGTCATCTTGTTTAGTTGACGGTAATCTATGCAAAGTCGCATAGTTCTGTCCTTCTTTTTAACAAAAATTACTGGTGCTCCCCAAGGGGACACACTGGGTCGAATGTAATTCTTATCTATTAACTCCTTTAACTGTGTTTTTAATTCGTTAAGCTCCAGAATATTCATGTGATACGGAGCCTTTGAACTGGCTACAGTACCTGGTACCAGCTCAATTGTGAAATCCAGTTCCCTCTTGGGAGGTAATCCTGGAATTTCCTCCGGAAAAACATCAGTAAATTCGTTTACTACAGGGATATCCTCTACTTTTATCTTGCTTATTTCAGACTTAACTACCTCATCTGTAATAGTTACAGCATAGGCTTTGCACCCTTTTCTGACTGCCCTTTTAAGTTGTAAAGCGAAAATCTGCCTGATTACTGTTTTTCTAGGAATACCCTTAACAGTTACAGGCTGTTCATTATTATTTGCACACGTAAAAGTTTTATCAAAACAGTTTAAAAATACCTTATGCTGTTCTAACCAGTCCATACCAATAAGTATGTCATACGAGCCAAGTGGCAGAACATTTAATTTAACAGTAGTTATAAAATCATTCATATCTAGAGCACATTCCTTAACATAACAGTTCACCTTCCTTTTTGCCCCAGTGGCTAGTTGTACTGACCAGGAGTTATCAAACCTTTCAACAGTCAAATTACACTTTTCTACTATCTATGGTGAAATATAACTAAGGCTAGCACCTGGATCTATTAAAATAGTTACAGGGGTTTTGTTAACCATACCTCCTACTTCCACCATGGAAGTTTGATAGTCAGCTTGGCGGTTCTCCAACGCTACATTGATTCGGGGCATAGTCCCTGCAAAGTCTCCAACAGTCATTTCATCTTGTATAGTATGAATATTGCTGTTTGGTTTCTTCCGATTTGGGCAAACTGAAGCATAGTGTGGGCCATTGCACTCCCAGCACTTAACAAGCTCCTTTCGTTCAAAATTCTTTGTGTAATTTCCATGATTGTTAGAAGCCTCCTTGCTGCCCTTGAAGTTGTTGGAATTATTAGCAGCTCCATTTTTGCTTCCCTGGAAGTTTTTACCATTAAAAT
The DNA here is from genome assembly GCA_027924585.1 of Larix kaempferi. Taxonomy (NCBI): domain Eukaryota; kingdom Viridiplantae; phylum Streptophyta; class Pinopsida; order Pinales; family Pinaceae; genus Larix; species Larix kaempferi. The sequence continues at coordinate 1,081,232 of BSBM01001421.1, read as the reverse complement.
GGTTTCTGTTCTTGTTATTCTTGAAATTTTTCTGGGGTACAAACTCCTTTTTCCTATACTCCAGCTGATTACTGTTCTTTTTAGCCTTTCAGTTGGCTATTCCTTCTTTCTTTTTATTCTGTTCAAAACAGAAATTAGCCTTTCGCATAGCTTCTTTCAGAGTTTTGGGGTTATCATATTCGATTCTGTCCTTTATATGATACGGTAGACAGCTGAGAAACCGTTGTACTTTAGGCTTCTCTTCAACAAAATACAGTACATATCTTAACAGACTTAAGAACTTACTGTTTAAGTCCTTCATCGTCATAGATCCTAGCTTTAATTCATAAAATTCCTTGGCCCTCTCTTCATAGTACTGCTTAGACAAAAATTTCTTTTTGAAGTACCTTTTAAAGGTACTCCAATTGACTTCTTTTTCTTTGATCCCCTTGACCCTTTTCAAGTCTTGCCACCATATATCCGCATTTCTAGAGAGGTTATAGATGGCCATCCTTTCCTTCAGCTGATTTGAATAGTTGTATATCTGGAAATATTTTCTCATCCCGGATAACCAGGATTCTGCCTCTTCTCCTGTTTCAGATTCTCCATTGAAAGTTGGGGGTTTTATTTTCTTGAACTCCCTAGAAATCTCTTCATAAGGCCTGAATTTCTTCTTTCTGTTATACAACTCAGCCTCACTACTGTCACTAGTAGTGTGATAGCTTTGTTGTTCCCTTCTTCCTTCAGATGATGAACTGCTGTCTGATTTAACTAGTTTCACCCTTTTAGACCCCTTTTGATGACTAGCTCCTTCAGATTCAGCTCTTTTGCTTCTTCCTTCATTCTGAAATTTTTCTATCAAAATTTGACTTAACTGCTCTTGAGTTTTCAGAATCCTTTCATTATCCTTCTTGACTGTTTCTATCTCAGTCTTTAAACCTTTTATAGTCTGCATCAGCTCTGAGGAGTGAGCAATTACCTCCTCCATCACAGGTTCTCTAGACATCTATCTTGTCTCAGTGTTTGGAGATTCCTCCTCAGCATATTCTCCTAGCTTCTCCATACCTGTTTGTTAGATTCAGAAAAAGGAAATTTTCTACTCTGTTTAAAGGAAACAAAAATACAAATTAGTACATCATATATATTTATATAAATTTCTTTTTATTGTCACCATTCTGCGGAAACTAGTTGGGCCACATCAAGGCCTAGTATTTGAACCATGCTCTGATACCACATGTCAAAACCCAAAATTTCCGAAAAATTTAAAATTTTTAAAATAGCATGTAATATGATTAAATGCAGTCATTTAACTGTTTTGATGAACATAAATGTGTCTAAAGTATCTGTGATTGTACTTAAATTTTAATATGAGTTTTATTTACAGTTCTGATTGTTTTCTGTTCTGCAACCTCAAGGGGGAAATTGCCATAGCAGACTGGGCTTACTTAGCTTCCGAGCTAATGCATGAAATTGTCTTTCTATTATAGATATACAGGTAATGTGCGGGTCGCTACATTTAAATCTTTAAAGTATTGTAAAACAAAAATGTTGTTCCCAAATCATTCAGTAGAAGTTTAAGCATGCTAACCATATTTATCAGGCCTCTTAAAGGTAGAACTCTTCCTGCATCATGCCAAGTTCAAATTCTGATTATGTTTTTTATTTATACTTTAATTGCAAAGGATTTGGGAATTAATAATATCACTATGTTTGTACTTTTCTTACCTTCAGCAATTGCAAGGAGTACCTGTCAATACATGTCTTCTATTATTATTTAAGGGTTTGCATAGATTGAAATCTACTTTTGTTTCCATAAATAACACTTAAATAAAATCTATAAGCACTTATAGAAATAGGCCTCAATTATCATAATTGATTAATCTTGTTGGATATTAAGGGTCACAAAAGTCTATTTTTGTTTATATACCACTAGGAGTCTGAGACTATTAAGAGATTCTTATTTTATTATAACTAGAAGTAGCAAGGACTAGGGTATCCTTAGTCCAATTTATGTGAGTGGTATAGTTTGAAATCCACCAATTAGAGTCACATAATGAAGGAATGACATGTCTTAACCCATCTGTGCAAAGCTGTAACCAACGGCCATTAGGAGTGGAATTGTAACAGCTAAACCCTAATATGATTTCTTTATCTTACAGGCTTAGAGAATAATCTAAGTCTTATCATATAAGAATATAGGGTGGATGGCAACATAGTATTAGGTTTAACAACCATATAAAACTCATTTGGACCCTACCTCTTTATAATTTATATATTAATAATCAAACTTCTCTATGATTAAATAGGCTCTAAGACTTAAATTTGAATGCTATTGTCAAAGTATAGTTTTAAAGAATATAGGGCAAGGTGTAATTTTCTTTACACAAAGTTCCAAGCATTGTTCTAACATGGATATGATGGCAGGTTTAAAACTTATGGGTCGGGACCACCATGGAATATCCATTCTATGATTATACTATGATCTTGGTGTACCCACGCTATGATTTTTAATTGAAAAACAAACAATTGATAACACATCGAGGAACTTTGGAACGTAGACCCACTGCATGGGAATATTAAAATGATACGTGGTGCTTTCAGAACCAAGTGTTGATGGTATAAAGCGTTGACTCAACCCTAATCTTGCCATTTCTCCCTCGCCTTCGGGCTCAGTCGCTCTGAGAACCCTCCTGTCCGACCCTTCATGTTACAGTGTGCTAACAGAATCCATGCTGCTCCCAGCATTCGTGCTTGTCCATTATATCATTTGGGGAGTCATTAAACCTTGCTGTTTTGGCAACTATGAGTTATTTAAGCACTTAGGGTTTACCTTTGTTACCAAAACCAACCCTGTCCTGGCGTGAGTGTTATCAGCTGACTTGTTTCGTCGGGGCTTCCATTGTACAAGATAACCCTTTGCTTCGTTTAGCTTGTTCTCTGGTTCCAATGGTGAGGTTTATCCTTCTTCGACTCGTGGCTATCAGTCTATCCACTGTTATTGCACTTCATTCTCATCACCGGTAAGCTACGGAGTTTATTACTCGTTATTTCTAGTTAAAAGAATTTGCTAAAAACGAAAACATTGAGGGTTAATGATAATGTTCTTTTGTTGCAGGCCCTCACTCTGCTTGCAGCGTGGATGACTCGAGCTTCGGCAGTTGGTTTTTTCTTTAACCTGGTAAGCCTAGTATTCACCATGGCGTCCCTCCTTGTTGGTTGTTAGGATGGTTAGGGTTTGGTCTTGAAAGATCCATCTTTGTGGCTATCTCCATTCTGTTTGGTCTTGTAACTGCTTGTTACCAAAATTCCTTGACAGGTTTAACCCTGTGATGTATTTGGATAATGCGGCTTCAGTCGGTGTTGTAGCTATTTATACTCCTTTTGGCACTTAGGTTTTTATACAGAAGAATTGTATTGTAAATTTTGAAGAGAACGAAGGCTTGTGAGCCTGTTCTGCAGGTGAGGTTACGGCCTCGGGTTTTATGTTTCGTTACAACACTTTTAAAAGGGTTTTGGGTTAACACCCAGGGTTTTGAAAATTAACTTAATATAAGTTCTTCATGTACAACGGGCTTGTATATTGCATGCATTTTCTTTTTGTTCTATGCTATGTACAATAGTAAGTAAATATTTAGTTTTTAAAACACTTATACAGTGGATTGTGACTTGGCTGTAGGTAGAATATTATCTTAACTATTTAGCATTGGTTTTGTTATAAGTTGACTTATTAGAAATCCTTCTATAAATTTGTGCTAGTATGTGGCGTGTATTTTAAATTCTATGGTTTTAAAAAAAATTACTTAAACAAAGAACCTGAGCTACGGCCGTAGGTAATATTGTTGTTTTAAGTTCTAATATTTTCTTTAATTTACAAGATTAAATGTTGGGGTTCGGTTCGAGGTCCACCGTCAAGATTTTGTTTAGTTTCTTACTCTGTTGTTACGATTAGGATCCTGTGGAAAAATGGAAGTTTAAGGAAAGATAGTACTATACTGTTTAAGCTCGATGTCGAGCTAGATATTGTTCTGTTACTTCTTTTGTTTTTTAAAAACAACAACTGGTTTATTTACTGTTAATAAATTCTGTGTGATGAATTTTCGGTTAGGGTTTCTGTAGAATCGTTTTGTTTGATAGGAAATGAATGGATAAATTGTTAACTAGGGTTTGTATATTAATTTAATTAGTAGATTGAGACTCTTTAACTTCTGACTAGGGTTTGTACCCTGACATACATATTCTAACTGTGGCCACCAATGTTCCTGTAAGGACTGTCGACCATGATATAATTTATTGTAATATTTATGGTTAGGTTTACTGTTTGTCTATTATGACTGTTTATTAAATTTTGTCTACACAGCGCATAAAAATCATATTTGTAACCCTAACTTAACTATTCAACCATTATAACTAAACTAGGTTTACAATTGCAATAGTAACCTATTGTTTAAATTATTACTATTGTATGGAATGCATTAACGCTACCTTATCAATAATGTAATAATGATATTAAAGAATGCTGAAAACTCAATAACTCTACCAAATCTATCTACTGCTATTTTGCAATACTAACATTACTAACTAATTACTATTCAAACATATAGAAATAAACACAACATACAGTCATTCCTATTTAATAAACATACAGAAATAGGTGGCAGAACCTGTTTAAGCTGTGGACAACAACAGCAATGGGAGGATGTTCCTCCCTACCAACTCCTGGAGAGTGCCCAGACAGCACTTCTCACGACCCCCGAGCTTGCTCTGATCTCCCTGGCTAGAACTAGGTGCAGCAAAATAATTCACTCAGCCCAAACAGCTATAATGGAACCAAGTTACTGCATCATTCCTCTCAAACAACTTCCTTAATGTATTTCCCTCTTCCTCAATGGGACTCCTGAATAGCATTCACCTGAATGTATTCTCCCTCCAGAACAATTCGAACCCCCAGCTCAGTTCATTGAGTACTATTTAAAAGATTGCCTAGGTCTTTGTTGGGTTAACTGTCATTAATGAGCCACCTGCTCTGATTCCACTTCCTTGGGGAATCATGACCCCAAATATAGGGAAGTTGCCACCTGCAACTTAGGAAGTGTTTGAGGATGCTGCCACTTGTCTTTTGCCTTTCCACCTAGTTCCATCCACTAGTTTGACTAGTAACCTCTTTTTAACAGCTCTCCCATGCTGTTGTCTCCATAATTTATTTATTAATAATAAAATATTTTGAATTACATTCCATTTCTAGTGACTCTGCTGAGTCATTAATTCCTACTTAGCATTAATTTTAACATAATGTCTCAGGAATATAATTAAATAATTACATAATTTTTACAAAATTGGGGTATGTGACAACTCAAGTAAGATGGAATTTGTTCTAGATGTAGATTCATGTCTTGAAAGAATACAATTTTGCAGACTAATGCTTTGCTAACAACCTTCTTAAAAACACAAAAGTAGAGAAGCACATAAACTAGTTATGTAAACAAGATCCACTTGGCCCTTATCACCTAGAAAAAGGTTCTTCAGAAATGTAACTTGAAAGCATGTATCTGAGGCTCAAATATATGTGGTTAAAGCATCGAATAAATACAATTATTATCATACCACAATCCGATCTAGGATTTTCCCTGTTTGTTCAAGTGCTTGCAAGCATAAAATGAGCACCCTCTACTATCCACGAATAATCTTCCAGCTAGAATTTCAGCCGACCTCCTAATACAAGGTGTCAAGTAAATAGACCTAGGAGCTTTCTAGCGAAATTCACATCAAGGAAATTGACCTTAAATAACCTTATAGCGAAATGAGTAGATGGGCATCTAAATAATAAATTCGAAACAAACTCAGGAATCCTATCTGCATGTGGGTATCATAGAAATGGATCCTGCACAGACCTAAGGGCCTAGTCTGCACAGAAAAATGGAGCTAGTAGAGACCTTAATGCCTTGTCAAACATTGGGTTTTTACAATAACTTCTTAAAAGGACCCCAAGTCCTTAATGAGCATTAGGGAAACAGACCATTGATCATTCATTGCACCATATTTACATCCTCGTATCGGTACAGCTCTCCCCATACCTCAACTTCATCAACAAGCTTCATAATGAAGAAGATATATTTTGTCAAACAATGAAATAATAGCAGTGACCAACCTTTGTAAACCGATGTACAAGCGAGGATCCACGAGATGGGTTCTGTGCTAAAGCCAAAAATTGAGCTTTAGATGGGTTCTACATCAAAATAAAAAATTGAGCTTTTCTTATGGGGAGATCTTGAAATAGCAGGGGAGTCTGGCAATCTGGATCAAGATGAGATGTACATGTTTGAATGTGTTATCTCCAATCAATCAATCATTCATTTGAGCCCGAATATCTATTTCTCACGATAAAAATGAGAGTGCTAGCTTTCCAAAGCTGGTGCAAAGCATGGGCATATTCAGTCACTTCTAGCTACTGATAAATATTTTAACCCAATGGATATGCAGGAAACAAAAAAAATCTCAAAATCTAGTATATTTTCTTACCAATCCGCCTACTTGGTCCAAACAGAATCCAGTCACATTACTAACTTGAGATTCTTGGCTTGAGCATACTTCATTCTCTACTAACAATGCTAACCATGAGAATATGGATGCTCATATCCCCCACTCTTCTCACATCACTCTCATCTCTACATACCCATTATTTTAATTATTAAACAATGAACAAACATCACAGTGGCCAAGAGATAGAATAAAAATAAAAAATAAAAACAAAAATATAGTAGTGTTATACGGTACCTGAAATAATACAAAAAGTACACTAGTATACAACAAAATTTTTCAAACATACAAAAATTTTAATCTCTACTACAATATTTCCTTCTAGGTTTTTTATTTTTTAGAAGGTCCATAATTCTGACATTGGCATCTTCTTCTTGCTACTCTTTCCAATCTCTTGATTCCAGTTGTTGTTGAGAATGAAAGATACATCTTCGTGTAGGTGGTTGAATAGGATCCGCATCAAATACAATTAAACAAAATCATTTATATTATACATGAACCAAAAAAATGTAATTTTCTAGTGACTTCGTTCATGGTACTTGGTGCATTAGGTTTAAACTATACCTTATCAACGCTTTAAGTCTCTAAAACTAGCTCCTAATCCATAATGAAATTTGCATGCACTTCCTATAATAACATTTATAATTATTGTATAACTAAAAAATCTAAATTTGTTTATAATTAACTATTCAAAATGACTAGACTTATATACCTCCCCATTGACAATAGAAGTGGTATCTTCCTTGCCTTTTTTCATTTCAACTAGGGATTTATACCCTCTGGTCAAGGGAAATTTTAAATCTTCAACAATGGGCACAATGTCAATGTTGGTTGACTACATGCCATAGCATAATGCAATTTAGTAGGGAAAGATTTTAAATTATAGTTGAAAATATCAATATTAAAAACTTTTAAATCTTAGTACATTTTACATATATCCCTTGAACTTTAACATAGAACTTTGGGCCAAATTTGTGTTACCCAACCTTCTCCAATCTAGCATGTGGGGCCTTCATAGTGTCTTTGAGCCTGTGAAAAGAATGAAGTGCTTGGTAATGTTATTTAATTAGTATGGTAAAATGTATAGTTATAAGTTCATTGTATGTTATATGATTATATCCACCTTTGTATCTCTCCAAATATTTTCCACAAGGATCCCTCTTTTTTCATCTTATTCTCCTTAGGATCATCAATTAGTGTATCCTACTTCTCTATGGGAATTAATCCAGGATGCTCGTAATCGGGATAGCGACTGAAACTAGTGTGGTAATTGTGTTGCACTGATTTCAAGTACTTCCCCACCATGGTTTGAACCAAATTTTGGCTAAATATAAGATCAAACATAGCGGTCATATGTTTTGTCAAGTCTTTTTCAAGTTTTTTTTGTATTTATAACTTCTTGTAATTGTTGGTGCAAAAAGAGAAAAACACATTTTGTTGCAACTATTGATAGAACATGTTATTGCTTGGCATTTCAATCATATATTATGACTATATAGATATGATCATCATAAAAAATCATTTTCTTTTAAAATCATTTTTTTTAATGGATTAGTAATTACCATGGAATTTTAATCCTTTCACTAGGACTAGTTCATGGTCCATTATAAAGAAACTGGTAAATCCCTAGTGCTCTTGATGATTATTCCCTACATTCTAGCATTCATATCAATGTCTTATGAAGGAAGCATAAGAGTAGGAAAGGGAAGTACTAGCTAGGGCTATAGTAGATGGTCGATACCAACATTAGTTGTAGAATCAAGGGGACTAGCAATGATACTAGGAATAAATACATCCATATCAGGAATAATAAGAGTTGAGGCTCCAACAATATATGTAGGTGTGTTTCTCCCAGTGCCTGGGTCATATGATCTCAAGAATTATTATAAAAAGACGACTCCATGTCAAGCACTTGGATTCACAAAAAACAATATGTTGTATTCATTAAAGTAATTGATCGAATCCAATTTCAAAAATGCATATATTGAACTACTGGATTCTTGAAAGAAAGAAATTTATTCTTTAATAACTTTATGTAGTGACTTCAACCACCATCAAACCCTTAATTTCAAAAACCTAATAATTAACCTATTTTGTAATAGAACCAAGGGGTTTGGGATCATTAAAGAAGTGTAAATTGTTATGATTACAAAAAGGCGATGTGGAATCCTACAAAGAATTAAAAAACATAACATCAATAAACAACAATAAACATTGCATTAAACAACAAACATTGATCATAATTAACATATAAATGGTGGTATATCAGATTACCTTCCCATCGTCAATGCCTTTTAATCATCCTATAACATAAACAACAGTATGTTAACTAGATAAAATTTGCACATATAAGATAGAAATGGTACAAATCTTATTCAAACACAACATTCAATAAATGACAACATAATTACTCGCCCTAAGCTTGAGCTTATAACCACCTCGTTATTAATATATTAAAAAAAGACTCAAAATCTTATAACCCTATTAAACCCTAAAATTCAAGTAATACATGCATATTAAACACAAATTCACATAAAAACCATTAATGCAATCCTCAAACAAGGATAAATGTTTTCAATTCCCTTCATTCTTATTCTATAAACTGCAATTGAAGACAAACCTCAAATAAAAAAATTGTCTACATAACAATATAAGAGTTATATTTGAGATAGATGCATTCAACAAAAAATAGAGAAGAAAGAACCTCAAATAATAATATTCAACATCAATCCTTTCTTGTCATCATCCAATACCTAATAACGAAATAAATGATAAAAGCATAGGCATGACCATATATTAATAATTAATGGAATCAATAAATTATCTTAAATGTGAAACATAAAACAATAATAAAAAATTGACACCTAATGATCATAGTCAAGATATTCAACAAAATGTGTACATAATATTCATGCACAAACTACTAAAATGTGTACTTTATTATTGGCATTTGATGTAATTTTATTACATTCCTAATCATCATCATTAAAAAATACATATTCATCTTGCCCACAGGTGCACCTAGTGGCCTATTGTAATCTTCATCAAAATCCTTTATTGCAGTAGGTGGTTGAACCATTTCTAATTGCAGTTGACTAGTGATCAAGATGAAATGATTCCATGTGGATCCTGTAATTTTCTTAGCCATAATCAATTATTTTCCAATCATACTCTTCTAGTTGTAGTTGATAGGAAAGTAGGTGTCAAGTAGGCTTGTAGAAATTATATTGGTGGACCTGATAGATCTAACAATGATGAATGTACTTGTGCATGGTGCATTCAAGATCATGTTTGCAATAGTTTTTTTCGTTCTCATTGATCCCCATGGTTGATTATAATGGCCAAAATATTTGATGAATCAACATAAACATCATAAGGTAGATAATATCCATAATAAGACTCTCATGGGAGTTCATTTATGATGCCTTTGCAAATTTCTATCTTTTATTTTGATACACAAATAAGAAATTTATGTAAATGGAGTTCGATACATGAAATATAATTTTCAATATTCATTATATATAATGAGAGTATGTTAATTAGATAAAATATGCCTAAAATAAAAATATTGCAAATGATCATATTCAAACGATCTTAAATAAATAATTAATATAAGCGATAAATCACAATTACCTGATTTGTTAATTTTATTCAAATTGTAATTGATCAACAACTCATTCCCCAAAATTATTTGTTTTATTGTAAAAACCACAACTCTATCTCCTTCATGCTCTTGAAACATACAACTGGGTTACTAGCTTGTTCGTGCTTCCAATATGTGAATTGTTTATAAACCTGGTGATAAATATTAAATAAACAAGAAAACTAAGAAATAAGATGGTTGAAAGAGGGCATAAGCTTGACCAAGTTTATTATTCATGAACATAACATATCTACAAGGTTTACATGTAACTACCTTACAACCGTAAAGTAATAGAAATGTTGTGTAAGGTAAAATATGACTTTATGATTAGGGATAGGTTTATAATAATCCTCCCCTTAATCATAAGTTTGTACAAATGTATCAAGTCAACAACAAGGACTAGTGCAAAAGCTGGTAAGTCTTCAACCTATAATTCATGGTTTGAAGCCTCATGCGTGTCAATGAAGATCCGCTTGAAAAACTGCCAAAACTAGATGCTAAAACCAAATCCAGAAAACTCATTTTGTAACAAATGAGCTATACAACCTATAAGTGTTCACTGAAGTGAACCCAAAATCGATGAGAGCAAACCCCTGATGAGAACTTAGTTGGATTCAACATCCAACATATCTCAAAACCTGAAAATGCCTAACAAATCTAAATACGCCAAGCAAAGATGCAGAAGATTCATCTGTCTTCTGCAAGATCCGAAGATCATCCATGTAAGTGAACAAATAAGTTCACAAAACTACTCTTAGAGAACGACACATAAAAAACCTTCCAAAAATCAACTAACCGGAAAAAGTGTTGAATGGAAACTAAAACTTGTATCATAAAATCCCGGTGTCCATAAAAAATCTCGTGGGTAGTAAACTAGGTGAATCACTGGTACTAATATAAATCTTGAAACCAACTATCAAATGTGGAAAATTCGTCAAATTTCCATGTGTTAGACAATCCATCAAATGTCCAATGTGACAAACCTAGGAATCAAAAAACCCGAAAAACCTAGATCAGTAATCAAATCCAACAATCATGTCTAGAAACTTGTCCTAAAACATCATTAATCCATCATGTCCTGAATCCAACATGCATAATCCTCAAAAATCACTAGACCTTCGAAACTTGAATTCTGGCACATCATCAACTGGTCTTCCCCCTATCAATTGAAAGTGAGAAGTCATGAAACAACCCCACTGAAAGTGGAAATATGATAATCAAGCTATCTTTGAGTGGATTCTAAAGACTCGATCTTCAACTCAAAAGACTATAGAAAAAGTGTTGGCCCCGGTCATGCCGTATATCATTAAATCTTGAATCAAAACACTCCAATCAAACATGTTTTTACATGTGTATGGATCCGACTATAAAATCACTCTAACAACTTGGCTTCCAATGACCAATGCTAAGTACCTAACCAACCAAAATGCACATTTTTCCATTTAATTTTTTGTTGCTTCCAACACTATCTAAAACATGATTTTTCTTCCCATAATAACTGCATGGGTGAAGACCAAAACAATGGAATTCCTGATGTCCAACTCGGTGATAGTGTTGGAATTGTTTAGGGTTGTCATTCAACAAATCATCATCCTCAATACATGTATCATCATCCATATCAACATCTACATTAGCACCTTGATCATCATCCTATACTTGTTCCTTATCATTGCCTTCACATTCATCCTTCCTATCGACATCAAACATAAATCCACTACTCACAAACGTGAGTGGTTTTCTATAATTAGGAATATGAAAAAGGTCATTATCAGTCTTTTCATATCCTAAGCCATATATATTTAATTTAAACTCAATTCTTCCCAAGGTCGAACAAAACTATGTTGTTCTTATGATGATCCTTCCATTCATTCACTTTATCTGCTTTGTTGTTAGTGTCATCAGTCAAAAGTATACGAACCAGTGCTCATAATCAATAGGTACATGTTTGTTGTTAGATTCCTTAGTGACATCATTTTCATCATTGTCATCTAATGTACTATCAAACAATGGATTATGATGAAAGAGAATGAAATCAATATTTTGATGTCGAACAAGACTTAATTCATTTGTTAAGAAGTTGTTTTGAATTTTTAACATGTACACCGTTATGTGCATGACTTGCAGATAGGTAAGTACAAACATAGGTGTTCCTTTGTTCAATGAAATTATGGGTCCTACAGTTGTGCTAATTAATATATGGAGAAGATGAAACATATCTTCAATGTGATCCATTCTTAAAGTGAAAGACACAAACTCTCTTTGGAGCCTGTTATCACACATATAGTAGTCGGGCTACCATACATTCAGATTCCAAAGCACCTATTCAGCCAGTTCCTTTGCATTTGAGATGCTGAGATGAGCATCTATTATGGATCACTATCAGATTATGGACATCGGATATATTCCCCATGCCATGAATGAGTTTCAGGACACTCAGAGAGAGGATTGATGTAGCCATTTAGCCATTTATACAGAGCAGTCAGTAGTGCCCAGAGTTACAGTAGCAGTTTCAGAGGACAGATATTGGTTTAGATGATTGAGCATTCAGGTATATGACTCAGCAGGTATATTTTGGTGTTATGGTTAAATTACTTTTATATCCATTCTTATAGCATGTCTTAGCATTTAGTATCATGATCTGGCGATCATATAGATATATGGACCTGGGTGTACTTTATATATATCGTATTGTCCCCACTCAGACTTAGAAGTTCTTGACCTACACTCATCGGTTTTACCCTCCCTAGGGAGATTAGAGGTGATCATTCCCACCATACTTTGGATTGCTAGTGTTGGTCTCATTATTCATTGTCTTCATCCATCCATTACCTACCCAGTTTGTTCATTACCTTGACTTACTATTTGACTAGTGGCATGGAGTACCTTCCCCCACTATAGCCTATGTATTGGATGAGCTTCCCTATTTATTGTGTCTCGGCTCTGAGTTGGTGACATAAATTACCATTGGTGAGTTGGCTTAGTCCCCCTAATCACTAAAGATGTTGTTGGCTAAACCTTAAACGGATAGTGCTGCCATGAATGCAAATGAAATATTGTGAAAAAGCCAAATGAACCTGGCAAAGAAATATCAAATGTTATATCTATTGTGAAAAAGCCAAATGAACCTGGAAAAGAAATATCAAATGTTATATCTGCTGTGAAATGTAATACCTAGGTAAACAAGTTGTCCAAAGACACACCTAGAAGTGCTCAGGTAAACAAGTGCCTTAAAAACACACCTGCAGTAAGAAGCCTAAATAAAGTGTAAATCTATGCAATGTGTTTATAAACACACATAGATCAAAGGCTATGGAAAACTAAAGGCCCAAAAAGTAATGGAACTTAAATTCTATATCAAAAAGATTGTTGGCCTTCTTTGTATTATGGATTGCGCGCATCTGCTAAGGTGAATAAACACTCTTTGAACAACTTACCCATTTTTGAGACACCGCCATTCCTTGTGTTATTGCTTATCCATTATATTCTACGGTGTGTATTCCCTTTCCATATCCAAAGTGTCACAGTGTTGAGTCAGTAAGTCATCCTTTGGCCTAGCCATTTTATTTCTAAGCCTTCACCCTTCACTAGCAAATTGATCACAACTATGAAGTGAGTATGGTCTTGAAAGTCTAGTCTGAGTAATAATAATAATTAATGACCTTATATATTTGGATGTAGATCGCCAGTTATGATTACTTCTTGTTATAATTGTTATTTGAATGGATTGTAAATCATGCTTTAACCTTTGACACCTTGCAGCAGTTTGATGACAGATTGAGTTATATTTTGGTCATGTTGACTTGGTCAAACCCAGTTTGACCAAAAGTCAACCACAGGACATGAGGTGGTAGACCTCAGATGATATATGGTCTGGTACAGGTCACCATGGTGGGATTATGCAGTGGTTTCAGTTTTATGATGATGATTTGTGCTTTTCAACACTTTTACGGATTATTATTATTTGGTCTGTCGGAGATGATGAGTATTTATTTTGGACCATGTAGAGGTCTATATGGTGTATGAGTATACATCTTGGTTGAATTTGGACCTTCTGAGTCCAATGGGACAGTCTGTTTTCAGTTCCAGGTAGTTACAATGATTTTTAGCCTCAGTTGGCTATCCTAGTGCAGATTTGGCCTGTCAGAGGCCCTGTCAGAGCAGTCATCAGATTTTATTGGTTCACCTAGGGCGTTGTGTATGGAGGGGGTGGTCCAGCCACTTTTTATTACCATATTACCCCCCTCCCAAACTCATTGGTGAGCTCACCTTGACAGCGCAGGCACTCCAGGAGGCAGTTTGGGCAGTTTCACACTTCCCGAGGTAGTCCAGAAATGGTGAAAATGGCTACTGAAGAATTTGATTTGGGTTACTGAGGCAAAGTTATGGCATGGGATGACTTGTGATGATGAGTGGGATGTCTTCCACACCTTCTCCAGTAGTTTCAGCTTTTAGTGGGACCCACATCCATCACTTTTGGCATTTTATGATGATTTCTGGAGCCTCCAAAGGCTCACGACTTTCCTAGAGAGGCACGATTTGATGTCTAGCATGATTATTTTTGGATATTGTGCCATGGGGATTGACCAAGGGTGTTAGAAATTACCCCTTGGAACCACCATGAGCTATTTCTTATATTTTATCATTATGATTTGGTGGGATCCCCTCTTCTAGGGAGAGTTTGTCCACATATTGTTATATTTTATTGTTGATCTCATCTCAACCATTGATTAGATCATTTGATCTTTTAATCGTAGCCACTCATTCAAAAAGTGGTTAGGATTATGGCCTCTCTCCATCCTATTTAAGGAGAGAGCTTCTCATTGTAAAAGCACCTTTGGAGCTCTGGAATATTGGAATAGAACACTTCTTTGTGGAGCATATTTCTCTTGTCTTGTGGATTCTCTTGCATCTTCAGTATACAATATCTCTTCTATGTATCATTGTGGGTTTTGGAGCTACATCTTGTTTTCTTGCAGGGAGGCTGAATTGGTGGAGAGGAGGACGATTTCTTGAGGGTTATCGTTGGAGGGATCCACATATTCTCTCTTGGGTTGATCTTGGTGACAGGGAGTATCATTATTGTATCTTTGTGACATAGTTGATGCTTTCTATTACATCTTTCTATCATTTTCATAATCATCTTACTTGGCTTGTTTCACTTGATCTTGTCTTGTAGGAGGAGGACGATTTGGCAACTTTGGAGGAGGATGTTTTGGCTTGGAGCTCTTAGATCTCACTCTTGAATATACACATAGGAGAATCTATCAATTTGCATGGTGGCCATAAGCAATTGAGGTAAGTTCTACAAGGTATGTGCCTAGATCCATCCATTCTTCTTCATTGGTCACAAACCCTTAAAATTCAAAACCCTCATTTTTTTGTTTTTCTTAGATCTACTTGGATCTAGCTTGCCTTTTGAAAAGATAATGAAAACCCACCTCTATAGTATCCACGGCGATTCGGATCTATAGTTTTGTGTGGATTGGGCTTCATTTGACACATCTTTCAATGCACCTAACCTTCCTTGGGTAAAATCACCCTCCTTGGGTGTTTGGTTTAAGCTAGTTCCACCATATGGGTAGGTGAGATCCCACTTGATGCATGATCCTCACACTTGATAACCTACCCCTAGTGTGTCACTCTTTGATTTTTTTCCTTGTGGGCCTCATTCCTCATTTTGAGGGTTGTGCCCCACTTGGGTCAATTTGGTGATGCACTTTCAATCTCAGATCTATGGAGATCTAGCCATTGGATGCCTTTGATTTTCTAGATCCACATTGATAATTTCCTAAACTACCTGGATCTAAAATTTGGTGGCTTTTGGACTTGATTTGACATACCATCCCATGCATTTAGTCCTCCTTGGGCAAAGTTGCACTCCTTGGGGATTAGAGTTTTCCCACTTCTAGGACATGGGTGGTTGAGATCCCATTGGATTTGGAAAGAGCATACCTTGAAACCTACATCTAATGTCTCACTTTGTGAAGTTCTGCCTTGGGGGTATCATTCCTCATTTTGGGGAATTGTGCCCACTTGGGTTGCATCCTAGGTGTCTCGATCTACATTTCCACATCTCTTTTGACTCCATTATCCCATCCATCAAGGCACTAGTCCACCTAGGGAAATTCACACTCCTTGGGATGTGTTTCAAATACTAGATCCCATATGTGGGTATCTCTCTTTACACCTTAGATCCATAGATCTACTCTTCACATACCCCTTGGTACCATTTGTACCCTTAACTTCACCTTGTGGGTTCCATTTGAGCCATTTCCATATCCCAAGGAAGTGGGTCCCACTTGTGTATTTCATGGTACTAGATCTTGTCCTTTTATGTCATTATGTGGCCTAAATCATTCATTGGTTGAAACATAAGTCATCCCCTAACTTCCTAAGCCTCTTTCAACCATACTTAAACTTCTAGGTCCACCTAACCTTACATTGGTTTACATTTCCCTAGAAACCTTTGCTTTGGTCCAATCATCTTTGATTGGTTGTAGGGTCTCCCCCTTGGTCTTGATTCATCTTGACTTAAAGTGAAGAGTGCCTCGGTTGACATGACTCCTAGCTTGCATTGGGAACCATGGCATCTCTTGGGTCACCTCTTTCGTTGTCCATCTCCTCTACCATCCCGGATGGGAAACCACTAGGGACAACTATAAGTTGTGTGATAACAGAGCCCTCGAGAGAAAAATGCAAAAAAACACCACCATATCAATGATCACAAGGCCACAAAAAATCCTCAGACCCCCTTATTCAATTTCAAGAAAGTCCAGAAGTAAGACAATAAGAAACTTTGATTGTCAACAAAAGTGCGGCTACACCTCTATTCTTATCTTTCACAGACTTTGAATGGCAGCTACACCTCCTCACGAGTAGTTTCACATGGTACTGCTTGGCTTACCTTCTTCACATGGCTATACCTTCAAGCGGCTAACATTCTTTATGCATAAATAATACTCACATGATTTCTTTGTATTATGTAGAGTGTGTCTCTTTTCTTTTACTACCATTCAAATTCTTCAGTAGACTTATTTATATAGTCACCAATGTATACATCACCTTTATGGAGTGTGGGTTTGTAGGGTTTGAAACGCCACCTCTTTACTTCAAGTTTCAAATATTGTAGTTTCCTTTACATAGGATGCTGCTAAACAAATGGTAAGCGTTGAAAAACATAATTAGCATTCCTATGTCATCACGGGCTGAAACAAAGAATATTCAACTTGTACTCCACTCACACCTAGCGTTGAATTCATTCATTCCTATTTTGTTCTGTAAGGGATATGAACCCTTCTAATCTTGTACTCTTCCTTCAGGATTTAGTTCTTAAATTTGTTGAAGGCCGTTGCTTAAAGAATTCATTTCCTTTCTTTCACTCTTCATCCGCAAACACATTGATTTATTAGGGAACATTTGTATGGAATTATCTTATGGAGATCACATAATAAATAATGCAAAATCGAATGACACTACTACATTGAAACAATTAAAGGCTGAATACCCATCTTATTTTGAGTGGAACTCCAATTTAGAACAACATTGATCTAGAGCTCTAATCGTTCTGAATATTTTATGTCTTATTACCAAGATGACAAAACATATTTGATAGTTTCAAATACATTTCCAAAAGCTTTTGGCCTTCCATCATTATATATAGAATCTCATTTATGTTGATTATTGTTTTTCATTTTGGTATAATCTTCATGCACTCCATATATATGCATACTCGATAGCTAATAGGCTATCCATAACCAATGTTTATAATCGTACACTGGTCCAACATAGTCCATTAGTTCAACTTCACAGTTGTATAGAATGTTTACACCATACATTGAAAAGATCCACAACCCATGTAAGCTATCTGGAGCAATTCTATATGTTCTCCCATCGATACAAAAAAAAGTGTCAAACTCAAGAAGTGGGTTTGATTCCTATTTCTTCACATAATGCATGTATCTTAATGGAACTACCTTTTCTTCTTTAGTCCCATTTTCATAAGATCATGTCCCTCCTTCAATAAGAAACAAATCCATACATTTTATAAATTTTCTTTTGACATTACCACCTCTAGTGGTTCTTGACATATTGCTTCACATTTCCCCTTCTATTTTTTCTTTAGAACTACCATCATTATTTGTATCAATATCTGATAGATATTTATTCAGTTGTCCCCAAAATTAACATCAAATAACAATAGTCAAGTTGAAATCATTTATATTCTTATGAGACAATCCCAAAAGGTCATCAGATTGCAAGTGCAACTGATACTACTAACGCAATTGGGCCTCCATTTTTTTTTGTAAGTTAGTCGAACCTTATATTAGAAATCAAAATGAAAATTATAGTGAGACTCTATTAGAACAAAGGAATAAAGCATTATTTCCATTCTAATTTTTAGGCATCCCGACCAGCTACCTTCATAGGACAAAAACTAGGAATTACATCCCCCCCTTCCCCAAGGAGTTGTAGAGAAACCAAGCTTCTTAACCATCATACAAGACCACAATGACCATGTATCCCTTTCCCAAAAATATATAACAAAATTCCAAATTACATATCCCTGCACGACGAATTCCAACAGGTTGCAACATAGCCATACCGACCCAGATTTCTCATGACAAAAAAAACTAAACTATCCAATAGACAAATAGAGAAATTAAGACTCATGATTCCTGATAGACGAGACAAAATAATTACCCATGGACAATCCCATTCCAACATTCCAGTCATGATCTTGAGCGATACCAGTATCCACATCACCCTCCCAAACAGCTTCAGCATGCTTCCTAGGAACCATACTAGCCTTGTTAGAATGCCCAGAATGAGGACGAGGCAGAAAGGAAATTCCAAGGTAGTGGGAAATAACATCCACTTTCTTATGCATCAGTCGTAGGTCATTCCATACTTCCTTCCAAAAGGGGATTGGGACCTCGTCCCCTTGCAGCTTTGCATCCTGCTTTTCCATCATATGATCCATCAAACCTTTGAATACCCAGAATAGAGAAACAAACCTATCGTACAACGAGAGGAAAACTCAATTCGAGCTTGGGTTACTAATCCACGGCTCCAAAGCCTTGAATTCTTCCACAGGATTCTCTAATTCCAGGTCCACTGAGAGGGATTCCTCATAATCTCTATCTCTTCTCGAATCATCGACAAAACAATGGCATTATACATCTAGGACATGTGCGCAACATGAAGCTGCTCGTGATTAGCACGTTTCCAAAAGGCCTCTCCCTTATCCTCCTCGGGAATCTCCATACCGTTCTCCCCTCTCAGCACCGGTGTCTCATATGACCACCAAATTACCAGATTTAGAGAAATGAGACCCCGTGAATGTGGCATCCAAGTAGCCTAGTCAAGGGATTTATAGCTTGTCATCAGCTTCAGGGTAATCACACTAGCGACTGCGTAAATGGTGTCATCTCCCAACCTCTTCACACAATGATTGTCCCATAACTTGTATTCATCACCTCCAAAATTGTCCTAAAAGTTGTACTAACCCTCTCCTCTCACCACTGGGGCATTTGGCCTTCTTAAATTCTCCACGAGAGTTGTTCTTGGAAGACCTCTTCCTCTTGTTTCTATGAGATGAAGAGCTTGAAACTTCAATGGATTCTTTAGAGTCAGATGACTCACTAGAAGATATTTCTAGAGTATATGTCCTGTCTCTAGAAATCATTCTTGAACTATGGGACCTCTTGTGGGAATGCCTCCTTGAGCTACCCCCACTCGTTTCCTTATTTTCTAAATTCTGCCCTTGGTTTATCTTCCTTTGAATGTCATTCAAACTTTGAAGCATAGTTGCATTCAACTGATTCTGCTCCTCTTGGGTTCTAATCAGCCTTTTAGTGTCTGCTCTTCAACTCTGCAGTTCCACCTTTAAGCTCCTCATGGTTTCTACAATGTCTGGGGGAGTTGCTTGGTTTCTTCTACCATTAAATTATGTCTCTGCATTCTCAACCTATACATTGTCTCCCATTGCATTTGCCTCAACTTCTTATGAATCTGAATCTGCAAAAGTGTTTATAAACACATTTGTTAGATTTATTACAGTCTTAGAAAATGATAACAATCTTTCATGCAACCTGGGAACAACCCATATTGACATTTTATGTCAACTCACATAACTTTTTCACACTCAAATACATATGAGGGGGACGACAAGGGTCTTTTTTAAAAAAAAATCCTTTGATTTCGCGCAATCTGGTGCATGAGATCGCTGAAATTTTTTGATCTCAGGCAGCCAAAAATCAATAGTGAAAAATGTTGTTTTTCCTCTGATCCACGCCTTTCAGATGCCACCTACATTGCCTCACCACTGTCAGTGATAAGCGGTTTCAGGCTCCCGGAAGAGTGGTTTCCAAAAACTACTTTTACGTTCCTAAATGCACGAGAGGGTGACACGTGGATGGGATGATTTTCATTCAGGAATGTGAAAATGAATTAAACTTCATGCACCTTCATGGCCCTGAATAATTCTCAGTCGTCGATCAAATCTGCACGATCCTTCCAAACCGACATGACCGCAGTGGGTCCCATCACCCCTATCATATCCCCACATCATGTATGGACCCCATGTCACATCGTTGCTTATTAGGCCAAAAGCGGTTTCAGGTTCCGAAGAGAATGGTCTCCTGGACCCGCTTTTGTGAGCCTGAATGCACAAGAGAGCGACACGTCATAGGGTGGCTTATCGCTTCAGGTTGTGTTGCTCTATTATCCTTCACACATGTTCAAGGCCCCGAAACACTGTGAGTCATTGATCTTGGTCTACACAATCTCCCACAATTGAAATGAATGGCGAGGGTTCCATCCATTCTGACATTACTTCCTGTCACATCTCCCCACATCACATCAGTTCACTATCAGACCAAAAGGTGGTTTCAGGCTCCACGAGACGTAGTTTCTTGAGACCTCTTTTGAGAGCTTGAACGCATCAGAGGACGACACGTGGATGCAATGGTTTTCTTTCAGGATCGCAAAAACAAATTAAATTTCGTGCACCTTCGTGATCCTGAATCACTATCGACCGTCAATCTGCACCACTGCTCGACGGTAAGATATTCTACGCCCTCACATTCCATCACTTACAGTCACCTATGTTGCGGATCTGATGTGGTCGGTCCACATCACACCTTCGTCCCACTCAGCTCCTCCACATCAGACCTCTTGCCCACGTGGCTCATCCACGTCACCCTACCACCTGGGACTGGTGGGGCCCAACTAAAATTTTCTCAATTTTCAAAATTTCATCCTTATACAAATTTTTCATTCGCCAATAAGGGGATTGATTTGAAATTACTTCAAACTTACTCCCATCCCCTTAACTTCCATTTAACAAAAACATATTTCTAAAACACCATTTATGTTTTTTCTTGCAAATAGAGATTTATATCCCATATATCTCTGGTATTGCAACCATAAGCTCTGATACCACTCTGTAACGTCCCCCTCAACCTATTCAACCATCGAGAGGGGACACTAGCTAAATTTGGGCCCTCAAATTTCGCTCCAAGACCATAATACGATTTTCAACAAATAAAATGTGTGCAGAAACTTAAATAGACATGCAAAGTGGAATTTAAAATCTATCCACACACATATAGCATGCAAATACAAGCATAAACATTACATGCATAAAATAAAAACATTTCATACTCAAATGCATGAGAATACTTATCTTTATCAAACGCAGATCTAAGCAACTAGCTGTCTAAGAGGGATTTTCCACCCAACCATAGGCACTCCATCCAGCATATACTCTTTCTGCTGGGAGGCCACCCCCAAGTTGGGCTATGAGGCCACCAGGATGAAGGAAGGAAAGCCATAGTTAACATTTATGCCATATACCATTATAAAGGTCAATTCAACCATGGTAGCCATGTCATAGGCTGGCACTTTGTATTATAATATCAACTAGTATTAACATGATAATAACATAGATTCCTATGACATAGTAGAAGTATTGATGGGATGAATAGCTAGGCTTAGGCCGCAACATCGGCTATTGAGCCTTATGAATAATGCTATTAAGCTTAACCATAATTATAACAGACTCTCGATAGTTATTAAGCCAAACCATGGCTGTAATAGAAACATAAATTCGTCACTTAAAGGCTGTCAATTTATTCCGCAAACTACGTCATCAATTACATTAATTGTAAAAACATCAGGATTCAATTTATACCTGATCAACGAGAGATGTTGAGTATTATTGTGTCCTTGTCCACTGTATACCTACGACATAAGAATTAAATGTTGTCATAAATACTTATACAATTTTTTTTTAATTGAGTAAATTTGAGGTTGTGACAGAGGTGATTATGAAACAAAGGAGGAGTTGAATGGAATGACAAATCAGATTCGGGTTGATTGTATTGTTGTCCAATGATCTGAAAGAAAGGTGGGCTTTGGCATTGATCAGACCAAGTAGACTAAGTTTATATTTATTATCAACTAGCACAGCCATTTAGCGTGTGGCTGGTGAACACATATAGCTTATAAGTTAATTGCTGCCAAGAACAAGTTTCTTTGTCTCCATGCTTAGTTGCACGAACTGCCCCTTATCCATGCATCAACTACAAGTTGTTCATGCATCAAATACGAGTTATCCATGCATAGCTACCGGTTATATATATATTATAATTGTTTATTTTGAATTTGTAACTATTACCATAAAATCAATATGGACACTATACTTATCTCATCTTAGTGTAATCTAAGAAAAACATAAATGCTAGTTCACCCCAAATTGTAATATATAAACACCTATCCATATAATTTACAATTTCTTCTTATTTATGATGTATCCATATATGATAAGAAAGACTACATAGGATTTGTGAACATGAGACCCAAGAAACACTCAGAGTATTGGTAAGATGAGAAGAGTATTGTAGTTAATTAAAGTTATAATTGCTATGTTGCCAAGAGAGTCGAATTGGAATTAGAATTAGATTGATTCAATGTATTCATGTGTTATCGTGCGTAGGTTGATCACTCGATCATGGAGAAGTTTGTAGAGTGAGGGAAAACATGCATTACATCGAACGAGTTAGCCGACAGTGACAATTAATGAGAATGTTCATTTCTTTCTCTTTAGCTTTAAAAATTCATCCCCCATCCTTTGTCGAGTCTTCTCCTATCATATGAACACCGTATCCCAAGTCGAGTCTTCGCCTATCATATGAACACCGTATCCCAACTTTAGGAATTGAAGTGAATTACGGTGTGTGTTTCTTTGAAGGGTAAGTCTTTCCTTGATTAAATTCAGGGAAGCATAACCTGATGGCTTTTGATTTTGTGGTTAACACATTTTTGTATTTTCCATTAATAACATCCTCAATGGCTTTAGAATACAGGACCCTTTTCTTTAATGTCAGATCACTCTCCTGGGATTTCAAGCTTTCTCGTGTACTTTTAACGCCTATCGTGTACTTTTAACGCCTACCTTGAAATATGTTTTTTAGGAGCCAACCAGTAATGAAAGAACATGTTTCTGAGGGGCGGCCGACCAAGGACATGGGCAAGTCGACTGAATTTTATTCCAATGCATTTGGAATAAATGTTTGTCGTTGTGAATGAATGAATAACTAAGTTTGAATTATAATAGCGGTGGTGTAGGTGGGGAGAGCGGGAAAGCGGATCAACGACGATTGCAATTTGCCTCAACGCCTGTAGAGCAACACGAGACTGAAATAACGGGTGGAGTGCAGATTGCTGAAAAGGAACAACCCAGGCATAACGTTGAGCTCTGTTGCAACTACCGTGATGTTGATGTCGCTTTTAAGGTTGGTATTGATTTTTAGAATTCAAGCAAACAACTACATATCCATGCAATAATAGATTGCAATTATCGCCCTTCTCCTTTAGTAGATACTGATGATAATGGCTGGCTCATGATAATAGCTTGTAGTTGTAGTAAGTAGATAAGTATGAAAGCATATGAATTTGAACAATTAGACGAATCTTCCACTGGAGATTGCGGGGGGGTCAAATTTGAGCAATTATCGTGCTCATCTATCGGAGACGAAGGTGTTTACCGATCCTCCTAGTCACCTCTTCTTTATCAGTCGTGGGCGATGGTGGCCTTATATATGCAGTAAAGTCCCGATGTATATTATGCCCTAATACCTAATACAAACACTTGAGATAGAGAATCCAATTGAATTGATAACAATGATACTTGCATGTAAAACTAGCTTGGCTGGGTTCGAAAGATAGAGATATAAAATGACGGCTTTCATGCTACGGGTGAGGGAAATAAGACATACATTGGCAGGACTAAGACGGAAGTACATAGAATAGATATAAATGGGTAGTGTTGTCCACTCAGTTGCACGTAGGTGGACTCCTTGTGAACCTCAGAAGACTTGAACAACTTACATTGTTCATTGTTAGAGTTCAGAAGTTCACCAGGCCAAATTTTTTGGCCCTTCATAAAATTTGCTCGTCCAGACCCCATGGGAGAATTGTAATAAGTTGGTCTAAGCATGATACTTTTGTAAAATGCTTGGCCTACCTTAGGTTTAGCTATCAAGTGGATAGTCTAGAGTGTTTTTTCCTTTGGAATTATGCGTAGCGCTTCAGTGGTGTATAATTCCTGAGGTTTTCACTCACACCTCCAAAGCTGGAGTATTTTCCATGGTGGTCGAACCTAGAGAGGTTATTAAAGCCTATGTGTCTATGTATTTTTCACATGCTAGCCATCAATATTGAGTCATATGGACATGCACTAGGTCCCTTAGGATTTTCAAGTTATTTAGACAAAAATAATTTTTCTTGTTTAACTGGATTTTTTAATAGTTTAATTAAAAAATAAAATAAAAAAATGATAAAAAGTGTGGTTAGGAGG
The DNA here is from genome assembly GCA_027924585.1 of Larix kaempferi. Classification (NCBI taxonomy): domain Eukaryota; kingdom Viridiplantae; phylum Streptophyta; class Pinopsida; order Pinales; family Pinaceae; genus Larix; species Larix kaempferi. The sequence goes on along the minus strand of BSBM01001421.1, from coordinate 1,056,216 downwards.
TGAAATTTTCCATGGGGGTGCTCTTTTTCTAACCTAGAGCACCCACAAAACCCCTAAACCCATTTTTCCTAAGTTCTAAGTGATTATTATTCACTTAAATAAATATTCTCTCAAAATTAATTTTGAGAAATTATTTAATTAAAAAAAAAATATGAGAGAATCAAATTCCTATTTCAGTGGAATTTGGTCCAGTGAAGGCCCAGTTGAGTTGGCAGAGGCATTTATGGTAAATCTCAACAAATATTGGAGTAAATCAATCAAAGATTGAGCTTGGGCGAGTTGTCCTCTTCAAGAGAGTGCGCCCCCTTGGGCGACTTTGCCAAATGGTACTTGAGGATTGGATGGTGAAGAAAACAAGAATGAGGGTGGCGAGCTCCCTCGGGTGGCATCCACTCACCCTCAATCCCTCATTTATTGCCTCAATCAATATTCAATCAAGTATTTGGCACCCCCTTTTCAAGGAATGCGCCCTCCTCCTCCTTAACTCGCCCCCCTCTCTCTCATTTGCTATATAAGCAATGCTCATGCTCCTCATTTGCACATGATGGAATGCATTGAACCTATGCTCCTGTGATTTGTAATATTTCTTGGAGTAATAATATTTGGAGACTTTGGAGGTCAAAGTGGTGGCTATTGTTCTTTATGCATGCATTTGGTTGAGGTAAAATTGTAGATTTCCAATTTTGCTTTCACATACAATAATAGATTGATCTAGCTTGGTAAAGATCTTGGATTCTAGTAGGATAAGCATTCATAGTTCTTGACTTGCTTATTTTTATTGAATAGTTTATATATATAGAAGCAGCAAAAAGTATTTGGTTGTGCTCTTACCCTTCTGATTTCTTACCATTTAATTTACTAGATTTAATCTCTTGTGTGTATGAGTGTTTGGATGTTTTACAAGATTCAGTGCTAAGCTTTGGGATTAGATCTTGTCTTGACTCTTCTTCCAAGTTTGGTGGTGGATCACCTCTTTTCCAAGTGAATATCTCCTTTTTTGCAAGCATCAAGCTCCTTCTCCACCTCAAAAAAGCTAACAAGCTTTGGTTTCTCTTCCACCATCTTCTTTCAATAAAAAAGCTCTTATTTCCCTTTCTATTTGAAGCAAGTAGTGTAGATTTAAATTATATTTAAAGCTTTTTGTTTCCCAAGTAGATCTAGAAAATTCTAAATCTTAAAGCTAAATTTGTAGATCTAGATCTTATATTTCCATACTTGTAATTGCTCAAAAGTTTCCATTATCTTTTGCAAGTATAGATCTTGTAAATGTTATGTATTTTTATATGTTTTAACCACTAATATTGCATTTTTAGTTCGTTGGTTTTTAGCAGGTCCAAGATAAAAGAGAACGGATTTCTGAAAAATTCTTGTCAAAAAGTGCAAAAAACACTCTCTGTGGACCCCCATTTACTTGTACACCATTCTATAAAATTATAAGCCCTTAGATACAATTGTAAATGGACTAAGTCGCACTTCTTTAAAGCTATCTTTGTAAAAAAAATTAAACGAGAGCAAGTGGGCTACACAACGCCCACACCCCATTCTCCTGGGGGGATTTACAGTGTTGAGTTTATGGTGTGAATTTTTCTGACAAAGCACAAACACACACAATACTTTTAATTGCAGGGTTGTATACTTATATTATTTCATTTATTGCTTTCACTTTACTTTCATTTCACAAAGTACATTAAGGAAATAAATCAGCATTGCTTTCCCAAAGTATGCTCTCGCCATCACATAAAGGGCTTTTCCTAAGTACGTGATCGGATGATTAGAAACGAGACTCCTTTCTTGTAGTAATTAGCACGATATTTCCATTTATATTTTTTTTGTTTAGCTTTTACAAAGTAAATCGGAATAAACATTTGGCCTTCAATTCAAAGTATGCTCTTTCCCCTTGTGGGCATTTGCCTGGCCATGTGGGAAATCAGAAAGAATTGTAACCACTCTTTAAATTTTCACATTTAAATTAACAACTCATCATAATAAAAACTATGACCCCTCACATAGTGAAAATCCGACACTATGATTAATTGAGTTTTGCATGGGCAAATTTCTTAGAAGAAGCGGGAACAACTGGGAGGCGACTGTAGGGCACAGTTAAGCTATACCCTTGTTGGTGTAGTGTTGAACATCGCCCTATAGACTCCATTCCATCCCACATGTCTTCGTGAGGAGCCACTTTCCCTCAATTTCTAGACATTGCTCTTTGTACCTCACGGTATCTCAGGAGTTTCCCCTTTTCCCTTAACAAACTTTAAACCATTAATATTTTAAAATCAACCAAGAGAAATTTTCAAAACATTTCCCTTTCAACAACTTCTCTTATTTATTGACTCCATTTGGAACTGGTCCACAATAGCACTATGCATTGCTTTTGCTTAATATCGTAAACTGTTGTTGTATCTTTATATATTGGTGGTATTGTATTTTCTGTTGTTGAATGCATATATTTAAAAAACACTTTTTTCAAATGAACTTGGACTTTGTAATCAAAACCCCTAAAAACTCCTTTAAACATCCATAATAAATTATAATGAAACCTTCTAATAACCTTAGAAACATTTCGTAGGGATTATCCCCCTTGGATTTGGTTAGGAGTTGGCCTAAACGGAGGAGTCAAGATTAGGTGACAGCCTTGACTCGAGACTTGCCCCCAAGAGCACACCGCTCAATAGCATAGATTTATGTTGCATTAACCAGGTGCGCGATCCGGTGGCAACATGTGGGACTTACCGAAAGGAGTTTTAACCACTGCCATATTATCAACAGATCGGTCTGTATCTGTGCGAGTTGCAGAGGCCATACATACAATGATCAAATTTGAAGGGTGGGTCTTAATTTCAATTGGAAGGGCATTTGTTCTTTGAGCCCTTCAAAGATGAACAACAATATAAATAACTGTACTTCAATTCACAAGTATAAATTAACTAAACCCTTCCCTTAAAAAAATGCAAGAAATAAATATTGCCCATCCAAATTTCTACAATCTTAAACAATTGAGCACTCCCTAATATCTACAAGAAAAAATGGTATATTTTCAATAAAACCTAATTTGAACACATTAATTTTACGGTTCATTAAAATAACAACTATTTAGTTGTATTTTTCCAGGTTGGAGCACACTTCATTATACATAAAACTACTTAAACTATGCAATAACCATATTGGGTCATCCTCATGATCTTATGCATAGTGTAGGACATTGTAACTAGATATAGTCTCAAAATAAAACTAGAACCATGAGAAAATTACTTACTATTAACTATGTATAAAAGGAAGCCACTAAGCAAAATTAGGCTACAATAAACCTACAACCAAAAAATACATATAAAAACAACCAAAAACTTAATTCAAACCGGAGATGGGGAAACCATTAAAGCCCAAGAAATATAAGAATGATGGGCATTGGGTGCCTAAGAAAAAATAATACATAGCTAAAAAAAAAAAAAAAAGTACTCCATACCAAGCAAGTTAGCAACCCTAGCATCAAAGGGGTTGGGGCATCAAATTCTGTTGTTCAACACTTGTCAAGACATCATGCATGTATGGAATGGAGGGGAAATGGAATCAAGCCTAAGTCAACTGGAGCCTTGCAACTCGTTGCATGTTTGAGTCTTGACAATCTGCCTTTTAAATTGAACCAAAACACCAAAAGAAGTTTGTTAATGGCTCAATTTGAGAAATTTTTAGATTTGAGTAATTAAGAGCTTGAAGCTCTAAAATTTGTTGTGTTTTGTACCAATCCATGATTCAGTGAATTCGTAGTCATTGGCATGAAATTTAAGTTATTTAATTAAAATAATTAATGTATCTACCTCTATGATGAAACTGTTTTCAATATTGATGGGGGCCACTACCCTCCTTATTGTCTTACCAAAAGGCATGAGAATGAGGAAGAAGACTTAAAACTATGGACTTCACCTTCAAAGAGTGCCTTACAATCACATTGGTAAGGAGTGATAAGAAGATCACAACAATCCACCATGTCCAATCTCAGTTGATAGTGTCAATTCATGATCCGAATTTATGTGGGAACGAAACAAAAGATAGCATATACAGAATCATATACAAAAATATATTGCAAATAACACAGTGATACAGTAAACACATATTCTATTAAATAGCGGAAATAGAACAGACTGTAAAATACAATAGCTAGAATGGTGGTAGCTATCTCTGAGAAGAGATGTGGCCGCTATGCTCATTCGTGCCAAGATGAATACAAAGAGAGGCCGAAAGGGCCTATTTATCATAAGCATGAGGGAAAGAATCCCAATCATCCAAAAACCTAACCCTAGAAGATGAACCGTCATAAAGTTTGTGGCCCCAAGGTGGTTAGTTGAACAGTCAACTTCCAGGGGTCATAACTTTTGCATACGATCTCCGTTTAGGGCGCTCGGTAGCCCGTTGGAAAGGTCTAACCGACATTTACAACTTTTGAGTGGGCCCAAATGTGTGCAGTTGGCAACCATTTGGTCCCCCAAATCACCAAAAAATGTCGTTTAGGGCCTCAAAACGGCTCCGGAAGTTTAGGACCCGAAAAACTGCTAAAAATAGTAATTTACCAAAATTGCCAGAAGACTATTTTGAGCCAGTTCGAAGAGGTGGGCCGCCACCGATATCCACCTGGATCAATTCAAGACTTTTGTCTTGACACATTTGATATTTTATGGTTGTCTTTGCGCCTTGACCCAATTGATATTATAAGGTGAGGATGTGCATGCATAATAATCCTTAGTTATGACTATGAGATAAGGATTTAAAGAGGAGGTTGTAAAGACAAGTAATTTTTATATGTATTTTGGTGGCGAGCGTCGAAGACAAATGTGGTGACAATCCACATATGTTTGGAAGGACAGAGAGAGATTACATCATGATCATGCCACCCATCAAATTGAAGACAATTCCTAAGCCAAAAATTGTTTTTTTATTATTTTATTTTATTTTATTAATAACCATTGCGGTGCTTTGGTACAAATGTTTTTTTCTAACTCATTGTTTCTCCATATTGTGTGCCTGGTGCCACTTTTCTATATCAATGCATATATCGACCTCTGCACATTTTTTGGTCCTAGTTGCATGCCATTATTTGTAATTGCATGTCATTGAGTGTTGTTTAGAGTTGTCATGAGTATGTCACATTCATGCAAGAAAATAAGTCTTGTAGAGGAGGACTCACCAAACCGACCATTTGAATTTCATTTTGATGAAAAACGAGTGGACATTGGTATCCATGTTCACATAGGTAGCAAGCACAAAGTTTTGGGCCTAGTAGTAGACTAGTAGTGGTTTTTGTTGTTATAGTTGTAGTCGTTGACACATTGTCACACCTTATATCTCAGCCCGAAGTGATTCGAGAGTCAAACCCAAATCCCGGTGGCCAGTGTCTCGTAGTCGTCAATCATCACTTGTCATCTTGCATAGCTGAGCAGTGAGTACGTGACGTAAATGAGTGAGTGATTATAATTTATGATATTTCTAATATTTTGAATAACGAGTCAAATTTTATAGCATAGGAACTTCAACATAGAAATTGAAATTTGAAATTTATATGGATTGGGTAATTTCAAATGTTTCCCTTCTTTTGAAATGTTGATATAAATTAAATCCTTAATTGGAAGGGTAAAATTCAAATTTTAATTTTGTTTGAAGGGCAATTTTAACTTTATACTTCTAAAAAGGGCTAACACCCTTTGGAAGGGCTGGGAAGGGTTCAAATTTGAATGTTGCATATGTGACACATGGAGTTTTGTGTTGTCGTACTCAAGGTCCAACAACAGTTGTACGGTCCATATTTGATGTAAGGTTTGCATTTAAACACGTGATACAACTGCTAATGAAAGATCGCTGCCGGGGCTTGGGGCACAAAGCCCTAGGCGAACGTCACCTGTACGGGACCAATGGGAGCTCAATTAAATCCACAATAAAAAAAATCAAAAATAAAATATAGTTCATACCATACCAAAACATTAGCTGAAACGAAAAAATTTAAAACCTTATCTCTTGCATTAATACACCATCGTGAAAACTATAATGTCCCCATCGGGGACATAATAATGTCCCAGCCTGGGGCACAAAGCCCCAGGCGGACGTCACCTGTACGGGACCAATGGGAGCTCAATTAAATCCACAATAAACAAATTTAAAAAATAAAATATAATTCATACCATACCAAAACATTACCTGAAACGAAAATTTAAAACCTTACCTCTTGCATTAATACACGGTCACGAAAACTATAATGTCCTCGTTGGCCCGTTGGGGACATAATAAGAAAACTTATAGTAGTTTAAGGAATTGATGCTACAAGAGTGTAGGATGTTATACGTGCCATATAGTTTTGTTAGAGTAGTTAGATATTTATTGCTATTAATAAAGATAGTTGTGGGTCTAAATATATTTTAGATTTTATGATGTTATAAATATCATATAGTTTTGTTATAGTAGTTAGGCATTTATTGCTATCAATAAGGGTGGTTGTGTGTCTAAGGATATTTTAGATAGTGTGCTTACATCAATTGTAAGAGTATTGAAGTGAGTTTTTATAAATAGAATTAGGGAGTTTCGTTGTTAATTTTTAGATAATAGTAACCGATTTTACAAAGTAAGAACACCATAATGAATGATTAAGTGAGCAAATTATATAGAAAAGATTAGAGCAAAACCATAATTGGCTTGGTAACCCATCTCCATGAACACCTTTGTAATCTCAAAATTATAAGTGATGGTTGTGATCCACTCACCACCTTGTACTCCTTATGTTCTAAGGAACTCATGATGAATGGGTAATGTCCTAAGTGACCGTCTAAATATATATTTGACAATAACTTAAGTGATTTTCACAAATATGTGTGACTTTTTTTTTATAAGAATAATAACAAAACTATATAATTGTTTTTTTCACTTAACAACAAGATTATATAATTGCTATAAAAGTGGGTTTTAAGAATAATGTTTTTATTATTGTATATTTAAATAATACTTTTGATAAGAGTTATGTTCTTAATCTTGTTTAAGAGTGAGATTTTAAACTATTTTTCTAGATAAAAATTATTTTTTTATGGATATAAAAAATGTTAACAACCCAGACTTGGAAGTCTACTCCTTTTTAGAACACCAACAAATTATTAAATTATATCACTGGTTTTTATGTCCATAAAAAAAAATATAATTATACATCAAAATAGATCAATAACCCTTCTATAAAAAATACAATATACTCTCTCTAACTTTAAAATACAACTTTGGGTGCCTTTTTCTTTTCAGATTGACTTAAATCAACTTGTGAATTGACTTGTGTGGTTATTATGCAATCCACTTCTCTAAAGAGTTAAGAGTAAACTTCAGATTGACTAAGAGTAAACTTTAGATTGACTAAGAATCAACTTTGGAGTAATTGTGTGGTTATTATGAAACCCACCTCTCTAAACAATGAAGTAATATAGCCTTTCAACTTTGGATTGACTTGTGAGGTTATTTTTTCCAGCCGTGACTTGTGAGGTTATTACGTGATCCATTGTTTAATACAAGTAAAATAAATATTCTTTTTATAGTGCTCGTCTTTTTAGTCTAACAAGATCACTGGATTTTCTAACGTAGCGTCTGGATTACGTTAGGAGATTTTATATGTTGAGAAACTGTTTCACAACAGTATAAAATCTAAAAGAAAGAACGGTCGAACTGTTATGTCCCTGATTTACATAAACCATTTCAAATTGAAACAAATAACATTTTAAAATTAACTAATTTCACAGGGCAACATATAAAATTGAATTTAAAGTGGTTTTGGATGAGGTTGGTTGAAAGTTATTATTGGTACAGAGATTGTGTTTTCTGAAATGTTTGACTCAAGTCATTCGTGGATACTGAATAGCAAGTTAGCAACCAGTTAAAACTGTCCTCGCTTACTGACAGCTGTAAGATAGGTTTTGAATAAAAATATAAAAATAGATGCAAAAAATATAAATTCAAATACATCATTCAATAATTTTCTTCTCACAGTCACAATCCAGTCAATTTGTTACATCACTCACAATCACAATCCCAATCCCAATCCCAATGAAGATCACTGCCTGGTTATAAACATAAGAACATGGACAACATCTTCCTTCAATGTGCTGCACTAAATCACCAGTCAAGAGACAACCAGTTCTTTGCAAAATTGGAAACCTTCATCTGTTTGTATTTACAACAACCATGGAGAAATAAGAGAATGCTATAGCTTGATCACATCTCTCTTTGAAGGAAAGAAGCCGATATAATGAACACCAAAACATCATCTCCGGCTGTTCTTGTTTGGTTCATTCTGTATTATTATTGCTCTCTCTTATTTGCTGGAGCACAACATACATATCCCACTGAAGGTAATTTATTCACAGTTAACTCAATTATTAGCAAGATAGCAGTCTCTGATAAGTAGTCGCCTTCAGTTTGCCACAATTTTTTTTTTCGCAAATTTTAAAATGGGCATGTATCAGGACTGAAGAGCTTTTTGCTTAATTTTCAAATGGGTACGTATCAAGTCTCAATAGTTATTTTCTCGGCTGCAGTTGAGGCCCTGAAACAAATTAAGATGGCTCTTGAAGACCCTTATGGAAACCTGAAGAATTGGGGGAAGGATGATCCATGTACCGTACCTTGGACAGGAGTAGTATGCTACAATGCAACTCATGCAGATGGCTACTTTCATGTAGAGCAACTGTATGTTCAATACATGTTTCCTCACATCTTATTTGAGGCATTTACATGGTTTGGGTTTCTGGGATTTTTGAATTTATATGTTTGTGTTTGCTGTTATTTAACTAAAATTATGTTTAGAATTTGAATATAGGTGGATGGACTATGTAGTATGTATGCATAAGTTCCCAAGTCTTGTTAAGCTATGTTGCATTGACTTGTTGAATCTCAGCAAGCCAGTCAGACTTTTAAGAGAAATGTATAGGAAATCTGGAAATTGTGTATAAATCACTAGGAAGTCATAGGATTTCATGCTGGGAAGTTTACGTTTTCGAGTTGTTACCCCTCAAAAATGCATCTGCATTTTGAGTATCCAAGCCTTCTTTTTTCAGTAACAGGGTTGCTGTAGAGAGACTGTTTTAAAGGGGAACATAGATACTGCCATCTTCATATTTGTAGCAGCAAAACAAAGCAGATCTTGAGGAAGCACTGTGGCATTTTTCACTGGGATATCTTTTGAGAATGTGGATTGTTTCAGATTCAACTGAGGCTTATGCTGAAAAAGAACATCAAGAGCGGCATCTTTAACTTGTAAAGGACTTTAGATAAAACAATCTCAAACGCTGGAAATGAAGCTGGCAGCAGCTAGAGCTGCAAATATCTAGTCTGAATAGTTCTCCTATATTTATCAAGCCAGTTGGTGACAGAGTAGCAACAGAAAACTTTCGTTTGTCATTTGAAATTAATACTGCATTCAGTAGCTAAAATATTGAAGAACAATGGGCTGGCATTAGAAAAGTGAATTTCTGACTTCTACTGTTGAAGAAAATGATGCAAATAGACTTAGAAAATTGATGGACTCAGCCGATGACTTGGCCTTGGATATCCCTGATGCAATAGATATTTTAGCATTATTTGTTGCTCGTGCAGTAGTTGATGACATGCTTCCTCCGGCTCTTCTGACGAAAAATTTGAAATCTCTACCAGAAAATTCAAAGGGAGTTGAAGTAAATTCAAAAGGCAGAAGCTTGTCGTTGTATAAGAGATTTGAATGTTCCTTCCTTTCACCATGAAGTTGTAAAGAGGGCTTTAGTTTTAGCGATGGACCATCCACCGAGAATCACCGAGATTAAGCTCTGTTCGTGGAGATTTAAACCGTCCGAATTTCAAATGAGGGGCCCTCCCACAGTCCCGACTGGAGGTTATCGCCATGGCAGCACCATTTGACTGTTCGGTTATTGATGAGGCACCCACCAGGGCATGACGACAAGGCTGGAGATTAAATCAAATAAATCGAGCTCAGACCCTTCCACAGTTAGATTCAAACGCCGAGTATCGGGTTCGATCCTACGCCGACTGAGGTTTATGTGAAATTGTTGGTGTCTGCATTGATGTGAGGAATCAAAGACTCGAGCTCCCCGATCGCGTGGATTTCGGTTTTAGGTGTGTTGGGTTGCGATTTGCCAAAATCGACCATTGGATTATTGATCGTGGCAAAGTAACTGCTGTAGAGAGAACCGGGACTTACTGTAAATAAAAATTGGTTCTATCGTTACATGCCAAAGAACAGTCGAGTACCAGCCGTCTACAAGAGAATATCCACGCTTTGTGTTGTTAGTGCATTCCAATCACTTTTTGTTCACTGCGGAAATTGCTATCACCGCCATTCCTTTTCGATTTGAGGACAACCCGAGCATGAGGGTTATGCCGTGATTTCAGAGCGTGTAGTTTATACGTCTTTGGCGGCTGACTGGTTGTGTGAAATCGGCGGTTTTGATATTGCATTTCGCCTACTCCAAAGCATTCATCGACAGCCGAGCACTGGCATGACTTCCACATTAAACAGGTTCACAGTTTTATTCGCTTGAGGATTTGGGCATCGGGCCTATCCGCCAGCTATCTGCATATTACCTTTCGTTGACGAGCCATTACTCATCGTGTTAACCTGGCCGCTGACAGATATAACCTGTGTTTTCCTTTTTATTTTTGACGGGTTTTTAAGACTGTAGCTCATCCACAGCTCCGGGTAGATAGTAGCACCAGCACGGAAATCAAGGGAGGGCCGTGACTTATGGCTTACTGAAGTTCACGGCTTGTTCATGTGGAGCATAGACCCGAAATCTCATTAGCAGCCGATTTGAAGGCTCAGTTTTTCAACCGGACAGCTAGCAAACAGTCGAGTTTACAGCTAGAACAGGGGGTTCTTTTTTTAAATAAAAAGTAATAAACACTTGGTGTAGGAGAAGATTTGGTGTATTCGTTGGAGAAGAGAGAAAAGTGCATCTTACCTACTTTTTGTTTTATTTTATTATTATTATATTTTAGGAGAGCTTTTGGGCCTATAAAGAGACCAGCTCCTTTTATTGTAACGATGGAAAATTTTTGGGGTTTTTCTCTCTTTCGAGCTTAATGAAAATATCAGCTGGGTTTGTGGATAGATGGAGCATCTTTCATGTGGTTGTGTGATGTATTTCAAGTTGTAGAATAAATCTAGCTTGTGAGGGCGCACAATAGATTAGCCATTTAGGATTAAGTTGGTTAATTATGCTTAAACATTTAGTATTTCGATGGACATCAGTATTCGGTTGTACGAAATGTTGATTAAGATTTGATTGTTTGTGCATTCTAGATTCGTCTCACTTTTATGAAGCACAAGGCCTCCATGAGTCTTCTTTTGAATCCATTTCCCATTCTGGTACTGGCACTGGTCTTTCCCTGAGGATTGATCTTCCCTTCTTTTCCGTCACCCATTTAAAAACTCATTATTTTGTTACTTCTGTTTCTCTAAGGCAGCCTCTTCCATTTCACCTTGCCCTCCGTTGCATCTGCCTTAGTGATCCTATCTTAGGGATACCCCCCCTAGAGTTGGAGAAGAGCCAACCTGAAGCGAAAAGGAGAGGAGTGTGGTGACATTGGCCTCTCTCCTGAGAGAGTTGTCATCCAGCTGGTGTGTTATATTTTGGGCTTCAACAACACGCATGCCATCTTGACGGACAACACGAGTTTTCCTGAATCTAGAAATGAGAGAAATTCAAGTCACCTCAAGGCCATTATCCTGGCCACTGCAGACTTGCAGACTTCCTAAGCTACTGTAAGAACAGGGGTTCCTTAAATATGAGGTTGCCTTTGAGTCTTGAGCTTCCCAACTCCGATTCTTTATGTTAAATATTTGGTATTGATCATTATATATAATTTCCACGTTTAATATGACAATACCCCATCATGCTAAAACATGTTCGCTTTGACATCCTAAATGATGTAGGACGCAAATCTGTCCAAAAATACATCAATCATTGATCATGATCTGCCTTCTGGAAGGCATTAAACAAGTGCAAACTATTGCTCTATATCAATAAATAGTCCCTGGTGAGTTGGCCTTGGTAGAGGACAAAACATTTCTTCCCAATTAAAGTATAGAATATAGATGTGACCACAGCTTATAGAATGATGATCTTCTGTTAATAGTTTACCCATTTGCCTCAAGTTCATAATCTCAGTGAGCCTGAATAACACCAATGGCTACATAAATCACATGAGCCATTTTTCATGTGTCATCCTCAAGTGTGAAGATACGTGTGCATGTGTTCACCGTGGCTCATTCTTAGATCATCTTTCAATCATTTTTCCTTACAATAATTCTTCTTATGCTTATTTTGGGTTGCTTGTATGCACGCTTTTCATGGAACAGGGTCACCTACGAAACTTTTCACGACCAAGAAGATTTTCCTGAACTTGAATGCGGGATACTTTTTGTACCGGGATTCAAGAAATTTGCATCTCCTTGGTGAACCAATGTCATGGATGAGTTGACCATCAAATAATGCTTCAATCTCGGATTTTGAGTTTTGTTTACCTTCATATTTTTATGTTCATGATTGATCATCTGCAGGTATATCCTAATTTCATTCCTAGATTGGTTGCATATTTCATATTTAATGGGCTTCTTTTATCGAAAACATTTTAATTTGTTGACCCATCGTGAGGCTACTTGTTCATCTGTTGGAGAAGCCTCTTGATCGTCGAGTTATTTTCTATAGATATCCCTATGTAAAATGAACATACAGGTGGATGCTTAATCTCATAGAAGGTGAAAGTGAAGCATACCTTTTATCCAGATCCAACGAATACTTCGCTTCATGGTTAGCAAAGGGTATGGATCAAAGGTTTTTTCTTGTCCTTTTATTCATCTCCATTATTTCCTAGATTTAACGGATGTCTCAACAACTGTGATTTTTTATTTTTTTGTTAGGGATACCCCCTGCACTTGTGATTTAGGGCTTTACCACAAGAAGTGCAGGTTTGGGAGGTAACAGTCCTCACTCAAGAAAGAAAAAAGAAATATTTGTAGCCATGTGATACTGAACATGCAGAGTCTACAATCCACTCTTTTTAAGAATTAAGAGCATGTAACACTTTCCATCACCTCTATCTTCTTAAGAGCATCATTGGTGTTCACCTTCAACAATCTTAACTTTCTCCTCAAGGTCACTGGTCTTGTTCCATCAAGTCTGCTCAAATGTCTTGGTTTGTCATAATAATGACAAGTCTTTTCATTATTGACCTTCTTGTCCATTGCTCACTGTCACCTCCATGATTTTTTCCATCTAATTGATCTTCATGATCCTTGTCACAATCTATACCATGACTTCTTTCTTGATTGCTATCTCAACCTTTTAATCTGTAATTTTGTTGGCCCTTTCCCTTAATAAAATGAGCCTGCTGCTTGTTGCTAGATTTCCTTCAATCAAACAAATTTTCTCGTGCTTTAAACAACAAAGAGAAAAATGAGTCAAAGGTATAATCCTTACTAGCTTTTCTCCTTGAAGCCAAGTTTTCCTAGAATGTGGAACATAAAACATCATACCGTGTTTTCAGATTCATCGAAATTATTTTTATCATCTGCCCTTCCTTCTTTGGGAAGTCTTTTCCACATTTGTCCAGCTTCAATTGCATCTCCTTTACATGATCTAAATAATCCTCAATCTTGTCAAAACAAAGAGGTTCAATAGAGATCAACTCTTTCTCAAGTTGCATAACCTGACTTTCATCAACCTTGTCAAACAACTTCATATTCTTCCATACTTCATTGTGGCAACCGATTCTGTTGGCATGAAATTGAATCTCCCCTAAGATGTGGGTCACACCTACAACTTCATCCTCCTTTCCAATAAGCATGAACTTCTCATTTTCATCGTTAGGGATGAACAACAATTTTGTAAATTGCACAACACTTTGCTCTTCAACAAAGTCTTCATGTCTTGTGCTCACATGTCATAGTTGTGTCCATTTAGCACTAGGTGCTCCTCCTTCGAACCCACATTAGTCCTACAAAACCTTGATCCAAAAAACCTGCAAGTCTAAACAAGCCAATCTTTTCCATATGTTCAACTTTTCATGAGCACATATACCATCCACTATATTCTTGAGATGCAACAACTTCCAAATGTCTTGCAGTAATAGAGCCAAGCTAGGATCTTCAAAACCGAGGCTTTGATAACATGTTAGAAATCACAAGTGGATTCTAGAAGTAGATAATAGATCTAAGCAAAGATAGGCAGTGTTTATAATCACTGTTATGACATTACATAACACAAGAACATTATTCACATAATTTCTCATCATCATATATTGATTCATAGACCATCTATTTATAGACTTGATAGCATAATTAATATCTCCAAAACAAGGTTTATTTGGTCAACTTTGATGACGACAAGTTGGCCCCAAAGTGATTCGATAATTTACATTTCCTTTCCCTTTCTTTGCCCAATCAGTTATAGTGCACCTAGTAGTAATATATGCATGTAATGATGGTAGTACAATTTGCTTCAAGTTTAGTCAACACAACTCATGCAACTGGAGGGACTATCCACAATTAGGACCAAACATCGGGGGCATCAACCAAAGAGGTCAAGGCTTCAAATCGAACTCACCTAAGCTCAGGAACCAACACCAACGGGTTCTCTTGGCCCAGAAGGATCAAGGCTTCGGTAAGTTCTGTTGCACACCTGAGAGCCGAGACACAAAACAACAGGGAGTCTATCCAGCATAGAGGCATAAGTGGGGAATTCTTCAGTATCACAAGCTGAAGTGTAAGTCAGGGTAAAGCCAAGTATGGAAGAGAACGGATTGATGGTGTTTCCGCCTAGTTTCACACCTGGGAAAACACGACAGAAGTCTTCAAGCCACTAGTGTGGCCTTGGGGGCAAGCCAGAGTCAAGTGCTGTCGCCTGAAACTCGACTCCTCCATCTAGGCTTACTCCTAGCGAAGCCAAGGGGGGTGGACCCTAAAAAGTAAAAATAAAACTAAGTGTTTAATTTATGAAAAGCAAAACAACCTATCTAGGAGTTAGAAAATATTTTTGACACAAGAGCAATGCACTATATATAAAGCAAATATCATTCATCACTTAACATCATCATCATTGTCATTTTAAAACATCCATCATCATTGAAATATAAATAATTAGACCAGTGCTGATAAATGGAGTCAGAAAAGTGCTTGAAATTGAAATGACAATGTTGTGCGATTGTTCTTGGTTAATTTTATTATTAGTGTGGTAATGGATCTTTTTATTAAGGTTGGGGTGTGTTAGATCTTATTACTAGTCACTTATTCCCTTTCTGGTGTGATCAACATGTTTAGATTGAGCTGTAGTGACCACAGAGCATACGGGGAAAAGCCTTGTAAATTTTAAGTTTTTTATGAACGCAAATTTTACTTTTTTAAAGCCCCAAGCGTTTCTTTTCGGGCCAGTACTCGGGCAAACCCTTATCCTGAAATCTTACTTCGGGAAAGCAAGGGGGTGTTTTGGATTGTAAAAAAAAAGTGAAAATTTGTAAAAAAGTGAGAAAACTATGTCCTGAGTGAACTCATGGCCCGCCAATGGAACGGACCAACGAGGTTAATTTTAAGCCCTAGTTGATTTTTATTAATTGCCGAAAAGAAAAAACTAAACTAAAAAAATTCACGCCATGAAAAAGAGTCGATACAGCGCCCCCTTGGGGGGATGGGGTGTGGACGCTGGTTAGCCCACTTGCTCTCATTTAATATGTCTTTTACAATGCGAAAGAAGTGCCCTAGTCTTTTTAAAATGACTCGGTGGCTTACGATAATAGAAGGAAAGAGAAACCGGTTTTGAGAAATAAAGTTTATGGTGCTCCGGATGGCCTAAATCTTCAAAATTTGTCCAACATCTCCTCCTACCTGTTCATCAATTTTTGCAAACCAACAAGCAAATATTAGTGAAAGATGCCCAAAAACACTTTAAGAGTGTATTTGGGACACCTACAAAAAACCCAAAACAAATCTAAGTAAAAATGCGAAAAAGAGCTAAGTGAGACAAGCTGTGAGGCTTGTATCCTTAGGGTCTTTGCAAACTCAATGAGCTGCAAATTCTAAGCTGTTATGATATCCAAATAAACTTTTAAAATCAGATCTAAACACTACTTTTCAAACTTTTTAAAATTTAACAATTTTTTGACAAGTTAAGAAAAGTAAAATGCTTGATAACAAGAGATCTAATCTATTGAAGATGAATACTTTGTAAATGAACTAGACTAGATTTCTAAGAGTAATATATCAGAATGTAAACTTCAAAATGCAAACCACTATTACTCTTTGTTTGTAACCAGTAACCTGTTATCACATTTTATGTCGGGAGCAGCTTCCACACTGCAGACTGTGCGGCTGAGGACCGCACAGTATTTTTTTTTTCCAGATCGAAGATCAGCTGCCTTCAGAGGAGGCATTTTTGTTCAGACTGCCCCTAGCAGATACATCAGAGGGGACAGGCAAATGGACTTACCATCTACCACAGGGTTACCTTTCCTTGCTAGGCTTTGACACAAGCCCATTTGAGACAGTTGCCTAGTCTTGTTCTGATCGAGATTATCTCAGTACAGTGTTGGTTTATTATGTGCCCGGATTCAGCAGAGATCCAGCTCAGATACAGGTTTCAGTAGTAGCAGGTATATGGTGCAGCAGGTATTGCATATATTGATTATTACTCATGTTGTATATTAGACTCTTTTATACTTGCTAGTACACTGACTTTGCATGAGATGATATATTTGGTGATCTGCTTATGATATGATGTGTTTGGGCCTTTGGTGATGTCAGTCCACCCCTCCGGTTAGACTTATGTATATGCATGCTGAGTCACGTCCTGTATACTTGGATTAGACTTGATCACTTAGCCCCTTGATAGCTGACTTTAGCACCATTGTCACCTTCTCCATCCATCCGACTCATCCATGACACTTCTTCCCCGACTTGGATTCTGATTTGTGATCATGAGGACCCCCTTTCCCCACTGATCTCTGAGTTTTCCATAACTCCCTATTTATTGTGCCTCGGCTCTTTAGTGTGTGAGATACACGGTTAGACCTGGGATTTGCTCCTGTCAGTTGCCCCCGATGTTGCAATGCAGTTAGGATTGTGTAGCCTCACTGGGTGCTCCCCACTTGTCGTCGAAGCTTGTATTACCCACCCCCATTACCTTTGCAGTATGAGCGCCATGCTTATATCTTTTGAGATATGTATGTAGCCCAAGAGGGCCATGAAGAAATGAAGAAATGAAATGTAAATCAGACTAAAAAGGCCTTTGTATTGTAAATGTAAAATCTAGCCAAAAAAGGGCCAAGTATGAAACTCATTGTAAAATCCATGCAATGTGTTTATGAACACACATGGATTCTGGTCAGCTATACATGTCAGCATTTGTAGTGGTTATTCCTCACCTAGTCCTGCGGGACAAGGAGGTGAGAAGGAGCAAGGGACAAGCTCAAGATTGCCCCCTAGAGTCTCAAGTTACGGTTTGCCGGATACCCAGTTTGGAGGCTCTAGAAAAGAACCTCACGGAGTCTTTGGATACGGATGTGAGTTGTGGGATATTTGTTAGATGAGTAGTGGTGGTTTCCCTGCACTATACCCATTTGTGAGGCACCGCCCTTCCCCGTGTTCTGTCATGGCATACTTACCTCAGTGGACCCTGCTTTCCCGAGATGTCTAATGGTCACATGATCTTTATCCTCGTCTTCCCATATCTTTTACCTTGTTGTCGCCATCACGTAGAGTCAGCAAGGTGGTCAATTCTATGGAGGTGTATAGCATCCTAGTCTTTTGGAGGTGGTGGGCCCACTTCACCAGGGCCTTGTACTATTTTGAGATTTAATGTATTTTTGATCACCATGTTATCATTTATTGCTTAGTAATGTACTAACTTGTTTAATTGAGCCTTGTCACTTCATGCTTGCATACAGGTTTCAGCTAGCATTATAGTTGACCAGATTTGACTTAGTCAAACTGGGTTGACTAGGCCAAAAATGGGCCCGAAAAAATGTTGCGATCGGAATTTCAATTCCGATCATTTATTATCTACAGGGGTTCCATATGAGCATGCAACTGACGGAATTGCAAAACATTGAACCGTTTGAGAGATTTTTAATTATTATTGGTCAACTTTGACCTGTTTTAATTAAAAATCATGGATTTGGGGCAAATAATGCGAGAGTAATGGATTGGGGTCGTTTGAGTGGTCATCCCTACTGCTTTTGGGGTCCACGATCACATTGCAGCAGACGGTTCGGCAAACCGGGCAATAAAAGTGGGTCAAAAGCCCAATTTTCATCTTCAGCCATATAAACTAGTAAAAAATACATTGAAACCAGAATTTGACTAAGGAAACTATAGGTAAATGGCAAAATTAAAGGTTGGCATTGGTAAAGGTAATTGCTAAGGTATTTTTGGTAATGTTTGAGGTAATATTTGGGCATTGCGGGCCCCTCCCATATGACAACTCACCACTTGAGTTCGATTTGGCCCATAGGGGCGTTTTTCTCCTTAGTGGGGAATTCGATTTTCTTGTTTTTGATGGTGGTACCCTTCTTGTATGAGGTTGGGGGGATAAAACTACATATAGACACCCCCCAACCTCTCTTGTATTGATGTATGGCCCACAATGGGCGCCTCTCTCTCCATAGTGCACTTCTCCTTGGGGCAATTTGCACCCCCCTCTAGGGATGCATCTCCACCATTCGATTTTGTGGATGGGGAGATGATCTCAAACCTCCGTTTTGGGGGGAAACCTATCTTGAGAGTGAGCCATCTCTATAAGAGAATGCACTCACCTCCATTGTACCTCTTTGGGCATTTTTTAGAGTTAGAATAGAAGAGAAACGTTGCTGCTCTACTTGGCTCTTGTGTGATAGCTTCTTGATATTGTAGATTGCCATACTATCTTGATGCACTAGTTGTAGTTGGTGTTTGTTTCCAGCACTATATTTCTCACCATTGTTTGCAGCAAGCAAAGTCTTGGAGGAGGGCGCACCATTTGGCTGCCATTGTTGCTCCACTCTCCGGATCGGTATCACAAGGGAAGTGTTTTTGCTATTTCAACCAAGTATTTTTCCTCATTCTTATTTATATTGCTGTAGATTTACTTGTTTGTCAACACTAATTTGATTTTCTTGTCCATTGGTGTTTGCAGGCAAGGAAGACGAGTTGGTGGGGAGAGAGCAAATCGATTTCAGCTGGGACATCTTCAACTGCTGCTATTTGATCTCCGGGACGTACAAACCTCTTCAAAATCAAAATTATCAGCTAGTTCCAAGTAGGTGTTACTTCTTCTTCTCTTGCATTTCAATTTCTGAATCTTGTTTAAGAGAGAAAACCCATATAAAATCTCTAAAAATTAAAATCTACAAAATCCACCGTTAGAATTAGTTTATTTTGAAAACCCACAAATGATTTATGCTTAAAAGCCTACATCCTAAATTTCATTTGATTTGGACTCCATTTGCCCACCGAATCAACACTAGTCTACCTGGCAAAAACGCCCCCCCTGGGGCGTTTTTTTGTTTCATCTTGTTTGGGTCAGTTTGGGGTTATGAGTACTTGATATTTGGTTTCAGAACATCATTTTACTTTCGGATGTCGAGTTTCATTGGCTGGAAGTGAATATAAACGTCTTTTTTTCTATGCCCTAGGTCCATTTTTTCACCTTTTGACTCATTCCCTAGGGTTCTGTTATCACACAACTTGTAGTTGCCCCTAGTGTTATCCCATCCAGGACGGTAGAGGAGATGGGCAACTAAAGAGGTGACCCAAGAGATGCCACGGTTCCCAATGCAAGGTGGGAGTCACGTCAACCGAGGCACTCTTCACTTTAGATCTAGATGAATCAAGACCTAGGGGGAGACCCTATTA
Source organism: Larix kaempferi (assembly GCA_027924585.1). Taxonomy (NCBI): domain Eukaryota; kingdom Viridiplantae; phylum Streptophyta; class Pinopsida; order Pinales; family Pinaceae; genus Larix; species Larix kaempferi. The sequence goes on along the minus strand of BSBM01001421.1, from coordinate 1,036,328 downwards.
CCAATCAAAGATGATTGGACCCAAACAAAGGTTCCTAGGGATGAGTAAGTGGTAAGTTACGGAAACCAATGCAAGGTAAGGTGGACCTAGAATTTAAAGTATGGTTGAAGGTGGTTTGAGGAATGATTAGTGTTTCAACCAATGTATGATTTAGGCCACATGATTAGTTATAATGATAAGATGTAATACCATATGTTGCACAAGTGGGTCCCACTTTCTTGGGATATGTGAAATGGCTTGATATGGACCCACAAGGTGAAGTTAAGGGATGCAATTGGCACTAGAGGATATACAATGAGTAGATCTATGGATCTAAGTTGAAAATAGGAGTACCCATGTACCGGATCTAAGGTTTGACACAATCCCCAAGGAGTGCGACTTGCTTTGAGGAAGACTAGTGCCTTGTTGGATGGGCTAATGGAGTCAAAAGATATGTCAAAGTGTAGATCGGGACACTTAGAGGTCAAGCCAAGTGGGCTAATAGAGATAGTGTGGTTGGATCTTGCTAGATCTAGGTTTTCATGAAATGACCCAAGTGGACCACAATCCCTTAAAACAAGGAATGCTACCCCCAAGGCAGATCGTCACAAAATGATACTCTAGACCTAGGTTTCGAGGTGTGCCCGTTCCAAATTCACAAAAATCTCAACCACCCACGTCCTCAAAGTGGGCAAACTCAGTCACCCAAGGGAGTGCGACCTTGCTCAAGGAGGGTTAAAAAGGGGATAAGGTGTGTCAAATCAAGTCCAATGGCCACCAAATTATAGATCCAAGTAGCTTAGGCACCGATCTATGTGGATCTAGAAAATCAAGTTAATCCAAGGGTTAGATCTTACTAGATCTGAGTTTTAAGGTGCCTAAGTAATTTGAAAGGGGGTTTTAATCCCTTAAAATGTGGAATGATGCCCACAAGGTAGAAATCACCCAAGTAAAAGTCTTGGGGTAGGTTATCAAATGTATAGATTGCAAATCAAGTGGGATCTCACCTACCCATGTGTTAGATCTAACCAAACAAGCCTCTCCAAGGAAGTGCGATTTGGCTCAAGAGTGCTTTATTGCCTTGAAAAGTGTGTCAATTTTAACCCAATCACCACCAAACTATAGATCCAACTAGGGGTGGATGCTATAGAGGTGGGTTTTTAAAATCTCTTCAAGAGTAAGGCTAGATCTAAGTAGATCTAAGAAAAACCAAAATGAGGGTTTTGATCAATTAGGGTTTTTATGATCTAGAAATTATGGATGGTTCAAAGAAGAAGAAGATCATACCTTTGGAGCATACATGGATGAAGAGATGAATGCTAGTTGAGATGAGGATTACTTTTGCCAAAGTTCAAATGGAGAATTTTTGAAACCCTCTTGCCAAATCGATTTTTCCAAGCCACATATGTGTCCCTCTAACCTGTCAAAACCAAGGAGCAAAACATCAATCAGTTTAACATGTTGAAGGTAGATACAAGCAAGAAAAAGATAAGCAAAGAATAGTTGGTGCAAAGACAAAACCACTCCCTGTTTAACCCAAAACGTCCTCCTCCAAGCTTGAAGGGCAAGCCTCCCCACCAATTCGCACTTGTTGAAGAAGTCTTCTCAACCTATAAAAAGATATGGCAAATATGCAAGATAGCTACAATAGATCCTCTAGTGCAATGGACAAAAGCATTTACAATCAAAACAACCAACATCCACTCCAACCCAAGCATGTACTCCAAAAGATAGAAATTTTATTCCAAGAGCCAAGAGCCAAAAATCTCTAGATGATTTTACAATGAGAGGCTCCCTCCTTAAATAGGATGGGGAGAGAGCATAATCCTAACCACTTTTTACATGAGTGGCTAAGATTAAAAGATCAAAAGATCTAATCAATGGTTGAGATGATCTCAACAATAAAATACATGGATCAACCATAAAATATAGTAATAAATGGATAAAATCGCCCTAGGAGAGGGGATCCCACCAAATCATGATGACAAAATATAAAAATAAGCTTATGGTGGGTCCAAGGGGTAATTTTATCCACCCTTGGTCAATCCCCATAGCACAATAATAACAAAATAGTCATCAATATACCAAATCGTGCCTCTATGGACAAATCGTAGGCCTCCAAAGACCTCAGAAATCATCAGAAAGTGCCATAAGTGATGGATGTGGGCCCCGATGAAGCTGAAACTGCTGGAGAAGTTGCGGAAGACATCCCACTCATCATCACTGATCATCCCATGCCAAAACTTTGCCTCAGTAGCCCAAATCGAATTCCTCTGTAGCCATTTCTACCAATCCAAAACTGCCTCGGGAAGTGTGTACCTATCCCAAACTGCCTCTTGGAGTGCCTGCACTGTCAAGGTGAGGGCACCAGTGCGTCCGGAAGGGGGGTAATATGGTAAAAACAAGTGGCTGGACCACCCCCTCCATTATCAGCGCCCTAGGTGAACCAAATAAAAATCATCTCTGCTCTGACAGGGTCTCCGACAGACCAAAACTGCACTAGGACAGCCTACTAAGGCAAAATCATCACTGTAACTGCTCGGAACTGAAAATAGACTGTCTCATTGGACTCAGAAGGTCCAAAACTATCCAAGATGTGTACTCATACACCATATAGCTCTCTGCATGATCATATAATATACCCAATATACCGGAGCAGGTGAAATAATAATAATCTGTAAATAATCAAATAATGCTGAAAACCATAGATCATCATCATAAACCTGTATCTGATGCATAGAACCATCATGTACATGTACATAGACCATATATCATCTACCTATGTCATCATAAGGTCCAATAATCTCATGTCCTGTGATTGACCTTGGTTAAACTAGGTTTGACCAAGTCAATATCGACCCAATATAACTCAGACTACCATCTAAAGCTGCTGCAAAGTGTCAAAGGTTAATGCATGCTCTACAACTCATTCAAATAACAATTATAACACAAAGTAGTCATTACTGGCGATCTAAATCCAAATATATATTGTCATTAATTATTTATATGACTCAGACTAGACTTTCAGGACCATACTCACTTCATAGTTGTGATCAATTTGCTAGTGAAGGGTGAAGGCTAAAAATAAACTGGCTAGGCCAAAGGGTGACTGACTAACTTAACATTGTGACACTTTGGATATGGGAAAGGGAATACACACCATAGTATATACTGAATGAGCAACAACACAGGGAATGGCGGTGTCTTACAAATGGATAAGTTGTTTAGAGAGTGCTTATTCAACTTAGGCATCATGTATACATCAAGTTGATCCAGGTTCATTAGGATCATTCAATTTCATTTCATGGCCTTTTTGGCCTACATAACCCTTTGGATCTCAGGTGTGCTGATAAGCACAACTAGTTGCAGCTTGCATCTAGGGCATGTTTTTCATACATATGTAAGGTCAGCAATTGTTTAGATATAGCTTTTAAGAATCATTGCTTTTTGGACCTTTCTTATACTCTTCGAGGAGTATTTTTCAGCAGTTCATCGCTCTTGCCCTTTTTAGTTTCCATGGGCGAATTTATCAGTTTCCATAAGTAGCACATGAGCTTTCAGTTTTAGCCAACAACATCTCAAGTGACTAGGGGGAGTTCGAGCCAATGCCAAACATCGGGACAACCGACCAGAATGATTTAGGCCTACAATCCAACTCATTAGAGGTAAGTTTTGTCACCAACTCAGAGCGGAGACACAATAAACAAGGAAGCTCATCCAATACAGAGGCTACGGTGGGGAAAAGATCCTCCATGCCACTAGTCAAGTAGTAAGTCAGGGTGATAAACTAAAAGGTAGGTAATGGATGGATGAAGACAATGAGTAATGGAGCCAACACTAGCAAGCCAAGGTATGGTGGAATGATCACCTCTATTCTCCCTAGGGAGGGTGAGACCAATGAGAATAAGTAGTGAACTTCTTAGTCTAAGTAAGAACAGTAGAATATATATATAATAAGATCAACCAGGTCCACATATCTATATGATCGCCAGATCATGACACTAAGTGCTAAGACATGCCATAAGAATGAATATAAAAGCAATATAACCATAACACCATGATATACCTACTGAATCATATACCTAAATGCTCATCCTCTGAACCATCATCTGTCCTCTGAAATTGCTACTGTAACTCTGGGCACTACTGACTGCTCTGTATAAATGGTATAATGGCTACATCGGTCATCTCTCTGAGTGTCCTCAGACTCAGTCATGGCATGGGGAATACATATGTTGTCCAAAATCTGATAGTGATCCATAGATAGATGCTCATCTCATCATCTCAATGTAAAGGAAGTGGCTGAAGAGTGCTCTGGAATCTAAAAAATAATATGTGGTAGCCCAACTACTATATATGTGATAACAGGTTCTTTCACCTCGCTTCTTGCTGGTCTATTTTTTGTGCTTTAAATCAGCTATTTAATAATCTTATAATCACTAGAAGTGTATTCCAATTGCTGGTCCATCTTTGCTATGTATTGATAAATCATAACGAGCCTCATTTCCCATTGGCAGGGTCCCCAACCACTCTTCTAGTAATTTTCTGTTTGCTGATTTAATTTCGAGCCTTCTAATCTTTCATAGAATTCATCATTTATATGCGTAATCAGATCTGATTTTGTTTCTTCTAGTACATCTTTTCCATCTAGAGTCTCGATTCCACTAGGCTGAAAGTTTTCTCACACTTAGCCATCCATTCTGTCCTTTACTTCGTTATCTTTTGGATTTGGGTGTCTGATTGATTGAGTCTCAACCATCACTGGTTGAGTGGAGTCTCCCCCCTGACTTGGCCAAGTGCCTCGTCTAAAGTGACAGTAGCCTTGTCCGGTGTGGCTTCCGTTCATTTGAGCGGAGGACCTGGCTATTGCCGGTTACACCTTCCTAGTTGTATCCTCTACCGTCCCTATTGAGATATCTACCACAAACAACTAGAGATTGTGTGATAACATTTTTTGCGCCGTTGCCAGGGAGGTAGAGGCCTATCCGTGTCTTTGTTTGAGTTTGAGTTTTGCTTGCTTTTTGCCTCTATCACCACATCAGAACTTAAAACTCAGTTGGCTGATTTTGTTTTGCTTAATTTTACAGTCAACACATTTTGTTCACTCACCACTTCTCCCCTCACGACATTCCACCTTCGGTGAGCAAGGTATCCCGCTCACCTGGCAACTCCACCCCGCGGCTCCACTGGAAGCCGAACCCATCCTGAAATGCCTCGGGAAGCGTGAAACTACCCCAAACTGCCTCTTGGAGTGCCTGCGTTGTCAAGGTGAGGGCACCAGTGTGTCCGGGAGGGGGGGTAATATGGTAAAAACGAGTGGCTGGACCACCCCCTCCAAGCACAGCGCCCTAGGTCAACCAAATAAAAATCATCTCTACTTTGACAGGGTCTCCGACAGACCAAAACTGCATTGGGGTAGCTTACTGAGGCTCAATCATCACTGTAAGTGCCCGGAACTGAAAACAGACTATCTCATTGGACTTGGAAGGTCCAAATCTATCCAAGATGTGTACTCATACACCATATGAATCTCTGCATGATCATATAATAACTCCAATATACCGAAACAAGTGAAATAATAATAATCTGTAAATGATCAAATAATGCTGGAAACCATAAATCATCATCATAACCCTGTATCTCTGCGTAGAACCATCATGTACATGTACATGGACCATATATCATCTATTTGTATCATCACAAGGTCCAACCATTTCATGTCCTGAGGTTGACCTTGGTCAAACTAGGTTTGACCAAGTCAACATGACCAAATAAAACTCAAACTATCATCAGAAGCTGCTGCAAAGTGTCAAAGGTTAATGCATGCTCTACAACTTATTCAAATAACAATTATAACACAAAGTAGTCATTACTGGCGACCTAAATCCAAATATATAATGACATTAATTATTATTATAACTCAGACTAGACTTTCAGGACCATACTCACTTCATAGTTGTGATAAATTTGCTAGTGAAGGGTGAAGGTTGAAATAAACTGGCTAAGCTATAGGATGAATTGATTGACTCAACATTGTGACACTTTGGATATGGAAAAGGGAATACACACTGTTGTCCGCCAAACTGCACACCAGCAGCAGAAACCTTTTAAAAGCTGTCTCCCTCACTGGAAAGTGGGGAGAGGTGTGGCCTTGGGGGCAAGCAATGAGCCAGGTGCTGTCACCTGAATCCCAGCTCCTCCGTTTAGGAAAAACTCCTAACGAAGCCAAGGGGGGTAGTCCCTATTAAAGAGTTGTCTAAGGCTCTTTGTGTGTTTAAATGTTTTTTGGGTGTTGTGATGCGGATGGGTGTTGTTTAGGATTTTTTTAAATGATGACTAGAACAGAATTAAACACGCAATCCACGTTGCAAAATTCACAAGATACAAATCAAAAAATGACAATATACTTTGACTTAGAAATTGAAGTAAAGCATCCACAAGATAGATATTAAGCAAATGACAAAGACATATGGTCCAGACTTCAAAGATGTATAAATATTAAAGACCAGTGCCAAATGGAGTCAAAATAAAACTTGTGATGCTAAAATAAGTCAAAAGTAACTGTTTGTGAGGACGTTTTGCAATTGTTCTTGGTAAATTTTAAGTGTTTTAGATGTTCTTGATTATTAGGATAAGACCAAAGGTATCAAAAGATGGTGGAACCTTACCCAAGAAAAATACTGGCAACCCTAGGTGATCTGTCGGAAGCACCCAGATTCAAAAGGATAGGTGTCCAATGTTTGAACCGCCCTTGAGTCTGACAGTGGATTCCCGGCACCACTTCTCGTGGGAAGAACAGTAATTTGCCTTGGTTGAGGTTTTGGGTAAAAAATTTTAATTAAGTTATCGATTGTACATTATCAAGTCTTCCACCTTTCTGAGTACTAGCCCAACCGTTTCCGGTTGGCAGAGCATACGGGTGTAGGACAAAAACCAAGATAAATTAATTAAGGGGTGTATGAGTGGAAAATTTTATTATTAGAAAACCTTGTTCAACTCTCCGACAGAGAGCGCTCTTGACTCGGTCTTATGACCACAGTTCAAGAGACTTGCTAAACTTAAAATGCCTAATGCAGGGATGATGCAAAAAACTAAGATGCCCTCTGATAAAGGGTGCTCTTGACTTGGATTTTGGCCAAGTTCAAGAGACTTTGGTTTATTTTAAAGAAGCAGAAAGATCGTAGTAGCAGTATATCTTAACTTGAAAAAAGATTTAAACAATAATATTGATCAGCAAGATATGAATACTACCAACAATACTACTTGCAAGATAAAATGAAACTAAGTAAATCTAGTGTTCTACCACACAAGTTTTAATCGACTAGGTGGGATTGATCTCTGAACAAGATCAACCACTAGAAGCCACCAATCCTGGAAACCTTCCAGCTAGCTGGATGTCCACAAGAAGTTGATGGGGGAGCGAGAAGCTACCACAAGACTATGTGGCCTTTGGGATACGATCCCAAAGTTAGCTATTCTCTGGTCAAGGATTGGAAAAGAAACAAGATAATAATAATTGCAAGAAATAAAACTAAACTACCCAAGAATCTCTTTCAGGTCAAAGACCCTACTCGGGAGAGCATGGGGGTAAATAGATATGGAATATAAGCAAAATGACTTATTGAAGTGAATTTAAACTAAGAGCATGAAACCATAATCTAAGCTAAATCAAACCACAAGACCCAACACTCTTCCCCAAATGGGGAAGAAGACCCAAAAGTGGAGGCCTCTTCCACTTGAAATTTTTATTAAACAATTACAAACGCCTTGGGTATAAAACCTTGCAAGGTCTTTTAAGATAATAAGACTTGGAAAACAAAGCTAACTCCTATAAGCTATTACAAAGGATAGTACAAGATGATATCACGTTTTAGCTCATCCTCATGGTTCGTTTCAGTTTTGCTTTGTTTGGACCTCTTCTCTTCAAGATTCTCTCAAGCCCCTTTTCTCTTCAAAAGCACCTACAACAACATTCAACTCAAAACACCCTTTAGCATTAGATAAATAATCAAAAAATTTAAACTAATCCTAGAATGCAAGAGATCAATACTTTTTGGATCTAAGGTATTAAAACAAAATGCTCGCTTTTTGTTTTTCTTTTTGTAATGAGAAATCTAAATGCAAAGATATAAAATAAACTATGAAATTGACAAACAATGCAAGACTAAGCTCAAAAATGAGATCTAAAATGTAATTGAAACTAACAATGAGATGCAAACAAGACTAGATCCTAACTATGCCAATGCAATATGAAGATTTAAACACTAACTTTTTCAAGAGAAAATGCTACTAACTAGGGCTAACACCTAGCAAGTTTTGTTGTTTATTGTGATTTTTTAGGGCTCTCAAGGATGGACGAAAGGGAGACTTGGGGCAAACCCAAGGGAGAAAGAAGGAAAAGGAGAGAAAGCCAAACGAAGGGGATGAAGGAAGGTAGGAGAGTGAGAGGAGATGGAGTGGGACGAAAGGTAGGTGAAAGAAGGGAAGAAAAAAAAGAAGGAGCTAAGGGAAGGTGACGAGAGGAGGACTTAAGGGAAACAAGAAGAGAAGGAGATGGAAAAAAGGGGGAAAACGAAAGCTTAAAAAGAGCTAAAACGAAGACCTAAAAGAAGAGGAGAGAAGTGGGACGAAGCTAGGGGTGAGAAACTAAGGAAGTGATGGCTAGGAGAAAGTGGACTAGCAAGTCAAAGAAAGATATTTCAAGGAGAAAAAGAGAGCTAGAAGATAGAAGCTCATGAACCACGGTTTCCAATAGTTTGAATGAAGTTTTTGTTGGAGAAGGCAAGAGGTACTTTGGAGAAGCTCACAACCCTGCAAACAAATTATTAAGATAAATGGAACACTTGATCGGTGAAGGTATTAGATGCCAATAGCTCTCAATGATTGAATTCCCTAAAGACACAAAAACTCAATGCAATAGATTAGAAGCCTAAGTACTAGATTGTTAGTCCTCAATAAGCATCATAATCAAATTTGCATAATAAGAATAGGGTGAAAGAGATATTACTTCACATGAGATGAAGACACAATGCCAAGAGCCCAATCAAATGACCTCCAAAGTCTCAAAATATTTTATTAAACAAGAGCTTACAATTTTCACCAGAGTTTCTTTGCACCAAAATCCTTGAGATAATAACCCAAAATGGGCCTCTCTTTATAGTAAAACATACTAGAAACCTAAGCCTAAACCCTAGGTCGAATTAGTAATGAGCATGGAGGTCGAATCCCAATCAATTAGTGGCTTGGAGAGATAGACAAGGCCAAAGTCGAGCTTTGAGGTTGGTAGGAAAAGGCATGTGGCAAACTCGACTTTGAGGTAGGTTGAGAATGGTAATGCTACCCAATACCATCACTCCAACAAGGAAATGGCGAACTAAGGTAGAGGAGGCGTGATCCATGTGGAGGGGCGAGTTGATGTGTGATGGAGACATGTGGAGGGTATTGGGTGCTAACTCGAATCTAATGGAAGCCAAGGCCACTCGTGATTACATGGGAAGTATCACTAACCAACCAACAAACTCCAACAAGGCTTAAACTCGAGTTTAATGGGGATTGACGTGAGGATTTTAGGATATGCGAGTGGGTTGTGAGGGATAACACGTGTGAGATGGTAGGTGTAACTCGAATCATGAAGGGAGCCAATCTATGGTGGGTGTGGTGAGTCATGAGGGCGCCCACCCTATCATTAATACAAAACCACCAACCCAAACATCAAGTGACACATCAACAAATCGATTTTTGCATGGAGAGGGCGAATTGCTTTGAAAGGATCTTTAACTGGTGACTGGATGGTTGACTAGAAGGATTCGGAGTTGATTGGAATCTTCCTAAATGCTCATTGCCATGTCATTTAGCCTTTTATTTTAATCAAATTGATTAATTTTGGAGAGATTTGGATTATCTCCAAAATAATCAATTTTATTATTTGAATTAATAATTTCTCTGTAAATGACTTTTTAGAGAAAATATTAATTACGGGGCTGAATGGACATCCGAAAGTTGGGTTTAGCTGCTCCATAGGTCATGTGTGATTTTTGGCTTATCAAACGAGCCATCAATCATTGAATTTGGACCCCGGATGACTGACATATTACAAATAATTATTTCTCTATTTAAACTATAGAGAAATTTATTAAATTTAAAAAATAATTAAAACCCAAATTTCGACGGACCCGATAAAATTTTTTCGAAAATTTTTCTGAGGGTTTTATGGACCTAGGACATGACCGACACCTATTCTAACAGTGTCTAGTAGGTTTATATACATTAGTTGGCCTCTAATAACCCCCCATGGCCAAATTTTCAAAATCGGGCATTCCAGCTTTGGAGGAGCGGGAGAAAACCTCATCGATTATACCTCGCCTTAAGCAAAGCATAATTGACAAGGGAAAAAACTCCTTGGAATACCTTAGTTGCTTAATCTAGTCATGAGAAACCGAGGCACTCAGATCCTACTAGCACACTTTATTACAAACCCCCATGGGGCCATGGTCATGTCGACTCAAAAAACAAAACAAGCTAACCACAAAATGCTGGATCATCTGATACACTGGAATCAAACATTCATCATGTTTGTCAAATGGCGGCTCTCCAGAAAATCCAATTATGGTACAAAAAAGTTGGTAACACACACCATAGTATATACTAAATGAGCAACAACACAGGGAATGGAGGTGTCTCACAAATGGATAAGTTGTTTAAAGAAGGTTTATTCACCTTTAACAGATGCACACAATCCATAATACAAATGAGGCCAACAATTATTTAGATATAGCATTCAAGTTCCATTGCTTTTCGGGCCTGAAGTTTCCATAGCCTTTGATCTATGTGTGTTTATAAACACATTGCATAGATTTACATTTATTTAGGCTTTCTGCTGCAGGTGTGTTTTTAAGGCACTTGTTTACCTGAGCACTTCTATGTGTATCACAAACAGCTTGTTTACCTAGGTATTTACATTTCCAAAAGATATAACATTTTATTTTCATGGCCACTTTTATTTGGCATGCCTTTCATTCATGTGTGTTGAAAAACACATTGCATGAACGGGCTTTTTATACAAGATATAACATTTCATTTTCCAGATTTTGTATTCATGGCAGCACCAAAAGTCTCAGGTTTAGCCAACACAACTCTAGTGACTAGTGGGAATTCACGAGGAACTCCAACTCACCATAGGTAAGTTTTTTCACCAACTCAGAGCCAAGACACAATAAACAAGGAAGCTCATCCAATACAGAGGCTACAGTGGGGAAAAGTCCTCCATGCCACTAGTCAAGTAGTAAGTCAGGGTGAGACTAAAAGGTAGGTAATGGATGGATGAAGACAATGAATAATGGATCCAACACTAGCAAGCCAAGGTATGGTGAAATGATCACCTCTATTCTCCCTAAGGAGGGTAAAACCAATGAGTATGAATAGTGAACTTCTAAGTCTGAGTAGGGACAATATAATATATATAATAAGATCAACTAGGTCCACATATCTATATGATCGCCAGATCATGACACTAAGTGCTAAGACATGCTATAAGAATAAATATAAAAGCAATATAACCACAACACTATGATATACCTGCTGAGTCATATACCTGAATGCTCATCCTCTAAACCATCATCTGTCCTCTGAAACTGCTACTGTAACTCTGGGCACTACTGACTGCTTTGTGCAAATGGTATAATGGCTACATTGGTCATCTCTCTGAGTGTCCTAAGACTCAGTCATGGCAATGGGGAATAGATATACTGTCCAAAATCTGATAGTGATCCAATATAGATGCTCATCTCAACATCTCAATGTAAGGGAACTGGCTGAATAGTGTACTGGAATTTGACAAAAAATGTATGGTAGCCCGGCTACTATATATGTGATAACATCTGGCTCCGGCTGGGACAAGTGCTCTGCTGAATGAGCGCTTGAGAACCTCAGAATCTCTGGTCCTCGAACTTTGCTACTCGAATCCTTGATCCAGCATTCTACCATTTTGCTTCCAGCCTTTTATTTTGCACCTATTTCTGTATTCACAAACATCAAAATACCTCATGCAGCATGTATGGGAAAAATATAAAATCCAAGTGAAATAAAATCTATTCTATGACAGAAATATAAATGCATGAGATATAAATGCAGAAAGTAAATTAAATTACTAGCATAACTTGCAAAGTTTGAAATTTATTGTGCAGGAAAAAGAAAATGACAAGTACTCAGTTAAACTAGGAGCTTAAGAAAAGATAATAAAAAGGTGCCAGACTCAATGGCTGAAAAGACTAACTACTGCCCGAGTAGGCTTATTTGGTTTCCTACCTACTTTAATCTACCAGGCAAGGCAAGCAGAGAGATCCCAACTATGTGGGATCAGGGATATGGTCCTGTTATCACATATATAGTAGCCGGGCTACCATACATTATTTTTCTCATTCCAGTACACTATTCAGCCAGTTCCCTTGCATTCGAGATGCTGAGATGAGCATCTATATTGGATCACTATCAGATTGTGGACAGCGGTTATATTCCCCATGCCATGACTGAGTTTCGGGACACTCAGAGAGATGCCCGATATAGCCATTATACCATTGGTACAGAGCAGTCAGTAGTGCCCAGAGTTACAGCAGCAGTTCCAGAGGACAGATGATGGTACAGGTTGATGTGCATTCAGGTATATGACTCAGCAGGTATATTATTGTGTTATGGTTAGATTGCTTTTATACTTATTCTTATAGCATGTCTTAGCACTTAGTGTCATGATCTGGCGATCATATAGATACATGGACCTGGTTGACCTATTATTTATATTATATTGTCCCTACTCAGACTTAGAAGTTAACTATTCATACTCATTGGTACATACCCTCCTTAGAGAGAATAGAGGTGATCATTACACCATACTCTGGCTTGCTAGTGTTGGCTCCATCATTTCATTGTCTTCATCCATCCGTGGCCTACCTTTTAGATTATTACCCTGATTTGCTACTTGACTAGTGACATGGAGGACCTTTCCCCACTGTAGCCTCTGTATTGGATGAGCCTCCCTGTTTTTTGTGTCTCGGCTCTGAGTTGGTGACAAAACTTACCTATGGTGAGTTGGAGTTCCTTGAGAATTCCCCCTAGTCACTAAAGTTGTGTTGGCTAAACCTGAAACTTTTAGTGCTGCCATCAATACAAAATCTGGAAAAATGAAATGCTATATCTTGTATGTGAAAGAAATGCCAATTGAAAATGGCCATGAAAAATAAAATGTTACATCTTTTGGAAAAATAAATACCTAGGTAAACAAGTTGTCCATGACACACGTAGAAGTGCTCAGGTAAACAAGTGCCTTAAAAACACACCTGCAGCAGAAAGCCTAAAAATAAATGTAAATCTATGCAATGTGTTTGTAAACACACATAGATCAAGGCTATGGAAACCTCAGGCCCAAAAAGCAATGGAACTTAAATGTTATATCTAAACAATTGCTGGCCTTGTTTGTATTATGGATTGTGCGCATCTGTGAAGGTGAATAAACCCTCTTTAAACAACTCATCCATTTGTGAGACACAGCCATTCCCTGTGTTATTGCTCATTCAGTATATACTATGGTGTGTATTCCCTTTCCCTTGCCAAAGTGTCACAAAGTCAAGTCAGTCAAGTCATCCCTTAGCCTAGCCAGTTATTTCAGCCTTCACCCTTCACTAGCAAATTGATCACAACTATGAAGTGAGTATGGTCCTGAAAGTCTAGTCTGAGTAATAATAATAATTAACGACACTATATATTTGGATTTAGATCGCCAGTCATGATTACTCTGTGTTATATTGGCTATTTGAATAAATTGTAAAGCATGTATTAACCTTGACACCTTGCAGCAGCTATGGATGATAGTCTGAGTTGTATTTGGTCTTGGTTAGACCTAGTTTGACCATGGAGGACCATGGGACATGAGATGTTGGACCTTATGATGATATGGATAGATGATATATGGTCTATGTACACATACAGGATGATTCTATGCAACAGCTACAGGGTTATGATGATGATTCTTGGGATACAGCAGTGTTTGGTCATTTACAGATCATTATTATGGGCCTTGTTCCGGTACATTGGATATTTATTTTGATCATGCAGAGATTCATATGGTGTATGAGTACACATCTTGGATGGATTTGGACCTTCTGAGTCCAATGGGACAGTTTGTTTTCAGTTCCGGGCACTTACAGTGATGATTTAGCCTCAGTAGGCTGTCCTAGTGCAGTTTTGGTCTGTTGGAGGCCCTGTCGGAGCAGAGATGACTTTTATCCGGTTGACCTAGGGCGCTGATGATGGAGGGGGTGGTCCAGCCACTTGTTTTTACCATATTACCCCCCTCCCGGACACATTGGTGCCCTCACCTTGACAGCGCCATCACTCCAGGAGGCTGTTTGGGCAGTTTCACGCTTCCCGAGGCATTTCAGGATTGGTAGAAATGGCTATTGAGGAAATCGATTTGGGCTACTGAGGCAAAGTTATGGCATGGGATGATCAGTGATGATAGATCGGGACCTTCTGCGCCTCCTCCTGCAGTTTCAGCTTCATCGGGGCCCGCATCCATCACTTATGGCACTTTCTGTGGATTTTTGAGGTCTTTTGAGGACCACGACTTCACCTTGGAGGCATGATTTGGTATATTCATGATTATTTATTGGTTATTGTGCCATGGGGATTGACCAAGGAGGGATAAAATTACCCCTTGGACCCACCATGAGCCTCTTATGATATTTTGTCATCATGATTTGGTGGGATTCCCCTCTCCTAGGGCGACTTTGTCCACTTATGTTATATTTTATGTGTGATCCATGTATTATGTTGTTGAGCTCATCTCAACCATTGATTAGACATTTGTATCTTTTAATCTTAGCCACTCATTCAAAAAGTGGTTAGGGTTTTGGTGCCTCTCCTTCCTATTTAAAGGAGAGAGCCTCTCATTGTAAAGGGACTTTTGGCTCTGGATTATTGGAATAGAAAATTATTATTGCATCTATCTCCAATGTTGTGGTGAATGTTTTTGGTGTTCGTTCGTTGGTTCTTCCTTTGCACTGAGTTATTGGAGATCTTGTTTGCCATATCTATTGTACCACGATTTTGCATCTACAGGTGGAGGCCGATTTGCTTGGAGGAGGAGGTATTGGTAGGGGAAGACTCTCCCTACTTCTTCTTTGGAGCTCTTCGTTGGTAACAGGGAGTATTACTGTCCCAGGACCTTCTATTTCATGTTACTATTTGCATTTCTCTTGTATTTCTTCCATACCTGCTCTTACTGATTGAATCTTTATTCCTTGGTTTGACAGGTAGAGGAAGGCGCACTTGTGGACTTGGGCATCAAATTGGTAAGCACATCAACAATCTCTCATTTGATCTCTGCGGGAATCTTCCTCAACATCAAGGCATCTCAACCACATCATTCAGGTATGATCTCAAGGTAAGTTCTATCTCCATAGTCTATCCAATTGTCAAAAACACTTAAAACCCTAATTAATTAAAACCCCAATTTTGTATTTTCTTAGATCTATTGAGATCTAGTGGGTTGTTGGGCATGATATTGAAAACCCACCTCTATAGCATCCACGGCATCTCGGATCTATAGTTTGGTGAGGATTGGCTTCCGTTTGACCCCTCTCCCAAGCCAACTTAGCTTCTCCCAAGGAAGGCGCACTTCACCATTTGAGCAAGTTGACCTAGATCTAGAACATGGGTGTTTGAGATTCCACTTGATTTGACATCTACACATCAAATAACATACACTCAGGTTGTCCCTTTCTTGAAATTCACCTTGTGGGCCCCATTCCACATTTTAAGGGATTTAATCCCCATTTTGGACCACTTGGAACACTTAAACTCAGATCTACAAAGATCTAACCGGTGGATTGCCACGAAATTATAGATCCATACTCCTACTTGACTGATCTACCCGGATCTAAAGTTTGGATGCCATCCAACATGATTTGACCCACCTAAACCCAAATTGAAGCCTCCTTAGGTAAAGTCGCACCACCTTGGAGAAGTGAGTTCACTCACTTCGAGGAACTGGGTACTTGAGATTCTTGCAGATCCGGAACCAGAATAATTCAAAACCTAGGTCTAGACTGTCACTTTGTCAAATCTTGCCTTGGGGACTGCATTCCTTGTTTTAAGGGATTGTGGTCCACTTGGGTCAAACCTAGATCTAGACACATTTAACCATCAAGACCTATACTGTCCACTTGTCTCATGTTGTAGGAGTCCTAACCATAAGTCAACCCCGCTTTGACTCCACTTCCCAATTCCCAAGGCACTGGTTTATCTCCAAGACAACCCAACTCTCCTAGATGGTTGGATTGACTTGTGGTTTGACTTTTGCATGGTGAACTATACCCTTAAAGCAATCATGAATCATGGTCAAGCTTGTCTTATGTACTAGTTAGCCCCAATACATTCCTCAAAACTATCCTGCATTGGACACAATTCCCAAGGCAGTGGATCTTTTGACATTGACCTAGTACACTCATCCTAGATCTCACTTCAAACATTATAAGTCACTCTCACATCAACCATGAACTAAAGCTATACCCATTGAACCCCTCACTTGGCTTGTGACTTCAACCTATTAGGTCTAGGATAAACCATACACCTAACTTCACTTAGAAATACCCTGATTTGGTGTTTTGGTTTTGATCTCTCCTATCGGGAGTAGATCGGGTCTCCCCCTTTGTTGTCTGGGCTAGATAACATAAAGCGAAGGTTGCCTCGACTGGCGTGACAACCATATATTGGAGGTCGAGGTGATCGTGGTTGCACCTTTTGAGTTGCCCTTCCCTATTGCCATCCATGACTGGATATATCCATAGGGGTAACTACAGTTTAGGTGATAACATTTTGGCGCCGTTGCCGGGGACGCAATAGGCTTACCCTAGTCCTTCCTGCATATACAACGACACATATCTTGGTAGAAGAGTTAAATCTACCTGGCGACTCCCAATCGTGACTCCGCTGAGGAGCGAACTCATTTACATCCTTACAACACAAGAAGTAAAGTAAACTTAGATCAAGTTGAAGGAACCCCAATCACATATCGTAAAAGAGATCCTAAAGCACAACCATCGAACTTCCTCTGGAAATTGGTTAACGATTCTCCAAACAGAACTTTAGGATCCCCTTTGATCAAGTCGGTTCCTCCCTCATCTCCTAGTTCAAACTTAAACACAAACTTACCAAATCCAATGGCCGGAACAAACCCGGGAAACCAGAATGTTCCTCCACCACAAGCTCCTAGGATTTTTGGAAGAAAGGCAAAACCATCTCCTTTAGACTTTTCCCAAATCCAGGGTGCACCCCATGACATGCCTGAAAAGTATTTTGAAAAGGTTCCCAGATTTGATGGAGTATCCGCTATATCAATTGAAGACCACATTGATAAAGTATGGGAACACATGGAAGCATATGGAGCATCTGAGGAAGATGTGTTCATGAGGGGTCTTCTGGCATCCTTGGAAGGAGATGTTAGGAAGTGGTTTGACAGGTTGCCTGCCTCATCCATTGATGGGTATGACAACTTTGTCAACAAGCTAAACAGTGAGTGGTCCCGAAAGTTAGATGGGAAATTTCTCTTACACCAACTTTTTGACATCAAGAAAAGAGAAAATGAAACAGTCCATGAGTTTAACATAAGATTTGACAAGACTGTAGCTGTTATCCCTGAAGAAATTAGACCAAAAGATCAAGCAGTTGTCATTCACTACTTGAATGCTTTTGAGGGATGGGTTGGTTATCAACTAAAGGATAAGAACCCAAATGACTTAAAGACCGCTCAATCAAATGCTAAAATGGCTGAGCAAAATGTAGCATCCATGGGGAAACAAAACTTTTTCGATCAGTTCACCCCATCCACTTCTAGATCTGACCCTAGACTCCGAAAACCAAAGGAACCTGTGAGTGTGCCAAAGGAATCCAAGGATACTTTAGAAGTCATGCAAGAAATGATGAAACAATTAACTGTCCTAACTAAGAATGTGGCAAGTTTGAATTACCCTGAGAGACATAGGAATCCTTATGGCCCTAAACCTTACTGGAATAATAATAGAAGGCCTGATGGGGATAGGGATAGACGACGACCTGAGTACCCAGAAAACTCTGAAAAGAAAGAAGTCAATTGGTGTGATGAAGAAGAAGAGATACCCTCTGACACCATTGACCATGATGACCAACCAGAAAACATCAACTTTATAAATGACTTATCTTATGATGAAGACTTTGGAAGAATCCTTTTAGAAGAAGAGCCATGGGAGCAAGAAGATGATATTGTTGAAGAACCTAGCTCCACATGTTGTGCCTTAGAACTCCCAAAACCTAAAGAGCAACCAAAGTATCAAATCTACAAACGAGGAAGTACTTCCCAGCCTTCTTTCCTTGATAAACATAAAAAGATTGATGATAAAAAGGAAGAAGAAGATCTTGCCATAGATGATTATGATCTCAAGATTGATATGAAGAAAGAGTTAAGCAAGATAATGTGTAACATCCCTGTCACTGAGTTAATGAAGGTGCCCTCTGTTAGATGCCAAGTAGAGGAATTTTTCAACTGTATTGGCCAAGAGAAAACTCCTGAACCGGTCCTAGAGTCATGTCATATCCGAAAGCTTAGTGGAACACAACCTAGTGAAACAGAGAAGGATCCACCAATAAACATCCATTCAGCCATTTATGAAAGAAAAAGCGGTGGTCACTCCCCCTTTTACCTTACCTTGCACATTCAAAACATGCTCCTTCATAATTGTATGTTGGATTCTGGAGCAGCGATGAATGTTATGCCTTTACAGTTATGAAGGAAATGGGACTGGAAGTGACTAGACCTTATGGAAATGTCTGTGGTATAGATTCCCGACGAGTGCCATCTTATGGTTTGATCAAAAACCTTAGAGCTGATCTTTTCGCATGTTCAGACATTTCCACCATGATGGATGTAGTGGTCATTGACTTGCCCCCAGCATATGGAATGCTTTTATCTAGAAAGTGGGCAGCTGGTCTAGGTGGATACCTTATGATGGACTTATCATTTATTTGTGTTCCAAACCCTGATGGAGCTTTGATTCGGGTTAACAGAGAACCCTGTTATAATGAGCATGTTGAGTCTTTTGATGAAGGGCTAAAAAACACATATGGGGATGAATTGTTAAATAATGCCAAAACTAACCTTGTTGAAGATGAGGATGAATTATATGAAGTTGATCAAAGTATGTGTATGGTCATGGAAGATTCTGATTCTCTTTGGGAAGATAAGCAAATGATTGAAATAACAAGAACAATTGGAAATGAATTTGTTGAGGAAATGGATGAATTGAGAGGATATGAAAATCAACCCCAGGATCATGAACAAAACAATGAAACCATTCAAGAACCTGCTATAGAAAATCACACACTTGAAGGGGTTGAGGATGGCATAAGAAATATAGGAAGAGATGAGACTTTGTTTGATGATCAAAGCATGGAACAAACTCCCCCAATAGAAAACCTTCATGAGCAAATAAATAATGAGGAGAATATTGAAAACTCAATACATGAAGATGAGTTTGATGATATTAGGAGGGGAGAAAGAATTCCTTTCACTGTTAGGGAATGGTTTGCCTTGACTGATCACAACAGAGAGAGAGAAAACCAAGGGCTTGCACCTATTTACCCATGGGAAAACAATCTTGCAACATCTACTAGGGTTGAAACAAATGAAGAGCCTGAAGCCACTTATTTTTCCGATACAGAAGATTCTTTATCTCATTTATCCTTAGAAGACGGTAGCCTAATTCAAGTCCATGATAACTCTCTGAATTGGGAAGAGGATGCCCTAGCTAATGATGCTCCTGAAGGAGACTATAATCTAAATAACCTTGCTATTTTTCAAACTCCTTCAGAGCCTCAAAGCCATGCTTTATCTACATATCCGCATATCCCTAGTTTCCTCCTACCGTCTGAGTCATCTAGTCATCATACTCATGATCTTTCTCACATTCCCACTTCCTCTACATCTCATTCTGAGTCAGTTTCTCCCAGACTGGAAAACATGGTTATTCCTGTTCCTTCAGGGGAAGGTTCTAGTCATAACACTGTCATATCTAGAGAGCCACCTCCCTTGGAAGAACATAGAGACTTCTTGACTGTAGGAGAGGTGGTTAAGAGAATTGTGTCTCCCCATGGGGAAGAGCCAAATGAGGTAATCCAAGAAACAAGAAGGGAAGTTAGGGAAGTCCTTATTGGCACAGTTGCTATTTCCTTAGATGGTGGTCCACCCAGAATTGATGCAGTTCCTTCTAGGAGAAACTCGAGGATTGTCACACCTCAACCGCAAAACCCTGCTGAAATCCATCCCATGCCTATTCGTAGCATTGGAGTTATTTCTGAGTCAGTCAATAGAAATAATTTTCCTACAGGAAGTCAAGTCATCATTCCCAACCATTTATTGCATATAAGATCGGGACAAGCTGATGACTTATGGGTTGGACCTTTCACAGTAGAGCGATGCATTGATGGCATGTGCTTTCTGACCACTGGTAGTGGACGACGTATTTTATATCCTGTCCATCAGAGGGACTTGAGGGATCACATCCCTGATCCCACATAGTTGGGATTTCTCCGCTTGCATTGCCTGGTAGTTTAGGGTAGGTAGGAAAACAAATAAGCCTACTTAGGCAGTAGTTAGTCTTTTCAGCCATTGAGTCTGGCACCTTTTAGTCTCTAAGCTCCTTTGTAAGCTCCTAGTTTAGCTGAGTACCTGTCACTTTTTCTTTTCCTGCACAATAAATTTCAAATTTTGCAAATTATGTTAGTAGTTTAATTTACTTTCTGCATTTGTACTTTATGCATTTATATTTCTGACATAGAACAGATTTTATTTCAGTTGATTTTATTATTTTTCCCACACATGCGGCATGAGGTATTTTCTTTAGATGTTTGTGAATGCAGAAAATAGGTTGCAAGAATAAAACTGGAAATAAAATGGTAGAGTGCTGGATCGTGGATTCGAGTAGCAGAGTTCGAGGACCAGAGATTCTGAGGTTCTCAAGCGCTCACTTCAGCCGAGCACTTGTCCCAGTCGGAGCCAGATGTTATCACATATATAGTAGCCGGGCTACCATACATTATTTTTCTCATTCCAGTACACTATTCAGCCAGTTCCCTTGCATTCGAGATGCTGAGATGAGCATCTATATTGGATCACTATCAGATTGTGGACAGCGGTTATATTCCCCATGCCATGACTGAGTTTCGGGACACTCAGAGAGATGCCCGATATAGCCATTATACCATTGGTACAGAGCAGTCAGTAGTGCCCAGAGTTACAGCAGCAGTTCCAGAGGACAGATGATGGTACAGGTTGATGTGCATTCAGGTATATGACTCAGCAGGTATATTATTGTGTTATGGTTAGATTGCTTTTATACTTATTCTTATAGCATGTCTTAGCACTTAGTGTCATGATCTGGCGATCATATAGATACATGGACCTGGTTGACCTATTATTTATATTATATTGTCCCTACTCAGACTTAGAAGTTAACTATTCATACTCATTGGTACATACCCTCCTTAGGGAGAATAGAGGTGATCATTACACCATACTCTGGCTTGCTAGTGTTGGCTCCATCATTTCATTGTCTTCATCCATCCGTGGCCTACCTTTTAGATTATTACCCTGATTTGCTACTTGACTAGTGACATGGAGGACCTTTCCCCACTGTAGCCTCTGTATTGGATGAGCCTCCCTGTTTTTTGTGTCTCGGCTCTGAGTTGGTGACAAAACTTACCTATGGTGAGTTGGAGTTCCTTGAGAATTCCCCCTAGTCACTAAAGTTGTGTTGGCTAAACCTGAAACTTTTAGTGCTGCCATCAATACAAAATCTGGAAAAATGAAATGCTATATCTTGTATGTGAAAGAAATGCCAATTGAAAATGGCCATGAAAAATAAAATGTTACATCTTTTGGAAAAATAAATACCTAGGTAAACAAGTTGTCCATGACACACCTAGAAGTGCTCAGGTAAACAAGTGCCTTAAAAACACACCTGCAGCAGAAAGCCTAAAAATAAATGTAAATCTATGCAATGTGTTTGTAAACACACATAGATCAAGGCTATGGAAACCTCAGGCCCAAAAAGCAATGGAACTTAAATGTTATATCTAAACAATTGCTGGCCTTGTTTGTATTATGGATTGTGCGCATCTGTGAAGGTGAATAAACCCTCTTTAAACAACTCATCCATTTGTGAGACACAGCCATTCCCTGTGTTATTGCTCATTCAGTATATACTATGGTGTGTATTCCCTTTCCCTTGCCAAAGTGTCACAAAGTCAAGTCAGTCAAGTCATCCCTTAGCCTAGCCAGTTATTTCAGCCTTCACCCTTCACTAGCAAATTGATCACAACTATGAAGTGAGTATGGTCCTGAAAGTATAGTCTGAGTAATAATAATAATTAACGACACTATATATTTGGATTTAGATCGCCAGTCATGATTACTCTGTGTTATATTGGCTATTTGAATAAATTGTAAAGCATGTATTAACCTTGACACCTTGCAGCAGCTATGGATGATAGTCTGAGTTGTATTTGGTCTTGGTTAGACCTAGTTTGACCATGGAGGACCATGGGACATGAGATGTTGGACCTTATGATGATATGGATAGATGATATATGGTCTATGTACACATACAGGATGATTCTATGCAACAGCTACAGGGTTATGATGATGATTCTTGGGATACAGCAGTGTTTGGTCATTTACAGATCATTATTATGGGCCTTGTTCCGGTACATTGGATATTTATTTTGATCATGCAGAGATTCATATGGTGTATGAGTACACATCTTGTATGGATTTGGACCTTCTGAGTCCAATGGGACAGTTTGTTTTCAGTTCCGGGCACTTACAGTGATGATGTAGCCTCAGTAGGCTGTCCTAGTGCAGTTTTGGTCTGTTGGAGGCCCTGTCGGAGCAGAGATGACTTTTATCCGGTTGACCTAGGGCGCTGATGATGGAGGGGGTGGTCCAGCCACTTGTTTTTACCATATTACCCCCCCTCCCGGACACATTGGTGCCCTCACCTTGACAGCGCCATCACTCCAGGAGGCTGTTTGGGCAGTTTCACGCTTCCCGAGGCATTTCAGGATTGGTAGAAATGGCTATTGAGGAAATCGATTTGGGCTACTGAGGCAAAGTTATGGCATGGGATGATCAGTGATGATAGATCGGGACCTTCTGCGCCTCCTCCTGCAGTTTCAGCTTCATCGGGGCCCGCATCCATCACTTATGGCACTTTCTGTGGATTTTTGAGGTCTTTTGAGGACCACGACTTCACCTTGGAGGCATGATTTGGTATATTCATGTTATTTATTGGTTATTGTGCCATGGGGATTGACCAAGGAGGGATAAAATTACCCCTTGGACCCACCATGAGCCTCTTATGATATTTTGTCATCATGATTTGGTGGGATTCCCCTCTCCTAGGGCGACTTTGTCCACTTATGTTATATTTTATGTGTGATCCATGTATTATGTTGTTGAGCTCATCTCAACCATTGATTAGACATTTGTATCTTTTAATCTTAGCCACTCATTCAAAAAGTGGTTAGGGTTTTGGTGCCTCTCCTTCCTATTTAAAGGAGAGAGCCTCTCATTGTAAAGGGACTTTTGGCTCTAGATTATTGGAATAGAAAATTATTATTGCATCTATCTCCAATGTTGTGGTGAAGGTTTTTGGTGTTCGTTCGTTGGTTCTTCCTTTGCACTGAGTTATTGGAGATCTTGTTTGCCATATCTATTGTACCACGATTTTGCATCTACAGGTGGAGGCCGATTTGCTTGGAGGAGGAGGTATTGGTAGGGGAAGACTCTCCCTACTTCTTCTTTGGAGCTCTTCGTTGGTAACAGGGAGTATTACTGTCCCAGGACCTTCTATTTCATGTTACTATTTGCATTTCTCTTGTATTTCTTCCATACTTGCTCTTACTGATTGAATCTTTATTCCTTGGTTTGACAGGTAGAGGAAGGCGCACTTGTGGACTTGGGCATCAAATTGGTAAGCACATCAACAATCTCTCATTTGATCTCTGCGGGAATCTTCCTCAACATCAAGGCATCTCAACCACATCATTCAGGTATGATCTCAAGGTAAGTTCTATCTCCATAGTCTATCCAATTGTCAAAAACACTTAAAACCCTAATTAATTAAAACCCCAATTTTGTATTTTCTTAGATCTATTGAGATCTAGTGGGTTGTTGGGCATGATATTGAAAACCCACCTCTATAGCATCCACGGCATCCCGGATCTATAGTTTGGTGAGGATTGGCTTCCGTTTGACCCCTCTCCCAAGCCAACTTAGCTTCTCCCAAGGAAGGCGCACTTCACCATTTGAGCAAGTTGACCTAGATCTAGAACATGGGTGTTTGAGATTCCACTTGATTTGACATCTACACATCAAATAACATACACCCAGGTTGTCCCTTTCTTGAAATTCACCTTGTGGGCCCCATTCCACATTTTAAGGGATTTAATCCCCATTTTGGACCACTTGGAACACTTAAACTCAGATCTACAAAGATCTAACCGGTGGATTGCCACGAAATTATAGATCCATACTCCTACTTGACTGATCTACCCGGATCTAAAGTTTGGATGCCATCCAACATGATTTGACCCACCTAAACCCAAATTGAAGCCTCCTTAGGTAAAGTCGCACCACCTTGGAGAAGTGAGTTCACTCACTTCGAGGAACTGGGTACTTGAGATTCTTGCAGATCCAGAACCAGAATAATTCAAAACCTAGGTCTAGACTGTCACTTTGTCAAATCTTGCCTTGGGGACTGCATTCCTTGTTTTAAGGGATTGTGGTCCACTTGGGTCAAACTTAGATCTAGACACATTTAACCATCAAGACCTATACTGTCCACTTGTCTCATGTTGTAGGAGTCCTAACCATAAGTCAACCCCGCTTTGACTCCACTTCCCAATTCCCAAGGCACTGGTTTATCTCCAAGACAACCCAACTCTCCTAGATGGTTGGATTGACTTGTGGTTTGACTTTTGCATGGTGAACTATACCCTTAAAGCAATCATGAATCATGGTCAAGCTTGTCTTATGTACTAGTTAGCCCCAATACATTCCTCAAAACTATCCTGCATTGGACACAATTCCCAAGGCAGTGGATCTTTTGACATTGACCTAGTACACTCATCCTAGATCTCACTTCAAACATTATAAGTCACTCTCACATCAACCATGAACTAAAGCTATACCCATTGAACCCCTCACTTGGCTTGTGACTTCAACCTATTAGGTCTAGTATAAACCATACACCTAACTTCACTTAGAAATACCCTGATTTGGTGTTTTGGTTTTGATCTCTCCTGTCGGGAGTAGATCGGGTCTCCCCCTTTGTTGTCTGGGCTAGATAACATAAAGCGAAGGTTGCCTCGACTGGCGTGACAACCATATATTGGAGGTCGAGGTGATCGTGGTTGCACCTTTTGAGTTGCCCTTCCCTATTGCCATCCATGACTGGATATATCCATAGGGGTAACTACAGTTTAGGTGATAACAGGTCCCTTAAGTCCCTTTGATTTACAGGATATAAAATACGTCGCCCACTACCAGTGGTTAGAAA
Organism: Larix kaempferi; assembly: GCA_027924585.1. Classification (NCBI taxonomy): domain Eukaryota; kingdom Viridiplantae; phylum Streptophyta; class Pinopsida; order Pinales; family Pinaceae; genus Larix; species Larix kaempferi. The sequence goes on along the minus strand of BSBM01001421.1, from coordinate 1,010,709 downwards.
GTACATGCCATCAATGCATTGCTCTACTGTAAAAGGTCCTGTTATCACATAACTTGTAGTTGCCCCTAGTGGTATCCCATCTGGGACAGTAGAGGAGATGGGCAACTAAAGAGGTGACCCAAGAGATGCCACGGTTCCCAATGCAAGGTGGGAGTCACGTCAACCAAGGCACTCTTCGCTTTAGATCTAGGTGAAACAAGACCTAGGGGGAGACCCTATAACCAATCAAAGGTGATTGGACCCAAACAAAGGTTCCTAGGGATGAGTAAGTGGTAAGTTACGGAAACCAATGCAAGGTAAAGTGGACCTAGAATTTAAAGTATGGTTGAAGGTGGTTTGAGGAATGATTAGTGTTTCAATCAATGTATAATTTAGGCCACATGATTTGTTATAATGATAAGATGTAATACCATATGTTGCACAAGTGGGTCCCACTTTCTTGGGATATGTGAAATGGCTTAATGTGGACCCACAAGGTGACCTTTGGGGATGCAATTGGCCCTAGAGGATGTGCAATGATTAGATCTATGGATCTAAGTTGAAATTAGGAGTACCCATGTATCGGATCTAGGTTTTGACACAACTCCCAAGGAGTGCGCCTTGCTTGAGGAAGACTAGTGCCTTGTTGGATGGGTTAATGGAGTCAAAAGATATGTCAAAGTGTAGATCAGGACACCTAGAGGCCAAGTCAAGTGGGCTAATTGAGATTGAGTAGTTGTGTCTTACTAGATCTAGGATTTCATGATATGACCCTAAGTGGACCACAATCCCTTAAAACAAGGAATGCTACCCCCAAGGCAGATCGTCACAAAATGATACTCTAGACCTAGGTTTCAAGGTATGGCCGTTCCAAATCCACAAAAATCTCAACCACCCACTTCCTCAAAGTGGGCAAACTCACTCACCCAAGGGAGTGCGACCTTGCTCAAGGAGGGCTAAAAGGTGGGTAAGGTGGGCCAAATCAAGTCCAATGGCCACCAAACTGTAGATACAAGTAGCTTATGCACCGATCTATGTGGATCTAGAAAATCAAGTCAATCCAAGCGTTAGATCTTACTAGATCTGAGTTTTAAGATGCCAAGTAATTCAAAAGGGGGTTTTAATCCCTTAAAATGTGGAATGATGCCCACAAGGTAGAAATCACCCAAGTAAAAGTCTGGGGGTAGGTTATCAAGTGTGTAGATTACAAATCAAGCGGGATCTCACCTACCCATATGCTAGATCTAACCCAACAAGCCTCTCCAAGGAAGTGCGATTTGGTTCAAGAGGGCTATATTGCCTTGAAAAGTGTGTCAATTTTAACCTAATCACCACCAAACTATAGATCCAACTAGGGGTGGATGCTATAGAGGTGGGTTCTTAAGATCTTTTCAAAAGCAAGGCTAGATCTAAGTAGATCTAAGAAAAATCAAAATTGGGGTTTTAATTAATTAGGGTTTGTGACCAATGAAGATAGAATGGATGAAAGAGGCACATACCTTGTAGATCTTACCTCAATTGCTTGTGGCCACCTTGCAAATTGATAGCATTCTCCTATGTGTATATTCAAGAGTGAGATCCAAGAGCTCCAACCAAAACGTCCTCCTCCAAGATAGCCAAATCGTCCTCCTTTTACAAGACAAGATCCAAGAAACAAGTCAAGTAAGATGATTATGAAAATGATAGAAAGATGTAATAGAAAGCATCAACTATGTCACAAAGATACAATAATGATACTCCCTGTCACAAGATCAACCCAAGAGAGAATATGTGGATCCCTCCAACAATAACCCTCAAGAAATCGCCCTCCTCTCCATCAATTCGACTTTCCTGCAAGAAAACTACTAGAAGCACCAAAATCCACAATGATACATAGAAGAGATACTGTATACTCAATATGCAAGAGAATCCACAAGACAAGAGAAATATGCTCCACAAAGAAGTGTTCTATTCCAATATTCTAGAGCTCCAAAGGTGAGCTATACAATAGGGGGTCTCCTCCTTATATAGGATAATAAAGACCAAAACCCTATACCACTTTACAATACTACATCAAATGAGTGGTTGAGATTAAAAGATCTCAATATACAATTAATGGCTAAGATGAACCATAATAACATAACACATGGATCACCCAATATAATGATGACGTCATAGTCTAAAATAATCATGGAGGGTGACGTCATCCACTAGAGGGGGTAAAAGTACCAAAGCCCACCTCATAATGACTAGGACATGACATAAGAAGCACATGGTGGGGCTACGAGGCATCAATCCTTACTAGCTCATCCCCAAGGCACAATAAAATAATAAAATATGTCCAATATAATATAAATGATCAAATCTGTCCTCAAAATCTGTGACAGACAAGCAGTAAAAGACCTCCTGTGATCGTTGTGGGCCTACCCACATGGTGAAAACTGGCTGGAAGATAGTGGGATCACCCTGGAAGACCTCTGTGAAAACCAAATGCCAAAACCTTGCCTCAATTGCCCAAATCGACTTCCTCAGTGACCACTTTATCCCATTTTTTAACCGCCTCGGTAACTGTGAAAGTGCCAAAACTGCCTCCCAGGGCATCTGTGCTATCCAACTGAGCCCACCAGGCTCTCTAGAAGGGGGGGTAAATGGTAAGAACAAGTGGCTGGACCACCCCCTCCTCATACAGCGCCCTAGGTGAACTGGCCTCTCATGGCCCCTGCTGCTCAGGCTGGGAAATCAGCCCCAAAACTGGTCAACAAGTGTAAAACTGCATCAATCACTGTCAGAAGTGCCCAGAACTGAAAGATAAGTGTCTCATTGGATCCAGAAGACCCAAATCCACTAAGAATGTGTACTCATACACCATGGGTTGCCCTAATTGGCCAGCTGTAGGGTCCACCGTATATGGACAATGCATAATCTGATGATCTGAAGTAATAATAAAACCTGCTGAACTGCATCAATCATCATCTGAACCATATATCCATCATATGGCATCATCATCAAGTATGTGGGACCATCAATCATCATCAATAGGTATATATATATGGCCTACATCATCACGGATCCCAATAATATACAACCAAGGATAAATCACATCAGTAGACTAAGACATGCTTCTCTAATCATTCTCACAGCCAAGCTCAAAGTATAACATCCATTTAGTGGCATTAATCAAGTTAGCATATTCCTTTGTTATATAAAATTACTTGCACAATAGTTCAAATGACAAACTCACCCATTGGATATGGTCAAACTGCTAGTGAAGGATGAAGGCTAGGAACAAGGTAGGGCCAAGGGGTTGGCTTGTCTAACTTAACTCAAAAATACTTTGGACTGGGAGAAGGGGGAAGCTACAAACTCTGTGCTGGACAAAATAACACGGGGGATGGGTGTGCCTCACAAATGGATAAGTTGTTTAGAGAGTGCTTATTCAACTTAGGAATCATGTCTACATCAAGCTTGTTGTCCTCCGAAATGGCATGCGTGTCGTTTTAAAAGCCCAAAATGCAACACACCAGCCGAAATGACAACTCTCTCAGGAGAGAGGCCAATGTCACCACACTCCTCTCCTCTTCGCTTCAGGTTGGCTCTTTTCCAACACTAGGGGGGTATCCCTAAAATAGGATCGCTAAGGCAGGTACAATAACGGACAAGGTGAATGGAAGAGGCTGCCTTAGAGAAACGGAAGTAACAAAAGATAGTTTTCAAACGGGTGATGGAAAAGAAGGGAAGATCAATCCTCAGGGAAAGACCAGTGCCAGTATCAGAAGGGGAAATGGAGTCAAAAGAGGACTCATGGAGGCTTTATGCTTCATAAAAAGTGAGACGAATCTAGAATGCATAAACAATCAAATCTTAATCAACATTTCGTACAACCGAATACTGATGTCCATTAAAAAAATAATTGTTCAAGCATAATTAACCAACTTAATCCTAAATGGCTAATCTATTGTGCTTGATAAAGCCCTCACAAGCTAGATTCATTCTACAATTTGAAATACATCACACAAGCACATGAAGGATGCTCAATCTGTCCACAAAACCGGCTGATTTTTTCATTAAGCTCGACAGGGAGAAAAAACCCAAAAATTTTCCATCCATTTACAATGAAAGAGGATGGATTTTATAGGCCTAAGAGGCTCTCTTTAAAACAAAAATAATAAATTAATAGAGAAGAAGTGGAAAAGGTGAATTAGATCCACCTTTTTCTCTCTATCCACAGCGTGACTAACTCCCCCTTATAAAAATAGAACTCAAACTTTTCTAGCAGTTCCAACCCCTACGCTTTTATCAAAAACTCATCAAGAGTGGAGCTCCTCCAATTTTGGCGGCCAAAGGAGCTAGATGAGTATGACCTGCCAACAACTGGCAACCAAACAGTATGCAGGTCAGCTGGTGGATAAGCCCACTGCTTCAATCTCCAAGTGGACACTGATTTGACGTGTGGAGAACAATCTTGTACTCGGCTGCCAAAAGAAAAATCATATCCCAAGTAACAGCTCTACAACAATGGACTCGTGGAATGCTAGCTAGAGCCTAACTCCACGACTCGGCTGATTAACATGTTAAAACCCAAGCTCCAGCATTTTGTATAAAAGAAACTCGGCTGCGGGTGAATGCTGAAACCTATGAATCGGCTGCCAAATTAAATGATGACCTGTGATTTCAAAAAAGGTGGATCCATGCAAAACGAACCGGAACAGACAATTATGGGCTCCGAGCTTCTGGCATTAAATGTAACTCTGCGAAAACACGGCTTCTCCTGTGTAAACGGATGCCAAACGTAAATACAACTCGCCGAGAGGAATATTTGCATGAATACCGGGCTCTAAAAAATGTGACCCCGGCGCGGCTATCCCTGAGCCCGTGCTAGCATAACAATGCTTTAATTCCCTGCGTGTAGACATGATTTATCGTGGCCTGGATCAAAAACTCTTCAACCTAGGATGGATGCCAATGAATGTGACGAAATTCAGTATTGTCATCGGCAGCCCAAAAATTAACGCAGGCAGCGGTTCTTCATACTCATCACTCTCATATCTTATTGTAGCATTTAAAGCTTCAGCATTTTGCAGCTCGGGTTGTTTGCTAAATAAATGATGAAACGAGCCAAATATTCAACTCGAATATCAGTTTTGCTTCATTCCGAGTATTTCTATCTGCTGAAATTTCTTCTTTATATCCCTTACTTCCTTTGCCTTAGCTTGATCGGCTGCATTAAATTCAGGTATCTCTACCTCTGAGTTCTCAACTGTATCTGGTTTCAAAAATCTAGCCAGCGTGCATATGAAGGCGGTCCCTTCTCTGAAATCTATGCAACCTTGAAAATAAGTGATTCATCTCGAAAACGAAGATTTTCAGTGGTCACAAAACCAGCCAAAAATATATTTATCCTCTCTTTGACTGAAAAATGGAACTGTTACTACACCATAGACCGTAGGTTTCCCATACAAACAGCAAGTGAAGTCCAATAAATAATCAAGGACACTAAGATCATGCTCGACAACAATAACGTGGCTGTTGGGACTGAGCAAGGATCAGATTGCTAGTGCAGCTTTTAAGGGGATGCCTTGCATCAAGATAACTTGAGGGTTCATCTGTCGTACCTGGTGTTTGTTGAATGACACTCCTACTTGACACACTTTCCACAGCTCTGTCTGCCTCCACTGCTGCAGATTATGCTCCAGGTGCAGCACTGTCTATCAGAAATTCGATGTTTGTCTTCAAGTGACCACCCATGCAAAAATGGGAGGTAACATCTGGCTCCAACTGCGGGATGTGTGCTCGCCTCGGTGAGTGCACGAGAACACCAACTTCTCTCGGTTATCGCAGACCACTTAAAACCAAAAAACAGTGGGGGGATGGCTCAATTCACATCCCAGAACCACAGATTTATTACACAACAAAAAAAAGCATACTGAAAAATTTTAAATGCTCCTGTAGGGGCTTTATTCATCCTACCTACACTAACCTAACATGAGAAAACAACATGCTAAGTATAGGCCCATAACCAGTGGAGCCATTTCAGCATTTCATCTATGTCAAACTGCTTTTTTCTGCGTTTGTTTGGTGGCAATGATGAAGACATACCTACCCTAAAACAACGCTGTCCTGCAATCTGCTCATGAATAACTTTGAATTGCAACATCAGATTGTCAGAATATAAAAGATCACTGAAGCTTTGGAGTGAAAACTCAGATTGTGCACAAAAGACCTCTATCCATTGACTGATAGGACTTAAGTACAGACCTCCATCACAAATCTTCTCAAGCTGATATGCAAAACTGTTATCTTCAATAAGATAATCCTGAGGCAAATCAAGGAGCTGATCAGGAGTATTTTTAGCGACATAAATCTGAGGACAACCAGAATTTTCATCATAAAACTGTTCAGAAATATGGGGCAGCTCCATATTTTCACTTCTTTCTGTTGCAGCAGGAGGTTGTTTACAAATTTGAGACAGATCTAAATCTTCATAATGAAAATGTTCATGAACATCTTCAATGTTTTCTGTTACATCCATATCAAGGATTTTTTCAGTAATGTCTTCAACCAATGGTCTTTGTAGTAATCACCTAAGCTGTAGTTACCCCTATGGATGGATCCAGTCATGGATGGCAATAGGGAAGGGCAACTCAAAGGTGCAACCACGATCACCTCGACCTCCAATATATGGTTGTCACGCCAGTCGAGGCAACCTTCGCTTTATGTTATCTAGCCCAGACAACAAAGGGGGAGACCCGATCTACTCCCGACAGGAGAGATCAAAACCAAGACACCAAATCAGGGTATTTCAAAGTGAAGTTAGGTGCATGGTTTATCCTAGACCTAAAGATGAAGTCAAAAGCTAAGTGAGGGGTTCAATAGGTATAGCTTTGGTTCATGGTTGATGTAAGAGTGACTTATAATGTTTGAAGTGAGATATAGGGCAAGTGTACTAGTTCAATGCTGGAAAGTCCACTGCCTTGGGAACTATGTCCAATGCAGGGTAGTTTAAGGATTGTATTGGGGCTAACTAGTACAGACGACAAGCTTGACCATGATACATGACAGCTTCAAGGGTTTAGTTCACCATGCATAGGTCAAACCACAAGTCAATCCAACAATCTAGGAAAGTTGAATTAACTTGGAGAGAAACCAGTGCCTTGGGAATTGGGAAGTGGAGTCAAAGTAGGTTTGACTTGTGGTTTAGGACTCCTAGTACTTGGGACAAGTGGGCAGTAGAGGTCTTAATGGATGAATGTATCTAGATCTAGGTTTGACCTAAGTGGACCACAATCCCTTAAAACAAGGAATGCAATCCCCAAGGCAAGATTTGACAAAGTGACAGTCTAGACCTAGGTTTTGAATTATTCCGGTTCTAAATCTCCAAAAATCTCAAGTACCCAGTTCCTAGAAGTGAGTGAACTCACTTCTCCAAGGTGGTGCGACTTTGCCCAAGGAGGCCTAAAATGAGGTTTAGGTGGGTCAAAACAAGTCGGATGGCATCCAAACTTTAGATCCGGGTAGATCGGTCAGGTAGGAGTATGGATCTGAAATTTCATGGTAATCCAACGGTTAGATCTTAGTAGATCTGAGTTTAAGTGTTCCAAGTGGTCCAAAATGGGGATTAAATCCCTTAAAATGTGGAATGGGGCCCACAAGGTGAATTTCAGGAAAGTGACAACCTGGGTGTATGTTATTGGATGTGTAGATGACGAATCAAGTGGAATCTCAAACACCCACCACCTAGATCTAGGTCAACTTGCTCAATCAGTGAAGTGCGCCTTGCTTGGGAGAAGCTAAGTTGGCATGGGAGAGGGGTCAAACGGAAGCCAATCCTCACCAAACTATAGATCCGGGATGCCGTGGATGCTATAGAGGTGGGTTTTCAATATTATGCCCAACAACCCACTAGATCTAAGTAGATCTGAGAAAATGTAAAATGGGGTTTTGAAGTATTTAGGGTTTTTAAATATTTTAGACAATTGGATAGATCATGGAGATAGAACTTACCTTGAGATCATACCTGAGTGATGTGGATGAGATGCCTTGATGTTGAGGAAGATTCCCGCAGAGATCAAATGAGAGATTGTTGATTTTGCTTGCCGAGATGATGCCCTAGCCCACAAGTGCGCCTTCCTCTACCTGTCAAACCAAGGAATGAAGATTCAATCAGTAAGATCAAGTATGGAAGAAATACAAGAGAAATGCAAATAGTAACATGAAATAGAAGGTCCTGGGACAGTAATACTCCCTGTTACCAACGAAGAGCTCCAAAGAAGAAGTAGGGAGAGTCTTCCCCTACCAATACCTCCTCCTCCAAGCAAATCGGCCTCCACCTGTAGATGCAAAATCGTGGTACAAAATATATGGCAAACAATATCTTCAATAACTCAGTGCAAAGGAAGAATCAACGAATGAACACCAAAAGCATTCACCACAACACTGGAGATAGATGCAATAATAATTTTCTATTCCAATAATCCAGAGCCAAAAGTCCCTCTTACAATGAGAGGCTCTCTCCTTTAAATAGGAAGGAGAGGCACCAAAACCCTAACCACTTTTTGAATGAGTGGCTAAGATTAAAAGATACAAATGTCTAATCAATGGTTGAGATGAGCTCAACAATAAAATACATGGATCACTAATAAAATATAATGTAAGTGGACATAATCGCCCTATAAGAGGGGAATCCCACCAAATCATGATGATAAAATATCATAAGAGGCTTATGGTGGGTCCAAGGGGTAATTTTATCCCTCCTTGGTCAATCCCCATAGCACAATAACCAAAAAATAATCATGAATGTACCAAATCGTGCCTCCATAGTGAAGTCGTGGTCCTCAAAAGACCTCAAAAAATCCACAGAAAGTGCCATAAGTGATGGATGCGGGCCCCGATGAAGCTGAAACTGCTGGAGAAGGTGTGGAAGGTCCCGATCTATCATCACTGATCATCCCATGCCATAACTTTGCCTCAGTAGCCCAAATCGATTTCCTCAATAGCCATTTCTACCAATCCTGAAATGCCTCAGGAAGCGTGAAACTGCCCCAAACAGCCTCCTGGAGTGCTGGCGCTGTCAAGGTGAGGGCACCAATGTGTCCGGAAGGGGGGTAATATGGTAAAAACAAGTGGCTGGACCACCCCCTCCATCATCAGCGCCCTAGGTCAACCGGATAAAAGTCATCTCTGCTCCGACAGGGCCTCCAACAGAGCAAAACTGCACTGGGACAGCCTACTGAGGCTCAATCATCACTGTAAGTGCCCGGAACTAAAAACAAACTGTCCCATTGGACTCAGAAGGTCCAAATCTATCCAAGATGTGTACTCATACACCATATGAGTCTCTGCATGATCAAAATAAATATCCAATATACTGGAACAAGGCCAATAATAATGCGCTGTACATATACAAACACTGCTGTAACCCCAGAATCATCATCATAACCCTGTAGCTGCTGCATAGAATCATCCTGTATGTTTACATAGACCATATATCATCTATCCATATCATCATAAGGTCTAACATCTCATGTCCCATGGTCCTCCATGGTCAAACTAGGTCCAACCAAGACCAAATATAACTCAGTCCATCATCCAAGGCTGCTGAAAAGTATCAAGGTTAATACATGCTTTACAACTTATTCAAATAGAAATTATAACGCATAATCATCATAACTGGCGATCTACATCCAAATATATAGTGTCGTTAATTATTATTATTACTCAGACTAGACTTTCAGGACCATACTCACTTCATAGTTGTGATCAATTTGCTAGTGAAGGGTGAAGGCTGAATTAACTGGCTAGGCTAAGGGATGACTTAGCTGTCTTGACTTTGTGACACTTTGGCAAGGGAAAGGGAATACACCATAGTATGTACTGAATGAGCAATAACACAGGGAATGGCGGTGTCTCACAAATGGATGAGTTGTTTAAAGAGGGTTTATTCACCTTCACAGATGCGCACAATCCATAATACAAATAAGGCCAGCAATTGTTTAGATATAGCATTTAAGTTCCATTGCTTTTTGGGCCTGAAGTTTCCATAGCCTTGATCTATGTGTGTTTACAAACACATTGCATAGATTTACATTTTTTCTTTTAGGCTTTCTGCTGCAGGTGTGTTTTTAAGGCACTTGTTTACCTGAGCACTTCTAGGTGTGTATGGACAGCTTGTTTACCTAGGTATTTATTTTCCACAAGATATAACATTTTATTTTTATGGCCATTTTCATTTGGCACGCCTTTCATTCATGTGTGTTTAGAAACACATTGCATGAATGGGCTTTTCATACAAGATATAGCATTTCATTTTCCAGATTTTGTATTGATGGCAGCACTAAAAGTTTCAGGTTTAGCCAACACAACTTTAGTGACTAGGGGAATTCACAAGGAACTCCAACTCACCATAGGTAAGTTTTGTCACCAACTCAGAGCCGAGACACAATAAACAGGGAAGCTCATCCAATACAGAGGCTACAGTGGTGAAAAGTCCTCCATGCCACTAGTCAAGTAGTAAGTCAAGGTGATAATCTAAAAGGTAGGCCATGGATGGATGAAGACAATGAAATGATGGAGCCAACACTAGCAAGCCAAAGTATGGTGTAATGATCACCTCTATTCTCCCTAAGGAGGGTATGTACCAATGAGTATGAATAGTGAACTTCTAAGTCTGAGTAGGGACAGTATAATATATATATAATAGATCAACCAGGTCCATATATCTATATGATCACCAGATCATGACACTAAGTGCTAAGACATGCTATAAGAATAAGTATAAAAGCAATCTAACCATAACACCATGATATACCTGCTGAGTCATATACCTGCAAGCTCATCAACCTGTACCATCATTTGTCCTCTGAGACTGCTGCTGTAACTCTGGGCACTACTGTCTGCTCTGTACCAATGATATAATGGCTACATCGGTCATCTCTCTGAGTGTCCTGAAACTCAGTCATGGCATGGGGAATGCAACTGCTGTCCACAATCTGATAGTGATCCAATATAGATGCTCATCTCGGCATCGCAAATGCAAGGGAACTGGCTGAATAGTGTACTGGAATGAGAAAAATAATGTATGGTAGCCCGGCTACTATATATGTGATAACAGTACTGTTATCACACCATAGTAGCAGGGCTACTATTCTTGTGCAGCAGATATCTGCACATTCCAGAGCTTCATTTATTCCAGAGCATGGCTACATATATTGGATCACTCATGATCAGAGCAGTACATTATTCAGATTGTATGACCTTGTGTCAAGGCTGAGCCTTGAGAGTTCAGATTTGATGACTGATGTGACCACTTTTCCCATTACAGTTTCAGTTCAGTGCCTAGAGATTTACTTCAGCAGTGTTTCAGATGATGCATGATGATTGCTATTATGATGATGTTGTATGATCTATGGATATTGTTCTCACTGACTGTGGATTATTAGCTTGTTGATTTAATCATGATTATAGCATGTGCTTGGTATATTATTCCTGATGTGGCAAAATATTTAAAATGAACTGTAAACCTTAAAATGGACAATTGCTTGCACTCTTAGGTCATCTAACAAAACTTACTGGTATTTCACCTTACATAGACATGGTCTTTCCCGACACCTTTTGTCTGCTAGTGTAGGCTCCATATCCACTTGTCTCCATCCATACATGACCTTCCTGTTTGACTTTAAACCCTGACTTGTCTTATTTGACTTTCTGATGCTGAGGACTTCCCCATTTTTTTTACCTCTGTGTTTGGACCGCATCCCTGTTTATTCAGTGTCTCGGCTCTGAGTTGGTGACAGAACTTGCCTTTGGTGAGTTGGATTGTAGGCCTTGGCTCGAACTCCCCCTAGTCACTTGAGATGTTGTTGGCTAAAACTGAAAGCTCATGTTCTACCTGTGGAAATTAAATAAATTCGCCCATGGAAACAAAAAGAGGGCAAGAGCAATGAAAAGCTAAAAAAATACTCCTCGAAGAGTATAAAGAAAGGTCCAAAAAGCAATAGTTCTTAAAAGCTATATCTAAACAATTGCTGACCTTGTGAAAATATGAAAAACATGCCCTGGATGCAAGCTGCAACTAGTTGTGCTTCTCAGCACATCTGAAATCCGAAGGGTTATGTAGGCCAAAAAGGCCATGGAAATAAATTGAATGATCCTAATGAACTTGGATCAACTTGATGTAGACATGATGCCTAAGTTGAATAAGCACTCTCTAAACAACTTATCCATCTGTGAGGCACAGCCATTCCCCGTGTTCTTTTGTCCAACACAGAGTTTGTAGCTTCCCCCTCTCCCAGTCCAAAGTATTTTTGAGTTGAGTTAGACAAGTCACACCCTTGGCCCAACCTTGCTGCCTAGCCTTCATCCTTCACTAGCAGTTTGACCATGTCCAATGGGTGAGTTTGTCATTTGAACTATGGTGCAAGTGATTTATTATAACCACGGAATATGTTAATATAATTAATGCCACTGAATGGAATTTGTACTTTGAGCTTAGCTATGAAATGATTAAAAAAGCATTGTCTTAGTCTACTGATGTGATTTATCCTTGATTATATATATTCTTGGGATCCGTGATGATGTGGACCATGTATGGATGATTATTGATGATGATTTATGGTCCCACATGTTTGATGATGATATTATATGATGGACATATGATACAGATGATGTTTGATCCAGTTCAGCAGGTTATTATCATTACAGATCAGCAGATTATACATTGTCCATATATGGTGGACCCTACAGCTGGCCCATTAGGGCAACCCAGGGTGTATGAGTACTCATTCCTAGTGGATTTGGGTCTTCTGGATCCACTGAGACACTTATCTTTCAGATCCGGGCACTTCTGACAGTGATTGATGCAGTTTTACACTTGTTGACCAGATTTGGGGCTGATTTCCCAGCCTGAGCAGCAGGGGCCCCGAGAGGCCGGTTCACCTAGGGCGCTGATGATGGAGGGGGTGGTCCAGACACTTGTTATTACCATTTATCCCCCCTCCCGGAGAGCCTGGTGGGCTCAGTTTGACAGCGCTAGCACCCTAGGAGGCAGTTTTGGCACTTTCACAGTTCCCGAGGCAGTTAAAAAATGGGATAAAGTGGTCACTGAGGAAATCGATTTGGGCAATTGAGGCAAGGTTTTGGCATTTGGTTTTCACAGAGGTCTTCCAGGGTGATCTCACTATCTTCCAGTCAGTTTTCACCATGTGGGTATCTCCAGATTGATCACAGGAGGACATTTACTGCTTGACTGTCATGGATTCTGAGGACAGTTTTGGTCATTATCATTATATTGGGCATATTTTATTATTTTATTGTGCCTTGGGGTGAGCTAGCAAGGATTTATACCTCCTAGCCCCACCATGTGCTTATTTTATCTTGTCCTAGTCATCATGAGGTGGATTATTGTACTTTATACCCCTCTTATGGGATGACGTCACCCTCATTGTACCATTTAGTGAGGGCGCTATTGTTATGTTGAGTGATCCATGTGATATTATGTTATGGATTCATCCTAGCCATTGATTGTATGATGAGATCTTATAATCTCAACCACTCATTTGATGTAGTATTGTAGAGTGGTATAGGGTTTTGGTCTTTATTATCCTATATAAGGAGGAGACCCCCCCATTGTAAAGCTGACCTTTGGAGCTCTGGAATATTGGAATAGAAGATTTTTTGTGGAGCACATCTCTCTTGGCTTGTGGATTCTCTTGCATATTGAATATAAAGTATCTCTTCTATGTATCATTGTGGATCTATGTGTTTTTGCTAACCTTTTGACAGGAAAGTCGAATTGGAGAGAGGAGGGCGACTTTTGGAGGGTTATTGTTGGAGGGATCCACATATTCTCTCTTGGGTTGATCTTGTGACAGGGAGTATCATTATTGTATCTTTGTGACATAGTTGATGCTTTCTATTACATCTTTCTACCATTTTCATAATCATCTTGCTTGACTTGTTTCTTTGATCTTGTCTTGTAGGAGGAGGACGATTTGGCTATCTTGGAGAAGGGAGATTTGGTTGGAGCACTTGGATCTCACTCTTGAATATAAACATAGGAGAATGCTATCAACTTGCAAGGTGGCCATAAGCAAATTGAGGTAAGATCTACAAGGTATGTGCCTCTTTCATCCATTCTATCTCCATTGGTCATAAAACCCTAATTAAATCAAAACCCCAATTTTTTGGTATTTCTTAGATCTACTTAGATCTAGCCCTCAATTTGAAAAGATATTGAAAACCCACCTCTATAGCATCCACCCCTAGTTGGATCTATAGTTTGGTGGTGATTGGCTAAGAATTGACCCATTTTCTAAGACAAAAAGCTCTCCTTGACCTAAAGCGCACTTCCTTGAGAGAGGCTTGTTGGGCTAGATCTAGCACATGGGTATGTGAGATCCCGCTTGATTTGACAACTAGGCACTTGATAACACATACCCATATCCTTACTTTGGTGAAAACTACCTTGTGGACATCTCTCCATGTTTTGAGGGGTTGAAACCCCCTTTTTAACCTCATTGGTAACTTAAAACTTAGATCTACTAAGATCTACCCATTGGATTCACTTGAAACTTTGAACATGCATAGATCGGGGTACTAGCATCCCGGATCTACTTTTTGGTGGCCATTGGACTTGGTTTGGTCCACCAAACCCCTCTTTTGCCTCTCCTTGAGAAAGTCGCACCCCTTGGGAGTTTTGAGTTGGACCACTTCTAGGAAGTGGGTGTTGGATATTTTGGTGGATTTGGATTGCCCATGCCTTGAAACCTAGGTCTAGACTATTCTTTTGTCCCGATCCACCTTGGGGATTGCATTCCTTGTTTTAAGGAATTGTGGTCCACTTTTGGTTATCACCTAAAAACCTAGATCTAGCAAGATCCAACCATTGGATCTCATCCAAACCACTTGACTTGGCTTCTAGGTGTCCCGATCTACACTTTGACATCCTTCTTGACTCCATTAGCCCATCCAACAAGGCACTAGTCCTTCTCCAAGCAAGGCGCACTTCTTGGGATTAGTGTCAAACCCTAGATCTAACACATGGGTAACCCTAGAACCAACTCTAACTTGTAGATCCAACCTAGATCTAGCCTATAGTACCATCTTCACACTTAGCTTCACCTTGTGGGCCCATCTAAAACCATTTCACACTTCCCAAGGCAATAAGACCCACTTGTGTAAACACATGGTACTATACTTAATAATCATACCCCATCAAGTGGCCTAAACCATATATAGGTTGAAACACTAACTATCCTTGATACCACCTTCAACCATGCCCTAAACATTAGGTCCATTTAGACTTGCATTGGTTTCCGTAACTTATCACTCATTCACCCTTTAAAACCTTTGCTTGGGTCCAATCAACTGTGATTGGGGTATAGGGTCTCCCCCTTGGTCTAGTTATACCTTGACCTAAAGCGAAGAGTGCCTCGGTTGACGTGACTCCCACATTGCATTGGGAACCGTGGCATCTCTTGGGTCACCTCTTTAGTTGCCTAACTCCTCTACCGTCCCGGATGGGATACCTTTAGGGGCAACTACAAGTTGTGTGATAACAAGTACCTCCTCAATCGGATCGTCCATGGAACTTTCTCTAAACTGCCCTCTTTTATCCTCAACGTGTTCCTCAAACTGTTGCTCTTTTTGCTCTATGTGGACCCTAGGGATGAGAGCATCGTATTGTCTAGCAAGCTGCTCAATCTCATTGACAGTCCCATCATGCCAGCAGAGGAGAAACCTTTCAAAAAACTTTGCCAATGAATCTATGGATTTATTCGGAAGATTATAGAACCAATTGTCTGCCTTCCCTTCCAAAGTGAAAGCAAAAATGACCATGAGGTCATCCTCACAATAAACATTTAAATCAACCATCAATTTGCAGTAAGAGGCAGTGTGATAGATCGCTGAAACATCATCATTCCCACGGAACTTTGGGATAATGTCATACACCGTTTCACAATCATAACAGTCATTAGGAAATCCACAGATATTTGAGAAATCTAGAGCAGGGCAAGCTTCGCGCAAAGTGGTTTCGTGCAGAAGATTACGCGGTTTTTCTTTATCATCATCCATAAATCAAATAATGAGGTACTAAATCTGAAACATAGTCATACCTTATGCTAAACTGTGGAGTCGCCAAGGTGAGCTTGAAAACTTTCCAATGAGTGTGTTCACCTCTACGCCCAATAGGATCTTCAAATTTGTGAAAGGACAAGGGCTCTGTCCCTTTGTGGAGTCGCCATGTGAGAAAAAGAATCTGCAATAAAATCTCCCACAAATGTCGTTATTGAAGCATAGTCTTCAAATTTCGGGAACTGGACTTTGTCCCCGGCAACGGCGCCAAAATGTTGTCCTTCGAAATGGCATGCGTGTCGTTTTAAAAGCCCAAAATGCAACACACCAGCCGAAATGACAACTCTCTCAGGAGAGAGGCCAATGTCACCACACTCCTCTCCTCTTCGCTTCAGGTTGGCGCTTCTCCAACACTAGGGGGGTATCCCTAAAATAGGATCGCTAAGGCAGGTACAATAACGGACAAGGTGAATGGAAGAGGCTGCCTTAGAGAAACGGAAGTAACAAAAGATAGTTTTCAAACGGGTGATGGAAAAGAAGAGAAGATCAATCCTCAGGGAAAGACCAGTGCCAGTATCAGAAGGGGAAATGGAGTCAAAAGAGGACTCATGGAGGCTTTATGCTTCATAAAAAGTGAGACGAATCTAGAATGCATAAACAATCAAATCTTAATCAACATTTCGTACAACCGAATACTGATGTCCATTAAAAAAATAATTGTTCAAGCATAATTAACCAACTTAATCCTAAATGGCTAATCTATTGTGCTTGATAAAGCCCTCACAAGCTAGATTCATTCTACAATTTGAAATACATCACACAAGCACATGAAGGATGTGTTATCACCTATTTTGTACAAATAGTTGAACTTCCGATGAGCCGTCAGTTTATTGAACATGATTCATGTTCATCATCAGCATTCAGAAGTTCAGAAGTCAATTTCAGGGCAATTTTGCCCCTTTTGTAATAACTGCATGTTCATACCCCCATGGGGAATTTGTAAAATGTTGGTCTAAACGGGGGTCCTTTTATAAAAGACTCGGCTATCCATAGATTTAGCCATTTGGGGGATACTCTAGAGTGTTTTTTCCTTAGGAATTATGCGCTACTCATCAGTGGCGTATAATCCCCGAGTTTTTCACTCAAACCTCCAAAGCTGGAGTATTTCCCATGGTGGTCAAAACCTAAGGTGGTTATTAGAGTCTTGTGTCTAGGATTTTTTACATGTTAGCCACATCGATTGAGTCGTATGAACATGCACTAGGTCCTCTAGGAGTTTCGTTTGATTCCGGCAAAAATAATTTTTTCATAAAATTAGACCATTTTTTAATGGTTTAATTAAAAAATTTCAAAAAATGATAAAAATCTCATCCGGAGGCGAAATTGGGCATGGGGAGGCTCGTTTTGACGCTCAGAGCATCCTCTTCACCTTGGCACCTTCATTCTTCAGTTTCCGGGCAGTTACATCACCCCAGGAGCAGTTTTGGCTAAAAATGCATCATTTTGACATTTAATTGCCAAAAAATGACAAAATGCACTAAGTCCAAAAATCAAATAAGTCAAAAATAATCTTTTTAAAGTTTGGAAAAAGTGAAGGTGATTTAAGTGAAGATGTACGATCACATTAAGTGATAAGTCATATATTATAAAAGTCAAAAAATCAAATTTTGGATTAAATTGGGTGTACGGCCCCCTCCTTCACGTGGGCTCCATCAAATTGCATGAGGTATGGGTGAAGGTTCAAATCGTGAGTGTGGTGGGCATCTATATTAAAGTAATAATGCACATGCCAATTCATAGTTTGGATATATGAATTATGAGAAAAGGATGACGTGAGCTTTATGACCGTACGGCTCCTTCATGAAGGAATACGAATTGGTGACTTGGCACATGATTAGTGGGTTGTTGGTTTTACATTAAAGACAGGGTGGGCGCCTTCCTTAAGTTATGGGCACATCTCAAGCTCTCATACCAACAAACTCGTGTCTGTCTCCTCTTCAAACTCACTCATTACCTTCATGGCTCACGTATCCACCATGTTAGCTCACGCCTTTCCACATGGAGATTGCCCATTCGATTGATGGTTATCACGAGGTAGGGATGGGGGGCGCCTTGCCAAGGTGGAGGCCACCTCCCCATCCACATTACTTCAAACTCAAGTTGTGCAATTAGATCTCACGCTCTAAGCCTTCACTTGATTGGGATTCGATTGGGTTATTGGCTCTCTCCTCATGCCAATTCGAATGAGGTCTTTGGCACTTTGTTTTTGTATAAAGGGAGGTGATTTGCACTCTCTTAAGCATGGAATTTTTGGGCAAACTTACTCTGCCAGATTGTAACTGTGTTCTAGCTATTGCTATTTTGGAATAAAAGGAGACTTTGGAGGTCTACATGGTGTGCCATTGTTGTTATGAGGAATGATCTACAAACCTTGAGGTGATATTGTGCTTTTGCATTTGCTTACAATTTATGATTCTTAATCTTGCTTAGCTTAGAACTCTTTGTTAAGAACATAGGATGGGTATTTGATGGTCCAACTTACCCATTGATATTAGGCTTGATGCAATATAGGAGTACAAACTGTAGTCGGTTCTTACTTATGTACTTCTTATTTCATTTCGTTTAATATACTAAGCATGATCTAAGTTTTGTCTTGTAAGTGGTGCATATGTGCAGATCTTAAAGGATAGAGTGGAGGTTTGAACTCGGGTGTCTCTTCCTCCCTCCATCAAGGATTTTCTCTAACAAGTTTTTCATTTCAGGGTCTCCTAAAAGTCTATCTTCAAATCTCAGTTGGGCATGAGAAATTGGTTCAAAGTTTCATCTTCAAAATTATTTTAAAAACTTGTTTTGGTTACTAGAGTTAGGCCTTTGATCTTCGTCCCATTGGCTTTCTCCCATCCACCTTCATCCTCCATCTCCTAGCCTTCCATTCGCTGCCCATTTCACTCAGTCATCTAGCTTTCCATTCGCTGCCCATTACACTCAGTCATCCAACCTTCCATTCTCATGCCATTGCTAGTTAATTTTTTAATGTGTTTCAATTTTTAAGTAGTAAGTTGCATTGTTAAAAGTGATTATCATAGAGACTTATCTCCTAGTTATCATCTAGTTGCAAGTTTCATAACACATACACCCTTTGGCCTTCATTTTCATAAACTTTGAGTGGGCTGCCATCTCTATAGGTTGGACTGTCCCCAACCCTTATTGGCTGCCCTCTTAAACTTTTAAAGACTGTCATAAGTGCGTGGCTGTTATAACTCTCATGCGACTGTCCCAAACCTTTGTTGACTGCCCTTTTGGCATTGTGAGGACTGTTTAAAAGACATTTTGGAACCATCTGCACCTTGTGGGCTGTCATTACCTTTGTTGGACTATCAATGAACGCTTGTGGGCTGCCAAACTAGGACATTTTTTGTTGACTGTCCCATCAACCTGTTGGCTGCCATCTACATTCCTTTTTGGACTGTTAGAACATCATATAACTATCTTAAACTTCATACATGTGGCTGCCATCTTTAAACCTTGTTTGACTGTCCTAAAAACTTCACACGTGTGGCTGCCACTTCATTTTGGTTGATCCAACATTTGCAAGTGGTTTAAATTTCAAAATAGTTGCATCTCAAAGGAATTTTTTTTGGTTTATCATTGCTTGCATATAGTTTTTTGGATCTAGGACTTAGTTAGTTTCAATTTTGTTTTGATTTATCTAACGTCTAATGGGTATTGGAGTTGTGTGTTGATGATAGGGTTTTCCAAAATAGAAGTTAACACTTCTAAAACCAAGAAGCTATCAATACAAGAGGACAAAAACAAAGCAAGATTAATATTATCCTTTTGTAATAGATCCTAGTTTATTTCAAGTATTTTACAAGTTATTCATTTCGAAGAAGTCCCTACAAGGGTTTTCATTCCCAAGGGCATTTGTATCTCCATAATAAAATTTGCAGGTGGGGTTTTTAAGCCCCCACATTCACTTCCCCATTTGGGGAAGCCTTGTGGTCTCGTCTCATTAAGTGGTTTGACTTTTAGCGTTAGATCGGTTATATGCTATTTTTATTTCAATAAGTTATCTTCCATATTCACTTACCCCCATGCTTTCCCGAGTAGGGTCTTGAACCTGAAAGAGATTCTTGGGTAGTTAGTTTTATTTCTCATTTATTCTTATCTTGTTTCTTTTCCAAAGCCCTCAGCCGGAAGTTGTATCCTTGAGACTTCGTCTCAAGGGCAGGACCACATAATTTGTGGTTACTCTTCCATCCCCGTCGGTTTCCTTGGTAGAGCTTTCAGCTAGCTGGAAGTTCTCAAGTGCAGGCGGTTCTAGCGGTTGATCCTGTTTCGGGGATCAATCCCACCTAGTAGATTAATTTTGTGTGGTAGAACACTAGATTTGTTTATCTTGCAAGCATTATTGTTAGTGGTAATTTATATCTTGTGATTAATACTATGGCTTAAAATCTGTTTCAATCTGAGATATACTGCTACTACTTTCTTTCTACTTCATAAAATAAACCAAAGTCTCTTGAACTTGGCCAAATCCAAGTCAAGAGCACCCTCTATCGGAGGGCATATTAGTTTCTTGCATTTCCCTGCATTAGGCATTGTTAATCTAGGAAGTCTCTTGAACTGTGGTCATAAGACCAAGTCAAGAGCGCTCTCTGTCGGAGAGTTGAACAAGGCTTTCTAATAATAAAAAATTTTCCACTCACACACCCTTTAATTAATTTATCTTGGTTTCTGTCCTACACCCGTATGCTCTGCCAACCTGAAAAGGTTGGGCTAGTACTCAGAAAGGTGGAAGACTTGTTAATTTACAAGTGAAAATCTAATTAAAACTTTCACCCCCATAACCAACCAATCCGGAGTTGATCGATAAGATAATTTCAGTGGGTAATCTCTTAGTGAGGGCGCCGGTGTTCCATGTTCAGCCTCTAGTTTGCTGGCTTGCATTGCGCGGCCTGGCTAGAGCACTGGGTGGCCCGACATGTCCTTGAACGGAGGCACTTGATATTGTCTTTTCCGGACTTTCTTTGAATACCCTTGGTTTTAGCCCTAATAATCAAGACAATTAAAACTTTGAATTTACCAAGATAAGCTGCATAACGTTCTCACAAACTTTCAATTCAAGCACTTGTATCAAGTTTTCACAATTCATATTTAATTCTTGACTCCATAAGGCACTGGTCCTGTTATCACCTAAACTGTAGTTACCCCTATGGATGGATCCAGTCATGGATGGCAATAGGGAAGGGCAACTCAAAAGGTGCAACCACGATCACCTTGACCTCCAATATGTATGGTTGTCACGCCAGTCGAGGCAACCTTCGCTTTATGTTATCTAGCCCAGACAACAAAGGGGGAGACCCGATCTACTCCCGATAGGAGAGATCAAAACCAAGACACCAAATCAGGGTATTTGCAAGTGAAGTTAGGTGTATGGTTTATCCTAGACCTAAGGATGAAGTCACAAGCCAAGTGAGGGTTCAATAGATATAGCTTTGGTTCATAGTTGAATGTAAGAGTGACTTATAATGTTTGTAGTGAGATCTAGGGCTAGTGTACTAGTTCAATGTTAAAAGATACACTACCTTGGGAACTGTGTCCAATGCAGGATAGCTTTGAGGGATGTATTGGGCTAACTAGTACATAAGACAAGCTTGACCATGATTCATGAAAGCTTTAAGGGTATAGTTCACCATGCAAAAGTCAAACCACAAGTCAATCCAACAATCTAGGAAAATTGGGTTGTCTTGGAGATAAACCAGTGCCTTGGGAATTGGGAAGTGGAGTCAAAGTGGGGTTGACTTATGGTTTAGGACTCCTACAATATGAGATAAGTGGACAGTATAGGTCTTGATGGTTAAAAATGTCTAGATCTAGGTTTGACCCAAGTGGACCACAATCCCTTAAAACAAGGAATGCTGTCCCCAAGGCAAGATTTGACAAAGTGACTGTCTAGACCTAGGTTTTGAATTATTCCGGTTTCAGATCTGCAATAATCTCAAGTACCCAGTTCCTCGAAGTGAGTGAACTCACTTCTCCAAGGTGGTGCGACTTTGCCCAAGGAGGCTTCAATCGGGGTTTAGGTGGGTCAAATCATGTCGGATGGCATCCAAACTTTAGATCCGGGTAGATCAGTCAAGTAGGGGTATGGATCTATAATTTCGTGGCAATCCACCGGTTAGATCTTTGTAGATCTGAGTTTAAGTATTCCAAGTGGTCCAAAATGGGGATTAAATCCCTTAAAATGTGGAATGGGACCCACAAGGTGAATTTCAAGAAAAGGACAACCTGGGTGTATGTTATTTGATGTGTAGATGTCAAATCAAGTGAAATCTCAAACACCCATCAACTAGATCTAGGTCAACTTGCTCAAATGGTGAAGTGCGCCTTCCTTGGGAGAAGCTAAGTTGGCTTGGGAGAGGGGTCAAATGGAAGCCAATCCACACCAAACTATAGATCCGGGATGCCGTGGATGCTATAGAGGTGGGTTTTCAATATCATGCCCAACAACCCACTAGATCTAAGTAGATCTGACAAAATGTAAAATGGGGGTTTTGAAGTATTTAGGGTTTTAACAATTTATGAATTATGTCAATGGATTGGATAAAGGAAAGAGAAACAAACCTGTGGATCTTACCTGGATAACCTTGTAGATGCCTTGATGATGATGATCTATGCAAACCCGATCAATTTGGAAGCTTTGAGGTAGTCTCTATGCAAATCGATTTTGTCCAAGAAGCCAATGCGCCCTCTCTCCTGCACAACAAACGTCAACAATATCAGATTTGATGCATCAAGAGATAAGACTAATGCCACAAAAGAAGTAACAGAAAGATAGCATAGATCACAATGATACTAATGATAACCCCCTGATACAAGCGAATGCCAAGAAAGTCGATTTGAAGAAGCCTTGCAAAATCGCCCTTGTTGAAGTCGCCCTCCTGTAAACAAACAATGATTTCCAAAAAGATAGATCTTGCCACAATTTCCAAATGCTAGGTTGCAATAGACTTTCCAATCACCATCTAAGAACACCAGATGCAAAGGAGACCACAAGAATTTCCACAAGAATATTTTTCTATACCAATAATCCAAGAGCCAAAGACCCTTTACAATGAGAGGCTCTCTCCTTTAAATAGGAAGGAGAGGCACCAAAACCCTAACCACTTTTTGAATGAGTGGCTAAGATTAAAAGATACAAATGTCTAATCAATGGTTGAGATGAGCTCAACAATATAATACATGGATCACACATAAAATATAACATAAGTGGACAAAGTCGCCCTAGGAGAGGGGAGTCCCACCAAATCATGATGACAAAATATCATAAGAGGCTCATGGTGGGTCCAAGGGGTAATTTTATCCCTCCTTGGTCAATCCCCATGGCACAATAACCACTAAATAATCATGAATATACCAAATCGTGCCTCCAAGGTGAAGTCGTGGTCCTCAAAAGACCTCAAAAATCCACAGAAAGTGCCATAAGTGATGGATGCGGGCCCCGATGAAGCTGAAACTGCAGGAGGAGGTGTGGAAGGTCCCGATCTATCATCACTGATCATCCCATGCCATAACTTTGCCTCAGTATCCCAAATCGATTTCCTCAATAGCCATTTCTACCAATCCTGAAATGCCTCGGGAAGCGTGAAACTGCCCAAACAGCCTCCTGGAGTGATGGCGCTGTCAAGGTGAGGGCACCAATGTGTCCGGGAGGGGGGTAATATGGTAAAAACAAGTGGCTGGACCACCCCCTCCATCATCAGCGCCCTAGGTCAACCGGATAAAAGTCATCTCTGCTCCGACAGGGCCTCCAACAGACCAAAACTGCATTAGGACAGCCTACTGAGGCTAAATCATCACTGTAAGTGCCCGGAACTGAAAACAAACTGTCCCATTGGACTCAGAAGGTCCAAATCCATCCAATATGTGTACTCATACACCATATGAATCTCTGCATGATCAAAATAAATATCCAATGTACCGGAACAAGGCCAATAATAATGATCTGTAAATGACCAAACACTGCTGTATCCCAAGAATCATCATGATAACCCTGTAGCTGCTGCATAGAATCATCCTGTATGTATACATAGACCATATATCATCTATCCATATCATCATAAGGTCCAACATCTCATGTCTCATGGTCCTCCATGGTCAAACTAGGTCTAACCAAGACCAAATACAACTCAGACTATCATCCATAGCTGCTGCAAGGTGTCAAGGTTAATACATGCTTTACAATTTATTCAAATAGCTACTAAAACACAGAGTAATCATGACTGGCGATCTAAATCCAAATATATAGTGTCGTTAATTATTATTATTACTCAGCCTAGACTTTCAGGACCATACTCACTTCATAGTTGTGATCAATTTGCTAGTGAAGGGTGAAGGCTGAAATAACTGGCTAGGCTAAGGGATGACTTGACTGACTTGACTTTGTGACACTTCGGCAAGGGAAAGGGAATGTACACCATAGTATATACTGAATGAGCAATAACACAGGGAATGGCGGTGTCTCACAAATGGATGAGTTGTTTAAAGAGGGTTTATTCACCTTCACAGATGCGCACAATCCATAATACAAATAAGGCCAGCAATTGTTTAGATATAACATTTAAGTTCCATTGCTTTTTGGGCCTGAGGTTTCCATAGCCTTGATCTATGTGTGTTTACAAACACATTGCATAGATTTACATTTATTTTTAGGCTTTCTGCTGCAGGTGTGTTTTTAAGGCACTTGTTTACCTGAGCACTTCTAGGTGTGTCATGGACAACTTGTTTACCTAGGTATTTATTTTTTCCAAAAGATATAACATTTTATTTTTCATGGCCATTTTCATTTGGCATTTCTTCATATACAAGATATAGCATTTGATTTTTCCAGATTTTGTATTGATGGCAGCACTAAAAGTTTCAGGTTTAGCCAACACAACTTTAGTGACTAGGGGGAATTCTCAAGGAACTCCAACTCACCATAGGTAAGTTTTGTCACCAACTCAGATCCGAGACACAATAAACAGGGAGGCTCATCCAATACAGAGGCTACAGTGGGGAAAGGTCCTCCATGTCATTAGTCAAGTAGCAAATCAGGGTAGTAATCTAAAAGGTAGGCCACGGATGGATGAAGACAATGAAATGATGGAGCCAACACTAGCAAGCCATAGTATGGTGTAATGATCACCTCTATTCTCCCTAAGGAGGGTATGTACCAATGAGTATGGATAGTGAACTTCTAAGTCTGAGTAGGGACGATATAATATAAATAATAGGTCAACCAGGTCCATGTATCTATATGATCGCCAGATCATGACACTGAGTGCTAAGACATGCTATAAGAATAAGTATAAAAGCAATCTAACCATAACACAATAATATACCTGCTGAGTCATATACCTGAATGCACATCAACCTGTACCATCATCTGTCCTCTGGAACTGCTGCTGTAACTCTAGGCACTACTGACTGCTCTGTACCAATGGTATAATGGCTATATCGGGCATCTCTCTGAGTGTCCTGAAACTCAGTCATGGCATGGGGAGTATAACCGCTATCCACAATCTGATAGTGATCCAATATAGATGCTCATCTCAGCATCTCAAATGCAAGGGAACTGGCTGAATAGTGTACTGGAATGAGAAAAATAATGTATGGTAGCCCGGCTACTATATATGTGATAACAGGTCCTTTATCTCATATTTTGCTTGCTTAAATATCTACATTGGAGTTATCTGTTATATTTCGTGAAAAGTGATTTACTTATTGCCCAAAGTGTATCTTTCATCTTGTATTTGCAACGTGGATTGCGTTATCTTGTCTTATATTTAAATTTTAAATTGTCTCTCATTTAAAAACTCCTAAACAACACCCATCCGCATCACAACATCCAAGAAACACTATAAATACTAGAGCCTTAGTGAAACTCTTTTATAGGGACTACCCCCCTTGGCTTCGTTAGGAGTTTGCCTAAACGGAGGAGCTGGGATTCAGGTGACAATACCTGGCTCATTGCTTGCCCCCAAGGCCACACCTCTCTCATTTGTAGTGAAGAGACAGCTTTCGAAAGATTTCCGCTGCTGGTGTGCATATTGGTGGACAACAGGATGCTCAATCTGTCCACAAAACCGGCTGATTTTTTCATTAAGCTCGACAGGGAGAAAAAACCCAAAAATTTTCCATCCATTTACAATGAAAGAGGCTGGATTTTATAGGCCTAAGAGGCTCTCTTTAAAACAAAAATAATAAATTAATAGAGAAGAAGTGGAAAAGGTGAATTAGATCCACCTTTTTCTCTCTATCCACAGCGTGACTAACTCCCCCTTATAAAAATAGAACTCACACTTTTCTAGCAGTTCCAACCCCTACGCTTTTATCAAAAACTCATCAAGAGTGGAGCTCCTCCAATTTTGGCGGCCAAAGGAGCTCGATGAGTATAACCTGCCAACAACTGGCAACCAAACAGTATGCAGGTCAGCTGGTGGATAAGCCCACTGCTTCAATCTCCAATTGGACACTCATTTGACGCGTGGAGAACAATCTTGGACTCAGCTGCCAAAAGAAAAATCATATCCCAATTAACAGCTCTACAACAATGGACTCGTGGAATGCTAGCTAGAGCCTAACTCCACGACTCGGCTGATTAACATGTTAAAACCCAAGCTCCAGCATTTTGTATAAAAGAAACTCGGCTGCGAGGAATGCTGAAACCTATGAATCGGCTGCCAAATTAAATGATGACCTGTGATTTCAAAAAAGGCGGGTCCACGCAAAACGAACCGGAATTGACAATTATGGGCTCCGACCTTTTGGCATTAAATGTAACTCTGCGAAAACACGGCTTCTCCTGTGTAAACGGCTGCCAAACGTAAATACAACTCGTCAAGAGGAATATTTGCATGAATACCGGGCTCTAAAAAATGTGACCCCGGCGCGGCTATCCCTGAGCCCGTGCTAGCATAACAATGCTTTAATTCCCTGCGTGTAGACATGATTTATTGTGGCCTCGATCAAAAACTCTTCAACCTAGGATGGATGCCAATGAATTTGACGAAATTCAGTATTGTCATCGGCAGCCCAAAAATTAACGCAGGCAGCGGTTCTTCATACTCATCACTCTCATATCTTATTGTAGCATTTAAAGCTTCAGCATTTTGCAGCTCGGGTTGTTTGCTAAATAAATGATGAAACGAGCCAAATATTCAACTCGAATATCAGTTTTGCTTCATTCTGAGTATTTCTATCTGCTGAAATTTCTTCTTTATATCCCTTACTTCCTTTTCCTTAGCTTGATCAGCTGCATTAAATTCAGGTATCTCTACCTCTGAGTTCTCAACTGTATCTGGTTTCAAAAATCCAGCCAGCGTGCATATGAAGGCAGTCCCTTCTCTGAAATCTATGCAACCTTGAAAATAAGTGATTCATCTCGAAAACGAAGATTTTCAGTGGTCACGAAACCAACCAAAAATATATTTATCCTCTCTTTGACTGAAAAATGGAACTGTTACTACACCATAGACTGTAGGTTTCCCATACAAACAACAAGTGAAGTCCGATAAATAATCAAGGACACTAAGATCATGCTCGACAACAATAATGTGGCTGTTGGGACTGAGCAAGGATCAAATTGCTAGTGCAGCTTTTAAGGGGATGCCTTGCATCAAGATAACTTAAGGGTTCATCTGTCGTACCTGGTGTTTGTTGAATGACACTCCTACTTGACACACTTTCCACAGCTCTGTCTGCCTCCATTGTTGCAGATTATGCTCCAGGTGCAGCACTGTCTATCAGAAATTCGATGTTTGTCTTCAAGTGACCACCCATGCAAAAATGGGAGGTAACAAAGCTGATCTAGGTTCATTAGGATCATTCAATTTCATTTCATGGCCTTTTTGGCCTACATAACCCTTCGGATCTCAGGTGTGATGATAAGCACAACTAGTTGCAGCTTGCATCCAGGGCATGTTTTCATATACATATAAAGTCAACAATTGTTTAGATATAGCTTTTAAGAACCATTGCTTTTTGGACCTTTCTTATACTCTTCGAGGAGTATTTTTTAGCTGTTCATTGCTCTTGCCCTTTTTAGTTTCCATGGGCGAATTTATAAGTTTCCATAAGTAGAACATGAGCTTTCAGTTTTAGCCAACAACATCTCAAGTGACTAGGGGGAGTTCGAGCCAATGCCAAACATCGAGACAACCGACCAGAATGATTTAGGCCTACAATCCAACTCACCAAAGGCAAGTTTTGTCACCAACTTAGAGCCGATACACTGAACATACAGGGATGTGGTCCAAACACAGAGGTAGAAAAATGGGGAAGTCCTCAGTATTAGAAAGTCAAATGAGACAGGTCAAGGTTTAAAGTCAAATAGGAAAGTCATGTATGGATGGAGTCAAGTGAATATGGAGCCTACACTAGCAGACAATTGGTGTCAGGAAATACCATATCTATGTAAGGTGGAAAACCAATGGGTTTTGTTAAATGACCTAAATGCGCAAGCAATTGTCTATTTTATGATTTATAGTTCATTTTAAATAGTTTGCCACATCAGGAATAATTTACCAAGCAGATGTTGTGAACATGACTAAATCAACAAGATAATAATCCACAATCAATGATAAAATATCCATAGATCATACAACATCATCATAGTAATGAACATCATATACCATCTGAAACACTGCTGCAATACATCTCTAAGCACTGAACTGAAACTGTATGGGATAAAGGGTCACGTCGGTCATCAAATCTGAACTCTCAAGGCTCAGCCTTGACACAAGGTATAACATAAGTCTGAATAATACACTGCTCTGATCATGAGTGATCACAAAATATACAATCATCATAGCCATGCTCTGAATAATGGAAGCTCTGGAATGTGCAGATATCTACTAAACAAGCATAGTAGCTGTTATCACACAACTTGTAGTTGCCCCTAGAGGTATCCCATCCGGGACGGTAGAGGGGTTAGGCAACTAAAGAGGTGACCTAAGAGATGCCACGGTTCCCAATGCAATGTGGGAGTCACGTCAACCGAGGCACTCTTCGCTTTAGGTCAAGGTATAACTAGACCAAGGGGGAGACCCTATACCCCAATCACAGTTGATTGGTCCCAAGCAAAAGGTTTCAAAGGGTGAGTTACGGAAACCAATGCAAGGCTAAGTGGACCTAATGTTTAAGGTATGGTTGAAGGTGGTATCATGGATAGTTAGTGTTTCAACCTATGTATGGTTTAGGCCACTTGATGGGGTATGATTGCTAAGTATAGTACCATATGTTTACACAAGTGGGTCTTGTTGCCTTGGGAAGTGTGAAATGGTTCTAGGTGGGCCCACAAGGTGAAGTTAAGTGTGAGGATGGTACTGTAGGCTAGATCTAGGTTAGATCTACAAGTTAGAGTTGGTTCTAGGATTACCCATGTGCTAGATCTAGGGTTTGACACTAATCCCAAGAAGTGCGCCTTACTTGGAGAAGGACTAGTGCCTTGTTGGATGGGCTAATGGGGTCAAGAAGGATGTCAAAGTGTAGATCAGGACACCTAGAAGCCAAGTCAAGTGGTTTGGATGAGATCCAATGGTTGGATCTTACTAGATCTAGGTTTTTAAGTGATGACCAAGAGTGGACCACAATCCCTTAAAACAAGGAATGCAATCCCCAAGGCAAATCTTGACAAACAGACAGTGTAGACCTAGGTTTCAAGGCATAGGCATTCCAAATCCACTAAAATCTCAAACACCCACTTCCTAGAAGTGGACCAACTCAGAAAATCAAGGGGGTGCGACTTGCTCAAGGAGGGTCAAAAAAATGGGTTTGGTGGACCCAATCAAGTCCAATGGCCACCAAAATGTAGATCCGGGATGTTAGTACCCCGATCTATGTTCCTTCAAAGTTTCAAGTAAATCCAATGGGTAGATCTTAGTAGATCTAAGTTTTAAGGTACCAAGAAGATCAAAAGGGGGTTTCAACCCCTCAAAACATGGAGAGATGTCCACAAGGTAGTTTTCACCAAAGTAAGGATATGGGTATAGTTTATCAAGTGTCTAGATGTCAATTCAAGTGGGATCTCACCTACCCATGTGCTAGATCCTACCCAACAAGCTTCTTTTGGGAAAATCGATTTAGGTTCAAGAAGGCTTTTTGCATTGAAAGGTGTGTCAATTTTTAGCCAATCACCACCAAACTATAGATCCAACTAGGGGTGGATCCTATAGAGGTGGGTTCTTAATATCTTTTCAAATGCAAGGGTAGATCTAAGTAGATCTAAAAAAAAAAATACCAAAATTGGGGTTTTGATTTTATTAGGGTTTTATGACCAATGGAGATAGAATGGATGAAAGAGGCACATACCTTGTAGATCTTACCTCAATTGCTTATGGCCACCTTGCAAGTTGATAGCATTCTCCTATGTTTATATTCAAGAGTGAGATCCAAGTGCTCCAACCAAATCGCCCTTCTCCAAGATAGCCAAATCGTCCTCCTCCTACAAGACAAGATCAAAGAAACAAGTCAAGCAAGATGATTATGAAAATGGTAGAAAGATGTAATAGAAAGCATCAACTATGTCACGAAGATACAATAATGATACTCCCTGTCACAAGATCAACCCAAGAGAGAATATGTGGATCCCTCCAACAATAACCCTCAAAAAGTCGCCCTCCTCTCTCCAATTCGACTTTCCTGTCAAAAGGTTAGCAAAAAACACCAAAATCCACAATGATACATAGAAGAGATACTTTATATTCAATATGCAAGAGAATCCAAAATGCAAGAGAGATGTGCTCCACAAAAAATCTTCTATTCCAATATTCCAGAGCTCCAAAGGTGAGCTATACAATGGGGGGTCTCCTCCTTATATAGGATAATAAAGACCAAAACCCTATACCACTCTACAATACTACATCAAATGAGTGGTTGAGATTATAAGATCTCATCATACAATCAATGGCTAGGATGACCCATAACATAATATCACATGGATCACTCAACATAACAATAGCGCCCTCATTAAATGGTACAATGGAGGGTGACGTCATCCCACAAGAGGGGTAGAAAGTACAATAATCCACCTCATGATGACTAGGACATGATAAAATAAGCACATGGTGGGGCTAGGAGGTATAAATCCTTGCTAGCTCACCCCAAGGCACAATAAAATAATAAAATATGTCCAATATAATGACAATGACCAAAACTGTCCTCAGAATCCATGACAGTCGAGCAGTAAATGTCCTCCTGTGATCAATCTGGAGATACCCACATGGTGAAAACTGACTGGAAGATAGTGAGATCACCCTGGAAGACCTCTGTGAAAACCAAATGCCAAAACTTTGCCTCAATTGCCCAAATCGATTTCCTCAGTGACCACTTTATCCCATTTTTTAACTGCCTCGGGAACTGTGAAAGTGCCAAAACTGCCTCCTAGGGTGCTAGCGCTATCAATCTGAGCCCACCAGGCTCTCCAGGAGGGGGGATAAATGGTAATAACAAGTGGCTGGACCACCCCCTCCATCATCAGCGCCCTAGGTGAATTGGCCTCTCGGGGCCCCTGCTGCTCAGGCTGGGAAATCAGCCCCAAATCTGGTCAACAAGTGTAAAACTGCATCAATCACTGTCAGAAGTGCCCGGAACTGAAAGATAAGTGTCTCAATGGATCCAGAAGACCCAAATCCACTAGGAATGAGTACTCATACACCCTAGGTTGCCCTAATGGGCCAGCTGTAGGGTCCACCATAAATGGACAATGTATAATCTGCTGATCTGAAATAATAATCACCTGCTGAACTGGATCAAACATCATCTGTATCATATGTCCATCATATGATATCATCATCAAACATGTGGGACCATAAATCATCATCAATAATCATCCATACATGGTCCACATCATCACGGATCCCAAGAATATATAATCAAGGATAAATCACATCAGTGGGTTAAGACAATGTTTCTCTAATCATTCCCACAGTTAAGCTCAAAGTATAAATTCCATTCAGTGGCATTAATCAAGTTAACATATTCCGTGGTTATATAAAATTACTTGCACCATAGTTCAAATGACAAACTTACCCATTGGACATGGTCAAACTGCTAGTGAAGGATGAAGGCTAGGAGCAAGGTTGGGCCAAGGGTTTGACTTGTCTAACTTAACTCAAAAAATACTTTGGACTGGAAAAAGGGGGGAAGCTACAAACTCTGTGTTGGACAAAAGAACACGGGGAATGGCTGTGCCTCACAAATGGATAAGTTGTTTAGAGAGTGCTTATTCAACTTAGGCATCATGTCTACATCAAGTTGATCCAAGTTCATTAGGATCATTCAATTTATTTCCATGGCCTTTTTGGCCTACATAACCCTTCGGATTTCAGATGTGCTGAGAAGCACAACTAGTTGCAGCTTGCATCCAGGGCATGTTTTTTTCATATATTCACAAGGTCAGCAATTGTTTAGATGTAGCTTTTAAGAACCATTGCTTTTTGGACCTTTCTTATACTCTTCGAGGAGTATTTATTTTTAGCTTTTCACTGCTCTTGCCCTTTTTGTTTCCATGGGCGAATTTTTTAGTTTCCATAGGTAGAACATGAGCTTTCAGTTTTAGCCAACAACATCTCAAGTGACTAGGGGGAGTTCGAGCCAATGCCAAACATCGGGACAACCGACCAGAATGATTTAGGCCTACAATCCAACTCACCAAAGGCAAGTTCTGTCACCAACTCAGAGCTGAGACACTGAATAAACGGGGATGCGGTCCAAACACAGAGGTAGAAAAATGGGGAAGTCCTCGGTATCAGAAAGTCAAATGAGACAAGTCAGGGTTTAAAGTCAAACAGGAAGGTCATGTATGGATGGAGTCAAGTGAATATGGAGCCTACACTAGCAGACAACTGGTGTCGGGAAAGACCATGTCTATGTAAGGTGAAGAACCAGCAAGTTTTGTTAAATGACCTAAATGTGCAAGCAATTGTCCATTTTATGATTTATAGTTCATTTTAAATAATTTGCCACATCAGGAATAATATACCAAGCACGTGCTATGATCATGACTAAATCAACAAGCTAATAATCCACAGTCAGTGAGAACATATCCACAGATCATACAACATCATCATAATAATAATCATCATGTATCGTCTGAAACACTGCTGCAATACATCTCTAGGCACTGAACTGAAACTGTAATGGGATAAGTGGTCACATCAGTCATCAAATCTGAACTCTCAAGGCTCAGCCTTGACACAAGGTCATATACAAATCTGAATAATGTACTGCTCTGATCATGAGTGATCCAAAATATATAGCCATGCTCTGGAATAAAGGAAGCTCTGAAATGTGCAGATATCTGCTGTACAAGAATAGTAGCCCTGCTACTATGGTGTGATAACAGTAGCCCTGCTACTATGGTGTGATAACAGGTCCAACCCATAAGTCATCAGCCTGTCCCGATCTTATATGCAACAAATGGTTGGGAATGATGACTTGACTTCCTGTAGGAAACCTATTTCTATTGACAGACTCAGGAATAACTCCAATGTTACGAATAGGCATGGGGTGGATTTCAGTAGGGTTTTGCGGTTAAGGTGTTACAATCCTTGAGCTCCTCCTAGAAGGAACTGCATCAATTCTAGGTGAACCACCATCTAATGAAATAGCAATCCTACCAACGAGGACTTCCTTAACCTCTCTTCTTGTCTCTTGGACTACTTCATTTGACTCTTCCTCATGAGGGGACACAACTCTTTTAACAACTTCACCTACAGTCCAGAAATCTCTATGTTCTTCCAAGGGAGGTGGCTCGTGAGATATAACAGTGTGATGACTAGAGCCTTCCCTTGAAGGAACTGGAATGACCATGTTTTCCAACCCGGTGGAGATTGACTCAGAATGAGATGTAGAAGTACTAGGAATGTGAGAAAGATCATGACTGAGATGACTAGATGACTCAGGTGGTAGAAGATAATTAGGGACATGAGGATATGCAGATAAAACATGGTTTTGAGATTCCGAATGAGTTTGAAAAATAGCAAGGTTGTTAAAATCTCCTTCAGGCGCATCATTAATTAGAGCATCCTCTTCCCAACTTAAAGAATTATCATGAACTTGAATTAAATTACCATCTTCTAGAGATAGATGAGATAGAGAATCTTCGACATCAAAATAATGGGAGGCTTCAAACTCTTCATTTGTTTCAACCCTAGTAGATGTTGCAAGACGGTTTTCCCAAGGGTAAACAGGTGCAAGCCCTTGGCTTTCCCTCTCTCTATTATGATTAGTCAAAGCAAACCATTCCCTAACAGTAAAAGGAATTCTTTCTCCCCTCCTAATATCATCAAATTCATCTTCATGGGTAGGATTCTCAATACTTTCTCCAACAATTGCTTGCTCATGAAGGTTCTCCAATGGGGAAATTGATTCCAAGCTTTGATTTTTCCTTGTCATATTATCATTGGTAAGCTCACCACTTCTTAAATCATCATTAACTTCCTCAGGTGCTTGATTTTCAGTAATTGATTCTTGATTAATTGCATTGTTTTGTTCCTGACCTTGAGGTTGATTTTCATTTCTTCTCAATTCATCTATTTCCTCAGCAAATTCATTCCTAAGTAATTCCAAATTAATTATTCTTGCAATTTCTGCTGCTTGTTCTTCTTCCCAAGAGGAATCAGAATCTTCCATGACCATCCACATGTTTTGATCAACTTCATATAATTCATCCTCATCTTCAACAAGGTTAGTTTTGGCATTATTTAACAATTCATCTCCATATGTGTTCTTGAACCCTTCATCAAATGATTCTACATGCTCGTTATAACAAGGTTCTCTGTTTACCCAAATCAAAGCTCCATCAGGGTTGGGAACACAAATAAATGATAAATCTATCATGAGGTATCCACCTAGACCAACCGCCCATTTTCTAGATAAGAGCATTCCATATGCTGGGGGTAAATCAATGACAACTACATCCATCATGGTAGAAATGTTTGAACATGCAAAAAGATCAGCTCTAAGGTTTTTGATCAAACCATATGATGGTACTCGTCGGGAATCTATACCACAGACATTTCCATAAGGTCTAGTCACCTCTAATCCCATTTCCTTCATAACTTGTAAAGGCATAACATTCATTGCTGCTCCAGAATCCAACATACAATTGTGAAGGAGCATGTTTTGAATGTGTAAGGTAAGGTAAAAGGGAGAGTGACCACTGCTCTTTCTCTCATAAATTGCTGAATGAATGTTTATTGGTGGATCTTTCTCTGTTTCACTAAGTTGTGTTCCACTAAGCTTTTGGATATGACATGATTCTAGGACAGCTTCAGGAGTTTTCTCTTGGCCAATGCCATCAAAAAATTCCTCCACTTGGCATCTAATAGAAGGCACCTTCATTAGCTCAGTGACAGGGATATTACACATTATCTTGCTTAACTCTTTCTTCATGTCAATTTTTAGATCATAATCATCCACAGCAATATCTTCTTCCTCCTTTTTATCTTCATCAATCTTCTTATGTTTATCAAGGAAAGAAGGTCGGGAGGTACTTCCTCGTTTATAAATTTGATACTTTGGTCGCTCTTTAGGTTCTGGGAGCTCTAAGGCACAACATGAGGAGCTAGGTTCTTCATCTAAGTCTTCTTCTTGCTCCCATGGTTCTTCTTCTAAAAGGATTCTTCCAAAGTCTTCATCATATGACAAGTCATTTATAAAGTTGACGTTTTCTGGTTGGTCATCATGGTCACCGGTGTCGGAGGGTTCTTCTTCTTTTTCATCACACCAATTGACCTCCTTCTTTTCAGAGTTTTCTGGATACTCAGGTCGTCGCCTATCCCTATCCCCTTCAGGCCTCCTATTGTTATTCCAGTAAGGTTTAGGGCCATAAGGATTTCTATGTCTTTTAGGGTCATTCAAACTTGCTACATTCTTTGTTAGGACAGTTAATTGCCTCATCATTTCTTGCATGACTTCTAACGTGTCCTTTGATTCCTTTGGCACACTCATAGGTTCCTTTGGTTTTTGGAGTCTAGGGTCAGATCTGGAAGTGGATGGGGTAAATTGATCGAAAAAGTTTTGTTTCCCCATGGATGCTACATTTTGCTCAGCCATCTTGGCATTTGATTGTGTGGTCTTCAAGTCATTTGGGTTTTATCCTTTAGTTGATAACCAACCCATCCTTCAAATGCATTCAAGTAGTGAATGACAACTGCTTGATCTTTTGGTCTAATCTCTTCAGGGATAACAGCTACAGTCTTGTTGAATCTTATGTTAAACTCATGGATTGTTTCATTTTCTCTTTTCTTAATGTCAAAAAGTTGATGTAAGAGAAATTTCCCATCTAACTTTCGGGACCACTCATTATTTAGCTTGTTGACATAGGTGGTAGGGTTTGCCATTTTCTGTTTTTTTAAATAGAAATTTCGATATTGAATTTACCATTAGTATCATTGGAGTTCTCTATATCTGAAACATATGAGTAACTAAGTTGTCATGTTTAATAGACAAATGAAGTTCTTTCTGATTAATTGTGAGAAAACTTTTGGTTGGGTTAATTGTGATTGGATAGTGAATCACGCAGAATTTCAAATTTCTTTTATTGAAGCTTGTAAAAAGCAATGAGTTGTTTCTTCATTAAACTATTTTATTGGAAGCTGTTTTGGGATGTGCACCATTTGGAGAACAAACAGTAGATGTCTCTGCTGAAAACAAAATAAGTAGACAGACGGAGCTCTAGATCATGTCAAGTGACACTTAATTGAACTGATGGCAAGTTGTGCTGTGCAGGGAATTGTTAAACATGAACTTTACAGGAAATCTAGCTCCAGAAATTGGAAATTTACAGGATCTTAAAATTTTGTGAGTTGAATCAATGTGGTATTCAAATTTCAATGACAATGTTGTTATGTTGTTACACATGGATACTGGGCAAATGATTCCCAAAAATTGAAAATGATTGCATAAAATCACATCATGCAAGTTTCATTTTCATTTTAGAGATTATTACTTCATGTGATATTCAATGTCAATTGCATTTCGCATAAGTTAATATGAAGAGCTCTCCAAGTTTTTTACACATCTCTTTTTGTTTTCTTTTGAAAGGGATTTCATGTGGAACAATATAAGTGGCAGTATTCCGAAGGAGATTGGAAACATAACAACTCTTGAACTTCTGTGAGTTTCTTAAAAGCACTTTTATTTTGAATGCCCCTGAGGCTCGTCTATCTGCTGTGTGTATTATTTGCAATGTGCTCTTGAATGATGTAAGTATATAAAGTTATTTTCCTCTTCCAAAATTCAGGTTCTGTTTCAGTGAAAAGCTCAAAACTTGTCATATGGACAATACAACCATTATAGCTATATCACAGACCCAAAATTTTAAGTTTAGAGATTTGCGAAAAATTAATTCATTAATAAAACAATAGAAAACATATATGTTGATATGTTCTACATTGGAGTCAGATTATCTGGTGTCAGATCTTCTGGTTATGAAGTCCTGAAAAGCATCGTTTAAGCCAGTCACAACTACTGTAGATTAGAACCAAGATCAACCAACATGAAAGCCACAAAGCATACCCAAAATACCCAATGCTGATTGATGTTTTCAATGTCTTATCTCCACCTCTTCTGCTTTTTAAATCGTAATACAACTTAAAACTATTGTTGCACTGTAAAAATGTGGTTAAACAGAAAGAAGAGAAGGTTTAGAAGTTGTGGGACAAAGAAGATACACTTTTCGTTTACAAATATATAGTTATGCAAGATCAACCAATATGAGAGCCACAAAGCATACCCAAAGTACTCTGTAAATTAATTCTTTCGTAGCCTTATCCCTGTCTCTTCTTTTGCTTCTCAAATCCTATTCTCAAATCTCAAAATCGTTGCTGCACAAACTGTATATGAGGATGTTGAGAGAAAGCAAGAAAGATTCAGAATTTGTGGGAACCTAAGAGATGTGTAGATGGATGGAAGAGATAAAGGACAGGGTCCAAAGTTACAAGAAGGAATGAGGGTCTTGTTATCACCTAAGCTGTAGTTACCCCTATGGATGGATCCAGTCATGGATGGCAATAGGGAAGGGCAACTCAAAAGGTGCAACCACGATCACCTCGACCTCCAATATATGGTTGTCACGCCAGTCGAGGCAACCTTCACTTTATGTTATCTAGCCCAGACAACAAAGGGGGAGACCCGATCTACTCCCGACAGGAGAGATCAAAACCAAGACACCAAATCAGGGTATTTCTAGTTGAAGTTAGGTGTATGGTTTATCCTAGACCTAAGGATGAAATCACAAGCCAAGTGAGGGGTTCAATAGGTATAGCTTTGGTTCATAGTTGAAGTGAAAGTGACTTATAATGTTTAAAGTGAGATCTAGGGCTAGTGTACTAGGTCAATGTCAACAGATCCACTGCCTTGGGAACTGTGTCCAATTGCAGGATGGTTTTCAGGGATGTATTGGGGCTAACTAGTACATAAGACAAGCTTGACCATGATTCATGATAGCTTTAGGGGTATAGTTCACCATGCAAAAGTCAAACCACAAGTCAATCCAACAATCTAGGAGAGTTGGGTTGTCTTGGAGATAAACCAGTGCCTTGGGAATTGGGAAGTGGAGTCAAAGTGGGGTTGACTTATGGTTGGGATTCCTACAACATGAGATAAGTGGACAGTATAGGTCTTGATGTTTAAATGTGTCTAGATCTAGGTTTGACCCAAGTGGACCACAATCCCTTAAAACAAGGAATGCAGTCCCCAAGGCAAGATTTGGCAAAGTGACAGTCTAGACCTAGGTTTTGAATTATTCTGATTCCGGATCTGCAAGAATCTCAAGTACCCAGTTCCTCGAAGTGAGTGAACTCACTTCTCCAAGGTGGTGCGACTTTCCCTAAGGAGGCTTCAATCGGGGTTTAGGTGGGTCAAATCATGTCGGATGGCATCCAAACTTTAGATCCGGGTAGATCGGTCAGGTAGGAGTATGGATCTGTAATTTTGTGGCAATCCACCGGTTAGATCTTAGTAGATCTGAGTTCAAGTGTTCCAAGTGGTCCAAAATGGGGATTAAAACCCTTAAAATGTGGAATGGGGCCCACAAGGTGAATTTCAAGAAAGGGACAACCTGGGTGTATGTTATTTGATGTGTAGATGTCAAATCAAGTGGAATCTCAAACACCCATGTTCTAGATCTAGGTCAACTAGCTCAAAATGGTGAAGTGCGCCTTCCTTGGGAGAAGCTAAGTTGGCTTGGGAGAGGGGTCAAACGGAAGCCAATCCTCACCAAACTATAGATCCGGGATGCCGTGGATGCTATAGAGGTGGGTTTTCAATATCATACCCAACAACCCACTAGATCTCAGTAGATCTAAGAAAATGCAAAATTGGGATTTTAATTAATTAGGGTTTTAAGTGTTTTTTGACAATTGGATAGACTATGGAGATAGAACTTACCTTGAGATCATACCTGAATGATGTGGTTGAGATGCCTTGATGTTGAGGAAGATTCCCGCAGAGATCAAATGAGAGATTGTTGATTTGCTTGCCAAGTTGATGCCCTAGTCCACAAGTGCGCCTTCCTCTACCTGTCAAACCAAGGAATAAAATTCAATCAGTAAGATCAAGTATGGAAGAAATACAAGAGAAATGCAAATAGTAACATGAAATAGAAGGTCCTGGGACAGTAATACTCCCTGTTACCAACGAAGAGCTCCAAAGAAGAAGTAGGGAGAGTCTTCCCCTGCCAATACCTCCTCCTCCAAGCAAATCGGCCTCCACCTGTAGATGCAAAATCGTGGTACAATAGATATGGCAAACAAGATCTCCAATAACTCAGTGCAAAGGAAGAACCAACGAACGAACACCAAAAACATTCACCACAACATTGGAGATAGATGCAATAATAATTTTCTATTCCAATAATCCAGAGCCAAAAGTCCCTTTACAATGAGAAGCTCTCTCCTTTAAATAGGAAGGAGAGGCACCAAAACCCTAACCACTTTTTGAATGAGTGGCTAAGATTAAAAGATACAAATGTCTAATCAATGGTTGAGATGAGCTCAACAACATAATACATGGATCACACATAAAATATAACATAAGTGGACAAAGTCGCCCTAGGAGAGGGGAGTCCCACCAAATCATGATGACAAAATATCATAAGAGGCTCATGGTGGGTCCAAGGGGTAATTTTATCCCTCCTTGGTCAATCCCATGGCACAATAACCAATAAATAATCATGAAAGTACCAAATCGTGCCTCCAAGGTGAAGTCGTGGTCCTCAAAAGACCTCAAAAATCCACAGAAAGTGCCATAAGTGATGGATGCGGGCCCCGATGAAGCTGAAACTGCAGGAGGAGGTGTGGAAGGTCCCGATCTATCATCACTGATCATCCCATGCCATAACTTTGCCTCAGTAGCCCAAATCGATTTCCTCAATAGCCATTTCTACCAATCCTGAACTGCCTCGGGAAGCGTGAAACTGCCCAAACAGCCTCCTGGAGTGATGGCGCTGTCAAGGTGAGGGCACCAATGTGTCCGGGAGGGGGGTAATATGGTAAAAACAAGTGGCTGGACCACCCCCTCCATCATCAGCGCCCTAGGTCAACCGGATAAAAGTCATCTCTGCTCCGACAGGGCCTCCAAAAGACCAAAACTGCACTAGGACAGCCTACTGAGGCTAAATCATCACTGTAAGTGCCCGGAACTGAAAACAAACTGTCCCATTGGACTCAGAAGGTCCAAATCCATCCAAGATGTGTACTCATACACCATATGAATCTCTGCATGATCAAAATAAATATCCAATGTACCGGAACAAGGCCAATAATAATGATCTGTAAATGACCAAACACTGCTGTATCCCAAGAATCATCATCATAACCCTGTAGCTGCTGCATAGAATCATCCTGTATGTGTACATAGACCATATATCATCTATCCATATCATCATAAGGTCCAACATCTCATGTCTCATGGTCCTCCATGGTCAAACTAGGTCTAACCAAGACCAAATACAACTCAGACTATCATCCAAGGCTGCTGAAAAGTATCAAGGCTAATACATGCTTTACAACTTATTCAAATAGCAATTATAACACATAATGATCATGACTGGCGATCTACATCCAAATATATAGTGTTGTTAATTATTATTATTATTACTCAGAATAGACTTTCAGGATCATACTCACTTCATAGTTGTGATCAATTTGCTAGTGAAGGGTGAAGGCTGAATTAACTGGCTAGGCTAAAGGATGACTTAACTGTCTTGACTTTGTGACACTTTGGCAAGGGAAAGGGAATACACCATAGTATATACTGAATGAGCAATAACACAGGGAATGGCGGTGTCTCACAAATGGATGAGTTGTTTAAAGAGGGTTTATTCACCTTCACAGATGCGCACAATCCATAATACAAATAAGGCCAGCAATTGTTTAGATATAGCATTTAAGTTTTATTGCTTTTTGGGCCTGAGGTTTCCATAGCCTTGATCTATGTGTGTTTAC
Organism: Larix kaempferi; assembly: GCA_027924585.1. Lineage (NCBI taxonomy): Eukaryota > Viridiplantae > Streptophyta > Pinopsida > Pinales > Pinaceae > Larix > Larix kaempferi. The sequence goes on along the minus strand of BSBM01001421.1, from coordinate 969,187 downwards.
AAACACATTGCATAGATTTACATTTATTTTTAGGCTTTCTGCTGCAGGTGTGTTTTTAAGGCACTTGTTTACCTGAGCACTTCTAGGTGTGTCATGGACAACTTGTTTACCTAGGTATTTATTTTTCCAAAAGATATAACATTTTATTTTTCATGGCCATTTTCAATTGGCATTTCTTTCACATACAAGATATAGCATTTTATTTTTCCAGATTTTGTATTCATGGCAGCACTAAAAGTTTCAGGTTTAGCCAACACAACTTTAATGACTAGGGGGAATTCACAAGGAACTCCAACTCACCATAGGTAAGTTCTGTCACCAACTCAGAGCCGAGACACAATAAACAGGGAAACTCATCCAATACAGAGGCTACAATGGGGAAAGGTCCTCCATGCCACTAGTCAAGTAGTAAGTCAGGGTGATAATCTAAAAGGTAGGCCATGGATGGATGAAGACAATGAAAAGATGAAGCCAACACTAGCAAGCTAAGGTATGGTTGAATGATCACCTCTATTCTCCCTAAGGAGGGTATGTACCAATGAGTATGAATAGTGAACCTCTAAGTCTGAGTAGGGACAGTAATATATATATATAGGTTAACCAGGTCCAAATATCTATATGATCGCCAGATCATGACACTAAGTGCTAAGACATGCTATAAGAATAAGTATAAAAGCAATCTAACCATAATACCATGATATACCTGCTGAGTCATATACCTGAAAGCTCATCAACCTGTACCATCATCTGTCCTCTGAGACTGCTGCTGTAACTCTGGGCAATACTGTCTGCTCTGTACCAATGGCATAATGGCTACATCGGTCACCTCTCTGAGTGTCCTGAAACTCAGTCATGGCATGGGGAATGCAACTGCTGTCCACAATCTGATAGTGATCCAATATAGATGCTCATCTCGGCATCTCAAATGCAAGGGAACTAGCTAAATAGTGTACTGGAATGAGAAAAATAATGTATGGTAGCCCGGCTACTATATATGTGATAACAGGTCTCTATTTCAGGGATTTGTCAAACAATCCAAGATCACAATTTGGTTAAAGATTAAATGAACTGGTAAATTTGCTACTGATGGAGCAAATGTTATTGTTCTTGTCATAAGAAATAACAGAATATAACATTTAGCATTCCACATGGTCCATGAGAAATCATAAACAACATGAGCTTCGTCAACCATCTTCTGCAGGTTAGCAATGTTACCTATAAATCTTGCACTTAAGATATAAAGCTCAATATTGGGTGCAAGCTTATAGGTAATCACCACACAACTCTCTTCTTCACTTTTGATAGGATCTTTTCCGGTACAATGTGGTTATCCCTATTAGGCTTGCTAGGTTGGTAGGACAATGAGGTTCAAGGTGATCTAGAAATTTATCTTAGCAAAACAGAATTTATTTTTTTGATTTATTAAATTAATTTGAGGTGGCCGATGAGGTTAAGACCAATGCCAGAATCTCCAAGGCCGTATGGGGTCTGTTGCCACTGGATACGCACCTTAGGGGAAAGGGGGTTAGCGTGGTGTTGCCACCTGTTATCACATTATATGTTGGCAGCAGCTTCCATATTGCAGACTGTGCAGCCGAGGACCGCACAGTACTTTTTTTTCCAGATCAGGAGATCAGCCACCTCAGACGAGGCAGTTTTGTTCAGATTGCCCCTAGCAGACATATCAGAGGGGACAGACAGTTGGACTTACCATCTACCACAGGGTTACCTTTCCTTGCCAGGCTTTGACACAAGCCCATTTGAGACAGTTGCCTAGTCTTATTTTGATCGACATTACCACAGTACAGTGCTGGTTTATTATGTGCCCGGATTCAGCAGAGATCCAGCTCAGATACAGGTTCAGTAGCAGCAGGTATATGGTGCAGCAGGTATTGCATATATTGATTATTGCTCATGTTGTAGATTAGACTCTTTTATACTTGCTAGTACACTAACTTTGCATGAGATGATACATTTGGTGATCTGCTTATGATATGATGTGTTTGGGCCTTTGGTGATGTCAGTCCACCCCTCCGGTTAGACTTATGTATATGCACGCTGAGTCATGTCCTGTATACTTGGCTTAGACTTGATCACTTAGCCCCTCGATAGCTGACTTTAGCACCATTATCACCTTCTCCACCCATCCGACTCATCCATGACACTTCATCCCCGACTTGGATTCTGATTTGTGATCATGAGGACCCCCTTTCCCCACTGATCTCTGAGTCTGCCATGACTCCCTGTTTATTGTGCCTCGGCTCTTTAGTGTGTGAGATACACGGTTAAACCTAGGATTTGCTCTTGTCGGTTGCCCCCGATTTTGCAATGCAGTTAGGATTGTGTAGCCTCATCGGGTGCTCCCCACTTGTCGTCAAAGCTTGTATTACCCACCCCCATTACCTTTGCAGTATGAGCGCCATGTTTATATCTTTTGAGATATGTATGTAGCCCAAGAGGGCCATGAAGAAATGAAGACATGAAGACATGAAGAAATGAAATGTAAATCAGGCTAAAAAGGCCTCTATGTTGTAAATGTAAAATCTAGCCAAAAAAGGGCTAAGTATGAAACTCATTGTAAAATCCATACAATGTGTTTATGAACACATGGATTCTGGTCAGCTATACATGTTAGCATTTGTAGTGGTTATTCCTCACCTAGTCCTACGGGACAAGGAGGTGAGAAGGAGTAAGGGACAAGCTCAAGATTTCCCCCTAGAGTCTCAAGTTACGGTTTGTCGGACACCCATTTTGGCGGCTCTAGAAAAGAACCTCACGGAGTCTTCAGATACGGATGTGAGTTGTGGGATGCTTGTTAGATGATTAGTGGTGGTTTCCCTGCACTATACCCATTTGTGAGGCACCGCCCTTCCCCGTGTTTTGTCATGGCATACTTACCTTAGTGGACCCCGCTTTCCGGAGATGTCTAATGGTCACATGATATTTATCCTCCCTCGTCCTCCCATATCTTTTACCTTGTTGTCCACATCACCTAGAGTCAGCAAGGTGGTCAATTCTATGGAGGTGTATAGCATCCTAGTCTTTTGGAGGTGGTGGGCCCACTTCACCAGGGCCTTGTACTATTTCGAGATTTAATGAATTTTTTATCACCATGTTATCATTTATTGCTTAGTAATGTACTAACTTGTTTAATTAAGCCTTATCACTTCATGCTTGCATACAGGTTTCAGCTAGCACTATAGTTGACCAGATTTGACTTAGTCAAACTGGGTCGACTAAGCCAAAATGGGCCCGAAAAAATGTTGCGATCGGAATTTCGATTTTGATCATTTATTATCTACAGGGGTTCCATATGAGCATGCAACTGACGAAATTGCAAAACATTGAACTAGTTGAGAGATTTTTAATTATTATTGGTCAACTTTGACTCGTTTTAATTAAAAATCATGGATTTGGGGCAAGTATTGCCAAAGTGATGGATCGGGGTCGGTCGAGTGGTCATCCCTACTACTTTTGGGGTCCACGATCACATTGCAACAGACAGTTCGGCAATCCAGGGAATAAAAGTGGGTCAAAAGCCCAATTTTCATCTTCAGTCATATAAACGAGCAAAAAATACATGGAAATCAGAATTTTGACTAAGGCAACTATAGGTAAATGGCTGGCAATGGTAAAGGTAATTCATAAGGTAATTTTGGTATGTTTTGACATTGTATTTGATGGTTGTGAGGCCCTCATTTGCCCAACTCACCATGGAGGTCGATTTTGGCCCATAGGGGCGTTTTTCTCCCTAGTGGGGAATTCGATTTGCTTGATGTTGATGGTGGGACACTTCTTGTATGTGGTTGGGGGGATAAGACATCCCATAGGAACCCCCCAACTCCACCTTGTATTGATGTATGGCCCACATGGGCCCCTCTCTATCCACTAGTGCTCTCTCTTGGGGCAATTCGCACCCCCCACTTGGGATGCATCTCCACCATTCGATTTTGTGGATGGGGAGATGATCTCAACCCTCCATTTTGGGGGGAAACTTAGCTTGAGAGGGAGCCATCTCTATAAGAGAATGGACTCACCTCCATTGTAGCTCCCTTGGCATTTTTGTGAGTTGGAATAGAAGAGAAACTTTGTTGCTCTACTTGGCTCTTGTGTGATAGCTTCTTGATGTTGTAGATTGCCATACTATCTTGATGCACTAGTTGTAGTTGGTATATGATTTCAGCACTATTTTATTCACCATTGTTTGCAGCAAGCTCAAAATCTTGGAGGAGGGCGCCCCATTTGGCTTCCACTGGTGCTCCACTCTCCGGGTTGACCACAAAAGGGAGTGTTTTTGCCGTTTTAAGTCAAGCATTTCTCTCATTTCTATTTGTGCTGTTGTAGATTTCATTTGTTTGCCAATACTAATTTGATCTATTGTCTATTGGTGTTTGCAAGCAGAGGGGACGAGTTGGTGAGACGAGAGCAAAATCGTTTTCAGCTGGGATTGCTCCAACCACTTCAATTTGATCTTCGGGTCGTATCATCCTCTTCAATATCAGAAATATCAGCCATTTCCAAGTAGGTGTAACTTCTTCTTCTTCCACATTTCAATTTCTGAATCTTGTTTAAGAGAGAAAACCCATATAAAATCTCTAAAAATTAAAATCTTTAATTTCAACCGTTAGAATTAGTTTATTTTGAAAACCCACAAATGATTTATGCTTAAAAGCCTATATCCAGATTTTCATTTGATTCCGACTCCATTTACCCACTGAACCAAGCACTAGTCTATCACTGATTTCTCCCTACCTGGGCAAACTGTCAAATCTGGTTATTTGGGTCGATTTTGGGGTTATGGGTACTCTTTAATCTGCTCCGTAGCGTCATTTTACCTTAAATTATCAAATATCAGCAGCTGGAAATGCTTATAAACGTCTTTTTTTGACTGCCCTAGGTCCATTTTTCCACTATTTAATCCATCTCCCTAGGGATGTTAATTTTATCTGCTTGCTAGTTTGTTTTTTTTGTCTTAAATCAGCCATTTAATCAAGTTATAATCACTAGAGGATGTATTTCAATTGCTGGTCCATCTCTGCCATGTATTGATAAATCATAATAAGCCTCATTCCCCATAGGCCGAGGCCCTAAACATTCTTCTAGTAATTTTCTGTTCGCTGATTTAATTTCCAGCTTTTTATTTTCTCACTTTATTCATCATCTGCATGCGTGATCAGATCTGAATGTGTCTTATCTAGTACATCTCTCCATCCTGAGTCTCGATTCCACTAAGGCTGGAAGAAAACTCGCATTTAGTCATCCATTCTGTCTCCTGCTTTGTTTACTTTTTGGGTTTGGGTGTCTGATTGTTGAGTCTCAACCATCACTGGTTGAGTGGGTCTCCCCCTTGACTAGGCCAATTGCCTTGTCTAAAGTGATTGCATCCTTGTCCGGTGTGACTTCTGTCCCTTGGACAGAGGACCTGGCTGCTGTTGGTTACACCTTCCTTGTTGCTCAGCCTCTACCGTCCCTATTGGGATACCCCTCTATAGCAACTAGAGTTTGTGTGATAACAATTTTGGCGCCGCTGCCGAGGAGGTAGAGGCCTACCTGTGTCTGTGTTTGAGTTTGAGTTTTTGTTTGCTTTTTGCCTCTATCATCGCATCAGAAATTAAAACTCAGTTGGCTGAATTTGTTTTGCTTAATTTTTACAGTCAACACTTTTGTTCACTCACCACTTCTCCCCTCACGACATTCCACCTTCGGTGAGCAAGGTGTTATCACATTTTATGTCGGGAGCAGCTTCCACACTGCAGACTGTGCGGCCGAGGACCGCACAGTATCTTTTTTTTTCCAGATCAGGAGATCAACTGCCTTTAGAGGAGGCATTTTTGTTCAGACTGCCCCTAGCAGATACATCAGAGGGGACAGGCAGTCAGACTTACCATCTACCACGGGGTTACCTTTCCTTGCCAGGCTTTGACACAAGCCCATTTGAGATAGTGCCTAGTCATATTCTGATAGAGATTGTCACAGTACAGTGCTGGTTTATTGTATGCCCGGATTCAGCAGAGATCCAGCTCAGATACAAGTTCGGTGGCAGCAGGTATATGGTGCAGCAGATATTGCATATATTGATTATTGCTCATGTTGTAGATTAGACTCTTTTACACTTGCTAGTACACTTACTTTGCATGAGATGATATATTTGGTGATCTGCTTATGATATGATATGTTTGGGCCAATTGGTGATGTCAGTCCACCCCTATAGTTAGACTTATGTATATGCACGCTGAGTCATGTCCTGTATACTTGGCTTAGACTTGATCACTTAGCCCCTCGGTAGCTGACTTTAGCACCATCTTCACTTCCTCCACTCATCCAACTCATCCATGACACTTCTTCCCCGACTTGGATTCTGATTTGTGATCACGAGGACCCCCTTACCCCACTGATCTCTGAGTTTGCCATGACTCCCTGTTTATTGTGCCTTGGCTCTTTAGTGTGCGAGATACACGGTTAGACTTGGGATTTGCTCCTGTCGGTTGCCCTCGATTTTGCAATGCAGTTAGGATTGTGTAGCCTCACTCGGTGCTCCCCACTTGTCGTTGAAGCTTGTATTACCCACCCCCATTACCTTTGCAGTATGAGCGCCATGTTTATATCTTTTGAGATATGTATGTAGCCCAAGAGGGCCATGAAGAAATGAAGAAATGAAATGTAAATCAGGCTAAAAAGGCCATTGTATTGTAAATTGTAAAATCTAGCCAAAAAAGGGCTAAGTATGAAACTCATTGTAAAATCCATGCAATGTGTTTATCAACACACATGGATTCTGGTCAGCTATACATGTCAGCATTTGTAGTGGTTATTCCTCACCTAGTCCTGCGGGGCAAGGAGGTGAGAAGGAGCAAGGGACAAGCTCAAGATTGCCCCCTAGAGTCTCAAGTTACGATTTGCTGGACACCTAGTTTGGCGGCTCTAGAAAAGAACCTCACGGAGTCTTTGGATATGGATGTGAGCTGTGGGATACCTGTTAGATTACTAGTGGTGGTTTCCCTGCACTATACGCATTTGTGAGGCACCACCCTTCCCCATGTTTTGTCATGGCATACTTACCTCGATGGACCTCGCTTTCCCGAGTTGTCTTAGTGGTCACATGATCCTTATCCTCGTCTTCCCATATCTTTTACCTTGTTGTCCACATCACCTAGAGTCAGCAAGGCAGTCAATTCTATGGAGGTGTATAGCATCCTAGTCTTTTGGAGGTGGTGGGCCCAGTTCACCAGGGCCTTGTACTATTTCGGGATTTAATGTATTTTTGATCACCATGATATCATTTATTGCTTAGTGATGTACTAACTTGTTTAATTGAGCCGTATCACTTCATGCTTGCATACAGGTTTCAGCTAGCACTATAGTTGACCAGATTTGACTTAGTCAAAATGGGTTGACTAGGCCAAAAATGGGCCCGAAAAAATGTTGCGATCGGAATTTCGATTTCGATCATTTATTATCTACAGGGGTTCCATATAAGCATGCAATTGACGGAATTGCAAAACATTAAGCCATTTGAGAGATTTTTAATTATTATTGGTCAACTTTGACCCGTTTTAATTAAAAATCATGGATTTGGGGCAAATATTGCCAAAGTGATGGATCGGGATCGTTCGAGTGGTCATCCCTACTACTTTTTGGGTCTAGGATCACATTGCAGCAATTGGTTCGGCAATCCGCACAATAAAAGAGGGTCAAAAGCCCAATTTTCATCTTCAGCCATATAAACCAGCATAAAATACATGGAAATCAAAATTTTGACTAAGGCAACTATTATGAAATGGCAAAATCAATGGCTGGCATGGGTAAAGGTAAATCATAAGGTAATTTTGGTATGTTTTGACATTGCATTTCATGTTTGTGGGGCCCTCACTTGCCCAGCTCACCATGGAGGACGAGTTTTCCCATAGGAGGGCGTTTTCTCCACTAGGGGAATTCGACTTGGTGTATGTTTCATTGTATTGTGCCTTGATGTCTTATGTTGGGGGGTAAAACATACTATAGACACCCCCAAACACCATTTCATATATTGTATGGATCCCACATGGTCCCCCTCTCCTCCATAGTGCGCTCTCCTTGGGGCAATTCGCACCCCCCTCTTGAGTGATCTCCACCATTCGATTTTGTGGATGGGGAGATGATCTCAACCCTCCATTTTGGGGGGAAACCTAGATAGAGAGTGAGCCATCTCTATAAGAGAATGGAGTCACCTCATTTTACTTCTTCTTGGCATTGTAGAGACTTGACATTGAGCTTATAGAGAGACATTCTTCTTGAGTCACTTGTGGTTTTGGAGTTGGATCCTTCTTGTGCTGATTGAGATCACATCTTTAATGCATTGCTGAGCTATTTGTGGTGTTCCCATATCTCCTTGAGAATTTTCGATTTGCAGGTGAAGCTGGCCACTAGAGGAAAACGCAGCTCTTGAGACAGGGTCTCCTTGCTGGTGTTTTTCTTTCGGTTCTCCAACAGGGAAGTGAATTTACTGTTACTGTCATTCATTTTCCTCATTAGTTGTCATCTCATTTGCTGTTTATTATTGTCATATTGCCATAGAAATTGATTTTGTCTTCTCCTTGGCAGGTACAAGAAAAACGCCCCTGCTCACTGGCTGCTCCAAAAAACGCTGAAGGGAAAGCACATTTTGGCTCTGCATTTGATCTTTGGGGAGTGTCTTCAGCACGGGAATACCTTCTCCATTATCCGGGTATTGATCTTTCTTCCTCTCCTATAATCTTTCTTTCACTTTTGAAATGCACATAGATTTCGAAAGCAAATCCTAGTTCATATTGGGTGTTATTATTATTACTATTTTATCCACAAGCTTCAACGAAATTTCAGACATTAAGCCGAATGACCCAAAATCTTCCACTAAGACCTTCTAGGGCCTGCATTAGACAATAAATACATTTCTTGCAACAATCCAGCCGATGGCGATTCCAGGAACTCAATGCTAGTCGCAGTGAACCCAATCGGGCTCACAAGGTTCCTCATAGCAAACACAAAACACTCCACAGAGGCGAGAGGAAGAGGTAATGAAATGTGGACTCTGAGCTTACCAATTGCAAACGCCTCCAAGTCTAAACCTGTACCATCAACCAGTAACCACTCAAATGGAGAGGGCCAAACTATTACCTGCCAAGTAAGTAAAAATATACTGGTCAGAACCTGAGTTTGTATTCGTATCAATTCAAATTAACAAGAAAGACAAGAAGGGTATTACCTGCGTGTGTAGTTTTCACCATTCCTGCATATGCAACCTTCGTGGTGGGATGACCATGAGCCAAGCTCCGCTCAGACCACGAAACCCTCTAGCACATCCAACATACAGACTCCAACAAACGAACTATGACATTGAAACACTCGATGGTGTAGAAACCAAGAAGAAAACCCTTGGCTTAGCTGGCAACGTGACCATGTGCTATGGTAGAGTTACTTTTAATATTGCCCTCACCAAACCAAATTTTAGATACAAGTCATGATCCCTATAGTAGTGGAGCACACACGACAAATGAAGTAATTGAAAAACGCAAGGAGTATTATAAAGACCTGTTATCACATATATAGTAGCTGGGCTACCATACATTATTTTTCTGATTCCAGTACACTATTCAGCCAGTTCCCTTGCATTGAGATGCTGAGATGAGCATCTATATTGGATCACTATCAGATTTTGGACAGTATATATTCCCCATGCCATGAATGAGTCTCAGGACACTCAGAAAGATTACCGATGTAGCTATCATACCATTTGTACATGAGCAGTCAGTAGTGTCCAGAGTTACAGTAGTAGTTTCAGAGGACAGATGATGGTTTAGAGGATGAGCATTTAGTTATATGATTCAGCAGGTATATCATGGTGTTGTGGTTATATTGCTTTTATATTCATTCTTATGGCATGTCTTAGCATTTAGTATCATGATCTGGTGATCATATAGATATGTGGACCTAGTTGATCTTGTTATATACATATTATATTATCCCTACTCAGACATAGAAGTTCACTATTCATACTCATTGGTTTTACCCTCCTTAGGGAGAATAGAGGTGATCATTCCACCATACCTTGGCTTGCTAGTGTTGGCTCCATTATTCATTGTCTTCATCCATCCATTACCTACGTTTTAGTTTATAACCTTGACTTACTACTTGACTAGTGGCATCGAGGAATTTTCCCCACTGTAGCCTCTGTGTTGGATGAGCTTCCCTATTTATTGTGTCTCGGCTTTGAGTTGGTGACAAAATTTACCTATGGTGAGTTGGATTCCCTTGAGAAATCCCCCTAGTCACTAAAGCTGTGTTGGCTAAACCTGAAACTTTTAGTGCTGCCATGAATACAAAGCATGGGAAATGAAATGTTATATCTTGTATGAAAAGCCCATTCATGCAATGTGTTTCTAAACACACATGAATGAAAGGCAAGTGTGAGGCACCTGCAACAATTAATTAACAAGAATACGCGAAATAGCAGAAATGACAGAACTCAGAATCACTTTTGTATTGATCACAGGCCACTTCGAGGGGGCAACCTCCTTTGAGCAAGCTCAATACAAATAACTTCACGGTGCCTTCATAGGTTTCAACACACACTTATATACTAATTCTAGGCGCCAATACTATGGGTTGAAACCATGGGCCGTTACAAACTATGGATCACAATACTACGGGCGACTTACAAAGCATATGCGCCAACAACAATAACACAAACTATTGATCAACAAATACTACGGGACGACTTACAAAGCATATGCGTCCAACAACAACATACTAACAAAGTAAGGATATGGGTTCCTAACATCCCCTCCCCCTTAAAAAAAGCTTTGTCCTCAAAGCTTCAGATGTGGAAATTGTTGTTGAATCTGAAGGAGTGGTTCCCATGTAGCATCCTCTGGTTGCATGCCGTGCCACTGAATTAAGACCTCTGTGATAGAGCGAGAGCGAAGCTGACGTGTGTGCCGATTGAGGATGGCCTCTGGCTCCAAAAGGATGGATCCTTCATTATCTAGTTCGGGTAAAATCGTTTGGCCGCTGATGTTGGTGCCAAGAACTTTCTTCAAACAAGAGACATGAAAGACTGGATGAATGCGGGAAGAAGGAGGAAGTTCCAATTTATAAGCAACGGACCCAATCTTCTGAAGAATCCGATATGGCCCATAGAACTTTGGAGCAAGCTTATGACGCCCTTTGAGTTTCAAAGAGGATTGTTTGTACGGCTGGAGACGAAGAAAAACCATATCGCCGACTTGAAAAGTGCGCTCTGAACGGTGCTGATCCGCTTGTTGCTTCATGCGATTTCTTGCCATGTGAAGATTGTCCCGCAAAATGCGAAGAATCTGATCGCGGTTGCGAAGGACCGTGTCAACTTCCTGAACTGGTGAACTGGTGGGGGTGTATGGAAGAAGAGCTGGAGGTGCTTGACCATAGACTGCTTCATATGGGGTCATTTTAGAGGCAGTGTGGTAAGAGGTATTGTACCACCATTCAGCAAGAGGGAGCCACTTTGCCCACTGATGTTGTTGTTCTGAGGTGAAGCAACGAAGATAAGTTTCCAAGCATTTATTGACAATTTCAGTCTGACCATCTGTTTGTGGGTGATACCCTGAACTCATCTTCAGTTTGGTGCCAGTGTGGCGAAATAGTTCTGTCCAAAAATGACTAGTGAAAGTCGCATCACGATCCGAGACAATGGAAGAAGGGATGCCATGAAGACGAAAGATCTGGTCCATAAAAATTTGAGCAACTGAGGAGGCTGTATAGGGATTACTGAGAGCACAAAAATGACTATATTTGGAGAGGCGATCAACCACAACGAGAATCACTGTCTTCCCACCAGATTTAGGGAGCCCTTCAATGAAATCCATAGAAATATCTGTCCAAATCCGTGTAGAAATGTGTAAGGGTTCAAGCAATCCTGGAACGAGTGTTGTTTCCCCCTTATTGCGCTGGCAGGTATCACATTCGGCCACCATCTGTTGAATTGTCCTTTTCATGCCTTGCCAAAAGAAGTTACGCCGTGCTCGTTCATATGTTTTGAGGAACCCAGAGTGCCCGGCCGATGGAGAAGCATGGAGTTCATAGAAGACAGCCTGTTGAAGATCTGTGCTCTGTGGAAGCACCAGATGACCCTTGTATCGCAGAGAAGCACCATCCCAAGAGTAATGTGGTACAACAGAAGGGTTGTTGGTCAAGCGCTGGATGATCTGAGATAAGGAAGAGTCATTGACATAACCTTGTTGAACAGATTGCAACCAATTTGGAACAGGCATAGAAATAGCTGAAAGAGAACCTTGGGCACCAAATGTACGAGAAAGAGCATCTGCCACAATATTGTCTTTACCCTTCTTGTAAGTGATCTCATAGTCATAACCCATGAGTTTGCTAACCCATTTCTGTTGTGCCGGGGAGGAGACACGTTGGTCCAAGAAATATTTCAGACTCTGGTGATCAGTCTTGATGCAGAAATGATTCCCTAATAGGTATGGACGCCACTTCTGTACTGCATGCAAAATAGCCATCATTTCCTTCTCATAGGTAGAGGCAGCTAAATTCTTACCTGAAAGGGCTTTGCTGGTGAACGCAATGGGGTGTTCATCTTGAAGGAGAACAGCACCAAGTCCATTGCCGCAAGCATCACTCTCAATAGTGAAGGGCTTGGAAAAATCGGGCATAGCTAGCACAGGTGTAGTACACATAGCTTGTTTTAGTTTGTCAAATGCACACTGAGCAGCAGGTGTCCATGTAAAAGCATCCTTTTTCAATAGAGCAGTTAATGGAGCTGCAATCTTCCCATAATCCTTGACAAACTTGCGGTAGTAGCCAGTCAACCCCAAAAAACTACGAAGGCTCTTGAGTGTCTGAGGACGGGGCCAATTGTTCATGGCGTCAATTTTGGCAGGATCCACGCGAACCCCTTGTGCTGAGATAATGTGCCCGAGATACTCAACTTCCTTTTGTCCAAAAACACATTTAGACTGCTTGGCATGGAGATGATGGTCAGAGAAAAGTTGCATGACAAGATCCAGATGCTGGAGATGTTCATCCCATGTTTTACTATAGATGAGGATATCATCAAAGAATACCAGAATGAATTTCCGCAAGTAGGGTCGAAATATTTTATTCATTAAGGCCTGGAATGTGGAAGGAGCATTAGTGAGGCCAAAGGGCATGACCAAAAACTCATAATGGCCATCGTGTGTGCAGAAAGCTGTTTTAGGAATATCATCCTCATGAACCCGAATTTGATGATACCCAGAACGAAGATCCAACTTGGAGAAAAAGTGAGCCCCATGAAGCTCGTCAAGAAGTTCATCAACAACAGGAATTGGAAACTTATCCTTGATGGTGAGGTGATTAAGTGCTCGGAAGTCAATGCAGAGGCGCCATGACCCATCTTTTTTGCGGACGAGAATAACTGGAGAAGAAAAGGAACTAGTGCTTGGGCGAATAATACCTTGCTTCAATAAGTCCCGAACGAGCATTTCAATCTCCGTTTTTTGGTGGAATGGGTAGCGATAGGGCCTGATGTTGGGAGGAGCGCTGCCAGGAAGGAGCTGAATACGATGGTCTTGTTATCACATATATAGTAGCCGGGCTACCATACATTATTTTTCTCATTCCAGTACACTATTCAGCCAGTTCCCTTGCATTTGAGATGCCGAGATGAGCATCTATATTGGATCACTATCAGATTGTGGACAGCAGTTGCATTCCCCATGCCATGACTGAGTTTCAGGACACCCAGAGAGGTGACTGATGTAGCCATTATACCATTGGTACAGAGCAGACAGTAGTGCCCAGAGTTACAGCAGCAGTCTCAGAGGACAGATGATGGTACAGGTTGATGAGCTTGCAGGTATATGACTCAGCAGGTATATCATGGTGTTATGGTTAGATTGCTTTTATACTTATTCTTATAGCATGTCTTAGCACTTAGTGTCATGATCTGGCGATCATATAGATATATGGACTTGGTTGATCTATTATATATATTATACTGTCCCTACTCAGACTTAGAAGTTCACTATTCATACTCATCGGTACATACCCTCCTTAGGGAGAATAGAGGTGATCATTCCACCATACCATGGCTTGCTAGTGTTGGATCCATTATTTCATTGTCTTCATCCATCCATGGCCTACCTTTTAGATTATCACCCTGACTTACTACTTGACTAGTGACATGGAGGACCTTTCCCCACTGTAGCCTCTGTATTGGATGAGCTTCCCCGTTTATTGTGTCTCGGCTCTGAGTTGGTGACAAAACTTACCTATGGTGAGTTGGAGTTCCTTGTGAATTCCCCCTAGTCACTAAAGTTGTGCTGGCTAAACCTGAAACTTTTAGTGCTGCCATCAATACAAAATCTGGAAAATGAAATGCTATATCTTGTATGAAAAGCCCATTCATGCAATGTGTTTCTAAACACACATGAATGAGAGGCATGCCAAATGAACATGGCAATAAAAATAAAATGTTATATCTTGTGGAAAATAAATACCTAGGTAAACAAGCTGTCCATGACACACCTAGAAGTGCTCAGGTAAACAAGTGCCTTAAAAACACACCTGCAGCAGAAAGCCTAAAGAAAAAATGTAAATCTATGCAATGTGTTTGTAAACACACATAGATCAAGGCTATGGAAACCTCAGGCCCAAAAAAGCAATGGAACTTAAATGCTATATCTAAACAATTGCTGGCCTTATTTGTATTATGGATTATGCGCATCTGTGAAGGTGAATAAACCCTCTTTAAACAACTCATCCATTTGTGAGACACCGCCATTCCCTGTGTTATTGCTCATTCAGTATATACTATGGTGTATTCCCTTTCCCTTGCCAAAGTGTCACAAAGTCAAGACAGTTAAGTCATCCCTTAGCCTAGCCAAGTTAATTTAGCCTTCACCCTTCACTAGCAAATTGATCACAACTATGAAGTGAGTATGATCCTGAAAGTCTAATCTGAGTAATAATAATAATTAACGACACTATATATTTGGATTTAGATCTCCAGTCATGATTACTCTGTGTTATAATTGCTATTTGAATAAAATGTAAAGCATGTATTAACCTTGATACTTTTCAGCAGCCTTGGATGATGGACTGAGTTATATTTGGTCATGGTTGGACCTAGTTTGACCATGGAGGACCATGGGACATGAGATGTTAGACCTTATGAGGATATGGATAGATGATATATGGTCTATATACACATACATGATGATTCTATGCAGCAGCTACAGGGTTATGATGATGATTCTTGGGATACAACAGTGTTTGATCATTTACAGAGCATTATTATTGGCCTTGTTCCGGTATATTGGATATTTATTTTGATCATGCAGAGACTCATATGGTGTATGAGTACACATCTTGGATAGATTTGGACCTTCTGAGTCCAATGGGACAGTTTGTTTTCAGTTCCGGGCACTCACAGTGATGATTGAGCCTCAGTAGGCTGTCCCAGTGCAGTTTTGGTCTGTTGGAGGCCCTGTCAGTGAGAATCCACCGTCAGTGAGAACATATCCATAGATCATAAAACATAATAGCAATCATCATGCATCATCTGAAACACTGCTGAAATACATCTCTAGGCACTGAACTGAAACTGTAATGGGATAAGTGGTCACATCAGTCATCAAATCTGAACTCTCAAGGCTCAGCCTTGACACAAGGTCATGTACAAATCTGAATAATATACTGCTCTGATCATGACTGATCCATAATATATAGCCATGCTCTGGAATAATGTAAGCTCTGGAATAATGTAAGCTCTGGAATGTGCAGATATCTGCTGTACAAGAATAGTAGCCCTGCTACTATGGTGTGATAACATCTGGCTCCAGCTGGGACAAGTGCTCTAAGGGAGAGAGCGCTTGAGAACCTCAGAATCTCTGGTCTCGAACTGCTCTGCATCAATCTTCAATCCAGCACTGCACCATCCTTCCTTTCAGTTTTATTTTATATTTGTCCCATACATGCTCCATGATTTTTAGCCAATCACCACCAAACTATAGATCCAACTAGGGGTGGATCCTATAGAGGTGGGTTCTTAAAATCTTTTCAAATGCATAAAGCTTTCTTGAGCCTAAATCGATTTTCCTAAGAGAAGCTTGTTGGGTAAGATCTAGCACATGGGTAGGTGAGATCCCACTTGAATTGACATCTAGACACTTGATAACCTATACCCATATCCTTACTTTGGTGAAAACTACCTTGTGGACATCTCTCCATGATTTGAGGGGTTGAAACCCCCTTTTGATCTTCTTGGTACCTTGAAACTTAGATCTATTAAGATCTACCCATTGGATTCACTTGAAACTTTGAAGGAACATAGATCGGGGTACTAACACCCCGGATCTACATTTTGGTGGCCATTGGACTTGGTTTGGTCCACCAAACCCCCTTTTTGCCTCTCCTTGAGAAAGTCGCACCCCTTGGGAGTTTTGAGTTGGACCACTTCTAGGAAGTGGGTGTTGGAGATTTTTGTGGATTTGGAATGCCCATGCCTTGAAACCTAGGTCTAGACTATCCTTTTGTCCCGATCCACCTTGGGGATTGCATTCCTTGTTTTAAGGAATTGTGGTCCACTTTTGGTCATCACCTAAAAACCTAGATCTAGCAAGATCCAACCATTGGATCTCATCCAAACCACTTGACTTGGCTGCTAGGTGTCCCGATCTACACTTTGACATCCTTCTTGACCCCATTAGCCCATCCAACAAGGCACTAGTCCTTCTCCAAGCAAGGCGCACTTCTTGGGATTAGTGTCAAACCCTAGATCTAACACATGGGTAACCCTAGAACCAACTCTAACTTATAGATCTAACCTAGATCTAGCCTATAGTACCATCTTCACATTTAACTCTACCTTGTGGGCCCACCTAGAACCATTTCACACTTCCCAAGGCAACAAGACCCACTTATGTAAGCACATGGTACTATACTTAATAATCATACCTCATCAAGTGGCCTAAACCATACATAGGTTGAAACACTAACTATCCATGATACCACCTTCAACCATACCTTAAACATTAGGTCCACTTAGCCTTGCATTGGTTTCCGTAACTCATCATTTATTCACCCTTTGAAACCTTTGCTTGGGTCCAATCAACTGTGATTGGGGTATAGGGTCTCCCCCTTGGTCTAGTTATACCTTGACCTAAAGCGAAGAGTGCCTCGGTTGACGTGACTCCCATATTGCATTGGGAACCGTGGCATCTCTTAGGTCACCTCCTTAGTTGCCTAACTCCTCTACCGTCCCGGATGGGATACCTCTAGGGGCAACTACAAGTTGTGTGATAACAGCACCCATTAAATGTTAATGAAAATCAAATAAACTTGAAACTAGTAAGTCAAAAAACTCAATGATATCTAAAGCTAAAAGCAAGCTATGATAGTATGGAAAAGAGATTCTAATATGCAAATGGCTAAATGCTTCAAAAGACAATGCAAGTTTTTACTTTTCAATGAGATCTAAGATGCCTATATGCTACTTTTCAAAGCATGAAACTAGAAGCTACTTAACAAAAACTTTAGAGATCTAAGCTATTGCAAATGTAAGATCTAAACTATGAAATAATTCTAACACTAACAAGCTTACACTTCGTCTTTTGTTTGTGTTTTTGTAGGTGGACGAAAGGAAGAAAGGGAAGGCAATACGAGAGGAGATGGAGAGGAGAGACGAATGGAAGGAGGGGAGAAGGAGTAGGGAGACGAGAGGAAGGAGAAGAGAGGACGAGAACTAGGTGGAGGGTTTTGGAATGAGGAAGGGCGGAGAGCAAGGTAGAGAGGAGGAAGACTAGGGTGGAAGAAAATGGAGGGTTGAAGGAGAAGAAAAAGATGGATGGAAGAGGAAAACGAGAAGGCAAAGAGTCAAGCAAGCTACAATCTAAAAGCAAGCTAGACAATAACCAAACTTGGAGAAAGATAGGGCCTTGGATTTCCACAGTTTAGATGGGTAGATCTAGTAAAAGATTGAAAAAATTGTTGAAAGATTGATGGAGGAAGCAAGAACTCCTTGTTTCTTAATTTTGAAAAGCTTGAACTTCTTTGGCAACCTGTAGAGTGAAGATGAACCTACAAAAAACCTTGTACTTTGGAAGATACCTGCAAAACCAATATACTCAAGCGAAAAACATAGATTTATAGTTACTTGTGCTAGATTGTTAGCCCTCTTGAAATATAAATCTTATGCTTAAAAATCCTAAGTACATAAGCAATACACAATATCACCTTGCTACAAGATGAAGTATGGCCACCAAGAGCCTCCACAATTTGACCTCCAAAGTCACAACTTTATTCAATTATTAACAGGTTACAAAAATACTCCAGAGTTTCTTTGCTAAAAGATCCATGAGGAATGAGGAGAAAAGACCTCATTATATAACAATAGACAAGAGCCAATCTACCCTAATTCGAATTGGCATGAAGGAAGCCAATAGCTATGAGTCATCAAATCGAAATGCCATCAAAATCTCTATCACATCCATGTCAAGCCAAGTTTTGGAGTGCAACTCCACCAAACAATTCGAGTTGCATTGAAGGAGATGAGGAGGTGGACTCCACCTAGGCAAGGCGCCCCTCATCTTTCATTGGAATAATTACCCATCAAATAATAATGTGCCATGTGGTAAACTCGAGCTCCAAAGAGATTGACGTGAGCTCCTTTGTGAGGGCGTGAATGCCACATATGGGAGACAAGCTTTGAGTTGAAATGAATGCAAACTCACCTTTAAAAGAAGCCAATGCCATGTGTTTGCACAAATTTAGGGAGGCACCTACCATAGGCTTTAATGCATCCAACCAACCTAATAAACACTTGACATCTCACTAATTCACAGATTTGAGGAAGGTGGGCGAATTCACTTGGAGAGATCCACTTGTGCTGACTGTACACTTGACTGGATGATGACTGAGATGATTGGAATCTTCATTAATGCTCCATGCCATGTCAATTTGCCTTTTATTTTAATCCATTTGGATTATTTTGGAGAGATTTGGATTATCTCCAAATATTCAATTTTTTATATTTTAATTAATAATTTCTCTGTAACTGACTTTTTTGAGAAATTATTAATTATGATGTTGAATTAACATCCGAAACTTATGATAAACTGGTCCGGAGATCATGAATGATTTTTGGCTTAAGGTTGGAGCCTTCAATCACTGAAATCGGATCCCGGATGACTGACATATTACAAATTGGAATTTTTCCATTTAAACTATGGAAAAATTTATTAAAAATTAGAAACCCGAAACCAGAGGACCCGGTAAAAATTTTTCGAATTTTTTTTTCTGAGAGTCCTAGTGACCTAGGACACGACCAAAACCTATTCTAATAGTGTCTAGTAGGCTTATATACATCAGTTGGACTCTAATAACCCCCTATGGCTAAAATTTTCAAAATCGGGCATTCCAGCTTTGGAGGAAGCGGGAGAAAACCTCATCGATTATAGCTCGGCTATAGGCAAAGTATAATTGACAAGGGAAAAAACTACCTGGAATACCTTAGTTGCTTAACCAAGTCATGGGGAACCGAGCCACTCAGAATCCTACTAGCACACCTTATTACAAACTCTGTGGGGCCATGGTCATGTCGACTGAAAAACAAAACTGGCTAGCCAAAATTAGCTAGGCACAAGTGATGGATCATCTGATACACTGGAGTACAAACATTCATCATGTTTGTCAAATGGCGGCTCACAAGAAAATCAGCTATTCGTACAAAATAGGTGATAACAGGTCTCACTAACATTTGTTTTTGGCTTATGCCACTAATTCTTTGTCTTCCCTAGCTATTTGGGAGGCATGGCTGATTGGGAACAGCTAATTTCTATACAACACAAACATATTCGTGTCTTCCAAGTTGCAGGGCTGCTTCTACTTATCTTTCATTATTTTTCTTTCTTGGTGGTTCTCATTTGGGTTGCTATTTGTTGATGATAAAGTTATGTACAGCCACAGAAATGAAGTTGGTCTTGAAGCAGAACCACTACACAGTTCAAAACTGCTTTGTGTTCTTATCATAGTCTTTCAATGAGAAATTCATATTATATTCATGTACTTGATATGCTAGACCTTCCAGATTGGGCTTACAAATCATTACTCCACAAATACGCATATGCTCACAAATCAATCAACATTCCGATGTTTAAGATACCCCCACTGCCTTAATATACATTCATTCCGGTTCATCATATTTGTATGCAATGTGGTATGATGATGTATTTTTCTTCTGAAAATTACTGCACCCAATTAGGTACAATATATTCTTAACCTACATTGCAGAGGTTCAGTCAATTCTATGACGTGTTTGCCTGTGCTATGTAGTAACCTCTAGGCTATACCTACTACATCATAAACAAACTCGAGTTCTTAGGTCATCTTTCAATGCAACTAAAGCTTATATTTGTTTTCCTTAAAAGGATTGCATACTCATTCTTCTATGATTCCAGGATTTCCCTTCTATCTTATTAAATTGTAAACAGCTAAATCTTTAATGGTCAAGAGCGTGTACATTTTACTAAGCTCTGATGATTTTTATATGCAGGAGCCTAAGAAATTGCAGCTTACGGGGATCAATACCAGACTTTAGTACCATACCTGCTCTTGGCTATTTGTAAGTTGAGCAAATTCAACTGACTTTGCAGATGTACCCTTTGATCTCTATTGGACATGTTTCTTCAACATTTTTTATTTATGGAGTGTCTTTCAGTTCCTTGATGTGTTTAATAAGAGAGTCTAAGATATCCAACTTTGGTTGGTGCATTTCTTTTCAAATAGTTAAATTGATTAATGAATCATTCAAAGGTAAATGCTCTTGCTTATTTTGCAGAGATCTGAGTTATAATGGGTTGACAGGAAACATTCCATCACAGAAGCTTTCTTCAAACATCACTACCATGTAAAAGTTCTCAGAATCAAATTTATACTTCTGTTTTTCTGGGAAAAATATCTCAGGGTCCAGTCCCAGATCTGACACAAGAAATGTCTCTTAGATATATTGCCACAGATTTAAAATTCTCTTCGGTATCATTATGAATTTTCAATTGATTATGGTCTTATGTTATTTTGCAGTAATCTATCACATAATAAACTTAAAGGATCAATACCATCAAGTTTTTCAGCCTTGCCTTTCCTTCAAAAATTGTAAGAATTCCCTTGTACTAGCAATAAGTTGCTTTGATGAAACATGTTGCTTTTGTTTTGCATTATATTGACGCCAAAAATGAACGACTTCCAATCCTGCCATCATGAGACTTGTTATAGAATAGTGGATTCTAATCATCAATCATTATGGTAAAGAGGTATCCAAAGAAAAGAAAGAAAGTGATCTTATACTAAGTCATTTTTGAGGTTTACTTTCACTTTGACACCAAATATTGATGTAAGTTGACAAGTAAAAGAAAAATATAAATGAGTAGGGGGTGTTCCTTAAGAAAAAAATAGAAACCAAGATTATCCATGCAGACAAAAAGACGTAACTTCTGCCCTTTTTAAAGACAGTTACTGGATATGGAACACTAAACATGTACTTATTTGAAGAACCTTTTTCTACTACAGATCACTTGATAACAATCAGCTGACTGGCTCTGCTCCATCTGACATTGGTTTGAGCATCTCGTTCCTTTCTACTGCAAAACTATTACTGTAAGTTGTCCATTAATACAAGTTTACAAGGCATGGCATTTTAAAATTTAACATTTCCTGCCACCCATACCTTGCATGGCTTCTTTTAAATTGAGGTAGCAATTCTTTTCTATGTATGCAAATTTTATTCATTGGCATTTCTATGTAACTTATCGCTTTACTTGTAAGTTTTAACATTGAAAGATAAATTGCTTACCATGCCAGTCATACACATTGCAGGGACTTCCGAAACAACAGTCTTTCCAATCTAACTGATATAACTCATTTGGAAAACCAACCTCCAAATATCACTTTGCGGTAAGATCATAATTTGGTTTTTCCTTGTTTTTATGTTGTTGTTTCCTTTAGATTGAAGCCTTTATATTGCAGATGTTATTCCATAATTATCTGTTTTTTTGGTTTGTTTTTCCCTTCATTATTGTGTGCCCTTCCCATTGACACAAGAAAGTTGGAAATATTCACCCTCTAAGTTGGAAGAGAAAAAATCCTATGTCAAGGCACAAAGAGTGATAGTATTTTGTTCTTGTGAAACCCTTGTGTATATATTATTGGCATTACTTTTAGATCCTATGCTAATGCCATTACAAATTACGAATTACTTAAACATCCTGCTCTACATTCTACTTAACTATTGAAGGCTTTATTGCTGATTGTTCATCCTAAAAGTTTGGTTTTTATTTCCTTCCTATTATGTAACTATGTGTTTCCTTGATGTAATGTCAGGCTGGATGGGAACCCTGTCTGCAGGCAAGTGAATATACTTGGTATATCTAAACTTTGCAGTACTAAGAATGGTAGAGAACACAGCGGTGGATGCTCTAACAACAGCAATACTGCATGTAATCCATATTCATGTCCACCACCCCACTACGAGTACATTCCAAACTCTGGCTGCTTTTGTGCAGCTCCCATTGAAGTGGGGTACCGTCTCAAGAGTCCTGGTTTCTCTTTTTTCCCTCCATATATCAAGATCTTTGAAGAGTACCTCACATCTGAGTTGAACCTGCATTTATATCAATTATCCATAGCCTCGTATAGTTGGTTGCCAGGTCCTAGATTGGCTATGAACCTGAAGATTTTCCCTCCTATAAATCAGTCAGTGAGAGAACTCAACAAAAGTGAGATTCGACGAATACGAAGTAGATTTGGTGGATGGAAATTTCATAAAAGTGATATATTTGGGC
Organism: Larix kaempferi; assembly: GCA_027924585.1. Classification (NCBI taxonomy): domain Eukaryota; kingdom Viridiplantae; phylum Streptophyta; class Pinopsida; order Pinales; family Pinaceae; genus Larix; species Larix kaempferi. The sequence goes on along the minus strand of BSBM01001421.1, from coordinate 946,358 downwards.
CATATGAATTGATCAATATTACACTTGGGGAACAATATGAAAACGGTAGGCCTTTGAACTTAAATCCTGTCTACATTCCTTTTCATTTCTATTTTCTCGCTTTTTCTGTTCATGCATGTGATTTTCACTTGCTAATTTGTACGAGGGTAAAGAATATAACTGAAGCTGTTACTGGATCTCTTTGTTTCTTACAGACAGACATTTTTCCTTCCTTTTGCTTTTTGTTGTCCGCTTTTTATGGGTAATTGTATATGATGAGATTAACTTAAACAGTTTAACTTCCTGAAAACCTGTTGGCCTACAAGATATTAAGATTCATATAAATTTGATCTGTTGCTTAACCACTCCCATGAATTAACTTAAACAGTTTAACTTCCTGAAAACCTCTTGGCCTACAAGATATTAAGATTCATATAAATTTGATCTGTTGCTTAACCACTCCCATGAAGATCACGAAGAATGATCATGATTATAACATGCGACCTTAAATTAAACCCTTGGGTTGACATTTTATTGCAACGCTGGAAATAAAAGCTCTGATGTGAGATTATTCTCTGTATTACTTCCATCTTTGTATACTCACCTAAATCTTCAGAATATTTAAGATTTATTCGACAAGCATTCACTAGTTGGATTTTCAACAGGGATTTACTCTCTAGTGGGTTACATGAATTGTCCATTATTGTATCCACTCTCATCACATTCCCAATATTAGATAGGTTTTACCAGTGAAGCATGGTAACAACTCTCGTCTGCTGGCGAACCCTTCCCAGGGTTTCCCCATTTCTGGGAGTTGGCGAGCTGAGTGATATGCTTCCAATTTCCAGAGGGTTGAGAACGCTGTCCGGAACGTTCCCGACATTTCCCCTCGATCCCCTACCATCATAAAACTGCTCCCCGGGCATTTCTGATTGCCGGGAGCTTCCAATAACTCCCGAGTCCCGACCAGACTTTCACTGCTTGGGCCCATTTCGGGCCTGGCAAAAAGGTTGGTTTCAATGCCAAATCAGTGAAGCATGGTCCCAAAGGGCCCTACTTAGCATGAGAATCCCACGTGACTTTAAAAAGAAGAAAACCGTAACTTTGTCCATAAAAACACCTCTCCCTCAAAACTACTTTTTCCATTCTGAATTTGTGCTGGCCAGTGGCCACTATAAGCTATGTTCTCATACTAAGCACCGTTTTTGGCATTTTCAACTCTACTAGCTCACTTTTATAATTAATTTCTAAAATAAATAAATTATCTTTTGAGTATCTCTCTAGTTTTTAAAGCAATTGTTAATATATAAAAAATTCATAATTTTGAACATTTAGTATGTAACTGTATTGATTTTCTATATATTTTTTGGATTTTAAAATATTTTTTTAACATATATTGTTGTTGTTTCCAATCTATTCTTTGCTGGAAATTTTGGAGGAGCTTGTAGTTCCTCCAGACACCCAACTGCTTCATTTTGGAAACTTGTGCAAAATAGACTTTTTACATATTAGCTCGTTTCTTCACCTTCTTGGATTTAATAAAGAATTTCAAGAAGTGGGAATGTGGTCAACCTCCTAGAACCATGGAAAGAACACAGACACAACCACCTCCTAGAACCTTTGTTGCAAAACCTACATGGCAGAGAAAAATTCCAAATCATGAGCAGAGGCCTCCTCATCAGCTAGAGGCTGCTAACATGGTTGAGTCATACAAACCATTTTGTAGGCCATGCAAAGATTTCCATGAGGAATCTGGTTGCTACTATGCATGTTATGTTCAAGAGCATGGTTATCCAGAGGGTTGTGGTCCTAGCACGTCTACAAGCGAGCCTAAATTCATCAACAATGTAGGGGACATCTATGGAAATCCTAGGGATAGTTGGACTTAAGCTAACCAAGGTCATCAAAGGGTTGATCACATAACTCGGTATTATGGGGAAATGCCATCAAATGTTAATAACACTCAGAACTTCAAAGGCATGACATATCAAAGAAGACCGAAGGAGGGACCCTCTACTCAGACCACTCCAAAGGTAACAATTCCTAACACTACTCAAGAAATTAATAATGAAAAGGAATATGTTGCTTTGAGTTTTGATTTAGGTAGTTGGTTGGCCAACTCTAAAGTTCCAGTTCCTATGTTAGAGTTATGTAAAATTCCTAGTCAGAAAGAGAAGCTTCTAAAAAAGCTAGACACTCAAGAAGATGATGTTCCTCTCCCTATCTCAAAACCTGTAGCATCTGAAGACCTTCCACGCCTACAAGGCCTTCTACTCCCAAGAAAGTGACTTTTGTCAACATAGTGGAACCTCCCCCACCTACAAGACCTTCTATTCCTGAGAAGATGGTTTTTTCTAACACAATAGAACAACCTTCAACAAGTTATGGCAATATTTATGAGGATCCTCCTGTAATCCTACATACTAGGGACTCAAGAAAAGAAGCTGACCCACCTTTCTACATATCATTGATGATAGGTGACCTTCTTCTACACAATTGTATGTTGAATTCAGAATCTGGTGCAAATTTAATGACTCAAAAAGTTATGCAACAGCTTAACTTAAAAACCACTAGGCCCTACCAGAATGTATGTGCCATGGATTCCAGACCAGTTAAAGTGGAAGGGATGATCGAAAACCAACCTGTTAGATTGGCTAAGTATCTGGACATCCATGTTTCCATGGACATCCTTGTCATAGATGTGCCAGATAAGTGGAGGATGTTACTTTCAAGAAAATGGGGTGCCACTTTGGGTGGTTCCATTCAATTAGATTGGTCTTATGCAACTGTTCCTGCATCAAAAGATTCCCTTGTCAAACTACACACTGAAAAGGAAAGAAGGTACCATGTTGAAAACCCTCACAGACCATCAAATGAGTATGTTTACAACACTGATGAAATAGGAATCTATCAAATCAACTCCACCTTCTTGGAACCTGTTATCACATATATAGTAGCCGGGCTACCATACATTATTTTTCTGATTCCAGTACACTATTCAGCCAGTTCCCTTGCATTGAGATGCCGAGATGAGCATCTTCTATGGATCACTATCAGATTTTGGACAGCAGTTTTATTCCCCATGCCATGACTGAGTCTCAGGACACTCAGAGAGATGACTGATGTAGCTATTTATCCATTTGTACAAAGCAGTCAGTAGTGCCCAGAGTTACAACAGCAATTTTAGAGGGTTGATGATGGTTCAGATGATGAGCTTTCAGGTATATGACTCAGTACGTATATTATGGTGTTGTGGTTGTATTGCTTTTATTTCCATTTTCTTAGCATGTCTTAGCATTTAGTATCATGATCTAGCGATCATATAGATATGTGGACCTGGTTGTACTTATATATATATCATATTTGTCCCTACTCAAACTTAGAAGTTCTTGGCCTATACTCATTGGTTTTACCCTCCCTAGGGAGAATAGAGGTGATCATTCCCACCATATTTTGGCTTGCTAGTGTTGGTTTCATTATTCACTATCTTCATCCATCCATGACTTACCCAGTTTGTTCATTACCCTGACTTACTACTTGACTAGTGGCATGGAGGACCTTTCCCCACTGTAGCCTCTATATTGGATAAGCTTCCCTGTTTATTGTGTCTCGGCTCTGAGTTGGTGACAAAACTTGCCTATGGTGAGTTGGTATTCCTTGTGAATTCCCCCTAGTCACTAAAGATGTTGTTGGCTAAATATGGAAATGAAATGTTATATCTTGTATAAAAAGAAAGCAAAATGAAAATGGCTATGAAATATCAAATGCTATATCTATTGTGAAATGTAGTTACCTAGGTAAACAAACTGTCTATGACACACCTAGAAGTGCTCAATAAACAAGTGCCTTAAGAACACAACTGTAGCAAGAAGCCTAAATTATATGTAAATCTATGCAATGTGTTTATAAACACACATAGATCAAAGGCTATGGAAACTCAAGGCCCAAAAAGCAATGGAACTTAAATTCTATATCAAAAAGATTGCTGGCCTCATTTGTATTATGGATTGTGCGCATCAGTCAAGGTGAATAAACACTCTTTGAACAACTTACCCATTTGTGAGACACCGCCATTCCCTGTGTTGTTGCTCATTCAGTATATGCTATGGTGTGTATCCCCTTTCCATTTCCAAAGTGTCACAGTGTTAAGTCAGTAAGTCATTCCCTCTAGCCTAGCCTTTGCAGTACAAAGCCTTCACCCTTCACTAGCAAATTGATCACAACTATGAAATGAGTACGACCTTGAAAGTCTTGTCTGAGTAATAATAATAATTAATGACCTATTATATTTGGATTTAAATCGCCAGTAATGATTACTTCTTGTTATAATTGCTATTTGAATGGATTGTAAAGCATGTTTTAACCTTTGACACCTTGCAGCAACTTGATGACAGTTTGAGTTATATTTTGGTCATGTTGACTTGGTCAAACCCAGTTTGACCAAAAGTCAACCACAGGACATGAGGTGGCAGAACTCAGATGTTACAGATAGATGATATATGATCTAGTACAGGTCACCATGGTGGGATTATGCAGTGGTTTTAGGCTTATGATGATGATTTGTGTTTTTCAGCACTTTTACAGATTGTTATTATTTGGTCTATCGGATATGATGAGCATTTATTTTTGACCATGCAGAGGTCTATATGGTGTATGAGTACACACTTTAGATGGATTTGTACCTTCTGAGTCCAATGAGATAGTCTGTTTTCAGATCCGGGCAGTTACGGTGATTTTTAGCCTCAGTTGGCTATCCTAGTGCAGTTTTGGCTTGTCGGAGACCCTGTCAGAGCAGAGCAGAGATATGATTAGTTCACCTAGAGCGCTATTGATGGAGGGGGTGGTCCAACCACTTGTTATTACCATATTACCCCCCTCCCAGACAGTCTGGTGATTTTAGTTTTTGGAGCCAGGCACTCCAGGAGGCAGTTTGGGCAGTTTCACACTTCCTGAGGCAGTCCATAAATGGTGAAAATGGCTACAAAGGAATTCGATTTGGGCTACTGAGGCAAGGTTATGGCATGGGATGATTTGTGATGATGAGTGGGATGTCTTCCACACCTTCTCCAGCAGTTTCAGCTTCATCGGGACCCACATCCATCACTTATGGCATTTTTTGATGATGTCTGGAGCCTTCCAAGGCTCACGATTTTCCCAGAGGCAGGATTTGGTGCTTAGATGGTTATTTTAATATTATTGTGCTATGGGGATTGACCAAGGGTGTTGGAAATTACCCATTGGACCCACCATGAGCTAGATCTTATATTTGATCATTATGATTTGGTGGGATCCCCTCTCCTAGGGCGAGTTTGTCCACATATTGTTATATTTTATTATTGATCCATGTATTTTATTGTTGAGCTCATCTCAACCATTGATTAGATCTTTTGATCTTTTAATCTTAGGCACTCATTCAAAAAGTGGTTAGGATTGTGGCCTCTCTCTATCCTATTTAAAGGAGAGAGCTTCTCATTGTAAACGAGGACTCTTGGCTCTGGATTATTGGAATAGAGAATTATTATTGCATCTATCTGTTGTGTTGTGGTGAATGCTTTTGGAGTTCATTTGTTGATTCTTCCTTTGCACTGGGTTCTTGGAGATTTTGTCTTGCTATATTTTTGCAACACGTTTTTGCATCTACAGGTGGAGGCCGATTTGGTTTGAGGAGGACGTATTGGTAGGGGAGGACCCTCCCTACTTCTTGTTTGGATCTCTTCGTTGGTAACAGGGAGTATTACTGTCCTAGGACCTTCTATTTCATGTTATCATTGCATTTTACTTGTATTTCCTCCATACTTGATCTCACTGATTGAATCACTTTCCTTTGTTTGACAGGTAGAGGAAGTCGCACTTGTGGGCTAGGGCATCATTTTGGCAAGCAAATTCAATAATTTCTCATTTGATCTCTGCGGGAGTCTTCCTCGACAACAAGGCATCTCATTCCATCACTCAGGTATGATCTCAAGGTAATTTCTCTTTCCATGATCTATCCATTTGTCTAAATGCTTCAAACCCTTACTATTTCAAAACCCTCATTTTACAATTTTTCAGATCTAGCTTGATCCACTTGGCTTTTGGGTATAAAATTTAAAACCCACCTCTATAGCATCCACGACAATTCGGATCTATAGTTTGGTGAGGATTGGCCTTCATTTGATCCACATTCCAAGGCAAAGAAGTTTCTCCGAGGGAGGTCGCACTTCCTGGGAGGGGTGAGTTTGCTAGGATCTAGCACCTGGGTAGGTGAGATTCCACTTGATTTATAATCTACACATTCAATAACCTACCTCTAGTGTGTCACTTCAGTGATTTTGACCTTGTGGGTCCCATTCCTCATTTTGAGGGTTGTGCCCCACTTGGGTCACTTTGTGGCATACTTCAATCTCATATCTACTGAGATCCAGCCATTGGATGACCTTAATCTTTTAGATCCACCTACCTCAACATTCCAGATCTATAATTTGGTGGACATCTAACTCCATTTGGCCCATTTCCCAAGGCACTGATCTTTCTCCAAGCCCATTCGACTTTCCTGGATTGTTGGGTTAGCTTGTGGTTTGATCCTTGTTTTGGTTTCTTGAACCCCTTGACATTGTCATATCACTCAATCAAGCTCATCTCTGGTACTAGTTAGCCCCAATTCAGTCCTTAAATACCTTGCATTGGACATGGTTCCCAAGGCAGTGGATTCTCTCATAATTGACTAGTACCCTAATCCTGGATCTTATTTCAAACATCATAAGTCACTCTTCCACCCATAATGGACCAAAGCTACACTGTTTAAACCCCTTGATCCAAACTATTATTCATCTTGTCACTTCTTCCATAGATCTAGGGTTCACCATACACCTTACGTACTTCAACTATACTTGACTTGATCTGGTGTTTTGGTTTGATCTCTCCTGTCGAGAGTAGATCTGGGTCTCCTCCTTTGTTGTCTTGGGCTAGATAACATAAAGTGAAGATTACCTCGATTGGCGTGACAACCATCCATTGGGAGTCGAGGCCATCTTGGTTGCACCTCTTTGGTTTCCCATCCATTCTGCCATCCATCTTGGATTCATCTCTAGGGGCACCTACAAGTTAGGTGATAACATTTTGGCGCCGTTGCCGGTGAGGTAGAGGCTTACCTTAGGCTTAGGTGTCTGCGATTATCCATGCTTAACTCATATCTTATCGCATCCGGATTAATCTAGATGGGTATTATTTCAATTCTTAATTAAACCATATCCATCTGTGTTTCACTTACTCTCTCCCTACACTTCAAACGACATCCATCTTGGTAGAAGAGTTTTAAAGTCTACCTGGCGACTCCGAATCGTGACTCCGCTGAGGAGCGAACTCATTTGCATCCTTACAATACATTTCATTTCGGTGAATTATTTGTGTGGTTCACCTGGCGACTCCACCCCGCGACTCTACTAAGAAGCAAACCCATGTATATAATCCACTAAGAATCTTAATAGTTCATAATGGAACAGGATCTTCTTCAAGATCTTAAAGAACAATTAAAATTTATAACAGAGATTAATGATAGAAACTTGAAATTTATGTATGAAGATGATTATCAAAATAATTATGGGCATGAACCTGCATATCAAGATTCTTATGATACCCATCATTCACCTCATCCATCTAATAATCTTTCCCCAAATATCCCAAGTGAACCAATTAGAAAATATCAAACTCAATCGAGGCTTTTGGTAAATGATCCTCGCCCAACCCAAGCAACTAGAACTTTTAGGAAACCCAAGCCATCTCCTTTTGATTTTTCAGAAATATATGGGGCACCTCATCTTATGCCAGATGGATACATTAGGAGGTTGCCTCGTTTTGATGGAACTAATAGAACATCTATTGAAAGTCATTTGGATATCCTATGGGACTGTATGGAATCTCTAGGTGCCGATGTTGAGGATGTCTATATGCGGGCCCTTGGTGCGTCCCTCGAAGGGGATGCCTGCTTATGGTTTGATCATTTGGCCCCAGGATCTATCACTGGGTATGACATGTTCATGGACTTGTTAATAAGCGAGTGGGCAGAAAATATTAATGAAGCTATGGAAGAACAGTCTGAAAATGAGTCTCTTGATGAAAATCAACTTGATAATAATGATCAAGATACCAATAATAAATTAACTAATGATTATCCTTATCAAATTCATTCCTCTTTTCCCGAGCCAATTGAGTCTCGTGAAAATGTAATGAGTGATAGTGAGCAAATTTCAATCCCTCAGGATTATTGCCTTAATATTGATATAAGAGGGGAACTTATGAGAGTCATGTCATCATTACCTGAAGAAGTCTCAGATGAAAAGGATGATACAAATGATTTCCATCAAGAAGCATCTATGGTTGAGTCTTCCATTAGTGAATCTTTTGCAAAAAATTTTGAAACCCCTTTTCATAATCCTTGTGTAATTAACGATTTTTCTGATCATGACATTGAGAAAGAAGAAAGAAGGGACAACAACCAAGCTTCTTTAGAAACCAATGATCATCTTGTTTTTAGAGATAAATTTTATGAAAATGGTCAAATGGTTGTTAATCAGTTTGTTGATGCAATTCCTGATAAATTATCATCATATGAATTTAGTGACAAATCAATTAATGAGAAATCTCATGATGAGGATGGGTTCGTGAATCAAGCTAATCAAGAGTTTTCCTTAATAAAGTCCTCAAACCAATATCTTAATGTTTATGGGAAGCTCAGAAATAATCCTTCACTTAACTCATCCAATTTTTATAATTTTTCCAATTCAATTTTTTATCAGGATTGCTTACTTCAATCTTTGGGGTTGGTTGCTTGCAATAAGTTCTTTCCTTTTTGGCAAAATTCAAGGTCAATAAATCTTCAATCCACCCTCCCATCCCAGCTTTTTGAATCTTATTTGAGTTTGTGGTCTGGTCAATTTTTTTCTTGTGAGATTTTCAATCAAGAGTCTATATATTGTCGCATGAATGGAGATAATGTGCTTCATTTTCCCTTTCAGTCATCTTTGATGAATAGCATTCCTCAATTTATTAATCTTTCTTCTTGGCGGCTGGAAGGGGTATATAAAAATCAATTTCATTGTTTCTCCATCCTTAAACAACAAGTGGGGTTAATCTCATTCTCATTTCATCACAATTCATCCCCACTTGGTTTATGCATCATTCCTAGAGTAGTCAGAATTGAGTGTCCTAATCAGGTAGATGAGGAAAGTAGTTTGAAGCAAGGGGAGTTGAATTTGCTATCACATTTTTTCCCTCCACACATGTTGAACAATAACTTGCATAATTTTTATGATCCGATTAATATTCTGATGGAGTATGTTTACATTAATCAAGCTCCCCCTTTGCATGGTTTCATTTTGCACCATTCCAATAACTTTTCAAATTTTGAACAAGTCAAGAATGTACTGATTTAAACTCATTAAGCTTTAATCTAATATTGACTTGTTTTATTAAAAAACATCAAAGAAAAATTATTAATCAATTTGATGAATGGTTGCACTGGATTTATTCTTTTACTTAGTATAATGACTTGCCTGGTAGTTTAGGGTAGATAGGAACTGAATAAGCCTGCAGTGTTTTCATCTCTCTTTGGCCACCACGAATTGCAGGTGAAAATGGCCGCTTGAGGAGGACGCAGCTCTTGAGCTAGCAATTCCTTGCTTGCATTTTCTCTTCTGGATTTTAACAAGGGAATTAAATTTGCACTTGTTACTTTCTTTCCTTCATCATTTGTCTTTCATTTGCTAGTTATCTCTTGTTATTTGCTATAGATACTGATTTATCTCTCTCTGGCAGGTACCAAGGCGCATTGGGTCAACTGGCTACACCAAAATGCTTAGGGAAATCGCACTTCTGCTCAACATTTGATCTTCGAGGTTTGTCCTCACACAAAACTTCTCCATCTCCATTATCCCAAGTACGCCATTCTTGCTTGTTTCTCCTATTTCATTTTCATTGTAAATGTTAAGCTGGAAAACACCAAAATAAACCCTAACATTAAAAATATAAAAATTTCACCGTTAAAAACTTATTTTCTTTACAAACCCGCTTCTAATATAATTTTCAGAGTCCACTTCCAAAATTTCACATCATTCCGACTCCATTTTCCCATACCCATAGGCACTAGTCATTTTCTGTTCACGCCCTCCTTGGGCAGCTTGCTCAATCACGCTGCTTGTGGTCTTTTATGGGTTTTGGGTGTGCTTGATTCGTGTTTTAATTGCCATTTTAATATCAGAAATCAAGTTATCAACACTAGAAGTGCATAAAAAATGCTAATTTGTTGCTGCCCTAGGTCTATTAAATCACTTAATCTATCATTTTCCTTGGGCATAATTTCATCATCTTACTACTTCTAGTTTATTGTGTTCCGTAGTTAATTTCCAGCCACTAAATTGCTGATTTACTTCATATATTTCATCACACTTTAGATTTGGTCACTTCTCATATCACGTTTATTTCATCTTAGTGTCCAAATCCTTGGCTGGAATCAAACTTAGGTTCACTTGCCACTCATCTCTTGTTTGCATTTGTTTTATCTTTTGGGGATTTGGGTGTCTATTTTTGTTTCTCAACCATCACTGGTTGAGCAGGGTCTCCCCCTTGACTCGACTACTTGTCTTGTCTAAAGCAACAAGCACCTCGTCCGGTGTGAAGACTGTTCTCTGAACGGTGGACTTGGTGTTTGCAAGTGTCACCTGCCTGGCTGCTTTCCCTCTACCATCCCGGACGCGATATCTTTAGTAGCAGCTAGAGTCTGTCTGATAACATTTTTGGCGCTGTTGCTGCGGAGGTAGAGGCTTACCCCGTGGTCTTCGAGTTTGAGTCTTTTTGCCGTTTTCTTTTTTCATCATCGTATTCATACTTAAACTTTGTTGGCTGATTTTCATTCACATAATTTATTACAACCATCATTTTGTTTCCCTCTCCACTCCCCCACGACATCTTACCTTTGGGTGAACAGGGTTTCACGTTCACCTGGCGACTCCACCCTGCGGCTCCACTGGAGACCAAACCCATCCATACAACCTTAGAAGCTTAGATTATTCTGACACTTCGCATGAGACTCCACTGGGAAATCTTAAATTGATAAGTCAGAATGGACCCTGATGTTCTCCTTGGCCTCTCACAAGCCATAAAAGAATTAAATGAATGTGTGAACAGGTCTGAAAGGAGATAAGAGGAAATAAATGAATGGGATGCACAATCTCAGTATGGGGATGAATATGAACATAATTATGGGCATGAACCTGCATATCAAAATTCTTATGATACCCATCATTTACCTCATCCATCTAATAATTTTTTCCAAAATGAACCAATTAGCCAATATCAAACCCAACCAAGGATTTCGGTAAATCATTCTCGCCCAATTCAAGTAACAAGAGCCTTTAGGAAACCCAAGCCATCCCCTTTTGATTTTTCAGAAATATATGTGGCACCTCATCTTATGCTGGATGGATACACCAGCAGGTTGCCTCGTTTTGATGGAAATAATAGAACATCTACTGAAAATCATTTGGATATCCTATGGGACCGTATGGAATCTCTAGGTGCTGATGCTGAGGATGTCTATATGCGAGCCCTAGGTGAATCCTTAGGCAGGGGAGCTGAGTTATGGTTTGATAATTTAGCACCGGGATCCATCACTGGATATGACATGTTCACGAGGTTGCTAATAGATAAATGGGGTGAGAACATTGATGAGTCTTTGGAATGTCAATCTAGCACTGATTGTGTCATGGATGATGATTATATTGATGATCTGCTTTCTCAATTGGATCATTCCTCTCCTGAGATGTTCCAAATTATGAGTGTGCCTACAATCCATAGGAATGTTACAGAGTATTTTGAGAATAATGCTTCAAAACCTCATGTGCAAGTTAAAAGAGACATCAATCGAATCATACGAGATACTTTGTTATCATTTGCTGAGGCAGTTGCAGGCCGAATTCTAGATCTAATTCACCTTTCCATTGGTGACTCCAGTAAAGGATCACCAAAAGAGCAACTTCACAATCATCATGTGGTTGACAATTGTCCTGATCAATGTTCAAACGATCCGAATTTTGACTCAGATTTTAATCATCTCTCTGAAGAGGAGGAGAAAGGTGAGGGTAGTTAGATTGCATTTGAGAAACAATCAAGTGATCATCATGTACTTGAAAATCAATTTTGCGAAGATGAATGGGGTGAAAGCATTGATGAATCCATGGAAGAACAACCAAATGAGGATTATGTGGTGGAGGATCAATGTCATGAAGACGATCAGGATAGCAATGATGAAATGAGCAATGATTGTCCTTATCAATTTGATTTCTCCTCCCCCGAACCAATAATGAATGTGCCTTTGATTTAGCTTATGAATGAGCCTTCAGTCTATAAGAATGTAGTTGAGTATTTGAAGAACATATGCAATAAATCTCATGATAAAGTTATGTATGATAGTGAGAAAATCTCAACCCCTCAAGATTTTGACCTTGATATTGACTTAGAAAGGGAACTTACTAAAATCATACGAAGCACTTTGTCATCTTTACTCGGGGAAGGCACAAATAAAGAAGGGGATCCCATTGATCATCAGAGACAAAATTCTGTGGTTGAGCTTTCGATCAGTGAATCCACTAGAGATCCTCTTGAGGGGTAGCCCCATAGTCATTGCTTCGTTGGCAATTGTTCAAATCAATGCTCAAGTGATCCCGACCTTGTTTCATTTTCCAATCATATTTTTGAAGAAGAAAAGGAAAACATTGAAAATAATCAGACTTCTGTTGAGGGTGGATCAAATGATCATGTGGTTGAAAGTCAAATGTGTGAAGATGACGGGGGTTTTTAAAATGATTATATCAATATACCTCCCGATCAAAATGAAGTGATTGGAAATATGATCCAAAGTCAGTTCTGTCTTTGGGAGGTTGATATTGATGTTGATGATTTCTTTGACAAATGTCCTTTCTCTCATGCGGAATTGGGGATAGCACCTTTGGGAAATTTCAAGCAAGTTTCTATTTTTCACTCCTCCCTCCCGTCCCAACTCATGAAGTCAATGCCTCTTTCGAACCCAATTTTTCTGTGCAAAGGGTTCGATAAGGAGTTTGGAGAATGCCAAGCAGTTTATGGTAAAAAATTTTATTTTCTTTTTCAGTCATCCTGGGTTAACCCTATTTTCCAAACTAATAGTCTTATTGATTGGTTGACCGAGAAGCTTTTCAAAGATCAATTTCATCTTTTCGCAATTTTTGAGCAACAAGTGGGAGTAATTTTGATCTTAGGTTTAATAAACTCCAATTTGTCCCCACTTGGTTCTTTCATCAATCCAAGGATGAATGCCATTGAGAATGCCAAATTGATAGATGAGGAGAACAACATGTCCCAGGGAGGGTTGAGTCAAATGTTATATCATTTTCTTCCATCAAATTTAAAAGATAACTCACACCATTTTCATGATCCTTTTTTCCTATTGATGGATGTGTCTTGCGAAACTCAGTCTCAACCTCGGCACGATTTCATTTTGCACCACTCTAACCCTTTTCCAATGTTTGAACAAGTCAAGAGATTTGTGATCTTAAACTCGTTAATTTCTAACCTACTCTTGACCTGTTTTGCTAAACAACATCAAGAAAGAATTAATGATTTGTTTGATGAGTGGTTGCATTGGATCTATGATTTTACTTAGTATTGGTCTGAATTGGTTAGAGTAGGGTAGGTAAATTGAATAAGCTCTCGTGAGTAGTAGCCTGTTGTCCTTTTGCTTTGTTTTTTGTTTTTCTTACCTTTGACGCCCTTTTTCTTTTCTGATTTGGGTTTGTAGCCTAGTTTTCCTTTCTTTGTTTTTCACCTTTTACATCTTATGTGTTAGCGTAATAAAACTTAAAATGTTGTAGAGTACCTTTCATTTGTGACATCTTTCCATTTCAGCATTTGTCATTTTGTTTATATTTCTGCTGGATTATATATATATTGTATCTCCTAACGAGCGGTCTGCAAAGATTGGTATAGCATCTGCATTTTACAGGAATAGGTACACACATATGATGATGATGCAGATGGCATGTACGTGCATGCACTTTGATGATGATGAGAGGGGTGCTACAAACCAGAGATTCTGAGGTTCTCAAGCACTCTCTCCCTTAGAGCACTTGTCCCAGCTGGAGCCAGATGTTATCACATCCATGTTAGCTGGAGCTACCATGCTACAGATTGTGTGGTCAGGGACCATACTACCTTTTTTTCTCCAGATCAGAGATCAGATGGCCTTAGAGGGGGAATCTATTGTATTGAGATTTCCCGGAGCAGAGATATCAGATGGGACAGATTGTACTTTGATGGTCCAAAGCTACTACAAAGAAGTGATTACAAGGTCCCCCTCCCTTGTCGAGCTTTGCATAATCCCATTGAGAGAGTTACTTAGTCATATTGTGATGAGAGCATTACAGAGTACAGCTGGTTTGCCACTTATTGCCCGGATTTAGCAAAGATTCAGCTTCAGCAGCAGGTATATGGTATGGCAGGTATGACATTTTATGGATATTGCTCATGATGTTTGCTTTCAGACTTGTTTTTTATTTATGATAGTACATGGACTAGATGTATGATGTTTGATGTGGTGATCTCATGCTTTATCGTGATATTGATGGACCTTGGTGAGGTCAGTCCACCTCTTTCAGTAGACTCCTGTATATGCACACTAGTTCCTGTCCCCACTATTGGTATAGACTTGGTCATTTGTCCTTCTAGGAAGCTAACCTTGGGTCTACCTGTCACTTCCTTCCACCCATCCGATTCATCCATTTTTTATTCTTTCCCGACTTGGACCTTGATATGTGGCCTTGAGGATCCCCTTCCACATTGACCCCTGAGTATGCCATGACTCCCTGTTTATTGTGCCTCAGCTCTTTAGTGTGTGAGATGCATTCTCAAACCTGGGATTTGCTCCTGTCTGTTGCCCCCGATGTTGCAATGCAGTATAGGATTGTGTAGACTCACCAGGTGTTCCCCATTAGTCATCGAAGCATACACACTTGGCCCCATTACTTTGTAGTATGAGTGCCATTGTTATATCTTTTGAGATATGTATGAATCCAAAAAGGCTATGAAATGAAATTAAATGTAAATAAAGCCAAAAAGGCTATCTGAATGTAAATCAAGCCAAAAAGGCTAAGTATCGAAAGTGAAATGTAAGGTCCAAGAATGTGTTTTTGAACACACACGGACACAGACCAGCCATATATATCAGAGCATTGTATTGGTTATTTCGTCACCTAGTCCTACGAGGCAAGGAGGTGATATGGAGTAAGGGACATGTTATCACACCATAGTAGCAGGGCTACTATTCTTGTACAGCAGATATCTGCACATTCCAGAGCTTACATTACTCCAGAGCATGGCTATATATTATGGATCACTCATGATCAGAGCAGTATATTATTCAGATTTGTATATGACCTTGTGTCAAGGCTGAGCCTTGAGAGTTCAGATTTGATGACTGATGTGACCACTTATCCCATTACAGTTTCAGTTCAGTGCCTAGAGATGTACTTCAGCAGTGTTTCAGATGATGCATGATGATTGCTATTATGATGATGTTGTATGATCTATGGATATGTTCTCACTGACAGTGGATTATTAGCTTGTTGATTTAGTCATGATTATAGCATGTGCTTGGTATATTATTCCTGATGTGGCAAACTATTTAAAATGAACTGTAAATCATAAAATGGACAATTGCTTACACTTTTAGGTCATCTAACAAAACTTACTGGTATTTCACCTTACATAGACATGGTCTTTCCCGACACCAATTGTCTGCTAGTGTAGGCTCCATATCCACTTGTCTCCATCCATACATGACCTTCCTGTTTGACTTTAAACCCTGACTTGTCTCATTTGACTTTCTGATACTGAGGACTTCCCTATTTTTCTACCTCTGTGTTTGGACCGCATCCCTGTTTATTCGTTGTCTCGGCTCTGAGTTGGTGACAGAACTTGCCTTTGGTGAGTTGGATTGTAGGCCTAAATCATTCTGGTCGGTTGTCCCGATGTTTGGCATTGGCTCGAACTCCCCCTAGTCACTTGAGATGTTGTTGGCTAAAACTGAAAGCTCATGTTCTACCTGTGGAAACTAAATGAATTCGCCCATGGAAACAAAAAAAAAAGGGGCAAGAGCAATGAAAAGCTAAAAATACTCCTCGAAGAGTATAAGAAAGGTCCAAAAAGCAATAGTTCTTAAAAGCTATATCTAAACAATTGCTGACCTTGTGAAAATATGAAAAACATGCCCTGGATGCAAGCTGCAACTAGTTGTGCTTCTCAGCACATCTGAAATCCGAAGGGTTATGTAGGCCAAAAAGGCCATGGAAATAAATTGAATGATCCTAATGAACCTGGATCAACTTGATGTAGACATGATGCCTAAGTTGAATAAACACTCTCTAAACAACTTATCCATTTGTGAGGCACAGCCATTCCCCGTGTTCTTTTGTCCAGCACAGAGTTTGTAGCTTCCCCCTCTCCCAGTCCAAAGTATTTTTGAGTTGAGTTAGACAAGTCAAACCCTTGGCCCAACTTTGCTCCTAGCCTTCATCCTTCACTAGCAGTTTGACCATGTCCAATGGGTGAGTTTGTCATTTGAACTATGGTGCAAGTAATTTATCATAACAACGGAATAGGTTAATATAATTAATGCCACTGAATGGAATTTGTACTTTGAGCTTAGCTATGGAATGATTAAAGAAGCATTGTCTTAGTCTACTGATGTGATTTATCTTTGATGATATATATATTCTTGGGATCCGTGATGATGTGGACCATGTATGATGATTATTGATGATGATTTATGGTCCCACATGTTTGATGATGATATCATATGATGGACATATGATACAGATGATGTTTGATCCAGTTCAGCAGGTTACTATCATTACAGATCAGCAGATTATACATTGTCCATATATGGTGGACCCTACAGCTGGCCCATTAGGGCAACCCAGGGTGTATGAGTACTCATTCCTAGTGGATTTGGGTCTT
Source organism: Larix kaempferi (assembly GCA_027924585.1). Lineage (NCBI taxonomy): Eukaryota > Viridiplantae > Streptophyta > Pinopsida > Pinales > Pinaceae > Larix > Larix kaempferi. The sequence continues at coordinate 929,357 of BSBM01001421.1, read as the reverse complement.
CTGGATCCATTGAGACACTTATCTTTCAGTTCCGGGCACTTCTGACAGTGATTGATGCAGTTTTACACTTGTTGACCAGATTTGGGGCTGATTTCCCAGCCTGAGCAGCAGGGGCCCCGAGAGGCCAGTTCACCTAGGGCGCTGATGATGGAGGGGGTGGTCCAGCCACTTGTTATTACCATTTATCCCCCCTCCCGGAGAGCCTGGTGGGCTCAGATTGACAGCGCTAGCACTCTAGGAGGCAGTTTTGGCACTTTCACAGTTCCCGAGGCAGTTAAAAAATGGGATAAAGTGGTCACTGAGGAAATCGATTTGGGCAATTGAGGCAAGGTTTTGGCATTTGGTTTTCACAGAGGTCTTCCAGGGTGATCTCACTATCTTCCAGTCAGTTTTCTCCATGTGGGTATCTCCAGATTGATCACAGGAGGACATTTACTGCTCGACTGTCATGGATTCTGAGGACAGTTTTGGTCATTATCATTATATTGGACATATTTTATTATTTTATTGTGCCTTGGGGTGAGCTAGCAAGGATTTATACCTCCTAGCCCCACCATGTGCTTATTTTATCATGTCCTAGTCATCATGAGATGGATTATTGTACTTTATACCCCTCTTGAGGGATGACGTCACCCTCCATTGTACCACTTAGTGAGGGCGCTATTGTTATGTTGAGTGATCCATGTGATATTATGTTATGGATTCATCCTAGCCATTGATTGTATGATGAGATCTTATAATCTCAACCACTCATTTGATGTAGTATTATGAAGTGGTATAGGGTTTTGGTCTTTATTATCCTATATAAGGAGGAGACCCCCCATTGTAAAGCTCACCTTTGGAGCTCTGGAATATTGGAATAGAAGATTTTTTGTGGAGCACATCTCTCTTGGCTTGTGGATTCTCTTGCATGTTGAATATAAAGTATCTCTTCTATGTATCATTGTGGATTTTGGTGTTTTTGCTAACCTTTTGACAGGAAAGTCGAATTGGAGAGAGGAGGGCGACTTTTTGAGGGTTATTGTTGGAGGGATCCACATATTCTCTCTTGGGTTGATCTTGTGACAGGGAGTATCATTATTGTATCTTCGTGACATAGTTGATGCTTTCTATTACATCTTTCTACCATTTTCATAATCATCTTGCTTGACTTGTTTCTTTGATCTTGTCTTGTAGGAGGAGGACGATTTGGCTATCTTGGAGAAGGGCGATTTGGTTGGAGCACTTGGATCTCACTCTTGAATATAAACATAGGAGAATGCTATCAACTTGCAAGGTGGCCATGAACAATTGAGGTAAGATCTACAAGGTATGTGTCTCTTTCATCCATTCTATCTTCATTGGTCATAAAACCCTAATTAAATCAAAACCCCAATTTTGGTATTTTTTTAGATCTACTTAGATCTACCCTTGCAATTGAAAAGATTTTAAGAACCCACCTCTATAGGATCCACCCCTAGTTGGATCTATAGTTTGGTGGTGATTGGCTAAAAATTGACACACCTTTCAATGCAAAAAGCCTTCTTGAACCTAAATCGATTTTCCTAAGAGAAGCTTGTTGGGTAAGATCTAGCACATGGGTAGGTGAGATCCCACTTGATTTGACATCTAGACACTTGATAACCTATACCCATATCCTTGCTTTGGTGAAAACTACCTTGTGGACATCTCTCCATGTTTTGAGGGGTTGAAACCCCCTTTTGATCTTCTTGGTACCTTAAAACTTAGATCTACTAAGATCTACCCATTGGATTCACTTAAAACTTTGAAGGAACATAGATCGGAGTACTAACACCCCGGATCTACATTTTGGTGGCCATTGGACTTGGTATGGTCCACCAAACCCATCTTTTGCCCATCCTTGAGAAAGTCGCACCCCCTTGGAGTTTTGAGTTGGACCACTTCTAGGAAGTGGGTGTTGGAGTTTTTCGTGGATTTGGAATGCCCATGCCTTGAAACCTAGGTCTAGACTATCCTTTTTGTCCCGATCTACCTTGGGGATTGCATTCCTTGTTTTAAGGAATTGTGGTCCACTTTTGGTCATCACTCAAAAACCTAGATCTAGCAAGATCCAACCATTGGATCTCATCCAAACCACTTGACTTGGCTTCTAGGTGTCCCGATCTACACTTTGACATCCTTCTTGACCCCATTAGCCCATCCAACAAGGCACTAGTCCTTCTCCAAGCAAGGCGCACTTCTTGGGATTAGTGTCAAACCCTAGATCTAGCACATGGGTAATCCTAGAACCAACTCTAACTTGTAGATCTAACCTAGATCTAGCCTATAGTACCATCTTCACACTTAACTTCACCTTGTGGGCCCACCTAGAACCATTTCACACTTCCCAAGGCAACAAGACCCACTTGTGTAAACACATGGTACTATACTTAATAATCATACCCCATCAAGTGGCCTAAACCATACATAGGTTGAAACACTAACTATCCATGATACCACCTTCAACCATACCTTAAACATTTGGTCCACTTAGCCTTGCATTGGTTTCCGTAACTCATCCTTTATTCACCCTTTGAAACCTTTGCTTGGTTCCAATCAACTGTGATTGGGGTATAGGGTCTCCCCCTTGGTCTAGTTACACCTTGACCTAAAGAGAAGAGTGCCTCGGTTGACGTGACTCCCAACTGCATTGGGAACCGTGGCATCTCTTGGGTCACCTCTTTAGTTGCCTGACTCCTCTACCGTCCCGGATGGGATACCTCTAGGGGCAACTACAAGTTGTGTGATAACAGGACAGCTATGTGAATTGTCCCCTAGAGTCTCAAGTTACGGTTTGCCGGACACCCAGTCATGGCAGCTCTGGAAAAGATCCTCACGGAGTCTGTTGAAGGCATGGATGTGAGTTGCAAGGTGTGTGTTAGATGATTAGTAGTGGTTTCCCTACACTATACCCATTTGTGAGGCACCGCCCTTCCCTTGTGTTATCATGGTATGCTTATGTCAGTGGGTCCCACTTTCCCCGTTTATCCAAAGGGTCACATGGTCATGGTCTTTGTCTGTCCCCTATCTTTTCACCTCACTTATCCACCTCACCCAAAGTTAGCTAACTGGCCAAGTCTATAAGTGTGCATAGCATTTTTTGAGTCTTTGTTGGAGGTGGTGGGCCCACCTCACTTAGAGCCTGTTTTATTGAGATATTATTTATTTTGATCACCATGTCGTCATTATATGTTTTAGTAATGTACTAACATAAATAAGGAAGCCTTGGCGCTTCATGTTGGATGTAGGTTTTAGCCATTGCCATTTTGACCAGAGTTGACTTGGTCAAACTAGTTTGACTAGGCCAAAAATGGGCCGAAAAAAAGTTGCAACCAAAACTTCGATTTTGGTCATTTATCATGTGTTGGGGTCCCATATGAGCCTCCAAGTGTCATATCGAGAAAATGTTGAAGCATTAGTGAGATTTTTAATTATTACTGCTCACCAGGCACCTGTTTTAATTAAACAAATTTGATTTTGGGCAAACAGTGCTCAATTGATGGATCGTGGTCATTCTAGTGACCATGCCTAGTATATTTGGGGTTTACGATCGCATTGCAATAGACGGTTCGTCAATCCGGGAAATATAAGTTGGTCAAAAGTGCAAATTACATCTTCAGAAATAAAACCAGCAATTAATTAATGATGAAAAATGAAATTTGGCTAAGTTAACTTTGGAAATGGTAAGTGCAATGGTTGGTAAAGATAAGGGGGTCCCCTAATGTCATTTTTATTATGTTTGGACACTAAATATTTGGTTTGGGGCCCTCATTTATGCCCATCTCTAGTTGTGGGACGAATTTGCCCATAGAGGGGCGTTTTTCACTATTCAAAAAATCAAATTTTGTAAAAATATTGTTGTGAGACTTTGGTTAAGTGGTCTACGGAGCTAAAACAACCCATAGACACCCCCTAGACACATCTATGTGTATTGTAAGGGCCCCACAAGTGGCCCCTCTTCTCCCTTTGGCGCATGAGGGTAATTCGCCCCCCCTCATCCACTTGATCTCATCCATTCGTTTGGCATTGTGGGGATTAAATCCCAGCCATTCATTTTGGTGGGAGAAGGGTTTGGATTTGGTGCTCTCTCTATAAGAGAGTAAGCCCACCCATTTGTATCTTCCTCTTGGCATTGGAATACCTGAGACTGAGTTATAGAGAAACATTTCTTCCAACTTACTTGTGATATGGTGTGGGATGCTTATTGTGTTGATTGTTAGCATACTTCCGATGCATTGTTGAGTTATTTTTGCTGTGTTTTCATCTTTCTTTGGACACCACGCATTGCAAGTGAAAACGACCACTTGAGGAGGACACAGCTCTTGAGCTAGCAGTTGGATTTTAACAAGGGAAGTAAATTTGCACTTGTTACTTGCTTTCCTTCATCATTTGTCTTTCATTTGCTGGTTATCTCTTGTTATTTGCTATAGATACTGATTTATCTCTCTCTGGCAGGTACCAAGGCGCATTGGATCAACTAGCTGCACCAAAACGCTTAGGTAAATCGCACTTCTGCTCAACATTTGATTTTCGAGGTTTGTCCTCACACAAAACTTCTCCATCTCCATTATCCCAGGTACGCCATTCTTGCTTGTTTCTCATATTTCATTTTCATTGCAAATGTTAAGCTAGAAAACACCAAAATAAACCCTAACATTAAAAATATAAAAATTTTACCATTAAAAACTTATTTTCTTTACAAACCCGCTTCTAATATAATTTTTAGAGTCCACTTATCATTCCAACTCCATTTGCCCATACCCATAGGCACTAGTCAATTTCACATCATTCCGACTCCATTTTCCCATACCCATAGGAAAATGGGGAGAAGATGGGGCTGCCTCCCTCTTATTTGGCTGCCAAAAATTAGCCCCAAATCAGCCCAAAGAGGGCCTAAAAATCAGTTGCAACAATCCCCAAATCGATGGCACTCCTTTTGGGAAATGCACCCAAGTCATGGGGAAGTGATCCCTTAAAGTTAGCTGCCCAAAAAGTGTCATAAAATCTCTCTTACATGCCTCCAAACATAGTTGATCCAAAATCTCTTACACATCCCCAAAATTTAGGATTTTGATTTTTGGGATTTTTCAATTTTTTTGCATTTTTTCTCTCATTTTTTACTTTTTTGACTTTTTGCAAAATAGATGAAAAATAAAGTGTCCAAACACTTAGGAAAGTGGGTTTACGGGTAATGTGGGTGCTATGGGTTATAAAATGAGCACCCCCATGGCCAAAACAACCCCTAGACCATAATTTTATCACTTTTTCAATTTTTTTACCCAAACCATTAAAAAATGGCTTGTTTGTACGGAAAAATATTTTTTTCTCGGAACTTAAAAAAAAACCTAGGGGGACCTAATACATGTTCATATGACTCAAAAAATATTCCTAACATGCTTTAATACATTGACACATAGGCTCTAATAACCTCTTAAGACTTTAAAATTATGCCGACCACCCCAACTTTGAAGGATTGAGTGAAAAAACCGAAAATTATTATTTGTTTGTTCAACAACAAATCATTTCTAAGGAAAAAAAACACTCTGGTATAGTCGAATTAATGTTTAAGTCTTAGAAGCCGAGTCTTTTACAAAAAGATACCATGCTAGCACGTTATTACAAATTCCCCGAGGAGGTATGAACATGTGGTACAAAAAAATAAAAGGGCCTAGAAGGCTTGATGGATTTCTGAACTGTGATAATGAACACTTTGACATGTTCAAACTTTGACGGTTCACTCGGAATCCACTAAGTGCAATCTAGTGGATAACAGTAACCGGCCACTTTTAATCTAGACATCAAGTAAGCATCAAATAGGATAGAGCCAACAACCATCACAATATACTCAGTCATAAGATACCTAGATAAAAGGAAGAGCACATCAACTTCCCACATGTACCAAAATATACCTGTTGGATCATGCATCTGAGTCCCTAATCTGAACTACCTGATCCACACTGAAGCACTGCATCTGAATATAACATGGGCACTATCATCAATCTACTCTGGATGATAGAGGAATGGCTATATCGGTCACCGACCTAGTGTCATGGGGCTCAGTCCTGGCATGAGAGTGTAATTGTGCAAACTCTGGATCCACTGATATAAGTGAGTGATCATCAAAATACTGCTCATCATAGGTTGATCTCATCAAAACTGTGTAAAGGACTGGCTCAAAAATATTAAGGAAACTACTCTGCAATCATGGTATCCTGGCTACTATGGATGTGATAATAGGTGCATGGCACATTTTGATTATATTTCCCTAATTTTTATCTCATATTAATCCTTGTCATATTTCCATTTTTTATCATTTTCAATGTGTGAGCACATTAAATTGGTTTGAGATATTTCATTTGGTGATTAATTAAACCCAAACCTTAGGCTGAGCACTACATTAATTGGTTTATTGTTGTGATTTGTCATTGAGGTCTCACTCGCTAAGTTTTGATTCAATTAATCACTAGGGAATGCAACTTTAGTTCATGTGGTACACATTTGAGGGTAGCACCCCCCCTTTGGCACACATGTTGAGGCAATACTCTAAAAATAATAATATTTAATTGCTGCCTCTCTTCACAAATTCGTTGAGGCCTAATATTAGCCTTGTTAACATGTGCCAACCTATTTTTATGACTTGGTTGAGCTTGCATGTTTTTTGATGGGTTAGCTATGCATGTGCCATGTTACCACACAAACTAGCACCCTTAAAGTGCAAGGTCTTCAGTAGGGTTTAGTTGAGGGCAACTTTTAGAAGTGTTTCCATTGTCACCTTGACAACAACTTCTTTTCACTTCAGTGCACAGGGTAAGGACCTAGCACTAGGGGGGTTCCTTAAACACACCTAGGTTTCAAAGGGGAGTTCTTGGAGATACGTTTTATTATGAAGCCAAGTTGGAATAATATCAGATCTGGATTATGGTTTAGGCAATGTCGAATTAGGGTTATAATTCTTATCTTTGAAATGTGAATTGTTACCTATGTTTCCAGATTACTATGAGATTGTATTGCTGTTATAAAATGCAGATTTCAATCAGCAGTGAATGTATTAATCAAGAGACAATTCCAGCCTTTAAAATATTGAAAGAAAGTGCAAGTTTAGGCTAGAAAGGACCAGCAACCAAATGTATAAGTTTAAAGATCTGTGTAGTCAATTAGTTACTTGTTTTTACCATCAACATGATAGATTTTATGATACTAGATAAGTTGACAGTGAGAATAGATTGCAGATCTATAATGAAAGGTGAATGATGCAAGAGAAAATCAGAGTTTGAACACCCCAAATAGCATTCAATTAACCCAGAAATTTATAACAGATCTGAATCTACCTAAGAGGCGGTTATTAAAGTGATTTTATGATATATTTTGGACCAGCAAAACACTGTTAAACAGCCCATAAATCTAACCCAACTTTTAATAAATGAAAATAACACAACTAGGGTTAAATTTTAGATGCAATCCTAGAATTAAATTCACCTTAATTTTTTCTATAAAATCAGCAAACAAAACAGTCCTAAACTGTCCCAGATTAATATTGTAATTGCCAAGAGAACCAAAGAGTAAAATGACTTGTTTCTCCCAGGCACCCACATATAAAGTAATATTCTTAGTTCTTACAGACCAAACAGATTCGGGGTAAGTGAGAATGATGTAACTGTCTCTCAAAATCTCTCTGTTTTTGCTACAGCTACAAGATTAGTATGAAAACGAACTTATCATTGTAGTAGTACTGTAGTAGCCATTGCTTGCACTATCCCATTGGCATTGAGAGTGAGCAGTGTTTTTAAAGTTGAACAAATTTACAGGAAAGAATGTCCCAGCTATCTCCTAATGCCTTTACATAAATGCATTTTACTTGATGAAAAATAAAAGTTATGGGTATGCAAGATATGTTTTATGAAACAAAGGTGTTTCTTCACATACAAAATTTATTGTGTTCACTCGGCAAGTCTTTGGTGGTGTCCATTCTAGGTGCTCAAAAGGACGGGGCACTTCTTTTTAGTTTTTCTTATCATGGGTATTGCATGCACTCAAATTCAAAATTCATCTTTTCCTTTTACTGTTGACAGTTGTAGTCTCTAATTTTCATGATGCTTGCTTGTTTCCATAGTCAAATGGAAGCACTTTTTTGTTTTTCATACTTTGAAGGAAAAACATATTATTGGGACCGGATTCATTTATGTGTATGATGTTGCAAATCTGAATTTAATGTTGGCTGGTACAGTCTATCTTGATTCTGGTGAAGCTGGCTTGAGCAAGGGTGTGCTTGCGGGGATTTTGATAGGGACCATTTTGGCCGCAGTTGTTGTTGCTTCAATTATTTTAATGATGCTTTTGAAGCGGCAGGCAAAATACACCAAAACTGCTTCCAGAAAGAAATTACTTGGTAAGTTAGCTGCCCCACAATAGCTCGATTTCTCATGTGCAATCCCAGAATTGCAATCTATCTGTAATCTTCTCTCTGCTACATATATGTCTAGTTCTACCCCAAGTAACATTGAAGTGATCAGCACACGTAGCTAGCATGTCTTCCTAATCGTTTTTTCTTGAGCAACGGAAATTAGTTTCATTTATCTCTCATACTTTTCCATCTCTTAGTTATAGCTACATACTATCTCATAAAATTCGATTGTTTCCCTTCTAATCCATTTTTCATTTTCCTAAATTGAGAAGATACTATTATAATGCAACTTTTTCTAACATAATTTGAATCTAGCGAATTCGTCTTCCTAGATTTGATGCCAATGCATTGTTGTTTATTTCAATAACAGCGAAAAAGCGAGTCAAAGTAACAGGTGTCCAAGATTTTAAATATGAGGAGATTGCATTGGCTACGAATAATTTTAGTGTCTCCATGCAAATTGGACAAGGTGGCTATGGTAAGGTTTACAGGGGCCATTTGAATGATGGTACAGTAGTAGCTATAAAGCGTGCTCGGGAGGGATCTTTGCAAGGAGAAAAAGAATTCTCCACTGAAATAGAGCTGTTATCTCGATTGCATCATCGGAACCTTGTTTCACTTGTGGGCTATTGTGATCATCGTGGCGAGCAGGTACACTAGCTTTCGACTGTTAGGCTTGTTTCCTTTTATTTGGAAAATGATTAGAATGCAATATAGAGGAGAATTTAAGGTTGTCTTACAAACCATATTCTACTCTGTTATGTTTGTTAGTTGTGATGACTACTAATGAAGACTGAATGGATTGTATGGAAATTCAATGTGATTTGCAAACAATTTTTTCCACATTATATTTGGAAGTCATGAGAAATTGACGATCATTTCTCTTATAACGAACAGTGGCATGAACAAAACCCATAATATTGTAATGTGAAAACTCTAAAGTGCAGTCCTTGTAGATGCTCCATCCACGAATCACAAGGTAGATCAATGCTCCATGGACCTTGCGCACTCATTATATCGATGATAAAGGAAAACAGAGTTTGGCAAATGTAATCATTATCACCATCTTTCAGAAATAGATTAGAAACCATTTTACCCTGTACACAAATACATAAGCTATATATGTCATAAGACAGCCATTCTGGTCAGTTTTGCAATACAAGAGACAATTTCAGCAACAATGCGAGTACTTTCTATTCCCCATAAAACGTAAAGAAAACCTTAGAAAAATATATTGAAGGCTTTTTGTATGCTTCCAATGAGATATAGACAATTGGTATATTTGAATGACTTCTTGTTGCAGCCAATAAGTAGGTTGAAACCCAATAAGTTTGTTAGGCCAGGGCTAATCACATTGAAAATGGGCATGTATTTATGATCAAGGTCGGTCACTAGAATGATAGTTTTACTGATTGGGGATTGAGGCACCCCATAAATTTATGAAAGAGTGCTTTTATGACCGTTTCATGCCATCCTTGTATCCTTTTTTAGTTATGTTGCAAAGCAAAGTATATTATCTATATTTCAGCAAGTCCTTTTTTAGCTATGTTGCAAAGCAAATTATATTATCTATATTTCAGCAAGTCTATGGAAGGCTTTATGCTTCTAGGAATTATACCTCCTTGTTTTTGTTGTAGTATTTCCATACTATTTTTGGTGTCTTACATACACTAGGTGTTATATTGAGTCAATTAAATGTTATATTTTGTAGGGTTTACAATAACCTAAGAATTTACACATATTGACCACTATATTTACATCATTTACTATCACATACTTTACATCATTTACTATATTGAGAAGGGTCCATAGGATGCCAAATCCTTGAAGGGATTGACGAATCAAGTCGATGGGTTATATACATTATTTACAATCAATTACTTGGCATAGGTAAGCACTAGTATTTATATAGTCGCATACCTTAAGTGAATTAATGCCATGTCATTTGGGATGTGCTTAATTCCTTTTTTAATTTTTTTTAATTTCGACCAAGGTGCAATTTGTTGCACTTTTAGCATTTAAAGTGCCGCTCTGTAGCTTTGATAGGAAAAACTGCTCCACGGGATGTTTTGGTCGCCCGAAACATAGGAAAACCGGTTACCAAGGTAAAAAGGATGCTTTGATCTTGAAAACGAGCATCTCTGCGCCAAATTCCGACTCCGAATTGCACTTTTATCACCATTTGAATTTTTTCATTTAAACCATTAAAAAATGGCTTAAAAATGTGAAAAAAAATATTTTTCTCGGAATTGACTAAAACTTCAGGAGGACCTAGTACATGACCAAACAGTAAAAATTTAATGTCTAGCATGTTTATAAACGTTACAAAATGGGATCTAATAACCCCCTAAGGTCTAACCACCACTTTGGGCATTCCAGTGCATGCATCAGCTGATGCATTCAGATCTAGAGTCTCTCCGGTTCAGGGATTGAGTTACCCTTGAGGTTATCCTGTATTGTACTTGTCCATTTTATATATGCTCTGGGCTCGAGAGAGAAGATAGCCCCACAGATTGTTGTTTTTCCCCGGTTGGGGTTTCCAGGGTATATTTGGTGTTTATGTGTGATTGCATGTATGTTTCAGTTTGGTAAAGAGATCTAGTTGTTGAGTTTATGTTTTTATGAGTATGTACTGACATATGAGACTCAAACTGCTTGAGGTCTCAGTGTGATTTAGAGGGAGAAGTGATCTCTGAATCAAATATTTACATGGTATCAGAGCCCTGGTAAGGGTCAGGGAGGGTAGTCACACAGAGATCAGTGACGATAGAGACTAGATCTACCAGATTTGAGCAGCACAGTTCAGATCTAAGGTTGTAGAGGTGAGATCTATCAGATGTGTGATGTTGGAGACTAGATCTAAGATAGATCTAGAGGATCAGTTGATATAGAGACCAGATCTGAGCAGCACAGTTCAGATCTGAGGTTGTAGAGGTCAGATCTATCAGATCAGTGGGTTCAGTGGTTATATTTGTGATAGATCTACCAGATCTGTGATCAGGAGAGATTCTTGCTCACTATGGGTTACAGTATTTCAGTTGGGTGAGTATGGCTACCAGCTTGAGAGTGGAGGACCGATTGGATGGGGCCTCCAACTATAGTGCATGGAGGGAACGCATTACACTCTTACTGAAAGAGTGTGAGTTATGGGATGTTGTGAACAACACAACGACAAATCCTATTACAGTTCTGTCAGATGCCACTACCAAAGCAGTGTATGATAAGAAGAATGTGAAAGCTCAGGGGATCCTTCTTGATGCGATAAAGGATCATATTATCCCACATGTCTCTACCAAGGACAATGTGTTTGAGATGTGGGATGCCTTGACTAGTCTGTACTAGAGCTCCAATGCTAATAGGAAGATGGTTCTCAAGGAGAAGCTAAGGAGCATCAAGATGGGGAAGGATGAGAGCATGATGACCTATCTCACCAAAATAATTCAAGTGAGAGATGAGTTGGGAGTAGTTGGTGAGAAGGTAGAGGATAGTGAGCTGGTTTGACAGGCCTTGAATGGCGTGACTGTGCCATGGGCAGTGTTCGTCCAGTCTGTCATAGCTCGAGAGAACCTCCCCAAGTGGGATTGTCTGTGGGATGATTTCACATAGGAGGAGATCCGGCGAGGGTACATACAGGGTTCAACTTCTGCTATTCCGGAGGAGGACGATGTGGCTCTCGCAGCAGGCAGGAAATAGAGAGGCAGACAGAAGAAGGATCTGAGCAAGATCAAATGCTTTGCCTGCAACGATTATGGACATTATGCGGGACAGTGTCCGCATAAGAAGAAGGGGAAGCAAGCGAAGGACAAGCAGGTAGCAACAGCAGAGGAGGTTGATGAGTTTACTTCTCGGTTTGAGAAGGAGTTCTCATTAGCCTCAGTTTAGTCAGGACATGATAGTAGCCTACCAGAGGCTCAGGTTGATCAGAGTTGGAGGGTTGACTGCATGCTCAACAGCCACATGACAAGAGTGCGGGATGCATTTCTTATCCTAGAGCACACACCCATGCAGTTGGGTCGGGATGTGCAGGGGGTTGACCACTTGGTCACTGGAGTGGGTAGAGTGAGATTTCTGCTTGACCTTGGAGAGCTCCTAGAGGTGTCAAGAGTTCTATTTGTTCCAGGACTGAGAGGGAGTATTCTCTTAGTGGCAGCTTTAGCAGTTGCTGGGCACTTAGTAGTGTTCCAGCGGGATTAGATATTCACCTATCCTAGAGTAGACCCAATCTTGTTGGGTCACAGGATCGATGGTGAATATTTGGTTCGAGGACAGCCTACTATGGGCACATCAGGTTGGCTGAGTACATCCTCTTCAGAGTCAGATGGGGGTGATGAGCGAGATGCTCATAGTAGAGATGAGGCCAGGAGGAGTGAGCCTAGTCAACAGATGGGTGGGCATGATGCTCACCATGATGAGGATCAGGGGAGTGATTCTGGAGTTCAGATGGATGAGCGTGATGCTCTTGATAGTGATGAGTCTCAGGAGATTGAGCCCTTGGGCTCTGTTATCACCTAAACTGTAGTTACCCCTATGGATGTATCCATTAATGGATGGCAATAGGAAAGGGCAACTCAAAAGGTGCAACCACGATCACCTCGACCTCCAATAGATGGTTGTCACGCCAGTCGAGGCAACCTTCACTTTATGCTATCTAGCCCAGACAGCAAAGGGGGAGACCCGATCTACTCCCGACAGGAGAGATCAAACCAAGACACCAAATCAAGTTAAGACCAAGTGAGGTAAGGTGTATGGTTTATCCTAGACCTAAGGATGAAGTCACAATATGTGTAAGGGGTTCAATAAATATAGCTTTGGTTCATTGTTGATGTGAAAGTGACTTATAGTATTTGAAATGAGATCCAGGATTAAAGTACTGGTTCAATGTGAGAAAATCCACTGCCTTGGGAACCGTGTCCATTGCAGGGTAGTTTAGGGGTTGAATTGGGGCTAACTAGTACAAGTGACAAGCTTGATCATGAGATATGATAACATCAAAGGGTTTAGTCCACCAAACAAGGATCAAACCACAAGTTAATCCAACAATCTAGGAAAGTCGAATTGACTTGGAGAGAGATCAATGCCTTGGGAATTGGGATAAATGGAGTCAAGAAGAGATTAACTTATGGTTGATGACTCCTATGGCATAAGACAAGTGGGCTATTAATGGTTTGATGGATGAATAAGTCTAGATCTAATAATTCATGATTTGACCTAAGTGGACCACAATCCCTTATAACAAGGAATGCTATCCCCAAGGCAAGATTTTACAAAGAAACCTACTAGACCTAGGTTTTGAATTATGCTTGTTCCAAATTCACCAAAATCTCATGTACCCATGTCCTAGAAGTAGACCAACTCAATCTCCTAAGGAAGTGCGAATTTGCCCAAGGAGGGTAAAATGTGGGACAAATGGGATCAAGACAAGTCCAATGACATCCAAATTTTAGATCCAAGTAGTTTAAGCAATTGATAATATGGATCTAGAAATTCAAGGCAATCCAATGGTTAGATCTTACTAAATCTGAGTTTAAAGATACCAAGTGGTCCAAAATGGGGATTAAATCCCTTAAAATGTGGAATAAGGCCCACAAGGCAGAAATTGCCAAAGTAACAATCTAGGGGTAGGTTTTAGGATGTGTAGATCATGAATCAAGTGAAATCTCAACTACCCATGTACTAGATCTAGGTCAACTCACCCTCACCAAGAAGTGCGCCCTTGCTTGGAGAAGCTAAGTTGGCTTCGGAAGAGGGTCAAATGGAGGCCAATCCTCACCAAACTATAGATCCGAGATGCCGTGGATACTATAGAGGTGGGTTTTAAATATCTTTCCCAAGGAACCACTAAATCTTAGTAGATCTGAGAAAATGTAACAATGAGGGTTTTGATTAATTAGGGTTTTATCAATTATATGTTTGTGCCAATGGATTGGAATCAAGATAAGAGAAACAAACTTGTGGATCTTACCTAGATAACCTTGTATATGCCTTGATGATGATGATCTATGCAAACCCGATCAATTTGAAGCAATTTGGAGTAGATCCCTATGAAGTGCGATTTGCCCAAGGAGACCAATGCGCCCTCCCTCCTGCACAATAAACGTCAACAATATCAGATTTATTGCATCAAGAGATAAAGACAAATGCTGCAAGAGAAATAACAAAAAGATAGCATAGATCACAATGATACTAATGATAACCCCCTGTTACAAACGAATGCCAATCCAAGCGAGTTGAGGAAGCCCTACAAAAACGCTCAAAGTTAAAGTCGCCCTCCCATAGACAAGACAAAGATTTCCAACATATATAGATCTTACCACAAATACCCAAATGCTAGGATGCAATAGACTTTCCAATCACCATCTAAGAACACCAGATGCAAAGGAGACCACAAGAATTTCCACAAGAGAATTTTTCTATATCAAGAATCCAAGAGCCAAAGACCCCTTTACAATGAGAAGCTCTCTCCTTTAAATAGGAAGGAGAGGCATCAAAACCCTAACCACTTTTTCAATGAGTGGCTAAGATTAAAAGATCAAAATGTCTAATCAATGGTTGAGATGAGCTCAACAATAAAATACATGGATCACTAATAAAATATAATCATAAGTGGACAAAATCGCCCTAGGAGAGGGGATCCCACCAAAACATGATGACAAAATATAACAACTAGCTCATGGTGGGTCCAAGGGGTAATTTTAGACACCCTTGGTCAATCCCCATAGCACAATAATAATAAAATAGTCATCAAAGTACCAAATCATGCCTCTATGGACAAATCGTGGGCCTTAGGAGGCCTCATAAATCATCAAAAAATGCCATAAGTGATGGATGTGGGTCCCGATGAAGCTGAAACTGCTGGAGAAGGTGCGGAAGACATCCCACTCATCATCACTGATCATCCCATGCCAAAACTTTGCCTCAGTAACCCAAATCGAATTCCTCTGTAGCCATTTCTACCAATCCCAAACTGCCTCGGGAAGCGTGACACTGCCCCAAACTGCCACCTGGAGTGCCTGCGATGTCAAGGTGAGGGCACCAGTGTGTCTGGGAGGGGGGTAATATGGTATAAACAAGTGGCTGGACCACCCCCTCCATGCTCAGCTCCCTAGGTCAACCAGATAAAATCCATCTCTGCTCTGACAGGGTCTCTAATAGACCAAAACTACACTAGGATAGCCTACTAAGGCTCAATCATCACTGTAACTGCCCGGAACTGAAAATAGACTGTCTCATTGGACTCAGAAGGTCCAAATCTATCCAAGATGTGTACTCATACACCATATGGATCTCTGCATGATCATATAATACATCCAATATATCGGAACAGGTGAAATAATAATAATCTATAAATAATCAAATAATGTTGAAAACCATGAATCATCTTCATAAACCTGTATCTGATGCATAGAACCATCATGTACATATACATGGACCATATATCATCTATCATCTATCTGTATCATCACAAGGTCCAACCATCTCATGTCCTATGGTTGACCTGGTCAAACTAGGTTTGACCAAGTCAACATGACCAAATATAACTCATACTATCATCAGAAGCTGCTGCAAAGTGTCAAAGGTTAATGCATGCTCTACAACTCATTCAAATGGCAATTATAGCAAAAAGTAATCATTACTGGCGATCTAAATCCAAATATATAATGTCGTTAATTATTATTATGACTCAGACTAGACTTTCAAGACCATACTCACTTCATAGTTGTGATCAATTTTCTAATGAAAGGTGAAGGCTAAAAATAAACTGGCTAGGCCAAGGGATGATTGACTGACTCAACATTGTGACACTTTGGATATGGGAACGAGAATACAACCATAGTATATACTGAATGAGCAACAACACAGGGAATGGCGGTGTCTCACAAATGGATAAGTTGTTTAAAGAGGGTTTATTCACCTTTAACAGATGCGCACAATCGATAATACAAATGAGGCCAGCAATTGTTTAGATATAACATTTAAGTTCCATTGCTTTTTGGGCCTGAAGTTTCCATAGCCTTTGATCCATGTGTGTTTATAAACACATTGCATAGATTTACATTTATTTGAGGCTTTCTGCTGTGTGGGTGTTTTTAAGGCACTTGTTTACCTGAGCACTTCTAGGTGTGTCACAGACAGCTTGTTTACCTAGGTATTTACATTTCCAAAAGATATAACATTTTGTTTCATGGCCATTTTCATTTGGCATGCCTTTCATTCATGTGTGTTGAAAAACACATTGCATGAACGGGCTTTTCAAACAAGATGTAGCATTTCATTTTTCCAGATTTTGTATTCATGGCAGCACTAAAAGTTTCAGGTTTAGCCAACACAACTTTAGTGACTAGGGGGAATTCACAAGGAAATCCAACTCACCATAGGTAAGTTTTGTCACCAACTCAGAGCCGAGACACAATAAACAGGGAAGCTCATTCAATACAGAGGCTACAGTGGGGAAAAAGTCCTCCATGCCACTAGTCAAGTAGTAAGTCAGGGTGATAGACTAAAAGGTAGGTAATGGATGGATGAAGACAATGAATAATGGAGCCAACGCTAGCAAGCAAAGGTATGGTGGAATGATCACCTCTATTCTCCCTAAGGAGGGTAAAACCAATGAGTATGAGTAGTGAATTTCTAAGTCTGAGTAGGGACAATATAATATATATAATAAGATTAACCAGGTCCACATATCTATATGATCGCCAGATCATGATATTAAGTGTCAAGACATGCCATAAGAATGAGTATAAAAGCAATCTAACCATAACACCATGATATACCTGCTGAGTCATATACTTGAATGCTCATCCTCTGAGCCATCATCTGTCCTCTGAAACTGCTGCTACAACTCTGGGCACTACTGACTGCTCTGTACAAATTGTATAATAGATACATCGGTCATCTCTCTGAGTGTCCTGAGACTTAGTCATGGCATGGAAAACATATACTGCTGTCCAAATCTGATAGTGATCCATAATAGATGCTCATCTCAGTATCTCAATTTAAGGGAACTGGCTGAATGGTGTATTGGAATCTGACAAAAAATGTATGGTAGCTCGGCTACTATATATGTGATAACAGGCTCATATCAGATGGATGAGTATGTTGCTCATGCAGGCACTAGTCAGAGATTGAGTTGGTATGATATGGTTGAGATGGACTTAGCTCAGGAGAGAGCTGAGTCAACTCAGAGACAGAGGGAATTGACTTACAGAGCTGAGTTAGCTCAAGGACATAGACAAATCACCTACAGGGCAATGGATCCACTTGACAGCGGTCTTCAGGACTGGTTACGGCAGCAGAGATTTAGAGGGAATCTAAGTCAGAGTGCAGTGACAGAGTCAATAGTGGTTGATCAGGGGTCTTCTTCTAAAGCCACACTCATGGAAATTGATCAGGGTTCTTCAGGTCAGAGGGCAGCAGTGACAGGAAGATCAGCTAGATCAGTGTCAGTAGCAGGGGACTTGTTGGATCCAGGCATTAGTGGTAGGACTTCCCTCGTTAAGAGGGAGTGTTAGATTATGGTAACTTCGGGATGTCCTCCATGGTTTAGATGCCTTACATGGAGGTACATTAGCTACATAGGCATCTGGATGGAGTAGAGGGTGAGATGCACCCTACTCAGTGGCATGAGTCTAGTGGTGGCTGCATTCGGACCTTTCGGAGTGTTTTGACCCTTGCATGCATAAGTTTTGCATGCACTATCAACAATCATTGGATGCATGCAAAAGTGACTTTTGCATGCACCGAGAATTAGGGTTTTGGAATACCTAATTCATCGGTGAGATTATTTATAGAGGCAGGGGGTCATCGAATGAGGTGCTCAGTTGTATTGTCAGAGAGTGATAGTGTTGGAGTGAGGAGGGCAGTTGTGCATGCAGGACAACTTTCTGAGAGAGAGAGGAGATGCTGCAGGAGCTAGGAAGGTCAGATATGAGCTGGATTAGTGACCTTCAGCTCCAAAGTCACTAGGCACCCAGATCTATGGACTGAGACAATCCATCAGAGAGTATTCTGCTCATTGTTTAGGAGGCCGAGTTCCCTTGGAAGAGGGCACATTTCCCAAGGAGGGAGAAGCTCATTTGGAGCCAAATTGACCGATTCAGAGTCTAAGACTTCCAGGATAGCCTTGCCTCAACATTCGAGGAAGGTTAGGGACTATCAGAGCTCAAATCTGCTGAGATCCGGTCCAGTACGAGCATCAGACATCCAGAGGGGAGGGCGCACTTCTGCATGCAATGGAGATCACATTCTTTAGAGGAAAATCTTCAGAGAGAGCAGATCAGAGTAGTGTGATACAGAGGAGGTAGATCAATCAGAGGCACCTGCAGAGTTACTCAGATCCAGTTTACCAGTTAGGGCTTGTTACCAGCTATTTTGTACAATAGCTGAATTTCTTGTGAGCTGCCAGTTTCATGAACATGTTCAATGTTCATTATCAGTGTTCAGAAGTTCAGAGGTCATTTTCAAGGCAATTTTGCCCCATTTGTAATAACTGCATGTTCATACCCCCATGGGGAAAATGTAAAAAGTTGGTCTAATCGGGGTCCTTTTATAAAAAACTCAGTTATCCTTCGGTTTAATCATCAGGGGGATACTCTAGAATGTTTTTTCCCTCACTAGCAAGCCAAAGTATGGTGGGAATGATCACCTCTATTCTCCATAAGGAGGGTAAAACCAATGAGTATGGCTAGTGAACTTCTAAGTCTGAGTGGGGACAATATAATATATATAACAATACAACCAAGTACACATATCTATATGATCGCTAGATCATGATACTAAATGCTAAGACATGCTACAAGAATGAATATAAAAGCAATATAACCATAACACCAGAATATACCTGCTGAGTCATATACCTGAATGTACATAATTTGAACCAACATCTATCCTCTGAAACTGCTGTTGTAACTCTGGGCAATACTGACTGCTCTGTATGAATGGATAAATGGCTACATCGGTCATCTCTCTAAGTGTCCTGAAACTCAGTCATGGCATGGAAAAAAAAACTTTTGTCCATGTAATAATCATGATCCATAATAGATGCTCATCTCAGCATCTCAATGTAAGGGAACTGGATGAAAAGTGTACTGGAATAAGAAAAATAATGTATGGTAGCTCAGCTACTATATATGTGATAACATTTGGCTCCAACTAGGACAAATGATTTGCTGAAAAGAGCGCTTGAGAACCTCAGAATCTTTGGTCCTCGCACTCTACTACTCATATCCTTGATCCAGCATTCTAGCTCTGCTACTGCTACCAGCATATCACCTGCTATCTGCCAAATGGCCAGAGCTATATGAAACTCACAGACCGGATGTTAGAACAATGCATGTATATACATAAATCTCAAAATAACAATACTGAAACTGAAATGCATGAAATATAAATGTAGAAAATAAATCTAATCTACTAACTTAACTTGAAAAGTTTTATTTTATTGTGCAGGAAAAGAAAATGGCAAGTACTCAAGACTACACTAAGAGCTTCAAAAGTGAGCTTAGAAAAACGCAAAGGTGCCAGACTCAATGGCTGAAATGACTACACTACTGCTCAAGCGAGCTTATTCAATTCCCACCTACTCTAACCTACTAGGCAAGCAAAGTACTAAGTAAAAGCATAAATCCCGTGCAACCATTCATCAATTTGACTAATGATTATTCCTTGATGTTTTTTAACAGAATAAATCAGGATTAGATTAAAGCTTAACGAATTTAAAATCAACACGTTCCTGACTTGTTCAAAATTTGAGAAAGCATTGGAATGGTGCAAAATGAAAACATGCAAAGGGGGAGCTTGATTAATGTAAACATCCTCCGTCAAAATATTAATCGGATCATAAAAATTATGCAAGTTATTATTCAACATGTATGGAGGGAAAAGATGTGATAACAAATTCAACTCCCCTTGTTTCAAATTAGTTTCCTCATCTACTTGACTAGGACACTCAATTCTGACTACTCCAGGAATGATGCACAAACCAAGTAGGGATAAATTGTGAAATAAAATTAAGATCGAGATTAGCCCCACTTGTTGTTTAAGGATGGAGAAATGATGAAATTGATCTTTATATACCCCTTCCAGCCACCAAGAATATTTAAGAATGTTATTTATCAAAGATGACTGAAAGGGAAAATGAAACACTTTATCTCTATTCATGCGACAATATTTAGACTCTGGATTGAAAATCTCAAAAGTGAAAGATTGACCAGACCACAAACTCAAAAAAGACTTAAAAGGTTGGGATGGGAGGATGGATTGAAAATTGATTGACCTTGAATTTTGCCAAAAAGGAAGGAACTTATTGTGAGCACCCAACTCCAAAAATTGAAATAGGCAATCCTGATCATAAATTGAATTGGAAAAAATATAAAAATTGGATGATAAGACTCTCATAAGTTCCCCTCTTATATCAATATTTAGGCAATAATCCTGAGGGATTGAAATTTTCTCACTGTGGGCCCCTAGTGCTTCACTTCGTTGATTTTCACCTTGTGGGCCCCATTCCTCATTTTGAGGGTTGTGCCCCACTTGGGTCAATTTGGTGATGCATGTTCAATCTCAGATCTATGGAGATCTAGCCATTGGATGCCCTTGACTTTCAAGATCCACATTGATAATTGCTTAAACTACCCAGATCTAAACTTTGGTGGCTTTTGGACTTGATTTGACACACTTTACCATGCATTTATCCCTCCTTGGGCAAAGTCGCACTTCTTGGGGGTAGGATTTGTCCCACTTAGAGAAACTAGGTGTTTGAGATCCCACTTGTTTTGAAACGAGCATACCTTGAAACCTACATCTAGTGTCTTACTTTGTGAAGTTCTGCCTTGGGGGTAGCATTCCTTGTTTTGGGGATTGTTGTCCACTTGGGTCACCTAGTGAAACATTAGATCTAGTAAGATCTAACCATCCAATCTACTTGATCTTGAACAATACCCTTGATTTGGATCTTAGGTGTCCCGATCTACACTTTCACATCCTTTTGACTCCATTTTGCCCATCCATTTCAAGGCACTAGTCCACCTAAGGCAATTCGCACTCCTTGGGAATAGTGTCAAATGCTAGATCTTGTTACCCCCCATTTTGGCAGGGGTGTACACAGGCGCAGCAGGAGGGCTTTTTTGCAAACCAACAGTCAGATTTTGCTCAGGTTCTCATGATTATGATCACTAAAGAAGAGTTGCAGCAGGATTTGTTTTCAAGTTTTAATCACTCTATCCAGATTGTTAGTGTTGCCTCTCAAAAATACATCTACAAACATACATCTACAGTAGTTTGTTTTTCTCTTGGGCCATCACCTACAGCAAGCAACAGGCATCTTCATTGTATAAAAAGGGGAAAGTTCCTGCAGTTATGCTTCCAGGATTAGGAGATCTTTATGGCAGTGAAACAGTCCTCAAACAGTCACCAAGAGCAGATCAAAAGCAGCAGTGTAAGGTTTTTTGCATACGAAGAAATTTGATTTTTCAAAAAAAGAAAAATGGGAAGGAATGAGGCAGTGGTCTCACACTAAGAAGATCTGCCAAAATATTGAGCAGGAAATCAAATGCAACCTCCATCTGTTTCACATGTAGATTCGGTTAGTCAGGGGCAGTCACACAGTGATAACCAGTCTCTTTCTCAATTCATACAACAGGCACCCTGTCATTTTGAAAAGTCAAAGGCAGTTTCTGTTCGGGCAGAATTTGATCCATACTCAACATTCTTGTCTTATCTTGAAAATAAAATCACGACAAACCATTGAAGACCCCATTGTTATTGGCTCGGAATATACAGACACCATCTTCAGAATTACAGGTGATTGTGGCTACTGCAAGCTGTTCTTGAATCTTCCCCTTATTGTGGGGATTGACTTCACGGAGATATTACAAAAGGACAGGTTTCTTTAGCTGGCCATTATAACTGTCAAGGAACAAACCGGGATCGATCAACATAACTTCAAACATGTTGGTCTTGTCTTTGAACCAAAGTGAAGACGTGTTATCGAGCCGCAACAACTGTTTTCTGCCTTCATCCGCAGCTGAAACCAGAGGACATTTCAAACTGTTTTTCAATATTGTTGATCGGATGGGATCTTTTGATAGTCACTAAATGAACGTTAAAAGATGATCGTATTCCTATAGCAGCTTGAGCTAGAAGGGTGAACATGCATCAATGGAGAATTTTGTTTGAAAGTGGTACTGAATGAGCAAATCCTTCGAGGCTGTGAGCATTCCCAAATCAGGATGATGGTTTTGTTGTTCACAAGGTTTCTTCAACATCAACACCATACTGATCGATCAATAAACCAGAATCTAGGAAGCCTGCTGGTGGATTCAAGTCTTACTTTTTTTTGGATGTGTGTTTGATCCTCGTCAAATGCGTGTTTAAATATATGGGAGTGGAATGTATGTAAATCAAGGTCGTGGACAGAGTATTGATCCGCTGTGTATCGATGATCCTATAGACGATCCTCTACATCCAGTTACAAAATTACATTTGGCACTATAATCAGGTTTCACTAAATGATCAGCATGCTGCAGATTTTTCATCGGAGGTCATGATCCTCTTAGTCGCCATTTGGGCGTGATTCGGTGCTACTTTAGCGGCCCCTGACTCAAACCTGGGCGCGTTTCTTCACGTGGAGCTACCAGTACCGCAAGCGTGTCGAAGGGGTGGGTTTTCTGCTGAGATCGTTGCGGTTTTTATTCCATAATCGATGCACTGCAAGCTCGATTTGGTGTTCTAAACTAGTCCAGTTTGCATCGATGGTCATTTCTGCACCTGGAGGCAATTTCGCGGTCACACAAGTTTTGGAGCAGTCCACGGGGCCGTTGATTGGGCAAAAGCATGGTGTTGATACAGAGTGGATTCTCTGATATCAAAGAATGGCACTATTTCGCAATAAACGCCAAGCTGCAACACGTGGGGTTATCATCTTGACAGCCAATTTTTCGATGCATTCAGTACAGAGCTCGAGTTTCAAATCAACTCACAGCGCTTCCCTCCTCGTGGCCACTACATTGCCACGCTTTCTATTTTTCATTGATACGTGGAGAAGAGGAGCAACACCTGACCGCCGTTTCTATCATCGAATTAGTCATTAGGATTGGCACCTGTATGCTCCGAGCCATGTTTCCGTGGCTGCCGGATGCATCTTTGACAAGTCTACGATTTTGGCTTTATTTTTTCCATTTTATCTGGTTACGTGGGAATTGGAACCACTAACCTAAAGCCCAAGTATGAGTTTAATTAATGAATTGGAGTTAGTTAGATGGGAGAAAAAGGTGGATCTGGGATTTACCTTTTCCACCTTTTTCTTTATTATTTTATTGTTATTTTCTTTTGAAAACAAGATGAAGGATTTTTTGGTCTATAAAAGGGACCAGCTTTCTTCTGTGTGAAGGATGGAAAAAACTTGGGAGTTTTCCTCTCCTTGAGCTTAATGAAAAATACCATGGGATTCTTTGGATAAATTGAGCACTCTCCTCATGTGGCGTGATCTTGTGAGTTCTTTGATAAGTGTGAATATATTTAGTTTCTGCGTCTTCTTTTCTTTGCGTAAGAGGCCATAGAAGGGTGACAATCCACCACATTGGAAGGTGAAGAATTCTTAGCAGCTAGCTTTCTTTTTCCCTTTGGTGAAGAACTCTTAGCATCTACTTTCTTTTTCCCTTTGTGAGTGTGCATACACAGGTATTGATCTTTGGTTTGCATAGCGCACCTCCCGCACTTAGAGAGGAAGAAGTACTCATTTTGATCTGTCAAGCACTAGACTGAGCAGGGTTGCTCAATAATGCGATCTCTCCCCCTCAGTCACATATGACACAAGGCCCCTGTTATCACATATATAGTAGCCGGGCTACCATACATTATTTTTCTCATTCCAGTACACTATTCAGCCAGTTCCCTTGCACTTGAGATGCTGAGATGAGCATCTATATTGGATCACTATCAGATTGTGGACAGCGGTTATACTCCCCATGCCATGACTGAGTTTCAGGACACTCAGAGAGATGCCCGATATAGCCATTATACCATTGGTACAGAGCAGTCAGTAGTGCCCAGAGTTACGGCAGCAGTTCCAGAGGACAGATGATGGTACAGGTGGATGTGCATTCAGGTATATGACTCAGCAGGTATATTATTGTGTTATGGTTAGATTGCTTTTATACTTATTCTTATAGCATGTCTTAGCACTTAGTGTCATGATCTGGCGATCATATAGATACATGGACCTGGTTGACCTATTATTTATATTATATTGTCCCTACTCAGACTTAGAAGTTCACTATCCATACTCATTGGTACATACCCTCCTTAGGGAGAATAGAGGTGATCATTACACCATACTCTGGCTTGCTAGTGTTGGCTCCATCATTTCATTGTCTTCATCCATCCGTGGCCTACCTTTTAGATTATTACCCTGATTTGCTACTTGACTAGTGACATGGAGGACCTTTCCCCACTATAGCCTCTGTATTGGATGAGCTTCCCTGTTTATTGTGTCTCGGCTCTGAGTTGGTGACAAAACTTACCTATGGTGAGTTGGAGTTCCTTGAGAATTCCCCCTAGTCACTAAAGTTGTGTTGGCTAAACCTGAAACTTTTAGTGCTGCCATCAATACAAAATCTGGAAAAATGAAATGCTATATCTTGTATATGAAAGAAATGCCAATTGAAAATGGCCATGAAAAATAAAGTGTTATATCTTTTGGAAAATTAAATACCTAGGTAAGCAAGTTGTCCATGACACACCTAGAAGTGCTCAGGTAAACAAGTGCCTTAAAAACACACCTGCAGCAGAAAGCCTAAAAATAAATGTAAATCTATGCAATGTGTTTGTAAACACACATAGATCAAGGCTATGGAAAACTCAGGCCCAAAAAGCAATAGAACTTAAATGTTATATCTAAACAATTGCTGGCCTTGTTTGTATTATGGATTGTGCGCATCTGTGAAGGTGAATAAACCCTCTTTAAACAACTCATCCATTTGTGAGACACCGCCATTCCCTGTGTTATTGCTCATTCAGTATATACTATGGTGTGTATTCCCTTTCCCTTGCCAAAGTGTCACAAAGTCAAGTCAGTCAAGTCATCCCTTAGCCTAGCCAGTTATTTCAGCTTTCACCCTTCACTAGCAAATTGATCACAACTATGAAGTGAGTATGGTCCTGAAAGTCTAGTCTGAGTAATAATAATAACTAACGACACTATATATTTGGATTTAGATCGCCAGTCATGATTACTCTGTGTTTTAGTAGCTATTTGAATAAATTGTAAAGCATGTATTAACCTTGACACCTTGCAGCAGCTATGGATGATAGTCTGAGTTGTATTTGGTCTTGGTTAGACCTAGTTTGACCATGGAGGACCATGGGACATGAGATGTTGGACCTTATGATGATATGGATAGATGATATATGGTCTATGTACACATACAGGATGATTCTATGCAGCAGCAACAGGGTTATGATGATGATTCTTGGGATACAGCAGTGTTTGGTCATTTACAGATCATTATTATTGGCCTTGTTCCGGTACATTGGATATTTATTTTGATCATGCAGAGATTCATATGGTGTATGAGTACACATCTTGGATGGATTTGGACCTTCTGAGTCCAATGGGACAGTTTGTTTTCAGTTCCGGGCACTTACAGTGATGATTTAGCCTCAGTAGGCTGTCCAAGTGCAGTTTTGGTCTGTTGGAGGCCCTGTCGGAGCAGAGATGACTTTTATCCGGTTGACCTAGGGCGCTGATGATGGAGGGGGTGGTCCAGCCACTTGTTTTTACCATATTACCCCCCTCCCGGACACATTGGTGCCCTCACCTTGACAGCGCCATCACTCCAGGAGGCTGTTTGGGCAATTTCACGCTTCCCGAGGCATTTCAGGATTGGTAGAAATGGCTATTGAGGAAATCGATTTGGGCTGCTGAGGCAAATTTATGGCATGGGATGATCAGTGATGATAGATCGGGACCTTCCACACCTCCTCCAGCAGTTTCAGCTTCATCGGGGCCCGCATCCATCACTTATGGCACTTTCTGTGGATTTTTGAGGTCTTTTGAGGACCACGACTTCACCTTGGAGGCACGATTTGGTATATTCATGATTATTTATTGGTTATTGTGCCATGGGGATTGACCAAGGAGGGATAAAATTACCCCTTGGACCCACCATGAGCCTCTTATGATATTTTGTCATCATGATTTGGTGGGATTCCCCTCTCCTAGGGCGACTTTGTCCACTTATGTTATATTTTATGTGTGATCCATGTATTATATTGTTGAGCTCATCTCAACCATTGATTAGACATTTGTATCTTTTAATCTTAGCCACTCTTTCAAAAAGTGGTTAGGGTTTTGGTGCCTCTCCTTCCTATTTAAAGGAGAGAGCTTCTCATTGTAAAGGGACTTTTGGCTCTGGATTATTGGAATAGAAAATTATTATTGCATCTATCTCCAGTGTTGTGGTGAATGTTTTTTGGTGTTCGTTCGTTGGTTCTTCCTTTGCACTGAGTTATTGGAGATCTTGTTTGCCATATCTTTGTACCACGATTTTGCATCTACAGGTGGAGGCCGATTTGCTTGGAGGAGGAGGTATTGGTAGGGGAAGACTCTCCCTACTTCTTCTTTGGAGCTCTTCGTTGGTAACAGGGAGTATTACTGTCCCAGGACCTTCTATTTCATGTTACTATTTGCATTTCTCTTTTATTTCTTCCATACTTGATCTTACTGATTGAATCTTCATTCCTTGGTTTGACAGGTAGAGGAAGGCGCACTTGTGGGCTAGGGCATCAAATCGGCAAGCAAATCAACAATCTCTCATTTGATCTCTGCGGGAATCTTCCTCAACATCAAGGCATCTCATCCACATCATTTAGGTATGATCTCAAGGTAAGTTCTATCTCCATGATCTATCCAATTGTCAAAAACATTTAAAACCCTAATTAATTAAAACCCCAATTTTGCATTTTCTTAGATCTACTGAGATCTAGTGGGTTGTTGGGCATGATATTGAAAACCCACCTCTATAGCATCCACGGCATCCCGGATCTATAGTTTGGTGAGGATTGGCCTCCGTTTGACCCCTCTCCCAAGCCAACTTAGCTTCTCCCAAGGAAGGCGCACTTCACCATTTGAGCAAGTTGACCTAGATCTAGAACATGGGTGTTTGAGATTCCACTTGATTTGACATCTACACATCAAATAACATACACCCAGGTTGTCCCTTTCTTGAAATTCACCTTGTGGGCCCTGTTATCACATATATAGTAGCCGGGCTACCATACATTATTTTTCTCATTCCAGTACACTGTTCAGCCAGTTCCCTTGCATTTGAGATGCTGAGATGAGCATCTATATTGGATCACTATCAGATTGTGGACAGCAGTTATATTCCCCATGCCATGACTGAGTTTCAGGACACTCAGAGGACAGATGATGGTACAGGTTGATGAGCTTTCAGGTATATGACTCAGCAGGCATATTATTGTGTTATGGTTAGATTGCTTTTATACTTATTCTTATAGCATGTCTTAGCACTTAGTGTCATGATCTGGCGATCATATAGATACATGGACCTGGTTGACCTATTATTTATACTATATTGTCCCTACTCAGACTTAGAAGTTCACTATTCATACTCATTGGTACATACCCTCCTTAGGGAGAATAGAGGTGATCATTACACCATACTATGGCTTGCTAGTGTTGGCTTCATCTTTTCATTGTCTTCATCCATCCGTGGCCTACCTTTTAGATTATTACCTTGATTTGCTACTTGACTAGTGACATGGAGGACCTTTCCCCACTGTAGCCTCTGTACTGGATGAGCCTCCCTGTTTATTGTGTCTCGGCTCTGAGTTGGTGACAAAACTTACCTATGGTGAGTTGGAGTTCCTTGAGAATTCCCCCTAGTCACTAAAGTTGTGTTGGCTAAACCTGAAACTTTTAGTGCTGCCATCAATACAAAATCTGAAAAATCAAATGCTATATCTTGTACATGAAAGAAATACCAAATGAAAATGGCCATGAAAAATAAAATGTTATATCTTTTGGAAAAATAAATACCTAGGTAAACAAGCTGTCCATGACACACCTAGAAGTGCTCAGGTAAACAAGTGCCTTAAAAACACACCTGCAGCAGAAAGCCTAAAAATAAATGTAAATCTATGCAATGTGTTTGTAAACACACATAGATCAAGGCTATGGAAACCTCAGGCCCAAAAAGCAATGGAACTTAAATGTTATATCTAAACAATTGCTGGCCTTGCTTGTATTATGGATTGTGCGCATCTGTGAAGGTGAATAAACCCTCTTTAAACAACTCATCCATTTGTGAGACACCGCCATTCCCTGTGTTATTGCTCATTCAGTATATACTATGGTGTGTATTCCCTTTCCCTTGCCAAAGTGTCACAAAGTCAAGTTAGTCAAGTCATCCCTTAGCCTAGCCATTTATTTCAGCCTTCACCCTTCACTAGCAAATTGATCACAACTATGAAGTGAGTATGATCCTGAAAGTCTAGTCTGAGTAATAATAATAACTAACGACACTATCTATTTGGATTTAGATCGCCAGTCATGATTACTCTGTGTTATAGAAGCTATTTGAATAAATTGTAAAGCATGTATTAACCTTGACACCTTGCAGCAGCTATGGATGATAGTCTGAGTTGTATTTGGTCTTGGTTGGACCTAGTTTGACCATGGAGGACCATGGGACATGAGATGTTGGACCTTATGATGATATGGATAGATGATATATGGTCCATGTACACATACAGGATGATTCTATGCAGCAGCTACAGGGTTATGATGATGATTCTTGGGATACAGCAGTGTTTGGTCATTTACAGATCATTATTATTGGCCTTGTTCCGGTACATTGGATATTTATTTTGATCATGCAGAGATTCATATGGTGTATGAGTACACATCTTGGATGGATTTGGACCTTCTGAGTCCAATGGGACAGTTTGTTTTCAGTTCCGGGCACTTACAGTGATGATTTAGCCTCAGTAGGCTGTCCTAGTGCAGTTTTGGTCTATTGGAGGCCCTGTCGGAGCAGAGATGACTTTTATCCGGATGACCTAGGGCGCTGATGATGGAGGGGGTGGTCCAGCCACTTGTTTTTACCATATTACCCCCCTCCCGGACACATTGGCACCCTCACCTTGACAGCGCCATCACTCCAGGAGGCAGTTTGGGCAGTTTCACGTTTCCCGAGGCATTTCAGGATTGGTAGAAATGGCTATTGAGGAAATCGATTTGGGCTACTGAGGCAAAGTTATGGCATGGGATGATCAGTGATGATAGATCGGGACCTTCCACACCTCCTCCTGCAGTTTCAGCTTCATCGGGGCCCGCATCCATCACTTATGGCACTTTCTGTGGATTTTTTGGGTCTTTTGAGGACCACGACTTCACCTTGGAGAACCACGACTTCACCTTGGAGGCACGATTTGGTACTTTCATGATTATTTATTGGTTATTGTGCCATGGGGATTGACCAAGGAGGGATAAAATTACCCCTTGGACCCACCATGAGCCTCTTATGATATTTTGTCATCATGATTTGGTGGGATTCCCCTCTCCTAGGGCGACTTTGTCCACTTATGTTATATTTTATGTGTGATCCATGTATTATGTTGTTGAGCTCATCTCAACCATTGATTAGACATTTGTATCTTTTAATCTTAGCCACTTATTCAAAAAGTGGTTAGGGTTTTGGTGCCTCTCCTTCCTATTTAAAGGAGAGAGCCTCTCATTGTAAAGGGACTTTTGGCTCTGGATTATTGGAATAGAAAATTATTATTGCATCTATCTCCAATGTTGTGGTGAATGTTTTTGGTGTTCGTTCGTTGGTTCTTCCTTTGCACTGAGTTATTGGAGATCTTGTTTGCCATATCTATTGTACCACGATTTTGCATCTACAGGTGGAGGCCGATTTGCTTGGAGGAGGAGGTATTGGTAGGGGAAGACTCTCCCTACTTCTTCTTTGGAGCTCTTCGTTGGTAACAGGGAGTATTACTGTCCGAGGACCTTCTATTTCATGTTACTGTTTGCATTTCTCTTGTATTTCTTCCATACTTGATCTTACTGATTGAATTTCATTCCTTGGTTTGACAGGTAGAGGAAGGCGCACTTGTGGACTAGGGCATCAACTTGGCAAGCAAATCAACAATCTCTCATTTGATCTCTGCGGGAATCTTCCTCAACATCAAGGCATCTCAACCACATCATTCAGGTATGATCTCAAGGTAAGTTCTATCTCCATAGTCTATCCAATTGTCAAAAACTCTTAAAACCCTAATTAATTAAAACCCCAATTTTGCATTTTCTTAGATCTACTGAGATCTAGTGGGTTGTTGGGCATGATATTGAAAACCCACCTCTATAGCATCCACGGCATCCCGGATCTATAGTTTGGTGAGGATTGGCTTCCATTTGACCCCTCTCCCAAGCCAACCTAGCTTCTCCCAAGGAAGGCACACTTCATCATTTGAGCAGGTTGACCTAGATCTAAGCGATGGGTGTTTGAGATTCAACTTGATTTGACATCTACACATCAAATAACATATACCCAGGTTGTCCCTTTCTTGAAAATCACCTTGTGGGCCCCATTCCACATTTTAAGGGATTTAATCCCCATTTTGGACCACTTGGAACACTAAAACTCAGATCTACAAAGATCTAACCGGTGGATTGCCACGAAATTATAGATCCATATCCCTACTTGACTGATCTACCCGGATCTAAAGTTTGGATGCCATCCGACATGATTTGACCCACCTAAACCCCGATTGAAGCCTCCTTAGGGAAAGTCGCACCACCTTGGAGAAGTGAGTTCACTCACTTCGAGGAACTGGGTACTTGAGATTTTTGCAGATCCGAAATCAGAATAATTCAAAACCTAGGTCTAGACTGTCACTTTGTCAAATCTTGCCTTGGGGATTGCATTCCTTGTTTTTAGGGATTGTGGTCCACTTGGGTCAAACCTAGATCTAGACACATTTATCCATCAAGAACTGTATTGTCCACTTGTCCCAAGTACTAGGAGTCCTAAACCTCAAGTCAACCTTACTTTGACTCCACTTCCCAATTCCCAAGGCACTGGCCTCTCTCCAAGTTAACTCAACTTTCCTAGAATGTTGGATTGACTTGTGGTTTGACTTTTGCATGGTAAACTATACCTTTGAGGACATCATGAACTACGGTCAATCTTGTCTCATGTACTAGTTAGCCCCAATACAACCTTTAACTATCCTGCATTGGACACGGTACCCAAGGCAGTAAATCTTTTGACATTGACCTAGTACACTAGCCCTAGATCTCACTTTAAACATTGCAAGTCACTTTCACTTCAACTATGAACCAAAGCTATACCTATTGAACCCCTCACTTGGCTTGTGACTTCAACCTATAAGGTCTAGGATAAACCATACACCTAACTTCACTTAGAAATACCCTGATTTGGTGTCTTGGTTTTGATCTCTCCTGTCGGGAGTAGATCGGGTCTCCCCCTTTGTTGTCTGGGCTAGATAACATAAAGTGAAGGTTGCCTCGACTGGCGTGACAACCATATATTGGAGTTCGAGGTGATCGTGGTTGCACCTTTCAAGTTGCCCTTCCCTATTGCCATCCATGACTGGATCCTTCCATAGGGGTAACTACAGTTTAGGTGATAACATTTTGGCGCCGTTGCCGGGGAGGCAATAGCTTGCCCTAGTCCTTCCCGCATATACAAACGACACATATCTTGGTAGAAGAGTCAAATCTACCTGGCGACTCCCAATCGTGACTCCGCTGAGGAGCGAGCTCATTTACATCCTTACAACACAAGAAGTAAAGTAAACTTAGATCAAGTTGAAGGAACCCCAATCACCTATCGTAAAAGAGATCCTAAAGCACAACCATCAAACTTCCTTTGGAAATTGGTTAACGATTCTCCAAACAGAACTTTAGGATCCCCTTTGATCAAGTCGGTTCCTCCCTCATCTCCTAGTTCAAACTTAAACACAAACTTACTAAGTCCAATGGCCGGAACAAACCCGGGAAACCAGAATGTTCCTCCACCACAGGCTCCTAGGATTTTTGGAAGAAAAGCAAAACCATCTCCTTTAGACTTTTCCCAAATCCAGGGTGCACCCCATGACATGCCTGAAAAGTATTTTGAAAAGGTTCCCAGATTTGATGGAGTATCCGCTATATCAATTGAAGACCACATTGATAAAGTATGGGAACACATGGAAGCATATGGAGCATCTGAGGAAGATGTTTTCATGAGGGGTCTCCTGGCATCCTTGGAAGGAGATGTTAGGAAGTGGTTTGACAGGTTGCCTGCTTCATCCATTGATGGGTATGATAACTTTGTCAACAAGCTAAACAGTGAGTGGTCCCGAAAGTTAGATGGGAAATTTCTCTTACACCAACTTTTTGACATCAAGAAAAGAGAAAATGAAACAGTCCATGAGTTTAACATAAGATTTGATAAGACTGTAGCTGTTATCCCTGAAGAAATTAGACCAAAAGATCAAGCAGTTGTCATTCACTACTTGAATGCTTTTGAGGGATGGGTTGGTTATCAGTTAAAGGATAAAAACCCAAATGACTTAAAGACCGCTCAATCAAATGCTAAGATGGCTGAGCAAAATGTAGCCTCCATGGGGAAACAAAACTTCTTTGATCAATTTACCCCATCCACTTCCAGATCTGACCCTAGACTTCGAAAACCAAAGGAACCTGTGAGTGTGCCAAAGGAATCCAAGGACACTTTAGAGGTCATGCAAGAAATGATGAAACAATTAACTGTCCTGACTAAGAATGTGGCAAGTTTGAATGACCCTGAGAGACATAGAAATCCTTATGGCCCTAAACCTTACTGGAATAATAACAGAAGGCCTGATGGGGATAGGGATAGGCGACGACCTGAGTATCCAGAAAATTCTGAAAAGAAGGAAGTCAATTGGTGTGATGAAGAAGAAGAGATACCCTCTGACACCATTGACCATGATGACCAACCAGAAAACATCAACTTCATAAATGACTTATCTTATGACGAAGACTTTGGAAGAATCCTTTTAGAAGAGGAGCCATATGAGCAAGAAGATGATGTAGTGGAAGAACTTAACCCCTCATGTCATGCTTTAGAACTTCCAAAACCTAAAGAGCAACCAAAGTATCAAATCTATAAACGAGGAAGTATTTCCCAGCCTTCTTTCCTTGATAAACTTAAAAAGATTGATGAAGATAAAAAGGAAGAAGAAGATCTTGCCATAGATGATTATGATCTTAAGATTGATATGAGGAAAGAGCTAAGCAAGATAATGTGTAACATCCCTGTCACTGAGTTAATGAAGGTGCCCTCTGTTAGATGCCAAGTAGAGGATTTTTTTAATGGTATTGGCCAAGAGAAAACTCCTGAACCGATCCTAGAATCATGTCATATCCAAAAGCTTAGTGGAACACAACCTAGTGAAACAGAGAAGGATCCACCAATAAACATCCATTCAGCCATTTATGAAAGAAAGAGTGGTGGTCACTCTCCCTTTTACCTTACCTTGCACATTCAAAACATGCTCCTTCATAATTGTATGTTGGATTCTGGAGCGGCAATGAATGTTATGCCTTTACAAGTTATGAAGGAAATGGGACTTGAAGTGACTAGGCCCTATGGAAATGTCTATGGTATAGATTCCCGACGAGTGCCATCTTATGGTTTGATAAAAAACCTTAGAGCTGATCTTTTCGCATGTTCGGACATTTCTAC
Organism: Larix kaempferi; assembly: GCA_027924585.1. NCBI lineage: Eukaryota > Viridiplantae > Streptophyta > Pinopsida > Pinales > Pinaceae > Larix > Larix kaempferi. Next base: position 895,196 of record BSBM01001421.1, on the reverse strand, counting down.
CATGATGGATGTAGTTGTCATTGACTTACCCCCAGCATATGGAATGCTTTTATCTAGAAAGTGGGCAGCTGGTTTAGGTGGATACCTTATGATGGATTTATCATTTATTTGTGTTCCCAACCCTGATGGAGCTTTGATTCGGGTTAACAGAGAACCTTGTTATAATGAGCATGTTGAGTCTTTTGATGAAGGGTTAAAAAACACATATGGGGATGAATTGTTAAATAATGCCAAAACTAACCTTGTTGAAGATGAGGATGAATTATATGAAGTTGATCAAAGTATGTGTATGGTCATGGAAGATTCTGATTCTTTTTGGGAAGACAAGCAAATGATTGAAATAACAAGAACAGTTGGAAATGAATTTGTTGAGGAAATAGATGAATTGAGAGGATATGAAAATCAACACCAAGATCGTGAACAAAACAATGAAATTATTCAAGAACCTTCTATAGAAAATCACACACTTGAAGGGGTTGAGGATGGCATAATAAATATAGGAGGAGATGAGAGTTTGCTTGATGATCAAAGCATGGAACAAACTCCCCCAATAGAAAACCTTCATGATCAAATAAATGATGAGGAGAATATTGAAAACCCAATACATGAAGATGAGTTTGATGATATTAGGAGGGGAGAAAGAATTCCTTTCACTGTTAGGGAATGGTTCGCTTTGACTGATCACAATAGAGAGAGAGAAAGCCAAGGGCTTGCACCTATTTACCCATTGGAAAACAATCTTGCAACATCTACTAGGGTGGAAACAAATGAAGAGCCTGAAGCCACCTATTATTCTGACACAGAAGATTCCTTATCTCATTTATCTCTAGAAGATGGTAACCTAATTCAAGTCCATGATAACTCTCTAAGTTGGGAAGAGGATGCCCTAATTAATGATGCACCCGAAGGAGACTATAATCTAAATAACCTTGCTATTTTTCAAACTCCTTCAGAGCCTCAAAGCCATGCTTTATCTGCATACCCACATATCCCTAGTTTCCTCTTACCATCCGAGTCACCTAGTCATCACACTTATGATCCCTCTCACATTCCTACTTCCTCTACTGTTCATCATGAGTCATTTTCTCCCATTTTTGAAAACATGGTTGTTCCGGTTCCTTCGGGGGAAGGTTCTAGTCATAACACTGTCATATCTTACGAGCCGTCTTCCTTGGAAGAACATAGAAATTTCTGGACTATAGGTGAAGTTGTTAAAGAAGTCATGTCTCCCCATGAGGAAGAGTCAAATGAGGTAATCCAAGAAACAAGAAGGGAAGTTAGGGAAATCCTTGTTGGCACAGTTGCTATTTCCTTAGATGGTGGTCCACCCAGAATTGATGCAGTTCCTTCTAGGAGAAACTCTAGGATTGTCACACCTCAACCGCAAAACCCTGCCGAAATCCACCCCATGCCTATTCGTAACATTGGAGTTATCCCTGAGTCAGTCAATAGAAATAGGTTTCCTACAGGAAGTCAAGTCATTATCCCCAACCATTTACTGCATATCAGATCGGGGCAAGCTGATGACTTATGGGTTGGACCTTTCACAGTGGAGCGATGCATTGATGGCATGTGCTTTCTGACCACTGGTAGTGGACGACGTATTTTATATCCTGTCCATCAGAGGGACTTGAGGGATCACATCCCTGATCCCACATAGTGGGGATCTCTCTGCTTGCATTGCCTGGTAGAGTAGGGTAGGTAGAAAACCAAATAAGCCTACTTAGGCAGTAGTTAGTCTTTTCAGCCATTGAGTCTGGCACCTTTTTAGTCTCTAAGCTCCTTTGTAAGCTCCTAGTTTAACTGAGTACCTGTCACTTTTTCTTTTCCTGCACAATAAATTTCAAATTTTGCAAATTATGTTAGTACTTTAATTTACTTTCTGCATTTATATTTCTGACATAGAGTAGATTTTATTTCAGTTGATTTTATATTTTTCCCACACATGCGGCATGAGGTATTTTGTTTAGATGTGTGTGAATGCAGAAAATAGGTTGCAAGAATAAAAGCTGGAAATAAAATGGTAGAGTGCTGGATCGTGGATTCGAGTAGCAGAGTTCGAGGACCAGAGATTCTGAGGTTCTCAAGCGCTCATTTCAGCAGAGCACTTGTCCCAGCCGGAGCCAGATGTTATCACATATATAGTAGCCGGGCTACCATACATTATTTTTCTCATTCCAGTACACTGTTCAGCCAGTTCCCTTGCATTTGAGATGCTGAGATGAGCATCTATATTGGATCACTATCAGATTGTGGATAGCAGTTATATTCCCCATGCCATGACTGAGTTTCAGGACACTCAGAGGACAGATGATGGTACAGGTTGATGAGCTTTCAGGTATATGACTCAGCAGGCATATTATTGTGTTATGGTTAGATTGCTTTTATACTTATTCTTATAGCATGTCTTAGCACTTAGTGTCATGATCTGGCGATCATATAGATACATGGACCTGGTTGACCTATTATTTATACTATATTGTCCCTACTCAGACTTAGAAGTTCACTATTCATACTCATTGGTACATACCCTCCTTAGGGAGAATAGAGGTGATCATTACACCATACTATGGCTTGCTAGTGTTGGCTCCATCATTTCATTGTCTTCATCCATCCGTGGCCTACCTTTTAGATTATTACCTTGATTTGCTACTTGACTAGTGACATGGAGGACCTTTCCCCACTGTAGCCTCTGTACTGGATGAGCCTCCCTGTTTATTGTGTCTCGGCTCTGAGTTGGTGACAAAACTTACCTATGGTGAGTTGGAGTTCCTTGAGAATTCCCCCTAGTCACTAAAGTTGTGTTGGCTAAACCTGAAACTTTTAGTGCTGCCATCAATACAAAATCTGAAAAATCAAATGCTATATCTTGTACATGAAAGAAATACCAAATGAAAATGGCCATGAAAAATAAAATGTTATATCTTTTGGAAAAATAAATACCTAGGTAAACAAGCTGTCCATGACACACCTAGAAGTGCTCAGGTAAACAAGTGCCTTAAAAACACACCTGCAGCAGAAAGCCTAAAAATAAATGTAAATCTATGCAATGTGTTTGTAAACACACATAGATCAAGGCTATGGAAACCTCAGGCCCAAAAAGCAATGGAACTTAAATGTTATATCTAAACAATTGCTGGCCTTGCTTGTATTATGGATTGTGCGCATCTGTGAAGGTGAATAAACCCTCTTTAAACAACTCATCCATTTGTGAGACACCGCCATTCCCTGTGTTATTGCTCATTCAGTATATACTATGGTGTGTATTCCCTTTCCCTTGCCAAAGTGTCACAAAGTCAAGTTAGTCAAGTCATCCCTTAGCCTAGCCATTTATTTCAGCCTTCACCCTTCACTAGCAAATTGATCACAACTATGAAGTGAGTATGATCCTGAAAGTCTAGTCTGAGTAATAATAATAACTAACGACACTATCTATTTGGATTTAGATCGCCAGTCATGATTACTCTGTGTTATAGAAGCTATTTGAATAAATTGTAAAGCATGTATTAACCTTGACACCTTGCAGCAGCTATGGATGATAGTCTGAGTTGTATTTGGTCTTGGTTGGACCTAGTTTGACCATGGAGGACCATGGGACATGAGATGTTGGACCTTATGATGATATGGATAGATGATATATGGTCCATGTACACATACAGGATGATTCTATGCAGCAGCTACAGGGTTATGATGATGATTCTTGGGATACAGCAGTGTTTGGTCATTTACAGATCATTATTATTGGCCTTGTTCCGGTACATTGGATATTTATTTTGATCATGCAGAGATTCATATGGTGTATGAGTACACATCTTGGATGGATTTGGACCTTCTGAGTCCAATGGGACAGTTTGTTTTCAGTTCCGGGCACTTACAGTGATGATTTAGCCTCAGTAGGCTGTCCAAGTGCAGTTTTGGTCTATTGGAGGCCCTGTCGGAGCAGAGATGACTTTTATCCGGATGACCTAGGGCGCTGATGATGGAGGGGGTGGTCCAGCCACTTGTTTTTACCATATTACCCCCCTCCCGGACACATTGGCACCCTCACCTTGACAGCGCCATCACTCCAGGAGGCAGTTTGGGCAGTTTCACGTTTCCCGAGGCATTTCAGGATTGGTAGAAATGGCTATTGAGGAAATCGATTTGGGCTACTGAGGCAAAGTTATGGCATGGGATGATCAGTGATGATAGATCGGGACCTTCCACACCTCCTCCTGCAGTTTCAGCTTCATCGGGGCCCGCATCCATCACTTATGGCACTTTCTGTGGATTTTTTGGGTCTTTTGAGGACCACGACTTCACCTTGGAGAACCACGACTTCACCTTGGAGGCACGATTTGGTACTTTCATGATTATTTATTGGTTATTGTGCCATGGGGATTGACCAAGGAGGGATAAAATTACCCCTTGGACCCACCATGAGCCTCTTATGATATTTTGTCATCATGATTTGGTGGGATTCCCCTCTCCTAGGGCGACTTTGTCCACTTATGTTATATTTTATGTGTGATCCATGTATTATGTTGTTGAGCTCATCTCAACCATTGATTAGACATTTGTATCTTTTAATCTTAGCCACTTATTCAAAAAGTGGTTAGGGTTTTGGTGCCTCTCCTTCCTATTTAAAGGAGAGAGCCTCTCATTGTAAAGGGACTTTTGGCTCTGGATTATTGGAATAGAAAATTATTATTGCATCTATCTCCAATGTTGTGGTGAATGTTTTTGGTGTTCGTTCGTTGGTTCTTCCTTTGCACTGAGTTATTGGAGATCTTGTTTGCCATATCTATTGTACCACGATTTTGCATCTACAGGTGGAGGCCGATTTGCTTGGAGGAGGAGGTATTGGTAGGGGAAGACTCTCCCTACTTCTTCTTTGGAGCTCTTCGTTGGTAACAGGGAGTATTACTGTCCCAGGACCTTCTATTTCATGTTACTATTTGCATTTCTCTTGTATTTCTTCCATACTTGATCTTACTGATTGAATTTCATTCCTTGGTTTGACAGGTAGAGGAAGGCGCACTTGTGGACTAGGGCATCAACTTGGCAAGCAAATCAACAATCTCTCATTTGATCTCTACGGGAATCTTCCTCAACATCAAGGCATCTCAACCACATCATTCAGGTATGATCTCAAGGTAAGTTCTATCTCCATAGTCTATCCAATTGTCAAAAACTCTTAAAACCCTAATTAATTAAAACCCCAATTTTGCATTTTCTTAGATCTACTGAGATCTAGTGGGTTGTTGGGCATGATATTGAAAACCCACCTCTATAGCATCCACGGCATCCCGGATCTATAGTTTGGTGAGGATTGGCTTCCATTTGACCCCTCTCCCAAGCCAACCTAGCTTCTCCCAAGGAAGGCGCACTTCATCATTTGAGCAGGTTGACCTAGATCTAAGCGATGGGTGTTTGAGATTCCACTTGATTTGACATCTACACATCAAATAACATATACCCAGGTTGTCCCTTTCTTGAAAATCACCTTGTGGGCCCCATTCCACATTTTAAGGGATTTAATCCCCATTTTGGACCACTTGGAACACTAAAACTCAGATCTACAAAGATCTAACCGGTGGATTGCCACGAAATTATAGATCCATATCCCTACTTGACTGATCTACCCGGATCTAAAGTTTGGATGCCATCCGACATGATTTGACCCACCTAAACCCCGATTGAAGCCTCCTTAGGGAAAGTCGCACCACCTTGGAGAAGTGAGTTCACTCACTTCGAGGAACTGGGTACTTGAGATTTTTGCAGATCCGAAATCAGAATAATTCAAAACCTAGGTCTAGACTGTCACTTTGTCAAATCTTGCCTTGGGGATTGCATTCCTTGTTTTTAGGGATTGTGGTCCACTTGGGTCAAACCTAGATCTAGACACATTTATCCATCAAGAACTGTATTGTCCACTTGTCCCAAGTACTAGGAGTCCTAAACCTCAAGTCAACCTTACTTTGACTCCACTTCCCAATTCCCAAGGCACTGGCCTCTCTCCAAGTTAACTCAACTTTCCTAGAATGTTGGATTGACTTGTGGTTTGACTTTTGCATGGTAAACTATACCTTTGAGGACATCATGAACTACGGTCAATCTTGTCTCATGTACTAGTTAGCCCCAATACAACCTTTAACTATCCTGCATTGGACACGGTACCCAAGGCAGTAAATCTTTTGACATTGACCTAGTACACTAGCCCTAGATCTCACTTTAAACATTGCAAGTCACTTTCACTTCAACTATGAACCAAAGCTATACCTATTGAACCCCTCACTTGGCTTGTGACTTCAACCTATAAGGTCTAGGATAAACCATACACCTAACTTCACTTAGAAATACCCTGATTTGGTGTCTTGGTTTTGATCTCTCCTGTCGGGAGTAGATCGGGTCTCCCCCTTTGTTGTCTGGGCTAGATAACATAAAGTGAAGGTTGCCTCGACTGGCGTGACAACCATATATTGGAGGTCGAGGTGATCGTGGTTGCACCTTTCAAGTTGCCCTTCCCTATTGCCATCCATGACTGGATCCTTCCATAGGGGTAACTACAGTTTAGGTGATAACAGGCCCCATTCCACATTTAAAGGGAGTTTATCCCCATTTTGGACCACTTGGAACACTTAAACTCAGATCTACAAAGATCTAACCGGTGGATTGCCACGAAATTATAGATCCATACCCCTACTTGACTGATCTACCCGGATCTAAAGTTTGGATGCCATCCGACATGATTTGACCCACCTAAACCCAATTTTAAGCCTCCTTGGGCAAAGTCGCACCACCTTGGAGAAGTGAGTTGACTCACTTCTAGGAACTGGGTACTTGAGATTTTTGGAGATCTGAAACCGGAATAATTCAAAACCTAGGTCTAGGCTGTCACTTTGTCAAATCTTGCCTTGGGGACTGCATTCCTTGTTTTAAGGGATTGTGGTCCACTTGGGTTAAACCTAGATCTAGACACATTCAACCATCAAGACCTATATTGCCCACTTATCTCATGTTGTAGGAGTCCTAAACCATAAGTCAACCCTACTTTGACTCCACTTCCCAATTCCCAAGGCACTGGTTTATCTCCAAGACAACCCAACTCTCCTAGATTGTTGGATTGACTTGTGGTTTGACTTTTGCATGGTGAACTATACCCCTAAAGCTATCATGAATCATGGTCAAGCTTGTCTCATGTACTAGTTAGCCCCAATACATCCCTCAAAACTATCCTGCATTGGACACAGTTCCCAAGGCAGTGGATCTTTTGACATTGACCTAGTACACTCATCCTAGATCTCTCTTCAAACATTATAAGTCACTCTCACATCAACTATGAACCAAAGCTACATCTATTGAGCCCCTCACTTGGCTTGTGACTTCATCCTTAGGTCTAGGATAAACCATACACCTAACTTCACTTGGAAATACCCTGATTTGGTGTCTTGGTTTTGATCTCTCCTGTCGGGAGTAGATCGGGTCTCCCCCTTTGTTGTCTGGGCTAGATAACATAAAGCGAAGGTTGCCTCGACTGGCGTGACAACCATATATTGGAGGTCGAGGTGATCGTGGTTGCACCTTTTGAGTTGCCCTTCCCTATTGCCATCCATGACTGGATCCATCCATAGGGGTAACTACAGCTTAGGTGATAACAGCCCCTTTGATCTCTCTTTTGACTCCATTCGCCCCTCTGATATACTGGCACTGGCCTTTTCCTCGAAGACTGATCCTCCCAATTTTCCCATCACCCAATCAAGATACATTTTTCTGTTACAATCGTTTCCTAAGGCAGCCTCTTCAGTTCACCTTGCCCTCCGTTGCACCTACCTTAGTGATCCTATCTTAGGGATACCCCCCTTGAGTTGGAGAAGAGCCAACCTGAAGTGAGAGGAGAGGAGTGTGGTGACATTGGCCTCTCTCCTAAGAGTTGTCAATCGAGCTGGTGTGTTTACATTTTGGGCTTCAACACACACATGCCAGTTTTGGGAGACAACAGATCCCATATGTGGGTATCCCTAATTTCATCCTAGATCCATAGATCTAGTCTTGCATACCCCTTGGTACCATTTGCACCGTTAACTTCACCTTGTGGGTCCCATTTGAACCATTCCCATATCCCAAGGAAGTGGGTCCCACATGTGTCTTTTATGGTACTAGATCTTGTTATCTAATTTCATTATGTCGCCTAAATCACTCATTGGTTGAAACACTAGTCACTCCTTAAGCCTCTTTCAACCATACTTCAACTTTTAGGTCCACCTAACCTTGCATTGGTTTCCGTAACTCACTTGGCATTCGCTTATATCAGGGGGTTATCATTAGTATCATTGTGATCTATGCTATCTTTCTGCTATTTCTCTTGTGGCATTAGTCTTATCTCTTGATTGCATCAAATCTAATATTGTTGACGTTTGTTGTGCAGGAGAGAGGGTGCATTGGCTTCCTTGGACAAAATCGATCTCATAGAAAACTATCTCAAATCTTCTCAAATTGATCGGGTTTGCATAGATCATCATCATCAAGGCATCTACAAGGTGATGCAGGTAAGATCGACAAGTTTGTTCACTATATCTTGATCCCAATCCATTGGCATAAGCATTTAACAGTTAAAACCCTCATTTTACATTTTCTTAGATCTACTTGGATCTAGTAGGCTTTTGGGTAAGATATTGAAAACCCACCTCTATAGCATCCACGACAATTCGGATCTATAGTTTGGTGTGGATTCGCTTCCATTTGACCCCTTTCCCAAGGCACTTTAGCCTCTCCAAGGGAGGTCGCACTTCCTGAGAGAGGGTGTTTGCTAGGTTCCAAGATCTGGGTAAGTGAGATCCCGCTTGATTTGAATTCCTCTCATCTGATAACCTAACCCCTAGTACCTCACTTCTTTGATTTTTTCCTTGTGGGCCCTGTTATCACCTAAGTTGTAGTTACCCCTATGGATATATCCAGTCATGGATGGCAATAGGGAAAGGCAACTCAGAAGGTGCAACCACGATCACCTCGACCTCCAATATATGGTTGTCACGCCAGTCGAGGCAACCTTCACTTTATGTTATCTAGCCCAGACAACAAAGGGGGAGACCCGATCTACTCCCGACAGGAGAGATCAAAACCAAGACACCAAATCAGGGTATTTCTAAGTGAAGTTAGGTGTATGGTTTATCCTAGACCATAGGATGGAGTCACAAAACAAGTGAGGGGTTCAAAGAGTGTAGCTTTGGTTCATAGTTGATGTGAGAGTGACTTACAATGATTAAAGATAAGGTCCAGGGTGAGAGTACTAGTTCAATGTTGGAAAATCCACTGCCTTGGGAACCGTGTCCAATGCAGGGTAGTTTAAGGGTTGAATTGGGGCTAACTAGTACAAGTGACAAGCTTGACCATGATACATGATGGTTTGTAGGGTTTGGTTCACCATGCAAGGGTCAAACCACAAGTTAATCCAACAATCTAGGAAAGTCGAATTGACTTGGAGAGAAACCAGTGCCTTGGGAATTGGGATTATGGAGTCAAAGTAGGGTTGACTTGTGGTTAAGGACTCCTATTGCATAAAACAAGTGGGCAATTAAGGTCTTGATGGATGAATAGGTCTAGATCTAGGTTTGACCAAAGTGGACCACAATCCCTTAAAATAAGGAATGCTATCCCCAAGGCAAGATTTGACAAGAAAACACCCTAGACCTAGGTTTTGAATTATTCCCGTTCCAAATCTCCAAAAATCTCAAGTACCCACGTCCTAGAAGTGAGTCAACTCACTTCTCCAAGGTGGTGCGACTTTACCCAAGGAGGCCTAAAAGTGGGGTTAAGTCGGTCAAGACAAGTCCGATGACATCCAAACTTTAGATCCAGGTAGGTTAGTCAAGTAGGAGTATGGATCTATAATTTTACGGCAATCCGAAGGCTAGATCTTACTAGATCTGAGTTTAAGTACACCTAGTGGTCCAAAATGGAGATTAAATCCCTTAAAATGTGGAATAGGGCCCACAAGGTGAAAATCAGAAAAGTGACAATCTGGGGGTAGGTTATCTGATGTGTAGATTATGAATCAAGCGGGATCTCAACTACCCACTACCTAGATCTAGGTCAACTCACTACCACCAAGAAGTGCGCCCTTGCTTGGGAGAGCTAAGTTGGCTTGGGAAGGGGTTTAAACGTAAGCCAATCCTCACCAAACTATAGATCCGGGATGCCGTGGATGCTATAGAGGTGGGTTTTCAATATTATGCCCAACAACCCACTAGATCCAAATAGATCTGAGAAAATGTAAAATGGGGGGTTTTGAAATAATTAGGGTTTTATCAATTAAGAGCTATGTCAATGGATTGGATCAAGGTAAGAGAAACAAACCTGTGGATCTTACCTGGGTAACCTTGTAGATGCCTTGATGATGATGATCTATGCAAATCTGATCAATTTGAGAAGCTTTGAGGTAGTTTTCTATGATATCGATTTAGTCCAAGAAGCCAATGCACCCTTTCTCCTGCACAACAAACGTCAACAATATCAGATTTGATGTGATCAAGAGATAAGACTAATGCCACAAGAGAAGTAACAGAAAGAAAGCATAGATCACAATGATGCTAATGATAACCCCCTGATACAAGCGAATGCCAATAAAGTCGATTTGAAGAAGCCTTGCAAAATCGCCCTTGTTGAAGTCGCCCTCCTGTAGACAAACAATGATTTCCAAAAAAGGATAGATCTTACCACAAATTCCAAATGCTAGGTTGCAATAGACTTTCCAATCACCATCTAAGAACACCAGATGCAAGGAGACCACAAGAATTTCCACAAGAAAGTTTTTCTATACCAATAATCCAAGAGCCAAAGACCCCTTACAATGAGAAGCTCTCTCCTTTAAATAGGAAGGAGAGGCACCAAAACCCTAACCACTTTTTGAATGAGTAGCTAAGATTAAAAGATACAAATGTCTAATCAATGGTTGAGATGAGCTCAACAATAAAATACATGGATCACTAATAAAATATTATGTGAGTAATAAAATATTATGTGAGTGGACAAAATCGCCCTAGAAGAGGGGAATCCCACCAAATCATAATGACAAAATATAATAAGGGGCTTATGGTGGGTCCAAGGGGTAATTTTATCCCTCCTTGGTCAATCCCCATAGCACAATAATCAATAAATAATCATCAATGTACCAAATCGTGCCTCCATGGTCAAATCGTAGGCCTCAAAAAGACCTCAGAAATCCTCAGAAAGTGCCATAAGTGATGGATGCGGGCCCCGATGAAGCTGAAACTGCTGGAGAAGGTGTGGAAGACCCCGATCTATCATCACTGATCATCCCATGCCATAACATTGCCTCAGTAGCCCAAATCGATTTCCTCAATAGCCATTTCTACCAATCCTGAAATGCCTCGGAAAGCGTGAAACTGCCCCAAACTGCCTCCTGGAGTGCCTGCGTTGTCAAGGTGAGGGCACCAGTGTGTCCGGGAGGGGGGTAATATGGTAAAAACAGGTGGTTGGACCACCCCCTCCAAGCACAGCGCCCTAGGTCAACCGGATAAAAATCATATCTGCTCTGACAGGGCCTCCGACAGACCAAAACTGCACTGGGATAGCCTACTGAGGCTCAATCATCACTGTAAGTGCCCAGAACTGAAAACAAACTGTCTCATTGGACTCAAAAGGTCCAAATACATCCAAGATGTGTACTCATACACCATATGAGTCTTTGCATAATCAAAATATATATCCAATATACCGGAACTGGGCCAATAATAATAATCTGTAAATGACCAAACACTGCTGTAAACCAAGAATCATCATCATAACCCTGTAGCTGCTGCATAGAATCATCATGTATGTATACATAGACCATATATCATCTATCCATGTCATCATAAGGTCCAACCATCTCATGTCCTCTGGTTGACCATGGTCAGACTAGGCCTAACCAAGTCAACATGACCCAATATAACTCAGAACATCATCATAAGCTACTGCAAAGTGTCCAAGGTTAATGCATGCTCTACAACTTATTCAAATAACAATTATAGCACAAAGTAATCATTACTGGCGATCTAAATCCAAATATATAGTGTCATTAATTATTATTATTACTCAGACTAGACTTTCAAGATCATACTCACTTCATAGCTGTGATCAATTTGCTAGTGAAGGGTGAAGGCTAAAATAACTGGCTAGGCTAAGGGATGACTTGACTGACTTAACTTTGTGACACTTTGGCAAAGGGAAAGGGAATACACACCATAGTATATACTGAATGAGCAATAACACAGGGAAAAGCGGTGTCTCGCAAATGGATGAGTTGTTCAAAGAGGGTTTATTCACCTTCACAGATGCGCACAATCCATAATACAAATATGACCAGCAATTGTTTAGATATAGCATTTAAGTTCCATTGCTTTTGGGGCCTGAAGTTTCCATAGCCTTGATCTATGTGTGTTTATAAACACATTGCATAGATTTACATTTATTTTAGGCTTTCTGCTGCAGGTGTGTTTTTAAGGCACTTGTTTACCTGAGCACTTCTAGGTGTGTCATGGACAGCTTGTTTACCTAGGTATTTATTTTTCCAAAAGATATAACATTTTATTTTCATAGCCATTTTCATTTGGCATGCCTTTCATTCATGTGTGTTTAGAAACACATTGCATGAATGGGCTTTTCATACAAGATATAGCATTTCATTTTTCCAGATTTTGTATTCATGGCAGCACTAAAAGTTTCAGGTTTATCCAACACAACTTTAGTGACTAGGGGAATTCACAAGGAACTCCAACTCACCATAGGCAAGTTTTGTCACCAACTCAGAGCCGAGACACAATAAACAGGGAAGCTCATCTAATACAGAGGCTACAGTGGGGAAAAGATCCTCCATGTCACTAGTCAAGTAGTAAGTCAGGGTGATAAACTAAAAGGTAGGCAATGGATGGATGAAGACAATGAATAATGGAGCCGACACTAGCAAGCCAAGGTATGGTGGAATGATCACCTCTATTCTCCCTAAGGAGGGTAAAACCAATGAGTATGAATAGTGAATTTCTAAGTCTGAGTAGGGACAATATAATATATATAATAAGATCAACCAGGTCCACATATCTATATGATCGCCAGATCATGACACTAAGTGCTAAGACATGCTATAAGAATAAGTATAAAAGCAATATAACCATAACACAATGATATACCTGCTGAGTCATATACCTGAATGCTCATCAACCTGTACCATCATCTGTCCTCTGAAACTGCTGCTATAACTCTGGGCACTACTGACTGCTCTGTACCAATGGTATAATGGCTACATCGGTCATCTCTCTGAGTGTCCTGAGACTCAGTCATGGCATGGGGAATACATACTGCTGTCCACAATCTGATAGTGATCAAATGTAGATGCTCATCTCAGCATCTCAAATGTAAGGGAACTGGCTGAATAGTGTACTGGCATCAGAAAAATAATGTATGGTAGCCCGGCTACTATATATGTGATAACAGGCCCCATTCCTCATTTTGAGGGTTGTGCCCTGTTATCACACCATAGTAGCAGGGCTACTATTCTTGCTTAGCAGATATCTACACATTCTAGAGCTTCCATTATTCAGAGCTTGGCTATGATGATTGTATATTTTGAGATCACTCATGATCAGAGCAGTGTATTATTCAGATTTATGTTAGACCTTGTGTCAAGGCTGAGCCTTGAGAGTTCATATTTGATGACCGATGTGACCCTTTATCCCATACAGTTTTAGTTCAATGCCCAGAGTTGTATTGCAGCAGTGTTTCAGATGATATATGATGATTATTCTTGTGATGATATCGTATGACCTATGGATGTTTTATCATTGACTGTGGATTATTATCTTGTTGTTTTAGTCTTGTTCATAGCATTGGCTTGGTATATAATTCATGATGTGGCAAAATGTGTAAAACTTAAAATGAACTATAAAATGAACATTTACTTGCACGTTTAGGTTGTTTGACAAAACTCACTGGTTCACTACCTTGCATAGATATGGTCTTTCTTGACACCACTTGTCTGCTAGCTTAGGCTCCACCTTCACTTGATTCCATCCATACATGACTTTTCTTATTTGGCTTTAAACCTTGACCTGTCTTACTTGACTTTCTGGTATTGAGGACTTCCCATTTTTTCTACCTCTGTGTTTGGACCGCATCCCTGTATGTTTAGTGTCTCGGCTCTGAGTTGGTGACAAAACTTGCCTTTGGTAAGTTGGATTGTAGGTCTAAATCATTCTGGTCAGTTGTCTCGATGTTTGGCATTGGCTCAAACTCCCCCTAGTCACTTGAGATGTTGTTGGCTAAAACTGAAAGCTCATGTACTACTTATGGAAACTTAAGTAAATTCACCCATGAAAACTAAAAAGGGCAAGAGCGATGAACTGCTAAAAATACTCCTCGAAGAGTATAAGAAAGGTCCAAAAAGCAATGGTTCTTAAAAGTTATATCTAAACCATTGCTGACCTTATATATGTAAACATGCCCTGGATGCAAGCTGCAATTAGTTGTGCTTATCAGCGCACCTGAGATCCGAAGGGTTATGTAGGCCAAAAAGGCCATGAAATGAAATTGAATGATCCTGATGAACTTGGATCAACTTGATGTAGACATGATGCCTAAGTTGAATAAGCACTCTCTAAACAACTTACCCATTTGTGAGGCACAGCCATCCCCCGTGTTATTTTGTCCAGCACAGATTTTGTAGTTTCCCTTTTCTCCCAGTCCAAAGTATCTTTCAGTTGAGTTTAGACAAGTCACCCCTTTGCCCAACCTTGTTCCTGTTGCCCGCCTGGTTCCACACCTGGGAAAACGCAGTAGAAGTCTTCAAGCTGCTGGTGTGGCCTTGGGGGCAAGTCAGAGTCAAGTGCTGTCACTTGGGACTCGACTCCTCCGTCTAGGCTTTCCTAGCGAAGCCAAGGGGGGTGGACCCTAAAAAATAAAAAGAAACTAAGGCCTCTAATCTAGGAGTTAGGAAAATATTTTTGGTAACCAAGAATAAACAGCATATACTTTGATCAAATAAAACAATCATTCATCATTTACTCCCATTTTAAAATAACCATCATTTAACTGCACATTAGTCAATAATACAAAATAAAATTTAAACAAGACCAGTGCCTTATAATGGAGTCAATAAACAAATGCATAAGCAGAAAAGTAGATGTTGTGCGAGTGTTCTTGGTTTATTTTAAAATTAATGTGAAGGTGATCTTTTTATTATGGCAGGTGGGTTCCCAATATACGCAAGGTACGGGGGAACATGTCCGGAATTTTGAAGCGTGGCTTCCCTCTCAGGCTTGGGCTGAATCGGAGTCTCGAGGAGGTGTTCAGATGCTATACCAACGAGGGCAAGCCTAACGGTTTCCAAGAGGTCACTACTCAGTGTGGTCCCAAGCCTTCTGAGAAATTTGCCCACGACAACAAAATACGTGTTGTGCCGGATTTTCACAAAAATGATTTTTTATTAGGGCAGTGTTAGATCCTATTACTAGTCATCCCCTCCTTTCTGATGTGTACCAACTGGATCAGACTGAGCTGCAAGTCGGCCACAGAGCATACGGGAGAAGACCTTGGTATTTTTATAAAAATTTTATGAACCCAAATTTTATCTTTTTTAAAACCCCAGGAGTCTCTTTTCAGGCACGTATTTCGGGCAAGCTCTCATACAGAAACCCTACTTCGGGAAAGCAAGGGGGGCGTTTTGAGTTTGTAAAAAAAATGTGAAAAACTACGTTGTGAGTGAACTTGTGGCCCGCCAGTGGAACGGACCAACAAGGTTTATTTTAATCCTAATTAATTTTATTAAATGCCGGAAAACAAAGAAATAAACTACTCTAAAAATCACGCCATGAAAAGAGACGACACAGGCCACCCCTGGGGGGATGGGGTATGGGCGCTGGCTAGCCCACTTGCTCTCGTTTAATAGTTGTTTACAATGATTAGAGAAGTGCCCCAGTCCACTTAAAGTGACTTGGTGGCTTACAAAATTTGAGGAAAAAATGACCGGTTTTTAAAAATATGAAAAATTGTCCTCCGGATTGCCTGGATCCTCGAAATTTCGGCAACACTTCCTCTTACCTGTTCGTCTTTTGCTGCAAACCAGCAAGCAATAATTAGTATAAGATGCCCAAAAACACTTTAAGAGTGTCTTTGGAACACCTCCTAAAAAACCCAAAATTTTCTAAGTGAAAATCTAAGTAAAAATTGCAAAATTTAACCAAGTGAAACAAGCAGTAATGCTTGTTTGCTTGGGGTCTTTGCAAGCTTTATGAGCTGCAAATTGTATGCTCTTGGACAGCCAAATAAACTTTTATATCAGATCTAACACTACTTTCAAACTTTTCAAGACTTTAACAATTTTTAACCAGTTTAAAAATTAAGTAATGATAGATAATGAAAGATCTAATCTAATGGAAGATAAAGCTTTAAACAACTAGATTAGAACTCTAAGAATGAATCCGATCTACTTAAGAATATATCAATCAAAAAATAAATCAAGAATCACTCTTTAATCGTAACCAGTAATCAAGAAAATTTTTATTTTATAAGCTGAGGAAGAGAGAAGAGACAGAATGGTCCTTGAAACCAAAATGTGCACAGAAGAAAAAGTGAAGAGCAAACAAGCTATCCCCCTTTCCACACCTGTCAACCTGTAGCAAACAAAATTCACAGAAAAACCATCAAACTAGAAATGCACATGGTTAAAAATCAAAATAGTATGATCATAAACAAATGAAACATATAAACTTTGAATCTCTAACCAATATGACAAATGCAAGAACAAATTAAAACAAACAAGATTAATTGTTCCTTCCCACAAAATCGTTACCAATCCTTCAAGCAGGCTAGTAGATGGCTGGAAATTACATGCCCAGAATTTGAACTTGCTACAAATCACTCCACATCATGAGACCATGAAACCACTCACAAAGTATCACACATATGGACCTCCAAAGTCTTTTTATTGATCAACAAAATAGCATAAGCTTACAACATATTTCTGCTCACTCTCCAACTAGAGAAAATGGAGTGGGCAGCCATGCTTAAATAGCCAAAGATGGAGAGAAATGGGTGGAATGAGTGGCATAACTCGTGGAGAAAATGGGGTTGCCCATTCCCATGTAATGGGCTGCCAAAATCAGCCCCAAATCAGCTAAAAATCAGCCATGTGACAGCCCATAAACATAGCTGCAAATTCCATGATTTAAGGGGCCCAATTTTGGGAAATATGCCCCCCTCAAATGGGAAAGTAATCCCAATAATATAGCTGCCCGGAATCTTTCCAAAATCAGCTCTTACAACCCCTAAAACATAGCTGAAAAAATCAGTCCATAAATCACTCCCAAAATTTAATATTTTTATTAAGTCATTTTTTCACTTTTTCAATTTTTTTATGACTTTTTGGGGTTTTTTGACTTTTTTGGATTTTTGTGGAAAAATAATCACCCAAACATTAGAAAGAGTGGGTTTAGGGGTTTAGGGGGTGCTCTGAGTTAGAAAACGAGCACCCCTAAGACAAAAAATACCTCCAGATGCCCCTTATAGGCCAATTAAAATTTTTTTAATTGAACCATTAAAAAATGGCCCAATTTACAGAAAAAATAAAACTTGCCGAAAATTAAAAACAACCTAGGAGGACTTAGCACATGTCCATATGACTCAAAATTAACGCCTAGCATGTTCATATACATTGACCCATAGACTTTAACAATCCCCTAAGGCCCGTCAGCCTCCCCAGGCATTCCAGCTTTGGAGGAGCAGGAGAAAAACCCATTAATTATGTTATGCACTAATGCAAGACATAATAGATAGGTGAAAAAACTCCTTGGAATACCTGACTTAGCCAAAAAGTCCTAGGGAACCAAGTCTTTTACAAAACACCATGCTAGTACGTTTTGTTACAAACCCCGCAGGGCCATGGACATGTGGAAAATTTTAAAAAGGCCAGCTGAATATCAAATCACCAAAAATGAACATGTATCATGTTCCACTTTGCCCGCTCGCTTGATAATCTAACCAAGTACAACTTAGTTGGCAACATCTGGCTCCAACTGCGGGACGTGTGCTCGATCCAGTCTTCAGGCAAGGAGAGCATACGAGAATACCAGAATCTCCGGTTTCTATGACCTGTAAAAACATCTCAGCTTGACAAGAAAACCTTTCAGTAGCACAAATTCTTATAAGAAGCCAATGAACCATAAGTTGCATTATTCAAAAACTAAAAAAATGACTAATGAAAAAATTCTAAGTACATAAAATGAAAGTATTGAAAAATAAATGTTGAAAGTAAATGCTCACTTGATGAGCTTATTTTCCTACTCTAAGCATAACAAAATAAATGCTAAGTAAAATGATAACTCCAATGCAACCATCTTAACATTTTATCAATATAAAAACTTTTCACCTTATGTTTGGTTACCAGCCAAAACAAGGATACCTTATTTAGAAAATGCAAACCTGCATGATAATTCTGGATTGAAGGATTGGATTGGTGATCATAGGCATATGATAGATCTTTGAAGTGCTTCTCCCAATGGTAAGTCCTCATGCAGGCCTCTTCTACCCATGACTGGATAGAGCTGAGAAAAAACTCGGAATGATAAGGCAGACCAACTACCTCATCATATTGATCTGAAAGGCTCTTCTGATAGTTTATTTCTGTGAAAGTATAAGCTCCAGGCTGCTCCAAATCATAAGGAACCTCTGAATGTGCTGATGAAGGCTGAAATTGACATTCCACTGATTTTATCCTACCCAAATCTTCGTTATACTGTTGATCCAAGTCTTCGTTACTAATACTCATTAAAGGCTCTAATTGATCATGAGAAATATCTACAGGCTCCTCTTCCATATCAAAATTTCCCAAGGTCTCAAAATCAACACTCCCCTCTCTTGATATATCAAAGAAGGGTTTTTCTAAATCCATCCAACAATCATCATGCCCATCCTTGTAAATGAAGGGGGAGTCTTTGTCTATTGCATCACAACCCTGGCCATGCCCATCCTCATGTTCATAATACTTATCCTCAGAAGGCTTGGTTTGAAAGATATTACAAGGTATAAAGTTGTCCAAGACTTCACCACTATGCGGAGAAAAAGGAAGAGTGTCATCATAAACCATACAAAAATCATCACAAGTTTCTTTAAAGGCTCCTGTAATGGTTGCTTCCGTAGGTGAATTTGAAGTACAAACGTCATCATCTTCACTAAAGCAATCCTGAAATCCCAAATCTTCAATGGCAAATTGAGGAAGCTGTTCTGAAACATCTTCAATTGAAGACCCTTCATGAATTTCTTTGTCAACTTCTATAATGGCTTCCTCTTTAGGCAAATCTGAAACACACATGTGATCATTATCGTAGATTTGAGAACACTCCATATTTTCAATGTTTTCAGCTATGGTGACAAGAGGATGGTTTTCAACAAAATCTTCAGCTAAGGATGCTTCATGGAACTCTTCGATAGGGTCATGTTGAATCTCTTTTTTAAAGCCAGATTGTGCTATAGGGAGATCAACACGATTGATATAACTTAGAGGCACCTCCCAATATTTATTATTCTCTTTCATGATGATACAAGGAAAGTTGGGGTCTTCCTTATGATACTCAATCCAAGGTATGAACAAGAGAAAGTACCTTCTAAGGATCCTATCCAAGTGCTCCATACTAGCTCCTTTATTATGCCATTGCCTTATAAATATTCTAAGGAGGCTCGAAAGAGAGTTAATACATTTATTTGGAAGCTCTTTAAAATACCATTGATAAACAGGTCCCTGTAATGTACTAACAAACATCTCCATTATGTTATCTTCATATAAGACTTTGAAGTTAGCCACAACTTTAAGAAAAGAAAAGACATGCCGAGTTTCTACATCATCATCATCTCCCCAAAAGACCGGTAGATAATCAGATACATCTTCACCATCATGATAATTAGGGAAACCAGGGATGTCTGAGAAGTCAATGGGAGGATGTGCATCGGAAACTTGCTCACTAGACTCTTTATGATCCATTTTCAAAGATCAATAGCCTGCATTTGAAATGACCATGGGATATATCTGGTACTGAATCAATGGAGTTGTCAAAAGGTGAGTCTTTATAGATTTTACTGTAATGGATGGACTCATCTACACACAAGCAGTCTCAACAAACTATATGAGAAACAAAGGGTTTTATCCCTTCAATGGAGTCGCCATGTGAGAATAAAAATATACATATAAAACAATCTCACAAAGAATTCTATTTTTGCTTTTCTTTGAAAATTTATAAAAGGAAAAAAGGTTAGTGGAGTCGCCAGATGAAAAATTAAAAATCTAATCTAAAGATTCATCAAACAAAGCAAAAACAAAAAGGAAAACTCAAAAGTCGTATTCCGGGAATAAAAAGACTTATCCCCGGCAACGGCGCCAAAATGTTGCCGCCTGGTTCCACACCTGGGAAAACGCAGTAGAAGTCTTCAAGCTGCTGGTGTGGCCTTGGGGGCAAGTCAGAGTCAAGTGCTGTCACTTGGGACTCGACTCCTCCGTCTAGGCTTTCCTAGCGAAGCCAAGGGGGGTGGACCCTAAAAAATAAAAAGAAACTAAGGCCTCTAATCTAGGAGTTAGGAAAATATTTTTGGTAACCAAGAATAAACAGCATATACTTTGATCAAATAAAACAATCATTCATCATTTACTCCCATTTTAAAATAACCATCATTTAACTGCACATTAGTCAATAATACAAAATAAAATTTAAACAAGACCAGTGCCTTATAATGGAGTCAATAAACAAATGCATAAGCAGAAAAGTAGATGTTGTGCGAGTGTTCTTGGTTTATTTTAAAATTAATGTGAAGGTGATCTTTTTATTATGGCAGGTGGGTTCCCAATATACGCAAGGTACGGGGGGAACATGTCCGGAATTTTGAAGTGTGGCTTCCCTCTCAGGCTTGGGCTGAATCGGAGTCTCGAGGAGGTGTTCAGATGCTATACCAACGAGGGCAAGCCTAACGGTTTCCAAGAGGTCACTACTCAGTGTGGTCCCAAGCCTTCTGAGAAATTTGCCCACGACAACAAAATACGTGTTGTGCCGGATTTTCACAAAAAGGATTTTTTATTAGGGCAGTGTTAGATCCTATTACTAGTCATCCCCTCCTTTCTGATGTGTACCAACTGGATCAGACTGAGCTGCAAGTCGGCCACAGAGCATACGGGAGAAGACCTTGGTATTTTTATAAAAATTTTATGAACCCAAATTTTATCTTTTTTAAAACCCCAGGAGTCTCTTTTCAGGCACGTATTTCGGGCAAGCCCTCATACAGAAACCCTACTTCGGGAAAGCAAGGGGGGGCGTTTTGAGTTTGTAAAAAAAATGTGAAAAACTACGTTGAGTGAACTTGTGGCCCGCCAGTGGAACGGACCAACAAGGTTTATTTTAATCCTAATTAATTTTATTAAATGCCGGGAAACAAAGAAATAAACTACTCTAAAAATCACGCCATGAAAAGAGACGACACAGGCCACCCCTGGGGGGGATGGGGTTATGGGCGCTGGCTAGCCCACTTGCTCTCGTTTAATAGTTGTTTACAATGATTAGAGAAGTGCCCCAGTCCACTTAAAGTGACTTGGTGGCTTACAAAATTTGAGGAAAAAATGACCGGTTTTTAAAAATATGAAAAATTGTCCTCCGGATTGCCTGGATCCTCGAAATTTCGGCAACACTTCCTCCTACCTGTTCGTCTTTTGCTGCAAACCAGCAAGCAATAATTAGTATAAGATGCCCAAAAACACTTTAAGAGTGTCTTTGGAACACCTCCTAAAAAACCCAAAATTTTCTAAGTGAAAATCTAAGTAAAAATTGCAAAATTTAACCAAGTGAAACAAGCAGTAATGCTTGTTTGCTTGGGGTCTTTGCAAGCTTTATGAGCTGCAAATTGTATGCTCTTGGACAGCCAAATAAACTTTTATATCAGATCTAACACTACTTTCAAACTTTTCAAGACTTTAACAATTTTTAACCAGTTTAAAAATTAAGTAATGATAGATAATGAAAGATCTAATCTAATGGAAGATAAAGCTTTAAACAACTAGATTAGAACTCTAAGAATGAATCCGATTTACTTAAGAATATATCAATCAAAAAATAAATCAAGAATCACTCTTTAATCGTAACCAGTAATCAAGAAAATTTTGATTTTATAAGCTGAGGAAGAGAGAAGAGACAGAATGGTCCTTGAAACCAAAGACTTTGGAAGCTTGAAAGTGGGAAACCGAGGGTGAGATCCACCAAAATGTGCACAGAAGAAAAAGTGAAGAGCAAACAAGCTATCCCCCTTTCCACACCTGTCAACCTGTAGCAAACAAAACTCACAGAAAAACCATCAAATTAGAAATGCACATGGTTAAAAATCAAAATAGTATGATCATAAACAAATGAAACATATAAACTTTGAATCTCTAACCAATATGACAAATGCAAGAACAAATTAAAACAAACAAGATTAATTGTTCCTTCCCACAAAATCGTTACCAATCCTTCAAGCAGGCTAGTAGATGGCTGGAAATTACATGCCCAGAATTTGAACTTGCTACAAATCACTCCACATCATGAGACCATGAAACCACTCACAAAGTATCACACATATGGACCTCCAAAGTCTTTTTAATTGATCAACAAAATAGCATAAGCTTACAACATATTTCTGCTCACTCTCCAACTAGAGAAAATAGAGTGGGCAGCCATGCTTAAATAGCCAAAGATGGAGAGAAATGGGTGGAATGAGTGGCATAACTCGTGGAGAAAATGGGGCTGCCCATTCCCATGTAATGGGCTGCCAAAATCAGCCCCAAATCAGCTAAAAATCAGCCATGTGACAGCCCATAAACATAGCTGGAAATTCCATGATTTAAGGGGCCCAATTTTGGGAAATATGCCCCCCTCAAATGGGGGAAGTAATCCCAATAATATAGCTGCCCGGAATCTTTCCAAAATCAGCTCTTACAACCCCTAAAACATAGCTGAAAAAATCAGTCCATAAATCACTCCCAAAATTTAATATTTTTATTAAGTCATTTTTTCACTTTTTCAATTTTTTTATGACTTTTTGGGGTTTTTTTGACTTTTTTGGATTTTTGTGGAAAAATAATCACCCAAACATTAGAAAGAGTGGGTTTAGGGGTTTAGGGGGTGCTCTGAGTTAGAAAACGAGCACCCCTAAGGCAAAAAATACCTCCAGATGCCCCTTATAGGCCAATTAAAATTTTTTTAATTGAACCATTAAAAAATGGCCCAATTTACAGAAAAAATAAAACTTGCCGAAAATTAAAAACAACCTAGGGGGACTTAGCACATGTCCATATGACTCAAAATTAATGCCTAGCATGTTCATATACATTGACCCATAGACTTTAACAATCCCCTAAGGCCCGTCAGCCTCCCCAGGCATTCCAGCTTTGGAGGAGCAGGAGAAAAACCCATTAATTATGTTATGCACTAATGCAAGACATAATAGATAGGTGAAAAAACTCCTTGGAATACCTGACTTAGCCAAAAAGTCCTAGGGAACCAAGTCTTTTACAAAACACCATGCTAGTACGTTTTGTTACAAACCCCGCAGGGCCATGGACATGTGGAAAATTTTAAAAAGGCCAGCTGGATATCAAATCACCAAAAATGAACATGTATCATGTTCCACTTTGCCCGCTCGCTTGATAATCTAACCAAGTACAACTTAGTTGGCAACAGTTCCTAGCCTTCATCCTTCGCTAGCAGTTTGACCATGTCCAATGGGTGAGTTTGTCATTTAAACTATTGTGCAAGTAATTACAAATAACAAAGGAATATGCTAACATGATTAATGCCACCGAATGGATGTTATACTTTAAGTTAAGCTGTGAATATGATTAGAGGAACATGTCTTAGTCTACTGATATGATTTATCCTTGGTTGTATACGGACCTAGTCAAACCTAGTTTGATTGTGGTCATTTCTTGGGATCCGTGATGATGTGGGCCATGAAGGCTTATTGATGAGGATGTATGGGCCCACATACTCCTATTTATGATACTATACGATGGACATATGATTCAGATGGTGATTGATACAATTCAGCAGGTTTTATTATTACTTCAGATCATCAGATTATGCACTGTCCATATATGGTGGACCCTACAGATAGCCCATCAGGGAAACCCATGGTGTATGAGTACACATTCTTGGTAGATTTGGGTCTTCTGGATCCAATGACACACTTATCTTTCAGTTTCGGGCACTTCTGATAGTGATAGATGCAGTTTTACACTTGTTGACCATATTTGGGGCTAATTCCCCAGCCTGAGCAGCAGGGGCCATGAGAGGCCAGTTCACCTAGGGCGCTGTATGAGGAGGGTGTGGTCCAGCCACTTGTTATTACCATTTATCCCCCCTTCTGGAGAGCCTGGTAGGATCAGTTTGACAGCGCAGGTGCCCTGGGAGGCAGTTTCAGCACTTTCACAGTTACCGAGGCAGTCCAGAGATGGGATAAAAGGGTCACTGAGGAATTCGATTTGGGCAATTGAGGCAAGATTTTGGCACTTGGTTTTCACAGAGGTCTTCCAAGGTCAACCCCCTATCTTCCAGTCAGTTTTCACCACTTGGGTTGGTCCACAGAGGTTATAGGAGGCCTTTTACTGCTTGTCTGTCACAGATTTTGAGGACAGATTTGATCATTTATATTTATTTTTAACATATTTTATTATTTTATTGTGCCATGGGGATGAGCTAGTAAGGATTGATGCCTCCTAGCCCCACCATGAGCTCCATATGTCATGTCCTAGTCATATGAGGTGGGCTTTTGTACTTTTACCCCCTCTAGTGGATGATGTCACCCTCCATGAGTACCTTTTAGCTATGACGTCATCATTATTTGAGTGATCCATGTGTTATATTGTTATGTTTCATCTTAGCCATTGATCATGTATTGAGATCTTTTAATCTCAACCATTCATTTCAAAAAGTGGTTATGAAATCTAAGGTTTTGGTCTTTATTATCCTATATAAGGAGGAGACCCCCTCATTGTAAAATCATCTAGAGAATTTGTCTCTTGGCTCTTGGAATAAAATTTCTATCTTTTGGAGTACATTCTTGGGTTTGGAGTGGATGTTGGTTGCTTTGATTGTAAATGCTTTTGTCCATTGCACTGGAGGATCTATTGTAGCTATCTTGCATATTTTGCCATATCTTTTTCCAGGTTAAGAGGACGTTTTTGATAAGTGCAAATTGGTGGAGAGGCTTGCCCTTCAAGCTTGGAGGAAGATGTTTTGGTTAAACAAGGAGTGGTTTTGTCTTTGTGTCAACTATTCTTTGCTTATCTCTCTCTTGCTTGTATCTACCTTCAACATGTTAAACTAATTGATGCTTTGCTCCTTGGTTTTGACAGGTTAGAGGGACACACATGTGGCTTGGAAAAGTCAATTTGGCAAGAGGACTTAAAAAAATTCTTCATTTGATCTTTGACAAAAGTAATCCTCATCTCAACTAGCATTCCTCTCTTCATCCAGGTATGCTCCAAAGGTATGGTCTTCTTCTTCCTTGGCTTATCCATAACTTCTAGATCATAAAAACCCTAATTGATTAAAATCCTCATTTTTACTTTTTCTTAGATCTACTTGGATCTAGCTTAGCTTTTGGAAAGATATTGAAAACCCACCTCTATTGTATCCACAGCAATTCGGATCTATAGTTTGGTGGTGATTGGGTTCCATTTGACACACTTTCCAAGGCACTTAGCCCTCCTTGAGCAAAATCGCACCACTTGGGAGAAGCTAGTTTGGTTGGTTCCAACACACAGGTAGGTGAGATCACGCTTGATTCATACTCTCCACACTTGATAACCTACCCCTAGTGTGTCACTTCTTTGATTTTTGCCTTGGGGGTATCATTCCTTATTTTGTGGGTTATGCCCACTTGGATCAATTTGGTGATACACTTTCAATCTCAGATCTATGGAGATCTAGCCATTGGATACCCATGATTTTCAAGATCCACATTCATACTTGCCTAAACTACTTGGATCTACAATTTGGTGGCCATTGGATTTGATTTGACACACCTTTCCATGCTTTTAACCCTCCTTGGGCAAAGTCACACTCCTTGGGTGTTTGAGTTTGTTCACTTCTAGGACATGGGTGGTTGTGATCCCGCTTGATTTGGAAAGAGCATACCTTGAAACCCCTACCTAGTATCTCACTTTGTGAAGTTCTGCCTTGGGGGTATCATTCCTCATTGTGGGGATTGTTGTCCACTTGGGTCACACAATGAAATATTAGATCTACTAAGATCCAATCATCACATCTTGAATAGCCCACTTGAGTTGCATCCTAGGTGTCCCAATCTACAAATTTGACATCTCTTTTGACTCCATTAACCCATCTATCAAGGCACTAGTCCACCTAGGGTAATTCGCACTCCTTGGGAGTTGTGTCAAGTCCTAGATCCAATATGTGGGTATCTCTAATTTCACTTTAGATCCATAGGTCTACTCATGGCATACACCTTAGTACCATTTACACCCTTAACTTCACCTTGTGGGTCCCATTTGAGCCATTTCCATATCCCAAGGAAGTGGACCCCACTTGTGTATTTCATGGTACTAGATCTTGTCATCTTATCTCATCATGTGGCCTAAATCATTTATTGGTTGAAACATAAGTCATTCCCTAAGCTTCTTTCAACCACATTTAAACTTCTAGGTCCACCTAACCTTGCATTGGTTTCCGTAACTTGTCTTTTACATATCCCTAGGAACCTTTGTTTGGGTCCAATCATCTATGATTGGTTGTAGAGTCTCCCCCTAGGTCTTGATTCATCTTGATCTAAAGTGAAGAGTGCCTCGGTTGACATGACTCCCAGCTTGCATTGGGAACCGTGGCATCTCTTAGGTCACCTCTTTAGTTGTCCATCTCCTCTACCATCTTGGATGGGATACCTTTTGGGACAACTACAAGTTGTGTGATAACATGCCCCACTTGGGTCATTGAGTGAGCTACTATTAATCTCAGATCTACTGAGATCTAGCCATTAGATGCTCTTGATCTTCAAAACCCACCTTGCTTTGCACTTTAACAACCCCGATCTATATTTTGGTGGACATCCGACTCCATTTGGCCCAATTTCCAAGACACTGATCATTCTCCAAGCCCTCACGACTTTCCTGGGTTGTTAGATTTCCTTGTGGGTTGATCTTTGTTTGGTTGCTTGTACACTTAGATATTGTCGTATCCCTTCATCAAGCAAAGCTAGAAATCCCTAACTGTTAGATCTCTGATTTAGGACACTTTCCCTGTTTTAAGGGTCACGTTTCCCAAGGCAGTTGATTTTGACCGTTTGAAACTAGCTTTGAATCTTGGAATCATACTTAATTCTAGAATCACTGTGTGTTATCTTTCCTCATCATATCACACCTTTCCTAAGCCTCCACAGTGTTCTTACTTCCTCAATTCAGGGTTCCATACCTGTCACCCTACGTACTTCATTAGATTGATTTGATCTGGTGATTGGGTTGATCTCTCCTATCGGGAGTAGATCTGGGTCTCCCCCTTGCTATCTTGGCTTTGATAGCTAAAGTGAAGAGTGCCTTGGTTGGCATGACAACCATCCTCTTGGGAACTAGGGCTCTCTTGGTTCACCACTCTAGTTGCCTGTCCCCTCTACCATCCACCTTGGATCCATCTGTAGGGGCAACTACAAGATTGGTGATAACAAGTACTTCCTCGGATTCCTTCGACTTGAGAAAGTATATCCAAGTCTTCCATGAGTAGTCATCAATGAATGCCATGTAGTAATGATATCCGTCCAATGAAGCTACTGTCATGGGTCCGCATAAGTTAGAGTGTACTAGATCCAAAATTCCTTTAGATCTACTCTCATTATCTGGAAAAGATCTCTTGGCATTCTTGCCAAGTGCACATCCTCTACATGCTCTGAAACCATGTTAGTTTTTCATACATTCATAGCATAATAATTCAAATGCATAAACAAGATAACTAAAAGAAAGTGTAAATATTTGATATAGAGATCACTACTCCCTCTGTATCAGTTTGAGACCTCAAGTGATATGAATCTCTATGTCAGTACATACTCATAAAACATAGATTCAAATAACTAGGTCTGCATCTACCAACTAACACATAATGCAATCATATAGACAACAGATGTACCCTGGAACCCTTTCGGGAGAAACCAGCTAACTATGGGTCTATCTTCTCAATCTCGAGCCCAGAGCATATAGATGTATAAAAGAAGAGACAATACATAATTACCTCAATCGGTAACTCAATCCCTCTGACTAGGACAAACCTAGATTTGCATGCATCAAGTTGATGCATGCACTTATGAAGTATGCCCTAACTGCCAATCTAGATCTAAGTGCTCTGATGAAGCCTCTGACTGATCTTCCCTCTCTAGATCAATCTACTCGCTCTGAATCCTTCCCACTGATGAAATCGGCCCTCTCTGCATGCACAAGTGCGCCCTCCTCCTCTAGATGTCAAATGCTCGTACTGCTCCGGATCTCAACAGATCTGAGCTCCAATCATCTCTAACCTTCCTCAAATCTCGAGGCAAGGCTATCTTGAAAGTCTCGGACTCCAACTCGGTCAATCCAGCTCACAACGAGATTCTCCTCCTCAGGAAAAACGTCCTCCTCCAAGCAAACTCGGCCTCCTCCAATCTAATCAATAATCACACTGTGAAGCTCTCTCAGCTCACAGTACTGGAGATCTGGTCTCTCTAGAACTGAAGGTCACTGATCTAGCTCAGATTTGACCTTCCTAGCTCCTGCAGCAACTCCTCCCTATCTCAGAAAGTCATCCCACATGGACAGATTCGTCCTCCTCACTCTGGCAGTATCTCTCTCTGATAATGCAACTGAGCAACCCCATCTGGGACCCCCTGCCTCTATAAATAATCTCACCGATGAATTAGGTTTGCCAAAGCCCTAATTCCCGGTGCATGCAAAAAGTCACTTTTGCATGCAGTCACTGAATGTTGGCAGGTCATGCAATACTCATGCATGCAAAGGTCAATCTCCCCTGAAGCTCCGCATGCAGCTCCTGCTAGGCTCATGCCACTGAGTAGAGTGCATCTCACTCTCTACTCCATCCTGATTCCTATGGTACTAATGTCCTTCCATGCAAGGCATCTGAGTCATGGAGGACATCCCGAAGTTAACATAATCTAACACTCCCTCTTAACGAGGGAAGTCCTATCATGAATACCTGGATCCAACAAGTCCTCTGTAGCTGACACTGATCTAATTGATCTACCTGTCACTGCTGCACTCTGACCTGAACCACCCTGATCAATCTCCATCTGTGTGGCTTCGGAAGAAGCCCCTCTGTCAACCACTATTGACTCTATCACTGCACTCTGACTCAGACTCCCTTTGAGTCTCTGCTGTTGTAACCAACTCTGAAGACCTCTGTCAAGTGGATCCACTGCCTTGTAGGTCATCTGCCTATGACCCCGAGTTGACTCAACTCCATAAGTCAACTCCCTCTGTCTCTGCACTGACTGAACTGACTGAGCTCCCTCCTGAGCTAAGTCCATCTCAATCATGTCATACCAACTCACTCTCTGACTGGTACCTGCATGAGCAGCATGCTCATCCATCTGATATGAACCCAAAGGCTCAATCTCCTGTGACTCATCACTCTCATGAGCATCTCGCTCATCCATCGAAACTCCGCAATCACTGCCCTGATCCTCATCATGGTGAGCCTCTTACTCATTCATCTGCTGAACAGGCCCACTCCTCCTGGCCTCATCTCTGCTGTGAGCATCTCGCCCATCATCCCCCTTTGCATCTGAAGAGGATGCACTCAGCCATCCTGATGTGCCTGAAGTAGGTTGTCCATGAATCAAGTACTCACCATCAATCATGTGACCAAACAACACTGGGTCTACTCCTCTGGGATAGGTGAAGAACTGATCCCTGTGAAACACTACAGGGTATACTACAGCTGCCAAAGCTGCTACTGAGAGAACACTCCCTTTTGGTCCTAGAACAAAGAACACTCCCGAAACCTCTAGGAGCTCCCCACGATCAAGCAAAAATCTCACTCTTCCCACACCAGCAACTAAATGGTCAACCCCCTGACCATCCCGAGTCAGCTGTACGACCGTATGCTCTAGGATCAGGAATGCATCTCGCACTCCTGTCATATGACTGCTGAGAGTAATGTCCACTCTCCATCTCTGATCAGCCTGAATCTCTGGTGGGCTACTATTATGTCCTGACTGAACTGTGGCTAGTGAGAACTCCTTCTCAAACCAAGAAGAGAACTTGTTATCACATATATATTAGTCGGGCTACCATACATTATTTTTCTGATTCTAGTACACTATTCAGCCAGTTCCCTTACATTGAGATGCTAATATGAGCATCTATATTGGATCACTATCAGATTTTGGATAGCAATACATATATTCCCCATGCCATGACTGAGTCTCAGGACACTCAGAGAGATGACCGATGTAGCCATTATACCATTTGTACAGAGCAGTCAGTAGTGCCCAGAGTTACAGCAGCAGTTTCAAAGGACAGATGATGGTTCAGATGATGAGCATTCAGGTATATGACTCAACATATATATCATTGTGTTATGGTTATATTGCTTTTATACTTATTCTTATAGCATGTCTTAGCACTTAGTGTTATGATCTGGTGATCATATAAATATGTGGACCTGGTTGATCTTATTATATATACTATACTGTCCCTACTCAGACTTAGAAGTTCACTATTCATACTCATTGGTTTTACGCTTCTTAGGGAGAATAGAGGTGATCATTCCACCATACCTTGGCTTGCTAGTGTTGACGCCATTATTCATTGTCTTCATCCATCCATTGCCTACCTTTTAGTTTATCACCCTGACTTACTACTTGACTAGTGACATGGAGAACCTTTTCCCCACTGTAGCCTCTGTATTGGATGAGCTTCCCTGTTTATTGTGTCTCGGTTCTGAGTTGGTGACAAAACTTACCTATGGTGAGTTGGAGTTCCTTGTGAATTCTCCCTAGTCATTAAAGTTGTGTTGGCTAAACCTGAAACTTTTAGTGCTGCCATGAATACAAAATCTGGAAAATGAAATGTTATATCTTGTATGAAAAGCCAGTTCATGCAATGTTATATCCACTTATCTAAAATATTTTCAAACCCTAATTAATCAAAACCCCCATTTTTACATTTTTTCAGATCTACTAAGATCTAGTGGCTTCTTGGGTAAGATATTTAAAACCCACCTCTATAGTATCCACGACATCCCAAATCTATAGTTTGGTGAGGATTGGCCTTCATTTGACCCCCTTCCCAAGCCAACTTAGCCTCTCCAAGTGAGGTCGCACTTCTTGCGGAAGGTGAGTTACCCTAGATCCGGTACATGGGTAGTTGAGATTTCACTTGAATCATAATCTACATGTCCTAAAACCTACCCTTGGACTGTTACTTTGGCAATTTCTACCTTGTAGGCCCTATTCCACATTTTAAGGGATTTAATCCCCATTTTGGACCACTTGGCATCTTAAAACTCAGATCTAGTAAAATCTAACCCTTGGATTGCCTTGATAATTTAGATCCACATTGTCACTTGATTAACCTACTTAGATCTAAAGTTTGGATGCCATTGGACTTGTTTTCATCCCATTTACCCCACCTTTTAACCTCCTTGGGCAAAGTCGCACTTCTTGGGAGATTGGAGTTGGTCCACTTGTAGGACATGGGTACATGAGATTTTGGTGGATTTGGAACAAGCATACCTTGAAACCTAAGTCGAGTAGGTCACTTTGTGAAATCTTGCCTTGGGGATAACATTCCTTGTTTTAAGGGATTGTGGTCCACTTAGGTTAAATCATGATCTATTAGATCTAGACATATTCATCCATCAAACATTTAATAGCCCACTTGTCTCATGCCATAGGGGTCATAAACCATAAGTTAATCTTTTGACTCCATTAATCCCAATTCCCAAGGCACTAATCTCTCTCCAAGTCAATTCAACTTTCCTAGATTGTTGGATTAATTTGTGGTTTGATCCTTGTTTGGTGGACTGAACCTTTGTGATGTTGTCATATCTCATGATCAAGCTTGTCACATGTACTAGTTAGCCCCAATTCAACCCCTAAACTACTCTACATTGGACACGGTTCCCAAGGCAGTGGATTTTCTCACAATTGACTAGTACTTTAATCCTGATCTTATTTCAAACATTATAAGTCACTCTCACATCAACAATGAACCAAAGCTGTACTCATTGAACCCCTTACTCATATTGTGACTTCATCCTTAGGTCTAGGATAAACCATACACCTTACTTCACTTAGTCTTAACTTGATTTGGTGTTTTGGTTTGATCTCTCATGTCGGGAGTAGATCTGGGTCTCCCCCTTTGTTGTCTAGGCTAGATAGCATAAAGTGAAGGTTGCCTCGACTGGCGTGACAACCATCTATTGGAGGTCGAGGTAATCGTGGTTGCACCTTTTGAGTTGCCCTTCCCTATTGCCATCCATTAATGGATACATCCATAGGGGTAACTATAGTTTAGGTGATAACAGAACTCGTCAACCTCCTCTGCTACTGCAACCTGCTCATCCTTTGCCTGCTTCCCCTTCTTCTTATGCGGACAATGTCCCACATAATGTCCATACTCATTGCAAGCGAAACACTTGATCTTGCTCAGATCCTTCTTCTTTCTGCCCCTCTGCTTTGTGCCTGCTGCGAGAGCCACATTCTCCTCCTCAGGAATGGCAGAAGCTGAACTCTGAATGTACCCTCTCCGGGTCTCCTCCTATGTGAAATCATCCCATAGTCGATCCCACTTGGGAAGGTTCTCACAACCTATGATGGACTGAACAAACACTACCCATGCTACAGACATGCCATTCAAGGCCTGCCGAACTAGCTCACTGTCCTCTACCTTCTCACCGACTGATCCCAACTCATCTCTCACTTGAGAGATCTTGGTGAGATAGGTAACTGTTATCACACCATAGTAGCAGGGCTACTATTCTTGTACAGTAGATATCTGCACATTCCAGAGCTTACATTATTCCAGAGCATGGCTATATATTTTGGATCACTCATGATCAGAGCAGTACATTATTCAGATTTTGTATATGACCTTGTGTCAAGGCTGAGTCTTGAGAGTTCAGATTTGATGACTGATGTGACCACTTATCCCATTACAGTTTCAGTTCAGTGCCTAGAGATGTATTTCAGCAGTGTTTCAGATGATGCATGATGATTATTTGATGTTATATGATCTGTGGATATGTTCTCACTGACTGTGGATTATTATCTTGTTGATTTAGTCATGATCACAGCATGTGCTTGGTATATTATTCCTGATGTGGCAAACTATTTAAAATGAACTGTAAATCATAAAATGGACAATTGCTTGCACTTTTAGGTCATTTAACAAAACTTACTGGTTTTTCACCTTACATAGACATGGTCTTTCCCGACACCAGTTGTCTGCTAGCGTAGGCTCCATATTCACTTGTCTCCATTCATACATGACCTTCCTGTTTGACTTTAAACCCTGACTTGTCTCATTTGACTTTCTGATACTGAGGACTTCCCCATTTTTCTACCTCTGTGTTTGGACCGCATCCCTGTTTATTCAGTGTCTCGACTCTGAGTTGGTGACAGAACTTGCCTTTGGTGAGTTGGATTGTAGGCCTAAATCATTCTGGTCGGTTGTCCCGATGTTTGGCATTGGCTCGAACTCCCCCTAGTCACTTGAGATGTTGTTGGCTAAAACTGAAAGCTCATGTTCTACCTATGGAAACTTAATAAATTCGCCCATGGAAACAAAAAAAAAAAGGGCAAGAGCAATGAAAAGCTAAAAATACTCCTCGAAGAGTATAAGAAAGGTCCAAAAAGCAATGGTTCTTAAAAGCTATATCTAAACAATTGCTGACCTTGTATAAATATATGAAAAACATGCCCTGGATGCAAGCTGCAACTAGTTGTGCTTCTCAGCACATCTGAAATCCGAAGGGTTATGTAGGCCAAAAAGGCCATGGAATAAAATGGAATGATCCTAATGAACCTGGATCAACTTGATGTAGACATGATGCCTAAGTTGAATAAGCACTCTCTAAACAACTTATCCATTTGTGAGGCACAGCCATCCCCCGTGTTCTTTTGTCCAGCACAGAGTTTGTAGCTTCCCCCTTTTTCCCAGTTCAAAGTATTTTTGAGTTAAGTTAGACAAGTCAAACCCTTGGCCCAACCTTGCTCCTAGCCTTCATCCTTCACTAGCAGTTTGACCATGTCCGATGGGTAAGTTTGTCATTTGAACTATTGTGCAAGTAATTTTATATAACAACGGAATATGTTAACTTGATTAATGCCACTGAATGGAATTTATACTTTGAGCATAGCTGTGAGAATGATTAGAGAAGCATTGTCTTAGTCTACTGATGTGATTTATCCTTGATTATATATTCTTGGGATCCGTGATGATGTGGACCATGTATGGATGATTATTGATGATGATTTATGGCCCCACATGTTTGATGATGATATCATATGATGGACATATGATACAGATGATGTTTGATCCAGTTCAGCAGGTTTATTACTACTTCAGATCAGCAGATTATACATTGTCCATATATGGTGGACCCTACAGCAGGCCCATTAGGGCAACCCAGGGTGTATGAGTACTCATTCCTAGTGGATTTGGGTCTTCTGGATCCATTGAGACACTTATCTTTCAGTTCCGGGCACTTCTGACAGTGATTGATGCAGTTTTACACTTGTTGACCAGATTTGGGGCTGATTTCCCAGCCTGAGCAGCAGGGGCCCCGAGAGGCCAGTTCACCTAGGGCGCTGATGATGGAGGGGGTGGTCCAGCCACTTGTTATTACCATTTATCCCCCCTTCCGGAGAGCCTGGTGGGCTCAAATTGACAGCGCTAGCACCCTAGGAGGAAGTTTTGGCACTTTCACAGTTCCCGAGGCAGTTAAAAAATGGGATAAAGTGGTCACTGAGGAAATCGATTTGGGCAATTGAGGCAAGGTTTTGGCATTTGGTCTTCACAGAGGTCTTCCAGGGTGGCATCACTATCTTCCAGTCAGTTTTCACCATGTGGGTATGCCCGGATTGATCACAGGAGGACATTTACTGCTTGACTGTCATGGATTCTGAGGACAGTTTTGGTCATTTCTATTATATTGGACGTATTTTATTATTTTATTGTGCCTTGGGGATGAGCTAGTAAGGATTAATACCTCCTAGCCCCACCATGAGCTTATTTTATCATGTCCTAGTCATCATGAGGTGGATTATTGTACTTTTTACCCCTCTAGTGGGATGACGTCACCCTCCATTGTACCATTTAGTGAGGGCGCTTTTGTTATATTGGGTGATCCAAGTGATATTATGTTATGGTTCATCCTAGCCATTGATTGTATGATGAGATCTTATAATCTCAACCACTCATTTGATGTAGTATTGTAGAGTGGTATAGGGTTTTGGTCTTTATTATCCTATATAAGGAGGAGACCCCCCATTGTATAGCTCACCTTTGGAGCTCTGGAATATTGGAATAGAATATTTTTTGTGGAGCACATCTCTCTTGGCTTGTGGATTCTCTTGCATATTGAATATAAAGTATCTCTTCTATGTATCATTGTGGATTTTTGTGTTTTTGCTAACCTTTTGACAGGAAAGTCGAATTGGAGAGAGGAGGGCGACTTTTGGAGGGTTATTGTTGGAGGGATCCACATATTCTCTCTTGGGTTGATCTTGTGACAGGGAGTATCATTATTGTATCTTCGTGACATAGTTGATGCTTTCTATTACATCTTTCTACCATTTTCATAATCATCTTGCTTGACTTGTTTCTTTGATCTTGTCTTGTAGGAGGAGGACGATTTGGCTATCTTGGAGAAGGGAGATTTGGTTGGAGCACTTGGATCTCACTCTTGAATATAAACATAGGAGAATGCTATCAACTTGCAAGGTGGCCATAAGCAAATTGAGGTAAGATCTACAAGGTATGTGCCTCTTTCATCCATTCTATCTCCATTGGTCATAAAACCCTAATTAAATCAAAACCCCAATTTTTGTATTTTTTAGATCTACGTAGATCCACCCTTGCATTTGAAAAGATATTAAGAACTCACCTCTATAGGATCCACCCCTAGTTGGATCTATAGTTTGGTGGTGATTGGCTAAGAATTAACACACCTTCCAATGCAAAAAGCCTTCTTGAACCTAAATCAATTTTCTTGAGAGAGGCTTGTTGGGTAGGATCTAGCACATGGGTAGGTGAGATCCCACTTGAATTGACATCTAGACACTTGATAACCTATACCCATATCCTTACTTTGGTGAAAACTACCTTGTGGACATCTCTCCATGTTTTGAGGGGTTGAAACCCCCTTTTGATCTTCTTGGTACCTTAAAACTTAGATCTACTAAGATCTACCCATTGGATTTACTTGAAACTTTGAAGGAACATAGATCGGGGTACTAACATCCCGGATCTACATTTTGGTGGTCATTGGACTTGGTTTGGTCCACCAAACCCACTTTTTGCCCCTCCTTGAGAAAGTCGCACCCCTTTGGAGTTTAGAGTTGGACCACTTCTAGGAAGTGGGTGTTGGAGATTTTCGTGGATTTGGAATGCCCATCCCTTGAAACCTAGGTCTAGACTGTCCTTTTGTCCCGATCTACCTTGGGGATTGCATTCCTTGTTTTAAGGAATTGTGGTCCACTTTTGGTCTTCACTCAAAAACCTAGATCTAGTAAGATCCAACCATTGGATCTCATCCAAA
This sequence comes from Larix kaempferi, assembly GCA_027924585.1. Taxonomy (NCBI): domain Eukaryota; kingdom Viridiplantae; phylum Streptophyta; class Pinopsida; order Pinales; family Pinaceae; genus Larix; species Larix kaempferi. The sequence goes on along the minus strand of BSBM01001421.1, from coordinate 858,396 downwards.
CCACTTGACTTGGCTTCTAGGTGTCCCGATCTACACTTTGACATATTTCTTGACCCCATTAGCCCATCCAATAAGGCACTAGTCCTTCTCCAAGCAAGTCGCACTCCTTGGGATTTGTGTCAAACCCTAGATCTAGTACATGGGTACTCCTATAACCAACTCAAACTCATAGATCTAGCCTACATCTAACCTATAGTACCAACCTCACACCTAACTTCACCTTGTGGGCCTACCTAGAACCATTTCACACTTCCCAAGAACATTGGACCCACTTGTGTAAACACATGGTACTACACCTAGTTACCGTACCCCATCATGTGGCCTAAACCATACATAGGTTGAAACACTAACAATCTCTTACATCACCCTCAACCATACCTTAACCCTTAGGTCCACTTAGCCTTGCATTGGTTTCCGTAACTCATTACTTATCTACCCTTAGAAACCTTTGTTTGGATCCAATCAACAGTGATTGGGGTATAGGGTCTCCCCCTTGGTCTAGTTACACCTTGACCTAAAGTGAAGAGTGCCTCGGTTGACGTGACTCCCACATTGCATTGGGAACCGTGGCATCTCTTGGGTCACCTCTTTAGTTGCCTGACTCCTCTACCGTCCCGGATGGAATACCTCTAGGGGCAACTACAAGTTGTGTGATAACAGTAACCATGCTCTCATCCTTCCCCATCTTGATGCTTCTCAGCTTCTCTCTGAGAACCATCTTCCTATTTTCATTTGAGCTCTGGTACAGACTAGTCAATGCATCCCACATCTCATACACATTGTCTTTGGTAAAGACATGTGGAATAAGGTCATCCTTGATCGCATCAAGCAGGATCCTCTGGGCCTTTATATTCTTCTTTTCATACACTGCTTTGGCAATGGCATCAGACGGAACAGTGACGGGATTTGCTGTCGTGTTGTACACAACGTCCCATAACTCACTCTCTTTCAGCAAGAGAGTAATACGTGCCCTCCATGCACTGTAGTTGGAGGCACCATCCAACCGGTCCTCCACTCTCAAACCAGTAGCCATACTCACCCAACTGAGGTAAACTGTAACCCACAGTGAACAAGAGTCTCTCCTGATCACAAACCTGGCAGATCTGTCTCAGATCTGACTACTCACCAACTAAATTGATAGATCTGACCTCTACAACCACAGATCTGAACGGGAATGTTCAGATCTGGTAGATCATGTCTCTATCTCCACAGATCTACTAGATCTATCTTAGATCTAGCCATCACCACTGCAAATCTAGAAGTGACTACCACCCTGACCCTTACCAGGGCTCTGATACCATGTAAATATTTGATACAAAGATCACTACTCCCTCTGTATCAGTCTGAGACCTCAAGTGATATGAATCTCTATGTCAGTACAGACTCATAAAACATAGATTCAAATAACTAGGTCTGCATCTACCAACTAACACATAATGCAATCATATAGACAACAGATGTACCCTGGAACCCTTTCGAGAGAAACCAGCTAACTATGGGGCTATCTTCTCAATCACAAGCCTAGAGCATATAGATGTATAAAAGAAGATACAATACAAAATTACCTCAACCGGTAACTCAATCCCTATGATTAGGACAAACCCAGATTTGCATGCATCCAGCTGATGCATGCACTGATGAAGTATGCCCTAACTACCAATCTGGATCTGAGTGCTCTGATGAAGCCTCTGACTGATCTGCCCTCTCTAGATCACTTTGCTTTGATCTACTCGCTCTGAATCCTACCCACTAATGAAATCGGCCCTCTCTGCATGTACAAGTGTGCCCTCCTCCTCTGGATGTCAAATGCTCGTACTGCTCCTAATCTCAACAGATCTGAGCTCTGATCGTCTTTAACCTTCCTCAAATCTCGAGGCAAGGCTATCCTGAAAGTCTCGAACTCCAACTCAGAACGAGCTTCTCCTCCTCAGGAAAAACGTCCTCCTCCAAGCAAACTCGGCCTCCTCCAATCTAATCAGTAATCACACTGTGAAGTTCTCTCAGCTCATAATACTAGAGATTTGGTCTCTCTGGAACTGAAGGTCACTGATCTAGCTCAGATCTGACCTTCCTAGCTCCTGCAGCAACTCCTCCCTATCTCAGAAAGTCACCCCACATGGATAGATTCATCCTCCTCACTCTGGCAGTATCTCTCTCTGATAATGCAACTGAGCAACCCGATCTGGGGACCCCCTACCTCTATAAATAATCACACCAATGAATTAGGTTTTCCAAAACCCTAATTCTCTGTGCATACAAAAAGTCACTTTTGTGCAAAAAGTCACTTTTGCATGCAGTCACTAAATGCTAGCAGGTCATACAATACCCATGCATGCAAATGTCAATCTCCCCTGAAGCTCCGCATGCAGCCCTTGCTGGGCTCATGCCACTGAGTAGAGTGCATCTCACTCTCTACTCCATCCTGATGCCTATGGTACTAATGTCCCTCCATGCAAGGCATCTGAGTCATAGAGGACATCCCGAAGTTACCATAATCTAACAGAAAGACAAAGCACAAAACAATAACAACAGAGTTTATCCCGGGAATCCCAAACGGGAGAAAACCCAACAACCTTCGTATAGAGATGATAATTCGGAAATCATAGTACAATCATAAAAGAGAAAAGATGGAAATGCTTTCCAAAAGATAGAAACCCCAAAACAGTCTTCTCCTGCTGCAATGCGAACTTCTCTCTCTGGATGATGCGAACTCTTCTTGAGTGGATGAGTGAATAATGAGGTGAACTCACCTCTTATTTATACAAGTGAAAAACTGGAAAATTCTCTAACTGGGCCGACTTCTCTTGGGGAGCAATAAATAATTTTATTTTTAATTTTCTTTTGCTTGCTTTTCATCCCAAGGTTTACATTGATTCTTTCAAGGGTTTTACATAATTAAATACATCAAGCTCATCTCCCTTAGGAGGTACAATCAAGTACAATAAAATACAATAAATAATATCTTCCGAAGTTGCACAAAATCCAACAGATTGAAGTATTAGCAAAAGATCTTAGAGAAGAGAAAAATGAAAAGAACCAATATGGTTCTTATTATAATATTTCATATAATCTTGAGAAATTTTATTAGTGTGCAAGTGAGCATCCAGTTGAAGCTAAAGAAGGAGATGAAGAAGAAATGAATGAAGATGTCAATGAAGAACATATTGAAGCCATTTTTATGAAATATAGTTTTGATGAAATCAATTTTTATTATAAGTTAATGTGGCATCAATCCATTGAACAACTTAATGAATATGGAGTTCAAGTTATGAAGGGCATGGACGATAGTTTGCAGAGGTGGCAACAACCTACTGTTAAAGATAAGATGTTTGAAGATGAAGATGGAAGAAACATGCATAAGCAGCCTGATCAAATTTTGAACATGAAGCTACAGCAGCAGAGGAGAAAGATGAAGCATGGAGCCTTCAGTATCAAGGCCAAAATGAAGAAAATGACAAAAGTAGACCAGTTCAGAGTTTGGAAGAAGAGAAAGAAAAAATCCAGCTCAAGTGAAGATTTGAAGTCAATTTATTTTTGTGTACTGTAAGCCTAACTGAGACATAGACCAATTGGCATTTGCATTTTTGAAATTTTGTTGGAAGCCTTTAGAAGGAATATGTTTTTAAGCAGTAGGATGATTGTTCATTTAAACAACTGAGATTAAGAGGGACTGTTAAAGAATGTAATCTCCCTGTTTAATTGTGTCTATGACACTTAGAGCAATTAGAGAGTCTTCCTATTCTTAGCATGTTGGTTATGGTTTGTTCATGAGTTCATTAAATGATTGATCCTGTGAATCATTCTTTGTACATCTATAAATGCACTAAGTTTAGATGCACCAAGAACATTATGCCCTTACAATCTTAATGCCTTTGCTCCTTAACTTTGTTAAATGTATGTACACCTCTATATGCTTTTAGCAGTTACTATATCATCTCTTTAGAGGTTTAACAATTATCTTAAAAATAAATTATTATTATTATTATTATTATAAATAAAGTTTTTTATGTAATAGTTTATATACATTATTAACAAAACATTTTTCATTCATCAAATTATATAAATTTGAAATAAATGACAATGGATAGAATCTAAAGGTTTTATTTTGTTTCTTCTACAGCTGTTGGTTTACGAATACATGGAAAATGGAACACTGCATGATCATCTCTATGGTAAAGTTCTGCTGCCATCTGATATGTTCATATATTATATATTATTTCCATGAGCATGGTTGAGTTTCAAATTTAGGTCAAGAATAAGAAACAAATGTCATATTCATTGACAGAAAGTTTCCAATCAAAGCCCTTCGAATTTCCCCTTCGACTTCGCATTGCTCTGGGATCAGCTAGAGGCATTATGTATCTCCATAATGAAGCTAATCCTCCCATCTTCCACCGTGACATAAAGGCCAGTAACATCTTACTAGATGATAAATTCAATGCAAGAGTTGCAGATTTTGGATTGTCAAAGCTTGCTTCACTACCAGATATCGAGGGTTCTGCTCCACGTCATGTATCAACGGTTGTGAAAGGCACTCCAGTAAGATATAAAACTTGAAATGATATTTGCATAAGATTTGTATAATTTTTCATTGTATTCACAGCAATGGATAACAGTATTTATATTTGTAGGGATATCTCGATCCAGAATATTTCTTGACTCATCAGTTGACAGATAAGAGTGATGTATATAGTTTTGGCGTGGTTCTCCTTGAGCTTTTGACAGGAATGCAACCCATTTCAAATGGAAAGAACATTGTCAGGGAGGTACATGTTCTGATCAATATGATCTTCAGCCAGTTTTTTGTGTTTTTGTGTATGGCATCTTTTTTTGTTTCGTTCAGATGGACATTCATATGTTGCACATAATATTGGATTTTCTCATATAGTATTCACACTGGAATTTGTTTTCCAACGCTTTTCAATTTGACAAAGACTTCAATTGATATTGTTATCAAGTTTCCCCTGAAATAGGTGAAGAAGGTATAGCTTTTACTGTTATTTCTAGATACTTGCAGCTAATAGACTTGCTTAATTTACAGGTGAATATGGCATATAAGTGTGGAATGATGTTATCTATGATCGACAAGCGGATGGGTTCATATCCTTCAGAATGCTTGGAGCAATTTGCCAGATTGGCATTGCGTTGTTGCAAAGACGAAACAGATGCACGCCCCTCCATCGCTGAGGTTGTGCATGAGCTTGAGAAGATCTTCCAGTTAATGCCAACAGAAAAAGATCATAGTACACCCTCCATGCAAAATCTTATGGATACAATGGACATCCAGAAAAAGCAGATCGACATATATGCAGAAAATCCTTTTGTGTCTTCTGATATTCCTGGCAGCGACCTTCTCAGTGGAAATATTCCCGGGATTGCACCACGATAAAATAAAGTTTTAGATGTATATAACGGTGAAAGAAAAAGCAACATTCCTATTTACATATTGCATACACATTTTACATGATGAATTTGAAAAACTTCAATGTTACATACTCACAATGAATTTAATATAATTGTATGATAGTGTGCGCAGGATGTGGCAATCGAATTGGAAACGAGAAATTACCTGGGCCTGGATCTTTTTCTCAATCTTTTTGTGTGCTCCGCTGTAATTTTGTAAATACTAATTTACATTTAAAAATTCCAAAGATGTTAATTAAATAGATTTAGGTTGTGTGTGGTTATTGACTCTGCATTACATACTATTTTACATTTAAAAATTCCAAAGATGTTACTTATTTTACATTTAAAAATTCCAAAGATGTTACCTATAGATTTAGGTTGTGAGTGGTTATTGGCTTTGAATTTTGTTTTCAAATAGTTGTACAGTAACATTATGTTTTCAAATAGTTGTACAGGGAGGTAGTTTACATTTAAAAATATGAAAGAAAGATTATGGTAATGTTTGTGGAATTATTTCGGGTTTAAATTTATAATTTCCACAATGTTTCTAATGAGATCTTGATTTTAATTTTCTGATTTAATTTTTAAAGTTTGTATTTTGTTTTCAAATAATTTTATATTAAAGGTATTTTATATTTTTTATCTCGTGTATTTTGTTTTCAAATAAATTTTATATAAAGATATTTTATATTTTTAATCTTCTGATTTGATGTTTAGAGTGTGGATTTTGTTTCAAATAATTTTTATATAAAAATATTTTATAGTTATGATTTAATTTAGATTTATGTTTAATGTTTCTTTTTTAAAATTTGTTTATTCTTAATATTATTATTAATTTTGTATTAATAAATTTATTAGAATTATCATCTATCAATTTGCGAAAGCTTTCTTTCTTTAAATAACAAAATATGATATAATAATAACTACAGTCACTCTTTTGTAATACTCATATTTAATAAAAGTAATATTCATATCGAATAAAAAATATAATGATCATAGAATGACTAATGTCTTTTGTTTTAAGATTTTTAAGATTTAATAAATAATAATATATATGAAAACTTGTTAATTAAATGTTTCATTTATCATATGGTCATTCTTTTGTAATACTCATATTAAAAAAAATTATAATGGAATGACTAATGTCTTTTATTTTAAGATTTAATAAATAGTAATATATATGAAAACTTGTTAATTAAATGTTTTATTTTATCATATTTATCATATGGAAATAGCTTATATTATTTTGTTGTTTATTTATTATTGGAATTGTTTATGGGAAAAGTAAATAAAAGTTTATTATATGGAAATAGCTTATATTATTTTGTTATTTATTTATTATTGGAATTGTTTATGGGAAGAGTAAAAAAAAGTTAGTTTATATCTTTGTTGTCAAAAAAATTAGTCTTTTAATACATGGTCAACAACATACATCATAATTTTTTCTATTAAAATAAGATTATATGAAATAAAAATATACATATTCCTATTGAATTTTTTACACATTTCTAATTTTCCTCATACAAATTAAATTGATATAAAAATTAAAAACAATAGTTTATGAAAATAAATGAATCTTGATTGGAAGTGTAAGATACACTTGTCAAAGATTGTAAAGAGTTTTTGTTTAAACAAAACACACACATATATATTATTTATTTATTATTAATATTTAATCTTAAGTAAAATTTAAAATAAATTAATAAAACTTAGAAATATGTGTATTAATGAAACTTCTTACCCAACATACCTTCTAAGTAATTTTATTAGGAACCTGTGATTTCAACTTGATTAATTAAGTCATTTCATGTGTCTAATGAAGTAGTTTGTAATGCCAAACAAAAAGAAACATAAACATCTACATAAAAGATCCAAAGTTTTTATTATCAAAACTTTCATAAAAAACAATCATTCTCACCATCAACACCATAAATATATATTAAGTTTATTTCTGTAAGACTTTCTTTGGATACTACATTATCATAAGACTTGCCACAACTACAAAACAATAATAATATTGAATAATGTATTTTCACTAAATGGGTAGATATACCTTTTGGTACTTTTTAGTTGGTAGCTAAACACACAAACACCTATATGGTGTAAACGCCCAAACTATCAAAGATTATTTCCAAAGAAAGATAAATATTTTGATATAATATTTTTTATTTTTCCTAAAGAAAGAAAAAATATCTTAATATAATAATATTTTGCATCTTTTATAAATTTGGATAAAACTAATGTCTATAAACTAAAAATTAAAAGAGAATTAATTAGATGGAGTTTATAAAAATATATATATATAACAAAGGGTTTGACTGTGCATGGTTGATCCGACCAGGTCCACCATTGGAAATTAAGGACACAAAGTGTTTGCATGTCGGTAGAAACATATGGGAACCACTAGTGCATACATATCTCTAATAGCCATCTCCTCTAGCAATTGGTGTCATAAAAACACATGGCATGCATGCAATGTCATTCATGTAGACTACGAACTGTTTCCAACACAATTAGCATGCAAACAACATGGCCATTAAGTCTTATGCTTTGAGCACCTTAGAACTGTGCTTGATATATAAAATGTTGGAGTGTATGTGGAAGCTAATCTAACGGGAAGGATATGAGAGTCCAAGGTCTGGATTCGGTCTCTCCTCTGGAACATTGGTCATAAGATCTTCGGGTGTGATTTGTAAGGTCTGGTTCCAATATTTTCCCACTAACACTACTAATAATAAGGGTGGTGAACTGTGAACTGTTTCCAATGTGTTTAGCATGCAAACAACATGGCCACTAAGTCTTATGCTTTGAGCGCCTTAGAACTGTGTTGGTTAAACTGATTTGACGATGCATGGTTGATCCGACTAGATCCACCATTGGAAACTGAGGACACACAATGCTCGCATGAAGGTAGAAACATATGGGACCCACAAGTGCATACATAGCTCTATTATCCATCTCCTTTAGCAACTGATATCATAAAGGCATATGGCATGCATGCAGTGGCATTTCTACGAATTGTTTCCAACATGTTTAGCATGCAAACAACATGGCCACTAAGTATTATGCTTTGAGTGCCTTAGAACTACATGCTTTTAAATATATAAAAATTGGTGTATACGGAAGTTAATCTAACAGGCAAGATATGAGAGTTTAGGGTTCATATTGAGTCTCTCCTCAAGAACATTGGTTAGAAGTTCTCTGGGTGTGATCTGTAAGGTCTGGTTATGGTATTTCCCCACTAACAATAGTAATAATAAGTCCCCCCCCGAGGGCTCTACAAGACTTCTCACTTGTTCATGAGAAGAGGGGAAAGCTAAGTCAAGCCTCCTTGCCTGGTGATGGGTAAACCGAAATGGGCTCTGCTGCCTGGTGATGGGTAAACTAAAATGGGATCAAGGTAAGACACTAAATCAATGAACCGAATCTGTACCTAAAAAAGACAATGGCTCTATAATTTAGACTCAATATGTATTGTCAGGTGAGCATTGCAAACATTTCATGATATTTATTATGAATAGATATGGACTAGACATGACAATTCACTAATAATTGTCAATTTCATGCATTCTAAATTAGGCATTTGTTCAAGTCATTTTATAAAATAAAGTGTTAAACATGATATCCATTTTGGTTGTATAGTCGGCGCTATATTGTTGTTGACATTTTGAACTCTTTTAACAATTCATAATTGAAATTTTTATTACGTCGTAATGTTTGTAAATATGGTGTCTTTATATCTGGAATAGGAATAGCTTCAGACTAACCTCATCTCTATTATTTTCTAATGTAAGAAAGATATACAAATCAATTACGTTTTTCATTTGGAACCAAAACACATTGGATGTAAAACAATTATTCCTACATACACAAAAAGAGAGAAAAAAGTTTGCTATAACTAATTAGCACTCATACCAAATTTTGTTATTTTCTTCTGGTTGGTAGAGTTGTAAAGAAAAATGGACCAACTTAAACATCAATTTCAGAGATTTTGAAATCTATTCACTAGATATAGAGTGGAAGTTGAAAATAGCAATTACATGCCAGTTTAAGGCAAGTTTCAGGGCAACTTAGATCCAACAAAACACAATAGCTAATTAAATTATATAAAAACAACCTTACCCATTTTAATATAAATCGTGAAAACCTTGAATGGCAGGTTTTTTAACAACCACTTATATAGAAACCTTTTTTTTCCACATGATAAAATACTATACTTTAATATTAAGTATATGATGAAAATACAACCAAAAGGTGCCAACCATGACAAAGAATGAGGGATACAAACACCAACTAAAGGCGAAAAGTGAACAGCCACCACAGCAAATGTGGAACATGCACCAACAGAGATAAGACTACAACCAATTGACCAATTATATAGAAACATTTGCTTGAGCCTTGAGGATATGCGGGAAAAGGTGCTTGAGATAATCCCACCTTGATGAACCAGATCAAGTTGAGAGCTGTTAGGCCTTCGATTTGCCGAGAGAGAAAAAAACTTAGGCTAATCTAAGTTATTCGCTTAAGGAACCGGTGGTCAATAAGCCGAAAAAAACACTGCACATTTACACAAAGACCTCATTCCAATGTAAATTTAAACGGACTTTTAACATTAAATCGTATTCGAATTAGATGCCAAATGGAAAAAATCAGTTAACTTTTTCTTAAAGTTGACTAATTTGCCTTTCAAAGTGGTCGTCAGAGAAATTACGGCATTTCCTTTCCAATTACAGCTGTAGGAAGATTGTTGACAAATGCATTGGAACAATAATATTTAATAGATGGTGCTTCAACCTATAATAATATTTATTTGAACAGATGAATGCACCTCATGTAAAATAGACATTTAAATTAAGAGATATATTCTCTGGAGCCAATTCCAGAGAAACATTGTTTTTGTAAATACATTCTGGATCATCCTTCTAAAAGGTTACCACACAAAACCTCTAAGTTCTATGATCCTTGAATACGATAAGTTGCAGAAGTTGAGGTAACGAGATTCTCCGATATATAATACTCCAGGGCACCCAATTTATCACTTCAGTGGGCAACTTGATTGTCAAGGCATAGCACTTACCCAGCTTATGCATCATCAGGAACTCTTGGAGGCATTTAACTCCTTTCTTTTTCACCATGTCGAAATAGCCAGCCTTCCTTCACCATGTATAACACTAGCCAAGACTGTTATTAAATGTCAGACTTCATGTGGGTTGTAGGCATTGGACCCACTAATACAAATTGAATTTGTAAGGATGGATCAATAAATTGTGTATGGAAGAGCTTAGAATTCAAAGATCATATTTTTAGCTTATCACTATTTCCTTGGGATGTTAAAGGTGTATGATTATTTTGTAGGAATTCTACCTTTTTTTTTCTTTTTTTTTTTACAACACCCCTTATTTTTTGGTCAAAGTCGGAGGAATCCTAGTTTTAAGTGCAAGCACCTTCACTTTGAGAATCGATCCTGGGTTAGTGATAGAAAGCTCCCACCAATTTATCATTTCACCAGAGTTCAGCTTACACTTTGGAGCTCATTATCCCAAACATGTGATAGCTGCCAATGTTTTACAATTTATATTCAATACCTTTATAAACAGGAAGAATGTCAACTTTTGGTTCCTAATAATACTTGACCAATATTCAAGACAAGGGAAAAGGAAGCACATAAATATATTAGAACATACTTTAGTGGTAAGCTCACTAAGTCCCTAGCATATGCAGTGTTTGAAGGTACATATGCGTTGATATCGCATAACCATCAATAGATGTTATTTGAACATTTATTGTCCTTCTAAGTGCTTCAGCTTGATTTATTATACCATGCCCCTCTGTTCTAGTTTGGACAAGCCCTTGTCGGGGTTGACGAAGAATACATGTTATTTGAGCATTTATTGTCCTTCTAAGTGCTTCAGCTTGATTTACTACACCATGCCCCTACGTTCCGATTTGGACAAGCCTTGTTGAGGCTAATGAAGCTGGGGATATGATGTACTAGTGTCAAAGGCAACCACCATAGTTGGTGAAGAGCATTGTGACTGAAGCATCTAGGGGAGGGATGCTAGTAATGGTGCACCCTCCCTTTTCCATGCCATATATCGACATGGCGGGAAGTCAAGGAATGTGTGATCTTTGCAACTCTTGGTGAAGTTGCTCTATCTCCATCTTGGATTCCAAGAGGGCACTTTGAGTGCTTCTCAAAGAATCTTGGGTGGCCATCAACTCATTATCGAGCTTGCAAATCTCTTCATCATCCTTCAAGGATGCTCCCTGTAACATATGAACAAGCTCATACATATAATCTCTATTAGAAAGCATATGTGAAAAATTACCTTGGATTGTATTCATTGCTTTCTGGATCTTCTTCATGGCTTCAAGGAAAGATGAATCTTCCGATGAAGCAGCTCTACAACAAGATTGTGACATTGAAACATGTGTGTGATGGAGAATGTGTAAGGCCTCCTTTATGTACTCTATTATGATCTTCAGCTTCACTAGGCCCATTGAAATGCAAGAGGACTTGGTTTGATGTGTCTTCAGTCAAAGGAACTCTCGATGTCCCTTTCCTTTCCCTCCTTGAACCTTTTCAAATGCTTGTAATGATATATATTGATGGATTGCACATACATCCTCAATTCAGTCTTATGCTTCGTCACCTTGTCAGGTGGTCTACCTGGTGGGAGACCTTCCAATCCATTCTCATGCATTTGTAGGAAACCTCCAATGTCTCCAAAATGATAAGACATGTTCATGGATGTGCCTTGAATGGTCATGAGTCACTTTGAAGCCCTCTCAATTTACTCATACCTCATAAAATATTTCAAGTTAGAAACTTGGTAGTGCAAAATAGGCTCCCCAATGGATAGCATCTGTTGAACTCAAAACTTTCTACATGATACACCCACCAAAATGGTGAATGTAAATACTTTATTGTTGGCTGATCCAGTAGTCATGCATGCATCTACCCTCTTCATTTGCATATCTGAATGCTCCTCGTGCATATTCCATGCATGTGGATTTTCTTGTTCGCTAGGGGGCTCTTTGAGAGACATGCCAATTTTCCTTCTTCCAAAGTATACAAGTCTAGTGCACCCTTGGACCTCCATCTCCGCTATGTACTTATATATCTAATCCATGTACAAACAAGTGCCTTTGCTTGTAGATCTGCATGGTATGTCCTCCTTTGGCATCAAGACAAGTGATTGGTCCACATCCTCCATATCATCTCTCTCCTCATACACAAGCAACTTTGAATCTCCCTCATGCACATGTAGATCTTCATGCTCCATCAACTCAAGAAGATCCTTCTTCTCCTCAGGAATGCATTCGGCCATGCGTTCATGCTCATGCTCCATGCAATATGGAAAATGTGACATGCTCAACTCCTCATGAAGTTGACCTTCCTCCTCCAAATCTAATGATACCATGAATTGATTAGAAGAACAACAATGCTCTTCTTCTTTTGAGTCCACTGTAAGATTCAAAGTAGTTTCATAAGGCTCCACCTCCTCTGGTTGTTAATCAAATAGGATCGAATCTAGTGGTATGGATTCTTCTTGGGCACAAGATGACTTATTATAACCTTCTTCATGCTCAAGTGAATTAGCTTCCTCTCTATCCTCCATCATGCAGCTTGAAACCTCTCCATCTTGTGTAGTATAAGGATTTGAATTATGAGTGGACTGAATTGAAGGATTTGCATTATGCCTAATTAAATACCTATTATCACACCATAGTAGCTGGGCTACTATTCTTGTTGAGGAGATAACTACACTTTTCAGAGCTTTGCTTTTACAGAGATCGGCTATGATGAGCAGCATTATTTGAGATCACTTACAGATAAGAGCAATGTATTCCAGACATTGAATAGACCTTGTGCCAAGGCTGAGCCTTGAGAGCCTAGATTTGATGACCGATATGACCTTTTGTTCCATATAGTTTCATTTTAGTGCCTAGAGTTCCAGATATTATTATTGCAACAATGTTTCAGTTGATTCTAGATGATGATTATTGATATGCAGTGACATGAACATTAGACTTATGATTGTTATCATTGATTATTATCTTGTTGTTTTAGCCATCTTCATAGCATTGACTTGGCATATAACTTATGATGTGGCAGTATTGTTTAATAAATAAAAATGAAATATCTTGGTTGCATTTAAATAATAAATTGGATGTATTACTTGCACTTAAAGGTTCACTGACTATACTCATTGGTTTCATTACCCCCCTATGAGCATGAACATGGTCTTTCATGACATTTATGTCTGCTAGCTTAGGCTTCACATTCACCTGACTCCATCCATCCATGACCTTCCCTATTTTGGTTTTCACCTTGACTTGCCTTTTTGACATTTTGATATGGAGGACTTCCCCTTTTCTACCGCTGTGTTGGATTGCATCCATGTTTGTTTTGTGTCTTGGCTCTGAGTTGGTGACAGAACTTTCCCATGGTGAGTTGGATTTTATGCCTAGATCATTCTAGTCGGTTGCCCCGATGTTTGGCTTAGCGCAGAAATCCCACTAGTCACATCAGGGTAATTTTTAGGGGCAAAATTTAGCCAATTGGCTATTTTTGGGGTTTTTTTTTCAAAAAATAAATTCGCGATTTGGTCATTTTTAGTCTCTAATATCGCCTATATTTACATTAAATATGTTTTTTTATCATAATATTCGCCAAAATTTACACGTTTCAGTAGTAAATTGTATGTTTCATATTTAATATTTTCCTACCTATCTATATACATGTTTTTTTCATTCCAAAATAATTGCCTAGAATACTATACTTAAATATAATATTAGAATCCTTAAAAAATACCCTGAGTCACATGCGATGTTGTTGGCTAAAACCTCAAGAACTTGTGCTATTTATGGAGATTATTGGAAATCTCTTATGAAAGCCTATGAAATTAAAATTCTAGAATGTGTTTCTAAACACACGCCGAATAAAGGCTAAAGTAATGAAATGCTAAAATACCCCATGAAGGGTATAGAAAGTTCTAAAAAGCAATGGCTAAATAAATGCTAAATCTAAAGATTGTTGACCTCATAAATGTAAATATGCCCCAGATGCAAGCTGCGATTAGTTGTGCTTTTAAGCGCATGTGAAATCCCAGAGGGGTCATATTGGCCAAAAAGGCCATGGAATTTAAATGAATGATCCTAATGAACCTGGATCAACTTGATATAGACATGATGCCAAGGTTGAATAATCACTCTCTAAACAACTTACCCATTTGTGAGGCACTACCATTCGCTTTGTTTATCTTGTCCAACACAGTGTGTAGCTCCCCTCCTTACCCGTCCAAAGTATCTCTTAGTTGATTTGGTCAAGTCATCCCTTTGTCCTAACCTTGTTCTAAGCCTTCACCCTATCTTAGCAGTTAGACCATGTCCATTGGTGAGTAAGTCTTTAAAGCTTTGGTGCAAGTAAATTATAAATAACACTAAATATCTATGTATTAACTGCCACTTGATTGATGTTTATACTTTAAGTTAAGTCATGAATATGGTTAAAGGAACATGTCTTAGTCATTTGTTATGATCTAGTCCTGGGTTGTATTTTGACCTAGTCAAACATAGTTTGACCATGGTCATTCTTGGAATCCATGATGAGATGGACCACTTGTGCTTTATGATGTTGATTTATGGTCCCACATGCACCTATTGATGATTCCATATGTTGGACATATGCTCCAGATGATGATTGATGCAGTTGGTCATTTTTATTATTATTTCCAGATCATCATAGTTTACACTATTTGGATATGGCGGACCTTATAGATGACCTACAGGTTATCATGAGGTGTATGAGTACTCATATATAGTGGATTTGGGTCTTCTGGATCCATTGAGATACTTATCTTTCAGTTCCGAGCACTTCTGGGCATGATACTAGCAGTTTTCCACCAGTTGACCAGTTTGGGCATGCTGGTGAGGCATGTCGAGCAGGAGCATTGGAGGCAAGTTGTTTCCTAGGGAGATACAGAGGAAGGGGGTGGTCCAGCCACTTGATTTTACCATTATACCCCCCTTCCAGATAGCTTGGTACACTCAATTTGACAGCGCAGGCACCCTGGGTAGTAGTTTTGATCAGTTTCGGGGTTTTTAGGAGGATTAAAAATGGAATAAAAGGGTCATTGAGGAATTCGATTTGGGAAATTGGGGTAAGGTTTTGGAACTTGGTCTGCTCATAGGTCATCCATGGTGTATCCCCCTTCTTCCAGATCAATTGGCATCAACCAGTGGGGTCTATAGTGGTTACATGAGGTCTTTTACTGCATGTCTCTCTCAAATTATGGGGACAGGATTTGATCATTTATGTACTTGGACACGCCATAGAGTCTTATTGTATATTATTGTGACATGGGGTCATGCTAGTGAAGGATATTAATGCCTCTTAGCCCCACCATGTGCTCCTAGTCACTTGTCCATGTCTTATATTGTGCCTCCCATGTTATCTAGCCACCCCCATGTATGACATCACCCTCCTAGAGTCCTTTTAGTCATGACGTCATCACTTATTTAAGTGATCCATGTTTTATACTGTATCATCTCATCTTATCAATTGATTATATTGTTATATCTTTTGATCTCAACCACTAGTTTTTAGAAGTGGTTTAGGGTTTTGGCCTTCCTCTCTTATAAAAAGAGAAGACCCCCTCATTGTAAAGGAACCTTTTGGGCTCTAGATAACTTGGAATAAAATACTATTTTTGGAGATCTATTTCTTGGCTTTGATTGGGTTGCTCTTGTACATGATCATGCATTTTTTCTTTTAGACATCCTTGCTTGTTACAGGTAGATTAAACATCAACACAGGGAGGCTGAATTGCTTTGAAGCTAGAGTGTGATTTGCTTGATGGGAAGATTGTAGGGGTTTCTCACATATCCCATGGGAAAAACGTCTTCATCTTGAGGGATTTTTTCAATTATGCTTTGTCCATTGATTGCTTCTTTGATATGAGATGCTTAGATCTCATTGATTTGTGGATTAAATCTAACATTTTGTAGTTTGATTTACAGGTTGAATGGGACATCTCTCCTCCTAAGGCTTGGACGCTTATGCTTGGATTTGCTTGGAGCTAGCTTGAAATTGTAACTAAGGGCAAGGATCATACATGTGAAAAGAGGCCGCAAGATTTTTGATGTAAGATCTATAAGGTATGTATCCATTTCGCTTGTTCTCTATCCTATTGGTCATATAAACCCTAATAATCAAAACCCTCATTTTTTCTTTTTTTAGATCTACTTGGATCTAGCTTGGATTTGGGTATAAAATTTAAAACACACCTTAATAATAAACATGGCAATCCCGATCTACAATTTGGTGGTAATTGGCTCTCATTTGACCCATTTCCCAAGGCACATTAGCCTCTGCAAGGCAATTCGTACTCCATTGAAGAGGCTAGTTTGGCTAGTTCCCAAACGTGGGTAGGTGAGATTTTTGTTGCAATGAATAGATTTACCTTGAAAACCTACCCCTAGTGCTTCACTTTTGTGATTTTCACCTTCTGGGCCCCATTCCTCATTTTGAGGGTTGTGCCCCACTTGGGTCACTTTGTGTTGCATTAGATCTAGTGAGATCTATCCATGGCATGCTCTTGATCTTGAAAACCCACCTTGTTTTGCATCTTGACTATCCCGATCTACAATTTGGTGGACATCCGACTCCATTTTCCCCTCCACCCAAGGAACTAGTCATCCTTGATTCAATTTGCACTCCTTGGCTATGTCACAAGGTTCACCGAACCTGAACCTCTGCATCGCTGCAGCCTACGGCCTACGAGCGTTCCACTCTCAAGTCTCCACTGCACATTGCCCAGTGTCGTGACCCGTCTGCGTTGGTGCAGCCTGTGAGTCGGTGACTACACAGACACCAGCCTGTGGCCTTGTGCGAGTCAGTGCCATCCACGGTGACGACCAGTCCATAGCTACAACGTAGTAGCAGAGGTATCAGGTATGTAATTTTTTTTTTTTTTTTTAATCTGTATTATAAATTTTTTATCCCAATATAATGGTTTGTATTGAATTTCTTTTTGTTTGTTTTAAATTTTATTTTATTGGTTTTCTATTGGTTTTAATTTTAATTTTTTTAATTATATTACAAAACAATCGATTGCTACTAGCAGAGTAGGTTTTTATTTGACCACAAAATGATAAATTTTTCCATTTGTAGACAACAGTGTCATTTTGACATTTGTTACACAGTAGTGAAATTTTTTAAAATATGCAGTCAGTAGTTAAATTTTGCAGACATACTGAAACATGATAAAATTTAAAATTTGAACTTGATGCAATTCTGAACTGTAACATGATTAATGAAATAAACAGTGCAGAAGCCTTTGCCGTGGCATCTCGAAGATCAATAGCAGAAGGATGGAAATATGTGGATAAACTTGATGGATTTGCGGGGAGACATCTGAAATGCAAATTATGCAATACGAAATTTGTTGGGTCTTTGACAAGAGTGATGGATCACTTACTGTCAATTAGTGCTGGAAGAGGAGGTGGTGTTGAGGGATGTCTAGGAGTGTCTTTAGAACTAAAGGAAACACTCCAAAAAGACTATACCATGATTAAAAAAACCCAGCAAACAAATGAGAACAAAAGACAGCGCATTCAGGCAGAGTTGGGAATGAATTACAACAACTAATCACCATTTTCTTCAAGCACTGTTGGAGATGGAAGTTCATCTCAATTTCTACCAACACGAACAAGAGAGACCGGTACATTAAACTCTCTTTGGAAACCTATACAAAGCAGGAAGTTGATGATGCTTTGGCAGATATGTTTTATGAATCTGGTGTCCCTTTTAATGTGGCTAGAAGTCATTATTTTATCAATGCATGTGCTAAGATTGCAGAATTTGGGAAAGGGTATGTACCTCCTAGTTCCGAGGCAATAAGGACCACTATTCTCAAGAGGTCAAAGGAAAGGGTAATAAACAAATTTTCAAAGATCAAGGAGTCATGGAAAGAAATAGGTTGCACAATTTTATTAGATGGTTGGTCAGATATGAATAATAGGCCACTCATTAATGTGTTGGTTTACAGCCCTAATGGGGTATTATTTTTGAAGGTGATTGATGTTTCAGGACACAAAAAGACTTCAAAATATATGTTGGGTGTGGCCCAAGTGGATACAATTTTGATGAAGTACAAGTTTTGGGAACTGCGTGGTTCGGACTGCAAGGCCAGTTGGCACAGTTTTGCGGGATGCACAGTTTGGATTGCGTAGTTAAAAATGTGAAGTTATGCTAATGCGCAGAGCCAGCGTGGAAACCATTTTGGGGAAAGAGTATAAGGGAAGGTCGATCTAAGGAAGCGACCTATTTTGGGTAAGAAGCGGAGTGGAGAAAGAGGAAAGCGACCTGTCAACGAGAGTGGCAGAAAACAGTCAGAAGCTGAGCCACGAGGTCGACAACAACGGGCAGGCTAAAGGGGCAGAAAGTGGCAGACCACGAGGCAATTGTAACCATTTTATGGTGACTGCGGCTGTCAGAAGGGCGTGAGAACCACGAGTGGCCCAGTAGGGCATCCTGAAGCAAGCGGAGCAAGCTGTCGACAGTGATAGGCAGGGTGGCGGGTAACTGCACCAGTTTTGGGTAACCTTAGGGTTTTGGTCCAATTGATTATAAAGACGTGACATACGGGCATGATCTATAAAAGGGCACATTTTGTAAGGGAAAGAGTAATCGTTAATTGCTAATCTTCATTGTAAAATATGTTACGTGTTGAGAAGAGAATGCTAGTGTAAAAGGATCTGCAAGCTGCGTGCACAGAGACCTACAGAGAGAGAAGAGAGTATGTAGTTGAGTGCACAGACTGGAACTGTTGTACCCTTCCCAAAGATAATATAACAACAGTTCCTGTGGACGTAACTCCCATCCTGGGGGTGAACCACGTTAAATTCTGTGTTATGTGATTGCTTATGTGCTTGCATTTGTGTATTTTCTTAAGATAAATGGTTGAGTGTTGTTTATGAGTTCGTGTGTCCTTCTTTTATATGTATTCACCGCAAGGATAATGATGGGAATAATATGTTAAGTAATCACATGTATAAATGAATGTTGGATGCACCAGTATTTCACAGTTAGATGAATGTATGAATTAATTGGATAAACACTTAGCGCAGCACCAGAAGTGCGCAGTGATATCGTTGTTATTGTAGTGTATAAGTTTGCAAGATGTTGTCACCAGTTCTGCTCCAGCAAATTTTCTATATCCTGGCAGCATCTAGGTAGTGAGGAATTCCAATCTTTTGAAGCCATCAAATATACAAAAGTAGCGCCAGCAGTGCATGAGCTTGAATGCCATGCAATGTGGCAACAACATAACCTTCATGCATTCTGCAGGTATCATTGTATTTATGTCTCTGCATACTCTCCACTAGGTTCTCCAAAGTCTGGATAGATTGAAGTAAAAATGCTAGAGCAGAGCGTGAGTGCTGAGTTCTTAATTTTGCAAAGATGTTTATGAAGGAAATCGCTAGTGTGGACAGAACAGGTTCATAATTTTTATTCTTTGTTTGATGTTGCCTTCCACATGGAACATAAGCAGAGTATTTAGATGCCAAATGTATGCTTTACCAAATTATTCATCGAATTTTAATCCATATGTTAAAAGTCAAGAACATCATCGCCAACATTGTGCACAGGTGTCGAGTTTTGGTAAATGACAAAGGTTCGTATGTGTTTTTGCCAACGCATGCAAGCTCGTGAGAGGAACATAATGTACTCTAGTACAAAAGCGTTGAAGGTTCAGGGCAGAAATTTTAAAGGTTAAATTCAAATGCTTATGCTCTGTCCAAGAATTCGTGAGAATGCCAAATTGCCAGTAAGAATATAATTCAATTCACAGTTGTGGAAGAGATCGCTCAGGTGTTGATATCATCATTTAGCTCGTCATATGCATAAAAATGAAAAGGAAAGCTACAGGTTGAAATGACAGATAATGTTAAAGTAAAACTCTAATTCAATTGGTAGCCTTTGGAGACAGATTGCAGCAGGGAGTTGAAGATGCATTTGAAATTGTCCACGAGATAAATGAGCGGGTTCGGACTGGAATTTGGGTTGCGGATTGTTTCATATACAATAATTCAACTTGGCGTCTTAATTATTGTGTTGGTGGTGAGGTAACTACCATGTTTCATTTGGATCAGCCCATGTATTTGTTACTGTACATTGCAAGTCAGAGCCGAGTATTTTTTATTGACAAAGAGTTCAATGTGGTGGGGTACACATTGCCTCTTAGTTTGATAGAGTACAAGATGCTTGTTCTGCGTGGAGATATGGATAGGGTGAATGATATTCTTGACGGTGAACAAGAAGTGGACATTTCTATGATTGCAGATTTCTTCACCGGGCGACTCCAAAGAATCCAAAGGCGACTCCATTGATTGAAGATCTGGAATGACATCAGATAGTTGAATGAAGGCCATTGTGGCTCGGAGGTTTGCACCTCTTGATTTTTTTGCAATTACTAGTTTCCCACATCTAGTACCGACTATGTCAGAGTGGGGAGATTTTCTGCCTATCTTCCGAGACGAGAAAGAAGACATTCCCGCACATCACCTCATTAAGTTCCATGAGTGCATGGATCTGTTAAATCTACAGCACGAAGATGTTCGTGTATTCATTGGATGGTGATGCACGTGAATGGTATTTCTCGTTCCCTTCTTCCAGCATTTCATCGTTGAAGGATTTCCACACAGTATTTCATCAACACTGTAAAAGGTACTTTTCAGATGAGTTCTTATTGATAATTGTTGTGAGGAATATGAATTGCATTCTAAAGTTGAAGATCTAAATAGAGAAGAATATTTTCTTCACAATTTACATCATCTTTCAAATGATCTTCACTGTGATGTGCCTCCTCATAAACATGAATTAGAAAGGAGTAATGAAGAAGATGAGGGCTTTCCTATTACTTCTATTTCTGATTTTTATGAATCTAAAGAATTAGTTCTTTAGCTACACATGGAGATGATCAGCTTTTTGTTGGTCAAATGTTTGTTGAAATCAGTAAGGCTAGCCCACAGTTTCCAGATTTGCAGATCAAGGGAAGTTGCAGTAGTCATGAGGAACAGGATTTTCAGGTACTGTCGAATCTCCAGCTAGAGCATCAAGAAGATCCTCCTTCCCCTTATGAATATGTTGTTTCAAATTATGATACAGAACAAGGTGATATTTTTCCAAATCTGTTTCAAGATTTTATTGCTGGTACTTCTATACAAAAAGTTTCATCTTTGTCACTAGAATCTTATCTCGATGCTCCTATATTAGACCAATACAGTGATGAGGAAGAAGATTTTGAAATTTGTGAAGGCTTGTTGTCTACTAGAATTTAATCTAGTTCTACTTTTTACTAGAGAGATGATTAGAAATGTGTGCATGCTGTGGTTGATGCTAGTTATGAATTTGTTGATCAAAATTGCAGTGAAGATCAAAGTTCCAGTGATATATCTTGCAAAGGTATCATTGTTGGAGAAGGTGATCGGAAATTTTTTCATGATACATATTCTTAGACTCATCTTTCATTTGATCATTATCAAGACAGTGATGTAGAAGATCAAGAACATACCTTTTCTTTTCTTTCAAAAAATGTCAGCCGTGAAAGGCCAGCGTATCATCATGATGAATTCAAATTACAGAGATATGGTGAAGGGGAGCAGAAAGGTTCAGACCAGCAGTTCATCATGCATTTTTCTCTGACAGAGGTTGAACAGTCAACATTCAGCATTGACATAAGTGAAGGAAAAGATCAGTAGTATAAAGAGGTATTTCTTTGTGACAATTATGACCCTATTGCTGATTATTTGGAATCTATGAGTAGCATGAATGCCAAAACACTTTTGTCAGACAAAGATTGTTTCTGTTATCAACTGTATTTTTGCATGATATGGCTTCCATTATTTTCGGGTTAAAATCAAGAACAGGTTCAATAAATCAGTTTCCGACATGGCTTCATTGGAAGCATGAGTTCACTTGATTAAGAAGCAGTACAATGGTTAGAGTAGGAATAGATAGAAGAATAGGCTCACCATCGAGCATGAAGATTCTTTGTAGATTGTTAGTTTGCAGCAGAAGTTTGTTTTTCAGCTTTTTGTTACAGTTTGAATAAGTTGCAGAAGTTTGGGACAGATTTGAAATGATATTGACTGACTCCATAACCCAATGGACTAGGCACAACACAGAAGAATGTGAATGTTTGCAGAGATAAAGGTTGCAGGGTTTTCAGGTTAATGAACAAGCACAGGTCTGCTTATTCTTAGAGCCTCACAAGGAGGACTCTACCCCCAGACGGAGCCAGATATTGTCACCAGGTCTGCTCCAACAAATTTTCTATATCCTGGCAGCATCTAGGTAGTGAGGAATTCCAATCTTTTGAAGCCATCAAATATAAAAAAGTAGCGCTAGCAGTGCATAAGCTTGAATGCCATGCAATGTGGCAGCAACATAACCTTCATGCATTCTGCAGGTCCCATCGTATTTATGTCTCTGCATACTCTCCACCAAGTTCTCCAAAATCTGGATAGATTGAAGTAAAAATGCTAGAGCAGAGTGTGAGTGCTGAGTTCTTAATTTTGCAAAGATGTTTATGAAGGAAATCGCTAGTGTGGACAGAACAGGTTCAACATTTTTATTCTTTGTTTGATGTTGCCTTCCACATGGAACAGAAGCAGAGTATTTAGATGCCAGATGTATGCTTTACCAAATTATTCATCGAATTTTAATCCATATGTTAAAAGTCAAGAACATCATCGCCAACATTGCGCACAGGTGTCGAGTTTTGGTAAATGACAAAGGTTCATATGTGTTTTTACCAACGCACTCAAGCTCGTGAGAGGAACATCATGTACTCCAGTACAAAAGCGTTGAAGGTTCAAGACAGAAATATCAAAGGTTAAATTCAAACACTTATGCTCTGTCCAAGAATTCGTGAGAATGCCAAATTGCTAGTAAGAATATAATTCAATTCACAGTTGTGGAAGAGATCGCTCCGGTGTTAATATCATCATTTAGCTCGTCATATGCATAAAAATGAAAAGGAAAGCTGCAGGTTGAAATGACAGATAATGTTAAAGCAAAACTCTAATTCAATTGGTAGCCTTTGGAGACAGATTGCGGCAGGGAGTTGAAGATGCATTTGAACTTGTCCACGAGATAAATGAGTGGTTCATACTGAAATTTGGGTTGGGGATTGTTTCATATACAATAATTCAGCTTGGCGTCTTAATTATTGTGTTGGTGGTGAGGTAACTACCATGTTTCATTTGGATCGGCCCATGTTTTTGTTACGGTACATTGCAAGCCAGAGCCGAGTATTTTTTATTGACAAATAGTTCAATGTGGTGGGGTACACATTGCTTCTTAGTTTGATAGAGTACAAGACGCTTGTTCTGCGTGGAGATCTGGATAGGGTGAATGAGATTCTTCCCACAATCCCTAAGGAACAATTTAATAGCCTGGCTCATTTTCTGGAGTCTCGCGGTATGTTGGGTGAAGCATTTGAAGTGGCCCTGGACCCTGACTACAAATTTGATCTAACAATTCAACTTGGAAGGATTGAAGTAGCGAAGTCAATTTGCAGTAGAAGCACAAAGTGAATCGAAATGGAAACATTTAGGAGAACTAGCTATGTCTGCTGGAAAGTTAGACTTGGCAGAGGAATGTCTAAGCCATGGCAGATCCATTTGCATATGAAGCTACAGGGAAAGAGCATATGGAAGAAGTAGTTGAATTTACTTGCTGAATGGATCGTGCTGAGCGGATCTTTGAAGAGATCCAAGCCCACAACAAAATTTGGAAACGGATACAGAGCATCATGTGATCTTATCCAGAAGTTTCTATATGGATTCTCGGACCTTTTTTATAGATTGAGGTTTCTCCAAATGGCAAAAAGAAGAGATTGAATATGATCGAATTTTCCAGATTTGAAGACTGAGTTTTGCATTCGAGGACACATCACTTAGCAGTTACATATTTTTTAGGGTGATTGGTGCTGAGATGGCAGTCAAAAGTATCAGCTGGCAGATAATCAAATCCTTTCCAGATCGTTTGTGACTAAATTTAAAAGTTAGGTAGTAGCTTATTTTGGTATTTTTTCTCTTATAAATATGGTAATCTGTAATGAAGTAGGGAGAGAGTTCCAGCTGAGAGGGCTGAGGCAGAGTTGTGCTTGCATTATGTTTTTGTTGATAAGAAATAGTTGCTTTTTGAAATGATTGTGATCTGTGAGCCTTTCTGTTTTAATATATAAAGTACATGTTATCATCATTTTGTCTATGTATGGTCTTAATATTCCGTACCATGATTCTTTTGATCAATATGCAACTATTTTGTTTTAATGTTTTGAAAACAAAACCTGGATCATTATATTCACAAAGTCATGTTTCATAGCTATGTATTGTCAATATCCATGATAGTAGAACACTGATACATTCCCTGCAGTTAAAGCTTCTATCTTAGCTTGATCACTGTCTTCTTTACAACTATCATAGCTGTCTCTTCACCTACTGTTAAGATTTCTCTAAGCTTGGCTCTCTTGCAGTCGAGAGTTAACTTTAGTGATAACACAAGGGTTGCATACCATTATGTCGTCGAATGCGTCTTTTTACACTAAGTAAGGTCTATTGAAGTTGCATAAGTGTTGAGAGGGAGCGCAGTCTCTGTGGCGCTGTCCTGTTGGCGAAGAACCATTCCGCATCGTGCAGTCCTTGGAGGCGCGATAGCCTTAGTGTTCGTTGCGAAGAAGTAGAACTTTGTGCAGTCCAAAGTTCACAGCGCGAGTCCCATAGCGCGTTGCCCACCAATCTGTTTAAACACTCATCACCTGGTTGTGGAAACCTAATTCCTCATCCCCCCCATTGCTTCACCTCGAGTGAGACCTCAGTCTGTCCACATATTGTTGTCGAAAGGGCCCGTGAAAAGGGGTTTTGTTGGTTCCTCGAACCGCACAGAACCTGGGTCTTTATAGAAAATCTCAATAATAGTATAAGCAACCAACAAAATATTTTCAAGATTCTACATGAAGCCATTCTTGAAGTTGGGGAAAAAATGTGGTTCAAGTTGTCACAGATAGTACCTCAAATTGTGTGGGAGCAGGTAAGATGATAATCGATAAGTGCAAAACAATTTTTTGGACCCCTTGTGTTGCTCATTGCCTAGACTTGCTATTACATGATTTAGAAAAGTTTCCATGGATTAATGATGCAGTTCAAAAGGGAAAACAAATTTCCAACTTTATTTGTAACCATCACCTCACATTGAGTTTGTATAGGAGGCAAGCATCCAAAGAGTTGCTAAGGCCTTGTGATACTAGATTTGCCACATATTATATTTCTCTCAAAAGAGTGGTTGAGGAAAAGATAAGTGTGAGAGGTGTTATTTGCAGCAATCAATGGGAAAGCTCTCACCTTTCAAAAGAACCCAAAGCAAAGGAGTTGGAACAAGTCATCTTAGGCAATGCTTTTTGGGAAAGTGCTTTGAAGGTTTTAAAAGTATGTGAACCAATTGTTGACATGCTTCGGATGGTTGATAGCGACACTCCTTCTATGGGTTTTATTTATGAGGGCATGGACCGTTGTAAGGAATCCATTGCAAAATCCTTCAACGATGTGGAAAGTGAGTACTTGGAAATATGGGAAGTGATAGATAAAAGGTGGAAGATGTTGCATAGTCCTTTGCATGCAACAGCTTGTTATTTGTACCCCAAGTTGTTTGGGATAAAAAGAAATAATGATGTTGAAGTAATGAATGGCCTTTATGATGCAATTGAGCGGTTGGTTCCAAATTCAGAAGAAGCTAGCAGGCTTAGAGACCAACTTCGGGCATATAGTATGGAAGAAGGAACATTTGGAAGGAATTCTTCCATAGAGGATAGGATCAAAATTCCTCCAAGAAGATGGTGGCAGTTTTATGGAGCAGAGACACCTGAATTGCAACGTTTTGTAATTCGCGTTTTGAGCCAAGGATCTAGTGCCTCTCCTTGTGAAAGGAATTGGAGTAGCTTTAATCACATCCAAACCAAGAAAAGAAACAGGTTATTAACTTCAAGGTTGGAAGACTTGGTTTATGTGCGCAACAATTTGCAATTGGCCTTAAGCAGTTTGGCCAAAGATTCATCTAGCTCCTATCGTCCATGGTTTGAGCCTACTCCTAGTGTAGAAGAAGACCTTGGCATTGATGGTGACAATGATGATGAAATTCATGATGATTGAGTCCCATATATTGATGACTATGAGGATCACAATTATAGCGCCTTTACTACCCCATGTGCTCTTGATGATTTAGAGCTTTATGATGTTACTAGTAGGCCACAAGAATAGAAGTTTGATCATATTCTAAATTTTGTGAAACAATTTTAGGGCTGATAACTATTTACATTATGGATTTCCTTAAATTTTGAAACTTGAAGACTATTTATATTTCATTTTGCAATCTGCAATTTCATATTGCAAGTTATGTTTATAATTTGATCATGTGCAAGTGTTTATGGTATGGTATAAAATGTTTAGATCTAGATCTTGTTTTAAATTTTCTGATTTTCCAAGTATTTGAAAAATGACATAATAGACATCTTTTAAGTTTTGAATTTTGAAGAATATGTTATGCTTCTGTTTGCAATTTGGAATTCCATTGTATATTATAATTTTAAGAGTATTGATGATCGGATCTTATCATGATTAAGCAACTTTTCGATCTTTAAAGGTTCAATGTTTTATGTTATAATTCATAATATATATATATTATGAATTAAATAGCTATTTAATAATTCATTGCTATTTAAATATATATTTATAATTCATTGCTATTTAATTCATAATATATATATATTATGAATTATAACATAAAACATTGAACCTTTAAAGGTCAAAAAGTTGCTTAATCATGATAAGATCCGATCATCAATACTCTTAAAATTATAATATACAATGGAATTCCAAATTGCAAACAGAAGCATAACATATTCTTCAATATATATATATATATATACATATTTTTTTTTTTGAAAAATGTATATAGACGAACCTATGCCAAACCCCATCCGAACCTCATAGGAAAATTTGAACTTGAATCGAACTTGAAGGTCGCCGAACCGGATCCCGAACCTTGTGACATTGCTCCTTGGGTAGGTGGCTTTTTGCTAGGTCCCACACTTGGTATTTTTAATTCTTGGCCAAATCCATAGATCCATGCCATAGCATACCCCTATTACCATCTCATTTCATTTTTGACCTTGTGGACCCAACTTTGACCAATTTTCACTTTTTAAGGAGTGGGTCCCACTTGGCTAATTTTCATGGTACTAAGTCATCCTTAGATCTATTAATTGAACCTCATAAGTGGCCCTAGTCATTCATTGGTTGAAACATTTGTCATTCTTTAAGCCTCTTCAACCACATCTTAACCCTTGGGTCCACTTAACTTTCATAGATCTATCTCACCATTGATCTCCTTGCTTCATCATACACACTTCCCTATGAATCTTTGGGTTAGCTAGTATTCATTGATTGGCTAGGGTCTCCCCCTTGATCTTGATTAGTCTTGATCTAAAGTGAAGAGTGCCATGGTTAACATGACTCCCAGCTTGCATTGGGAACCATGGCATCTCTTGGGTCACCTCTTTATTTGTCCAACACCTCTACCATCCTGGATAGGATACCATTTAGGGACAACTACAAGTTGTGCAATAACATTTTTGGCGCCGTTTTCGGGGAGGTAGAGGATTACCTTAGGTGTCTGCGAGTATCCATGCGTAATTCATATCTTATCGCATCCGGTTTAATCTAGGTGGTTATCATTTCAATCCTTAATCTAAACATACCCATCTATTTGTCACTCATTTCTCCCTGCTATCCTAGCGACATATCTTTTGGTAGAAAAGAATTAAAATATTCTTGGCGACTCCACATAAGCGACTCCAATGGTGATTGATCCTATAATTATCTAGAACCCATGAATTTGTATTTAAGCTCCCGAGTTGTCTAATAATTGCCATCCATGGTTGCTTCTGAGCGGCCTAGGACTTTCGGTCGATTAAAAGTTTTTGACTTCTCCAAAATCGTTGGGTATCCTCATCTTATTCCTCATCAAGCCCGTGAGAGGTTGCCTAAATTCGATGGATGTTATGAAATCTCTGCTAAAAGACACCTTGTCATCTTTAGGGAAATTTTTAACGAATTATATATAACTAATGAGGATGTATGCATGAAACTATTGGCCTCATATTTCTAAGGAAGAGTTGAGCTCTAGTTCCTAAATTTAAAGACCAATAGCATTTATGGATATGAAATGTTTGAAAATAAATTCCTAGAAGAATGGGGAAATGAATACGACGATATATATTCTTCAAATCAAATCCAAAATCAAAACCTTCCCTTTTCCGATCCTATTACTGAATCAATTAATAATCAAATATCAAGTGAACTGTCAACATCCGGAGATGACCCCTCTTGCCAAATTTCTTTTGAGGATGAGTTTTCCACTTCTGAGTCAATAGAAAGTCAAATCCTTAATCATTGTATAAATCATGAGTTTTCAAATTTCTTTTTAGGTATCCCTAGTCCTGATCCTGAGGAAATTTCTGAGGATGAGCTTTCAGTCAGTAAGTCTATTGAATTTTCTCCCTTAGAGAAACTCATTAGTCGTTCTATCTTTAGTGATCATTCAATTCCTTATCACCTTATTGAAGAAGAAGAAAGTGTGGACATTGACCAAGATCCTTTAGTAGTGATTTCACATGATCATTGTGTAAATAATCAAAATATTATAAATAAGCTTGTTAATTTTCTCCCTCATCAATTAAATGAAAATGATCATTTATCCCCATATGAATTTAATGATGAATCAATAGAAGGTAAATCTCAAGATGAGGGTGAGATAATAAATCACACTAGATGCTCTAATCTTTGTTCTACTTCTTATAGTGAGTCTTTAAGTTTTCATTTTTCCATCCTTAGTCAAGATAGCTTTATCCAATTCTTAGAGTTAGAATCTTGTCCTCAGATTGTAAATATTAGACTTAATCAAAAGCTTGAAATCATTCCCAGAGTAAAGAGTGTTTCTTTGAAAGGCCTTTCCTTTTGTTAAATTACAAGGCCAAATTTTTCTATCCATCCGGGAGAATGTACATATTTTGAATCCACCCTCCCGTCCCATATTTTCAATCTTCTTTGGGTTGGTGGTCCCATATTTCAGACATTGAGTAGACCTTGTGCCAAGGCTGAGCCTTGAGAGCCTAGATTTGATGACCGATATGACCTTTTGTTCCATACAGTTTCAGTTCAGTGCCTAGATTTCCAGATGTTATTATTGCAACAGTTTTTTAGTTGATTCTAGATGATGATTATTGATATGCAGTGACATGACCATTAGACTTATGATTGTTATCATTGATTATTATCTTGTTGTTTTAGCCATCTTCATAGCATTGACTTAGTATATAACTCATGATGTGGAAGTATTATTTAATAAATAAAACTGAAATATCTTGGTTGCATTTAAATAATAAATTGGATGTATTACTTGCACTTAAAGGTTTGCTGACTATACTCATTGGTTTCATTACCCCCTACGAGCATGAACATGTTATTTCATGACATTTATGTCTGCTAGCTTAGGATTCATATTCACCTAACTCCATCCATCCATGATCTTCCCTATTTTGGATTTCACCCTGACTTGCCTTTTTTACTTTTTGATATGGAGGACTTCCCCTTTTCTACCGATGTGTTGGATTGCATCCATGCTTGTTTTGTATATCAGCTCTGAGTTGGTGACATAACTTGCCCATGGTGAGTTCGATTTTATGCCCAGATCATTCTAGTCGGTTTCCCCGATGTTTGGCTTAGCGTGGAATTTCCTCTAGTCACATGAGATGTTGTTGGCTAAAACTTAAAGCACTTGTGCTATTTATGGAAATTATTGGCAATCTCTTATGAAAGCCTATGAAATTAAAATTCTAGAATGTGTTTCTAAACACACAATGAATAAAGGCTAAAGCAATGAAATGCTAAAATACCCCATGAAGGGTATAGAAAGGTCTAAAAATCAATGGCTAAATAAATGTTGAATCTAAAGATTGTTGACCTCGTAAATGTAAATATGCCTTGGATGCAAGCTACTATTAGTTGTGCTTTTAAGCACATGTGAAATCCCAGAGGGGTCATATAGGCCAAAAATCCCATGGAATTTAAATTAATGATCCTAATGAACCTGTATCAACTTGATATAGACATGATGCCAAGGTTGAGTACACACTCTCTAAACAACTTGCCCATTTGTGAGGCACTGCCATTCCCTTTGTTTATCTTGTCCAACATAGTGTGTAGCTCCCCTCCTTCCCCATCCAAAGTATCTCTTAGTTGAATTGTTCAAGTCATCCCTTTGTCCTAACCTTGTTCTTAGCCTTCACCCTATCTTAGCAGTTAGACCATGTCCATTGGTGCGTAAGTCTTTAAAGTTTTGGTGCAAGTAAATTATAAATAACAATAAATATCTATGTATTAACTTCCACTTGATTGATTTTTATACTTTAAGTTAAGATGTGAATATGGTTAAAGGAACATGTCTTAGTCATTTGTTATGATCTAGCCCTAGGTTGTATTTTGACCTAGTCAAACATAGTTTGACCATTGTCATTCTCGGAATCCATGATGAGATGGACCACTTGTGCTTTATGATGTTGATTTATGGTCCCACATGCACCTATTGATGATTCCATATGTTGGACATATGCTCCAGGTGATGATTGATGCAGTTGGTCATTTTTATTATTATTTCCAGATCATCATATTTTACATTGTCCGGATATGGTGGACCCTACAAATGACCCTACATGTTATCATGAGGTGTATGAGTACTCCTATATAGTGGATTTGGGTCTCCTGAATCCATTGCCGCACTTATATTTAAGTTCCGGGCACTTATGGGCATGATACTAGCAGTTTTCCACCCGTTTACCAGTTTGGGCATGCTGGTGAGGCCTATCCAGCAAGAGCATTGGAGGCAAGTAGTTTCCTAGGACGCTACAGAGGAAGGGGGTGGTACAACCACTTGTTTTTACCATTATACCCCCCTTCTAGACAGCTTGGTACACTCAGTTTGACAACACAGGCACCCTGGGTAGCAGTTTTGGTCAGTTTCAGGGTTTTTCAGGAGGATTAAAAAATGGAACAAAAGGGTCATTGAGGAATTCGATTTGGGAAATTGGGGAAAGGTTTTGGCACTTGGTATGCTCATAGGTCATCCATGGTGTATCCCCCGTCTTCTAGATCAATTGGCATCAGTCAGTGGCGTCCACAGTGGCTACAGGAGGTATTTTACTGCATGTCTCTCTCAGATTATGGGGACAGGATTTGATCATTTATGTACTTGGACACATCATAGAGTCTTATTGTATATTATTATTCCATGGGGTCATGCTAGTGAAGGATATTAATGTCTCCTAGCCCGACCATGTGCTCCTAGTCACTTGTCCATGTCTTATATTGTGCCTCCCATGTTATCTAGCCACCCCCATGTATGAGGTCACCCTCCTAGAGTCTAATTAGTCATGACATCATCCCTTATTTAAGTGATCCATGTGTTATATTGTATTGGCTCATCTTAGCAATTTATTATATTGTTATATCTTTTGATCTCAACCACTAGTTTTCAAAAGTGGTTTAGGGTTTTGGTCTTCCTCTCTTATAAAAGAGAAGACCCCCTCATTGTAAATGCACCTTTTGGGCTCTAGAGAACTTGGAATAAAATACTATTTTTGGAGATCTACTTCTTGGCTTTGATTGGGTTTCTCTTGTACATGATCATGCATTTTTTCTTTTAGACATCCTTGCTTGTTACAGGTGGATTCGACATCAACACAGGGAGGCCAAATTGTTTTGAAGCTAGAGTGTGATTTGCTTAATGGGAATATTGTAGGGGTTTCTCACACCCCCCATGGGAAAAACGTCTTAATCTTGAGAAAGTTTTTCAATTGTGATTTTTCCATTGATTGCTTCTTTGATATGACATGCTTAGATCTCATTGATTTGTGGATCAAATCTAACATTTTGTAGTTTGATTTACAGGTTGAATGGGACATCTCTCCTCCTAGCACTTGGATGATTATGCTTGGATTTGCTTGGAGCTAGCTTGAAATTGTAACTAAGGGAAAGGATCATACATGTGCAAAGAGGCCGCAAGCATTTTGAGGTAAGATCTACAAGGTATGTATCCATTTCGCTTGTTCTCTATCCTATTGGTCATATAAACCCTAATAATGAAAACCCTCATTTTTCTTTTTTTAGATCTACTTGGATCTAGCTTGGATTTGGGTATAAAATTTAAAACCCACCTTAATAATAAACACGGCAATCCCGATCTACAATTTCGTAGTAACTGGCCCTCATTTGACCCATTTCCCAAGGCACATTAGCCTCTCCAAGGAAATTCGCACTCCCTTGAAGAGGTTAGTTTGGCTAGTTCCCAAACGTGTTTAGGTGAGATTTTTGTTGCATTGAATAGATATACCTTGAAAACCTACCCCTAGTGATTCACTTTTGTGATTTTCACCTTGTGGGCCCCATTCCTCGTTTTGAGGGTTGTGCCCCACTTGGGTCACTTTGTGATGCATTATATCTAGTGAGATCTAGCCATGGCATGCTCTTTATCTTGAAAACCCAGCTTGTTTTGCATCTTGACTATCCCTATCTACAATTTGGTGGACATCTGACTCCATTTCCCCCTCCATCGAAGGCACTAGTCATCCTTGAGTCAATTCACACTCCTTGGGTAGGTGGCTTTTTGCTAGGTCCCACACTTGGGTATTGCTAATTCTTGGCCAAATCCATAGATCCATGCCATAGCATACCCATAGTACCATCTCATTTCATTTTTGACCTTGTGGACCCAACTTTGACCAATTTCCACTTTTTAAGGAGTGGGTCCCACTTGGCTAATTTTCATGGTACTAAGTCATCCTTAGATCTATTAATTGAACCTCATAAGTGGCCCTAGTCATTCATTGGTTGAAATATTTGTCACTCCTTAAGCCTCTTCAACCACATCTTAACCCTTGGGTTGACTTAACTTTCATAGATCTAACTCACCATTGATATCCTTGCTTCATCATACACACTTCCCTAGGAATCTTTGGGTTAGCTAGTCTTCATTGATTGGCTAGGGTCTCCCCCTTGATCTTTATTAGTCTTGATCTAAAGTGAAGAGTGCCTCGATTGACGTGACGCCTAGCTTGCATTGGGGATCATGGCATCTATTGGGTCAGCTATTTAGTTGTCCAACACCTCTACCATCCTGGATAGGACAACTACATGTTGTGTGATAACATGATCATTTTGGGACTCAGTTTTTTCAGCTGGGTTGTTGGCAGGATAGTTGGGGAGATGGAGCTATCTCTAGAAGGGATGTTTATGATCATAGTTGCACAACAACAACAAGGTGGTTTCCTTTTGGATATTAGTTGGGGATCTTAAGAGTTACAGTACAAGGCATCTTTTTAGCAATAGACCCATATTTGAGAGACTATTTTGGATTTCATATGATGAGATTCTTAGTAGACTAGTTGTGGGGAGTTTGAGTGGTTGTAATATAGAGTCACTCTTCTTATTGGCATTGGTCAGGAGTTTTCCTATGTCAGTACCTTGCAGGACCATACATTGAGCAGAGTGTAGTTCACCTCCCTTCGATTGGGATGGAACCATGATATCGTTTTCAACCTTAGTACAGTTCAGATTGTGGGATGTAGAGTTGATGACTTGGTCCACTTGAAATTGCAGCCTTTTGAAAATTCATCACTAAGGAAGGAGGCATAAAAATCAATGAGCATAAGTTGGGGAAGAAGAAGATGTATTACCACTCCCATGTTTAAATGGATTGAGGACAAACAATCTTGGGTGGGGAGGACTGCAATGTCCCCAAATGTTTACTATGGACCACTCCATTACTAGGGAATTCAATGGTCTAAAGTCACTTGGACAAATTAAAGAAGAATAGTAAAGTAGTGAATTGGGGTCATGAGGCACTATGGAAAACCAATGTCCAAGGGAAAAAATTATGGAGCAAGGAATCATTCTCCCCTAAAAGTCAATTTTATTAATATTTTGAGATAATTTGGACAAGGAGGACGCATTAGTGGTGGAATGAGTTTAAATGTGTGGTGTAACCCCCATCCAAGGTGGAAGGAACCTATCATGGAGGAATATGATGGGTTGTAACTCCCTGGGCTAAAAATAACAAATGTATGACAACCTGTGACAACCTATGACATCTATGACAAATTATGACAAGAATCAGATCCTATGACACTTATTAAAACTTATGACAACCTATTACATGTTGCAAGTCCTAAATTTAGCCGAGGAGGGTGCTAGATGAGAAGGGTGGGCCCACATGCTTATGTAACTTCCCCAAAATCAAGCTAAGCCTCTCAAATTCGAATTTCCAAGGTAGATGGAGTTATTATCTGGACAAATAACATTAGAGAGGAATTAAATGAGTCCTGATGTGTCATTCTCTCATAAAACAACATTTATTAATATTGTATTGAATATTTGTGAGAGAATTCTAGAATGAGGGGGAAATGCTCCATGAAGATTTATAAAAGGGATGAAGACACATGTGAAAGGGATTTTGGTAATTTGGATTTTGGTATTGGAGAGACATTGAGATTCTCAAGCTTGGGAGATGTTCCCCTTGCATTTTTGAACTAGTTTCGGTGGTGAAAGATTCCACCCTAGCTAGTAGAGAGGAGGAGACAATCCATATCTCTTCATTGTGCTTCCTTGCAGTTGATTATTGAGGGGAGAAATCAATTTCATATTTCTCTACAGATATTTATTGCATTTTATATGTTCATATACAGTAGTGGGGTTGAATTCCTATCATTTGGAGTTTCTTTCTATTGATTTAGAGCTTGGAATGGTGTTGGTGGGATGAAATGGTGGTTCTGGTTTCGATACTTATGAGAATTTCTGGGATATGAGAACTATTCAATTGCATTCAAAGCATTATTTTCATTTGGAAACACTTTTTTTTCACTCAAAAAGGTTTCTGTATGCCCGAGACATCATCATTTTACTAAATCTACTCTATTGGGCATCTCTTCTAGTGGAGGGGCAAACCACTATTCTATCTCTGTATTTATTGGATTATGAGATTCTGTAAGAGCCATATATTTTTGTAATCAACATATTTAATTTATTCATACATTCATAATAAATACTTATAGAGCTTTTAATCATATGGTGTTCAATGTTCAAGTTTATGGGTGATTTATGTGCAAATATGCTAGTATGATTAAGCAATCTTAAGACAATGTGTATTAAACTTTCATATCAACTCCCTGAAGTCTGTTATTAAGTTATTTGTGTTGATTTGGTAGTTTCATGTTCTAAATGGAGCTGCTTGGGAATAATTGGGCTGATTAGGAAGTGTTTGGGTTAAGTGGAAAAACTAGTATTCCAATGTGGGGGAAATCGAGCTAGTTTCTCACTAGTCTTGAGAGGGTGTCTTTCATACTTATTTGGAAGTTATATGGAGTCTATTAGTGGGTAATATAGTTTTATTTGAGTCTATTTGATTCCATTAAATTGATATTGTGATAATTTGATTTGCTCTGGTAGTGTTTGGGAAGAGTTGGAAACCCTGTGTTCAGTGTGGCCAAAATCAAACTAGTGTTCCTAGTTTCCTTACAGGCTTCCAATTTTATATCAGATATGATTTGGGACACATATCAGTGGACTCTCCACTGATATTAACACCTTTAATGAACATCATAAATACACATACACTCCACTGTTGTTGAACGAGAACATCTCATAAGCCTTCATAAGCCACTATTGTTGAACGAGAACATCTCCTAATTTATGATTGGGCACA
This sequence comes from Larix kaempferi, assembly GCA_027924585.1. Lineage (NCBI taxonomy): Eukaryota > Viridiplantae > Streptophyta > Pinopsida > Pinales > Pinaceae > Larix > Larix kaempferi. The sequence continues at coordinate 822,107 of BSBM01001421.1, read as the reverse complement.
TCTCCACCTAACCCCAACAATTTATGTTCCAACAATCCCCCTTAATCCAAAAAGGGGTGTATAGGATTCCAAGCAGATACTTGAAATCTGAAAGTGGACAACTACCAAAGGATGAACATCTCCAACTTGACAATCCAAATTTTCCAAGTAAGCTAGCATAAGCTAACATCTTCTGTTAATATATAAATGCTATATGAATTGGTGGTTTTTGAATGACCACAAAAAAAAAATACTAGTATAAAAAAAAAATTTGATGTCTTCTACTAAGTGGGTGATTTTAGGTCAACCAAAAACTTTGGAACTTGGCGATACATTTGGTTCTCGCTCAGTGGTTCTATCTGGAACTTGGGCCTAGGTATCAATGGTTCCTTCTGGAAAGTGGTGGTTTAAGGACCAACACAAACTGATGTCTACCAGAAGAAACGGGAGGCTGATGTCTTCTACTAAATGGGTGGTTTTAGGCTGACCAAAAACCAAATCATGCTCAGTGTAATCTGGCTCTAACTCTGGCCCTAGCTGTAGCTCTGACTCTGGCTAGGTGGCTCTAGATCGAGGCTCTAGAAACTAGCACAATATTTTGGCTATGGATCTATCTCCTATTCATGCTTACTTGTTCCATCTCGCTTGTTTATGATGGTCCGTCATCCCCCCCCATCACGAACAAAGTGAGGAGTAGAAAATATCATAGTGGTTATGAGTGTGAAGACTAGACACATAATACCACGATCTAATGAATGCTTTGAACCATGGCTCTCTTTTTGTCTTCTGGTTGTGGCTCAAGATTTCTTGTTTGGGAAGTGAAGAAGGTTGTGACTACTTGTTGTCAGGATGATCGGTATTCGAAACTTGAATCCTAACTATTGATTCATGATGTCCCCTCCTATCAGTTACAAGATTAAAAGTAGGAAAATTTTCTGCTGCAAATTTTGTCGGAACTCGAGACTAAGTTTTGTGATATGAATGATATATATTCTTGTTTTTTTTTACCATTGCTAAGAAACGATCCACCCAAAGTGAATCTTCAATCTTGCAGGTTTCTTCAGCGTCGAACATACATCTGAAGAATGGTTATGCTTCCCACAATGTTGACAAGGATGGAGATCAAAGCACTTCTCTTTTATGTGCCAATCCATTGACAATGTTTGCATTGATGTTCAACTGGAGAAGGTGAAGAGGGATCATCTAGGAGCAATCCAGAACTTTGAAATCAGATTGGTCTAGAATAATCTCGAATATAAAAGGTCACTTCCTTATCCTCTATGATACTTATTTTGTTTTATTGATCTTGAGTTCTTCCCATGGTCCAATGATGGGATTGGAAAGTTGATCATGAGGGGATTCATATTTTGTCATTATTTCACTGTCTTGGTCATGCGACAATTGATAGGAATCATCATCATATTCAAAAAGAGGGTTGTCTTGAACAAGAACTAGTTCAAAATGTTGATTCCTTTGTTGTATATCCTCATGCGAGAGAATGTCCACTTTGGATTTCAAATACTACAAATGAGTTATAATAGTTTGGAGATATGCTTTACAGATCATGATTGAATCGTTATCAACAGTAAGTATTAGAGTGGTAAGTAACTCTAATATTTCTTCAATCTAAGCATTTAAATATTGTTAAAAAACATAAAGGGTTTCTTGCAACTCCACCTTTTTACAAACAAACTCAACAATTGAAGTATTTGACTTAGAGAATGGAGGGGTGTCAGATACAACCGAGAATGCACCCGATTAGTTCAGTTCAACTAGTAAACTCACAAAAATGTCTGTTTGCATATTACACAAAATGTTGCTTATGAAAATGAATGGTTTACCTCAGATTTTTTGGATGATTGTTGTGATGTATGGTCATAGCTTGCTTCGTCTTTATGGACAACTTCCAAATATTTTCTTAATGCTTGAAGGAACCTTTATGTCAATGCTAGTGGTCCAATAAACACACTGTGGGCGCGCTTACTTACATGCTTGCAGGATTATAAATATTAATTGCTTTAACAATTATGAATTTAGTAAAGGCAGGAGCGTATTTAGATAATAATAAGAAGTTAAGCAATGGAAGCAGATCCAATTGAAGGGGAACTTTTCCTCTCTAATAAACTTTTTTATGGGGTGGGAGTTAGGGGAATGAGGATGGATCTCTACCTACAGCCTCACTTATAGCAGCATATAAAGGTCAAGTTATGCAATACTTTGAATGGCTCTTCCCCAGTTTCTAGTTTAAATGATGGCTATCAATCATTGTTGGAATGTTGGAGTTGATCCAACAAATTGGATTTTGGACTTGCTATGGTTCCAAGGCCATGACTCAATGTATTCTACAACACTTTCCGCTAACACTGCAAATGCATTGCAATCTATGTAATTAACCAATGCAATAACTATATGGAGAAACTATAATATGTATAGGTAGCACAATTATAGAGAAAACAATGCATCCATCCTTTGGAAAAAAAGTTTGGAATTGTATCAAGTTGTTTTACAAAATCATATGATATGAATTTGAAAGCTTACAGAAAACATGTCAATATATATAATTGTTCAACTATAATGTGTACCCTTGATCCCTATTGAAGAGAACCCACAGATCCTTATACAAGAGTGTCAAGGTCGCCCGTTAAGCCCCTGCAAAATCGAATTTCTAGGAGCCTCAACTATCAATACTTGGAAAACCTATGGAAGTATTTAGCTCATAATATTATAGTTATTATTGTTGGACCTGCATGTTCAATGTTGAAGAATGTCTATGGACCTGCATGGACCGAAACTGTTGGAATACTCACAGACAGGCAAAAACAATTCGCAAACAGGAAAATAATGACTTCATGTTCCTTTAACCACTGGTAGAGAATGGATCCTCTTGCTCTCTTATGATAATATCGATGAGCTTTGAGGGAACTTCGAGCTCCACAAATATCCATGATAGTAGAAATTAGAGTTTTCACGAAATAGACAGAAGATAATATGCAACAACACCTTCACCCAGCCTTTGATCATTGTACGTAGGTTAAGATTGAGCTCTCTTTGCAAGTCACGATGTACCACGGTTTCCTTGTAGCTCCACGCATCTTCTTCCTATCTTCATGCTAGGTCGCAATCTTTCTCTGATGCTTCATTCATGTCGCAACTCTAGTAGTCCAGATGACGGACTGGTGTAAATTTCCTTCCTTGAAAATTTTGCTAATCTCTCTTATCATTTCGTTTACAGTTTACAATATAAGGCAGATCGTGGGGAGTCTAAGGTGTGAAGCATAGTAGTATAGTACGAATATGATTCAATATAGAAAAAATACGTAATAAAAAAATCCAATACGGATAAAATAGGAAAGTAGAATTCTTATAAATAATAATTTTAATCAAATATATAAACCAAATTAACATAAATGTACTTTAAAAACCATTAGTTTTTATAAGAAAGTAATAAATTGAATGTTATTTATATTTTATAGTTATTAAATAATTAAAATTTGGTTTTTTAAAATTGGATTTTAAAATTTATGTTTTCATTAGTAAGAATCTATATCTGTATCATAACTATACCGAATATTCGAGGAATTCGAATTGCTCTGAATTTCCGTACCGGAAATGTCAATACGGTCGAATTATGCTACTATGGTGTGAAGGCTACTATAACATATTTCAAGACCCCTCCTTCATCTATTGCTTCCCTTGTAGATCTATGGAGATATTTTGATATAATTGTTGCATCTTTGGTGAGCCAACATAAGAACATTGGTCTACCTGAGTGAGGTTTCTCCATGACTTGCACATATGGATTCTTCTGATACCCTATTCCTAGTCTCAAGAAACAAATATCAATATCTAAATCTAAAGGAATTATTGGAAATGATCTTCTGGGCTATTTACAATTTCTTATTTTAGTGAATAGGTAACTATTTTCGCAACAAAGACACGTTGAATAATCTTTCAGGATTTCATTGTAATTAACATTGCAGTTATAGTATGGGTATTTGATGATGATGAATCATTTTTTGCATTAAAAACAACAATTTTATCAATTCAAAATTGCAAATTTGTCAAAGATTGCATGGCCTTATTCTGGTGATGACAAGTAAAAATAAAATCAAATTCATAAAATGTTTCGTCTTCTTCCTTTAAAAACATTTTAAATATTTGCAAAATCAAATTTTGAGGGGAATGAAAAACATTAGAGTGGGGATTAATATACTTTTCTCTACAAGTGTTTAGAATTATGCTTTTGTTTGGGAGTTGAAACTACCCCATTGTAGCCTCCCTTTCACACACATCCATAGGGTCACGGTCCCTAGTTTATATATCTTCATTATAATGGGTCTTAATTTTTCACTTCTCATAATCTTCCAAGCCATGTAATGGAAGATTATTTCATTTATAAGTAGTTACTTGCATAGTAGGCTTAGTCGAGTAACACCCAAATTTTATACCTCTTAAACCTTTTACATTACATGATATGATTGATTGATGAACACTTAATACTCATGGTGGATTTATAAACTACTTTATTAACAACAGGATATACTTTTTATACCTTGTATTTGTATAGGCTACCTCTTCTTCCCCTGGTGTACACATTGCACCCACCATTGAACCATGTAACCAAGACCCTACAAAATATATCTATTTGACTTGCTCATTACAAGATTGAAAGCTAAGGTGCAACAATCTCACCTCACATTTCTCTTACATTTACCTAAGCACCACGAGATGCGTACCTCTCATGAAATCATGAATTTACCCTATTCAGAACAATTATTATTATAAACCCTCTTTTATTTAAATTTTATGGATTACTATTGGAGAAGAAGATTCAATCTCGTGGCTTTAAAGTCATGATCAGAGAGTTAAGGGAGAGGTTAGTTTTTGAAGTTATCATTTGAATTTAAACCACATTAGCTATTAAAGATTGTGAGAATAAGAATGTTAATCTCCTTTGTTGTTATATTTCATTAACTTTATAAAAAAAATTGACATGGTCCTTATAAGATAACCACTAGAAGATGCTAGAAGATATTGGGTCCCTTTTGGGTTGGAGTTGAAGTAATAAGATTGTATGAGAGGTTCATTACCAAGTTTAGAAATAACAAGAAATGGTAAGAGAAAATCTATTATAATATAGAGGTGAAGCAAAGTTGTTTTTTATTGGGTCCTACGATTTCAAGCAATTATGTCAATAAGTAGAGGATTATATAGAGGCAACACGCTATGCAAACATGACCTTGTGTTAGAATTTTGATACTTCTAGGATGGTTATGTTAGATCTTCAAACAATTTATATATATTATCACAATAACCATATGCAATAGGGTCACTAAAAGATAGACAAGCACAACATACTAAAGAGACAAAGATTTACCCTGGGAAAACCCTCTCATGGGAAAAACCAAGCAAAACTTCTTCAATATAGATTCATCACAAGTACAATGTCAAACTAGTACAACGAAGAGCTAAAACTCTTCCAAAAATATCTCGAGAATATATAAAATAAAACCCAAAGATAAGAAGTCTTCACAATGCAACTACTCTTCTTCTCCAACGAACTTGTCTTTCTCTCTCTTTTCATGCAAACTTGCTTGAGTGAGTGACATACAAAATGAGCTAGGTGCTACTCTACTTATACTAGTCACAAACTGGCCTTTTTACTTAATTGGGCTGACTTAACTTCCCTAACTGGGCCGAGTTGACTAGGGTAGTTCTTCCCATTGTTTGTGGCAGTTTACCCACTGACTTATGTGGGGTCGACTTGTCTATTTTACTTGATTTTTTTTAGTGTTTTACATGATCAATACAATATGAATATTTCTCGAAGGAAATACAATAATAATATCTTCCAAAGTTACATTCTTCAATACTCCCTCTTAACAAGGAAGGTATTGACTTCCAGTGCTATCATCATCATCACTATCATTGTTGCTGCAACTCTGTACATGGACCATTGACTTGTAACATCTCTCTTGAATCTATACATCACTAGAAGTTTTGAACGAGCAACCCAAGAGCGTATATTGCATCGCACACAACGACCACCTAGGTTACCTCACCACATGCCTAGATCATCTTGCGAGTGTATCCTAGGAAACTCAATTACGTCACACACAGTGACTACCCGCTACCACATCACATATCATCATCGGGACAACACAACTCTATGAGTGTATCCTAGGAGACTCAATTACGTCACACACCTAGTGACTACCTGCTACCATGTCACCTCATGTGGAGAACATCCTAGGTACAAAACTTGCATCTTCGCACATGTGTGTTGTCTAACATAGCACAACACTCAGGAGACTCGATTACGCCACACAAAATAACTACCTACTGCATCCTCGTAGGTGAAGTCTAGGAGACTCAATTACGTGACCAGAGTGACTACCCATTACATCCTCATGAGTGTAGTCCAGGAGACTCAATTATGTCACCGAAGTGACTACCCACTACAACATCACCTTAAGTGGAGACATGCCCAAGAGCTCAATTACATTACTACATGAATACCTACGTTTCACATGTGTTATGTTACTCATTCCTCCCTCTTTCAAGGAACCTCGATCTAGACCACTCCAAGCTTGTCCCTGAAGTACTCAAACTTCACTCTTGACAGAGGCTTGGTCAACACATCGGCTATTTCTTACTTTGTCGCTATATACTGGAGCCTCATTGCTCCTCTCTGCACCATATCCATGATATAGTGATACCTGATCTCGATGTGCTTCAACTTGTCATGAAACACCGGGTTCTCAGGAAACTTCACACAACTATGGTTGTCATAGAGAATACAAGTCGCCTCTAACCCGTTATTAAACAAACCTGTCAGTAACTTCTGAAGCCATACTGCCTCGCAACTTGTCGAACAAGCTTCCATATACTCTACTTCGGTTGTACTAAGTGCCACACTCGTCTGATTCTTACTGAACCATGATATCATACCTGATCCCAAATTGAAGCAACACCCTAATGTGATCTTTCTATCTGTGACACTACCGACCCAATCCACATCAACATAACATTGCAGGTTAATCTTATGATCTAACGCATATTTGAGGCCATAATCAATCGTACCCCTTAGGTACCTCATCACATGCTTTGCCGCAATTAGGTGAACATGTCTCGGCTCTACCATGTATTGAATTAGTGTGTTCACCACAAAGCATATATTCGGCCTCGTGTTCATTAAGTACATCAACGAACCAATCATCTTCCTGTATACTGTGGCATCCACCATCTCTGAAGAAGTTTCACACAACAACTTCAGATTCGATGCCATTGGTGTGGCCATGGCCTTGTAATACATCATCCCGAATCTCTTCAAGATCTCTACCACATATTTTCCTTGACTTGGGAAAAGTTCTTCCGGATTCTTCCACACCACATCCTGGATGCATGTTCAAACTGTACAAGGCCTTCTTCAATTTGCACACATGTGTATTCCTGTCATGTGTGTCAAATCCTAGTGCCTGGTTGCTCCACATACACTTCTTCTTCTACTACGTCATTCAGGAATGCGGTTTGCACGTCCATCTGGTGTACCTTCCATGACGATCGCAAATATAGCTCTAATCAAAGTGTATCTTGCTACAAGAGCACACGTCTTGTCATAATTGTCTCCCTCTTTCTGAGAGAACCAATGAACCTTGCCTTGTACTTTTGTAGTATGCTTGAATTTGTAAATCTTCTTGAAGTTCATTGTTGAACAGTCTTAGATCATCCTTCTCTTTTAGATCATAGCACATGATCTTTCCTACAAGTCAAATTCAATCATATGATTAACAACATTCCATGTAATGACAACTTCTTGTGTATAATGCACACAGTCATGTAATCAATGCATCTTAGCCAATGCTTCAACACAACACTTTTCCATATCCTGTATACACATGGTAACTATCTAGATGCCTTCCATCTCTACCAAAACATACTATTAAGAGCGTGCACTTCTCTCCATGTTAACAAAGAGGTTTCATCATAGACTAGCTCCATCAAGGGCTCATGGGATGTTGTGCAGGACTATAGGCCACTTACCCCTAACATGCACTACATGAGCCTACTAATAGTCAATCTTAGTCATATATAAGTGCATAAAAAAAACCGTAAAACAGATCTACATGTAACTATTATGAGCAATATCCTAGCCATATCAATGCATTTACTATAACATGCATAATACACTTCTTGATTCTAGGAATACAAATATGCATGAACATTATCATTTAAACACTTAAAGGATAACTCAAATGACATTTTAAATACGTATCTTTCATGTGTTTTGTAGGCTCCCTCTTAGTTTCTGCCTCCTTGTAGAAGTCAGTAGAGTTTATGGAATTGTACTCTGCTCCTTGATCTTCTTCTTCGTCTAGACTGGAACTTTATGAAGTCTTCATCCTTGGTCCTCATGAACTGGATTCAAGATCTCCTTTTGCTTGGAAACAGATTCTTTACAGATTCTTTACATCATGTTTTGTCTAGATCTCGGATAGATTTTATATATATATATATATATATATATATATATGCAAGCCTTCTGTGCCATGAACCAATGCTTGATCTAATTGGCCATCAACTTGTACAAGCCTCCCTCTTGCTTTCTAGTATCATCGAAAGTTCAATACATATTCTTCATCACTTGAGGAATCTTCCCTTGTTTTCTTCTCAGCTGGTTCAACATCTTCTGCAGCATGAGCATGATACCTCTTATTTTTTCCTTTCTTGTTGTGATCTTTTCTTTTGGGGCAATCTCTTGCAAGATGTCCCTTTTCAGCACAATTGGAATCTTCTAGGATACTTGTGAGAGTGTTCTTCTTTCTTGCCCTCTTCCTTCTTTGTATGAGGTGCTTAGGCTTAATTATCTTCTTCACCCATCTTCTCTTCTTTGGCTTCAATTCGGGCTTCTCCCTGAGCACAAGTTTCCCAAATCCCACTAAATCTGATGAGCTTCCTTCTATAACATATTCCTTGAATGAATGATTCCCATGATCTTGGGAGACCATTCAATGTAGTCATCCCCAATTATGCAGTTTCAACATGATCTCCAATAGCTTCTAGTTGTTCTTTGATCCGAGAGACCCTTGTGAAATAAGATTGAATACTTTCTGAGCTCTGCATCTTCTGATCCATAATCGAGGGACTTATGCCCACTCAATTCACCAACACAGATGCTTATGAAGATAATTATTTCTACTTTTTCTTTGTCAAGGCTGAGATGATGCTTGGTTCATTTGCTACATGAACTTAGATGTTGTGAATCCAAGCCTTCTAATCTCAATTACATGAGAAGTCTATCATCAAATTTGTTCATCAACAAGCACAAACACAATATATTTATTTTTATTTACTGCTACATGAAAATAGCAATACTATGATGTACTAAACACCCAACCAAAAAAGAAAATGTTCTCAGTCAAATGGAATTTCCCAACCGTGTTTGAAGGTACCCCAACACTATTAAAATATACAGATATTGATAAATAACATCCCAAGCACTTCTAAGTTTTCCCAACAATGATAAAAAACGTCCCAAGCACTTGTAGATTTGTTAGGAAATGATAAAAACGCCCCAGCAATGATAAAAACGCCCTGGGTGCTTCTAAATTCGTCCAACTTTAATTAAAACCACCCCAGGCACTTGTGTATTCAACAAGCAATGATAAGTCTGGCACTTCAAAATTCACCCAACAATTTATAAAAACGGGCAGGCACTTCCTAATTCATTCAACAGTGGTAAAAAACACCCTAGGCACATTTATATTCATCCAACAATAACGAAAAACGCCCCAGGCATATTTATATTCATCCAACACTAGTAAAAAAACGCATCAAGCATATTTAAATTCAACAAGCTTGTGAAAAAAAAGGCCCGACAATGGATTATGTATAAAAAAATCAATTTAGAAACTACCTAAATAAATACAACTCTTAGATGAGAGCCATTGATCTTAGAATTCATGTTGGGATGGACGATGGTAGTTTAAGAACTGTTGGCATTAATATTTAGCAAGATAAATTGAAAAACATGAAAGACAACCTCACTTAATAGTTGTGAATGATTTTTTAAACCATCCCATGAACCAGAGAAGCATTAAAACATAGATAAACTCACATTAGAACACTAGAAACAATTAATAAAATGAACCAGAGAAATTAATCAAGCATATAATGGACACTGCAAATTTACCCTAGAAACCCAAATGGGAAAACCAACTTTAACTGGTTCCTTATTATATCCTGGAAATCTCTAGTTACAAGGCTGCTTATCCTCTTCTCTTCTCAACCAAAAGCCATTTCTCAGTGAAAATGAATGAACAAATAGGGAGAGCTTGGGTCATGGGAAGGCCAATAGGCTTCACCTTTCGTTTCCCATCCCCCATTTATTTCTCCTATTTCATTTTTATTTTCACATTTATTTAATCTTTTTTTTCTTGCCTTCTTTACATTATTGTTTGCCTTGTATTTTCTTTTATCTATTGTATCACATTTAATCATTGTCATATTATATTGCTAGTAGAAGTATTACAATCATTCATGAGTTTGGATCCATTTCGGATCATCTTCACACCCTTGAGTTGAGTTCTCAAGGTCATCTTTCTATTGATGTTCTTCCCTTCAAATAATCTCTTCAGTGCATCGAACATCTCTTTAGGATTCTTCAAATATTAGATTTGGGGGATCAAGAGATCCTTAATGGAGTCTACAATAATCCTCTTGGCCTTAACCAAGTTCTTCTTGTGTTTAGCTTTGTCTTCATCGCCCTCTGGCTCCGCAACATCTTCTTTGACATAGTTGTCCAACTCATTCTCTTCTAGAATGAGCATCACTCTATACTTCCAGGCACATAAGTTATTTGCTCCTTCAAGCTTATCCTCAAGCTTGGTGTTGTCTATCATTTTGATAGAATGATAACCTCAAATGGAAATAAAGATAGTATGACTTACCAATTGATATGCTTCAATTAAGTGCTTGCTTCAATGTCTTCTAAGATCTGGCTTCTGGATGACCTAGGTTTTGTCAGAGAAACCTTAATTTTCAACTTTGGATTCTTGAAAAACTGAATGGAGAGAGAGATGTGCCTCCCTAAGGTGAGTTGAACAAAGGTCCTTTTCTTCCAAATCCGTGGACAAAACTGCCAAAAACTTGATGCCCTTGTTTTCCCGAGCAGTAGTCACAGGGCCAAAAATGAAAATTGTCTAATATGAGTTATGCCTCCACATAAAGATGCGCCTTCGTAGGGCGAGTTGCTTTGACCTCCTTTTCAAGACAAACTATGGATAAAAGCTTCAAGAATGAGAAACCCTAGTTTTCACTTCTAGCAGTTTCTACTACACAAGGTCTTCATTTAGGCTAGCTCTGAAACCATGTTAGAATTTTGATACTTCTAGGATGGTTATGTTAGATCTTCAAACAATTTATATATATTATCACAATAACCATATGCAATAGGATCACTGAAAAATAGACAAGCACATCATACAAAAGAGACACAAAGGTTTACCCTGGGAAAACCCTCTCGCGAGAAAAACCCAGCAAAACTTCTTCAGTATAGATTCATCACAAGTACAATGTCAAACTAGTACAATGAAGAGCTAAAAATATTCCACAAATATCCCAAGAATACATAATATAGAAAACCAAAGATAAGAAGTCTTCACAATGCAACTACTCTTCTTCTCCAGCGAACTTGCCTTTCTCTCTCTTGTCATTCGAACTTGCTTGAGTGAGAGACATACAAAATGAGCTAGACGCCACTCTATTGGCCGACTTAACTTCCCTAACTGGGCCGACTTGACTGGGGTAGTTTTTCCCATTGTTTACGGAAGACTGCGCATTGTTTGGGGCAGCTTACCCACATACTGTTGTGGGGTCCACTTGTCTATTTTACTTGATTTCTTTTAGGGTTTTACATGATCAATTACAATATGAATATTTCCCGAAGGAAATACAATAATAATACAATAAGAGTATCTTGCTAAGTTACATTCTTCAACACCCTGGAAAGATTCATCCTCCTTTTATATGCAAGTGATATTGTCATTTTAGCAAGAAGCCCGTTTGACCTTGATAAGTCTTTTAAAATTATCAAAGATTTTAGTCCTAACTCTAATATTTTTTATAAATATCGATAAAACAAATGTAATGGCCATTAAATTGAAACAAATCACATAATGTTATGTTTTTTATGATAATAACAACCTTGAAGAAGTCAATTTCTATAAGAATCTTGGAAATGATTTTCATCGCAAGCTAAATTGCAACTATAATGTTTATGAAAAATTAATCAATGGAGGTTGGAACGTTTATTTTGATCTTGAGAACAACTGTAAAGCTTTAGAATTTTGGTTTTACGAAAAAAGGAAAATCTTCTTCAATACACTTGCTATCCTTGTGATTCTTTATGGCTACGAGGTTTCAATTGTAGTATTTTTAGGGAAACTTGGATGAAACTTAATTCATCATATCTAAAATCATTTTATAATAAATAACCTTAATATTAGAGGTAGTACAACTTATCCAATCCTACTATTAGAAGTTGGGCTTCAACCTATTGAGAGAAAGTTTGTGATGAGAGTGCTTAATGTACACAGACAATCTAATTGACATGTTTAAGAAAGAGAAACTTCATATCATTGCTTTGAGAGATGCAATTTATTGGTTGAGTAATAGTGGAGGGGGTGACCTTCAAGATATTGTCAAAAGCATGATCATGACTAAGTTTAAAGTGAAATTGTGTAGTGATAAGGGGACTAAGATTAAGAGAAAGTTGATTTACTAATTGCAAAGTTGCGAAAAAAATATCTTGAGTTTCATAGTGAACTAAGATGTTGCTAAAGACCTAAAACATTTTGGAAGAAAGAATATGTGAAATCTATTAATATTGTCAAAATAATGGTAATGATTAAGTTTAAAATGAAATTGTGTGGTGATAAGGGGACTAAAATTAAGAGAAAGTTGACTTACTAATTGCAAAGATAAGAAGAAATGATCATGAGTTTCATAGTGAACTAGGGTGTTCGAGAAGACCTAAAACATTTTTGAAGGAAGAATATGTGAAATCTATGAAACAAATAAAGAAGAGGATGAAAAATACTTTAGCTTGGAATTCCTTACTGTCATGTCCCAAATTTGGTATTGGGTCAAAATGGCCTAATCACATTGGCCCTATTCATTAGAGTTTGTCAAATTGATGCTAAAGGTCAAATAATTGCCAAGGAGGAAAATTACTAGTTTCCTAGGTTTGGGGTGGAAGCTTTGGGATTTGGAATAATGGGGATAATAAATGATGTTTGAACATTAGAATGGCATAAATATTTAATAAAGGAGATAAATAAATATATACAAGTGAAAATCAAAGTGGCATTTCATCATGAAGACACATGGAGGAAGTGGGACCCACATATGGCTAGATTTCCCCAATACACTTGGCATCATTCTCTCACCAATTCGAATTCAAGGTGAATGGTAACATACTTGGGGGAGTCCAAAAGGTATTATTCATTGCATTACTCATCCAAGGTCGAAATATAGAGTAAGAGTAACTCCCATGGAAGAGGAAGAGGCAATTTGGAGCTATGAGACACTTGGGCTAGATTCCCTAGCTCTATGACAACAATGATGAAGATGCTATGACACCTATGACACAAATCAGACCTGAAGGATGACATATGACATATATGACATGTCAGGGCTAAAAATAGACTCCAAGAGGGCGCTCAAGGGTGTTAGGGCAGCTAAGATGCTTCCACATGTGATTTGGTGGAAGTGGGAGACTAGGAATTGTTGTACAAGTGGCGTTCTTTGGAATCTCTTCCCAACTTGAGTTGGCATGAGTCTCTTGGAAGGAATTCGACCCATGGAGGACATTAGAAGTTTATAAATTTCAATAACAAAGAATGAAACCAGCTTTTGATCATTTGTAGAATTTGCAATTGCATTTGTGAAGAGGGAGAGCTAGTGGATGACTAGTTTCTTGCCTTAGCCAATTTCGAGGGTGAAAGATTCCCATCCAAGTTGGAAATTGGAAAGGCCATTCAGACATTTCATTTGGAGCTTTAATGGAGTCTTTATTTGCAGGTGTAAGCTACAGGGAATCTCATGGTTTCTTCTATTGCAGCTCGCTCCTTCAACCATTTCCAGTTTTGATGGCATATTCTTGATCCTTGAGGGAGGGCGTTTTTGGTGAGCTATTGTACTCTTTGGGGGAGCTTCTAATGCCCCATTTCTTTTGTAATATGAAGTAAATACTCTTTTCTTCATCTCCAAAAAGTTTCAGGTCGAAATTCCAAGTAGAAATGTATAAATCTCATTTTTAATAGAAGAACAATGCCATTTCCCCACTACCTTGTTGTGAACCAATGTATTGATGATGATTTCGAATGAATGGATGATTATATGATATATTTGTGATAAATATACTGCCATGGATGTCTTCTACAAGTTTCATGTACTGTACTTTAGCATTTGAAGCATTTTTACTCAGTTTAGTTCTATTGGGAGGTGAAATAGTGCCATTTCCCCAAGGGTCGAATTGGGGATTTTTGCAGTTGAATGGGAGAGGGTGAGAACAGTTTTAATAATCCATTAATGGTGCATATGAGACTTTAATAAAATAATTAACACATTACATACCTCTGTTCATAAATTTGAGTGGGTTTGGAGGCATTTGGGAAGCCATTTTCAGTACTTACCCCAGGGGGATTTGAACCCCAAATCACTAGTAAAATTGCATAATTGGTCCAGAATATTAAGAGAGTTTGCAGAGGTCTTTTGGTGGACATATTTCATCCATAAACATCATATTCAAGTTCTAATATCATTCATACACCTTCCTTGAAGATTTGAAGGCATTTGGAGTCAATTTGAGACCTAGAGGCCAATACTAGTCAAAGGAAAATCACTAGTAAAGTTACCTACATTGATCAGAATTGAAAGAGGATTTGCAGAAGTATTTTAAAGGTCCAAAGGCATCCATGAAACACATATTTATGTTCTAATATCATTCATATACCTTCTCAGAAGATTTGGCATCATTTGGGGCAAATTTGGGACCTAGAGATCCAAACTAGTCAAAGGTCGAACTAGGGAAAAAAAGTAGAAAATTGCAATTTTAATAAAATTCCTAACAAGGGACATTACAGTGGTATCAGAGCATGGTCCTTGCACCTGTGTATTAGGTACATACATTCAAGAATAATTGGCAGCCATGTCTTACTATTATGATGAATCCTATGAGTACAATTCTTATGATGAATATGCAGATGCTTATGAGCAATATGAAGCAGAATGTGAATGGTATGAGGAAAAGGTGCCATCATGCAACACTTCTTACAATTTCAAGAGAAATGAAGATTATTCTTATGACTTTAAATCTGATGAATATGAATGTGTCACACCAACCAAGGATAATTCTATGAGTGAGTTCCAAAGATGGAGAGCAAATTATAAAACCTTGCCCCAGCAATATCAAAAATATCAAGAATATCTTGCTTCGAGCAAAAATACACAAAATGCCATGTCTTTTGAGTACTATGCTGAACATGTTTTTGAAAATAGGCCCAAAAATGAAGATGTGGAGTTAGTGAAGAAAGGTTTATGCCCTTCTTGTAAGAACCCTTGGAGCGAGTATCATATATGTGTGCATGAAATGATGTCCTCTTTGATGAGAGCTTTTGAGATTTATTCAAGAAGGGATTCCAAATATACCGATCCTAAGGAAAACAAGGGGAAAAATGAATCAGCTTGCTTGAAGGAGAAAAATGAAGAGACATCACAAGAGCATGAAGAAGATTCTATTGAAAATATGGAAGATCATTTCGAGACACCTTCTAGCTTAGACATGAACCAAAGAGCATCTACTGATGGATGCTTAAACTATGAAGGAGTACCTACTGATGGGTGCTCACACCTCTATGTTGGTGACATAGAGATCACTTTTGAAAGTGTTGTTGCAAGCCCAAGTTCCATTAAGCATGATAATGAAGACCTTGTAGCAGTTGAAGAAGAACCAAGATCAACTTCCCCATCACCACTTGAGCTTCATGAAGTTGGTCCAAGCAAAAATGAAGAAGATGAGGAGGTTCATTTGCAAGAGCCTCATTTTCTTGAAGGGTCCTTAAAGATGAATGAAAAGAAGATCCAAGAGTCCCTCAGCATTCTCCATGAGACTCAAGCATTGGTGTCAAATTCTTGTTGGAGAGCTACTTCATTGGAGGAAACATCCTTCCTTGAAGATATGGAAAAGATTCAAAGAGCAATGTGCCACATCAAAGGTAATTTCATGTCTTTGCTTTTTGATAGAAACCATTTGTTTGAGCTTAATGAATTGTTACATGATGCATACTTGAAGAATAATGAGGATATTCATAAGCTCACAATTCAAAATGAGCAACTTCTTGAAAAGTTGCAAGATACTTGTTTTTCCTCCTATGTTTCAGATTGTCAAATGGTAGATTGTTTGGAGGATTTTCATGACATGGTGGATCATGAGAAATGTGAAAATTTGAATGTTCTTGATGTGTTTGGAGATGAACTTGAAGAGATCCAAACACTTGATGTGGTGGAAGAAGAATTTGAATTGCCTCTTGATGAAGGTTGTGCAATTTTTAAAGAAGAGCATGATTCATCTACATTGGAACCAAACTATGACAAAGAGTTCACACTTTTGAAGGAGCTGCATGATACAACCCATATGGATCCTCCCCATGATGAAACTTCTGTACTTTTTGATCATTTGGGTGATTTGGTTCATTCTCCTACATCCTACAATTCCATGTTTTGCAACATTAGTCTCAATGAAGTATGGGTGAAAGGGTTCTTTTTGATGGTGCCACATGAGGAGTATGATATGGTTGGAGCACATTCTTATTCACATTTGCAGCAGCATACTTTATTACTTTATGATGATGCACATCTACATGGATGCACCTATGATATGCATTTGAGTCACTTGAAGACTCATGGTTTTTCTTGCTCAACACTTGATTCATTTGATGTTGGAGGAACTTCATCCAACAATTGGGTGAATAGATTTATGATTGGAGAACATTTTTGTTGGAAGCCACATACTTTGTTATATCTTTATGATGATCACATTCAGGGATGTATGGGTGAGACTTCTTTGAGTCATTTGAAGTCTCCTTGTTTTTTCTGCTCATTATTTGGTTCAGATTTTAGTGGAGATTCTTCATTCACTTCTTGGATGAAAGAATACATGGTTGAATATTTTGATGCATATCACATCCTTTTGGAGAAGCTTTATAGGACATGGGATCCTCACCTATGTCATTGTAGCATATTTGATTGGTCACTTAAAGCTTGTATGCACTTGGAAAACGGTGGTCTACTTGCTTGGAGGTATAAGCACTTTCATGATTCTTTGATGAAGCACCTCCTTGATATTAATTTTCATTATGTAGTTATGTACTTTGATGATATATATTTTGTACTCATGATGTTTGGAAGAATGCATACAAGAAAATGGGATCCAGGAATCCTCTTATATGATGGTATGGGTTGGAGAGCACTCTTAATTGTTCGGGTGCAATACAAGCAATGGGACCCTGGAATAATTTTTATCTCATTGGTTTCAAATTTTTTGGGGAAACAAGCAGTATGGGAGATGGATTTCCCCATTTAATAAAGCGATTTTTATCAGAGTAGTGCAGCAGCAAGCATGTTGGTTCCTCTCTAAAATCTTCATGGAAACTCAAAGACTCAAGGTTGGGCAATTCAATGGCAACTTCAAAGAATTATACAGAAAGCAGGTTCTTCAACACCCATGTTTAAAATTGCTTGAGGACAAGCAATATTGGGAAGGGAGGATTTGTCATGTCCCAAATTTGGTATTGGGTCAAAATGGCCTAATCACATTGGCCCTATTCATTAGAGTTTGTCAAATTGATGCTAAAGGTCAAATAATTGCCAAGGAGGAAAATTACTAGTTTCCTAGGTTTGGGGTGGAAGCTTTGGGATTTGGAATAATGGGGATAATAAATGATGTTTGAACATTAGAATGGCATAAATATTTAATAAAGGAGATAAATAAATATATACAAGTGAAAATCAAAGTGGCATTTCATCATGAAGACACATGGAGGAAGTGGGACCCACATATGGCTAGATTTCCCCAATACACTTGGCATCATTCTCTCACCAATTCGAATTCAAGGTGAATGGTAACATACTTGGGGGAGTCCAAAAGGTATTATTCATTGCATTACTCATCCAAGGTCGAAATATAGAGTAAGAGTAACTCCCATGGAAGAGGAAGAGGCAATTTGGAGCTATGAGACACTTGGGCTAGATTCCCTAGCTCTATGACAACAATGATGAAGATGCTATGACACCTATGACACAAATCAGACCTGAAGGATGACATATGACATATATGACATGTCAGGGCTAAAAATAGACTCCAAGAGGGCGCTCAAGGGTGTTAGGGAAGCTAAGATGCTTCCACATGTGATTTGGTGGAAGTGGGAGACTAGGAATTGTTGTACAAGTGGCGTTCTTTGGAATCTCTTCCCAACTTGAGTTGGCATGAGTCTCTTGGAAGGAATTCGACCCATGGAGGACATTAGAAGTTTATAAATTTCAATAACAAAGAATGAAACCATCTTTTGATCATTTGTAGAATTTGCAATTGCATTTGTGAAGAGGGAGAGCTAGTGGATGACTAGTTTCTTGCCTTAGCCAATTTCGAGGGTGAAAGATTCCCATCCAAGTTGGCAATTGGAAAGGCCATTCAGACCTTTCATTTGGAGCTTTAATGGAGTCTTTATTTGCAGGTGTAAGCTACAGGGAAGCTCATGGTTTCTTCTATTGCAGCTCGCTCCTTCAACCATTTCCAGTTTTGATGGCATATTCTTGATCCTTGAGGGAGGGCGTTTTTGGTGAGCTATTGTACTCTTTGGGAGAGCTTCTAATGCCCCATTTCTTTTGTAATATGAATTAAATACTCTGTTCTTCATCTCCAAAAAGTTTCAGGTCGAAATTCCAAGTAGAAATGTATAAATCTCATTTTTAATGGAAGAACAATGCCATTTCCCCACTACCTTGTTGTGAACCAATGTATTGATGATGATTTCGAATGAATGGATGATTATATGATATATTTGTGATAAATATACTGCCATGGATGTCTTCTACAAGTTTCATGTACTGTACTTGAGCATTTGAAGCATTTTTACTCAGTTTAGTTCTATTGGGAGGTGAAATAGTGCCATTTCCCCAAGGGTCGAATTGGGGATTTTTGCAGTTGAATGGGAGAGGGTGAGAACAGTTTTAATAATCCATTAATGGTGCATATGAGACTTTAATAAAATAATTAACACATTACATACCTCTGTTCATAAATTTGAGTGGGTTTGGAGGCATTTGGGAAGCCATTTTCAGTACTTACCCCAGGGGGATTTGAACCCCAAATCACTAGTAAAATTGCATAATTGGTCCAGAATATTAAGAGAGTTTGCAGAGGTCTTTTGGTGGACATATGTCATCCATAAACATCATATTCAAGTTCTAATATCATTCATACACCTTCCTTGAAGATTTGAAGGCATTTGGAGTCAATTTGAGACCTAGAGGCCAATACTAGTCAAAGGAAAATCACTAGTAAAGTTACCTACATTGATCAGAATTGAAAGAGGATTTGCAGAAGTATTTTAAAGGTCCAAAGGCATCCATGAAACACATATTTATGTTCTAATATCATTCATATACCTTCTCAGAAGATTTGGCATCATTTGGGGCAAATTTGGGACCTAGAGATCCAAACTAGTCAAAGGTCGAACTAGGGAAAAAAGTAGAAAATTGCAATTTTAATAAAATTCCTAACAAGGGACATTACACTTACTTACAAAGACATTAGATCTAATTTTCAAAACATCTGTAATAAAACCAATTTCCACAACTAGCCTCGCTGGGTTAGCTAAAGTGGTTGAGTGTTGTGAATTACAAGCACTAGGTTGCGAGATTAGGTCCTAGGATCGTTCCCTCCATGAATATTGTGGGCATCACTTAATGTCCCTATGCCAAAATTGACAATCTTCGAAATGAGGGGAAGTGCCAAGAGGGTTTCTTGGGATCTATTTTCCATGAAAAAAAGAACAGAACTTGTTATGAATCAAAGTAATTAATTTAATATTATAGACCCAAAAACCAAAGTTGGTCTCATTAAACATGAATCATCGTTATATAAAATAAAAAATAAAAAAATCCATAGCTTGTTAGCCAACAAAAATTAAAAATTCCTTTTCCTTGAGTTATTATATTATAAAACCAATATCGTAAATCAAAGTAATTTTAATAAATATTATAAATCCAATAATCATAGTTGGTTTTAATAGACATGAATCATCATCATAATTATACTATTACATCTCATAAAAGGGTGGTGGTGTGCTTAGAGGTACCACCCAATACCTAGCTTTCTCCCATACTATGAACATAGCAACCACTCCCCCAAATCCAAATCCCACTCCAATAACAAATGCATTCAATGACATCTTATCATCTAGACTACTCAACCATCCCACTTTAACATTACTACTCTTATTACTATCACCTTTTATCATTGGTGTTTTCTTTTCATTACACACATTTAAAGGACACCCCCATAAGCACTTATTTCTTTGAAATGAAGCTTCACTAAAAGTGGAAAATTGCGTTCCAAATGGGATTGGTCCACAAAGGTGGTTATATGAAACATCCAAAACCTCCAACATTGATAATTTAGATAGCTCTTGAGGAATTGCTCCACTTAGATTGTTTCTTGCCACGTCCAACTGCTCCAAAGTAGATATATTACTAAGAGATGTAGGGATCATCCCTTGCAATTGGTTCCCAAATAAATTCAGCAATCGCAGACTGCTTAGACATCCTATGCTTGTTGGTATTTCTCCTGTAAGGTTATTGTTCGACAAATCAATTATTGTGTTTATTGCAAGCATAGATAGTAGAATGTATTCGCTGCCTTTCATGTTAACCTGCAGATCCCCGAGCACATATGTTAATGGAGTAGAATTAACCCCTTTCATGTCAATATTTAGAGGCATGTATGTATCATTGAGTAGCAATGAGACATTGATTGTGAATCCCTGAAGTCTACCAAGATCGAATGGTATTTTTCCATGGAATTTATTGTTAGATAAATTTAACATATGCAATTTGGTGAAATTTGTGATCCACTTAGGAATACCACCATGAAAATTATTATAACCAACACTTAAACATTCCAAGTCATGCAAAAATGAGAGGCAACTTGGAAGCTCACCCGCAAGTTTATTCTTCCTTAAATATAACCTCTTAAGTTGGGTACAATGGGCCAATGATGTTGGCACACTTCCATAGAAGTTATTAGAGTGAGCAGAGAAAACAATCAAGGAAGTGCAATTGCCAATGACATCTGGAATCGACCCCTCCAAGATGTTTTCTGATAGATATAAAAATTCAAATGAAGCCTTCAACTGACTAATGCTATCTGGAATACTTCCACTCAAATTGTTTGAATGCAAATCCATGGTTTTAAGTGATTGAAGCTTTCCTAAGGTCTTAGGAATTGTACCCGTGAGCTTGTTATCATACAGGTCAGGTCAAGGTATTGAAGTTTGCTCAATCTTGTAATGGCTTCGGGTATGCTACCACTGAACATATTTGAACCAAGATCTAGATATTCCAACTGACTCAAATTGGCAATAGCTTCAGGTATGTTGCCTGTGAGTCTATTTCCACTAAGAAATAGGAAGGAGAGGGGAAGCTTGAATATACTCTTGGGCAGCGATCCTTCAATGTTGTTCCCAATTAAACCGAGCCCTGCAAGGTCTCTCAAATTACCCGATTGACTTGGTATACTGCCTGACAAATTGTTGTATCCCATCCTTAAAATCTTAAGAGAAGAACAGTTTCCTATTTCAGAAGGGATTGAACTCGAAATTTTCCCCAAAGTATCAAACATTGAGCCATGAATCAACAAGTGTGTAAGCGTTTTCAAATTACCCAACTGAGATGGTATACTGCCTGACAGTGGATTGTCCAAGCTTAAAATCTTAAGAGAAGAGCAGTTTCCGAGAGATGGAGGAATGGCGTTCTCCAATTTGTTAGAAAATAGATAAAGGTACTCTAATCTCTGCAACAACCCGAAAACGGAAGGGATTGGACCGGTGAGATAGTTGTGTCCAATGAACAGCCTTCGAAGAGATGTGCAGTTGCCGAGAGATGGCGGAATACTTCCACTCAGACTATTGTTGAACAACCAGAGATGTTCCAACTTGACCAGGCGAGCGAATTCTGTTGGTATAGTCCCTGTCAAGCTGTTCCCTGAAAGATCGATCCATTCAAGGTTTGTACAATTGCACAATGACTTTGGAACAGAACCCCAGACAGATTAACGCTGAGGTCAAGTGTTCCCAATGTTTTAATCAGCCCAATTTCCGGTGGAATTCTTCTTGTCAGATTATTATCAGAAAGCTTCAGAATACGTAATATGGAGAGGTTGCCAATAGATGGAGAAAGGGTACCTTCCAATCCTAGTCGAGGAAGGATAATAGCAGTTACCCTACTGTGCCTTGTGCACCGAATACCTCTCCATGAACATAACTTTTCGGCATTCTGAACCGTCCAGTTGAATAGCGATTCAGTTGGATCCTATGTGATGGCATCCCTGAATGACAACAGAGCCTCCACGTCCCTTCTATTACCGTGATCATCCATGGAAGACGATATTGGACGAGCGTTCACCAGCATACGATGTCCAACCGTGTGGTCATACAGAGACTGATCATCCTGAGATAAACCATCATCCCCATGAGTTTTGGAATATGGATTCCAAGTGGAGCGATTCATTGGCCTTGTTTTGGCAGCTGCAGAGAGTGCAATGATCACAACACAGACAAAGACCTGGAAAACAACACCGCTATGATTCATTTCTCCCTCTTTGATTGCAACGCTCTTGAAAGCTTAAGCATGCGTATTGTGCTATTAGCATTAGCTATGTATATGTATAAATAAGTGTGACCACTGACCATATAAAGTCGTGTTGGGTAAAGTGAGCGGTGGGTAGTTTTAAAGTCGAGAAAATTGCGAGACAATGACAGCAAAAGAGAACATGGACGTTCGAGTGGGGTCAAGAAGTTGGAGCGGGAATAATAGTTGTGAAAGTCGGCACCACTAAAATCAATCAAAACGCGGCCGAACGTTTCGGAATGGAAACACGGTAGAAATTTCGTTTGGTTCAAATCAGAGCTACCAAGTTCGTCCATATTGGCTTGAAAAAATCGAAAATACCTCAATTTGGTTCGATTCGGCGATTGATTTGCCCAATTGAGAATGGAGACGTGTGAGTTTGGACTGAACTTTTGGATATGAAGCTTTCTGGTCAATGGAATTGGTTTACCTGCGGACCTGTGGGATAAAAGATAACCAAAACGTCCAGCTTTTTCTGCGAATTTTGGGCAAAACCAGGTAGAAATAAGTTTCTTATTGGAAATTGCTATTTTCATAATTTTGTCTAGATTAAATGTCTAATTTTAAACTACCCAGATTATCGAAATTACAATCTGAACACTCCAAATTAAGATTTGGACAAAAATTGCTCTACTAAATTCTAGCGAATTGAAAGTGTTTTAATTAACCCTTATACTACTCCAACTGAGAATAGATATGGGAAACAATCCATTTTTCGGATCTCTTATAAATTTAAGAATATAAAATCATTGAAATTTATTTTTTCAGTCCCTCGTTGTTTCTTTTTTTAATGGTGGTTCACTTTAACTAAGTTGGCTTAATTTTTTTAAGTGGTGGATTTTTTTTATAAACTATACCATATTTCTCATATTCTGTTTGAAAATGAAATTATTACACTTGCAATAATTTCTAATTTACAAATTTTGTATGAGTAGTTTTTTTTACAATTACACTTGGAGTTTAAGATTTTTTTGACAATGACACTTGGAGCTTAGCTTCCTAATTTTAAATGAAACTGATTTTTATTTATTATGTATTTAGTTTTTTTTTTTTTCAAACAAAAAAATCCTTGTTATTCATAGAATTGAATCAAAAGAATTTATAATAAACTTATCCTGTGAATAATGTAACTAACTTTCAGTTTAACTAATTGTCCATAAACCTATTCTATAAACCAACATAACATAACTGCTCATACAATCAAGTTATCATCTAATAGTTACCTGAATACAAAAAAGTGTCACCTGTAGACCACGTCCCCCAAAAGCTCACAAAACAGTAAGTCTGAAATGGATATAAAATAACTAACTAACTTATTCAGTTTAGTTGCACCTTGGTGGTGGAGAGGTGATTTTTGTCTTTATATGATGTATATTTTCGAATTATTTTCATATTATTTTTTTTCGTATTCAATTGAAGAAGTCTTGGTAATATAGTTCAAGTAAACTCAATCATACGAGATGTGAAAGAAAAATTAGTGATTTGAATGGGGAATAGA
Source organism: Larix kaempferi (assembly GCA_027924585.1). NCBI lineage: Eukaryota > Viridiplantae > Streptophyta > Pinopsida > Pinales > Pinaceae > Larix > Larix kaempferi. Next base: position 797,662 of record BSBM01001421.1, on the reverse strand, counting down.
CGGGTCAGGTGGACCATGGAGTTGGAGAATTGCTCGGCCGAAAATCCAGGGAAAGACAAAAAGACTGAAAGAATAAAGCGGAAAGCGACCGAAATATTCTTCGGTCACATTATTGAAATTTGCTTTGACTGATATAAATCCAGAAAAACAGAAAAAGGCTAAAAGGAGGATAAAGCAGAAAGCGACCGAAATATTCTTCAATCACAATTTTGAAATTTGCTTTGACTGATATAAATTCAATCTTTACTGGAGGAAAAGGATTGCTTTGACTGATATAAATTCAATCACAATATTGATTGGAGTAGGTAATGTAAAAGAAAGTTGGTGTTCCGTTCGTTTTTCCTAAGGTTTCCGAGGTCCAACCATTACAGTATGGTGACTCCTACTTTGAACTTCAAGCCATGATTTATGGGACAAAGCAGGCTCTCTTTTTAAAAGGTTATGATCAAGTTTTACCCTATCAAACATGAAAGTGTAGGGGGTATTTCGTTAGAATTGAAGGGGAATGAAGGATTGATCATCAAATTTGACTTAATTAGTTGTTGTGGACTTTTAGTAATTAATAGGGGTATTTCTTTAGAGTTGAGCTTAACAAAGGATTGATCAAATTTGACATGTAGATTTTTAGTAATCAAGTTGCATCTATATACATGCTTAATAGATTAATCTTTTCCATTTGCATGAATTGATTATATATATTAACATTGCAAAGTTTAATTTATGATAAAATTTATAAAACTTTTATACTTTTTAGGTGGACCAGTGATTTGGTTTGAGATGATATTGACAAGATGGAGTTGTCTAAAAATTAGATGATTTTGACTTTTCTGGTTATCAAGGACATAATCACACGATCTAATCTTTGGCCATATCATAATCCATTTTTTATTGTGGAAATGGATTCAATGCCCTCGAAAACCCTTCTTCCACCCCGAGTGTGCAATCTCAACACCTTATATCTACAATTCCAACAATTCATGTTGGATTCTGAAGGAAAATGGTTGGAAAACGAACCCCAAAAAAGGTCCAAATCGTCTAATCTTTAGACTACTCATTTATCTATTACTCTTGATCATGATTTTAGTTATACATATAATCCTAGTATATAATTTGGGAAAATTTACACTATTAATAATATTCAATGCATTGAGAATATCTTTTTAATGCAGTTACAATGCCTCATAACCACATTAATATTTCACTCACAATGTCTAGGAACTACATTAATATTTCAAATGTTGGCTACACGATGGCATGCAACACAGTGATGGTGGTTGTTGGCTAAGGCGGCGGGCGGTGGTGGAAAATAACGAAGGCAGTGGTAGTGGTGTAAAATATGGATTTGAACTTACCTTGCTGCATTAATATTTCAGATGTTGGCTAGACTATGGCATGCAATGCAATGACAATGATCGCTAGCTAAGGTAGTGACGATAGCAGTTGACTAAGGTGGTGATAGTAGTAGAGAATACAGATTTGAACTTGACTCACTGAAATATAACAACTAAAATTGGTGCTTCTTCAACTTGATATAGGAAATTCCCTATAGCTTCTTAATAACTAAATCATCTAATACAAATACATTTACTAATACTCTCGACGACCATAGAATCCTTTTTCTCTTGGAGCATCATATAATAAGAAAGAGTAGCATTCCCAAGCCACGCGAAATATAGATTGTAGAGATGGATTCCCACTAGACAAAGATGGAGTGGTATAGTAAAAGGAGATATATAGGAAAAGGGGCATGCCAAAACATGAATCCAGGCACAAGATTGATCCAACAAGATCCCCACAATTGATCCAAAATTCATGCCCAAGCCATTTACTCAAATCCCAAGCAATGTGGTGGAAGTCAATTTTAAAAATAGATGAAAACTATTCATGTATCATGCCAACCAAGCTATGCAAAACATGGTGGTGTGTCGACATTTCCCTTACAAAATTGAGGGAGGATGAAGTTTCTTCTTCCAGAGAAATCTGTGGGTGGATTTGGATGACTCTGAGTCTGTTGAAAAATCCATGAATACGATGTTGTTGGAGGAATTCTATAGGATTGCATCAAGATATGGCACCCAGAGCTCAACCGAATGATCTACATAATGCACTCATAGCACAATTGTTCACACAAAATCGAGGAGAATGTCACCCATATTTCTAAGTTTGGAAAAAATCTAATGGAATTGTTTCCATATATGTTATAAAGAAATTATCATCTTTCATAGAATACATGATCTGCCCATAAATATATATTGTTGAACAAGATATGGAAAGGGCATCTCTTCGATGGTGGAGAATTCAAACTTTGTTTACAAGGAGTTGGTTTGTTAGTTCTATCAAAAAAAAAACTCGAAGCATCGTGGATTAAAAGAAACATGAGGCATCGAGGATTATCAAGTACAAATCCTAAGGTTGCTCATCTCAAGTAGCCATGGATTCAATTCACTTGTTTTCTTGGAAGATGCCATGGATCACATCATGGTATGGGTTCAGGTCATGCATGCATTTGATGTACTCTTATTTCTTGTTAGGGGGGATCTAAAGATAAGTAAGCTTGAAATTGATTTTATTGTAGGAAGAAGCCATTGTTATCTTCCTAGAGAACATCAGAGAATGTTTTGCATATTGAAAACCGTTATGTGATGTAAATATTTGTAATACTATATTTTGCATCCTTCTTAATGGATCAGTTCCTCAAATGAAGTGGACTCGAAAACGTAGCCCAAATGGGTGAACTCCATTATCATATTTTTGAGTATTGTCTATGTTATTTCAGATTTGGGTTTAAATTTCATCTTCTTAATATTGAATTTTCTTGCTATAACAATCCCAAATTAATGAATGAAATATTTAACACTAAATAAGAATCAAGTTTGGTGTCATAGTAGTTGATCATGGATTAAATCATATTCTATTTTAGATTTGCACAATTGTTGGTGTTGAATGCTAACCACATCTAAGCTCAAGCGGGGAGAAAGTTTGCTTAAAGAGTACAATCTCGAGATTGGTTCAAGATGTGCATTTCAAAGACAAGCAATGGAGTCTTCAAAGGAAAGAAATCTCTTTGAATTTGAAGCGATGTTTCGGCAAGCCTTTTTGGAGATGAAAACAATGGTGGAAGAATCATACAAGGACTGAAAGAAGAATGAAGAAGCCCCAAGTCAAGGAAAAGGAGAAAGAGGTGGTGGTGACCCTCCTCAAACTCTTTCATCCCCATCATCTCCTTCAAGTTTATTTTTCTCTTAAATTTCAAGAAAAAAAAACCAAAGAAAGCTTATTCTAATTTGTCTACATTGAAATTAGACATGAAATTTGATTTAACAATGTATAATGCAGAGCTTAATGCATAGAAATTGGATCATTGGATCAAGCAAATTGAAGTATATTGTAGGATTCAAAAGATCGTGGGTAAAGAAGCAAAAGTTGAGCTAGCTACTCTTCGACTAGGAGGCACAACACTGATCTAGTGGGAGATAAGAGTCAAGAATATCTTCTTAAGAAAGGTAAAAATATATCTTTCTAGTATGAATTTATAGTTGCATTAAATAAGCAATTTTATCCTTTAGGGTATATTCAATACACAATAATGGATTGGAAGACTCTAAGGAAAAATAGGTGATAGAATGTGCAAGACTATGTTCAAGAGTTTAGAAAGAGGGAATTATTGAGAATTCCTCTTTATACACAAGAAACTCTTTTGAAGTATAAAGGAAGGCTGCATACTTATTTGAGACATATCATTCTTATGTTTAGTCCAACTAATCTTGATGAAATTTGTGTCCAAACCAATCATATTGAGTCAAGGGGAAAGAATTTCAATGAAAACTTCTCAAAGGAACCAAGTCAACCAGTTCAAGGCAAGAACAAAGGAAATGGTAAAATTAAATGAACAACCACAGTGAAGAAAGAATATGACAAGCATTCATGCTCACATTGCAAAAGGGAAGGACATGTTGATGCTAAGTGTTACCACTCAAACTAGCATCCCTAACATCCCTAACAAGACTAGGTTGTGTGTACCAGGGATAGTGTTGGTAATATCAAGAGAGATCAGACCCAATGTCACCACAGTATAACCTATCAACACTTCGGGAAACTCTATAACTCAAGGGGAGACCCTGATCAATGAAAGATACATGCAACCACCAACAAAACACAAATACCTTCCACTAAACATTAATAGTTATGATCAATGTCTTATCAGAGTCAATTAAACAAGACACAATAATCATGCAATAATGGAGTTATTCACTTTATCACAAACTCCAAATAGTATCATGCCTTTCAAAGAAATTTCACATCTCCCAAGGCAATGTCACATTTCCCAAGGCAACCACTCAAGATATTGTGCCCTCAAGGAAAAGAGGACAATTGAACTAGGGAAAAGTTGTATGACAAACCAAAAATACCACACACCCTCCAATTCACCAATTACAAGGGTTTCATGTGTCCCAATGCACTTCCTTAAAACAGGACACCCTCTAGGGTTTGTGGATAAAACCTTAGGGAAAATTTTTAGGGTGGACCTAAAATACCAAATCACGACTATTTTTGGATTTTTTAATTTATTTAGATGTTTAAAGTTTTTTCCAGTGGTAAAATATGTTTATTTATTTTTTGCATAAAATAGAACATGTAAAAAATGATTAAAAAGAGGATTGATAGGTAGGGCATTAGATTCTTGTTTCATATGCTAGGGCTACAAGAGATCAAGGATAACATCCCTCCTCTTAAGATGGTATTCAATACTTGCAGCTAGGGATAAGATAGCAACCTCAAGGGTTAGGTAGAAAAACCCTAATTAGGGAAAATAAAGAAGTCCAAGGCCCAACAAAACAATGGAGAGCACCTCGGTAGGAAGGTATCCTCAAGCAAGTTGATAAAATTCCAACAAACAAACCCTAACACAGTCCAAAGCACTTCAAAAGCAACGTTAGACTAGGGTTAGGAGATAAAATTACCAACATTAATCCAAAATGAGCAAGGTAGTGCATATTAGGTCACCCTTGAGCATGAGTTATTACACCTAGTCTAGCATCAAATTTCCATGTGCAAAATGAAACCCTAGAACATCATTAATTGACCCTCAAGCAAAAAAGACATCCAAGAGAGAGGTATGCATAGATTCAACTGCTCCAATAAACCAAGATAAAAAGAAAATATATCATGTTTGAACCATAGCCCATGATTTACAAATGAGGTGAGGTTGTCTTATTTTTCTGAAACAACCCTCAACCTTTTACAAATTTGATCCTACCAAGTTAATGACAAATTATAAAATGTAAGGTTAGTGCACCCACAAATTTGGGACTAAACCATACAATGACATAAAATAAGAATAAAAATGTGCAATTAGGATCCACCAAGTGCAAGGTGAGCCAAAAGGAGGGTCTCATGCCCAACTAACCCGTGACAGATGGCTATCCCTCAACGCCCTCATTTTTAACAATGTAGGCTTCTTCTTTAAGGAATGATGTCATGGGTTTGGAGACCAAGAGGAGGGGTTTTGAATCAAAACAATAGGCAAAAGAGGGAAAAATGATGTGTGTTAAATCGGGTATGACAACCCTTACATGCGTAATCACATCTACAGAGAAAAATATGAGTGTGGTCATTTGTCCCAATAATTTGCCTCAAGGGAACTGGATACCCACCCAATGGGTAGTCAGCAAAGCCACGAGGCCAGCACCTCCTTGAGGTGGAAACCAAGGGGACATGCCATGACATGATCAAGCGTATTTAGCCCCAAAATCAACACTACATAATATAGCCCCCAAAACTTGGCCTTTACAAAAGAAAAAGAAACCTGTCACTCTGGTACATCTTGAAGGAACACTTCAGATGCTCTGAGGCATAACACTAAGTACTGGAAACTTGATCCTGAACAAAGACCAAAGAGGTTCAGAAATGAGAAGGGTAATAAGAATATCACAACTTCAATCCAACATGATCTTAAATTGGATTTAGGTGATGAAACTAAGATCATGACCATGGGAATACAAGGTACATCTTATTCTGTTAGTTTCAAAGCTAATACTCATTCTTTAAAATCTAAAAAACTATGCATGATGAAAGGAAAATAAGTGAGGTATTCCATATTAGATTTATCTCAAAACGTACTAAGATTGATACAATCTTTGATAGTGGTTCGCAAGCTAATATCATTTCTGAAGAAATTTTTAAGACAATAGGATTAAAAACTAAACTTCATCCAAAACCATATCGTTTAGGATGAGTATGTGAATATGCTCAGTTGAAGGTGTCTAAAATATTTAAGCTCAAATTTGCAATCACCTCTAAGTTCATATATGAGGTAGAGTTCGATGTCATACCACTTGATATATGTGGAATTATTTTGGTAATTCCTTATTTGTATGACATGAAATCTATCTTCTATAGGGAGAAGAAAAAGTATCATCTTACAAAGGATAGGATTAAGTATATTATAATATCCCATCATATGAATACTGACTTTGTCTTGTTACTACAAGACAAATGAAAAGGCTTGTAAATGCTAGCACGAATTTTGTACTCATGACTGTAAAAGATAATGATGAAGATAAATCCAAAGTTCTCAAAGGATGTGATCCTAAACATAAAGATGAATTAGTTAAGATTATTTCTAACTATGATTAAGTGTTTCAAGAACCACAAGAATTACCTCCAAGGAGAGAGATACAACATGAGATTCAACAACCTCAATATGCAACTCTTCCTAGAATTTGGCATGTATAGGTTATCAATGATCGAGAATTAAGAAATGAAGGAGCAAGTTTGGGATTTGCTCTATAAAGGACTCATCTGACCAAGTACTACTCCATGCGGATCACCCATTATGTTGTTACCAAAGAAAGATTGTACATGGAGAATGTGTGTGGATTTCCAAGCAATGAACAAAATTATAGTGAATAATTGTTACCCTCCTCATATTGAACATTTGTTGGATCAATTGAAAAACATAACTTATTTCACTAAGTTAGACTTAAAAAGTTGTTATCATCAAGTAAGGATTTTCAAATATGATGTTTGAAAATCTACTTTTAAAACAAAAAAGTTTATTTGAATAGTTGGTTATTCCCTTTGGGATTTGTAATGTTCCTCCTACTTTATGAATGATGCATCATGTCCATTCATAGATGATTTTGTAATGGTTTACTTAGATGTTATATTTATATTCAGTAAAAGTTGGGAAGACCATGTAAAGCATGTTAGAAAATTATTAGATGTTTTGAAAAAAGAGAAATCGTGCCTAAAGATGTCAAAATGTGAATTTGGGAAGATATATTTAGTTTATTTTGGGATATATAGTAGGGGCGGTGAATTGAAAATTGATCCCTCTTAAGTTGAAGCCATTATGAAATGTCCTAAGCCTAATAATGTAACAAAATTTAGGAGATTCCTTGGGCCACGCTTTTCCAACTTGTGCATTTGTTGTTGCTGGTAAATGCCCTCATAGTGACACATGCCCTCAGCTTCATGCAGATGTATGTGCTACTTGTGGTAAGCATTATTTGCATCCATACAAGCTAGAAAAGAGGGGAGCATACCAAGAAATGCTAGTGTAATCAAAATTTCTTGGAATCTTTATGGATTATCCAAGAGAATATTGAGTGCAGCCCACGGGAACTTCACTCAGTGAACCTCTCACATAGCATGTGTGATTGTGGGATATTAAATAATGGCCTGAATTTCTATAGATATTGACCTGAACTCCTTTTGTTGAAATCCCATCCTAATACATAAAACCTCCCCCCCCCCACTTTTTATATCTCAATACTTATGAACCCCCCTACCCCCCACCCTAAACCCCTCATCCACCCCCAATACTTGTAATATATTGGCTTGGTTTTTGACAATTTTAAAACTCACAATATGAATTAACGTGATATGATATTGGTCAACATGTGAAGCCCCCGTGGTGCAGCCGAGAAGTTTGCATGTGAATCCCTTTATGATGGAGGTATGTATGAGCACTATCGACTTTTTAGACATAATATGAAAAGTGTTGCTTGGAATTTGATTTTGTAATGTCCCCATCCAAATAAATCTCATGAAGGGAAATTTCCACCAATCTACCAGTTCCCTAGGTTGGGGTGGACAAATTTAGACTTGGAATAAGGGAGCTATAAGTCCCCAAATGGACATTAGATTGACAAATATATATTAAAGGGGATAAATAAATAATTATAATAATAAAATAAGGTAGCACTTGGCAATGAGGGCGCATAGGTGGTGTGGGACCCACACAAGGCAAGATTCTTCATGCCACATGGCATCCTATTCTCACCAATTCCAAGGTGGGGTCTAACGTTCTTGAGGGATTTGGAGAGGCATTATTCATGGCATGAATCTAGGAGGGTCGAATTAGAGTGCAAGAGTAACTCCCATGGAAGAGAAAGAGGCATCTTAGAATAATTGTGACACTTGGAGCTAGATTCCCTAACTTCTATGACAATAATGATGAAGATTCTATGACACTTATGACAAGGTTCAAACCTGATTGCTGACATATGACATATATGACATATCAGGGCTAAAAGTATCCTCCAATAGGGAACACAAGGGGAGTTATGGCAGCCAATATTTCCCCATTCGAATTGATGGAAGAAGAGGGCTAGGAAGTGTTGGACAAGTTACATTCTTGGGAATCTCTCCCTAATTTGAGTTGGGATGATTCTCTTGGAGGGAATTCGAGATAGGGAGGCATTGGTAATTTAATAAAAAACAAGAAGAAAGAAGGATACTGGATTTTGATCATTTCTCATTTGGCACAATTGGAGAGCTTAACTTGTCCTTGCACGGTGGATGTTCATCCTCCCTTTCTTAAAACCAATTTCAAGGGTGCAAGATTCCCATCCAAGTTGCTTGATGGAGAGGAAATTCAGACCTATCAACATAGATTCATGGAGATGTTTTTATGCAGGTTCATACCCCAACTGAGTTCGAGTTCATCTTCTCTCATTCTCCTATATTCTTATTCTACTATCTTTCTCTCAATGTCATGTAAATGTGCAAGGGCACACTTCTTGTTGCATATATCTAGTGGAGGATTTTTATTTCGACTTCTTGGACATGTTAGTTGCTACATACTCTATAATAGACATTTCATGAGAGCCACAACTCAAAATACAATGTACTCCAAGTGATATTTTCAATCAAAACTTAGATTTGAGCCATTTTCCTCATAGCTATTGCATAGTGATTTTGGGATGATGATGTATCTATTTTATATCAAAGTTTTTTGAGATATTTTTTCATGTTATGAGTTGTATGTGAATTTAATATTATGTCCCCAATTATTTTTTCAGACCCCTAAAGTGTCACCATAGTCTATGACCAAATTCGAGACTCTTTGTCCACCATTTTCACCCCAAATTCTAGACTCTAGAAGTTGTTGTTCATTGGGATACCTATTAGACCCTAAAACAAGATCTAATGTTGCACATGTATTGAAATTTATGTATTATAATAGATCCAAGTCTCATATCAAGAATTAGTTAAGTCTGTACAGTTTTTGGAAGAGCAATTAGGGACAGACCTAAGAGGGATTTCCACTACTCAAATTGACTAGTCTTGTCCTGAAACTTCTCTCCTTGCAAATTGTAGACCATGGATGGGTATATCAGATTTTTGGGTGTCCGGTAGATGTGTTAATGTTTCCTATTCCCTATCAATACATTCCTCCCCAAATTCGAAAACATTTGGAGGTGTTTGGAACCAGTTGTAAACTACATCCCTAGAGTCGAAATAAGGTGAACCCAAGCACTTTTCTTTGTAGGGATATTACAATGGTATCAAAGCATGGTCCTTGAACCCGATTTGGGTGAACATTGATGAGGTAAATAAGTCATCCCCCACCCCTACAAACCGAAACTGAAAGTACCTTTGGTGAAGAGGAAGAAGCAGGAGAAGAGGTGCACTCTGCTGGCACTATGCCTAAGGATGAAAAAGAAACCTCAGAGATGGAGGATAAAGATAAGTTTAGGGAATTCATGAAACCATTTTCTGAGGAAATTTCAAGGAAGATAATTAAAGGGTTCGAATTAATGGCAAGTCAAATGGGAAGCAAATTGGCAATAGGAGGCAGTTGTAGTTCTCATTTCGAGGAAAAAAAGACAGTTTGTGAAAACATTTTCTCAGAGACAGGGCCTCACAACCGACCCAATGAATTTCAGAGCTCAACAAGAGACACCACACCCAAGTTCCTTGATCCCAAAGAGAATCCTAACACCCAATATGTAATGCATGAAGTTCTAGAAAAATGGCAGCAGTTGAGTGAATATTGTAGGAGGACCTTACCATTTGATCAATTCTTTACTGTCTCAAACAAGATCAAAATGAGAGGAGGTAATAGAACCCATTTTAAAAATAAAGAATTGAATTATGCAATAGGTAAAATGTCTCTTCCTACCTTTTATGGATCATCCCAAAGTTCTACAAATACTTGGGTACAAAAGTTAGATGTATATTTTCAGCTCAATCCAATGGTTAAAGAGGATGCTTTAAAAATGGCTATTCTTCATCTTGAGGGAGAAGAAAATGATTGGTGGTTCCATGGACTTAAAACCTTGGTACCTAATCAGATCACATCATATGAATATTTTTTTAACATGTTAGTGGAAATATTTGATCAAAAAGACCCAAAAATGACTTTCAAGGAACTAACTCAGTTGAAGCAAACTGGAACCCCTAAGGAGTACATGATGGAATTCCAAAAACTATCAGTTATGGTGGATAATGTATCTATGGTTTGATTGTTGTTTCTATTTACTGAAGGATTGGATGAACCTCTGAAATGTTTAGTTAAAGCTCACAAACCTGCTTCATTAAAATATGCCATGAATTTGGCAAGAGATCTGCAAAATGTGCTACCCAAGACAAAGTATCCTCCCAAGCCCAATTTTCCTCCCAAGTTCAGATTTGACAAGAGATCATGGAAAAAAGATTCATTTGGGAAGGGAAAGAAAGAGGGACCAAGTAAGGAAGAACTCAGAAGAAAGAAAATATGTTTCACATGTCATCAACCATGGGTACCATGGAATAAATGTGCTAATGGGAAAGCACACTTCATTGAAGTTTTTTATGATGATGAAGGGGACATGGAGGAAGAAGAAAAAATTTCATCCCAAGAAGAGGTATATGACACAACAGAAGAATATCACCCATCACCCAAAAAAGGGAGGATGGAAGTGCTCTCAGGAGTGCCTCGTTTCACACCATCTGATGCAAGGGAGTGGTACAAGGGAAGAAGGTTTTAGTATTGGTAGATGGAGGAGCAACTCATAACTTCATTGATACATCCTTGGTGGAGAGGAGAAAGTTACGTACTAATGCATTCGAAGGGTTCACAGTCATCATTCCAGGTAACAATTATATGGAATGCAACACATGGATTCCAAATCTACAACTTACCATAGGAAATTACACATTTTCTGATATCTTTTATGTGGTGAATGTTATTGATACAAATGTGGTGTTGGGAGTACAATGGTTGTACTCAATAGGAGAACATACAATGAACTACCAAATACCTGAAATGAGGTTCAGAGATTCGGAAGGAGAACAAATGTTAGTGAGAGGAATGCACACCTATCCTAACCAAGTGGTGTCTTCCCACAGTATGAGGTCCATATTGAGACATGGGTACATTGAATGGGATGCAAAATACTTAATCAATTCCCCCAAACCAAGCATAAAGGTTGCGGAACATCCAAGGGAGATAAGTCATCTAATACACAAGTATGAGTGGTTTTTTGGAGACCTCCCCCCTGTAAGGCCACTTGATAGAGGAGTTGAAAATACCATTTCTTTGGAGGTAGGTACTTCACCTATCCAAATACTAGTCCCTATGCTTCTTCAGTTGTCTTGGTGAAGAAAAAGGATGGAACCTTAAGGATGTGCATTAATTTTAGATCCTTAAACAAGAAGACAATAAAGAATAGATTTCCCATTCATCGAATAGATGAGCTCATGGATGAGCTATTTGGAGCAAATTTATTTTCCAAAATTGATCTTAGATATGGTTACCATCGTATTCGAATGAAGGAGGAGGATGTGCAGAAAACTGCTTTCAAATGTCACTATGGTCATTTCGAATTTCTTCTCATGCCTTTTGGTTTGACCAATGCTCCAACAAACTTCCAATCATGCACGAACAAAATATTTTGCAAGCAGCTCCGTAAGTTTGTTTTGGTTTTCTTTGATGATATTTTAATTTACAGTAAGACATGAGAGGAACATTTGCACCATTTAGAAGTTGCGTTGAAAATATTGCATGAACAATCTATGTTTGCTAAGTTGTCCAAGTGTGAGTTTGGGTTGATAGAAATTTTGTATCTTAGGAACATCATTGGGAAAGATGGGGTAAAGGTGCACTTGTAGAAAATAAAGGTTATTATTGAATGGTCATCACCCAAGAACATCATTGAATTGAGAGTCTTTATTGGGATCTTCACTTACTATAGGAAGTTTGTGAAGGGGTTTTCCAAATTGACTGCTCCTCTTATTGATTTGACCAAGAAGGATGCTTTCCAATTGGATGAAGAGGTTGAAAAGGTTTTCCAAAGAATGAAAGAGGTAATGAGTAGTTTTCCAGTATTTGCATTTCCATATTTTTCTAAACCATTTGTTTTGGAATGTGATGCATCATGGGAAGGAATAGGGGAAGTACTAAAGCAAAATAAACACCCCATAGCTTTTGAGAGAAGAAAATTGCAACCACATGAGAGGATCTACTCCATATATGATAAGGAAATTTTATCCATCATGCATGCCTTAGCCAAGTTTAGACAATATCTGGTGGGGAACAAATTTGTAGTCAAAACTGATCATAACAATTTAAAGTATTTCCTTACACAAAAATATCTCAATGAAAGGAAACAAAAATGGGTGAGTAAGATTCAAGCCTTTGATTTTGACATTGAATATGTATAAAGGAAAGAATAATATTGTAGTAGATGCATTGTCTAGGAGACCTTCATTCACCCTTATGTGTTGATGTATATGTAACTTTGGAATGTATTTCACCCATATATATTGTACTCCTATAGAGATGTTATTATTCCTCTATAAGGAAGTGTCATCATTTGTATTGACAAGTGTCGCAAGTGTTGTAACTTACAATGATGGGTTATTAGACCACCAAGTGCGGGGACGGCCCTGATTAGTTTAACCATGGGTTATTAGACTGAGATAGACAAGTTGGCCCTGTTAGGATTTTGGGCAGGACAGGTCATGTATAAATAGAGATCGGGAGATCTCTATTTTGATTATCTCATTACTCACTTCTACATCACTTGAAAAGTGGTGCACTAGTTGAGGAGGAGGAGTAGCTGATAGTAGAAGACTATCTCATGTACTTGGGTTGTATCATTGCTCTTTCTATCTCTGAGGAAGTTGTGGGGTTTTTCACCTTTATGGTTTTCCCCGGTGAAACTCTGTGTGTCTATTGTCTCATGTGATTGCTTGGTGTGATTGATATGCATTGTTGTACTTGATATGTTGTACATGTTATTCTCTCAGTAAAGATCCTAGAGTATGTTGAATTAATGCTAAAAAATTAACATGGTATCAGAGCTAACCTGAGAAGAAGACACTGTGCAGTGGCAGAAACTAGGGTTTCTTGTTTATTGGGTTTCTCTCCACGGATTTTGGAAAAGAAGCAAGGTAGATTGACTCTACTCATCAAGGCGCATCTTTCTGTCCAATCAGATTTCAAATCTGGGCACTTTCATTTTTGGCCCTAAAAATTAGGGTTTCCACAAAAATAGGAATTTCTTAAATCCGAGGACATAGTTGGAAGATCCTTGGAAAAATCGAAGTTTAGAGCTTTGGATCGAACTTTTTGGTTGGGTGAAGCTTCGAGAAACTCAAACCCTAATTCAAGGTCCTCCCTAGTGAATCCGGGAGATTGAAAAGCATTTTTGAAGGGTGAAACTTTGCAGTTTTCAATTTATGAGTATACTAGGCTGATCATCTCATCAAGGTGCATCTTTCTATCCTTTCAGAAGTTTGAAATTCACATTTTTATTTTTTAGGGTTTCTCTGACAAACCCTAATCCAGCACCAGATCCAGATTTCTGCAAATCAAGTGGTAAGACCTAAATATTTTCTATTTCCATTTGAAGTACTCTTTAAGATGTCTCACCACACCAAGCTTGAGTATAAGCTTGAAGGGGCTGATAACTTCCGAGCTTGGAAGTATAGGATTGGGTTAATCCTGGAAGAAAATGAGTTGGACACTTACATAAGTGAAGAGGTCCTTGTCCCAGAGGGAGAAGAGGCTAAGGCCTTACATAAGAAGAACTTGGTCAAGGAAAAGAGGATCATTGTTGATTCTATCAAAGACCATCTCATACCACATGTGTCATCTCTGAAGACACCCAAGGAGATGTTTGATTCCCTGACCAAGCTATTTGAAGGGAAGAACATAAATCGAAAGATGACTCTGCGGAATCAATTGAAAGGGGTCAAGCTTTTGAATGGAGAGACCATTCAATATTATTTCTCCAAGGTCTCTCAAATCAAGGAACAACTTGAAGCTGTGGATGAAGTAGTGGAAAACGGTGAAATTGTTATGACCACTCTGAATGGCCTACCTAGGTCATGGGATTCCTTTATCCAAGGAATCTGTGCAAGACGGAAGTTGATCTCCTTCAGTAGGCTATGGGAGGAATGCTCACAAGAAGAAGCAAGGCTTGTGGCCTGAGAAGAAAAGATGGGGAATGAATATCAAGCTCTCACATCACATGCCAAAAACGGAAAATTCAGGAAGGAGAAATCTCATAGGAAATCTTCTCACTATACACATAGGGAGAATTCTAAGAATACCTCCCATCGTAGATGCTTCACATGTAATGAGAAGGGACACTTTGCCCAAGATTGTCCAAAGAACAAAAGATATTCCAACACCAATAAGAAGAAGGGAAACAAGAAAAGATATCATGCTCATGCTGCTTAGGATGATGAACCTCCCAAGAAGAAGGCTAGAGAAGAAAGTGATGACTCATCAAGTGAGGATGAATATGTTCTAATATCTGCTCTCACAGGTACTATCTCTCATGGATGTAATGATTGGCTTATTGATAGTGGGGCTTCCAAACACATGATTGGGTTTAAAGAATCTTTTGTAAATCTATCTGAACATGAATCACCCCATAAGGTGAAACTTGGGGATGACTATCAATACCCTATCAAAGGAAGTGGTGAAGCCTCCTACAACCTAGACTCTGGAAAGTATTTAAAGATTAAGGATGTTCTATATGTACCTGGGCTCAAGAAGAACCTACTCTCCATATCTGCATTGGATGCAAAAGGCATGAGGGTTGCATTTGTAGATGGCCAAGTACTAATGTGGCCAAAAGGTAAAACTATAGATGATGCAGTGGTGATTGGAGAACAAGAGGGAGGACTATACAAATTGAAGGGACAACCTGAACATGCCATGGTACATGAATCCATGGAGCCAAGTGAACTTTGGCATAGAAGGCTTGCTCATGTGCACTATAGGGAACTACCAATTGCAAGCAAAGCTGTAGAGGGTCTTCCTGAAATCAAGTCAAATCATGAAGGTGTTTGTAAAGGATGTGCAAAAGGAAAGAACATTAAGAAGGCATTTCCAAGTAGTGAAAGCAAAGCAAAAGGGATTTTGGAGATCATCCACTCCGATGTATGCGGTCTGATGTCATCCAGTTCTCTAAGTGGGTATGTATACTATGTCTCCTTCATTGATGATTTCTCTAGGAAGACTTGTGTTTACTTCTTGAAGAATAAGGATGAAGTGTTTGATAAGTTCAAGGAATTCAAAACCTTGATGGAAAATCAAACTGATAAGAAGATCAAGACATTTAGATCCGACAATGGCGGAGAATTCACTTCAGGTGATTTCAAGAAGTTATGCTGTGATTCAGGGATTAAGAGGGAGTTGACTGCTCCCTACAATCCACAACATAATGGAGTTGCAGAAAGGAAGAATAGAAAAATCATGGAGGCAACACAGGCAATGCTACATGACCAGGATCTGCCTATGCATTTATGGGAAGTAGCATCTAGGACAACTGTATATGTGTAGAAAAGAAAACCTCACAAGATATTGGACAACAAGACACCAAAAGAGGTCTTTTCTGGTAAGAAACCTAAAGTCAGCCATCTCAGAATATTTGGTTGTCCAGTATATACACATGTTCCAAAGGAAAAGAGCACTAAGCTAGATCCTTTAGGAAAGAAGGGCATCTTTGTGGGGTATAGTGAAAGGTCAAAAGCTTACATAATATACTTTCCAGGGTTCAAGAAGATTGATGTCAGCAAGGATGTAACATTTGATGAAAACTCAACATTCATCAAGTCAAGGAAGACACCTGTTGAAGATCATGAAGAACCAAAGGAAACCAGATTTCAAGACACTACTATGACTGAAGCAATTCCAGATGAAGATCGTGAAATAGAAGATCCACAAGTACCTATAGATCCACCCCATGAGAAGAACTCTCACAAGAGGAAACCTGCATGGGCTAGAGAGCTCATTCAAGATGCAGAAAGGTATGGCATTCCAGAAGAAGAACACAGAGAAAGGAAGAGGACTAGATCACACACCAGTTATGTTGCCTTACTCTGTGACATTATGAACAAAGAACCTTCCAGTTATGAAGAAGCAGCAGAAAAGAAATATTGGAAGGATGCCATGGTCAAGGAATACCAGTCAATCATGAAGAATGATGTTTGGGATGTAGTCCCAAGACCTGAAGGGAAGTCAGTCGCGACTTCCAAATGGATCTACAAGATCAAGCATGTTGCAGATGGCAGCATAGAGAAATACAAAGCGAGATTTGTAGCTCGTGGCTTCTCCCAGAAAGAGGGAAATGATTATGAAGATACTTTTTCTCATGTAGCCAGGTACACTTCCATCAGAATAGTACGTGCTTTGGTTGCAGTGATGAAATGGAAGATACACCAGATGGATGTCAAGATAACTTTCTTGAATGGTGTAGTCGAGGAGGAAGTGTATGTGGAGCAGCCACTTGGTTTTGAGACACATGACAGGGAGTCATATGTGTGCAGATTGAAGAAAGCCTTGTGTGGCTTGAAGCAATCTCCTAGGACTTGGTATGGTAGGATGGACAATTTTCTATCCAGTTTGGGCTTTACTAAGAGTAAAGAAGATTCCAACCTTTACTACAAGGTTGAGGAAGGAAATCCAGTGATACTAATTTTGTATGTGGATGACCTGTTTGTTACAAGTGAGGATAGATTGATTGCCGATACCAAGAGGAAGCTTGCTGCCGAGTTTGAGATGAAGGACTTGGGGATGATGCACTGCTTTCTAGGCATGGAGTTGTGGCAGAGTGCAGATGGAATCTTCCTTGGACAAGGGAAGTATGCAGTAGAGATCCTGAAAAGGTTCGGGATGATGGATTGCAAGGCGATGGCCACACCTATGGCATCGAACCTAAAGCTTCCGTGTGATGCTTCATCTGAGCCGGTTGATGTCACTGTGTATCGTCAAATGATTGGGTCCTTGATGTACCTGACGAATACGAGACCAGATATTTTCTTTGCAGTGAACACATTGAGCCAGTTCCTGACGGATCCGAGAAGTGTTCACCTGGTTGTTGTAAAGCATATTCTGAGGTACCTAAAAGGTACAGTTGATTATGGGCTCAAGTATGATGGAAATCAAAAGTTTAAACTGCAGGGTTATGTTGATTCAGACTGGGCAGGAAGTGCTGCAGATAGGAAGAGCACATCTGGGTGTTGCTTCAGTATGGGATCAGGTGTGATCTTTTGGTTTAGCAGGAAGCAGTCCTGCGTAGCACTGAGTATAGCCGAAGTAGAGTATGTTGCAACTTGTTCGGCTAGTTGTGAGGCAGTATGGCTGAGGAAGCTACTATCTGAGTTATTTGATCTCCCATTGGATGCTATTGGTATCTTTTGTGACAACCAAAGTTGTGTGAAGCTGTCTGAGAACCCGGTGTGCCACGACAGGTCGAAGCACATAGAGATCAAATATCACTATATCAGGGATATGGTGCAGAGAGGAGCAATGAAGCTCCTGTATGTTGCGACGGATGAGCAGGTTGCAGATGTGCTGAAACTACTACATATGTGCGGATTGTTCCACGAAAATTTTCCACGTTTTTAACATTCGTGGGTTCAAAAGATGATTTTTAAATTTTTTTTTGTCAGGGCGGAAAAATCGTGGCAATATCCACGTTTTTTAAAGTTCCACGAACATTCGTCGATATAGGGACGAAAAATATAGGTTTCAGTTTTCGTGGCAACATGGATGAATGCCAAGCTATATAAACTACACACTCTCACCATGATTTTCACATTTTCTTTTCTTGCGGCACATTGATCACGGATTTTGGACTTGCGGGATGATTGTATGAGCTTGGATATTCTGCATAGCTCTGATTTTGAACTTGCAAGGTTAGTAATGTGTAATTTTTTGTCTATATTTTTATAAGGGTTAGATTTTAAATTGTTTAGTAATGAGCTGGCTTAGGTCATGTTAACTTTCTTTTTTGCCTTTCTAATATTTTTTTCAAGAACTTGCTATCATTTTCATTTAACTTGCTATATTTTTTTCAAGAACTTTTTTTTTGGCTTAGGTCATGCTAACTTGCTTTTTGAAAATGGCATATTTGAAATTGTTTTCTCTTGCAATTGGTACTATCTCTAGTGTGTTTGCGGTCCTATATAACATTTGACATACATAATGCTTGGGATCTATTACAATCCTTTCTTCTACAATATTGGTTAAGAGCCTACCCTCTTTGGTGGTCAAACTATATGATCAGGTCTTCAAACTATACAAGTAGTTATCAATTTTCCAATATTTTTGGTTCCTTAACATTTGACATTTACCATTTTTTTAGTAACCAACCATAACCACTTCTAATTTTAGTGCTCTTGATACAATGCATTCCTAAAAATATGGAAAGAATATTTATTTAAAATTCCAACCACTGCATGGGTACAATCTCCCTCCAAGTGTTCACATTAAACGTTAGATTATATTAACTTACCATCTTTCCATTCTCAATTCACTTTCTCACAACCAACTTATAACCATCTTTCCATTCATATTTACTTTAGTCTTCATGTTTTTCTTTATAAATATAGAAAATATTGGATTGTAATATACTATATTCAGAAATGTACTTATAATATCTAATGTAATTGACAAGTTATTGTTTTGTATGGTGTAGGTAAGACAATTACTTGTACCACTACAAGGATTTGTCACTATGAATGAAAATGCAAGGAATTTTGCTTAGTTTAGAGCTGCATTAGATGCGAGAGGAGATGGAAAATGTTATTGTCCTTGCTTTGATTACAGGGGCTTGCAAAAAAGAAGACTTTTAATAGAAACAACTAAAAGACATTGTAGGGAGAAGGGGCACGCCGAAGGGGGTTATGAATATCGTCCCCTGGTAAGACTATTTTTGGGGTTCAATTTTTAATATATTCACTGTAATATTCATCATGTCTGCATGAATTTTAGTAAAATGTCTTATTTTTTTACTATATGTTCTATACAAACTAATTTTTCTATGTTTGTAAATTTATAGACAATGCCCCCAAAATGTCGCGCTCCAGAGAGTTATTTTCCAAGTACTAGCAGAAATACTCATTCACGACCTGACGAGCTTCTACATCAGAATATTGAAGATGATCAAGTAGTTATTTCTGATGATATAATGGATGTAGATAGCATTAGTGACACAAATCAGGAAGATGAGATACATAGATTGATCCAAGACACATTTGCTCCAATGGATGAGGACAACCAAGATGATAGTGATGATGTTGATCCTCTACTTGAGAAGTCACGTCAACCTCTTTATGAAGTCTCAAAAACAAATCTTTTATCTGCTATATTGTTGTCATTGAACTTGAATGTTTTGAATGGATTATCAAACACCTGTATGACACAGATACTAAGGTATGTAATTTGTTTTATTTTTTATTTTTGTCTTCATGTTCACAATATCTATATATAGAAGGGGTTGACTTTTTTCCTATATTGTTGCTATTGTTATCGAATGTGTAAAGTTTGGATGCGATATTGATGATTACTATTGTTTTCATTGATTTATTCTTTTTAATTTTGTAGATTGTTAGGTGATTTTCTATTACCAACTTCAAATATTTTACTACGCACATATCGAGGGATATATGTCATTATGAAAGCATTTGGTATGGAGTATCAAGCTATTGATGCATGTCCTAATGATCATATCATATACTATGGACAATATGCATTAGAAAATGAATTCCCACAATGTCAAACAAGTAGGTATCGAACCGATAAAGTGACAAAAAAGGTGCCTCAAAAAGTTCTTTGTTATATTTCGATAATCCCACCAGTTGTTCAGGTGTCAAAGTATAGCACAGTTTATGGATTTCCATGCAAAGAACAGAAGTTGCGACGATGTTCTTCGAATGCCTGCAGATGGTTCTGCATTGAGATACATCGAAGAAAAGTGGCCAATTTTTAAAGAAGGTCCTCGTAATGTTAAACTTTCTTTGGCAGCTGATGGTGTCAATCCATTTGGAGAGCTTCATTCTATTTACTTAGTGTGGCCTGTTTTTGTTATAAACAATAACCTTCCTCCTTGGATGTTGATCAAGAGAGAGCATACAATGTTGGCAATGATTGTTCCAAGTATTTAATTAATAGGTATTTTTTTAATTGAAAGTATGATTAGTAAATATTTCATTGATTTGTTTCGTGCATGATAATTATGTCTTTTATATATAATGACATATAGGCACTAAATATAATCAATCATGTATGTTTGACCAATTAGGCAAGTACTAGGTTAAAGATATGAATGTATATCTTGAGCCTCTTATCGATGAGTTGTTGAAGTTATGGGCTGGCGTCACTATGTATGATATTTCTAGACCAATCGGGCAAAGACGATTTCAATTCCATGGAATAATTGCATTTACAATTCATGATGCTCCCGGGTTAACACATTTTTGTGGTATGTTGTTACTTTCTTTTGTTCCTTAATATTTTATATATCTGTTGATAATATCATGTATTATTTTAAATTTTAATGCTAATTTTATACACCAATTCATATATCTTGTAGGTCTTCAAACCAAGGGTAAATTTGCATGTCCATTTTGCGGTCCTAGGATAAAATCTCGTCGTTCAAGGAGTTTAGCAAAGGAAGTGTTCGATGAGTATAGGCACTTTCTGCCTAAGAACCATAGTTATCGAACTACAGACAAAGAAAAATTTAACGGTAAAGAAGAGAATGGAAAAAAAACACGAAGAATGACACCTCACCTATGGAAGGTGGAATATAATAGAAACCGTCAAGGTATGCCAATTTGTTGTTTTGTATTGAATTATGTTCAACGTGATATGTTATACCATTATTGATTAATTGGTTTTAATTTGATTTGGTTGATGTTTCATGAATGTCGTTAAGGCACACGAGGAATCAAAATTTACCCGATTCAATTCAGTAGGTTGCCATACTACGAGCACCTGCAAATAGTTCATTTGTTTGACAAAATGCATATCGGGAAGAACATAACAGAAATGTTATGGCGAATATTAGATGGAAGGACTGACAAAGAAAGAATTGGAAAGATTTGTAGTGACATCCAAGAATCTAATCATGCATTGCAAAGTGTGATCATTAATTCTAATGGCGATGGCCGTCAACAGAATATTAGTCTTCCTTGGTGCTCAACGGAGAAACAGAGCAATATTGTAAGAGAGGCCATAAAAAATATCAAGTTTTCGACGGGTTTTTCGTTAAACATAAAGAATATCTTGACGAAAAAGGTGATTTTGCAGGGGTTAAAACACATGATTGGCATACATTCATTAAGGTAATCATTAGTCTATAATATATTTCATTATTGGTATGCACTATTTTACTAATTTCATTTTCTTATCTAGAAAAAAATATTAATAATTATGTGTTTTTTGATACAGTATGTTCTTTGTCTCTCCCAGACGACATTGACAACAACATAAAACATATTTTTTATGTTCTTGGAAAATACATGAGGTAAGTAATGTTTTACTTGGAAAATGTACTTGGTCTGTGGTCTGTAGCAGAACTTATTGACATATAATATGTTTTTCCCACAAATATTATATATGCCTTGACATATTGTTTTATTGCACAATTTGTAGGTGGCTTTCATCAAAAGAAATCCATAAAGAAGATATAAGGCATTGGAAGAGAGAAATTCCCTGACTAATGTGTGAAATCCAACAGTATCTACCTCCAACATTTTTCAATGCACAAGAACACTACCTCATACACCAAGTTGAGGAGATTGAATTATGTGGACCAGTACACACAAGGTCGATGTGGATGGTGGATAGGCAGTTGAATTCATTGAAGGATTTTGTTAGACAAAGAGCACGTCCCAAGGGTTCTATGGTTGAAGGATATATGGTATATCAATGCATGGTGTACATTAGTGAATATCTACCTAAAATAGCAGAAAATATGAATGTGCCTTGCATTTGGCATCTTGACTCCATCAACAAATTTGAAGGGGAGGTCCTATTGGGGAGAGGTACATTGAGGACTGTGAAAGGTAATTATTATTATACGTTAATGTTGAATTAATATGTTACACATTTATTTTTTCCAATTTTATATTATCATACTATTTTTTAACTCTTTTTAATAATTACGCATTTTCAACTATATTAAACTATGTTCCTTTAATGATGATCTAATTAATTATGAAATTGAATTGTTTTTTTTTATCATATAGTTGGTTGAGTGTGGGATGCTTTACATTTATACATTGCAAACAACCTTGATTGGATGGAGCATTGGATAAAATATTGTGAAGAATTCTTCGGTAGGTTATCATGGGAAGGGGTCAGTAACATGATTAAAATAACTCATCGTCTTTGACATCAAATTCTTGACCTTACGTCACAAAGGGAAGTTGATTTAGCCTATGGTTTAAAAGATAAAAAGGCAAGTAATTTTTTTACCCACATTTCTTCTAGTTACTTCGATCCATTTTTCCAATTATTACATTTCGTTTGTTTAAGTTTGCAATTATATTTACTAACTCCTATATGACGTTTATTAATTCACAATGTATTTGTAACATGTTGTCAATGTTGCAGTTGAAACATCACAAGGCTATGTGGTGTAATGGTCGTAAATTTCGTATCAAAAAGTTGGATGATAATAGGAAAACCTCAGATTGTGGGATAACTGCAGTGTTTAAGGTCACCAATGTTTCCTCTAGAAGTGATAGACATCTAGAAGAAACTGAGAATAGGTACTATGGCTATTTGGAGGACATTCTTGAGTGTGATTTTAATTCCTTTAAAATAGTTTTGTTTGAGGTGAAGTGGTATAGGCTACGAATGCATGAACGTGATCCTGAAAGAAATGTTATTGAGCATGCTAATGGATTTACCATGGTTAATACAAGGACATTTGAACTGGGTACAGAGCCTTATGTTCTTCCAAGTCAATGTGAGCAAGTCTACTACTCCAAGGTACCAGGTAAAGCAGGTTGGTCATACGTTGTTTGTTACGATCCAAGAGGAAGACCAATAAAGTATAATCATGTACTAGATGGTGAAGATAATCAGGGAGAAGAAGAAGATGATGATGATTCAGATCAAGGTGCAGTCAATGTGTTAGATGAAAAAGTTGAAGAGGTTGATCATGCAAATGTAGCAGAAGATGATCTCATTGACGATATGGATGACTATATTAGAAAAGATGACTTAGATGATGATGATGATGTGAATGATCCTTTCATCAATATCTATTTAGAACCAGATCTTGATACAGATGTTGAGTTGGATGAAGAAGAAGATGAATGATATTTAATTGCTGAAAAGTTGAGGTACGCAATGTTTATAGGTTAAAGTAAATGCACTCACGTACCATATGTTCATTGTGTTGATTAACTTGGTTATATTTGAAAATTAGTTTTCTAATCTTATGTTCTACATGTGCAGAAGCGTGGGTGTTCCTCAAGGTTGTAGTGGTAATGGTTTGAATCGAACATGTGTCGATTAACCAAGACACAAAATCAAGTTATAAGATTTATGTGTTATTTTTTGGGATATTTCAATTACTAAGTAGTGGATTTGTATAATGTAAAGAAAAGTATATTTTTTTCTTAATTTTGAATGTATAGAATAATTAATGTACCGAATGGGGCCAACATTGAATTTTTTTCAATGGGTGGTTGTACGGACTGGAGTTTTGCATGGTTATATAGCTAGACACATGTAGTGATGGTATGGGAGGGTTTCTAGACTTAATCATGTCTCACACTAACAATTTAACAATAAAGAAATCAACCTATAGAATAATTAATGTACCGAATGGGGCCAACGTTGAATTTTTTTCAATGGGTGGTTGTACGGATTGGAGTTTTGCATGGTTATACTAGAAACATGCAGTGACGGTATGGGAGGGTTTCTAGACTCAATCATGTCTCACATTGACAATTCGACAATAAAGCAATCAACCTATAGAATAATTAATGTACCGAATGGGGCCAACGTTGAATTTTTTTCAATGGGTGGTTGTACGGACTGGAGTTTTGCATGGTTATACTAGACACATGTAGTGACGGTATGGGAGGGTTTCTAGACTCAATCATGTCTCACACTAACAATTCGACAATAAAGCAATCAACCTATAGAATAATTAATGTACCGAATGGGGCCAAGGTTGAATTTTTTTCAATGGGTGGTTGTACGGACTGGAGTTTTGCATGGTTATACTAGACACATGTAGTGACGATATGGGAGGGTTTCTAGACTCAATCATGTCTCACACTAACAATTCAAAAATAAAGCAATCAACCTATAGAATAATTAATGTACCGAATGGGGCCAACGTTGAATTTTTTTCAATGGGTGGTTGTACGGACTGGAGTTTTGCATGGTTATACTAGACACATTTAGTGATGGTATGGGAGGGTTTCTAGACTTTATTCGAGTAGATGTTTGCACCTTGGGATATTTGATCCCTCTCAGTGCTTGATAGAGCCTAGGATTTGGATCTTTTACTCAACTTGCTTTACATATAATGATGATGATTATGATGATGACGATGATGTAAGTGGAGATGGTGATGATGACAATGACATTGACATTGATGATAAAGATGACGATGATGTGTGGGTTTTATAAGTGTTGTGGGTTACACGTTATGGCGACGATGACGACAACGACGACGAAAATGATGGTTTATAAGTGTTTCTCATTTGTTTTATATGCTATATGATTAAGGCTTAAGAGTTACAAGAGACACAAATTAAGGCTTATATGTATTGGTGTTGATAAAGTTAGATGTTAATAATTGTAAGAGTAGCGGGATATATATTCTTGTCTAATAGATGTTTTCAAGGGTTAGTATTTTAGGGTTATATGGAATTCAATAGAACAATAATATGCTTTATAGGGTTTTCATGGTATGCATTATAAAGCTAAACATTAAGCATGGTGATAATGGTCATAGTGGTAAAATATTTTAACGTTTTAGGTTACTAGTGTACAATGCTACCAAATTTAGGTATACGACCCAACACCTTGAGCATTTGTTGATCGACATCAAAGTCATTATTAGGAGCAGTCAATAATTTCTCACCAATAAAAAATGGATTTTTCCCTATCTAGAAAGCATAGTGCCTACTCTAGCAAAGATAAACGGACCCGCCCAGTAGACAATTGGACCATGGCCCTTGGCATCATAATTCTTGTTGTTTTTATCAAGTGATTCATTTCCCTAGTTTTTATAATGTTGGGGTAAAATTCCCTTGACGTGTCTAAGTTATGGTTATAAGTTGTAAGGAAAGCCTTTTTGAGATCCTCTTCTTGTTTCTTCTCTAACATACCCAAAGTGCAACATACTTCCATTTCCATGCCCCTGATTTCTTTCACATAGTCATGAATTTTATTGAAGTTTGTCTTCCTACCCACGGTATCTCTCCATGCAACACCCATGCAGAAACGTGAGTTTCCTGCCTTTTTTGCTGACTAAATCACTGCATATTTATTCATGAGATTTTGACCTTTCACCCTAGTGTCATCTTGAGATGACTGGGGACAATATGCACAATCTTAAAATTAAACAAAATTAAAATTAAAAATAAAAACAAAAGTAAACAAAATTAAATCAAATTAAAATTAAAAATTAAAATTAAAAACAAATAAAATTAAAATTAAAAACAAACAAAATTAAAATTAAGTTAAAATAAAATAAATTAAAAAAACAAATAAAAATTAAAAACAAATTGCAAACCAACACAACTTACCTCGGCCCTGCGTTGCCCCTGCTCGAACACTGAAAACTCTTGCGGTCTGCATTTCCATAGTGGTGAGAACCTTCCCCACATTGCCGCTGCTCGAACACTGTTGCCCTTGCTTGAAAACTGAACACTATTGTAGTCTACTCCAACACTGTTGTGGTTACTGTGCGTTTCCATAGTGGTGAGAACCTTGGCCTATTTCCCCTACTTGATTAGATTAGAATTTGAAGAGTTGGAAGATTAAACGATGACTTTTGTATTTTTTGTATCATATGAACTAAAGGTACAAATAGTTGAATGCCTCTTGTAACAAAGTTTGAGAATCGAGTCTAATGAAATTAATGTATTGTTCTGCAGTGCATCTATACTTAAGTGAAATTAGTATCTATAGCATTGCACCTCATCTCTTTTTTGTTACATATGTAAGGATGTTTTTCTTGTTATGTGTTGTGCTATTTGTTGTGGTGTTTGTATTTTATGCACCTACGCAACTAAGGTTTGGTTGGCTGTGGTAGGACAAATAGAGTTTCAAAAAGAAATTTAGTTGTAGATGTGCATAAGCCCTATACTGTGATATCCAATGATAATGGCATGGTCTACCCATATCGCGTCCCTTATAATAAGATATCTGCCAAATTCAAAGATCTCACATGGTCTAATAAATACCAAAACTCAATCTAGCATTTGATAGAATGAAATTTCAGAGATTTTAATCACAACTTTAGTTCATAAAATTTCATACAACTAGGGGAACATACATCCATGTAAATTTCAACATTCACAAGATAGAATCAACATGCATCAAAGAGAGAAAAAGTCACGACACAACTGCTCAATTCATTATTATTAAAGGTTAAAAAGTAGTTACAGTACATGGGGGATCCAACCCCTTCTCCAACTTCTGAAAACACCTTAAATAGATGGTATCTTAGGGATGAGTTCCCTCCTTATGTGTGCCTAAAATAATGTAACTACTTAATTTGATTCTCCCTCATGTTGCCAATGTTTTCCTTGGTAAATACACCATCATGTTGCTAATGTTTAGGTGTATAACTACTCGATCCTTACTTAAGTCACGAAATGGATCATTATGTCTTGTAACTCTGTGATGAACCTACAATAATTAATTAATGCAAATACACGAGATATCAGAAATAACAGAACTCATAATCACTTTTATATTGATCGCAGGCCACTTCGAGGGGGCAACCTCCTTTGAGCAAGCTCAGTACAATTAACTTCACGATGCCTTCATAGGCCTCAACACACACTTATATACTAAGTCTAGGCTCCAATACTATGATTCAAAACCATGGGCCAATACAAACTATGGATCAACAAAAATATGGGCGACTTACAAAGCATATGAGCCAACAACAATAACACAAACCATGGATCAACAAATACTATGGGACGACTTACAAAGCATATGCATCCAACAACAATATACTAACAAAGTAAAGACATGGGTTCCTAACATCCCCTCTCCCTTAGAAAAAGCTTTGTCCTCAAAGCTTTAGATGTGGAAATTGATGCAGAATCTGAAGGAGTGGGTCCCCTGTAGCATCCTTGGGTTGCATTCCGGGCCATTGGAGCCTTTGTAGTTTCAGGGAGGATTGCGTGGAAGGCTGTAGATGAAGAAGAACCATATCAGTGATGTGAAAAGTGCACGCAAAATGGTGCTGATTGGTTTGTTGTTTCAGTCGAATTCTTGCCATGTGAAGATTGTCCTGCAAAATGAGAAGAAGTTGATCGCGGTTTCAAAGAATTGAGTCAATTGCCTGAACTGGGGAGCTTCTGAAGGTGTATCGAAGAAGAACTGGTGGTTCCTGTCCAGAGACTGCTTCATATGGTGTCCTTTTAGATGTGGTACTATACCACTGGAGCGCTTCTAGGAAATCCATAAAAATAGTTGTCCAAATCTGTGGAGGGATGGTAAAGGGTTCGAGCAGTCCCGAAGGGAGTGTCGTTTCACCCTTGTTGACCTGGAAAGTATCACAGTCAACCACCATCCATTGAATTGTCATTTTGAGTCCCTGCCAAAAGAAGTTACATTGTTCCTAGTCATACGTTTTTAGGAACCCAGAGTGCCCTACTGATGAAGAAGCATGGAGTTCATAGAAGAGATAGCCTCGTTGAACAGATTGCAACCAATTTGGAACAAGTAGAGAAATAGTTATAAGAGAAACTGGGTCATCAAATGTGCGAGGAGGAGCATCTGCCACCATATTGTCCTTACCCTTCTGGTAAGTGGTCGCATAGTCATAACCCATGAGTTGGATAACCCATTTCAGGTGTGCTGGGTAGGAGACCCATTGTTCCAGGAAAGTTTCCAAACTTTGGAGATCAGTCTTGATGCAGAAATAATTCCCCAATAGGGATGGCTGCCACTTCTGTACTGCATGCAAAATAGCCATCATGTCCTGTTGAGAAGTAGATGCGGCTAAATGCTTACCGGAAAGGTCTCATGAAGGAGGCAAGCCCACTGGTGCAA
Source organism: Larix kaempferi (assembly GCA_027924585.1). Taxonomy (NCBI): domain Eukaryota; kingdom Viridiplantae; phylum Streptophyta; class Pinopsida; order Pinales; family Pinaceae; genus Larix; species Larix kaempferi. The sequence goes on along the minus strand of BSBM01001421.1, from coordinate 768,879 downwards.
CAAATACACCTTCATATCTATCCAAGGAAGTAGTGGAGATCATTGGTGGGTGCATCTGAAGGGAATGGAGATGAGCAATGACACCATGTGAACTCTTCTTAAGGATATTTTCCAGGCGATGTGAACTGATGATGTGGAGAGACCCTGGTTGTAAGCCCATAAATTTGTGTTGTGTCCCATTGACTGAAAACTACATCCAAAGTTCAGCAAAATCCCATAAGATGGGGCCAAGTGTGTGTAACCATTGAACGCCCTAAACCACATCACATCTGCCTAAGGACAAGGAAAACGTGTCAGAGTGTAGATTATAATATTCCATAGAGATACACACATTGTGACACTTCCCCTTGCAAGGTAAGGTGTCCCCATTGGCAACCATGTCTTCAAAGTTGGAGCAAGGATGGACAAAACAATCATCCTGTTTGGCAATCCGAGGGTCAATGAAGTTATGAGTGCTACCATAATCAATGAGTATGGTAAGAGGGAGCTTCTTGAAGTATCCCCTGACCTACATTGTTTGTGTGGTGGTGACGCCGGTTACAGCATGGAGAGAGATCTCGGGTGGGTCATCCTAAGATGGGGTGTCAACAGGCGAGTGTTGAATGTCGACCTGATCATCTATTGTATCTGGAGCTTCTTCACCAAGTTCTAAGGCAAGCGGAGAATCCACATCCAAGAGATAGAGCTTTTGTTGAACACATCTATGTCCCCAAGTGAATTTCTCATCACAATTATAAAAAATCCCTTTTTCTTAGCGTGCCTGCATCTCTGTTTCAGACAAATGCTTGATGGGAGTTGGTTGAGGAGCAGGCGTGATGGGAGGTCGTTGGGAACCCATATTTATGAAGGGAACAAAGGTCAGTTTGGAGCGTTGTTGAGCTGCGATCTTGTTCTCTGCCAACTTAGCCAACCCTAGGACTTCCATCATTGTGTTGGGACAGAACATTTTGATCTCTGAGTGGATTTCATCCTTGAGACCACTGATAAAACAACTCCTGTAGAATTCATCAGACAATCCTTCTATGTGATTGGTCAGTTTCTCAAATTATGTCTGATACTCTCTCATTGTGCCAATTTGGTGAAGTTTAGTGAGTGCTCTTGTGAAGTCATCAAAAGCACTAGGACCAAATTGTGGCAAAAGGAGTTGGAAAAAATCTGTCCAGTTTGGCTTAGGATGAGCTTTGATGTACCAACGGTACCATTGAAGGGCGTCCTGTTCCAAATGAAAGGATGCAAGTGAAACTTTCTGGACATCAATAGTATTATGCAGACTGAAATATTGTTCTGCTCGGTATATCCATCTAGTCGGATCAGTACCATTGAAGTGAGGAAAATCAAACTTCGGCCCACAAAAATTGTTGGAAGAAGAGAACCCAGTGGCTGCAAAAGATTCTGGCTGTCGGTTATTGTTCATGGTTGAATGCTGAAGATGGAGGCTGAGAATTTTTTCATCCAGATCTTGGAGTTTGGTTTGGATGGCTACAAGTGCTTCCTCCATGGTGTGTGTTCCTGCATGGGTGACAACCATAACCAAGGTTTTTTTCTTTTCTTTTTGGGAATGGGTAGTAAAACACAAACAAAAGCTGATTTAGTAAAGGGAAATTTGGATTGGGGAAAAAATCTAATGGGTAATTCGGGTTTGACTAGATTTTGGACACTGTCGAAAGCACAGGAAAGCAGAAAAGGGGGATTTCAGAAGCGGGGTGAAAGAATGAGAAAATTTGGCAGGGAGGGACAAAGAAGCAGAATTAGAAAATGAACTCTGTGGTAAAATTTGAAGGCGATCGAGTGAAAATCGAAGAAGTTATGGAAAACCCTAAAAATAGACAAATGTGAGATTTCGGGTGTTGGGAAGTGGAATGTGGGATAGGGTCCTCAGGAATGAAATATGCAGAATGGGATTGCAGGGGTGTCAGAGAAGTTTCAAGGGAAACGGAGTTAAAACAAGGGAGATATGGCAGAAAAACATAATTTTATAACAAGTGGATCCGAAACGACACCAAATGGATAAAAAACAACTGGATTTGGAACGGATTTCATAATAGATCTGGAACGACTTTCAGAATGGATCTAAAACAGCTGGATATGAAACGGCTCGGAATGGATCTGAAACAGCACGGAAGTGATCGGCAACAGTTCAGCTGAAAATAGATATGGACCCCAGGTATGTTCGACCTCCTAACAGTTCAAGTGTTTCACTCGGCCACCAATGTTGTCTGACAGCTTGCGTATTGGGGCAGTACCCCTCACTCCACGGCTCAGGTAAAACAGATAACACCTTTGCCACAAACGATAGCTCTTGGTTTACTTCACGGGTGGGAACTAGTCAATCAGGTAGGGGTCGTTGCCTTTTTCGCTGGAAAGTCCTCTCAATGGGCCAGCTACTTTGGGGTTCCTGTGGTACTCCTCACAATGATTTTTAGGGATTATGCCCAAGTACTTCCCACAGTTAAGTCTATAGGGGTCATTCCCAGATCCGAACTTGCAACAGATGCAAAAAAAAGAAAAATGGCAGAAATTCCACCCAACGAGCCCAAGAAAGTGCTCTGATACCAGATGTGATGAACCTACAATAATTAATTAATGCAAATACATGAGATATCAGAAATAACAGAACTCAGAATCACTTTTATATTGATCGCAGGTCACTTCGAGGGAGCAACCTCCTTTGAGCAAGCTCAATACAATTAACTTCACAATGCCTTCATAGGCCTCAACATACACTTATATACTAAGTCTAGGTGCCAATACTATGAGTCAAAACCATGGGCCAATACAAGCTATGGATCAACAAAACTATGGGTGACTTACAAAGCATATGCGCCAACAACAATAACACAAACTATGGATCAACAAATACTACGGGATGACTTACAAAGCATATGCGTCCAACAACAATATACTAACAAAGTAAAGACATGGGTTCCTAACAAACTCATTGTCTTCTTGTCTATATTTAGCAAAATCTAAAAAATGATTTGAGATTGCATAGCCAAGACTCCACCTTGATCCCATTAACAAATCTTCCAAACTTTAGGATTGAGATATTTTAGTCCAACTAAAGGCATTGTTAGGAAATAGTTATAGTTATTGATATATTATGTTGAGTACATTTGAGGTGTTGGTTGTTGTTGTAGGACCTCATGTAGATTTTTTGTATACCCTACTCAAAATGCCAAAGATTCCCTTTGTAGGGAATCATATGGTGGCCTAGCATTCACTAAATGAGGACATGAAAGTCATGCATCATTATGGCTTGTATCATTGTCTTATTGTCTCGATTCATTAAAAACTGCTTTGTTAAGAGCTTACTAAGTAAAACAACCCTTGGCTACATATCATGTTTTTTCTTCACTACTATTGAAGTTTCTGTCTTGAATCTGATGGGAACTTCAACAACAACTGGTGCAATCATTTCTTGCTTCATACTCAATTGTTGTATAATAAAATAAACACTCAGAAACCTGTAATTACTGTAAATTTTAAGCACCACTATGGTCCAATTAGCATGAATTTGTCAAAGGGATCTTTCCTTGTTTATAAAATTTGGGGTGTTCTTATTTCCCACACCAGGTTTCAATTCCCCAAGTGATATGTTTGTCCCTTGTGGTACTATACTATCTACATTAAAAACACTAAAGGATAAGATTCTCCCTACAAGCACCTACTTTCTGAATGCCTTAAACATTTCTGAAATATGACATTTGAATTTTTGAATGCTTTAAACCTTTTAACTTATTCGATTGTAATATTAGCCTCCTACACATCTAATCTTGGATCATGTGTTGTAAACTACCATTATTTCGTATACACATTAATTTGTCTCAATTTTCCTAGCCCATTTGGGTTGTTTTAAATCCATCAGGTTTCCAAAAACATAAGATATCAGTTTGGGCATGTTCATAATGAATAGTCCTAAGAACGATAATTAAGTGTAATGGTCCATCGACCAAATACTCTGAAGTGGGCCTACAATCCATTGAGTTGACAAAGAATTGACTGAATACACGCACATGACCATTTCTTCACATAATACTCTCACAGAATTTGAGTTTGGTTTTGTCAAGATGAGCACAGACTGTGGAGGTGAGTCCCAGTTCAGCGTGATCTTTATGCATCACATGTGAATCACAAACAAAATGTTGTACTTTGATTTTTGGGAAAATCAACAGACATTCCATCAACAGCAGAAGTAATAGCAAATAATATCTTCAGCTCTGCCTCTAACATTGATAAGGAATTAAAATTCAAGCAAGAAAATAAATAAGTTCAATATTTCCTGGTTACAGAAAAGAATCTCAATTCAAGATCAAACAAATAATAAGTTGGTAAGAGGGAACACTAGTATGTTTATATCTAGTATTTTCATATATTTTTATTTTCAGTGGTTCATGAGAGAATACATCAAAGTTGAATCTTAGCACATGTTAGTTTTATAAACCAAAGCAACCAGAGGCCTCAAAGTATCCGAGACTAGCGAAGGCTTTTCTTATTCATCTCTCTTATTTCACAGCTTGTGCTTTTCCAGCTATCGTGAGTTATGCCTAAGTCACTAAGTGTTGTGTCTGATATGCAAATTAGGCTCAGATGTGTATGACAAATCAAATCAACATACTGTGTTTTGATTCTAATTTGTATTAAATATTTGTAAATGTTCTAGTTTCTAAATTTTATTGGATCTATATGTCTATATTTTTAAATTTAAATATATTTTTAATATATATCTATATCTATGTATATATATGTATATATATGTATATATATATATATACATATGTATGTATGTATATATATACATACATGTGTATGTATGTATATATATATGTATGTACATACACATGTATGTATATATATATACATACATGTGTATGTACATACATATATATATACATACATACACATGTATGTATATATATACATACATACATATGTATATATATATATATACATACACATATGTGTATGTATATATATATGTGTGTATGTGTATGTATATATGGCACTGTAACTGAATTGATGGAGTATGTAGGACCACTATACAGATACAATAATTGGTTGATCTTGGTTCAATATACTTGAAGTATGCGGAGATACGGAGTTGCCGCGAATTATATTCAAATAGCAGAAAACAATAAAAACAAAGGGGCAACTATGTATATTGATGGGAGACCAAAAGCGTTCGGAAACGTTGCTGGCTTTATAAATTGTACATGACTAGTGACAACAAATAAACTACCAAATTGCGAATTCGAGGCACGCGAACATCATCGTATATTTGTATGTGCAATAAAAACAATACTTGTAGGTGAAGAGTTGTTGATCGATTACAACTTAAATAGAATAGATGTGGCTTTTGCGGTCCAGGGGAACTGTGGACCGTCATAAACTATGCCTCATCAAGTAATTGCTAAATGTAGTATTTAAACATGACTACAATAACTGAATGTTTTAGTTTTTTTTTGTTTTGTTAACATTCGATTTCCACTATTGTCATTCACTTTATTCATGCTTATTATGAATATTTTCGTGTGATTACATGGTGATTACACTGCTATGAATATCTCATTTTTGTTTATGATGCATTTATTGACTATTGATGTTTGTTTAGGGTGATGGCAATGGAAAGGAACATGCTTCTTCCACGGTCCAGGGTGACCGTGGAAGGTCAGAAACTATGCCTCGTCAGGTAAATGTTAAATATAGTAAATAAATATGACTACAACAACAAGATGTTCTGATTTTCGCTGTTAGCATTCGTTTTTTCAGTGCTTATTGTTAATATTTCCATATGAAAGCATGCTTATTAAACTGTTGTAACATTCCACATTTTCATTAAAATTTTAAAACTTTTGAAAACGACATTAAATAAGATAAGTATGGTTGCGGAAAATAATAAATATTTGATTGCAACAACAATGATTAAAAAGTCGTTAAGTACTAAACATAATTTAATTTTCTGAGTTAATAACAGTCTGATAACAACTACTTAACACACTTTTAACAAACATGATTATTGTAATAAATGCATTGACAGGTTAGAAATATAATGCGATACTTTTCTTTTGAGATGGTACTGACAGTTTGCTTTCTTGATGTCCAAGGGTGTCCTACGAGGTACCCTGGAGTTTACTTAGCTGCAACGCTAACGCATTGAAATATTTCTATGTGCAGACGATAGGTAAGAAGTTCGATGATTGCATAGTTTAAGAGTGCGTGTGTAATTCAATTCAATGTCAAAATATAAAATGTTATGAATTCTTTTGCGAGAAACTAAGTATCTACAGGTATGAAAATGTTTACTACTACTTACTGGTTTTTCAACGCTGTCTTATCATTCATCAATGTTGATAATAATGACATCTTAGAAAGTCTACATGTTGTTTAATTTTGTTGTCGTAAACCAATGACATTGTTAAAGTTTGGTTTGGGTCGTCGTATTAAGGTAATTAATACTTCTACAGCACTATGGTAGTAATTGTATCGCTAGCCATCAAATGCATTGTATTGAGAAATTAGAGTATGAATACATAGTATTGGCATGGTTTTTATGCTATTATCCAAACATTGGATTTGTTTGAAATCTAAAGAAAATACAAGCTCCTATCTTTTAATATTTGCAAAATTGAAAAATTATGATAATTCAAAATTATCATGTTAACATTATGAATTATTATCCTATGCAATAATTTGGCATGTTTTAAACTATTAAAAAAAACATTATGTTTTAAATTTCAAATAATACTCACAACATTAAACTCATAAATATTATGACTAAGATCGTGGCTAATATAATGTTTACAACTTTACTATCAAAAAAATATATATCACTAATATCGATTATATCGTTGATTTAATGGTACTGACATGTATTAATGTCGACAGAATGGACGAGTTGTCGGGTCTTTAAATTTGGCATGTGCCTCAAGCTGGCATGGAGATAGCGTTTATGTCCTGTATTAAAAGCTCGAACCAAACTCCATGTGACAGGGATTTTTAAAATTCCACGTAATGCAATAACAAAGTCACGGTGATTTTCGGAAACCGCTATGTAATGGTTCTAAGTTTGAAAACTCCTACGAGTTGGATATTGAACGATCCAATGTGGGCCAAGGTGGCATGTTTGTGCAAGTGAAATGATAGAGCAATAAATACAAGGGTTGTTCGGCCCAAAGTAACCTCGCTGGCACACCCATGAACATTGATTGTGATGAATTTGCGTCGTTGGATGTAACCCTAGTGTTTCATTGTGGTGTTGATTGATAGTGAATTAATGTATTTTCATTGTGTCATTTGTGTTTCAAGAAGCGAGGCCGACATGCTGCTGAAATTTAGGGTTTAACTGAAAATTGTGAAGAGGTTTCGACCTCATGACCCGTAGATTAGATTTAAGTTGCAAGTTCTTTCTCACTGTATTGGTGTTACTACAATGTTGGATCTCTGGTTTGAAATGCTGTCGAGTTGATAGTTTACAGTTTTTGTCTTGAGTGGGAAATCACTTTCCTGCAAAGAAGAATGAGAGTATCCTGGTCTCGTCTATAGCAAGGAGCTCGTCATTTGCTGGCGAATACATAGAGCACGATTAGTAAAAAAAAAGGTAAACGTTTTTTAAAACTCAGTGGTTCTTTTGTTGAAAGTTTGTCTTACAGCTTATATAAAACAATCTGTTTAACTATCGGGAATTGTTATGTCAGTTTGTAGGGTTCGAATGGCGACTTTGACAAGGGTTTGGTAAAGGTTGACATGCCTCCATTCCTGGTAATCTTCGGGTCTCAAACCCTCGTAGGTGCCTTTCAACTTTGGTTGATGTGGTTTCAATAAGATGAGTAACTAGGTTTTCGCCATGCTTCGGCATTGTCTGTCAGTCGAAAATATTTGAAGAACCTTTTGTATTTAAGTGATGATTGTATAGGGATGTGACCCTCGTTTGCTTGTATGATACCCGGTCTTATATTTTTATGCCTAGCTCGTCGAAATGGGAGTTATAATACCCGTTTTTGAAAACTAGAGGAAGGAATAAACCCTGTGTAGTTTTTCATTTTGGAAAATGTAATGTGACTTGCAAGTGGATGCTTCCTTTGTGAAGCCGAAACCTGTGTTGGGTTCGATCTCAAACTTGGAAAAGTTTTAGGGTTACGTTTTTTTAATAAAATGTTAGAGCCGAATCTCATTTAACTCCGTATGCTATGTGTTAATTTCTCGGCAATGGAAAATGTAGTTATGTTATTTGTTTAAATTATGTATGGATAACAAGACCGTCGAGCTCTGCATAACTGTAATCATTTTCGTAAATGGAAAAACTCTTGTGTGTTTTGATTTAATAACTTTTGTTTATAAAAGAAAAGGAACAGGGCTATGCCCAAATTCTCATTTTTCCTTCAATGTATAAGATGTTTTCATAAATGAACTTCAGAAAAGAACTTCAATCGAAAACTAGGTTTTGTTTTGTAGTTTGTGCATGAGTAAGTAAATCATGTTTATTTAACGGCTGGAAAACGATGTTAAGGTTTTTGGAAATACTACCTAAGGTTCGATATGAAACCCAACTTTGATCAATGTACACAGATTGTAACAGAAATGGAAGTCACAGATGGATGAAAGCAACATAGTGTTTACAATAATTTCATTCTTTGGAAATACTAAAATAATAAATGAACATATCATAGCAGGAGATGTATGCAGAAATCACTGTGTAAATGTGAAATATGAAGACTGTGCAAAGACTGTTGTTTTGCAACTTAGTTCCAATGTTAGCAATTCTATTTATTTAAAGATATGATGTATGGAAATTGAAATTACTTTTACTTCCTATAAACATAATAGAGATAAGAAAAATTACAATGTAATTGTACATGAAACAACAATGTTTGTTTTTCATGAAAACAATGGAATATTCTATATTGTAATGGTTACTATATAGTAATTACTACTGTTATTTAGCTATAGGGAAGAAAATGAAACACAACTCAATCACTGTACTTATCTATCGAATCAAATGGCAGTTTGCCTATCTTTTCATCTATACTTAATTTTCTTCTCTACACTAGAGTACGATGCATAAAATAGCATGTGGAAAAATGTAGAGATTGGATTTTCAATTCAGAATATCATTAAACTTTGACATTCAAACTTTAAATAAAATCAGAGATCAAAGAGATTACTAATTTTACTTAAACAGAACTATTAACTGAAATAAAGTAGAAAACTGTAAAACTTAGATTAATCTGTAGGGAAACAAACAACCCAAGGAGCCTGTTCCACCCAACCAATTCCTTAAGATAGCCAAGTACTTGCCTTAGGACCCCCGAGCCTGTTCACTGAACCACCAGGAGGAAGAAACTTAAGAATTTAGGATCTCCACTTGTAGTAGAAATAGTTGTCAAATCTTCAGGAACTAGCAGTCCAAAGGACCTGCACCAGCACCTCTGGTTCTCCTTATCAAATTAGTTTGCAGACTTATGATTACACTCACAAATAGCCTCCCTATTCGAATCTCTCAGTGATCACCTGATGCACATGAGGAAATATTTTTGCAAAAAATATTGTGTGAGAGCTGCCTGCTCAAATCGAATTTCCCTTATGTAGGCTGCCTAGGCCTTTTCAGTTGTTACTTGGTCATTAAATGAGCTTCCTGCCCACTCCCACCACCTGGGGGATAATGCCACATTATTAGGGGTAGTTGCCCCATAACCAACGGCTAGTGGTGTAGTGTAATTGCTGCCATCTATCCCATACCTTCCAACAGCTTCCATTCCTCCTAGTGGGTCAGTGAACACTCATTTAACAGTTCCCTTGGGTGTTTGTCTCCTACTTTAATTTATTAAATAATAATAATTCAGTAATTACATTCATCCTTGACCAAACTTGGTCATAATTTCAAAACTTTGAAATTAAAATTTAACATAAAGTATTTTTGCAAATAAAATATTATTTTCAGAATTTGGGTAGGTGACAACTATGGCAGGAGTCTGCTCATGACCATGGAGCAGAACATGTATCTTCCACTTCCGAGGTAAAAATTAATATTAATGCAATATCTCATTTTTCTTTATGTTACAATTATTTAGTATGAGGTAAACGTTTATTTATTGATTGATTGTGTCAGTGTGGCACCATTGGAAAGGCACCTGCTGCTACCATGGTCGAGGGTGAGCGTGGAAGGTCACACTCTGTGGCCCGTCAGGTAATTGTTTAGTAAAATAACTAAAATTTTTGATTTAGTATGTAAACATTCAATGTCCACTATTGACAATCACATTTTTCTGAGCTTATGATGGACTACTGGTTCATTTTTATGACATTATGATGGATTACTGGTTCATTCAGGACCGTGGAAAGGCACCTGCTGCTTCCACGACGACGGTTCATCTGGACACTCACCAGCCATAACACCGTGCTAGGTAAGTGTTAGTGCATAATAGTGACTGAATCTTCATTACAATATCAATATTTGAATGATGTTAAAATTATATTGCTTAACTTAAATTATTGTTTGATGAATTTAGTCACGTGCACCCGATTTGGGTGATGAGGGGTATGAGGAAGACATTTTGTATTCCATTGACCCACTGCACACTTTTAGAACAATCTTGAAAAAGGAAAACATAGAAATGCTTGCCTTGGCTCGCAAAAGGCCCTTGACACAAGAGAACATGGCAAGGATTCAACAGCTACAAGATGAAATACAATCTTATGGGGTAAGTGGCATCTTCACAAAAAATTTTAAGCTATGACATGATTTCATATCTGATATTATGTTTTTTATTTTTCCAAGTGATCTGATAAAGTAAAGTTTATTTTTTTTAGGAGTTTTTAAAACCCGTGACTACAGAACCTGCTCCGACAGGTATAGGTAGCAGTGATGGTCTAATGAAGCCAAAAAGAAGCAATGTACCATTGAGGCTTTTTGGCACTCCTGCGGTTGGCCTCGAATCCATTGATGACGACATTGATGAGAGAGAGCATGATGCCATGCCGGAGCCTGATGCTATGCCTCATCATGATGAGACGGAGCCTATCAATCCACATGACTCTGGAGATGAACGTACTGTAGACAACCGAGATACTTTTCCTGGAGCAGCACGAGTTAAAAGCACCGGATCACTCAATCTTACCTTTCTGGTGGATGAATCTTGTGTTCCTATCAAGATCCAAAAGATTGCTAGTATTTATTAATTAAATTATTCATTTTAATCATGAAATTGAAATAGTCATATGTTGAAATTATTTTAAATTAATGGATTACATATTTAATTTGCAGGAAACAATGTATTCTACAGGCATTTGAATGACAAAGCCTTGGAACTGTTTGGCCCCACCATTCGCACACGGTGAAATAGCCAAGATAGAAATAAGAGAGATGAATTGATGGACCACATGGTCAACTTGTTCGGCAATACTTTCAACAGGAAGATTGTTGCAAGGTTAGCTGGTGAGAATTTGAAATATACCAGGGCCCAATATAGGGAAATATTGCAAGCTGACCTCAAGCATGAGCGCCCCCCATGGTTCCGGAGAAAGAGTGGAAGGCACTCATAGATGATGCAAAGGAGAACTTGCTTAAAAGACAAGGAAAACAACCACAGCCTGGTAAAGCAAGGTACAACATATATAATCTTTTTACTGAAATAAGCTCAAATATTTTTTTCTTTTTTGTTTTAAGTGAGATTTTTTATATCTAAGGTTTTCAAAATTTTCATATATAGGCTACTTGAAACCTCCAAAGCAACCAAGGATAGAATGGAAAAGCATGGGAAACATAGACTGGTCCAGGGTGGCTATAGAAAACTAAGAGAAAGAATCGTAAGTATTAAATGATTAATTCTTGGGAATATTTATTTAACAATACCGAACAAATATTGCAGGGAAATATGTTCCAAGCTGTTGCCACCGATGAAGACCTAAAGCTTGGTTTTAAAAGTGTGGTTGAATATAGGAAAAGCTTGTTGCAGTTCACACCCCTACAGAACTACCTCCACGCCTTTCCTAGCGACGTACAAGAAGTGGCATAAATGAGGGCATGGAAATAAAAACAATAATAGGAGATATCGCAGTAAATACTGCGCCATTGGATGATTGTGATACCCCACTCGCAAGTTTTTTACATGCAAAGAAACATAAAACAACGAAAAAGTAGATGCAACATAAATTCATGATTTGTATTTTGATGGATGTCGATGTTGTTAGTATGAAACATTGTTAGTATGCTACATAGATAACTTTTATTTGGTATAGTTACAAGGTACTTATCTTTAATTTGATGGTCTAAGGAATTTTCCTATTTATATGTTTTATTTTCTTAGAATTTGAGTTTTAAATTTAAATGTCATCACAAGTCTGAAACATTGATTCTGTTTATATTAGATATATTAGATATGTTCATCATGACTTCGATCATCATCACTCTTTATAATTTGATTACTTCCCATTACATCTCGAGGACCAATTTCAGCACAGGGACCAGAGAGGAGTGCTGAAGTTGATAGAGATCAAATTTATGTTGTAAAATCTTGTATTGTTGCTTTAGCACTATTCAGAAATAGTACCACACTTCATATATGATTTTTGGTTAAATGTTGACGTGGAGATATTCAACTATACCTCTGTTATTGTTATATGATCGATATGTTTAATTTATTACACGTTACTGAAAGAGATGAAAATTATGTTATAAAATATTTTACTGTTGCTTTAGCACTGTTTAGAAATAGTACCATTTTATCATTCAGCTGTAGAATTGTTATGTTACTGTACCTTTCTTTCATCCGTGTGCTGAATTATTGTAGTATGTGGACTGTGTAAACCTGTTTGAGGTCTGTACTTAACTTTACATCTCGAGGACCAACTTCGGCATAGGGACCACAGAGGAGCGCTGAAGTTGATAGAGATCAAAATTTATGTTGTAAGATCTTGTACTGTTGCTTTAGCACTGTTCAGAAATAGTACCACACTTCAGATCTGATTTTTGGTTAAATGAGATCTTCAACTATACCTCTCTTATTGTTATATGATAAATATGTTTATTTTATGACATGCTACTGGAAGAGATGAAAATTATGTTATAAAATGTTTTACTGTTGCTTTAGCACTATTAAGAAATAGTACCATTTTATCATTCAACTGTAGAATTGTTATGTTACTGTACCTTTCTTTCATCATCTGTGTGCTTAATTGTTGTAGTATGTGGACTGTGTAAACCTATTTGAGGCCTGTACTTAACTTTACATCTCGAGGACCAACTTCAGCACAAGGACCAAAGAGGAGTTTTGAAGTTGATAGAGATCAAAATTATGTTATTAAATCTTTTACTATTGCTTTGGCACTAGTCAAAAATTTGGATGGTAATTGTGATGAAATTTTGCTTTTGTAGACCATATTCCTAAATTTAAAGGTTAAACAGATGGCTTTTATTTTTTATAGTACAAGGTACTTAACTGTTATGTGATGCTATCAGGATTACATAGAGAGAAATGATGGATATTTTTACTTGGCATCCCATCACCCTTCCTTATACTGTGATGATGAACTTTCAGGTTATATGGAATGTCTGTACATTTGAGAGAGATATGACTGGTTGTACCTTCCCCACCTTGATTGAGCTATGATTGGTCTCGTAACTTTTTAAAAACCACCTTGTTGAATTTTTTCTCTTATAGAGTCCTATGGTTGTTTGGCGACATTTGGAGTAACTTTTTAAAAACCACCTTGTTGAATTTTTTCTCTTATAGAGTCCTATGGTTATTTGGCGACATTTGGAGTAACTTTTTAAAAACCACCTTGTTGAAGTTTTTCTCTTATAGAGTCCTATGGTTGTTTGGCGACATTTGGATCATACCCTTGGTTCTAAGGGTCATGGGTATTCTACTACCCACACCTATGTTATGACCGTTGTTTATATTTTTCTTATTTTATGACCATTGTTTATATTTGTACCCACACTTCAGATCTGATTTTTGGTTTAATGTTGACGTGGAGATCTTCAACTATAACTCACTTATTGTTATATGATCGATATGCTTATTTTATTACCTGTTACTGATTGAGTTATTAAATACTTGTTGTACCTTCCCCACCTTGATTGATTTATTATTGGACTTGTGGTACCTTCCCTAAGACTTGTGGTTAATGCGTTCATTTACCCTCCTTCATTTTTTTTATCCCACCTTGTTGAAGTTTTGGTCTTATACAGTACTTGACTTCGTCGAAGTTTAGAATTTTTGTGACTTAATTTATGTTGAGTTATGTACTGTGCTTGACTGTCATTGACCTAATCAACTCCAGTCATTTCTCTCTCTCTCCGGTTTGTACACACCCTCTTGTAGGGTCAGTTGGTTCCTAGATAAGACTGGCCTCTCCAAGGCACAATCAGTCTTTGTTGAAAGTAACACTTATGAGTATATTTTCAATAATGGTTTCACACCCAGTTGGTTTGTATCTTCAACTATATATCTATTTATGGTATATGATATACATGTTTATTTTATTACATGCTACTGAATATTAGTTTATCGTTTTAGTTTGCTTGTCATTGTAAGCAATTATAATCTCTTGATATGGCGGTTATGAATATACCAAAGAGCCTGTGTTAAGAACTTACTAGTTGTACATTTGGAGTGCTTGGTTATAGGAGGTAAGTATGCATGTGAAACTTAGTGATTATGCCACATATCCAATTCTAGGAGTGGGATCTATCTCACTCCAAATAACATAAGGTGATATCCTTGAGCATATTGGTGTTTTGTATATCATGCTGTGGTAGTGTTTTTGGTGTTTTCTTTTTCTTGGTGGGTGCTTTCCTTATAGACACTAAAGAAATACTGGATAGACAGGTTTGGAATCCAAATATTGAACTTGTTCTGTTGTTAGGTAAAAGTTTTGCTACACAGGAGAGAAAGGTTGCACATGAATACTTTCTCAGTTTGGAAGCTTGCAATACAATAGTCCTGGAGTATTTATCGTGTCTATTGAATTATGCTTCTCACAGATGTCTACTATTTAAAATAATGTTTGTGGAATACTAGAGATAGATGTTTTCTAATGTTTCACTAGTTTTTGTGAAATTGTTTTTGAGCGTATCCAAATTCTGAATTGGAAACCTTCAGCTTTTAAGTTGTTCATGGGTCGTACTTCTAGGAAGAATGCACATGGGATTGGAATAGGTAGCTTGCTTATCTCGCTTGTAAATAGTCATCTTTAGAAAAGGTTTTGGCTTGTACATATAAATAATTATTCCAGTCAGAATATAATATTAAATTCAGTGCCTTCTTATGAATTTGCATGATACAGCTGATGCAATGATCTCCACTGGATTATCCAAGGTTGGATATCAGTATGTGAATATAGGTAACTTAACATATTTTCTATCTCATGTGTTTATGCATTATCAACTCTTAATTTTACATGTATATAGGTAACTTAACATATTTTGTGTTTGGTACATTTGGCCAGATACAATACATGCCGTAAAACGATGCCAGGTTCACTTGGACACGAGGAACAAGATGCAAGCACGTTTGCTTCATGGGTAACTTCTTGTCAATAAATTTTCTTGTCTCTTTGATAGATTTGTTGAAGAATGCCATCAGTGCAATACTGAAAAATGGTTGCCTATTTTGTGGAAAGGCACATGCTGCTAGTTGTGGGTATGATAAAAAAGTATTGCATGATACCCATGTCATCCATTCAGTAGCCATTAATTAGGACTCAAGAAGAAATATAGAAGATACATCACAATTCCAAACCCAACATTCCCCACCAAAAGATGACTATTTGCACACCAAAATATAGGAAATTAGAACTTAGAAGTACAATCCTTAATGATTTTATCTTTGGTATCTTGAGGTACTGTTTGGTTGTGTTTTGTTGCATGTCTGGAAATATT
The DNA here is from genome assembly GCA_027924585.1 of Larix kaempferi. Classification (NCBI taxonomy): domain Eukaryota; kingdom Viridiplantae; phylum Streptophyta; class Pinopsida; order Pinales; family Pinaceae; genus Larix; species Larix kaempferi. The sequence continues at coordinate 753,002 of BSBM01001421.1, read as the reverse complement.
ATTGATCTTGATAGGATTTTCTACATATTTTTCAACAACATATTTAATATTACTAGGTACATGGCATTCATAAGTGTTTTTTCTAGGGATTGTAATTGCTTGGCCACTTGTATGACAGGTGATGCTATCTTTGCCTATCAAGAAAGGAAGATGATAGTCAACAAAATCTTGACCAAACAATAGATCAACACCTTTATCAAAACAATACCAATTTACAAAAGTATTATGGCCATTAATCATGATAGGAAAATTAAGAGGAAAACTTATCATGATTGCACACCATTTAAGCGAATAACTTATCATGCCTACACACCATTTAACTCTTGCAACTTTTGTTGATGTGAAGAAATTCACAAGAAGTTGTCATTTTTGCTTCACAATTGATGTACAATTGAGGGTCCTCTTATGTTGGTTCAATAGAAAAGGTTGACACTATTGGGAAATGGTTAGAACCTAGGACCAACATTTGGACATCAATCGCTTTGCCTTGGGTACTTGCAAATGCGACAGCATTCTTGCGACCATAAATTCTGTCCAATGACAATCTAGTTTGAATACACTTGTCTCTTGGTTGCATATTAGATCAAGTGAATTCCCTCCCATAATCAAGATGCTTTGGTCTCCAATTGGAATCAAACCCTTGTAAAGTATCTTTGCATCTGCTCCAAGCCACTTTTTCATTATCAGACAGAGAATGACAGTTCCCTCCTTCCTGGTCACCTTCATTTCACCATATTCTAAATCATCCCTAGAATGTATTCAGCATTTGAGGAAGGAGAAATCTAGTTCCACAGTAATCATTTACTGGATTGCATTGGGTGCATATCTAAATGTAGTACATAAACATCTTGCCCATATAAATAAATGTAGCCCATACACATTTGTGCAATGAATCTAGACCATGATCTAGTAGGCATGTCTAAAAGTTTGAGACCAAGGAGCAAGAAGAACCCCTGTACTGCTACCTTGTTGATGGTCTGTAGACCAAAAGGGGCCTCACCATTGGATCCAACAAACCAATGATTTACAAGGCCTGCATTGTTCTGCATAGGTGTATTCCCTACACTTGAGAGTAACCCAGATATAGCAGAGGGCTCAATCTACACTGCTTCAAACACAACCACTAACACTAATTCAACGATTGCCATTTAGGATTTTTTTTTTTAACACTTCCAGGTATCGTCGCAATATTGACGGATTCCTGCCACGAATTTTCGTGGATACAGAGACGAAGTTTCAAGTAAGCATAGAAATGTTTCCACGCAGATGTTGAACCTGCCACAAAAGTTAGAGAATCTAATCGTCTCTATTGCGACGAACTTTCATGGAGCTATATAAGATGTTACTACGCAGATGTTGGACCTGCCATGAACATTTGTTGCTATAGCAATGAACCTCCAATTTAAGTTCGTCTCTATAGACACGAAAGTTCGTGGCAGGTAAAGCATTTGCATGGAAACATATAGATGAGGGGCATGGATATATCGACAAAAATTCGTGGAAGAATTAATTTTCCGAAGATCTGAGGACTGTTGCGAAGGTGACACATGGCCACTGAGAAACATTGCTATTGACACGACGAGGAATCTTCCTCCCTATATCCACGAAGTTGGTTCCACTAAAAAATGAACCCCAAATCGTTGCAATAGGGAAGAAATATCATGGCAATTACAACGAAAAAACGTGGCAATTTTGGCCATATGTAGTAGTGACGAAGCAACTAGCCAGAGTGAAGTTTGAGTACTTCAGAGAGAGGCTTGGTGTTCTTCAGATTGATGACACTTTGAGGAAGAAGTGATGGACACATTTGCTGGAGCCATTCCGAGCATGGCGAGAGGAGGATCCTTCCCATGGATGTGGATGTAAGGGCTGTGTGATGAGCATCAGGACGATGCCCCAGTTACTGCTCTGTTTATGCATCATGTTGGATGATGGATATGATCAGTTGGATCATGTATATGTATATGCATCATGTTGGATGCTTGTTATGATCAATTGGATCATGTATTTATGTATGCATCATGTTGGATGCTGGATATGATCAATTGGATCATGTATTTATGTATGCATCATGTTGGATGATGGATATGATCAGTTGGATCATGTATTTGTGTATGTATCAGGTGGATACATTGTATGATCAGGAGGATCATGTATGATGATATGTATCGGGTGGATACATTGTATGATCAGGTGGATCATGTATGATGATATGTATCAGGTGGATACATTATATGATCAGGTGGATCATGTATGATGATATGTATCAGGTGGATACATTGTACGCATCAGGTGGATGCATATTATGATCAGGAAGATCATGAGATGTACATCAGGATGATGTATGGTGAGTATCGGGTTGATACTCTGTGGTCGTGGACAAGTTGTGTAGATAAGCATATAATAGCACCCTGGGAGATTTGCAGACACTCTTGCTAGGTTTTGCCGATGGCATATAATAGCTCCCTGGGAGGTCTAGAAAATGCTCTTGCTAGGTTTTACTTGGAGGGACATATAATAGCGCCCTGGGAGATTTACATATACTCTTGCCAATTTTTGTCGTTGGCATATAATATCTCCCTGGGAGATCTGGTAAGTGCTCTTACTAGGTTTTGTCCATGGCATATAATAACTCTCTGGGAGATCTTGCAAGTTGTGCTGGGCACGTAATCAGTCCTGAGATGCTCTTGATAGGTTTTGCCGGTTGCATATAATGTCTCCCTAGGAGAATTGCAGATTCTCTTGCTAGGTTTTGCCTATGGCATATAATAACTCCTTGGGAGATATGTAGATGCTCTTGCCAGGTTTTGCTTGGTCACATGTAATAGCGCCCTGGGAGATCTTGCAGGTTGTACTGGGCACGTAATCAGTCCTGAGATGCTCTTGCTAGGTTTTGTTGATGCACGTAATCAGTCCTGAGGATTCCATAGTATGGCCAGTGATGATGAAGACCTCTAGGTGGTGGGCCTTGTTATCACATATATAGTAGCTGGGATACCATATATTATTTTTCTGATTACAGTACACTATTCAGCCAGTTCCCTTGCATTGAGATGCTGAGATGAGCATCTACTATGGATCATTACCAGATTTTGGGATAGCAGTTCTATTCCCCATGCCATGACTGAGTTTAGGACACTCAGAGAGATGACCGATGTAGCTATTATACCATTTGTACATGAGCAGTCAGTAGTGCCTAGAGTTACAGTAGTAGTTTTATAGGACAGCTGATGGTTTAGAGGATGAGCATTCAGGTATATGACTCAGCAGGTATATCATGGTGTTGTGGTTATATTGCTTTTATATTCATTCTTATGGCATGTCTTATCATTTAGTATCATGATCTGGTGATCATATAGATATGTGGACCTGGTTGATCTTGTTATATATATATTATATTGTCCCTACTCAGACTTAGAAGTTCACTATTCATACTCATTGGTTTTACCCTCCTTAGGGAGAATAGAGGTGATCATTCCACCATACCTTGGCTTGCTAGTGTTGGCTCCATTATTCATTGTCTCCATCCATCCATTACCTACCTTTTAGTTTATCACCCTGACTTATTACTTGGCTAGTGGCATGGAGGACTTTTCCCCACTATAGCCTCTGTGTTGGATGAGCTTCCCTGTTTATTGTGTCTCGGCTATGAGTTGGTGACAAAACTTACATATGGTGAGTTGGATTTCCTTGAGAAATCTCCCTAGTCACTAAAGTTGTGTTGGCTAAACATGAAACTTTTAGTGCTTCCATGAATACAAAGTATGGGAAATGAAATGTTATATCTTGTATGAAAAGCCCATTCGTGCAATGTGTTTCTAAACACACATGAATGAAAGGCAAGCCAAATGAAAATGACTATGAAATAAATTGTTATATCTTTTGTGAAATGTAAATACCTAGGTAAACAAGCTGTCTGTGACACACCTAGAAGTGCTCAGGTAAACAAGTGCCTTAAAAACACACCTGCAGCAAAAAGCCTAAATAAATGTAAATCTATGTAATGTGTTTATAAACACACATAGATCAAAGGCTATGGAAACTAGGCCCAAAAAGAAATGAAACTCAAATGCTATATCAAAATGATTGTTGGCCTCATTTGTATTATGGATTGTGCGCATCAGTTAAAGGTGAATAAATACTCTTTGAACAACTCATCCATTTGTGAGACACTACCATTCCCTGTGTTGTTGCTCATTCAATATATGCTATAGTGTGTATTCCCTTTCCCATATCAAAAGTGTCACAATGTTGAGTCAGTAAGTCATCCTTTGGCCTAGCCAGTTTATTTTGAAGTCTTCACCCTTCACTAGCAAATTGATCACAACTATGAAGTGAGTATGGTCTTGAAAGTCTAGTCTAAGTCATAATAATAATTAATGACATTATATATTTGTTGGTAGATCGCCAGTAATGATTACTTTTTGTTATAATTTCTATTGGAATGAATTGTAGAGCATACATTAACCTTTGACACTTTGCAGTAGCTTCTGATGATAGTCAGAGTTATATTTGGTCATGTTGACTTGGTCAAACCTAGTTTGACCAAGGTCAAACACAAGACATGAGATGATTAGATCTTGTGATGATACAGATAGATGATATATGGTCTATGTACATGTACATGATGGTTATATGCATCAGATGCACGTTTATGATGATGATTTATGGTTTTTAGCATTATTTGATCATCTACAGATTATTATTATTTCACTTGTTCGGGCATATTGGATATATTATATGATCATGCAGAGATCCATATGGTGTATGAGTACACATATTGGATAGATTTGGACCTTTTGAGTCCAATGAGATAGTCTTTTTTCAGTTCTGGGCAGTTACAGTGATGTTTGAGCCTTAGTTGGCTATCCTAGTGCAGTTTTGGCCTGTTAAAGCAGTGTTGGTTTTTATTTGGTTCACCTAGGGCTCTATGCATGGAAGGGGTGGTCCAACCACTTTTTTTTACCATATTACCCCCTCCCAGACACACTGGTGACCTCACCTTGAAAGTGTAGGCACTCCAGGAGGCAGTTTGGGCAGTTTCACGCTTCTCGAGGCAGTTCAGAATTAGTAGAAATGGCTACAGAGGAATTTGATTTGGGCTGCTCAGGCAATTTTATGGCATGGGATGATCAGTGATGATGAGTGGGATGTCTTCCACACCTTCTCCAACAGTTTCAGCTTCATTGGGACCCACATCCATCATTTATGGCATTTTCTGATGATTTTTGGAGCCTCCTAAGGCTCACGATTTGTCCATAGAGGCACGATTTGGTACTTTGATGACTATTTTATTATTATTGTGCTATGGGGATTGACCAAGGGTGTCTAAAATTACCCCTTGGACCCACCATGAGATAGTTGTTATATTTTGTCATCATGATTTGGTGGGATCCCCTCTCCTAGGGTGATTTTGTCCACTTATTGTTATATTTTATTAGTGATCCATGTATTTTATTGTTGAGTTCATTTCAAACATTGATTAGATCTTTTGATCTTTTAATCTTAGCCACTCATTCAAAAAGTGGTTAGATTGTGGACTCTCTCCCTCCTATTTAAAGGAGAGAGCTTCTCATTGTAAAGTGACTCTTGGCTCTGGATTATTGGAATAGAAAATTATTATTGTATCTATATCCAGTGTTGTGGTGAATGCATTTGGAGTTCGTTCATTGATTCTTCCTTTGCACTAAGTTATTGGAGATATTGTCTTGCCATATTTTTGTACCATTTTTTTGCATCTACAGGTGGAGGCCGAATTCATTCAAGGAGGGCGTATTGGTAGGGGAGGATCCTCCCTACTTCTTATTTGGGTTTCTTCGTTGGTAACAGGGAGTATTACTGTCCCAAGACCTTCTATTTAATGTTACATTTGCACTTCGCTTGTATTTCCTCCATACTTGACCTTTCTGATTGAAATTGCTTTCCTTGGATTGACAGGTAGAGGAGGTCGCACTTGTGGGCTAGGGCATCATTTCGGCAAGTAAATTCAACAATATCTCATTTGATCTCTACGAGATTCTTCCTCAACAACAAGGCATCTCATCCACTCACTCAGGTATGATATTAAGGTAATCTCTCTTTCCATGATCTATCCATTTGTCTAAATGCTGCAAACCCTAATTAATTAAAACCACCATTTTTACATTTTCTCAGATCTACAAAGATCTAGTGGCTTCTTGGGTAAGACATTTAAAACCCACCTCTATAGTATCCACGACAACCCGGATCTATAGTTTGGTGAGGATTGGCCTCCATTTGACCCCCTTCCCAAGACAACTTAGCTTCTCCAAGTGAGGTCGCACTCCTTAGATTGGGTGAGTTAACCTAGATCTAGTACGTGGGTAGTTGAGATTTCACTTGATCTGCAATCTACACATCTAATAACCTACCCCTAGACTGTCACTTTAGTGATTTCTATCTTGTCGGCCCTATTCCTCATTTTAAGGGTTGAACCCCTTTTGGACCACTTGGTGATATCTTCAATCTCAGATCTACTGAAATCTAGCCACCGGATTGCCTTGATTTTCTAGATCCACGTTGATACTTGCATAAACTACTTGGATCTATATTTTAGTGGCCATTGGACTTGACTTGATCCCATTTATCATGCTTTTGGCCCTCCTTGGGCAAGGTCGCACTCCTTGGGGAATTTGAGTTTGTCCACTTGTGGGACATGGGTAGTTGAGATTTCGGTGGATTTGGAATAAGCATACCTTGAAACCTATGTCTAGTATGTCATTTTGTGAAATCTTTCCTTGGGGGTAGCATTCCTTGTTTTAAGGGATTGTTGTCCACTTGGGTCACATCATGAACTATTAGATCTAGAAATATCCAACCATCATACCTTTAGTATCCCACTTGTCATATGTCATACGGGTCATGATCTACAAGTTAACCTCTTTTTGACTCCATTTGTCCCAATTCCCAAGGCACTGATCTTTCTCCAAGCTCATTCGACTTTCCTGGATTGTTGGATTAACTTGTGGTTTGATACTTGTCTTGGTTGCTTGAACCCCTTGACATTGTCATATCTTGTAATCAAGCTTGTCTCTAGTACTGGTTAGCCCCAATTCAACCCTTAAATACCCTGCATTGGACACGGTTCCCAAGGCAGTGGATTTTCTCACAATTGACTAGTACTTTAATCCTGGATCTTACTTCAAATACTATAAGTCACTCTCACATCCACAATGAACCAAATATTTACTCATTAAACCCCTTATTCATCTGGTGACTTTATCCTTAGATCTACAGTTCACCATACACCTTACGTATTTCACTTATATTTGACTTTATCTGGTGTTTTGGTTTGATCTCTCCTATCGGGAGTAGATATGGGTCTCCCCCTTTGTTGTCTTGGGCTAGATAACATAAAGTGAAGATTGCCTCGATTGGTGTGACAACCATCCATTGGGATTCAAGGCTATCTTAGTTTCACCTCTTTGGTTTCCCCTCCCTTCTGCCATCTATCTTGGATCTATCTCTAGGGGCACCTACAAGTTTGGTGATAACATGCCTACACCCAGTATGAAAAAGGATTGGCTCTATAGAACTTCCTATGACGAGTAGATCAGAGATTGATTGAGATAACAACAGTAGTGACGATGATGATGATTCGAGGACGATGTTTCGCTGATGATGATCCAGAGAAGAAGACTTGTGCTAGCATATCTGTGTCGAGAAATACCTTCCTAGTTAAGAGGAAGTGTTGATGTATATGTAACTTTGGAATGTATTTCACCCATACATAGAGATGTTATTATTCCTCTATAAGGAAGTGTCATCATTTTTATTGACAAGTGTCGCAAGTGTCGTAACTTGCAGTGATGGGTTATTAGACCACCAAGTGTGGGGTCAGACCTGATTAGTTTAACCATGGGTTATTAGACTGAGTTAGACAAGTCGGCCCTGTTAGGATTTTGGGCAGGACGGGTCATTTATAAATAGAGATCGGGACATCTCTATTTTGATTATCTCATTACTCTCTTGTACTTGGGTTGTAGCATTGCTCTTTCTATCTCTGAGGAAGTTGTGGGATTTTTCACCTTTATGGTTTTCCCCAGTGAAACTCTGTGTGTCTATTATCTCATGTGATTGCTTGGTGTGATTGATATGCATTGTTGTACTTGATATGCTGTACATGTTATTCTCTCAGTAAAGATCCTAGAGTATGTTGAATTAATGCTCAAAAATTAACATTATGGACATCTCAAAAGATTGGAAAGATGTGTTTCTAGTAGAGTATTCCAAAGATATATTTGCTTGTGAATTGTTAGATGGGGTCAAGGGAGATGATAGGTACAAGATATTGAATGGCCTAATATACTACAAAGATGGAATATAATTAGTTCATGGTTCAAACTTAAAGCACAAAATCTTGAAGGAAGCTCATGATTCTCCTTTAGTAGGCCATCCTGGTTTCTTTAAAACATATAGGCAGCTGAGACAAAGGTTCTCTTGGAAAGGGTTGAAGGAATATGTTTTAAAGTATGTGAATGAATGCAAGATATGTTAGAAAAACAAATTTGAACACACCCATCCTGCTGGTCTCTTACAACCATTTCCCATTCTAGAACAAAAGTGGGAAATCATCTCCATGGATTTTATCACAGGTTTTACCAAGTATTTTGGAAAGGATTGTATTTATGTTGTGGTGGATAGTCTCACCAAATTTGCTCATTTATTTGATATTACATCATCTTTTACTACTGCACAAGTAGCTGAGATATTCTTTAGAGATGTTTTTAGATTGCATGGACTTCCCAAAAATATTGTGAGCGATAGAGATAGCATATTTATGAGTGCTTTTTGGAAAGAAACCATCAAATTGGTGGGATCTAAATTGACTCCTAGAACAAGCTATCATCCTAAAGCTGATGGCCAAACAGGAAGGGCCAACCAATGGTTGGAGGGGTACTTGAGAAACTATGTTGGTGAGAAGCAAAAGCATGGGTTAAATGGCTGCATTTGGGTGAGTTTTGCTACAATACTACTTTTCATATGTCCATTGGCATGTCTCCTTTCAAATCCCTCTATGGTTATGAAGCACTCACCTTTCTTGATCACATTTTTGGTGATAGTAGAGCCCAAAAAGATAAATATTGGATCGAGGAAAGTCAAGATATTTTGAAGCTTTTAAAAGACAATTTGTAGGTTGTCCAAAATCAACAAAAACAGTATGTGGATCAACATAGTAAGGAAAGAAACTTTCAGGTGAATGATTTGGTTTATTTGAGGCTTCAACCATATAAGAAAGCCACCTTAAAAGGAAAAGGACCAGAAAAGATTAAACCAAGTTTTTCTGGCCCATACAAGATAATTCAAAAGGTTGGGGAGGTAGCTTATGAGATAGAACTTCCGGAAGGTAGTAAAAAACACAATGTGTTTCATGTTTCATGCCTTAAGAAGGCTATTGGTCAGCAAATTTATATTTCAGAAACTCTTCCTCCATTAGATGATGAAGGACAACTTATACTCATTCCATAAAAATTTTGAAAACAAGAGAAAGGAAATTGATGAGCAGAACCATAAGAGAATATTTGGTACAATGGAAATATTTTCCAAGTGAGGATGCCACATGGTAAGAGGAACAAATTTTACAGCATACCAATTTGGAATTTCTTAGGCACAAGAAATATTGGGTGGGGAGGATTGTAATGTCCCCATCCAAATAAATCTCATGAAGGGAAATTGTAAAATTAGTCACAGCAGATCTAATGAACAAGTAAATCAATCACAACAGATGAACATAGAAAATATGGTGCAAAACTGTGCAAAACATGCAGCAGTGCTCAATATCCCAGAAAGGGTGAATGAATTACAATAGAATACAATATCTGTCAATGAGCAATTCGAATTGACTAAGTAGGACATTCGAATCACTGAATGGAGTAGCTTGACTCCAACTAGGAGTCCTCATCATCAATCGGTGGTGGTCATCAATGCACAAGAACCAGTCATCCAGGTGTCAATCTGAGTCAAACTGAGTGTAATAAGTGTAACTGAAGTGTGTAGCACTGATTAAGGAGAAGGAGGTTCAGTGGGGGCGCATGGGAGGCTAACTGAAGTCAGAACAAGTCATCTAGTCAATATGGAGGTCCAACGGAAGTGAAACAGTCAGTCGGGAGTGAAACTAGCCTCAAATCAGGGAGAATCGGAGCTAACTGAATGTAACTGAAGTGGAACTGCAGTGGTAGGTGAACAAGTGCGCCCTTCTCTGGCAGTAGGTGAGAAGTGGGCGCCTTTCAACCTAGGAGGGCTAAAACTCTATAGTAAGTCGCTCCCGGGTGCTAGAATGAGGTGGCTAAGGTGCTGGAGGCATCAAACTGGTGACTGGGATGCATGCCAGTGCATGCAGGTGCATGCAAACCCTAGATTCTGCATGCAAACCCTAATTGCATGCAAGATCCTGAAAAAGATGATGTGGATATCCGAACAGAAATTTCCACCAATCTACTAGTTCCCTAGGTTGAGGTGGAAACATTTAGACTTGGAATAAAAGAGATATAAGAGCCCAAATGGATAGTAGATTGAAATAAATATATGTATACATTACATGGGAAAAATAAATCATTATAATAAGAAAATAAGGTGGCACTTGGACATGAGGGCGCATATGTGGTGTGGTACCCACATAAGGAAAGATTCTTCATGCCACATGGCATCCTATTCTCACCCATTTGAATCCAAGGTGGAGTCTAGCGTTCTTGGGGGAGTTGGAGAGGCATTATTCATGGCATGAATCTAGGAGTGTCGAATTAGAGTGGAAGAGTAACTCCCATGGAAGAGAAAGAGGCATCTTAGAATAATTGTGACACTTGGAGCTATATTCCCTAACTTCTATGACAACAATGATGAAGATTCTATGACACTTATGAAAAGGTTCAGACCTAATTGCTGACATATGACATATATGACATGTCAGGGATAAAAATGGCCTCCTATAGGGCGCACAAGGAGAGTTATGGAAGCCACTATTCCCCCATTCAGATTGATCGAAAAGGAGGACTAGGAAGTGTTGGACAAGTGGCATTCTTGGGAATCTCTCCCTAATTTGAGTTGGGATGATGATCTTGAAGGGAATTCGAGCTATGGAGGCCTTGGGAGGTTAATAAAAGACAAGAAGAAAGAAAGAGACCATAATACATATTTCAATCAATTTGGAACAATTCTATTATAAGGACTTCAACAACATTGACTTTTTTGTAAATCTTTAAAATATTCAATTAAATCTAGAAAAATTTACTTTAAAAAGTATTCCATTAAATTTGGAAAAATTAATCAAGAGAACTATTTTTTAGATAAATGTTTTTTATTAGTATGCATACATTCAAAAGAAAATATTACATCTCAATTAGAACTAGATGGGTCAGCCATAAATCATGATGAATCTATGCATTATAAATATAATACATTATAAATTAGCCATAAATCATTATAAACTTTTATATTGGAGGTGATCAAAGTAGCTTTCATGATCATAAATAATCCAAATAAGCCATAAATCATGATGAATTTGTCTATATTGGAGGTGATCAAAGTAGTGCAAAAATTTGTGCTATCAAATAATCTTATATAGGAAAATAAGATAGCACAAATGGGAGTAAAACATGAGGAATTCATCATGAAGATGGTTTTAGTAATGTCAAACCAATGAGTGACCATGAACATGGCAAACACAGATTGCTAGGTACAACAGTATCAATACACAATATGATTGTGAAAGCAACTCTTATAAGAAATAAATAAACCTGAGGTTGTGGATAATATACCAAACTAAATGTTTTAATTCAGTGCCCAAGGACTCCAAGTTACCCCTTTCCCACAACCTCAGGTGGGTTGGGGAGTTGTTGATTAAAGGGAACTATCGTGAGGATCTCGTTAGTGGACGGAAGGTGCCTCCTTTGAATTGTCTAAGTTGACACCAGTCCACTAGAATATAATTATAATATATTTTTGTTAAATTTTTTACCTATTAGTGCCTTTAGGAAGCACAAGGGAGTAGGTGATCATTTAGTTGTGGTGTTTGGTAGGGGAGGTTGTTTGAGAAAGGAAGATCTAAGCCTAAATCGTAAATATACAATGTATATTAAGGCTAGGCATTGTTAATCTGGGTATTTAAAGAAAGTTGGGTAACATTATTCTATCTCCACTCAAATCCAATTACATCAATTAAGAGTTATTAATTGGGGATTCAAGTCAATCCATTATGATGGGCAATGTCTCAATTTGAATTAAACAAGTGGCCTATAAGAACCAACTGACCTAGACAAGTAGGTAGTGTAGGTAAGATCTTCAAAGAGTGGTACATAAGGAAGCTTGGGTATCGATCTCTCCCTGTCAACATTGTTAATTTTCTAAAACCAATAAATTGATATAATAGTGCCAATCATGTATAGAAATAACCACGTTTGAGCATTTCTTTCACCAATACTAGAAAATGATAATAATTTTAAATGCAATCTATTATTAAGAGATAGATGTAACACATTTTTCATGGATTTTAGTTGAACTTTGTTTGTCCCCATTCTCTTTGATTATTAATGATTTAATGTAACTACAAATAAACTATCAATTAAGATATTTCTTTTCAAGATTATGTGTGTATTCAAAGTCAATCTTTCATTATTCCATGTATGATGAATAATCCAAGGAGCTATTTTCTCAGTTAGAATTTTTTTATTACTTCTAGTAAAACTTTACTCAGTAATTTATACTATTACTTTAGTAATAGTATTCAATATTTCAAAATAAAATATTTTCTCAATTAGAACTACATGGGTAGGCCATAAATCATGATCATCTATGAATATCCATAATTTGTTAAATGTTAAGAATGTTGAGACAATTAGATATATTTTAGAGAAATACTGCAATTAAATTGCACATACCATATTAAAATCGTGCTATATTGCAAGAGGTTCTCTATCTAATAAATTTGAGGCAACCAAAGATTTTGAAGCCATTCATTAGCATGGATAATCCACTTAATAGTCGTTATCAAGCAATTCTATGATTTTTTTGGAAGAAATTCATCATATTTTTTTACATGTAGTTTTATTTCAAAATTTATATATCACATTTATACATTCATATTATTGTATAAATAAGTAAAAGCCATTAAAATAACTTTGTGCCTTGTTGGCTTATATTTGATGAATCCATCTATGTCACATCTCTAATGAATTTGAATTGTGCATTTAACACTCATTATCAATTAATGTCTTTTTTAGAAATGCAACTTTATTTACAGCATATTTTTTTTTCAAATTTACATATCACATTTATACATTCATAATAATTCATTTTATAGGCAATTTAAAGTCATTAATTGACTTTGTTTCTTGTTGGTTTATAGTTTGATAATATTGCAATTACAAATATTCATTGATTTAAGTATGCAAATTTTTGAAAAAGTTATGGTTTGGAAAATCAAATATTGTATACTTCAAAAAGTTCTACTCATTCACCTATCACCCAATTCCCATTAATTTAGCATAGATAATCCACTTAGCATTTATTATCAAGTTATGCAAAGTAAGTAATCAGGTAAATTATCCAAATTTCACCTTTGACATGTTTGATCTGAATGACATGAGATTCCTTGATTGACTATAATATGCAGAATTGTAGTAAAATTTCCCCTTGAAAAAGGAAATAAAAAATCAATAAATAACTACGTAATTGGATGGCTCATATGAGATTAATTTAATTACACATAATTAATTGAACAATGCAATTTGAAAAAAAAATAGTGCATTTCAACAAAGTCACAAAGTGAATGCAAAAGCAATTATAAAAAATATAAAAAATGTATATGTATATAACTATCAATTCCCATATATTTCAAAAGAATATAAAATCATACAAATTGATTAATTGGTAGATATGTCCATTTTGTATAAATTGAAATGATCTTGTGAATAAACTTCTCAAAAGATATCTTCATCCGCTACATTGAAGTGGATGTTTTATTAAGCATTCCAATGTATTTGCATTTCTATATAAATAATTCATGATGTCATACATAAAATGTCAAAAAGTCTAAGAAATAAAATATAGTTTTGTTTTAAAATTACTCATCACATTTATACATTCATATTAATGCATATTATAGGCAATTTGAAGTTATTAATTGGCTGTGTGACTTGTTGCCTTATAATATGATATTATTGCAATTTTACCAATATTAATTGCTTTAAGTGTGCAAATGTATTAAATGTTATGGATTGGGAAATGAAATATCTTATAGTTCGAAATGTTCAACTCATTCACCTATGAATAAATTCCCATTAATTTGGCATGAATAGTACAGTTAGCTTTTATTATCATGTGAATTATTCAAATCTCAAGTCTTGTGTCATGCTTGTACCAAATGACATGATATTTGTTGATTCACTAGAATATCTATAGCGGAAGCAAAATTTCCTTTTAAAAAAAGTAAATTAAAATCAATTGATTAATTGATAGCTATGTCCATGTTTTATAAATTGAAATTTACTTGTGAATAAATTTCTCAAAAAATATCTCCATCTGCTACATTGAAGTGGATGTTTTATTGAGCATTACAATTTATATGCATTTCTCTGTAAACAATTCATGATGTCATACATAAAATGACCAACAATCTAAGAAATACAACATAGTTTTGTTTTAAAATTACATATCACATTTATATATTTATATTAATGCATAAAATAGGCAATTTGAAGTGTGTGCCATGTAGCCTTATATAATACAATATTATTGCAATTTTACAAATATTAATTCATTTAAGTGTGCAAATGTATTGAATACTATATTGGGAAATCAAATATCTTATAGTTCAAAATGTTCATCTCATTCACGTATGACTAAATTCCCACTAATTTAGCTTGAATAGTAGAGTTAACTTTTATTATCATGTAAATTATTCAAATCTCACTTGTGTCATGTTTGTACCAAATGACATGAGATTTGTTAATTCACTAGAATATCAAGAGTGGAAGTAAAATTTCCCCATAAAAAAAGTAAATAAAAATCAATTGATTAATTGATAGCTATGTCCATGTTGTATAAATTGAAATGTACTTGTGAATAAATTTCTCAAAAAAAATCTCCATAAGCTACATTGAAGTGGATTTTGTATTGAGCATTCCAATGTATTTGCATTTCTCTATAAATAATTCTTGATGCAATACATAAATTGACAAACAACCTAAGAAATACAATATAGTTTTTCTTTAAAATTACATATCACATTTATACATTCATATTAATGCATATTATAGGCAATTTGAAGTTATTAATTGACTATGTGCCTTGTTGCCTTATAATATGATAGTATTGCAATTTTACAAATATCAATTGATTTTAGTGTGCAAATGTATTAAATGTTATGGATTGAGAAATCAAATATCTTATAGTTCAAAATGTTCAACTCATTCACATATGACTAAATTCCCATTAATTTAGCACGAATAGTACAATTAGCTTTTATTATCATGTAAATTATTCAAATCTCACTTATGTAATGTTTTTACCAAATGACATGAGATTTGTTGATTCACTAGAATATCAAGAACAGAAATAAAATTTTCCCTTAAAAAAAGTAAATAGAGATCAATAAATAACTATGTGCATCGATGGCTCATATAAGTTTATTTTAATTGCAAATAATCCATTGAACAACACAATTTTGAAACAAAAGTATACACTAGAAAAAAAATTATTTTGTTGCAACAAAGTCAATGCAAAAGCAATTATAAACAGTAATGCAAATGTATATTAATGTGCTATATTTCAAAAAAATATAAAGTTGTACAAATTGAGTCGCCAATAACTATGTCCATGTTGTATTGAAAAATTGAAATGTACTTCTGAACAAATATTTCAAAAAAAAATCTTCATCTGCTACAATGAAGTTGTTTCTCTAATGAACATTTGAATGTATTCACGTTTCTCTTTGATACGATGAAGTGTCTTAAGAAAGGGAAATAAAACTTTTTTAAGCCAAGTATCTTGCTCCTATCCTGTATACGCCTTTGTCAATATATGGTTTGACCGATATCTGACGAATTGAGTGTTAAATTTTCAGAATTTACTTCAATCTGATCTAGGATCTTAACTGAGAGAACAACATGTACAACAAATCTACAACATATCAATCACGGACACAATAATGCAAGCACACAAGAGACACAGAGTTTACTAGGGGAAAACCATAAAGGTGAAAACCCCAATAACTTCCTCAAAGATAGATAGAGCAATGATACAACCAGAATACAAGAGATAGTCTTCTCCTAGCAGCAGAGCCTCCTCCTCCACAAGTGCGCCACTCTCCCAAGTGTGAGTGAGAGAATAGAATGTGTAAAATGAAAGAGACACACTCTCTATTTATATACTAACTTGACTTGACCTTTACTCAACTAGGTCGGCCTCAACTTAACCACTTAACATAATGTTGACTGGGCCGACCCCCACTAGGGTGGTCTAATAACCCTTTGACCCACATGGCCGACCCCCAATAGGGTGGTCTAATAACCCTTTGACCCACATGACTTATACAGGGCCGACCCCAACAAGGTGGTCTAATAACCCATCAAGTATAAGTTATGACACTTACAATATAAATGATGACACTTCCATATAGAGGAATAATAACATCTCTATAGGAATACAAACACTTCCGTATAGAGGAATAATAACATCTCTATAGGAATACAATATACATATATGTGAAATACATTCCGAAGTTACATATACATCAACACTCCCTCTTAACTAGGAAGGTATTTCTCGACACATGTCTTCTAGCACGAGTCATCTTCTCTGGATCATCGTCATTGTTGTTGCTATCTCAATCAATCTCTGAATCTACTTGTCATAGGAATTTCTACAGAGCCAGTCCTTTTTCATACTGGATGTAGGCCCACCACTTGCAGGTCTTCGTCATCACTGGCCATATTGTGGAAATCTCAGGACTTATTACGTGCGTCACAAAACCTTAAAAGAGTCTCTTGACTAGCAAGAACCCTAAAGAGCATCTAAGGCCTTTTTCATCCTGTCCAGATGTCCAGGAATTATTACATGTGACCCCACCACAAAACCTCAAAAGAGAATCCTAGGACTGATTACGAGCACAAGGCTCAACCTATCGGATCTCCCAGGGCACAAATTACATGTGGTCACCACAAAACCTCGAAAGAGCATCCTAGGACTGATTACGAGCACAAGGCTCAACCTATCGGATCTCCCAGGGCACAAATGTCACGTACCCACCCATTTAACCAATGCAAGGCAGGGTACATGATGCCAAATTCAGGGCTTTCCCATGATCTCGGCCCATCAGTTAGATTCATATAAATAAATTATGAATGTGCAGATGTAAAACAAATCAATTATGATGCACAACGGAATTAAAACATCCACACACACACACAATTCATGCCCATCTAGCATATCAAAACAGTCATCAAATTGATGCATTGCAGAAGTAAATACATAGACAGAAAACACTTATCTTCATTGTGTAATTGTCCTAAGCAACTAGCTATGTCGCTGCAACGTTCCACCCAGCCATAGGCTCTTCGACAGCTTATACTGAGTCCGTCCGAAGGCCACCCCCGAGCTGGGCATGATTCTCACAAGGAAAGGGAACATTCCAGCTCACACACAGCCCATTAACCATTTCATCTCCGCCAAGCCAGTCCAACTGGGTTTATCAGGCTACACTTGAACAATGGGTGCTTATTCTCAAGCTCAAGCCAGAACGATGGATTACCCATTACCCATACCCCAACATACTCTTTCTTCTCACATCAAAATGATCATTGACATGGTTACACATTTACAACACAGGTGTTCACAAAACAGGGTCCACATTGGTTCTCCCAACTCGTGGTTCACCCAAGCGAACTATGGAATTTTGATTTCAACACCAGGGAGCAAAAACGACTCCTCCCCACTGGTTAGGATCCTTTCCAATGGCCTAAATGACCTCCAGGAAGACCCAAAAACGTTATGTTTTCTTCTCCACTGGTTATCAATACAAAAACGCCCCTTCCCAGGTAGAAAGATGAAGGGAAACCTAGAAAAACCATGGAGGAAA
Source organism: Larix kaempferi (assembly GCA_027924585.1). NCBI lineage: Eukaryota > Viridiplantae > Streptophyta > Pinopsida > Pinales > Pinaceae > Larix > Larix kaempferi. The sequence continues at coordinate 734,914 of BSBM01001421.1, read as the reverse complement.
ACGCCCAGGCAGCTAGAGCTGCGTGAGGAAGCAAGAATGATGGTTGCATAATGGCTTAGAGAGCAATTTCATGGCTCTTTTCTTGCCCAAGGAGACAAACACGATTTTCCATGAAGGGTAGCTTGCCCATACCCGAATTTGGACAGCCATACCTCTCCATTCCCAAGGCATTAACTACCTCAACCAACTCTTGAGAGAAATCAATGGTTGGGTACAAAAGTCAACATGGGTAGTTGAGGGTTTGATGGGTTCCCTCATTGAAAATTGGCTTGACTCTATTGGCTCAAGGGTTTGAATGTTTTCCCTCCCCTTTCCTTGTGAAATCATGCCCCCATCTCTTTGTTGCATTGCATAGCTAGTTGTGGGTATTTTTATTAAAATGCATATTACATGATATTTGAATTTCCAATGTGCATTGCTAGCACGAAAACCATATGCATCACTAAATCGATGGCGGGGCCTTGGCCTTGAGCTCCTCACCATGATTTCATAACAATATTACATCATTTATAATGTTAATTCCATGGGGTCAAACTGGGGACATTACAACAAATTACATGTGGTCATGGCAAAACCTCGAAATAGCATCCGAGGACTGATTACGAGCACACGGCTCAACCTATCGGATCTCCCAGGGCACAAATTACATGCCATAGGACAAAACCTCGAAAGAGCATCTGTCAGATATTCCAGGGCACAAATTACATGCCATTGGCAAAACATCGAAAGACTATCTGCAGATCTCCCAGGGCACAAATTATATGTCCTCCCAAGCAAAACCTTGAAAGAGCATTTACCAGATATCCCAGGGTACAAATTACATGCCATAGGAAAAACCTTGAAAGACTATCTGCAAATATCCAAGGGCACAAATTACATGCTTATCTGCACAACCTGTTCCATGGCCACAGAGTATCAACCTGATACTCACCATACATCATCCTGATGTACACATGATCGTCCTGATCATCATCACTGCAACATCCTGCTACATGTCATCTAAAGCAACATCCTGAAGCTCGTCATCCATGATCATCCTGATCATATAATGCATCTACCTAATGCATACCAAGTATCTACATGATACATATCATCATACATGATCCACCTGATCATACAATGTATCCACCTGATACAAATACAAAAACATGATCCACCTGATCATACCTGATACATATCAACATACATGATCTACCTGATCATACACAGTATCCACCTGATACATATACAGATACATGGTCCAAGCATCCAACATGATACATATACAAAACATATACAAATGATCCTACTGATCATATCCAGCATCCAACATGATGCGTACATACATGTACATATAAATGATCCAACTGATCATATCCAGCATCCAACATGATGCGTATATACATATAAATGATCCAAATGATCATATCCAGCATCCTCCTGATGCATATACAGAGCAGTAACTAGAGCATCGTCCTGTTGCTCATCATCCAACACTTACATCCACAACCATGTGAAGGATCCTCCTTCCAATATACTTGAAATGGCTTCTGCAAATGTGTCCATCACTTCTCCCTCGAAGTGTCATCAATCTAAAGAACACCAAGCCTCTCCCTGAAGTACTCGAACTTCACCCTGGCTAGTGGCTTCATCAACACATCTGCAATCTGCTCGTTCGTTGCAATGTACAGGAGCTTCACAGCTCCTCTCTGCACCATATCCTTGATATAGCGATATTTGATCTCTATGTGTTTCGACCTGTCATGAAACACTGGGTTCTCGGAAAGCTTCACACAACTCCAGTAGCATCCAATGGGGAGATCAAATAACTCAGACAGTAGCTTCTGAAGCCATACTGCCTCACAACTAGTTGAACAGGCTGCAACATACTCTACCTCAGCTGTACTCAGTGCTACGCAGGACTGCTTCTTGTTGAACCAAGAGATCACACCTAATCTCGTACTGAAGCAACATCCAGATGAGCTCTTCCTATCTGCAGCACTATCAGCCCAATCTGAATCAACATAACCCTACAGGTTAAACTTTTCATTCGCTTCATACCTAAGCCCATAATCAACTGTACCCTTCAAGTACCTCAGAATATGCTTTACAACAACCAGGTGAACACTCCTCAGATCCGTCAGGAATTGGCTCAATGTGTTCACTGCAAAGCAAATATTTGGTCTCGTGTTCGTCAGGTACATCAAGGACCCAATCATCTGACGATACATAGAGACATCAACTGGCTCAGATGAAGCATCACAAAGAAGCTGCAGGTTCGATGCCATGGGTGTGGCCATGGCCTTGCAATCCATCATCCCGAACCTCTTCAGGATATCTACTGTGTACTTCCCTTGTCCAAGGAAGATTCCATCTGCACTCTGCCACACCTCCATGATAAAAAAAAAAACAAATAGTGCATCATCCCCAAGTTCTTCATCTCAAACTCGACAGCAAGCTTCTGCTGTGTGTCGAAAATCAATCTGTCATCTCCTGTTACAAACAAGTCATCCACATACAGGAGTAGAATCACAGGATTCCCTTCTTCAACCTTGTAGTAAAGGTTGGAATATGCTTTACTCTCGGTAAAGCCCAAACTAGATAGAAAGCTGTCTATCCTACCAATTTCTGCACACATATATGACTACACCGTTCAAGAAGGTTGTCTTGAAATCCATCTGGTGTATCTTCTATTTCATCACTTTTATATTTCTCTATGCTGCCATCTGCAGCATGCTTGATTTGATAGTTCCATTTGGAAGTCACAACAGACTTCCCTTCAGCTCTTGGGACCGCATCCCAAACATTGTTCTTCATGATCGACGGATCATGGCATTCTCCCCATATCCTGGGAACTTCAATATCTTCAATAGATAATTTTGTTGATTGAACAAATGTTGTAGTCCTTCTTTTGTAGGTGAAGGTATACGGTCTTTTCTACAAAACAAGTTAAATTGCATGATTAGAAACATCTCATAATTTTCAGACAAATTCTTACACATAAAGAAATATGTCATACAGTCATGCAATTATCTTAGCCAATGCTTCAATACAACATTTATCCATGTTCCACAACTTTCTAGATGCCTTCCAATCTCTACCAGAACATTGTTAAGAGTTTGCACTACTCCCAACATGTCAGCAAAGAGGTTTCATTCTAGATAAGTAGCACTGGAATGTTGTACATTGCCATAGGCCACTTACCCATCACATGCATATTAGTAGTATACTGTTCATTAATGCAACATTCTAATATGCACAATACATATCCTAAGTCTAGGAACATGAGCATATACATCATTGAACAATTTTATTTAAACAAACAAATATTCAAGAAATGATAATTATAAATACTTATCTTTGTTTGGTTGCTGGGTGGACTCCCTCTGAGTCTTTGCTTCCTTGTAGGAGCTACTGAAGTAGCTTCTTCTACACCTTTCTGTTGTGGAATGTAGAAAGATGGTCAACTCCCTCTGAATATCTGCATCCTTGCAGAAACTACTGAAGTGTGCTCCTTTGCTTTCTTGCAGGAACAACTGGAGTGTGCTCCATCTTGATCTTTGCTTCCTGGATTACCTATCCTTGAACTTACATCCATCCTTAATCACTATGCATGCTTATTAGTATCATCATTGTGTTATCCTTGAGGTCTCATACATAATCACACATTTATTAGTATAATCTTAATACTATCAAAACACAATAATCTTAAACATGTATAGTCATGATCATTCACAGATAATAAACATTAGTATTCAAGGTTTCAGGAAAGTCTTCTTTTACTCATGCATATTCTTATTTGATCATAGGACTCTTCTGATTAGTTAAATCATCAATGCATAAACCCATGATTACTCAAACCTATACCTTCATGATTCTTCTGGTTAGTCATATCATCAATTATGGTAAGAAACATAATATGCATACAGCCATGACTATTCAAACCTATGACTTCATGAATAATCATTATCAACAACACAACGGTATAAGATCCTAACACAAGGTAGGATTCTAGCTTGATATAGGAAAAACATACCGGGATTAGCATGCTAGCTAGTTATGTCTAACATACCCACATAATGTCTTCTGGTTCTCTTCAGTGACTTGTGCTAGCAACCTGCATGTCTCATAGGTTAACCATTGTAGGACCAAGTTATACATACCTCGAAAGTAGATCTTCTATGTGATCCATGACAATGGATGAATCTTTGTCTTCATGTCACCATGATCATATGTTCTTGAAGTAGAACATGATTTGTCTTTCTTGGTGTACCTTTTATGTTAGCGAACAACATAAACCTCATACAACATCACAATACATTAGTACATTCATAAGTGTCGAAACCTTAATCAATGAATATCTTCTATTAAGGTGATACGACAAATCTAGTAATTAATCAAGATTGTACTATAATGATATGAAGACAAACATATGATAAAATTAACCATGAAACATACCTGTAAGCCATACCTGTCAAGATTGCTTGTAATCTTCTTATGGAAGGCCTTAGCCTCGTCTCCCTCTGAGACAGGAACTTCTTCACTTATGCAGGTGACCAATCCATCTTCTTCTAGGATTAACCCAATCCACTTGATTTGCAAAAACTGGACTTCGAGTTGGATTAGGGTTTGTTAAAGAAACCCCAAAAATTCAAACTTTGAATTTCAAACTTCCGAAAGGATAGAAATATGCGCCTTGATGAGTTGATCAAGTTGGTATATTCAGAATTTAGAAACTGCAAAGTTTCACCCCTCGAAATTGCCTTTAAGATTTCCGGATTCACTGGGTAGGACCCTGAATTAGGGTTTGAGTTTCCCAAAGCTTCATCCAACCAAAATATTTGATTCAAAGCTCTAAGCTTTGATTTTTTTGAGGAGCTTCCAGCCGTGGTCACTGATTTCCAAAATTCCAAGTTTTGCAGAAGCCCTAATTTTCCATCTTTTCGATCAAAGTCCCGACCTGGGGTTTGATCAAGCCCAGCCTTCTGCCCAACCAAAAAATCTGATCTTGGTCTCTAAATTTTGATTTTTATGAGTAGCATCCAGTCGTGGTCTCTTATTACAAAAATTCCAACTTTCTCCGAATCCCTAAATTCCGGAAGCCATGAATGAAGGTGCTAAAAAATAATTCTGTTTTGACAGAAATATGTACCTGATTGTTTCTGGTGTAACTCCGAACGTTTCGATCCACGGCGTCTGAAAAATTTTCCTGAGATATCTCGACCTGTTATATTTCCATTCCAATAGGTCTGACCTCAATTGGATTCTCTGAGAGAGAGTTATGCCAAGTGTCGCAACGTGACCTGTTTATGGGATAATATAGGAGAGCAAACTTGTACGACGTGCCATGTGTCACTGGTTTAACTTCGGCCTCTAAATTTTTTTCTTGAGATAGCACAACCTGTTATATTTCCATATCGATAGGTATGACCTCAATTGGATTCTCTGAGAAAGAGTTATGCCAAGTGTCACAATGTGACCTGTTTATGGGATAATACAGGAGAGAAAACTTGTACTATGTTCCACATGTCATTGGTTTAACTTCGGCCTCTAAAGAATTCTTTCTGAGATAGTAAATTCTGTGTACTACCTGTCACTTTTTACGAAATTTCATTTGGAGCTTCCTAGCCCAAGTTATGGCCTTTTTCCCAAGGTCACCTGATTTTGACTCAGATCTGGAAGAGGCAAAAACCCTATATTGTACAGATCATAAATCACAAATTACAACGAATTAGAGGTTGTCCTTTAAACACAAGGTACATGGGGATCTGATCTTCTACGTGTAAACGTTTCAGATCCGAAAACTTCGCCAAAACGGATTTATAGCGAAAGCGCTACGATGACTGGTTTTTGCTATATCAAGCCTTAGCATCGTAAGTGCAACAAGTGTCATACATGCCATATCATGCCTTCTTTTAGGCTAGCTCTGATACCATGTTAAATTTTCAGAATTTACTTCAATCTGATATAGGATTTTAACTGAGAGAACAACATGTACAACAAATCTACAGCATATCAATCATGGACACAATAATGCAATCACACAAGAGACACAGAGTTTACTTGGGGAAAACCATAAAGGTGAAAAACCCCAATAACTTCCTCAGAGATAGATAGAGCAATGATACAACCAGAATACAAGAGATAGTCTTCTCCTAGCAGCAGAGCCTCCTCCTCCACAAGTGCGCCACTCTCCCAAGTGTGAGTGAGAGAATAGAATGTGTAAAATGAGAGAGACACACTCTCTATTTATACACTAACTTGAATTGACCTTTACTCAACTAGGTCGGCCTCAACTTAACCACTTAACATAATGTTGACTGGGCTGACCCCCACTAGGGTGGTCTAATAACCCTTTGACCCACATGGCCGACCCCCAATAGGGTGGTCTAATAACCCTTTGACCCACATGACTTATACAGGGTCGACCCCAACAAGGTGGTCTAATAACCCATCAACTATAAGTTACAACACTTACAATATAAATGACGACACTTCCATATAGAGGAATAATAACATCTCTATAGGAATACAAACAATTCCGTATAGAGGAATAATAACATCTCTATAGGAATACAATATACATATATGTGAAATACATTCCGAAGTTACATATACATCAACACTGAGAACTAGGATTTGATGTATATATTATCAATACATTTGATTCTCCATATTTATCTCCATACTAGGATCACACATCGCTCAACCTTTTCTCATAAAATTGTATCGTACTCCCTCCTTTGAATTTTGTCTGCAAATGACAATGAGACTTATCCCATGTGAATTGAAATTCCCTGATACCAATGTTTGATTTTTCAAGTACTTGTCGGATGTACTTGTCAGTGACATTCAATGTCCATATTGCAACATCATAAAATTTTGAGAAGTATTTCAATAATTCCAAATGAAAAGGCCTAAAAAAATAGCACATGTCACCAAATTCCCAATCTGGTTTTCTTTGAATTTGACAATTTGTATCATATCTACTATATGATGAGAACAATACTCCTTCCATTTCAAAGATCAACAACGTCTTGCGACTGATATCAATTCTCATTTGCACTGCAACCACATATATAGACATTAACATAACTCCACCTCATTACTTTTAAGAACATCAAAACATTATATTAAAATCATTTTGAAAAATCATCTAATTCCCATTTATTATCACTTATTTTTTAATTTGTATACAAAGGAATTTTATGAGATAAATTAAAATTAAAAAATATAATTATAGTGGCCCCATTATAATGAACTAACCAATGGTATGTTAATATGTACATCAACCTAGTAAATTTATTCTATATTTATGGAACAAGTATTCCATGAACACATCATATAACTAACTATTATAAAAAAACAAGGTCAGTTCATTTTACCATTCATAGTTGGGTGTTTGAGAAATCAATGATATGCTTGAAAGTCTTTGCATTGGGAAGGGGACATCACGAACCTTGGAATACTATTTGTTTTTTATGTCTTAACATGATGCTCATGTGAAATCCCTACATTGTTACAACTTGTAAGAAGGATGTGGTTCATCTAGTAACATAATCGATAGGGGCAACGAAGGAGAGTGAGAAGTAACACAACAAAGTAGGAGTGCGAATATGAAGTCGATGATTGCTCATGAAAAGAAAAAAAATGTTACTTTGAAGTCTTCTTAATATTGGAACTCCATCAAATTCATCACAAATCCAAAGAATATCTTGCTCCAGTTAAACTAGATTGCCAATTAAGAAGTCTAAACAATGGAGAATCGAAATCATTATGTAACTTGCAATCCAAAAACCTTTGTGAGGAAACACATGGAAAGATTATGCAAATTTGAAATTGACAAGGATAAGAAACCTGTAATGATAACTCATAATCAGATGCAATTTTTACATTTATTAGAAAATCTGACTTGTAGAAATGGTTTTATCTTAGCCACCTTGAACTATAATGTGATTTGACTGGAACAAAAAAATATTACCCCATCCATATGAGCCACAAGAAGAAATCTCAGACTAAACATAAAAAAAAATGATGTAATGTGCTCCATATCTTATTAGAGACTGTAGTAGTTTAATAGTAGCAACCACAAGATATTTTTCAAAGAATATTCTAGATATGATAAAAATGAGCTGGCTAATCCAACTACCACACAACAATATGTATTGAAAAAATATATCCTTCTGCAATGACGGTTGTTGTATTATCAGTGGCCTTATGATATATCATGCTCATTGTCTTCATTAATGCCTTTGTTCTTATATTTCCCTATAATACAAATTCAAAATTTGTTATAAAAAGTGACAATTAAATAAATTTAAAAATATAACAAGATGAAAATGAAACAAATTATGCACCTGGTATGCTATCTCCTTCTCCTTCTATTTCCATGTCTATAATTTTTTCAACATTGTCCAAAATATATTGATTGTTGCGTTGTTTCCCACAATCTTCATTTTCTATTTTACAATCTCCATCAATAGTCAAATTAGTAAAAAACTTGCCAATTAAGAAAGCTAAACAACATAAAATAGAAACATAAGTTCAACAAAGCATGTTGATGGATCTTGGGTTTGATTATTGAACAGATAAGAAAATAACAAGAGAAACAACCAATAAATTTATGTACCTGGTATGCTATCTCCTTCTCCTTCTATTTCCATCTCCAGACTTTTTTCAACATTGTACAAAATATTTTGATTCTTGCATTGTTTCCCACATTCATCATTTTCTATTTTACATTCTCCATCAATAGTCAAATTAGTAAAAATACTTGTCAATTAAGAAAGCCAATCAACATAAAATAAAAATAGAAACAACAAAGGAAGTTGATGGATCTTGGGTTTGATAATTGAACATATAAGAAAATAACAAGAGAAACAACCAAGAAATTTATGTACCTAATAGGATATATTCGTCTCCTTTTATTTCTATTTCCAAACTTTTCTCAACATTGTCCACACTATGTTGATTATTGCTCTGTTGCCCACAATCATCATTTTTTGTTTTACAACATCCATCAGTAGTCAATGTAGTAAAAAGCTTTACAATTAAGAAATCTAAACAACATAAAATCAAGATATAAACAACAAAGGAAGTGTATTACCTAAATTTTCCATAAAGTTGGTGGATCTCGTGTTTTGTCAGCTGAAAAGAGTTGTGAATATCCCACATGTTTTTCCTTTGTGACTCTGTTTGTACAATGCATGCAATTCTCCTTTTATATGTAGAACAAGCCTTGATCAAATTGGTCCCCGCATAAAGAGAAATAATCACTTTTTCATCACTACATTGTTGATGCTTTTCTAATAAATCCATCCAGAAATCAAAATCTCTCTCACTTTCATCAATTGTGTCTTCAAAATTGTGAGTGTATTTTGAAGCCTCAAATTTCTTTAAGTCTGAAGTATAGAAATGTATAGTCAAGACATTATCATGACTATAATAACTATTTTGTTTTTGATATTCATAAAGGCCAATAGTCATGTTGTAGTTGAACCTGGACTTCTTTATTCCAATTTCCAAAGCCTGCTACACATCATTAAATGACCAAAGTTCTGCAAAGAGAACCATAGTAAAGTCATCCAACTCATTATTTTCGATCAAAAATCGAAAAAATTCTAGATAGTAACCCTTGTTGAATGCTTATTTTTTCAAATCCAACGTATCCAAAACAACAAGGTCAGTCCATAGAGTTGGCTACAACTGATGAGGAAAAGAGTGCAAAAGTGTTGACAGAAGACCTAGTCCCCCAAAAAGGAAACCGAATTCAAGATTGTTGTCAACTTGTTGTATGCTTGTTGATGCATTTATTATTCTGTCAAGGACACCACATGCTTGCTGAGAAAGGGACTCTGTTTTTGTATTTCTTGTTCCTTTCACAAAAGTTGATCCTGCAACAGTTTTGAAAAAGTTGGAAAAAATGATATCATCAATTTCATAATGCTCGATGATATTGAATGTTGTAAGAGTCTTATCATTCAATTTCTCATCGTGATCTTGACAATATTCAACCATTGCATCTAAGACTGTTCTATTGGTTTTCAATTTAGAACAATAGTCTTTTAATTTTATTGCATTGGTTGGATGGTTCATTGGAATAGAAAACCAAATAGTTCCATCCAATAGCTTATTTGCCACAGCAATAATCTCTTCAATGGTTAGTCCTTGAAGGGGGCGAAAAATAGCAGTTGTCAAACTCTGTAAGGTATTTGTCTTATACTTTTCAAAATCTGGTTGACTGGGAGAACACTTCAACGTGCCAAGTTGGTAACAATTAAAAACAGTGTCCCATTTATCCCAAACAGCTTGATTAAGATACAATAGAATTTTTTTATCAGCGAAATTTGAAATTGCACAATCGAAGAATGAGCACAGCATTTCATCATCAACCTGTAAAAAAGTAAATATAAACTAATAAGAATTCAATGTGGATATAAATAAGTCAATATATGCTAATAAGATTTCACTATGAATATGAAACTAATAAACCATGAGGTGCAAAGATAATAAAAAGTACATACCTTGTCTTCTGCTGTCTTTGAATTTCCAATCCTCCTTCTCTTTAATTTGTCATTTGGAATTAAGAAATTTCTTGCAGAGCGCACCGAATCAATGAATGGAGTTTTGAAGAACACCTTATTTGCAAAATTTAATTGACAGCAAATGCGAATCACAACACTTGGTTCAACTGAAGGATCCAAGAATCGAGCATTACGTTTTTTATACTTTTTCTTTGCCTCCACAGAAACACTATAGTTAGGATTTGTTAGAATCTCTTTGGCTGACTGAATGGTGTGTTGGCCATCAACTATCCAAAAGTTGATGTTCTTGGCATTTATATCTGTCTCGTTCAAAATTTTGACAGGGTTCACTAGTGGATCAGACTCGTTGATATCGAATGGAAGCAGAAGAGCATCAGGCAATGTTGTTTGAAATTTCTCTAGGAATGATTTCACTAATAGTTGAACATTGCAATCATCCCGTGATCTCAACTTAAAAACTTTGGGGGCTTCTTTACATATTTCAACATCAACATTTTTTCTAAAAGTTGTTGAAAATAAATAACATTCCTTAAAGGCATCGTGAATTTCATCACATTGATCTGCTAGCTTTACCATATGAGATTCAACTTTACTAGCCTTTTGAAATTCTGCAATAGGTATGAATTCACTACCTACAATGGTCACTTCCAGGTCTTTTAGATATACCCTTCTCAAAGCAAGTAAATGTGCATCAAGTTTATCATCTGGTATTTTAATAGGTAATTTTCCTCTTTTATGCAAATAAATAAGGACAGATGATGTTTTCATGCATTTGAGATTGCGATATTTTAGAACGTTAGTGATACATTCTAAAAGATCTGTAGAATTGGTTAACCCATATTTATCGAAGCTCTCAAAACTATCCAACTTAAACATTGAGTATTTTATTGTATATGAGGCATCCAAACTTGAAGATTCTACCAAATCTGGTCTAAATTTGTTGTACTCCACTTGGAAAGAAACTAATTTGACTTCATTTTCTTTTACAACCTCCACTTGAAATATAATAGCACTATCACCATCAACATCACATCTAACAATTATTCCCAATATATCTGGATTTTCTCCATCTGTGGATCCAAATAGATACATATCGGGGTACATATGTAGGGACCCCTACTTTAGGATCCCCTTGAACTGAACCTGAAACTTTAAAAACTTCATACCAACAAATTAGCCATTATAGTTATTGGAAAAATAAAATAAAAGAGTGAATAACTTAACAAAAATAAGCAAACCTTAACCTGTCAACCCGATCCAGCTGGTCCATTATTGTCTGCGTCTTCCGTAGGATCCCTCCAGCAAAGCTCGTTTAACCATAGGCGAAGCAACCGTTAGCTTCGCCACCCAACCATAGGCTCATGCTTTCAGTCGCATGGCCTCCCCCGAGCTTTGGGTCGTAGAGCTCACACAAGTATTTCAGAAATTCAGCTTGGGCTTCCCTTCCCACCAGGATTTCTAAGCCAAACCCTTAGATAGCAGCAAGTCTTTGAGGCATTCGAAAATTACGACAATCGTCCAAATTATGGGCCCTTTACCCATTCCCCAAGTCTTCCTTATAAAGGAAAATCTCATGCGACACATGTCGCTTCATGCATAATTAAATATTTTTAATTAATTATTTAATTAAAACACTCACCCATCCAAGTGTCATTTTCTCTAGGAAGTGCACCAACACCCCTAAGTTTGCTCGAGTTTGTCCCCCAGATATTTTAATTAACTCCTAGCTTTTAGTTGACTAGGTGTCTAATCTTAGGATTCTATTTTGCTCCTAAATAATGATTTCTATTATTTTAAATGCTCAACAAAAATAACTATTCATGTGCAAATGCCTAAATTATTTTTATGCATTTGCTAAGTAATGATCTAGAGTTATTCTCATAAGTTTTTATGCAGTTAAATCTAAATAACAATCAAACTCACTAGGATCACGGTGCCGCGCCGTTGGGCTCCTAGTTCCTTAATTTTAATTCCTTGACATGGCACCACTCCGTCGGGTCCAGTCATCCATGGTTTCCATTCCTTGGCATGGTACCTCATCGTTGGGTCCTTGCATCCATTCTTTCCGTTCTCGACAGGGTACCGCATCGTCGGGCCCTTCTGCCACCATCTTTCCGTTTTGACTTGCGGGAACTTTTGTAGGGATTTCAGGAATCGTTACCATCCATCCTCCGTCTACATGCTATCTAGGGACTAATGGCGCTGAGGAGTGAGTCCGTTCTCACTGCGCGCCCCTCAACTCGTACGTGACCAGCTCCGTCGTGGCCCACCTCGTACATCCTCACGCATTCCTCTTGAGCAAGCGGATCAATGCTTATCTGCTCATGCGTGGTATTCTTGTCGGAAGTTGACATCGTCGTCACTTCCCCTGTGTGTGATTTACCCGTACTCTACGACCCTCCATGTTCCTTTGTGTGTCCGTTGGTGAACCGTCTCACTTGTTTCTACACACACTTCTCGCAACAAATTATTAGTAGCACTGTTCTCAACAATCATCATCTGGTTTCTAACTCTAGCATTGTTAAACGTTTATGATTTATTCAAACTGCTCATTCATCTTATCAAATATACATTTCGTCGCCAAATACATAATCACCATACAGCTAGTCGTTAAGCATTATCCATCAACATAATTTTCCATAGTCATAGCTAATCGTTTAACATATGCAATTATTCATTTACCTCAACAGTTCAGATACACATACTCAAAAAAAATAAGGTCAAAAGGTTATTTAATTAATGTTTCAATCAGTCGGGTCACTCAACAGTTGCCCTCAAGGTCTACAGTCGTCTAGGGGCACTACATACACCCCTACCTATTATGAACTTCGTCCTGAAGTTCATAATAAATGTGAAAAGCTATGACGCATGTCAGTTGCGTCCTCCCAAGTCGTAGAGCTAGGACTGTAACTGTCCCACTGCACGTTGACTTGATCAATCAAGGCTAATCATTAAGCAAGATGTAATCAATCAATTATCCCACTCCACCCATATAATTTAATTCATTTATCAATTATTGTTTTCATTCACATCTTGAGGTTTTCCTCAATCATTTAAGACGTAACAAGGCTCAAAAGACCACTATATCGAAGTTGTTCAGCAAGGTCACTTGACAGGTTCCTTTAAGGTCCACAGTCATTCTAGGGGCATTACAACATATTTGAAGGAGTATCTACTTGAATATACCAGTCCCTCACAAACTCAAATTTATTGGGAGTATTAAACTGTCTGATCATTTCAAAAACTGGAGTGGTAATAGATGTTGAAATTGCAATCTAGGGTGAACTCCTTCTTTGTTTTTTTGTTGATGAACCTATCATTTTGTTTCCTTTTGAACCGATAGATTCTGATAAAAAAAAAGTTATTATTAGCATAAATTGAAAAGAAATAATATTTACAAATTCTATCATATATTTTGCATAGGGAGCATCTTATATAAAAATTTATAAAGGAGAATAGATAACGTGTAAAACTACCATACCAGATGGAGGCATTGTTTGTGTATCAATTTCTTTTCTTTTTTGCCAATTGCTTTAGTTTGAATCTAAACTGCACCAGGCTATATCGTATTTGGAAATAATAGTAGAAAAATTTGTTTATAATTTCAATTGGATGTAAAAACATGAAATAACAAACATTATTTATCTACCTGAGAATACATAACAAGGAAGTTAATGTCGTATGCAAGATTGCAACCCAAAATCATGATATATCAAACTTCATTTAGTCTCAAATTTCATACTAAAATATCCTATAACTATTAGTAAATGACTATAAACTAGATTAAAATGCATACCAATACCACGATACATGAATTGTGTCGTATTTTCATTACCTTTTTTCTTTGATACTTTCTTTGCAACCCCACTCGCATCATTCTTCTTGGCATCTAAAATCAATTGTAGAAACATATTTAAATAAATTTTGATGGACAAAAAACACATCGATTATAAAATATTTACAAATCCTCTTCTAACACATCATTTCATTAATATAATCAAGATGAAGAAAGTTCTAACCATGAGAAATCTTAGTACAATAAATTCGATTGTGTAATCATTTATAACGAAATATAAACTAAGTTTGAAACAACCATACCATGTAAAGATGTTTTTCATGGTGTTTTTTTTTAAGTTTCCTTTTTCTGGGATGACTCCTTTGAAATCTCACTTGCTTGGCATTCCATCATTTCTGAAATAAATAGTTAAAAACTATTACCAAATTTTCAAATTATGGAAGTAAAAATTAGATTTCTAGCTTTGTTTTATATTTGAATAAAAAAATTATTTCTCCAAACAAAAGCTCATAAACACATCACTAATAACAACATTCCACTAGTAACAAATTGACTTTTGCTAGCTTTCTTTAGCCCTAAGCACAAGGCCATTTCTAATAACAACATTGCATAAATTGGAATATCTTGCATGTGACAGATATCCTTCCAATACAAGCACAAGCACAAGGGCATTTACAACAAAAAAATTGGATGTTGAATGAAAGCTAACACGTGTTATGTTTCCTACCGATACAAGAGCATTGTAATAAAAAACATTGCACCATGAAGGAAATCTAACACATGTTATATTTCTCTATAGCACAAGTACAAGGGCATTTTTTCACAAGAACATGGCATGGTGAATTAAATCTAACACGTGTTAGCTTTCCTACCCGTACAACCACATTGCACCATGAAGAAAATGTAATGAATGTTAGTTTTCCTTATAGCAAAAGCATAAGGGAATGGCATAGTGCATTTTAGATGTGATTCCAGCACAAGCACAAGGGAATTTAGAACAACAAAATCACATGGTGAATGAAATATAACACGTGTTAGGTTTCCTACCAGTACAAGAACATTGCAATCAAATATATTGGACCATGAAGGAAATCTAACACGTGTTAGCTTTCCATCTAGCACAAGCAACACGACATTTTTCACAAGAAATTTGCATGGTCAATGAAAGCTAACATGTGTTAGCTTTCCTCCCCGTACACCACATTGCATCATGGAGACAATCTAATGAATGTTAGCTTTCCTTGTAGCAAAAGCATAAGGTCATTTCATAGTGCATGTTAGATGTGCTTCCAGCACAAGGACAAGGGCATTTAGAACAACAAAATTGTTTGGTGAATGAAAGCTAACATGTGTTAGGTTTCCTACCAGTACAAGAAAATTGAAATCAAATACATAGCACCATGAAGGAAATCTAACACGTGTTAGCTTTCCCTCAAGCAGAAGTAGAAGGGGTTTTTTCACAAGAAAATTGCATGGTGAATGAAAGCTAACATGTGTTAGCTTTCATACCAGTTCAACCACATTGCACCATGAAGAAAATTTGATGAATGTTTGCTTTCCTGAAAGCAAAAGCATAAGGACAATGCATAGTGCATGTTGGATGTGTTTCCAGCACCAACACAACGACATTTACAACAAAAAAATTGGATGTTGAATGAAAGCTAACACGTGTTATGTTTCCTACCAATGCAAGAGCATTGCAATCGGATACATTGCACCATAAAGGAAATCTAACACATGTTGTATTTCTCTCTAGCACTGTAATGCCTGCCTCGGTACTTTCACTGATTAGACTAATGAGGGTACTAGTTTTGAAATAAAACATGAACCATTTGAATTTACTTTGAGAATGCTTTAAAATGAAAATGAATAATAGTGTATATGCTCGACTGTGTAGTGCCCCTAGACTACTATAGACATTGAGGGCACTTGCTTAGTGACCCGACTGTTTGAAACATTAATAAAATAATACTTTGATTTTATTTTGAGTATATTTATGATTATGATTGATTGTAACTCAATAAAATAATGATATACGTTTGTGAGAATAGTGTGTAGCGACAGGTTAAACGGTTCACCGACGGACACACAAAGGAATATGAAGGGTTGTAGAGTACGAGTAAATCACACACAGGGAGAGCGACGACGATGTCGACTTCCGATGGAATACCACGCTTGAGCAGATAAGCACTGATCCGCTTGCTCAAGAGGAAAGCGTAATGGCATACGAGGTGGGCCACGACGGAGCTGGTCACGTACGAGTTGGGGGGCGCGCAGTGAGAACGGACTGACTCCTCAACGCCATTAGTCCCTAATAGCGTGTAGACGGAGGATGGAAGGTAACGGCTCCTGAAATCCCTACATGAAGTTCCCGCAAGTCAAAACGGAAGGATGACGGCAGGAGGGCCCGACGGTGCGGTACCCTGCCGACAATGGAAAAAGTGAATGCAAGGACCCAACGATGTGGTTCCTTGCCGAGGAATGGAAACTATGGATGACTGGACTCGACGAAGTGGTGACATGTCAGAGAAATTAAATTAAGGAACAAGGAGGCCCAATGGCACGACACCGGGTCCCTAGTAAAAGTTGATTGCTAAGCTTAAATGCGTTGAAACGTATAATTTTGCACCTAGAACTTTACTTATAAATGCATTTGAGTACTTTAGGCATTTGCACATAAATGATTATTTTGGCATTTAAATAATATTAAGTGTTATTTAGGCATTGCACATGAAAGGATATTCCTGATTACTTAAAAATATTATAAATATTTATTTAGGAGCAAAATGGAATCCTAGGCATGGACACCTAGTCAACTCCACCTACACCACAAATCTAGGAGTTGAGTGAAATATCTAGGGGAGAAACATGAGCAAACTTAGGGATGTTGGTGCATCTCCTAGAGAAACTGACACTTAGATGGGTGAGTTGTTTTTCATTAAAGAATTAATTAAATAATTATTTATGCATGAAGCAACATGTGTCGCAAGGGATTTTCCTTTAAAAGGGAGACTTTGGGGATGGGTAAAGGACCCAGACCCTGGATGACTATCATAATTTTGAGTTACCTCATGACTTGCTGCTATTGAGGGTTTGGCTGGAAATCTTGGTGGGGGGGGAAACCCAAGCTGGGTTTCTAGATTATTGTGTGTGAGCTCTACGACCCAAAGCTCGGGGGAGGCCATGCAACTGAAAGCATGAGCCTATGGTTGGGTGGCGAAGCTAACGGTTGCTTCGCCAATGGTTAAACGAGCTTTGCTGGAGGGATATTACGGAAGACGCAGACGACAATGGACCAGCTGGATCGGGTTGACAAGTTAAGGTTTTGCTTATTTTTGTTAAGTTATTCACTCTTTTATTTTATTTTTCCAATAACTATAATGGCTAATTTGTTTGTATGAAGTTCTTAAAGTTTCAGGTTCAGTTCAAGGGGACCCTAAAGGAGGGGTCTTACATTTGGTATCAGAGCCGGTCGAACCTTGAGGGCACCAGACTCATATTATACAAGGGCTGTCGGTATCTTGTCGAAATTGGATTGAACCGGTCTGCTAAATCAGTCGCTCCTACAACGTTCAGCTCATCTCAAATACGGCAATCTAAACAGGTTCGTTGTCTTTAATATTACTTTTCAGCACTAGAAAATGATAGTTTAGTTTTATTGATTAAAAGAAAAACGATGACTAAGAATCAATCTATGTCCCTGTGGTATATAAACCCCTGTTTTCATCTATTTAGTGGTATTCTGAAATATTATAAATATATGATGAACAGTGGGGGAAGCGAATCGATCTCCGTCTGCAGGACCATCTCTGTTTTATTTATAATCGTATGGATTGCTGTGCATGTAGGAAAAGTCTTGTCTTTTCAACGCATTTTAAAGTTATAGATGATTCTGTTCAAATTCGAACTCTGCTTTTTCATGTGGTTTAGATTGGAAGAACGATCTCTGTGTAGAATCGTGGAAACCTTGCCTTTTTCCGAACCCTTGTTTATGTAAATATAGATCGCTGTATCAGTTGTTCAAAACTCTATTTTGATTGAATTTCTTATGGATTACTGTATTAAATCATATATCCTAGATCGCTCGCTGCATCATTGTTAACCTATGGTTATTTAAGTCGTATATATTTATGACTGCAAGTGTAAGGATCGGTTGATCCGTATATTTTTTTAGATATGTATTGATCTAACCCCGTCAGAAAATACATTTTATTTCCTTGCTCGCGAAGCCGTTCTGCATTTAGATTTGGAATGATCAGACTCTGTCATGAAATGTTTTCCTTGAAGGCGACTTGCTTTCTAGATCCGTTTGACAAAAGACCTATCAGGAATCGTTTTACATCTCTGCTTGTGAAGGCGTCTTCATGTTAGACCTGTAATGTTTAAACTCTATCATGAACTCGATTTTACATCTTTTATTTTGTTTTATATGTTCTGCTGTGATACTATTGAGGAACAGGACAGTTGAGACATGCTGATCCCAGATTTCTTTAACTCTTTTGCTTATAAACATACAGTTTGGACGTGTATTAATAACACTTTGGATCTCCTTAGTTTGTGTTAACCTCAATATTAACTTTGTAATATTTGACCAGCGTGAACTTGTAAATGAGTTTCGGCCTTGATTCCTGAATTTACATTTCATCCCATAGATCGCTGCGGAATCTTTCACCATGGATCTAAACCTTGTTTTAGGCTGTGTACCGGGTATAGCACTGCGGATCTATTTTCTTGAATCAGTTACTACCCCTGTCTTAGATATTGAACCTTCGTCGATCTACCAAAACCGCCCAAATCTATTAGAGTGCACTCTGTACTTTATCTTTCAGCACTCTCTATCTTCTTATTTTGTTAAGACTCTGTATTTTGAATTTATGCATTTAAGTTCAATTGCCCAACTGCTCAAGTTCATGGGAAATAACTCTGTGCTTTATCCTTAGCATCTCTGTATTTTGTTTGTTAATTTTTCTGAGTTCTATTCCAAATGGGAAAGGCGTTCCAGACCCTTAAGTTTAATGGGATGTTGTTATTTAATTTCTGAGATCAAATTACTACAATCTTGCTCGGATCGTTGATTTCCGCAATTCAACCTTTGTTCCCGATAATAGTTGGGTCCAATCTAAATATTCTTTTCTTCATTCCTTCTTTTGGTAAAACGAATCATCCAACCCTAGCTGGTCAGTGATGGTCATATCACTGTGGATCGACGGATATTGTCCCCATCACCGTGATCAAAGATCATTATAAAAATCATGAACGCTGGCGTTAACCCCTTCTCACCCTGTCTGGATTCGAATATCTCCTTGTTTACCTTGTCTTAAAATCTTTATTCAACCGGGATCTGTAGATTCTATATCCTCTGCGTTATTCATCAATCCAATCGAGATCCACATTTTTCCCTATCTCTGCGATTATCCCAAATGTTGACAGAGATCTATTTATTTTCCTGCTCTCTGCACTTTACCAAGATTTCAACTAAATGAGATTGGCCCTGTCGCATCATCTGGAGGATAGATCCATCCTGAAACCTTACGTTAATCCCACAATTGATTGACATTCCTGAAAGTTGTGATTGGAATCGTATTTTTTTTTTATCCAAAGGATCTATGTATAATTGTCTCGAGATTGGAAGGCGTTCCAGCATTTCATGCTTTAAATTATATTGTAATCCTTAAAGTTCCTGTGTACCTATTCGAATTCGAAAGGTTCTTCCAGTTTCATATATCTGATTTGCATTGTATCTTAAAAAGATCTTTGTATAACGGTTTCGGGTTGGAAGAGCGTCTCCAGAAATTTATGTATGAACTGTATCTCTTTTCTTGTGTATCTATCCAAAATTACATGGCATTTTCCATGAATTTGTACTCCAAAAAAGATCTCTGTACATTTGCTTGGGAATTGGAATGACGTTCCAGAGTTTATGTTATGGATTGAACTTAACCTTAAAGATCTTTGTATCTAATTTCTAAAATCATTGCTTGTGACTCCGCCCTTCTCAATTTCTGCGTATCTATCCATTTAGCGCTCCAAATTCGTTCTATCAAAAGTCGATGGTAGTCTAATTTACTTAATTTTTTTTCTTACTTGCAATTCATTTGAGGTTTCCGATCTCATAAAAAGAATTGTAAAATTGGAAGCGTTGAGATCTTGGTTCCGTTTTCATCATATATATATTTAAATCTTGTGAAGTATCGAAATCTCGTATATGAATTTCTTGAAAGTTTTAATTGTGTCCCTTCATACACATTTTCGAATTCTTATGGAGGCATGGAGATCTTGATTCTGAGCTTGCGATTCCAGATCTCGTAGAACAATTTGTAGAAAAATATTTTGATCCCATAATCTTGGCATATCCAGAGTGCCTTTTCCAGATTTCAAAAGTTGATTGTAATCCTTTTTCCTTAAGGTCTGTATGGACCCAGTTCCAGGGCCGTTTTGTTATTAATAATGTAAATCGTGACCCTGTAACTTTATCTCTGCGCATCCAATTCAATACTATGACGTTTTCATATTTGTAGATGCGTATTGGGAACCTGTAACTTTATCTCTGCACATCATCTAACTTGTCATTAGCATTCCTTATGTCTCATGAATTCTTACAGTATTCAAACGAAATATATGTGTAAATTATAGGTATAGAAAAAAAAAATAAAAATGGCATACTATATTAAAAGGAAATTACACTTTACTCATTATATATATTGAAATGAACGACATAATTCAATTTGGAATGTGGTAGGTGATTAAATTATTAACCCTCGAAATGTATATATGTGTCCCATGTTTAAATTTCACATTAATATATGGTGTAAGATATATGTGTTTAGAAATAAAGAAGTATGAAAGTTTTCTTGCATTTGCATTTTATTTATGATTGTTTCATCTCATTTTGAAAAGATGCATGTAACATCCAAAGGTGAAGATCTTTTAAATTGTTATAGATTCTATATATTATATTGAAGTTTTGAAGGAGGTATCTGATATGTTTTTATTAGAGAACATATCTTATATTTGGCGCACATAGGAAATAATTAATTGGACAATGGTTTTGGATATTGCTTGTTATAAAGAGAATGATAAATAGTGGTTAAAATATTTTGGTAAGTGTCATAAGTTCCTTGATATAGTTCTATACAAGAGTATTACATAAAAAAAATTATTGTTGGCTAAGAGTTTTTTTTTTTTTTTCCAAATTAGTGAAATGGGGTTGTTAAAAAGTGGTACTAGCTTTCATTTTTAAAGGAAACCAATAAGTTTTCCATGCAGGTTAAGGAAAGTTCTATTTTTCCATGCAGGTTAAGGAAAGTTCTATTTTGGAATGTATTAGTTAAAACATTATAACAGATTATTATAATTGTGTACACCTGTGTTAGATTGTTTTAGAAATTTTAGAGGTGAATATGGATACTGATATATATTAAAAGGATGGAAATAATTGTTGAAAGATTATAATAGTTTACTATAATTGTATACACATATGTTCTAGATTATATTGGAATTTATAGATGAGAATTAGGAAATACCATTTTATTGAAAGGATGGGAGTAATAAACAAGATATTATAATTGTTTATTGTTATTGTTTAGATGTATGCCAGTAAGCTAAAGGAGAAAAGAGGGTATGTGTGTTAAATAAATTGTTGAAGTTATGGTCAAATAAATTATGAGTTAGGATTGATTACTATAATTACTATTTTATCATAAAATTGGATACGAATGGTGATAATTGTCATTTAGATAAGTTTATGACTTACACTTACTACAAAGGTTGTTAGTACAAAAAAAAAATGAAAAAATGAAAAAATGAAAAAAATAAATAAATAAAATCTCAATTGGACGTAGAAAAAAATCGAAGCTGCGCTTTTACTTCTTCTCCTTCGGAAAGGATACTCCCAGCTTCTCAAACAGGTTAGAATTCTTATTCTCTAAAATTGATAGTATGAAAGATTGAATGATATTCAGGGTTCATATACTTTGATGATGGGTTATGCGTCAATAATTTTATCGATTGGTTGTAAATGCTTATTTTATGAAATCGGGCGATGGCTTCATAGGTATGCACTACTAGTTTGTAATCATGCTTTGAATTGTGAAAAGAGAGAAGTTAAACTTACTTGAATTATAGAATCTTAACTATGCTTAAGTTAGGAAGAGAAGAAAACCTTACATGACTTTGTTTATAAAAATCTAAGATTATACTTTTAGCTATACTAAATAAATAACACTATAGTATTTAATTATACTTTGGATTATGAGAAGAGAGAGGTTGCATGTAAGCTTAGTTTAGTAATGGTTAAGGTATGTATTGAAGAACAGAATTGGGAAGGGTAAATTCCTATTTTGAAATTTGGACATTGTTTTGAACATATGATAGTGATACGTAATTATAGAAAAGGGAGAAGTTGGAATTGAATATTTTATCCCTTATGTTGAAATATGTTAGTGCTTTCAGTATTTTCGTAAATGATATACTTATAGTTTTGTTGAATTGAAAGAATTTGTTGTAGACGATTTCAACCCCGCTCATAATTAGTGAGTCAAGAGAGAACTGTGGTGGGGATTACTACACTATGAAAGGTGCGATTTAGTTATATTATCAATTATGCGATTTATACTTATATGAGGGTAGAAAAGAAGAAATGAAATGTTATTATCAATTATGGTTATGTTGAAGAAATGAATGTGAAAAGAAAGTGAAAACTCACCGTGGAAGCACATGAGAATTAACTTCGGGACGAAGTTTTAATAAGAGGGGGTGTATGTAATGCCTGCCTCGGTACTTTAACTGATTAGACTAATGAGGGTACTAGTTTTGAAATAAAACATGAACCATTTGAATTTACTTTGAGAATGCTTTAAAATGAAAATGAATAATAGTGTATATGCTCGACTGTGTAGTGCCCCTAGACTACTGTAGACATTGAGGGCACTTGCTTAGTGACCCGACTGTTTGAAACATTAATAAAATAATACTTTGATTTTATTTTGAGTATATTTATGATTATGATTGATTGTAACTCAATAAAATAATGATATACGTTTGTGAGAATAGTGTGTAGCGACAGGTGAAACGGTTCACCGACGGACACACAAAGGAATATGAAGGGTCGTAGAGTACAAGTAAATCACACACAGGGAGAGCGACGATGATGTCGACTTCCGACGGAATACCACGCTTGAGCAGATAAGCACTGATCCGCTTGCTCAAGAGGAAAGCGTGAGGGCGTACGAGGTGGGCCACGACGGAGCTGGTCACGTACGAGTTGGGGGGCGCGTAGTGAGAACGGACTCACTCCTCAACACCATTAGTCCCTAATAGCGTGTAGACGGAGGATGGAAGGTAATGGCTCCTGAAATCCCTACATGAAGTTCCCGCAAGTCAAAACGGAAGGATGACGGCAGGAGGGCCCGACGGTGCGGTACCCTGCCAACAATGGAAAAAGTGAATGCAAGGACCCAACGATGTGGTTCCTTGCCGAGGAATGGAAACTATGGATGACTGGACTCGACGAAGTGGTGCCATGTCAGAGAAATTAAATTAAGGAACAAGGAGGCCCAACGGCACGACACCGGGTCCCTAGTAAAAGTTGATTGCTAAGCTTAACTGCATTGAAACGTATAATTTTGCACCTAGAACTTTACTTATAAATGCATTTGAGTACTTTAGGCATTTGCACATAAATGATTACTTTGGCATTTAAATAATAAAGTGTTATTTAGGCATTGCACATGAAAGGATATTCCTGATTACTTAAAAATATTATAAATATTTATTTAGGAGCAAAATGGAATCCTAGGCATGGACACCTATTCAACTCCACCTACACCACAAATCTAGGAGTTAAGTGAAATATCTAGGGGACAAACATGAGCAAACTTAGGGATGTTGGTGCATCTCCTAGAGAAACTGACACTTGGATGGGTGAGTTGTTTTTCATTAAAGAATTAATTAAATAATTATTTATGCATGAAGCAACATGTGTCGCAAGGGATTTTCCTTTAAAAGGGAGACTTTGGGGATGGGTAAAGGACCCAGACCCTGGATGACTATCATAATTTTGAGTTACCTCATGACTTGCTGCTATTGAGGGTTTGGCTGGAAATCTTGGTGGGGGGGGAAACCCAATCTGGGTTTCTGGATTATTGTGTGTGAGCTCTACAACCCAAAGCTCGGGGGAGGCCATGCGACTGAAAGCATGAGCCTATGGTTGGGTGGTGAAGCTAACGGTTGCTTCGCCAATGGTTAAACGAGCTTTTCTAGAGGGATCCTACGGAAGACGCAGACGACAATGGACCAGCTGGATCGGGTTGACAGGTTAAGGTTTTGCTTATTTTTGTTAAGTTATTCACTCTTTTATTTTATTTTTCCAATAACTATAATGGCTAATTTGTTTGTATGAAGTTCTTAAAGTTTCAGGTTCAGTTCAAGGGGACCCTAAAGGAGGGGTCTTACAAGCACAAGTACAAGGGCATTTTTCACAAGAACATGGCAAGGTGAATTAAATCTAACATGTGTTAGCTTTCCAACCCGTACAACCACATTGCACCATGAAGAAAATCTAATCAATGTTAGCTATCCTTATAGCAAAATCATAAGGGAATGGCATAGTGCATGTTAGATGTGCTTCCAGCACAAGCACAAGGGACCATGGAGGAAATCTAACACGTGTTATTTTTCCCTCTAGCACAAGCATAAGATCATTTTTCACAAAATTGAATGGGTCCCCCCATTTTAAGGCTTTACCAGCGTATTCATTATCAATGACAATGGGCCTAGCCACCCAGGTAATATTTACATGCATGGCTATTTATTTCTATTTTAGGATTTGAACTTTCATTGGTATAACTTCTACAATATGAGCCATTCAATTTTTCGATGGAGATGTCAAGAATGCGGTGTTATGCTGCTTCACTTATGGATATCCATTGACATCATTTATAAATGATTCACCTTTTGGATTCCATGACTGAAAGCATGGAATACAAAAGAGGAATGATAGTTCAATTATTTTGTTTTTTTGTTAACTATGCATCAACTTAATGGAATTCTGCATCTTATTCTAGATCACCAAAATGCAGGTATAAGGGAAATGGTAATTGTCTTCATTGAAATTGTGAAACAAATGAACCATCACTTCTTTGTAATACCTCTACTAATCATTATCAATATTTTAAGTTTATTTCCAAATAAATTCCTAGTGTTACTCATAAAGTAGTTGTCAAACAATCCCCATCAAAATATTAAATAATATTAACTAGTAATTACTTTTCAAAGAGTATGGATATTTTTTTGAAATGTACATAGCTCATACATGTTAAAAAAGTATAGATAAAATTTTAGCGATCAAACTTTGAGTTTATTGCATTTGGGATGATTATATGTCCAACTTCGTGAATAAATTTGTATTTCTTTCACCTATAAAATTCAAGATGATTTATAAACATATTTTAATTTGTTAGGACATACTTTTGGGTAATAGTATATATTTGATATCATGAAATATAGGCATGTGTATGGGATCGGTGATAATTTATCAACATTGTCTGAGAAAGACTATGGTTTATGTTAACAATTGATTTTTGTTCCAAGATCTCTAAGCACCATTTATATTATATCAATTCATTTTATTTACTATTTTTTATTATTGAATTGTTTTCCATGGTATTCAATGATTGACCCCTTCATTCAATTGTGACTCAATATGCCTATTATGAACCTAACTTGACCCTTTCTCTTGATAATTTGTAGTTACTAGTCCATGCATAAACGTGGAATGGCGAGCCTCAATTACCTAATAATTCAACATGAGTTAAAAGGTTGATTTTCCAATTGATTTCGTAATGCCATCTTTCAAACCATGGTTTGTTAGTAATGAATTTTCATTCAAATATATATATATTATAATATATATATATATATTTGAATGAAAATTGAATAGAATCCTAACTGGACCTTCCAACCAGTCCTTGATTAATGGAAGTTTGTCCCTTGATTTCCTAACTTTATGAAATTCATTACAAAAGATTACTTTCCCTTGTTCTTTAATGCTTGGCATATTCCGAGAATCGAGAAGGGACACAATCCCTGGATTCTCACACACACATGGATAGTTGTCTAGTCTAGAATAGTAGTTGATAGTAATTGAAGTGAACAAACTTTATTTTTTTAATATTATGTCGACATTCAACATTAGTTGATGAAGCACATCCAAATATCATGTTTAAACATCCTAAGATCAAATCCATTTACACATTCCACAACTTTAATCAAAGAATAAATATAAACTTTAATGATTTAGCACTTCGCCATGTGTCACATATCTTTAATTACTTATTTCTCCATTATTTCGATTTGACGCCATTAATTTTTCAAACACCATTGACTGTCATTTAGTAAATGAAATGAATAAACTCGATTCATTTGTTGGGATGATGTGTACTTTCTCGTCAGGTCCTTACATTCCACTTGTTAATAAAACCGAGGTCTCCTCTCCACCTTAGCATATGCTATCATTATAGCTCCCTGATGTGGCATCAATAAAACACAGGTCTTCTCTCCACCTTAGAAAATGCTATCATTACAGCTCCCATACGTGGCATACTCGATGGTGAATGCTATGCGTGAAGACATGTCGTGACAGTAAAATCTAGACTTCCTAAACGGAACCTATCCCTCTCATGCATAGATTATTAATGCAGCACTTACAGTCTCTATACCTTGTCAGTTATTACTTGACACGCCAAGCCAAAGGCGGTGAGGACCATACCTCAGTCTCTGTACCTTGTCAGTTATTACTTGACACGCCAAGCCAAAGGCAATGAGGACCATACCTCGGTCTCTGTACCTTATCAGTTATTACTTGACATGCCCTATCTTGATACTTCTCGAAAAAATGACAAGCCAAGGCGGTGAGGACCATACCTTCTGGATGTTTCCTGTGGGACGGTTTTTACAATGCATTCACCCATCAAAATTTGGTTCACTCTTGGTCTAGTTCTGTTTTTTTCTCGCTGCAATCCTAAGTTTTGGAATCCTGTGTTGCCTATTCTGGTTCTTAATACTTCTCAAAAAACTGACAAGCCAAGGCGGTGAGGACCATGCCTTCCAGATGTTTCCTGTGGGACGGTTTTTACAACGCATTCACCCATCAAAATTCTGGTTCACTCTCAGTCTTGTTATGTTTTTTTCTCGCTGAAATCCTAAGTTTTGGAATCCTGTGTTTCCTATTCTGGTTCAGTCTTTGTCTCGTTCTATTTTTTTCTCGCTGAAATCCTAAGTTTTGGAATCCTGTGTTGCCTATTCCGGTTCAGTCTCTGTCTCATTCTGTTTTTTTCTCACTGAATTCCTAAGTTCTGGAATCCCGTGTCGCCCATTGTGGTCATGGGGAATCTTTGCAAATTTGAACCTGACAATGCAATTGCTGTTGAATCGGATTCTGAAATTCTCAAGGGTTTTGAGAGAGCTGGGTGGATAGAATTCATCAGGAAATTTCATGGCTATAGTAGAGGAGTCATAATAGCCTTCACTAAATCGTTTGATGGAGAAAGGGTTGTGGTTGGGGATGTAAAATTCCAGATTGATGAGGACTTCATTGCTACGGCCATGGGTCTATCAAATGAGGGTGAGAAATGGGGCAAGCACGTGCAGCTCAAGAATGTGCCATGGAAGAAGCTATTAGCTAAGCCTATCGATCCTGAGCAATATACTAAAGGTATGGCTTTGACCTATTTCAAACCTAAATGGAGGAAGATGTTTAAACCTATCTGTTATTTTATCACCTGTGGCGGTCGATATAGCAACGTTTTGAGGTATCATGTTAGGCTTTTCATGGCCACAATGGGGTTTCAGTTGAACTTACCCCATTTCCTGTTGCTTAGCCTCAAAGCTATGTCATCACGCTATCATGGAATATATAAGGAATCCGAACAGGTTTTATGTCATTTCGGCCTAATTAGAATCCTCGTTGAGTTCCATCTTAAGCAATTGGGCCAAACATGGCTTAACTTCTTAGAAAGAAATGGGTTTGATAGGGGGATATCGGAACAGTTAGCACCAGCCCCAGATGTTGAGTATCCTTCCCCTCCAGATATGGATCAAACTTCTATCCCGAAACTGAAATATCCTTTCCCGTGGATACCACTCTTGACCACCCTAATCCAACATCTTCTTTCAATGAGGAATCGGTCTCATTGGAGCCAGCAAAAGAAAATCAGTTTCACTCAGAGTTATGTGTCCAGGGGGATGTTCAGCCACTACGCAGTGAAGAGGTTTCACGATGCCAGGATAAATGCTTGAGTGAAAATATAACCAAGATTAAACCCACATTTACTGTGCAATTGACGGATTCAATGCCTCTGTCACCGAACTGCAGTGAATTCATAGGTACAGTTGCTCAAACACACTGTCAATCTCATCTTTATAATGAATCCTTGGATGATATTATTGATTCTGTTTTAGAAAGTTTTGGGGTTGTTCGTTTGTTGAATAATTTGAATAAATTAAAAGATTTGGTTCAAACGGATGTTCCTAAGGTTAGCAATGTAAATGCAGTAGCTTATACTGTTCAAAATTATGCTGCAATTGAACAAAACAACGTTTCTAGCAATATAGTGAAAAATGATTTTGCACAGAGGACGATAAAAAATGACCAGATTGAAGATCACAAGTCTCTAGGAAAAAAAGATGTTCCACCAATAAGAAATCTGCGACCTAGAAAGATTGCTGGCAGACCTGTAAATAATGTAAAAGCCAAAAGACAATCCTGTCTTCTATCCGGCTATGCTAGGTATAGTAAGGCAAAAGAAAACAAGCAGAGAGGTCAGCCAGAAACGATTTCGGTCATTGACATACCAGATCAGGATGAATCAAAACCTGACGCAGATCCGCAAAAGAGGGAGAACAAGGTAGTGACAGACTCTGACAATGTCACTCCAGAATGTGAAAAAAGATTTGAGAAGAGTTCTGATGTAGTTGTAGAAAAAGTTAAAAAACAAGAACAACAGAATTCTCAACCTTCTAGTCCTGGTAAAGATGTAACACTTCAGAAAATTAATGAAGAATCAAATGTTTCCAACAGTCAACAACAAGCAACAAATATGGATGTGGGTGAAAAGCAAGGTTCTACTGCTAATTGTAGGAATTTGGTAGATTATTATCAGGCTACCATGTATTCAATGGTACAACAAATTATAGATCTTAAAGGTAGAATTGGAGATCTCAAAACAGAGAAAATATTTCTAAATGAACAACACCAGGCCGAGGTGTGTGAGCTTAAGAAGAGGCTCAAAAAATATACTGGTAAAGCAGTTATTAATAAAATAGGCGTAAATATCTTCGTCAACCCCAGTTCCAGTGATTTTGTGAAGAAATATAGTATCATTTTGATTTTTGTCCCAGTATATGTAGCTACTTATATATATTTTGTTTGAAGGTAATTTTTAGTTTGATTTAAATTTTTTAGCCTTATTTTAATTATTAATTGGTGTCTAGCTCTATAATAAGAAGCAGCTGCAGAATCAGAAATTCTGCAACCACTTCATGTTATATTAATTTTTTTTTTCATATTTTTACTTATTCATATTTTTTCTTTTTCTCTATCTCATATATGTTGATCGCGGATGTGTATTTTGGTCAAATTATATCGAGACCATATGCCAGGCACTGATGCAACATGCGTGGCTCAACGAGTAAGACCCCTGGGACTCGACAGATCTACTGGAACTGTTTTCCTTAAAACCATAAGGGAATAGGAATATAAATTTAAGTTAGTTTTGATTGTAATAATTAATTTAGGATAAACCTTGAACAATATTCCTAAATTAATTTCTTGGGGTTTCAACAATGATATACTAGGAAAAGTATTTTGTTTCTATATTGGGATATGGTTTGTTTATATACTGGGATATGAGTATGAGGAAGACGATATCCTTTATCTGTTTTCTGAAAACTGTTGTGGACTAATTTCAATATATATTAACATGAATGTTTAGTGCATTGATGTTTCAAATTTGTTTGGATCTGAATGTCTTATCTTATTGGTAAATTTTGTAATATTAATGTCGTCTGTTGTTTTAAAAGTTCTTATTTTATAACTGAAGATCGTGACAAGGATTCCTCTCCTTCTGTTTCTGCGTTATTCGGCTGAATTACCAATCATATGTTATATGGGTAATTCAGTGATGCTAGTACTGCTTTCATGATCCGTGTAACCATGACTTATGCCTTACAAGTAAGAATCCTAGTACAGAGCATTTCTAGAATAAAAGCCTTATAATCTCTATACGTGCTGAGTTACATAGATTAAATACTAGTACTTGTGTCATAAGGCTGGTAATCCTATGCTTACATGTCTAAATGGGTACTATCTGTCACTGGTTTACGGTTTTAGAGTAAACCATATGCTAGTAATTTTTTAGTTGTAATCAATTCTATTTAATGCTACTGTAATTATACTTTTTATTTAACATAAACGAATATTGTATATAAAAAAAAGGCCGTGGTTTTTAACCAAATTGGCTGAGTACAATAGTTAATCAAATTATTTTTGATCAAATTCAGCTTTGCATAGCCGAGAGCCTATTTAGGCCAATAATAAAATGTAATAGGGAGGCTAGTTTCCTATCATCTCTTTAAAGTCTGATATATCATAGAGTTGTGCATGTATGCTGGTGAATAACTTCCACTGTATCCAACCAAGAGTGGGAGTGACTCTCCCTTCCCCTTCAAATGAAATTTCTATCTGAAATCGATTATAATTTTCCTTTTACTCTGAAAACAGAGTTATAACCAATAAATTCTACTCAAAACACTCTGATCGCTGCAGAAAGTTTACATCTATGTAGAATGGACATTCAAGAAAGCTGCCACTTTCTCAATCCATGAGTGGGATGAATCCCCCTATGTCTTCAAATGTAAATTCTGAGTGAGATCACTTCAGAATTACCCTATTTATCTGTAGACAAAGATATAACATTCAAATGCTCAAATTCTGCTTCAGATAATGGGAGAGAACTAAATTAAATCTGGAAGGGTTTGTTAAGCCTTCTTCCTTCTGGATTTGCAAATATAAAGGCCAAAAGTCAGTGCCAGGATTCCTTTTCCTCTGCTGCTGAACTACTATAATTATACTAGTAATTAGAGATAGCTCAGATTAACTGGCCTCAATGTATTTTATAAATCATGCCTCTTACTAAGGACATATATATCCTTTATCTGTTTTCTGAAAACTGTTGTGGACTAATTTCAATAGATATTAACACGAATGTTTAGTGCATTGATGTTTCAAATTTGTTTGGATCTGAATGTTTTATCTTACTAGTAAATTTTGTAATATTAATGTCGTCAAGAAAAAATGGAAAAAAATCTAAAACTAACTTTAATCTGAGAAAGAACCTTAGAAAATGCTTCTATAAGTGCAACCAGTCAACTTTCCGTGAGATATGAAGAAAGTAACTGTATCTTACTAGTAAATTTTGCAATATTAATGTTGTCAAGAAAAAATGGAAAAAAATCTAAAACTAACTTTAATCTGAGAAAGAACCTTAGAAAATGCTTCTATAAGTGCAACCAGTCAACTTTCTGTGAGATATGAAGAAAGTACCTGTGTTCATTGCTGAATGGATTCGAAACCTGAATGCATGCTCTTTAGAGTCTTTGACTAACCAAACACACACAACCTGTTTCGGCAGATGAAAAATGCCTAGATCAACTCAAGAAGTCCTGGAAGCTGAAAAAAAGCCCAAATTAGAACCTCGCTCTGCTATTCTCGCATGCGTGTTGTCTGGAGACTGACTAACCAAACACACACACAGCTTGTTTCGGCAAACGAAAAATGCAAAGATCAACCAAAAAATGCAAAGATCAACTTTCTGCGATGAGTGCTCTTTGGATATTGTTTGGGCCTAGATGAACACCTGGCACTGCGTGCTCTTTGGACCAAACGAAAACCGTTTTCCCGCTTGATCTAGCAATGGAAAATCCATATCAATGTTTGAAATTGGCAACAAGGATCCCCATATTAGCGTTTGCCAGTGTTGGAAATTGGCAACAAGGATTTTTGGTTTTTTTTTTTTGAAAAAACATTCCTTCATTTTTGTATTTGTTTTGTTTTTAATTAATTCCTTTATAATTGATTAATTGATTCATTTCTAGTCTAACAATATAAACTTTTTTCTTTTTTTTTATAATTCCTTTTGTTTTTTTTTAATTCCTTTAATTGATTAATTGATTATAACTTCTTTTTTCTTTCCTTTTATTTTTTTTAATTCCTTTTGTTTTTTTTAATTCCTTTAATTGATTGATTGATTATAACTTTTGTTTTTTCTTTTATTTCCTTTTGTTTTTTTTTAATTCCTTTAATTGATTAATTGATTCATTTATAGTCTAACAATATAAATTTCACATTAAACGTACTACGTTTAAATGATTTAAATGTTCCAACAATATTATACCCTAGATGTAACTAGGTTTAAATGGTTAGATGTAACTAGGTTTAAATGGTTTAAATGTTCCAGCAATATTATAGCATAGATGTTGGAATAAATCATGGAAATTTCTAACAAAATAGCCTATCTCTTGGAATACATTGTGGAATTTTCTAACAAATATAACATGGATAAAACATACTTTGAGGAATGTCCAAGAAGGATGGAATATTTAATAACTTTGTGGTTTAAAATATTGTTTGTAGAGAAAGGAATAATGAATATTTCACCGCACCCAATCAAAGTGTAAACTTCACATGATGGGGGAGCCAATGGAATTAAGGGAGGGGTAATGAATTCAGAAGTGAAAATATGAATTAAAGTTGAAATTTATGGAGATAAGTGATCCCTAAAATCCAACTAGGCGACTTGAGAATGAGGGGAGAAGTCATATTAGATGATGGTAGAGTAAATTATGAAGAAAGTATAAGAACCATAGAGAATACCATGGTGAGTTTCCAAGAAGAGGGAGGTATAAGGAGTGGTTGAGATATTCCATATGAGGGAGGTATAGGGAAAATGATAGACTCAAGTGGGGCATGTCTAGTCACAATGGAAAGAATTTTGGCATGTCTAATCATAATAGGTACCTTGCAAAATGCCTCAGTTTGTTCTTTTGGATAAGGATCCGTATCCATGTGTAAGAACTTTTAGTCTCGTTCCCCTTGTTGGTTTTTCTACATTCTAGCAAGTGTATAATGCAAGCTATTGGAATGACAACAAGCCCTATGATTGCAAGTACTTTGTTGAAAGACATCAGTGACATGGTATTTTAGTTCATGTAGAAGAGGTTTCGAGTTCCATTCCCAACCTTGGTGTTCTATTTATGTAGCAAGTCTATTATGAAATCTATTAGTGAACGAGGCTACAACCTTATATAATAATTCCTCTCACCCAAAATAGGATATCTTGATAACCTTAAGTGTTAGATATCAACATACACATGTAGTTTGCTAAGGGTTTCATAGAATCACCTTTAGGATTGACACAAGTTTAAAATCAATTGGAGACCTTAACCAACCTCCTTTAGGAGATGTCCAAAGAAAAGAAATAACAAAGAAGACATGCGAAGCACTCGATGTCTGTTAGAGGGTCACTACAATATTGAATTCCTTGTTTTGAGCAATTATGTCATGATGGCCACATCAAACACCTTCCCGATGGGAAGAAAACCATACTAGTGCAAAATCTATAAGTCATAGGGACATTATCCCAATAGGCATCCCATGCGACAAAATTATCACACATCTAGGAATACATTATTCCTTGTACCAAAGAAGTATATGAAAGAAAACATGATGGATGCATATATGGTGCAAGCATGTAAGACAAGCACAATGGGGGGTGGAAGGTGGATACAGAGGAAAAAAATGTTATAGTTGATTAAACAATCAAGGACACAGTGGAGACCCTACTTAATTTATCTTATCTTATGTTTACCTTATATAATAATTCCTCTCACCCAACATAGGATATCTTGCTAACCTTAAGTGTTAGATATGAACATACACATGTAAGTTGCTAAGGGTTTCATAGAATCACCTTTAGGATTGACACAAGTTTAAAATCAATTGGACACCTTAACCAACCGACTAGATAGGAGATGTCCAAAAAAAATAAATAACAAAGAAAACATGCGGAGCAATCGATGTCTGATAGAGGGTCACTACAATATTGAATTCCTTGTTTTGAATAATTATGTCATGATGGCTACATAGAGGGCCACTAAAACATGATGGATGCATACATGGTGAAAGCATCTAAGACTAGCACAATTGGGGGGTGGAAGGTGGATACAAAGGACAAATATGTTATAGTGGATTAAATAATTAAGGACACAGTGGAGCCCCTACTTAATGTAGCCAATGGAATTAAGGGAGGGGTAATGAATTTAGAAGTGAAAATATGAATTAAAGTTGAAATTTATGGAGATAAGTGATCCCTAAAATCCAACTAGGTGACTTGAGAATGAGGGGAGAAGTCATATTAGATGATGGTAGAGTAAATAATGAAGAAAGTATAAGAACCATAGAGAATACCATGGTGAGTTTCCAAGAAGAGAGGGAGGTATAAGGAGTGGTTGAGGGATTCCATATGAGGGAGTTATAGGGAAAATGATAGACTCAAGTGGGGCATGTCCAGTCACAATGGAAAGAATTTTGGCATGTCTGGTCATACTGGGTACCTTGCAAAATGCCTCAGTTTGTTCTTTTGGATAAGGATCCATATCCATGTGTAAGAACTTTTAGCCTCGTTCCCCTTGCTGGTTTTTCTACATTCTAGCAAGTGTATAATGCAAGCTATTGGAATGACAACAAGCCCTATGATTGTAGGTACTTTGCTGAAAGACACCAGTGACATGGTCTTTTAGTTCATGTAGAAGAGGTTTCGAGTTCCATTCCCAACCTTGGTGTTCTATTTATGTAGCAAGTCTATTATAAAATCTATCATATGGCGTTTAACACATGGAGTGGTTCAGTGAATGGGGCTACAACCTTATATAATACTTCCTCTCACCCAACATAGGATATATTGATAACCTTAAGTTTTAGATATCAACACACACATGTAGGTTGTTAAGGGTTTCATAGAATCACCTTTAGGATTGACACAAGTTTAAATCAATTGGACACCTTAACCAACCGACTAGATAGGAGATGTCCAAGGAAAAGAAATAACAAAGAAAACATGCAGAGCACTCGATGTTTGATAGAGGGTCACTATAATATTGAATTCCTAGTTTTGAACAATTATGTCATGATGGCCACATAGAGGGTCACTAAAACATGATGGATGCATACATGGTGCAAGAATCTAAGACTATCACAATTGGGGGGTGGAAGGTGGATACAGAGGACAAAAATGTTATAGTGGATTAAACAATCAAGGACACAGTGAAGCCCCTACTTAATTTATCTTATCTTATGTTTACCTTATATAATAATTCCTCTCACCTAACATAGGATATCTTGATAACCTTAAGTGTTAGATATCAACACACACATGTAGGTTGCTAAGGGTTTCATAGAATCACCTTTAGGATTGACACAAGTTTAAAATCAATTGGACACCTTAACCAACCGACTAGATAGTAGATGTCCAAAGAAAAGAAATAACAAAGAAAACATGCGGAGCACTCGATGTCTCATAGAGGGTCACTACAATATTGAATTCCTTGTTTTGAAAAATTATGTCATGATGGCCACATAGAGGGTCACTAAAACATGATGGATGCATACATGGTGAAAGCATCTAAGACCAGCACAATTGGGGGGTGGAAGGTGGATACAAAGGACAAAAATGTTATAGTGTATTAAACAATTAAGGACATAGTGGAGCCCCTACTTAATGTAGCCAATGGAATTAAGGGAGGGGTAATGAATTCAAAAGTGAAAATATGAATTAAAGTTGAAATTTATGGAGATAAGTGATCCCTAAAATCCAACTAGGTGACTTGAGAATGAGGGGATAAGTCATATTAGATGATGGTAGAGTAAATAATGAAGAAAGTATAAGAACCATAGAGAATACCATGGTGAGTTTCCAAGAAGAGAGGGAGGTATAAGGAGTGGTTGAGGGATTCCATATGAGGGAGGTATAGGGAAGATGATAGACTCAAGTGGGGCATGTCCAGTCACAATGGCAAGAATTTTGGCATGTCTGGTCATACTGGGTACCTTGCAAAATGCCTCAGTTTGTTCTTTTGGATAAGGATCCATATCCATGTGTAAGAACTTTTAGTCTCGTTCCCCCTACTGGTTTTTCTACATTCTAGCAAGTGTATAATGCAAGCTATTGGAATCACAACAAACCCTATGATTGTAGGTACTTTGCTGAAAGACACCAGTGACATGGTCTTTTAGTTCATGTAGAAGAGGTTTCGAGTTCCATTCCCAACCTTGGTGTTCTATTTATGTAGCAAGTCTATTATTAAATCTATCATATGGTGTTTAACACATGGAGTGGTTCAATGAATGGGGCTACAACCTTATATAATACTTCCTCTCACCCAACATAGGATATCTTGATAACCTTAAGTGTTAGATATCAACACACACATGTAGGTTGCTAAGGGTTTCATAGAATCACCTTTAGGGTTGACACAAGTTTAAAATCAATTGGACACCTTAACCAACCGAATAGATAGGAGATGTCCAAGGAAAAGCAATAACAAAGAAAACATGCAGAGCAATCGATAGGAGATGTCCAAGGAAAATAAATAACAAAGAAAACATGCGGAGCACTCGATGTTTGATAGAGGGTCACTACAATATTGAATTCCTAGTTTTGAACAATTATGTCATGATGGCCACATAGAGGGTCACTAAAACATGATGGATGCATACATGGTGCAAGCATCTAAGACCAACAAAATTGGGGGGTGGAAGGTGGATACAAATGACAAAAATGTTATAGTGGATTAAACAATCAAGGACACAGTGGAGCCCCTACTTAATTTTTCTTATCTTATGTTTACCTTACATAATAATTCCTCTCACCCAAAATAGGATAACTTGATAACCTTAAGTGTTAGATATCAAAACACACATGTAGGTTGCTAAGGGTTTCATAGAATCACCTTTAGGATTGACACAAGTTTAAAATCAATTGGACACCTTAACCAACTGACTAGATAGGAGATGTCCAAGGAAAAGAAATAACAAAGAAAACATGCAGAGCACTCGATAGGAGATGTCCAAGGAAAAGAAATAACAAAGAAAACATGCAGAGCACTCGATGTCTGATAAAGGGTCACTATAATATTGAATTCCTAGTTTTGAACAATTATGTCATGATGGCCACACAGAGGGTCACTAAAACATGATGGATGCATACATGGTGCAAGCATCTAAGACAAGCACAATGGGGGGTGGAAGGTGGATACGAAGGACAAAAATGTTATAGTGGATTAAACAATCAAGGACATAGTGGAATTTCACTAGGGAACATCAAGAGGAATTTCACTAAACCTCAATCCATGTGCAGACATTGTCATATTATAGAGCACAAGATTACATATTGCCTATAGTTGATATAGAAATAGAGATAAATGAATATGATCACTACAAATCCTTGAAACAGGTAGTATAGAACTATCTAAGATTTGAACATCTTTCACCTATCTATATAAGATTGGAAAATAGATATAAAACTATGCAATCAGAGGAGTGAAGGATGTTGAAGTAGACATCAATGGGGTAATGACAAAACAATGCAACACTCCCAAGTACGATGAAAACAATGCAACCCTCCGTCTCAAGTAGGATTTGAGACCATTAATTTAAGAGTGGTTTCCCCATTGGATATTGCAAAACAATGCAACCCTCTCAAGTACGATGAAAATAAAACCTTTCATTGATCAATTAGAGGAGTTTATACAAGGAGAAGTAAGGGTTTAGGCATTGGATGTAACCTTAAGAGGAACCTGTGGGTAATGGTTGGTCACTCATAGAGATAGCATAGCCAAATGGGAAGGTTTGTTTATTTATGGTGTGTACAAGTCTAAAGGTAGAATAATATTAGATGAAAATAATGATATTGTAGTGCAAATAAGAAATCAAATTATGACACATATCTAGACAAAATTGATTATGGGATGCATATGACGCTGAAATGGACACATTATGATGCAATTGTGGATGCACTAAGACATAAAAGTAAAGGGGACACAAATGGGATGAGATCTAGAAACATTAATGGAACACAACATAATATTAGAAACATAATATATGAAAAAAAAAAAACCAAATTATGTAAATTCACCTTCCAAAAAAAACCAAGTTATCTCAATTTAATTTCCAAAACAAATACCAAATTATCCAAATTTACTTTAAAACAAAAAACAAATTATCTAAATTTATCCAGTAATATTGTTTTTGGAAAAAGCCAAAAAAATACCAAATCAACTAAATTTGCCGCTCAAAAAAATATGGGTTGCCTTTGCGCTACCACATTCAGCGGTTAACTTATTAAGTTATTGCCAAACTGAAGCACTGGTCCGAGCTGTTTTTGAGCTGCCAGATCCTTTTTTTTCGCTCTGCATGTTTTCTTTGTCCTCTATCTCATCATAGGATATGTTCCTGGGTGTGGGTGTGTCTTATTTTGGTTACACTGTCCAAAGAGCACGCGTGCAAGCAGAAGATAAGCTACAGGTCGACTGAATCGTTGGTGGAGGTCTAGGTTTTGGGGGCACAGTCGAGGCCAGTACTGAATCTGCAAACTTGTTGGGACAATCTCTCTTAAAGGTATGGTTGGAAAACACTCTGCCACTATGTTGTGCATCCATTTTATTTAATCAAACTATAACACATTTGTGAATGGTGCAATATGTTCAACATTTTCGTTCAGTTCTGATACCATCATAGCAATATTATACAGTAAGTAATGGAGTTTACTCATTAGTGATTTATATAAACAGAGTAGGCTATAGTTCTTACTAACTTCTATCATCACCTAGCTTCTATCATCATTGAATTACTTGAAAGAAGCAAGTTCTAGAGAGTCGCTTTTATCTCAGAGAGCTAATTCATTTAGTTGCTTCCATGTAAGTTTCCTTTGATTGAGATTTGCTTTCCCTTCAATTCGCAAAGCTAGAACGTTAAGTTTTTAATAAATAGAATAATCACCCTCTCATAACGTAAACCCACATCTTCCACCATTCTTTCAAGCAGGTGAACACCCTTCATCTTTCAAGGTGAGTTCTCGCATTACTTTTGTATGATAGCTAGGTCTCACAGTCCCAATCCTATGGGGATTTAAACATCATGGGTGCAAAATGGAAATAAAGGTGTATACTCTACCATGCTACTATCATGAATGCAGAGATAAGCATACATTACATAATTGCTTCTGCGGCTTCCTAAAAACCATCTCTGTGCAGCTCGAACTGTGCGGCCGACTGAATAAAATTTGTGCTCCAGAATTTCAAGGAGATAAAGTAGAAATCATGGATTCAGCAATGGAGGGTCATCGTCCCAGTTGAAGGTTATTGAGATAGAACAATCAATATCATGGATTCAGCAATGGAGGGTCATTGTCCTAGTTGAAGGTTATTGAGACAGAGAACAGTCAATATGGTAACATGTTTAATTGGAGACTGATACTCTTCATGTCCATCTTTAGCACCTTCGGACCATCCATTGTCAAAGTCATGAGTCTTGCATGGCAGAAACCTCCGTTTGCATAAACCCAATCTTTATTTCACCTCATTATGGACAAACTTGTAGAGGGAGCCAATGACCCATTCACAGGGTTTCCGTTGTGGATTCAAGCACTGATTTGTATCATCAATTTATTTTGTTTGATGCATAAATTTCGCAATCTAACTAATTTTAGCATATATTTGTTATAAAAAAATTTAGCATATATTTATTATAAATTTTTGTAGCATATATTTGTTAGTGGACTTGCCTTGGATTTAAGAGCATTTATGCAAAGGTGATTTTATGGATGTTTATTATCTCATGTTTACAAATATCCTCAAGACCTACACCATTCCCATCCACATTTTTTTCTTACAAGATATCTCATAGAATATACTGTTTGATTCAATGTGACTCACACACGTGGATACTGTAAAAATGGAAAGGATTATGGCATGAAAAGTCCAACCATGGAGATATAATGCTCATTTAGAATTTTTTTGATGATTCCATACATCTCTTAAGTCTCTATATCATGTGATTGAATTTATATCATGTGATTACAATTCAAATCCCCCTCTCTTGCAATATTTAGTAATCTAAGTAATCACATAGAAATCAACTTGAAAAGTATGTGAGTGGATCGTAGCACACTAACAAAGATTTGAAATATATCAAAAATGTGATTTGTTGCATTTGCAATAACTTTCATTCCATCTAGTAAAGGTATTTCATCGTATAGTTACAAATGTTCACTATTGAAGGTGGTCACACAATGAACCCAACCTCGTCATGTTCCTCCAAAGGTTCACTCTATTCTTCGAGTTGAGAACTACAACATAGAGTCAGTGGTGGATAACCCATTTGTTAAAGTATAGTATGAGCATGCCATATATGTGAAATACATAATTTCTTGACTACCTTTGAAAAAGGAGAATGTATAGCACCTTTAGTTGGTAATAGTGCCAACCCTAATCACTTGTTAGATTGCTTCGTGCTACCCACACGTTCCAAAGCAAAGCAATGAACTATTATTGGCCAAATCAAGCCACCGAACCACTACTGGACATTTTTCAACAAGTAATAGGTTCACATGAACATTCTCAACATTTTTTCAATATTTTATGAAAAAACTAAAATGTTGTGTGGGGCATGAACGAGACAAATTCCTTATTTTCAACACCATGAAGTCTAATTAGGCTGTTACATTTGAGATACTCTGTACTCATTGCACAAGGCTATTACTAGTTGTCAACATTTTTTGTGCTATAAGGGTGTTGGTTAGCTTGAATATACCTATCTCGATGATCACATCATTCTCCTATTGAATCCTCCAAAAAGGATTCATATCACCACCATATTTCTATCCAAGGTGAAGATTTCATTTCAAAACAATTTTTTCACTAAACTATTGATTGTTGGTTTGGAAAATTTACGTTCCTTGGAATGTAAAGAATTCTACATTATTCCAGCCAAACAAGTTAATGTGTTTCACCATATTAACTAAGAATACCTATAAAAAATACAGGTAGATTTCCTACCTCTCTCTTACTTACTAGAAGAGAGAGAACCACCAAGTAAATTACCTACAATCCCTTACTTCCTAAGGCTTGGGAATGCCCTCTTGCATGTAGCTTTCATTCAGAGTGCAATGTTGTTGTTAAAAGGAAAGCTAACACGCGTTAGATTTCATTGACTGTGCAATTTTGTTATTAGAAGGAAACCTAACACGTGTTTTCTTTCACGTTGTTGTTAGAAGGGAAGATAACATGAGATAGATTTCACGTTGTAGTTATAACAATTTAAGCTAACATCGATTAGACATCTTGTAAGATAGGGTTTTGTATTAGTTGATAGTGATCAATGTGGTTGTGGTAGAAGGAAACTTGCCATCTGAAAGCTAACACACATTATCTTTGACAACAATGTGGGTGTCCTAGAAGAAAACTATCATATGAAAGCTAACACCCATTAGCTTTTGTTCATCGTGCAATGTTGTTGTTAAAAGGAAAGCTAACACGTGTTAGCTTTCATTGACCATGCAATATTGTTAATTGAAGGAAAGCTAACACATGTTAGCTTTCATTGACCATGCAATATTGTTAATTGAAGGAAAGCTAACATGCGTTAGATTTCATGTTGGTTAGAATGAAAGCTAACATGAGATGGATTTCACATTGTTGTTATAACAAAAGCTAACATGCATTAGACCTCTTGCAGTATAGGGTTTACTATAGTCAAGCTAGAGTGTCTAGTCAAGTTGATGGGGTATTGATTAAACTTGGCTCCTATGTTATGCCTAGTAAATGATGTTAATTGCGATAGAGGCTAGATAGTGATCTTAGGTGATAGTTATCAATGTGGTTGTGCTAGAAGGAAAATTTCCATTTGAAATATTACAAACGTTATTTTTTACGACAATGTGGTTGTCATAGTAGAAAAATATCGTATGAAAGATTGCACCCATTGGCTTTCATTCACAGTGCAATGTTGATGTTAAAATGAAAGATAACACGTGTTAGCTTTCATTGACCATGCAATATTGTTAATTGAAGGAAAGCTAACGTGTGTTAGATTCATGTTGGTTAGAACGAAAACTAACTTGAGATAGATTTCACATTGTTTTTATAACAAAAGCTATCAAGCGTTAGACCTCTTGTAATATAGGATTTAGTATAGTCAAGCTAGAGTATCTAGTCAAGTTGATGGGGTATTGATTAAACTTGGCTCCTATGTTACACCTAGTTAATGATGTCAATTGTGATAGAGGATAGATAGCTAGAGTATCTAGTCAAGTTGATGGGGTATTGATTAAACTTGGTTCCTACGTTATGCCTAGTCAATGTTGTCAATTGTGATAGAGGTTAGATAGTGATCTTAGGTGATAGTGATCAATGTGGTTGTGCTAGAAGGAAAATTGCCATTTGAAAGCTAACAAATGTTCTTTTTGACGATAATGTGGTTGTCCTAGTAGAAAATTATCATATGAAAGATTGCACCCATTAGCTTTCATTCACATTGCAATGTTGTCGTTAAAAGGAAAGCTAACATGTGTTAG
The DNA here is from genome assembly GCA_027924585.1 of Larix kaempferi. Lineage (NCBI taxonomy): Eukaryota > Viridiplantae > Streptophyta > Pinopsida > Pinales > Pinaceae > Larix > Larix kaempferi. Next base: position 691,913 of record BSBM01001421.1, on the reverse strand, counting down.
CTTTCATTGACCATGCAATATTGTTAATTGAAGGAAAGCTAACATGTGTTAGATTTCATGACTATCTCATCAAGTGGATGGGTTATTGAGTCAACTTGGCAACTACGTTACACCTAGTCATTGTTGTCAATTTCGATAGAGGCTTCATAGTGATATTAGGTGATAGTGGTCAACGCGGTTGTGCTAGAAGGAAAACTACTTTCTAAAAAATAACACACGTTATCTTTGACGACGATGTGGTTGTCCTAGAAGAAAACTATCATATGAACGCTAACATTCGTTAGTTTTCATTCACCTTGCAATGTTGTTGTTCAAAGGAAAGGTAACACACGTTAGATTTCATTGACTGTGCAATATTGTTATTAGAAGAAAAGCTAACATCGTTGTTGTTAGAAGGAAATATAACATGATATAGATTTCACGAAGCTGTTATAACAATAACTAACATGCATTAGACCTCTTGTAATATAGGTTTTAATATAGTGCAGATTTAGTATCTAGTCAAGTTGATGGGGTATTGAGTCAACATGGCTCCTACGCTATGCCATGCATTAGACCTCTTGTAATATAGGTTTTAATATAGTAAAGATTTTGTATCTAGTCAAGTTGATGGGGTATTGAGTCAACTTGGCTCCTACGTTATGCCAAGTCAATGATGTCAATTTTGATAGAGCTTTCTGAACAAAATTTGTTACAAATTTGTTGTTTGATTTAAAGTATAAATATTTATTTTGAGTACAATGTATTTATACAATTTTATTGCTTTATGTTGTGCTAGATTATTCTATTGTACTTTAATGCTATATGACACTCTAAATTTGTGGATTTTCATTTATGTTTTAACGTGTTTAAAATACATATTCTACTTAGTTAGCTTCATGCATTAATTACATAGGGATTGATCTTTCATAGTAGTTCCCAAGTTATTCACAATGGAACTCTATATCTAGTTTTCAATTCATTGCCAGTGGAACTCCATAAATAGTGTGTTGGTGAACAAAATCTGTTACAAATTTGTTGCTTGTTGTAAAGTAGAAATGTTTATTTTGAGTACATTGTATTTCTACAATTTTATTGCTTTATGTTGTGCTCGATTATTCTATTTTTCATACATTAGTGAAATATATGACGCTCTAAATTTGTGTTTTTTCATTCATTTTTTACCTTGTTTACAATGCATATGATTTCTAATGGGGTATTGAGTCAACTTGGCTACTACGTTAAACCTACTCATTGTTGTCAATTTCGATAGAGGCTTGATAGTGGTATTAGGTGAAATTGATCAACGCGGTTGTGCTAGAAGGAAAACTACTATCTAGAAACTAACACACGTTATCTTTGACGACAATCCTAGATTAAAACTATCATATGAAAGCTAACACTTCAGTAGTTTTCCTTCACCTAGCAATGTTATTGTTAAAAGGAAAGGTAACACGTGTTACATTTCATTGACTGTGCAATATTGTTATTAGAATGAGAGCTAACATCGTTTTTGTCAGAAGGAAATATAACATGATATATATTTCACGTAGTTGTTAAAAAAATAACTAACCTGCATTAGACCTCTTGTAATATAGGTTTTAGTATAGTCAAGCTTCAGTCTCTAGTCAAGTTGATGGTGTATTGAGTCAACTTAGCTCCTAAGTTATGCCAAATCAATGATGTCAATTTCGATAGAGGCTTGTGAACAAAATCCATTACAAATTTGTTGTTTGCTATAAAGAATAGATATTTATTTTGAGTACAGTGTGTTTCTACAATTTTATTGCTTTATGTTTGTGATTGATTATTCTATTTTTCGTACTTTAATGTTATATGACACTCTAAATTTGTGGATTTTCATTCTTGTTTTACCTTGTTTAAAATACAACATATTATTCCAAATACTTTAATTCTATATGTTGCGCTAGATTTGTTGGATATTTCATTCAAATGTTATCTATTAATGGACAATTTTTGTAGCTATATTATTATTACCCTATGATGTGCTAATTTGTGGATTTTTAATTAATTAACCTAAAGTAAGCTACAAATGATCTATTGTGCTTGTGAACAAAATCTGTTACAAATTTGTTGTTTGCTACAATGTAGAAATGTTTATTTTGAGTACAGTGTCTTTCTGGATTTTCATTCATGTTTTACCTTCTTTACAATGGATATTATTTCTAATGCTTTAATTCTATATGATGTGCTAGATTTGTTGGATATTTCATTCAAATGTTATATATTCATGGACATTTTTTTTCTATTTAATATAATTGCCCTCTTATGTGCTAATTCGTGGATTTTAAATAATTGTCAACATTGATAATAGGGTTATTCTAAATTGGAACTTGACATGGTTTAACCTTATTTACAAGTTACAATTCAATTGTGTTACAGAATTGAAAGGAGTTTCAATGGAAAACATAAATTTGACAATAGGGCACTATGTTGACCTCCTGATTAATGGTCAAGTTATTGGGCTAGGAAGGGTTGACTCTACAGATAGTGGAACTTATTATAGCGGAGAAAGATTTAATGCAGGCTATGTAATGATTTTGATAATTAATGTCACTCAACCACATTTGATTGTGGAAGATGTTGATGAAGGGGACACACATCCATGGAAGATCATGGATTTGAGGCATAACAAAGGTAAATAAAAATCTTGAAGCATGTGTTAAATGTTATTTATATTACATTGAATGTTTTTTTTAGCAAATACTAAACTTCTTTAATTTGGTGTACAAGTGCAAATGTCTCTTCTGCATTTTCTATTGGCGACAAGGTAGATATTCTACAACATGGAGTGAAGGTGGGTGAGGGATCCATATTCAATACAGATCTTGGACATAAGGTGCATGGAAGGATGGTAAAGAAAGGATGCATAGTGGTTAAAATAGAGAAAGCATTAAAACATGATGCTCTTCTACCACATCCAATAGGATTTGAACATACATTAGGGGGTGCATTGGAATCTTATGAGATTTGGCCAGAATCAGATTTGGTCACACATTGTCATGATCATCCAATAAATATTCTCCAAGATATGGTTAAATTCGCATATAAAAAGGTTTCTCTTACACATGAATGCACAGGATCAAGCGTGTGCATTGCCAAAGGGATCGTAGTTTATGTCCACGAGGATGACATGGTTGAGGGTGAAACTCTAGGTGAAATGGAATTCGGTGTTTTTGTGGAAGAGATATATGGAAATTGTGAAATATGTAGAATTGGGGATAAGTCTATACATTGTTTGTTTATATGGCCAATAAATAAGTTGGTGGATGATGAAGGTGAGATTTTAAGGGTGAAAAAAAATTTCAAAGAGCCCCCCACGGAAATGGTGGTATGGGATATTATAGAGGACACAAGTCCATTAAATAAATGGGAGGGGGATCTTTCTAATGATAAAAGTTCAATTGATATGCATGTAACGAGGCCATATAAAATGATTAAACATGCTATTGCTACAAAAAATGTTGGAAAATGTGAAACACAGATAGATGACGAGAAAGAAATCCGATTTTTGGCAGCAGTTGAATGTTGCAAACAAGATTGTCTTCAACATGTGGATAGGAAATCCATTGCAGATGCTAGAAGGGGCATGAAACTCATAAATAAAAATGGTATTAGGGAATTTGTATTGAATTCTCTCTCTGCAAACACAATCATTTCAAAGAGTCATGGACATGGGCTACCTCCAACTATTAGGAAAGTAAAGGACATGAGATTTAATGGAAATATTATTTGTAAGAAAGCATGGCACAAGATACACAAGATTCCTCAAAGCACCTTCTATAACTACCAAAAAGATTTCCAACAAGGACACATCAAAGCCATTCATGGTAATACCAACAAATGCAAAGCACGTGCACATACCGTGGCAACCATAGAAATATTGCACAAAATTGTCATGGATAATTCAGATTTTTCACCAAACCAAACACATCAAGTTGAAGAAGATGGAACATTTGCTCCTTTAAGTTTGCTTCCTTCAACTTACACACAAAGTTCTTTGTTAAAGGAGATCAATGAAGGTCTTCAAAAGCTCAATTATTCATCAATATCACAACCAACAATGAGCAAGATCTGGAATACTCATTTTAGAGAGGTAGCATTCTCAAAGAACACTAACTTTAGTCAATGTAGTGAATGTATCGTGTTGAAAGCACAGATGAAGTCAGCGACTACAAAAGAGTTGGAAGAAAAGGCACGAGGTAGACTAAACAAACATAACAAGACTGTTATGTGTGGAAGATATTGCTACTATGCACACAAGATTATGTTAGAGCGGTTTCCAAAGGAGTATTTGAGCATTATCCATGATAAAATGGACAAAACAAAGACTTCAATCCCAAGATTACGTGTCAAATCAAAATCTATTGCAGGAACAAACTTGGGTTTGTCATTGACAGGTATGCTAACACATGGGCATAACATAGGAGGTTTTGGTCATTTCTCCCTACCATTTGTACACATGGGATCACAATTTACCATTACATCTCTTGCAAAATGCTTGAGGGACCTTGAAGACCCACACCATGATAAGTATGTCGATCTCCTTTATGAGAGTGGAAGTTCAAGAAACCCACTTTCTAATGCATTACTTGAAACCTCTATTTACTCAAATTGTAGAGTGTACAAGGATGATTTTCTATCTCATGGAAGATCAAAAAATCAGGATGTTGATTTCAAACCTCTTCCTCCACATTTGTTGTTACAATTGGACAATGCAGCAAGTGATAATAAGAACCGTTATGTTTTCATGTTTCTATCACTTTTAACTGCACTTGGTGTCTTCATCACTATTGAGGTTAGGTTCTTGCTTGTGGGTCACACCCATGAAGACATAGATGGAACCTATGGAAGAATGTCTTCCAACTTGAAAAATAAAGATATATATTCTTTACCCGAAATGATGGATACATATCGCACAATAGAAGAAAAGAGTGTTTCCACCTACACTTATTGACAAAGTGTATGACTTCAAAAATTTACTTAATGGATACATCAAGGAGGGAAAAGATGCACTAGTTGGACATCTTAATGTCTAGTACTTCCAATTTCTTGTACTCAATGATGTTCCAGTGATGAGGTATAAAGAATCAATTAGAGATACAGCATGGTCAAAACCAATTGAGTTGTGGAATATAGATGATGAAGGTCGACCTAAATTGCCCACAGGGAACCCATATTTTTTAGGTCCCAAAGAGAATGATGTCCATTTAAAAGAACAAAGGAAGGAATAACATCATACATAAAAATGTGGAAAGATACTATTGGCAATGAGAAATTGCCAATTGTTACAGAGGAATGGAAAAATGAAGTAGAGTATTGGGAAAGAGTTGTTGATGCATTAGATGAAATATCCAATAATGATATAACAATGGATGGAAGTTATTCATCTTCTGTGGATTTCTGGCCCAAGACACGACAAATTGTCAATGTTGATTGTAATGCACTCAGTGTAATCTCAAGTATTATGGATGAGGATTTTGATAATGTGGCAGATGAACCGATATATGTTGGACCCAAGTGCAACAAGCCAAAGCCAACATTCAATCCTTTGAATGATGTTGAGAAAGGAAATATGTTGCTAGTTAGATCAGGAAATGAGGATAAAGGAGAGCTGATTTGGATGGCAAAATCCCAGTCAGATATCTTTGAGGATAATGAAACTGAGACTCTTCATGTAAAGGTTGATTGGTGGATTCCCGCTTCAGGGAAATTCAAGGGAAAATTTTTAGAACAATATTGGGTACCAAATCCCAATGACACAGAAATTGGATCTATTCCAATTAATGCCATAATTTGGGCATGGATGCCAAAGAAAGAACAATGCAAGAAGACCAAGATAAATAAATTTGGTGTAGAAGCTGTACTTGATTTATTTGAGCGGATATAGTGAGATTAGGTGGAGATGATTCATGAATGTAATTTTGTTCTTTAAAGGACCTATTAATATCAATGTTTGTAGTATATCAAATATTCTCTTCGTATTATTTTTTGAGTAATATTATATTATTTAGTACAACTATTCAAATTGTGGGTTTAACTTCAATGTTAATTAATGTCATGTTTCTTTATGAGAAATACATAAAACCAAACAATATTAAACTTTTCAATGTTTTGTTCAGATCAACATATCCTCTCAATATATAAAATGTTCATAATCAAATTCAATAATGCATTTAAAAACATCTTTTAGACTTGGTCTATGAATAAATACTAGGCACTTGAGATAAAGTTTGAAGTGATTTTTTCCTAATATATATTCCTTATTATATTTGATATAAATCATTCATTAAACTACAACTAGCCAAATGCCTAATTCATATCAATTTGATTTTGATCATTAAACTACACAACTAGTCTTCTAAGTTTTTTTTTTCCTCTAGTAGACTTTAAAGTGAAAACAACATTGTACTAGTATACAAACTTCCACTCAACACGGGCAAAGAAGTAACACTTGTGTCATTATTAAAATGGTTAATAATAATCACAAACACAATATTAATATGTTGTTAAATAACTTGAAATTTCCTACACAATTTATTATTCATGAGTCGAGTATTGATGAAGTTTTTTTTAATATAGAAATATAAATATTAATATGTATATTAATATAATATAAATATTGTAAGGAATATAATATAGATGAATATTAATATGTTATTTACAATTTAACATGTTCAAACACTACAAGAGTAATCTTTGATATTTGATCTGCAATATGAAATTTCTCGCACAATCTTTGTCCATGAAGTAAACATTAATAAACATAATTTTTAACAATAATAATACAAATACATTATGTTGCTATTCTAATTTCTAATTTATTTTTATCATTATAAGGGTAAAACATAGACTATAAATTCATAAAATGTTTTTGGGCAAAGAAGCAACACTTGTGTCATTATTAAAATGGTTAATAATAGTCACAAAAACAATATTAATATGTTTTTAAATAACTTTATATGTAAGAAATTTTCTACACAATTTATTATTCATCAGTCAAGTCTTGATGAACTTTGTTTTAATATAGAAATTTAAATATTGTAAGGAATATAATATAGCTGAATATTAATATGTTATTTACAATTTAACATGTTCAAACACCATAAGAGTAATCTTTATATTTGATCTGCAATATGAAAGTTCTCGCACAATCTTTGGTCATGAAGTAAATGTTTATCAACCTATTTTTTAACAATAATAATGCAAATAAAATATGTTTATATTCTAATTTATAATTTATTTTTATCGTCAAAAGGGTAAGTTACTATGAGAATAATTTAGTTTTATCGTCAAAAGGGTAAGTTGCTATTCTATTTATAATTTATAATTTATTTTTTTTCGACTATAAAGTGGTGCTAACTTCCTAAAATAAAACGTCATACTAAAGAAAGACAAAATAAGTTACTATGAAAATAATTAAAGTTGTTGTAGTAACAAATGCAATGCCTATATTATGTCATAATTTCACAACATTATAGATCACTATAATTTAATGATGTCAATCTCTTAGACTTACTATGGAAACTCAACCTAGACACAATACTTAATATAATATAAAATTAGAACGAAATTCCAAGTTAATAATAGTAACGAAACTTATATATTAAATTGTATATATAAGAATAATAGCGAACTCTATTTATTATCAAATATAATAAGGAATATATATTAGGAAAAAGTCAAAATATAAGGTTCGTTACTATTAAATAATAAATTCCATTAAATAACTTTAATAATATGTAAGAATTTTTTTCACAATCTATATTCTTGATGTAATCCTCGGTCGACTTAAATTTTAATAGAAAAATAAAAATAAAAATCATGTATGATTGTGAAGTTTAGGGTTGTAGCATCTCTAAATAATCTTGGAGAATGATTGAGAAAATCTAGCAGCATTTAATAACTTATAACTTAAAAATAAAAGCAACACGCCCTACCCTATTCTCCTAAGTGAAGTGTGGCTTTCCCCCATCGAGAGAATGGCTAAGACTATGTTTATGATGTACAAGTACAAGATAAATTAATATAGCCAAGATAAGAACAAACTCTCATGAGCTCCATAGTGAAACAAGGCGTTGAATAGTTCCTAAAATGATGTGGGCAAAAAGAATTTTCCATCTCCATGAGACTATGAGCATTTAAAATGAAAATCACTTTCTCTTAGAGTGTCTCGTGTACAACCATATTATATTTTACTTTCATCATCTTTGTTGTAATACAAACCTTCCTAGCCTTCTTATAAGCCATAATTATGGTGAACTCCAAATGGTTCTCCTCAAGCGTTTTGAGCATATGAATACAAATTTAAAGCAAACCAAATAAATTCTCATAAGGTCCAGTAGACCAAAGTAGGTAACAGTGGACATTAACAACCATCATCATCATCATCATCATCATTATCATCGTCATCATCAATAAAACATAGTACTCAACACAATCAATATTTACTATCCATTTCTATAATTAAAATTGTTATAGTAACAAACACATTGGTATTATGTTCTTAAATAGCTTTTATGTGGGTCATTCTAAAATTGTGCGAACCTTCTACATGCATAGTAAATCAATTGATAGACATAGTAGTTACAATATCAAATCATAAATAAATGGTTAATCATATTAACATGCACAATTTTGATGTCATTAAATAAATTTAACCAACTTAGCTTTTAATACAAACTATAATTAATATTAAAATAAACTAGCATAGACCCATCTTAAACCTATATCTTTCAAGTACTAGAAGGGATCCAATTTCTTAAGGTGTAATTTTATAAAATAAAATTAAACTCAAGAAATTTGATTTCTCTTAGTTGATAGATCTTGGTTTAAATTTTCATTTTTTATTTTTATTGATGGACATCAAATTTTTTAATTACTTTTAATAAAAAAATTATTTTATCATCCAACATGAATTTTTTATTTTTTATTTTGTGTTATGTTACGTACATTACTTTACATGAAAACATCTCCCCCATACGGGGCTACAGAGTACCTCACTCCTCTTACTGCAATAATGTAATGAAACCAAGTATAAGGATTTACTCATTTTGAAAAAACTCAATCTATATTATTTTATTATTCTATTATTCTATTTTTAATCAAATATGTGTGCCCTCATTTTGAAAAAACTCAATCTAGTGTAAGTTCTAAATTCTAGATCCACTATATTATTCTATTTTTAATGAAATATGTGTTCCATCTATTGATCATTTCTCATTTGGCACAATTGGAGAGCTTAGCTTGTCCTTGCACGATGGATGTTCATCCTCCCTGCCATAGAACCAATTTCGAGGATGCAAGAATACCATCCAAGTTGGTTGATGGAGAGGCAATTCATACCTATAAAAATAGCTTCATGGATATGTTTCGATTCAGGTTCAGACCCCAGCTGAGTTCGAGTTCATCTTCTCTCATTCTCCTTATTCTTATTCTACTATCTTTCTCTCAATGTCATGTAAATGTGCAAGGACGTACTTCTTTTTGCATATGGCTAGTGTAGGATTGTTATTTAGAATTCTTGGACATGTTAGTTGTTGCATACTCTCTAATATAAATTTCATGAGAGCCACATCAGAAGAAAAAAAATGTACTTCAAGTGATATTTTCAATCAAAACTGAGATTCGAGCCATTTTCCTCATAACTATTGCATAGTGATTTTGGGATGATGATGTATCTGTTTTATATCAGAGTTTTCTAGGATATTTGTTCATGTTATGAGTTGTATATTAAGTTAATATGATGGAACAAATTATTTTTTCAGAACCCTAAAGTGTCACCATAGTCTATGACCAAATTCGATACTCCTTGTCCACCATTTTCACCCCAAATTCTAGACTCTAGAAGTTGTTGTTCATTGGGATACCTATTCGACCCTAAAACCATATATAATGCTGCACATATATTGTAATTGATGTCTTATAATAGATCCAAGTCTCATATCAATAATCAGTGAACATCGTACAGTGTTTGGAAGAGAAATTAGGGGCAGGCCTAGGGGGGATTTCCACTACTCAAATTGACTAGTCTTGTCCCATAAATTCTATCCTTGCAAATTGCAGACCATGGATGGGTATATCAGGTGTTTGGGTGTCTGATATATGTGTTAATGTGTCCTATTCCTCATCAAGACCTTCCTTCCCAATTTCTAAATCATTTGGTGGTGTTTGGAACCAGTTGTAAACTACATCCCTAGAGTCAAAATAAGGTGAACCCAAGCACTTTTCTTTGGAGGGATATTACAGATTTCATTGGTTGGTATATTGGGAGTACTATGTATCCCAAATTAAGTTAATTTTTGTTTAAATGCATTCATATTCCACTAGTGTAATAACTATTTTTCATAGAGAGAGAACTGTTTTGAAAGATGATTTACTCTTTTATGCAATCATAAAAAGCACTGGAGATTATGATTTTTGTAAAAGGTGGTAGAGACATAGACCTGCATCTTCATGTTGTCTTCCAAAACACTATTAAATTGCAGTCTTTGTGAAATTTGTAACTGAAATTCCAGAGAAGATTGGAAACTAGCAAGTTTGCAGCTTGTTGCTAGAACTACTCCAAAAGAGGAAGATTGCATAAGCAAATCGTCATTTAAAACCTCGGGTATAACAGATTCACCAATTCAACATTTAGAAGTGTAAATTGCAAAATGTTGTTTGTTTGTAAGTTCTAGTGAATATTTTTTGGTACTTGTATGTGTGTTTTTTGTATAGTATCAAAGCGAAGAAAAAGTTGAATTGCATGTTGTATTTGGGTGCATTACCGACTGAGACTGACACCACTCGCCTTTTGAATTTGAATCTATCGAATCTTGTTTGTAAAGGGTGGAATTGCAAGAAGCCCTCAATTTGAATGAGTCATTTGTACTTGGTCCTTCTTGCACAAGGATGCCTCACATAATCCTCACAATGTCTCAAATAGAAGAAACGTTAGAGTTGTTGAACACTCTAGTGCTTACAGCTATAGACGACTCAATCACAATAAGAAAATAAACTCTCTAATCTGTGATCAATCAATTGCAGGATTTGAAATCCAAAGAGGACGATGTACAAAACAAGAATAAACATTTTGAACTAGTGTTTGTTGAGAACAATAATTTATTTGAAGTTGAAGATGATTCCTATCAACTACCAGCAAACAGTGAAATAATGTCAAAAGATATTCAAAGTTCTAGATGCCAACATTATGACCAAGTTGGCCATATAAAATATCAGTGTTTTGATATTCATCCTTTTCATCATTACAGGAAGCGTAACCATTCTTTTGATAGTTGTGTGAAGCTGAAGAAACTTGCAAGATTGAGACTTGTAGTAGAATATTGTACCACTTCTTACCTTATACCTAACATGGGGGAACATGATCTTAGGCTTCAAGTTTCGAATCATCCTTCTTATAACAAGTAGCTATGGCCTTCCTCAATTAAGCTAGATCAAGTAAGCTTGAGAAACATCCATCTTGGGAGGCCAAATTTAGAGAGTACTCATATGTTCTGTGTCTAGTTGTGAAACCATGAGACTCTCCACTCCTCACATTATTCCTAACAGGGGGGAATGAATAACATCATAAACAAGCGAGAAATAAAAAGCGAGCTAGAACAAGCGATCCTAAATTGCCATGTTCGACTCACCTCCAGAGTTGGTGGTCAGCCTTAAAACACACATTTAGCAGAACCTTTGAGCCCTTGTGCCAAGTTCCATACGAAACCTCTGAGCCTTCGTGCTATGTCCGAGAGTTTGTGGTCATCCTTAAACCACCCACATAGTAGAATATTTCATCTTCTGCTACCCCCTTTGGTTGGTGGTTATCCAAATCTACCTCTTCAGAGAAAACCTTCTATTAGAAGAAGACCGTGCAAGCCTCTAGCTAAATTGCTTGAAAAATGATTGTCATGATGGAAATGTTCAACAAGTGGTAGTTGTCCACTTCCAGTGATTCATCTCTCTTTTCTTGAAATCATATACACCCCTTTAGATTAAGGGGGGATTTGTTGGAGCCTAATCCTTGGTGTGAGGAATCCAAGGGACATTCTCATTGTACATATTTACATCCAATAAATGAGAACAGTGTGCTTAACGCCAATATCTCTTTTTCTTGTGTGTTTAATTGCCTATATGCCCTAAGGGGCATATAACATTGATAAATATGATGAGTCTGACATTAGCATGGCATTACGTTTAGTGTTAGCTTGTGTGTTATATACATATTGTTCTCAAGAAGGTATCTACAGTATTTCTTTAATTATCACCTGACCCTTTGGATCTGTATATTGGCTTTAACCATATTCTAACCATTCTCTTTGCCTGATAAAAATCCTTGTTGATTTGGATACAGCTAAGTGACTCAAGGACACTCCCCCTTTGTGGTCTCTTTGTTAGGATGGCCTCCAATTTTTCCTTGGTGTCTTGCCTCTGATGTGTGTGATGAAGCCTTATGACCTAGTTGATCTCATTTTGCTTGTAGACCTATATGGATTAAGTGCGAGCTGAGGTTGGCCCAATCACCGAAAGTGTTCCCACTAGACTCGAAACAAGTGCTCCCCATCCTTGAAATTGGTTAATGGCTGGCAGGGCAGTTACTCCTTGAATTAATAGGTTAATCCTACTTGTTCTAAAAAGGCATTATTGTGGAAAATCCATTGCACCTATGGAGAGTGGTTGGAAGCAGAGCTAAGGATGTGTAATACCTGGTGCCCAGAAAGAAATCCAGGGCTAGTACCTTTCATTCATTATCTAACTAAAGGATTGCAAATGAAAAAAGTGCTTCAAATGAATATCTAAAGAAATAAATTCAAATGAGAAAGTCAAAATGTGAAATGAAATGCAAAAATGTTAAATGAAATAAAATCCTTCTATTGATCAAACAACTTACCTCACTAATCCTATTGACTATTTGACCATTCACTCCACCCACTAAGGAGGTATGATCTTTTCAACACTGTGTGATGATTTTGAGTAGATAATAATATGTATATAACTCATTTACTTGTACTCTATGTTTTGTCATGTTTCTAGGCTATGATGACATGTCATGTAATGAGTCACATGGTAATCACATATTATAGATTAGGACCTTATGCTTAGTAGTTTATCAATGCTGCACAAAATTAAAAGATTATAATCCTTGAAAGGCTTGATACATGGTTATCCCATCATTTTCATTCTTGGTCAAAGTTTGACTAAGTTTGAATTTTATTGACTTGGTCAAAGGAGTGAACCAATAGCATGGGAAATTTACATGTACATCAGTCATAATATATTAGTCTTTAAAAGCTAATTGCGCCCATACAAATAGCATTTGTGGCATTTCTAGATTAAGTGGCTAAAAATGGAATTATTTTCCTAAGTCTGGAATTTTAGACTCGGTATAATTTAATTATTTAGAGTTGATAATAAACGATGCATTTCATATTCAATTTGGGCATACGTTTGGTGTGTCTTATAGTTTTTGAGGTCAAAGAAATCATCTATGGCATCAGGTTTTCATTCTGGGAAAGGGAAGTCAAGGATCCAATTAATGGTACATTAATTAATTTTATCCTAACTTCCAATTTAAAAAATTCCTAAGGTGCTATATGTATGGCAATGGGATTTCTGAAAAATGAAGTCATGACATGGGTAGTCTTGTTTTGGACTCCTAAACATATTTTTATAATATCCGTAGCATTTCCACTTGATATCACTTGACATTGGACATGGCCCACCAATGGGGGGCACATTTCTCTTCCTAGGGGAGAATTTGGACAAATCAACAAAATTAAAGTGTGTAAATGATGATATAACTCAAAAATAATGTAAGGGGGGGGCCCCTAATGATCCCCCATGTCTCCTAGAAAATGAACTTGCCAACAAAGTGTAATTTTATCATGTAAAAGTGGGTTGTAAGAGGCAATTTCCCCCCCTCATTTTATTTTCATTTTCAGCTATTTCTCAAAAATGTAAATGAGAGAAAAGATCCCAACATTGATCTTCCTCTCCTATATTTTAATCTCATGCATTTATCACTTTCGTTGGGTATTTTTCTCACTCTCCTTCTATAAAGGAGATTGAGCTCTCTATTGTATGGATTCTTGGCTCATTTTCAGTGGTTAACAAAATCAGAATTCTCTTGTGCAAAATTCCTTTGTTTTCTAGGAGTGATTGGATGAATTTATTCTCTTGTAACCTCTTCTATATGCTACACTTCAGTTCCTACTTGTCTTGGGTGATTTTATGATTTTTTTCTATGCAAGGAGGAGCTTAGTTTTCCCCAGTGTCTTGATTCTCACTATGAAGGTGTGCTGGCCAGAAATCGACTTTCCTCTTTGACATTTGTTTCTTGCCTTCTCCCTTTACTATCTTGCATTCCTTTTGATTGTGTAATGTTGAGCTATATTAATTCTAGATTTTCCTCACTAATTTTATCATTGCATTGCAGGGATTGAAGTGAACAAGTGACTAAGTGCGCCTAGGCAAGGAAGTGGGATTTTTCCTTTGGACTAAGATTTATTCACAAACTGTTAGGAAGCAAAGAGGACTTCAACATCCGTCCGAAACAAGGTGAGTACCCAAGACTTTGATTTTGAAACTTTGAAAGTTCCATTTTCCATATTCAAATTGTTATTTCTTCTTTGTGTTGTTTGCATGTGGGGTTTAGGAAAATTTATATGGTTGTAGCTTCGTGTCTATTAATGGGTTTGTTTCTTGATTAATTTGGTATATATTATGATTCCATTAGCCCCTTTTTGATAGGCACTGATCTTAGAGTGATTTCAACCCTCTAAATATTGTCTTTTGTCATTTGCATGTATGTTTACCTTGTTGTCCTGAGTGTTACATATATGATTTTTAATTACATCGAGGTTATTTTAATTCTAATTCTAGTCCATCCTTAAATGATTCCCAACTCTCATATCATTGTCCCAATTTTTGTCTTCTTTTCAAAGCTTAAACTATCACTTGATTGACTAGGAATAGAGCTAGTAATTTCTACTTAGCATTCCAACTCCTTGGCACTATTTCTTGCAATCTATTTGGGTTGTTTTATGGTATTGTTTGTCTTCTCATATAAGTACACCTCTAGGATAGCCACTTTTACACCATTATTTACGTCCCAAGAGAGTCTCCTTCACTTCAAGTAGTTTGGCATCTCTCTCTAATAACATGTTATACAACTTGACAAAAACTTTATACCCAAAATGAGAACTCTAGCCATAAAACCTCATATTTTTGCATTAAAAACACCAAAAAACAACCCCAAATAAAAAAGTGGTGCTATCGATAGCACCACTTTTTTTTGGGTTAAAAATATAGACATAGACCAAAACAATCCTTATTGTTGTTTACAAAAACCTTAAAATCAAGCCCTAAATTGAAAACTAATGTTACTGGTAGCACACTTTTTCAAAAAATGGCATTATTATCTCATTGTATCATAATTTAAAATTATATTTATTAAATGTCTTAGTAACACTATATAAATCTAGTATTGAGTTAAACACAAATTATTCAAGAAATTACTTCACCACACTTTTCATATAAAATAAAAGGATTTATGATATTATTCATAGTAAAACTATATATTAAACCATAAAATATAGAAATTATGATATTTGGGGGCACAAGGGAGAAAGAGGAAATGCAGTATACTCTAAAACGACAATTATTTATAAAGAACGGGAACTCGAATTATAAAAAATATTATATTTGCATAAAAAAAAAAGCAACCTCAAAATGAACCATGGGTGATATCGTTGTGATCAAAACCCTAAACTGACCCTTGGATTGAAAAGTGGACCTCCTAAAATTTAAAAAAAAAAAACAAATTTAAAAAATATGAAAATTAAAAATTGAAAAATTTATTAAAATAATTCAAAAACAAAATTAAAAAAAAAAATAGAACCTTACAAGAAAATCTATAAAACAAAAAATTTAAAAAACAAATTAAAAAATATTAAAACAAATTGTAAAAAAAAATACAAATTTAAGAACCAAAATTAACATTTAAAAAAAAATACAAATCAAATTCTATTTTTTTTATTTTTCTTATTTTTTTTCAAATTAAACAATTTTTTTTTTTAAATTAAAAGAAAATTTAATTAAAACATTTGAAAAAAAAGTTAAAATAATAAATTTTAAAAAGTTGAAAATAAAAAGTTTAAACTACACGACGGCGCGATTCTCCTTCTTTCGCCCAAGCACCGCCTCTACACGGCAGCGCGGAATCGCGTCGCCCGTAGGAGGGCTGGCTAGGCAGCACACGGGCGGCGTGGAGAGGGAGGGGGAGGGGGGCGGGGGAGAGGGAGGGGGAGGGAAGAGGGGCGTGAGGGTGCAGGGAAGGTGGGAGAGGGGAGAGCACGTGGGCGCAGGGGTGGAAGGAAGGGGGCAGAAGCGAGGGCACATGGACGCGGGGGTGGAGGGAAGGGGGGAGAGGGGAGGGGGAAGGCGGACGAGAGGGAGGGGAGGAGAGGAGGTAGGGGTGGCGGGAGGGGGGAGGAGAGGAGGTAGGGGGATGTGTGCGGGAGGGGTAGGGAGGTAGGGGAGCGGAGAGAGGGTAGGGATTGGGGGCGGGAGGGGTATGGGTAGTTTTTTTTTAATAATTTTTAATTTTTTAAATATATATATATTTTTTTTTTTAATTTAAATTTTTTCAATAGTTTTGATTTTTTTTTAAATTTAGTTGTAAATTTAGGATTTTATTTTTTTGAAATTTTGTTTTGTATTTTTATTAGTGTTTTTGCAAATTAAAAAAAAAATCTTTAGTTATATACATAGAAAAGACTTAAAATGCATAAAAAAAAATATTGAAATGACTTTTTTTTCATTTTTTTTACAAATTTGCTTATAAAATAATTTATTTAGGAGAAGATTTATAAAAAAAACATCAAAAATACATATATTTTTCCATTCAAAATGGTTTCTAAAAGTTAAAAAATTCAAAAAAGTGTGTATTTTTTCATTATAACTAGCTACTAAATGTAGATTTTTTTGTAAACTTTGAAAAAACGCCCTTGTAAATAAAAGTTATAGTTTTCTTATGACCAAGAAGTTTCAAAATCACAAAAAAATGGCTCAAAATGAAAAATGGTGCTACGAGTATACACACTTTCTGAAATGGGGGAAAAAGAGCTACTAAAATTGACCATAAAAAAAACAAGAACAATGTCCGGTTCTCGTCAAGTTGTATAACTTGTTTAATTTGTGTACTACTTGTTGTAGTCATTTTAGGGGTTGTTTCATTTACTTTACACATATATCTTGACCCTTAGAGCGAGATTCCCCCGAGTTACCCATTTACTACATTTGCTTAAACCCTAAAGGTACCCTGTTTCCAATATAAATTGGTTCTGCAATTACTTTTAGAAAGTTGAGTTTTCCTAGCGAGTACCTAGGAAAGCAAGACTAGGGAGGAAAGCAGGACTGGGGACACCTCTCGTGGATAATCCAAGCCTACCCTCAGTAGATCTAGGAATCCTAAAGAGAGAGGATCTTTCCCATTGTGACACATTGGGTCAAAGTCATGAGGTATCACTGGTCTAGCAGTCACCATTCTTTGTCATAATCAGAGACTGCTACATTTTGTGATAACACCTACTTTTAGAAGTTGGGATTCCACCCATCAAGAGTGAGGTTGTGAAATTGCTTAATGTACATCGGCAAGCTAATTGGCATGTTCAAGAATGAGTGGGTTCTATCAACCGCTTCAAAAGATGCAATTTATTAGTTAAATTATTGGGTGATAGTAGAGGGGGATGCCCTTAGATATATCAATATTGTCAAAAGAATTACCATAACAAATTTTGAAGTAAAAATGTATACTGATAGGGAGACTAATATTATGAGAAAGTTGACTTACTACTAACATTAACCACAAGTTAGAAGATCAAAAAAATATTTCTATTGTTTGTAGCTCATGAAATAACACTAAAAATTGCATAGTTAAGAACAAATTATCATGAGCTTCATAATGAACTATAGTGTTGGAGAACCTAAAAGTCTTTGACAAGGAAGAATATGTGAAATCTATGACACAAATAAAGTAGAAGATGAAAAACGCTTGATCTTGGAATTTCTTACTTACAAAGACAATAGATCTATTTTTCAAAATATTTGTAACAAATCCAAATTCCATAAATTAGCCCAATGGGTTAGTTTGAGTGGTAATGAGCATTGTGAGTTACAAGTAGTAGATTAAGAGGTCAAGTATTGGGCTAACTGCCCATTTGAATATGCTAGGCCTTACTCAATGTTCCTATAGGGTTAAAAAAATTACATAACATGTTAAATAATATAAATAAATACAAAAATTCGAAAAAATCATTTCCAAATTATTTTATAAAAAGAATATCATAAATCAAAGCAATTAATTTAATATTAGAAATCTAACAACCAAGTCAATCTTAGTGGACTTGAATCATCATCAACGTTATAATATTACAAATCTACATAAAGTACTTTTTCTTACACTACATGGTGAAGAAAAAATTTAGTCCAAAGAAAAGAAGTTCAACCAAGGAATAAATGATGATAATTGAGGCAAAAATTTTCAAATGGATTCTTCAGGCATATGTATATTTTCATTGTCAAATACTTCATAGTTGAGTTTAAAAATCATAATGATCTTCATTTCAAAATTCAAAGTAGTATTTTACTATGCATAATATTTCTATAAGAACATAAAATCTTGCAATATTTTGCACTCTTTTTCTTAATCCATTTGTTATCAAATCCTCTCCTACATATTATATACATAATTTAGTAGCATATTGCAATGCTTTCTTCATTACATACTAATTTTTTGGTAATTTATTTATTTTGGGGGTCGATACATCCCATAAAAGGATTGTGGTGTGTTAAGAGACACCACTCAATACTTAGCTCTCTCCCATACTATTTACATAGCAACCAGTCCCCCAAATCCAATTCCCACTCCAATCACTAATGTATGCAATGCCATTTTCTCATCTACACTACTCAACCATCCCACTTTAAAATTACTACTCTTATTATTATCACCTTATATCATTAGTATTTCCTTTTCATTACAAGAAGTTAAAGGGCATCCCCACAAACATTTATTTCTTTGAAATTAAGCTACACTAAAAGTGGAAAACTGTATTCCTGATGGGGATTGGCCCATAAAGGTGGTTATATGAAACATATAAAACCTCCAACATTGATAATTTAGAGATCTCTTGAGGAATTGCTCCACTCAAATTGTTTTTGTCCAAGTCCAACTACTCCAAAGTAGATATATTGCTAAGAGATGTAGGAATCCTTCCTTTCAATTGGTTCCCAGATAAATTCAGCAATTGCAAACTGCTTAGGGGCACGCGCACGAAGTTGGTTCCACCTGTTAGTGCCACTTTAGAAATCAGAAACGCATGTCCGAAATGTAAATATATAACGCATATGCATTATTGTGGTTAGGTTTGGAAAACTCGAGCCCAAAACCGAGGCTAAGCTTAGTTAGCCTATATCGCATGTGCGATATATCGCACTTGCGTTTTGTAAGAGTTACAAATCGCAAGTGCGATGTATCACACTTGTGATATATTGCAAGTGTGATTTGTAATACCAAAACTAACCCTTGTTTGTTGTTTTCTTCGAAGAGGTGTTTATAGCCTTGGAGAAACACACTCAATGTATAGATAATCCAAATAGTTCTATTGGAATCAATTACTAAGATAGTGGATTTGAATAAGAGTTGTGTACACGACTCATGCTCTTAGCTACACCCTTGTCAAACCTCTTTGATATGTCTATTATTTCCATGCAACTATAGTTCTCCCCTAGAGCAATTCAAAGCTAATCATAGCCCATGTGTAATGGCCTTTTAACTCTAAATGGGGATAATATGTTGGCTATGTTGAAAGCATAATGGGTGGGTGTTAGGAATTGAGATAGTGGATTTGCATTAGAGCTGTGCACATAACTCATGCTCGTAGCCCCATCATTGTCCAACCTTTCCAAGAAATCTACAATTTCCATGTAAATATAGTTTTCCCTTGAAGCAAGTAAAAACTATCATAGCCCCTTTTTAACCCTAAATGGGGATAATACACTTACATAAGTTCATATAGTAGTGAAGATGTCATTTATGTAAAAGTTGAATGAATTTAACCTCATCTTAAAAAAGAAGTTTGATTAGCTTCTTCTTATCGCATTGTAAATAACTAATCTCTTAAACTATTTTTAAACTATATTAATTTATATAAAAAAAATATATGAACTTTTTATTCTTATATATTAAAAGATGTATATATTTTTTATTCTGATATTACATATCAATGTTAAATAAATAAATGAGATTTCATTCCTTTTTAACATTTTCCTTCAACCTCTTTCGTTACCATGCATGGTCCTTCAACCTCTTTATTTACCATGCATGGTCCTTCAAACTAACAATATGATAATGGGTATAGCAAACTTACTCTTATGATATTATAGTAGGTTTGATGAGGATTCTCAATATAAAGGATGCCCAAGCTTCTATCCCAATAAGATAATGCTTACCACATACACCAATGACAACTAAAATTTCAAAAGGGATCCAAGGAGAGATTGATATGGCAATAGGACATGGTCAACATAGTGTCGTGTCTCAACATAAGAGGACATTTGGTCAACATAGTGTCTTGTCCCAACTTAAGGTTTCAAAATATTCAATACCAACAATTATTTAAGATTAACAAAATAAATATTGTGTTTAAAAATATATTTTATATATTTTAAAATAAAATCTTCAAGATCTCAACAATGTATTTTCCTTGCCCCTAGGAAAAATTTACCTGCACCTTGCCAGACAATACTAAGAGACATGATGGAAAAGGTTGTATATAATAAAAAAATTGTATGAGAAACAATGCTAGATGTAAGACTTGCACCATAAGTCTTTTGTATGGAGACTTTTTGTAGGACCTCTATAGGAAAGATTGTGAATATGTGGTACATTTATTAAGATTTAAGTCATGGACTATATGTACTCCCACTTGTAAACTTTAATGTCATGGGCGCCTATCTGTATAGAGGAAGTTAATAAATGGAGCCCATGTTGGTAAGTACAACTATAGACCGAGGCTAAGCTTAGTTAGCCTATATCGCATGTGCGATATATCGCACTTGCGTTTTGTAAGAGTTACAAATCTCAAGTGCGATTTGTAACTCCAAAACAAAAAAAACAAAACAGAGGCCCGCAGCCTCATTTTCACAATTCACAGTCAAGGCCGAAGGCGATTCAGGAGAGCGATAAAACGCCAAGGCGATTCAAGTTTTCAAGCGAATTTGGATGCGAATTTGGAAGGGCCGATTAACAAGTTGGATGCAATGGAAGGTAGGTGGCCATTTCCTTCAAAATTGCTTTCAATTTTTGTTTGTGTTTGTTAATTTAATAGATTTTGTTTTTTTAAACGAATTTAATAAAATTTGTTGTATTAAACCAAACAATGAAATATTAAATAAATTTTGAATTTGTTGTTTTAATCTTAACAGAGAACAAAAATGTTGAAGAAAATGTGCATAATGAAACCACTGATAACCAAGACCCAAACCCAAACCCATTTCCAAACACAAAACCAAACACCGAGGAGGAAAACGACCGAAATTTAGAGATTCTGGCTCGTTTGGGTGCATTGAGGCGCCTTAGCTCACTGTTTAGAGGGGGGGACATTTAAGACCATCATTAGCTGAGGCATCAGATACCATAAAAACACAATTTCGAATGCCTAGGGAGAACTATACAACATTAGCTCGTACAGAGATTCCCAGAGGAAATACTATTCCATTGGGTTGAGCTACAAAGACATGAAAAAACTAAAGATAACCAAATACCAATTGTTTTCATTATTCCGGGACCATAGAACCGGATTGGTTCCACCCACCAGTCGACCACACATTTCCATAGACTGGTGCGTGGAACCAAATTTGAAATCCAATTGGATGGATCGTTGGTACATGGTCTTTGATGAAGACCCTCATGGGAATAGAGACATCCCATTCTATTTCTTGAGGAAGATGTATGCAGAATTTATCTTGGGGAGACATGTGAACTATTTTGATATTTTAGAGTTCCAAGGTGTAGGCCATGGGATTCCCCAAGATAGGGAAGGGGCTAGGACTGATCCTAACCGTGTGCAACGCCCTCCATGCACACCAAATCCCCCTCGGGTATATCCTCCCGCAGGTCCTATTTTTTATGATACACAGGAGGCCTTATTCCATTTGGCAAGTACATTGCTTCGACATGGGATTGTTGTCGAAGGAAATGTAGGCCAAGGGGTTGGAAATTCTAAGGTTGTCCCATCTGGGGATGGACCATCGCACACGGAGGATCTACTTACTAGGTCTCCAGACCATACCAGAGTTACAGATCGCACTGGAGACGCAGAGGGTTCAGAGAGTTGTGTTATTCCACACCCTTGCACAGTGTGTGGAAGCACATGCTATGAGCCTGTTTCAAAGTTTCTAGGTGATGGATTACTATGATATGTAACTAAAACTCATTCTTTACATAGTATATTTTGTTTTATATCACAGTTTTCAATTGTTTCGTAATTTATTTCAATTTAATTATCTGATAATTTACGTGAACAAATATACAACTGGTGTCCAATGACACCCCAGATTCGCATAATCCGACCTTTGATGATGATGGCATTGATGCAGCGGTCAATGCTACATATGATTTTGGTGCTTCACCATTAGCTGTAAGAACTTTACTTTTTAATTTATCATCGTGATTAAACATATTTATAGTATAGATTGCAACATTCAATACGTCTTAATCTGGATACAATATGTTTTATGCAAGGTGGGCACAACGAGTTTGTGGAATCCTAGGCAGGTCCCTCTCATGTAGAGGAAGATTCCCAAACAAAGGTATTCTTTTAATTATGCTTTTAATGATTCAACATGTATGCTTTTAATTATTAGAAATTTTCTAATTGTATCTTTATGTTTTGTTACATAGCATGATTTTTGTGCTTTATATGACCATCTAATTAGGCCAATGTCATTTAGTCCACCCACTGGTGACCCACGACTTCGCCTTCCCAGCTATATGTAGTATAGTTTAATTTGTACATGCAAGTATGTCTCGCTTTCTTTGAAAAAGTCATTGACCGTCCATGTAGTATATGTCTCGTTTTCTTTGTATTTGCTGACATTGACATATGTTACTTTATGAAGGAATCTATTGAGTGATCAGTGCTTGAAGAGAACCGAATCGAGGTTGTTGGTGACCCACCTCTGCCCCCCCCCCAAGTACGTGTATGTCTCTCTTTCTTTGAAAAATGCATTGTACGTCCATGTAGTATATGTCTTGTTTTCTTTGTATTTGCTGACATTGACATATGTTACTTTATGCAGGCATCTAGTGAGGCAGTGGTGCTTGAAGAGCACCAAATCGAGGTTGTTGGTGACCCACCTCTTCCCCCCCAGGTACGTGTATGTCTCAATTTCTTTGAAAAAGTCTTTTTCCGTCCATTCACTATATGTCTCATTTTCTTTGTATTTGTTGACATTGACATATGTTACTTTATGCAGGAATCTAGTGAGGCAGTGGTGCTTGAAGAGCACCAAATCAAGGTTGTTGGTGACCCACCTCTGGCCCCCCCAGGTGTGTATGTCTCGCTTTCTTTGAAAAAATCATTGTCCGTCCATGTAGTATATGTCTCGTTTTCTTTGTATTTGCTGACATTGACATATGTTACTTTATGCAGGCATCTACTAAGCAAGCGGTGCTTGAAGAGCACCCAATTGGGGCCACTGATGACCCTCCACCCCCGGGTACATGCAGTTACACTACCAAGTACCATGACTTACACACGCACAGTAAGTAAAAATGTTATATTTACTTGGAATTTGAACAAATGTACATAGAGTTGTATTTATTTTTATAGCTTGGTAAACTAACTTACAAATTTTGGTTTATGTGCAGTCTCTGCAAATGAGAATCGATCCTCCTATTCAACGTTGGGGAACGCCATCGAGAAACTGAAAAAGAAAGATAGACTTCTCAAAAGCCACTGACAATGGCAGTGAAAAGGGGGGATAAATAGAATTCATGTATAGGGGGGTAAATAGAATCCATGTATAGGGCGGATATGTACATGTACCGTTTTGTTTGTATACACACATATGTACCACGGGGGGTTCACTAGTGAGGCAATATCATATCACGTCCATTCATATTGGGGGCTTGAATACTCTTAAAAACCTCAAAAATATATTGCCCCGTATTAAGGGGTCAAGGGGGGTTTTTAATTTGACATAGTAATATAAATATTGGGGGTTATTTTATTTGGTTGGGCTGAGGAATAACCTCCAAGTCATGGGATGGATTCATATCTCCAAATCATGGGCTCAATTCATACCCACCTAAAACTTAAGGACCCTCCATTTTTATTTGATATTGCTTATGATCCTAAGTTTTGCATAAATCTGATAATATTGTACGAATGATAATATCGATGGAAGTCTCTTCAGATTACTGGCCATGATCCACACTCATTTAATAACTTATTTAGGATTGGTTTGAATTGATACATTATATTGTTTTTCATCTTTAAGTTAAGAGATGTAGCTAATTGGGAGTTTCATAGTTGAACAATTGTATTTTATTTTTTGTAGGCATTCGAGTAAAAGATCTAACTCTTCATTTTCTAGGTTGGGGTTTAGGTGGGTATTGAGATTCAATCAAACCTTGCTCCATGACAACTAAGAAAAGTGAGATCAATCTTTCTTGGCTCACTCGAACCAAGAAAAGTTAGATCAATCTTTCTTGACCAATTATTTCTTTCAACTTTTTGTATTCTTCTTTAACATATTCACATTGCCAGTTATGTAACACCCCAAAAATCACTAAAATTTAAAACTTTTTAGAAATGGCATTTAATGCTATAAAAACTGCTTGCGGAATTAATGAACATTGACAACTACTGAACCTGGTATTACACATAAAACAAAATGTATAAATTAACATGTGCGGACTGTAGATTACAAATTGACATAGATAAAAGATAAATGCTTTCTCATGTTTTATGATTGGATAACTAAATGCTGACGACTTCGTTGTATGTTTTCTGAAGGGGTTCCTATCGAGTGCCCTTGGTTTACTTAGCTTAACAACTAAAGCATTGGAACTGTTCTTTCTTCCGCAAATCTGCAGGTAAGAGTTAAAAATATTTCCAGTCATTCAAGAACTATATATGCTTCAGCTAGTCGTCTTTAAAATAGAACAGATTTGTGTAAAACCATGCATGAAGGTGATGCCGGTAAGATTTCCAGTTTTGTTTTTAACAACTCAGTTATTTTTATTCTGCTATAAGAAAGTAAGGATGAAGGTACTTAGTACAAATGCTTAATTGTAAATGAATTGAAATAGTAAAAGCACTTCCTACTCTCTAAAAACAACATTTGAAATGATATAAGTACATGATAGTTCTCTTGTCTGCACAAGTTGGTGATAGCTGGAAACATAAAGAGTATAGACGAGCTTTTAAGATAAAATATTATCGAGCATGTCATAATCATTGATGAGGTGGCAGGATTAATAAAAAAATATAGCTTTAGTGGTTTTAAAGAACCTCATCCTATCTCATCTTGTTAGCGCAATACAAATAATAGTATTCTTGTAAAGATAAGAGGTACTATGTAAGACAAGTACCAAGTCATGCTAGCATTGTGTTACTTCTATAATGCAAAAATTGGTGATCTTCTAAGCCTCGGTGACAAGAGTCGATGCATCCTATACTACCATCAGACCCTTTGCAATTAAAAATATTCCATGTAATCTTAGCGATAATATGTCAAAATCCAAAGATAAGTGAGACCATGTCAGACCCTACCTATACTGTGTTTGAAATTAAATTTAAAAATGATTAAATACTAACATAACACTATGCAATTTAAACATACTACTTCAACAATTGAATGTTGATGTCATATAGTTCACAATGTATTATTCAAATAGCATTAATCGAAATACAAACTAAAAACTTTACATAATATAATTATTATGAACATAGTAAATTCTAATGTCCTCAAATTATATAAAATAATTATCAATTCTTCGTGTACCTAGAGGTTTAACAAACCTTGGATTACCCTAAGCATACAAAACACGACCATGTTCTATAATACACGTTGGAATATAAAGTAATGATATTAAAACATAACCAAGGTCTATGTTATCCATGTGAATGTAATACAATACGACGTTTAACATAAACTATATAACTATGTGATTAATGAAATATGACGCTAACTATTATAACCAACGATTGATTGAAGGTTTGAGCCTCGGGCTTATATATATATAAATGCGACATTGACATGTTATAAATGCTCCTGCAGGTGAATGCTGTCGAAGTGATACGAAATCCCTTTGCATTTATGTGTAGCTGCAACTATTAATGGATTGCTCCGCTGGCTCCTTCGTGGTTGACTCCACGTGATGGCCATTGGTTGAAGGTGTAAGAATATTTCCGAACTGTAGCATGTTTCTGTTGACGTGGCCTCCAACTGGTTTTTGTAGTTGGATAAGCAATTAATGTAGTCGTTGTTCTACACCCAGCTTTGGTAGTTGTGTTGATTGTTTGGCACAATCTTCACCGTTGATCTTCCGATGAAACCAACCCTAAGGGTTTTTGCTATACTACCATTCATCCTTTGTATTTACGCTCATTTGGAGCCTGGTTCTTCGGAGGGAAAGGCCGACAGGCCGCTGCAAAGTAGGGTTTGGCCGTTGGTAACTCTGCGACTCGGCTCTGCTATTTTAATGGTGAAAAACCTGCATGAAGGGGGTAGCAGGGTTCGTCGTTGTAAGGTTTTACTGCTCTGTGTTTGGATACCATTCGATTTGAGCGTTGAAGATAGTAATCCTTGAGTTCTTATGAGGGTTGCCCGGATTCGAGCGTTGACGATGATGAGCTCTACGTTGTGAGATTGACCCTTTTGCTCCGTGCCAGAAATGAAGATGTGGTTACGACTGGTCTTGTGTGGCGACACCATCTTTCATTCGAAGGTAAGCCTTTGTAACCCACATTTTCCTCTCACATTGCGTTCTGATTTACTTTAAAAAAAAAATGTTTCTAATGATCGAGTTTTAACCTCGTTTTCCATGTCTTGGCAGGTATCCATCCACGCCATGCGAGTTTAACTTACCGTCGATGGATAGCATGCGGTTAACCGGTAATCCCTTCATAGGACCTTTGTCAGTGGATACATATTAAGTTAGGTGTAGAAATTGACTTACATACTAATTAGTATATAAATATATAACTTGATTGTATATAGAAATTTCATATAAAGTTATAAATTTTTATGGAGTTGTCTAAAAATTTGATTATTTGGTTTGGATAGGTTTTCACGGCGAGGTTTGGTATTTATGATAGTAGAAATAGATTCAACACCATAAAAAAACCTCTAGAAACCTAAAATTTCAAAAATTGAGTTGTAATATTTCTTTATAAATAATAATCTTTAAAATTTAAAACTTCAATGAAATGACTTTTTTTTTAATCTTTAAATGGAATAATTCATTTTTAATAATATTTAAAATTTAAAACATAAATGAAATAGCTCATTTTTTGTATCTCCATTATCCTTAAAATCAAGGATAAATAAACAGATTTAATGCCAAATTACTACCATTTCTTAGATTGGATGCCATTAGTACTTCCATAGCTTAGATTTGAGAAGTTATAGTATCCTTTCTTGGTTAAGAGGATTTTCTTTACAATATTCTTTTAGCAAAGCTAAGCGAATTGAATCAAATCAAGTTATATATATATATATATATTCTTATTTTTCATTTTCACTACATTGAATTTAAAAAAAACATATACATTTCATTGTCAATTTTTTTAATATTCACAATTACAACTTTCAACTCTATGCTACAATATAACCTAACATATATTGGAAACTTAGATATAAAATATAACATATATTGGAAAATTAGATATTAAATACTAACTAGATTTTAGGGTCGGGCTAAATGGTCGGGTGGCTGGGGCGGTTGGTGTGGCCATCCCCACCGAGGATCAACCCCGATACCTCATTTCATCGACGCCTTCACCTTGTATGCACGCGCTGGCTATTTTGATTGCATTTATTGATGTTGATGCATAAGTTTGTGATATCTATATAAATAACCGGTAAGCCCTTCGTAGGACCTTTGTCAGTTGCAGACAACGAAGAAGTTATGACTAAGTAGTTTTTCGGTTCGGTAGTTGGTCTCTTAGGAGACATGCGTCTATTCTTGAGTCTGTATAAAGGTTCCTTTGGCTACCTGTTTAACAGTTGTGTTTGAAATGTTTGTGGTCTTGTTTTTAGTTTCGTGTTAAAACTGGCAAGGTAGCTCCGTCGAGGGTTTCAGCTCTCAGATGAGTTTTTTGGAAATGAAATGTCACTGTTCTTCCAAGCTTCCAAAACAATGTTTATGTTTTGAACTTTTGATGTCTTGATTTCGAATCTTGATTCGTTCTGGGCAATGTGATTTTGCCGAAGAGAGTTTAATCCTTAGTCGGGTTTGGAAATAGTAATACGACTTCTGGAAAACAAATGGTTGATGTGCTTTCTTAATGGGGTTTCGACCCAGATTAGAGTTTGTGACTAAAATAGTTAAAAACCTATGCATGAAATAAATATGAAAGTTCTATGTTATCGTCTTCTTCGTTTCAAATAAAATATAAGTGAAAAATATGGAATAATTCTTGACTGTCGCTTCGTTTAGACGAAAATTTAAACTTCAGATCAATAGTAATTATCTGTATTGTGATGTGTCAGAAATTTAGAAGATGAAGTGTAATTCTATTTCTGTATATTCGACGAAAAACAAAACGATAATGCTATGAAATGACACTTGAATGAAATGTGAAATATTTATAAAAAGGGTTTTACTCTTTGCATCTTGACTAGAAAGATCAGAACGATGACTGTAAATCAAATATTATCGTAGATGAAGAAATGAAATAATGCTTTGTATTAGGAGGGTTTGTAAATAACAGTTTTAGGGTTTAGGGTTTGTTTTACTATATGTTGTAAGATGAAAAACATAACTTCATTCGTCAAGAAAAGAATGCATTTCTTTTTCTATATGATAGTGAATGAATTTCATTTATTACTATGCATTATTTCTAAAAGAAATTGATATCGATATGCTGTATGTTGGGATCTACTCTACAACTGTATGATATAGAAAATAATTCATATGATTTTCAGAAATGAAAATTAATTATTTCTAAACAAACTGATATTTATAAAATGTAGAAAACACCACTGTAATTTTCTGGAAGTAAATGTCTGCAGAATTTATAAAGAAAGCACTGATACATATAATCACAGGAAATTAACACATCAGTTTTTTGAATTTTTATGGAGTTTAATTTATTAAGATTATAGAAAACATGAGCTCTTTATGTCTATACTTATATTTACATGATATAAAATTGGTATATTGGCAGACTGTGGTGTGAAACATTTGCAATTCCTCTCTTTTATAAGCATTGCACTAACTATTAAACGATCAACCTTTTACATTCTTTGTTATGTTGATCTCTTGACTGGGTTTCCTTTTATGCATTTTCCTTCCCAATACTATTTCATTGGGTCTTCCACCATCCAACGCTACAAATTGATTAGTCACCCCTGCAATCCTGGTTGGATCATTATTAGAATTATACTATTATTTTATTTAGCATCATGTTTGCTTATACTAACATGTGTTAGGGATCCTATTTGTTACAACTTGATAATATGATATAAAGGGGGTATTAAAAATGGGTTGATAAAAATGGATACATATAATATATGGTGAAACTAGGGGTTTTCTTAATTAGAAAGGCATATTGGGAGGGGGGTTCAACAATAAAATTTTAAGAGGAATTTTCCAATATTTAGTGAAATTAGGGATATTCTTTAATATCATGCGAACGATCGTGCTATGTAACAAATTCACTAAGTGAACCCCCCGTGATATGTACAGTATGATCCACTATTTGGTATTATGGCCATGGCATGCCATTTTTGAAAACATAATATGTACATATAATATAAAGCAATGTTCAGATTTATATATATGGTTGACTTGATATGGGAACATGATGTGCATTATATGCCTTGCAGATATGCTTAACTATGTTTTTAGGTTTATGGCCTTGTGAAATGATGAGTTAACAAATGTTAAGAGATTTTTTTCTAGTTTTGATTAATAGAGGAAATATAAGTATCAATGTTTGAAATATTTGGGCTTGGACACGTGTCTATAAGATTAACAAACTATATATCAACTTTTTTTCTAAACAACTAGCAATGAATCTTGTCATGTATCTTATTCAAGTCCTAGTTTGATCAATGTTTGAGTAAGTTGAAGCTCGACCAGGTCTTTTATGAACAACCAACAATTAACACAATGATATCACCTCACTACAATGACGTTTTGCCAATTGTTGAAGATGTTTGAACCCTTGTTTGGTTCGTAGAAGCAATGTAGGTGTCAACATTTTCGAAATTAGGAATCTAACAAGTATATATGATGAATACCCTATGTTAGTGCATGCCTATGTTTTTCTTTACCCAACTATGTCTTTTCTCTTAATTCATTGAATTTTTCAAGGAGATGCTCCTTCAATTTAAATTTGTTTCTCAATTGAGTCTATTTCCCATATTCACAAGGATAAAAAAGTATTGCAATAGTAGAATTTCCTTGGAAGTGTCTATGTTTGTATATATAACCTAGCTTTTCAAAGATAATAAGGTTGGGATTTGTTTGTTGTTTTGTTTTCTAAATGTAGTCACATGCACACATTGTAAGTATACACATTTTAATAACACATTTTGGTTTTGTTACAATGGTTCAAAAAATTACCCTTTTAATAACATCTATGGTTCCACTAGTGAGAGTTCCAAATCAATTTAGGGTCCAATACTCAAAGGTAACTACAAAGCTAATAAGGAGAGTTGATAAAATGAATATGTCCAATTATTTTGGTTATTAATTATCTCTAAGGGTGTTATGGGTGCCATGACAAGGTCAAGAGCCTTAAATGCGTCCTCAAACCTTCTTGAGATCAAGAACCTTGAACGAGTCCTCCAACTCGCACATGAGTCCTTTGTAAGGATTATTTATAGGCCTTTGAGTGGGATATGTATGTGTCACATGAGTCAATTCTGTCATTGGAAATTGGTCTAAACAACTAAACATGGTCAAGGGGGGTAAACAAGGTCATGAAGCCCTAATTGAACCTTTTCAAACTCAAGTACCATGAACAAATCCTAAACACAATAAAATGAGCCCTCACTGGGGTTTCTTTGTCCTAGGAGTTGGATGTGGGTGTGGGTTTCTTGTAGATTAGGTATATTGTCTAAATGAAACTACATATAAGGGAGACCAACATAGCTACCAATATCTAGTTGAGTGACACTAACAAATCTTATTATCTAAACCTAATGAGTTCATAAACCTTGGTTTTTAGTTCTATGCCTAAAATGTGTGAAGCATAGTTTTTAGGTTTGTGGTTTGTAGTTCATGAAACCCTAGATTTGTTGTAGTGCAGGTACACATCTTCTAGGTATATGGTCTACTAATATCTAGTTGAGTGAGACTAACAAATATAATGATATAAACCTAATGAGTTCATAAACCCTAGTTTGTAGTTCTATGTCTAAATTTGTGAACCCTAGCTTTTAAGTTTGTTGTTTGTAGTTCATGAAACCATAGTTGTTTTTTTAGCTTAGGTCATAGCTTATAGGTTTATGGTATATTGGTTTCTAGTCGAGTGAGACCAAGAAATATAATTATATAAATCTAATGAATTCATAAAACCCTAGTTTGTAGTTATATTTGTAAATTTATAAACCCTAGTTTTTAGGTTTATGGTTTGTAGTTCGTGAAACCCTAGTTTTTTTGCTATTTTCTCACATAGAGCTTAGGTATATGGCCTTGTCACCTAGGGTTTTCTACTACTCAACTACTACTCTTATTTTAAAAATTTCCCTAGGGTAAAACCCTAGATCTTATTCCAAAAAATACCCCCAAAAGAGTAACCTCACTTAACTTGTTGGGATATTGGGATATTTTACTGTTTGTCTTCATTTCACAGTAACCTCATTACAACTGTGAAAGCATTTGAACTCTATATGTACAGGGCATCTCAAGATTTTTCATTCCATATATCAATTGTCTCTCTAAGTAGAGCACTTGGGGCATTCTCCAACACTGGCACGGTCAAGGGTTTTGCTGAGTTGACCCACCAATGCGAGAGTTGCATTGAAGGAAATTGAGCAAAACCCTAGTTTACGAAATCAATGCACAGTGAAGTCACTGGGGCATGAAAACATGGTGGAGAGAGCCCCCTAGAGGTAATCGCGTGCCAAGAGACCAACGGAGTCAACGGTTCGTCGATTCGACCTCTGGTTACTGATTTATGTCGAGTTGAAAGTCGCATGAAAATGTCGTTCAGGGACACTTGGTGACTCTCGGTCGAGGAGTGAAAAACCAAATGGAGCAGCAACATTGCATGACGTTGGCTCCTGCAAGTCTGTATGGTCAAGGCCGATATCAAAACACTACCAACATCGGCACGGTCGAGGGTTTTGCAGAGTGAGCCACCAATGCAAGAGTTACAAGAGTTGACCCAACAATGTAATTAAATGTACATTAATATAAAAAACATCAAAAAAGGTAAATTGAAACAACTCGAGAGCATGTTATTTTCCGATTTCTATTTGTTGGTGTCTAAAGACACTGGTTTTTTCTTGGTGCCTCCAATGTGCCATAGATCGTGTTTGTATCCTAGGCACACGAAAAGCTAAACATTAGTACTCTCATAAGAAAATAAAGAGAACCCAACGAAAATGTGCAAACATTATTTATAGATAACTCACCTGAGGTTGTAGGATCGCGTTTATAGTGTCCAGTATCCTCTGAATAGTATTATGTCTGCGAATGGTATCCGTCAATCAAAGGTTAGTACATTGGGAATAAACTAAAGGCTAAATAATTGAAATTGTGCTTCAGCGCGCACTTTAAAGTTTAAATAACGCACCTGACAATCTAGCCACACTGGACAATCTAGCAACACCTGACAATGCACTCACTCGAGTAGGCCATCTGGATCATCTCTGCTGCTGATGGTGTCCATCAATCTCTCATGCTCTAAATGATGTAGCAAGTATCGTACATGTGACCTATTTTTGTTTGAAAGTGTGCGCAACTTGATGTTTATACCAACTACTAGGTTGGTGAAGAGGTATACAATAACTCCTGGTCTATAATCCCGATATACATACCCACCCTTCCTTTTCTGTTGTGCCGCTAGTGTCAAGTACTCCCCTTTTATAACCATCGAGCCAGTTGGGAATTCAATATTTTCATCATCTGTAACAGGTTCAAGAATGGTTTGTTTCCCCTCTAAGCAACGTGCCAACCAATAGTCAAAACCCCATTCATTATTTTTTGGGGAAACCAATGCATATATCTGACCTGTGAAAGGAAATAGGTTGAGTTAAAAATAAATTTATTAAAAAAGGTCTTTCATGTAACATAAATAAAATTTCTTTCAATGTAAAGGCTTGTAGTGATTTAGGTACTACTAATTTAGTTTTTTGCACCTGCTTGTATGAGATCCGATATGTGATCATAGTCTATAGTAATATATGTCTGATCATCTTCCAAATGGTCTATTTCATTAAGCCCCTTGAAATCGGTGCCAAGTGTCACTCGGTCCCATGTATCAACTGTATATGTATACTCACAATCATCCCATTCATCGATGCTACGGGAACTGAAAAAGCAAGCCTTCAATCTTGTCCAAATTTGTAGGGCCGTGTTGTCTGAGCTTCTAATTGAATGAAACTATCGAGTTCCATGCCATGTGTTCACCCGATGTGTTTGGGATCGGTCCACATTCGTCACCTCCTAGAATATTCTCCGCACTAGGTGTTTCTTTGTTGCTTGTTCTCCCATCACAGATGCACACCATTTCACTATAGATGCAACATTTCGACGGCGAGCACCTGTAAACTTCATCTCTTCCCTTCGAAGGGAATTTTTTATGCATGCACTAGCACCACCGTGCTCTCCTTTGCCATGACCTATTTCAAAGTAGTTCCATATATGTGGCACCTTGTATTTTATGTGCAACAAACACAACCATTGAAATGCACGTGCATTCTTGAATTGTCCATCACAACCATCTGACCAAATCAAATGACGATAAAATGGTATATCCATAGTTATCACATGATCATAGAACAATTTAAAGTAATGTTGCACGTAATGGATTTCATGGGTCCGGTTGTCACTTATGTAAAAGTGACTTTCTTTCAATATCACATGTTTCTCTTCATTGCTATTTGTCCCATGTCGATAAGTGATATGGACCATTATGCTCACCTGCTCTGAGTGATAGTATTGAATTTGTATTTCATTTTGTGGTTGTAGGGTGTAATTTTCCACAAAGTCAACCACTGATAGTATTGTTCCGAAAGGGAAGGTGTCCCGACATATTCTGAATTGCTCATCTTGCCACCGTGCCATATCGACATGCTGAATGTACTTTTGGATCTTTCCACGGAACTCTGAAATAAAATCACGTACTTCCACCTGGTGGAAAAAAATAAACAGTGTTATAAAACAACATAAAAAGATTTACATGAATATTAATATGTCAATATTTAACAATGTTATAAAACAACATAAACAATGTACACTCAATTAAATGAATATTATTCGTGTAGATTGTCACCTTTGAAGTCACCAATTTAATATTCCTGCTTTATTTCCCATCTTGTAGCTGATATGTCTCGTACCGATAGTTCTTCTTCTCGACAACTGCATTCCCGAATGCTTGATCTTCACTCTCATGGATGCAATCAGACCACAATGGTAGCCCACCACAATTGTTGCAAGAACCCTCTACACATTGTTTTAAGTAATGTGTCTTCCCATCTTGCCTCGGACACATTATGCTATGGATGAAATCTCTAGATGACATTGGCGGTACTGTACTTGAGCATTCCTGCACATGGTTAGGATGCAAAAAACAACGTATACATGTGCAAATGTATGATCATATAGATCAAACTCTATGTGGTATCTACAACAACAAGTGTTCTGGATGGTATTGATTCTAACATACCAAGGCTTGCATTTTTCAAAATATCTTTGCCCGAGCCTTAGCTCTACGTGGGAAACTTTAAACATCTCAAACAATTGAGTTTGTGTCATGTCAATATAATGTTTAACATGAGGTTCATTGTTCATAGAACCCCTACAACATTTTAGCACATCCTTTGTGTAATGCCCCATATTTTGACTAGGCATGTTTATTAGTCAGACACCTTGCACTTTATTTGCTTATTATCTGTTGGACTCAGCTAGACTAAGTGAACTATACTTCCAGCATGTTAGTTATGATTATATGTTGCTATTATGTTTGTAAGGTTACTATGCTTATACAGATACCGTGATTATGATGTTATAATATTATCATTCTCATGATGTTATTATGTTTATGCGGTTACTATGTTGCAGTTAATATCATAAGGTATGTGTTGAACAAGTCATTTATTATTTCGTAAATTGTATGTGAGAACTATAATAAATGATTTAGTAAGTGTCGTCAGTTGAAATTAATTGTCGTAAGTAAACAAGAACATTGTTCCATAATTGACAGTAGAATTGTACTAATGAATTATTAATTACAATTAGTTGTACCCATAAGGATACTTGTATGTAAGTGTAAGAGTGCTATGTTATTAATATGTTAAACTTAGGGAATAAACAAACAAATAATTAATGTTTATTATGATTTAATTATTATTATTATTATTATTTAATAATCAAGTATTTTATTATTAAAATCATGATAGTTATTGATATTTGTAAACTATAGTCAAGTAAGAAGTTCATTAAGCTATTTAAATTAACTATTAAAAACATCGGAATTGATTCAGCCTTGTTCTTTGGGATAGTGTAACATTAATTGATTTAAAATCAATTATGAATGTAAAGTATAAATGGAATAATATAATATGATTATTGTAGGAGTATTTAAGACAAGTCTAGTCGAATATGATTATATTTAAGCAATCAAGACATGTAAATATTCATTTTGACAACTCATGCTTATTAACTATTATTCTATCCTAAAAGAATTTAATATGGAGTCAGTCTGACAAGACTAATTTAATGATCGTTATATTGTTTAACTAATTAAGAGAAGAACAAGGTTGGATAACCATATTAAATATTAAATTTTCTTGAATAATGGGAGGGGATTTATGAGTTAGGGTCTCGAGAAGATAGGGAGAAGGCGACGGAGTAAGGTTGAAGGAATCATGAGGAAGGATATATAGGAGAGGTTGGGGGGTTCGTAAGTGGGATCTTATTTGGTATTTGGGAAAATCTTGAAGGAGGAGGAAGGGGGAAACTCCTTTGCACAGAGGAAGGGGAAAACTCATGTTGTACAGAGGAAGGGGAAAACTCTAATTGGGAATTGAAAACAATAAAGTTGTTATTGGAATTATCAGTTTGTGGGCTCGGGGGCTAGGAAGTCTATCGATTTCCTAGAGCCAACAGATCAGAACTGGTTGGTAGGGTGGATTATCCAGTCGATTTGCTAAGTACTAAAAGGCTAAGTTGGAAAAGTTCTGCGGGAAGCCATCTACCAGCTACAAGCATCAGGTATTCTTCTTGTTGTTCTTGTTATTTATTTCTAACTTGAGTTGAAATATACTTGAAAGAAAATCATGATATTTGGTTATTTTTACATTTGTATATGTATGCTGCTAATGACGAGAACAAAAAATGAATATATTTGTATATGTATGCCGCTAATGACTAGAACAAAAAATAAGAATGTACTTGATTGGACTGTCAGAAATGAAATTGAAACATCATATATTTTTATTACTAAAACTAGCTCAGAATGAGCTTATTACATAAGAAAGTTAGCTTACAGTGGACATAGTGCTCTGCTGCAAAACACAGCACTACACTTTGGGTTAGAAGAAGGCCTAGTGTTATCGTGCCAAAAAGTGTGCACTAGTCCCTTCACTGCTTCGGCTAACTTCATGTCTTTGCGGGACAACCTACTGCTAAATGCTCATAATGCTTCCATTTGTCCCTCTACATCAAGGATGTCTCTTCTTACTGAATATTTTTTAAGTGTCTTTGGATGTAAAGGCATAGTTTGTGATGTGCATTTAAGTAAATGATGTTGTCTTGTGGATCTACATACAATTGATTCAACCAATACACGGCGAGCCACATTACAGTCCTGTGAACGAGTTTTTTTACTAATCGATGTGAATGCAGTAGCAAGAGATTTAACAATGTGATTACTTGATTCGATATTCTTCAATGTTCTTAGGCCTAAATTTCTTCTAATAGTTTCCATATTTCTAGATTTAATCAAAGCTAAAAACAATTGGCATTTACCGACTTCGGATTTTTTATCAAAATATTGTTTCATTATTTGAGAACAATGACAAACGATAGTGCGTTTAGCCACCTTACCTTCCATGGAAATCAATTCGCTCTCATCCACTTGTATGCGTTTAGGAGTTCTCTTTCGTTTTGATGCGAGATTTCTTGCTATTTGAAATGCTGGAGTGACGTTTACATCCACTACAGGCTAACAACTTCGATTAGGCCCGATTGAACCACCTGGCATGGTTGTTGCGGAGTTACATTTGCATCGCCAGGAACATAATGATTGAATTCTTCACTAGATTGTCCATTTAATAATGGACCAAGATTATCATCTCCCCTATAACCAGCTTCCATTAACGTTGCAATATCTTCCTCAACAAGTATCTATTGAGTGGGAATGGGAAGTATTTGCTCATCCAAGAATGTCGATGATTTCTTGAATCTTCCCTCTTCTTTTCTTTTGTATTTTCAGCTTCTTCCGATGTAAGCACCTTCCTCATTGACTTCCGACCTCTATTATGTACATTCCCCATTGAAATCCACCCAAACTTGTACAAAACCTATGGATTTGTGTAATAATTGATTAAATGGAAGGTTGAACTGTTCTATGTGCGCGGGTACAAAAGAATTATGTCTTTTGCTATAGTAAAACTGGCCCAAAACCCACAACCCAACATTTTTTATAAAACACATATCGCATATGCGATATAACGTAGGTCTGTTTTAACGCATATGCGATATGCATACTATGTTTTTTACCTAACGGCCAGTTTGTAGAATGTGATCACTAAATCACATGTGTTATATATTGCATATCAAATATAGAAACCACATAACGTTATAACGGAACCCATACCCATGGTTAAGACCTTGAGACCTATCCTCTCCTGAGTGCACATAACCTCGCAATGGAACCCAAACCCAACCTAGAGGCCAAATATCCCATTTAGAAGGCATGTGTGGTTATTAAAGGACTCATTTATAGCTCATGAGTCATAAAAGATTCATTTAGGTCCTAAGACCCTACCTTTTCTTCCATGACCATGCTCAAAGTCCCAAACCTTATAATGACACCCTTATCCCATTTAGACTCCATTTATAGGGCTTGTCATAGTCTGGGACCTTGTGATTTGTCCATGAACCATAAAAACATCATTTAATCCATAGAAGATTGGATTTAGCCTTGGACCATGGTAGTGTCTTCAAAACTATCTCTTCATCTGGAAATATTCATAATGGTTTCTATATGACCATGATCAACGCCTCGAGAACAATCTTCAATGCATAAAATAGTCTAATGGCACATATATCCCATATTAAGGATAAATATCCCCTTTAAAGGGCATGTGTAGTGGTTTAAGACTTGTTTCTATTACAATTTTGTCCCATTACCATGGTTAAGACCCTGAGATCCATCCTTAGTGCATAAAACCTCATAATGACACCCATATCCCACTAAAGGCCAAATATTCCATCTAGAAGGAATGTGTGTTGATTTAGAGACTCATTGTCTTTTCTTCCATGACTATGGCCAATGTCCAAAGACCCATCCCTCCCATCCAAAACCCTATAATGGCACCCTTATCCCATTATAATACCATTTATACTCCCAATATTCCATCCAGACGGTCTATGGGGTGGCTCATGGCCCAACATTACATTGATTAAGCTAAAAGAGGAGGGGGGGATTCAAAGGAGGGAAAGGAAGGTGTGGAGGGAATCATGGGAGGGAGGGATGGGTAAGGGAAATATATGGGGAGGATGAAGGGAGGAGAAATATACAGGGAAGGAGGGATGGGTAGGGGAGAGATATGAGGGGGGACTGAAGGGAGGAGACATATAAAGGGAAGGGATTGGTGGGAGGGGAATAAATATAAGTGGGAGGGAGGGATGGGGGGGGAGAGTTATAGGGGGGGACGGAAGAGAGAGATATATAATAGGGAGGGATGATTGGGTGAAAAAAAGATATAGGATAATGGATGGAGGAAATATATAGCATAATGGATGGAGGGATAAATGGGGGGGTCGTTAAAGAGTGAGAGCGAGGAGAGGGATGGATGGAGTGGAGGTATAGAGAGAGGTATATAGTGAGTGAGTGAGAGAGATAAATGGGGGGGTGGTTAAAGAGTGAGAGGGGGAGAGTCAAAGAGAGAGGGGGAGAGTCAAAGAGAGAGGGGGAGAGTCAGAGAGAGAGAGAGAGAGAGAGAGAGAGAGAGAATGATGTATGGAGGGATGGTTAGAGGGTGAGGGATAATAACAGTGAGAGAGTAGGGATTTAGGAAAATGAAGGATGGTCAAGGATGGTTACACCGAGGGATAGAGATGAGGAATTGTGTGTGTGTGTGTGTGTGTGTGAGAGAGAGAGAGAGAGAGATATGGATATTAAGGAATGGAGAGAAATATGGAGAGATGAATGGGGGATGAAGGCTTGAAGGTGAAGAGAGGAGGTAGGGGGATCAAGTGAGGGATGGAGTGATAGGATGGAACACGTGGAGGTAGAAGGAGAGGGAGGGAGGGAGGGAGAGAGAAAGGGTTTTGGCAGGAGGGAGGGGCAACAAAGGAATTGTTTTAGAGAAAGGGGGAAGATTGGTTATAAAGGGGAGAAGGGGTGTGGTGTTCCAAAATCAAGAGGTGTGTAAGTTTGTTTGAGGGGGGAGTGGTGAGATTATGAAGGAGGGGGTATTTAGGCAGAGAGGGAGATAGAGAGAGAAGGAGGAAAATGGGAGAGAGAGAGGGTTGAGGGACGGTTATAGATGTAGAGAGGTAGTGAAGGAGAAAAAT
The DNA here is from genome assembly GCA_027924585.1 of Larix kaempferi. Lineage (NCBI taxonomy): Eukaryota > Viridiplantae > Streptophyta > Pinopsida > Pinales > Pinaceae > Larix > Larix kaempferi. The sequence continues at coordinate 651,712 of BSBM01001421.1, read as the reverse complement.
AGCGATGGTTAGATAGAGAGGGATGGAGAGAGGGTGTGTGGATGTGTGTGAGAGAGACAAAGGGGGGAAGGTTGGTTATACAAGGAGAGGGGGTGTGGTTTTTCAAGACCAAGAGGTGTGTAAGTTTGTTCGAGGGGGAGTGGCCAGATAAGGAAAGAGGGGGGATTTAGACAGAGAGGGGGAGAGAGGAAGAGAGAGAAGGAATGATGGGGGGAGAGAGAAGGGGACAGAGAGAGGAGGTAGGGGGAGAAAGTGAGGTATGGAGTGAGTGAGAGGATGGAACAAATGGAGGTAGAAGGAGAGGGGGGGATGGGAGAAGTGAGAAGGGAGAGAGAGGGTGTTGGAATATTCACACCATCATTTTATATTTTGCATGCTTGCATGCAAATCTGCATGCTTTGCATGCCACTGCATGCATCCAGTCATCATCATGGTGGTCTCTCCAGCACCTAGATTTTGCTTCTAGCTCTCAAGATCTCGTCTACAACCCTCAATTGGTCTCCTACCTACCTAATGTGACCTCCTTGACTTCTCAGCATGGAAAGTACACCTTTCCCACCTACCACAGCCAGTTTGGGCGCCTTTTCTCACCTACCACCATTAATCACTCAGTTAGGGCACCTTATCTCACCTACCAAGAGTTATCATTCAGTTAGTGCATTGATTGAGTAGTTCTTCCACTAATTGCTCATGTTGACTGCTTGTGGCTTCTAGTTAGCTAGTTCTTGAGTTCCACTTGACTATTTGACAGCCTCATGTGCCCCTCTTGGAGTCTACATTCCTTGATTTATGCCTAGATGGTTCTGTTAGACTCAGTTAGACACACTTGACTAACTATTACCATTTATGACTGATACTATTGACTGAATGATGTCTACATTGTTATCCAATATAGACTTTGAGTTAGACAGCCTCATGCACCCACCTTGGAGTCTCCATTCCCTAATTTATGGCTAGATAGTTCAGTTAGACACACATGACTGAATCTTACCACTTATGATTGATATTCTCGATTGGTTGATGTCTCCATAGTTATTCATGCTAGACTTTGAGCTTGGGATCCGAATTCCCTACTTGGCTAATTCTAATCCTATATGATGCCTCATCATTGATCATTGTAATACACTCTCTACATTCATGATTCATTGTATGATATTGACATTGTCCATTATTCTGTGTTTGTGAGTGATTATTAAATGCATGCTTCTTCTTATCTACAAATAATCTTGAGAGTTAGATTGTGAGTTTGTTAGAGTTGCTAGATCCCTGCAGATTATCACATGGTATCAGAGCAGTAAGCATCTATTCGTATTGCAGCAGCAGCAATTGTAGCATTTCTTTGAGTAACTATCTTTCACTTGTGCACCAGAAGCCTCTGAGTTTCCACAACAAATCTTGGTGCTATTACTTGAAATAATTGGAGAAATCCAGTGAGGTTTAGCTAGGTGTGAAGGACTTATTCTATGTGCCAAGTGTCCTTAAGGTAGTGTTCATTCGAAGTGTAGCATTCTCCATCAGCAAAAATTCTCTTTTTTTGCAGGTTTCGAAGTTTTCTGCAATTGCAGCAGTAGATTCTAAATTGAACAACATATTCTATGTATCTGGAAGGAGTTTCTTCTCTCACTCCATTCAAATATGATGAATGGAAATCAAAGATGACATCATATCTGAAGAGACACGATCTTTTTGATGTGTGTACTGGTATTAAGAGAGATTTTTCTTTCGATGGAGAGAAGGAAGATTGGCTTGATGCTTGTGACGGAGCCTCAGGAAGCATATGTATTACTATGTTTTCCAATATGGAATATTACATTGATCTTGATGAACATCCAAGTGATATATGGACTAGATTGGATAGATTATTTGGAAGTCAGGAAGAGGTTGTTGTTATCCATGTGGAAAGCAAGCCCGGTGATACTTCCTGCAGTGATTTCTCTATTCATGGCTCAGCCTCCATCATCTCCCATGATGAAGTTGTTCAAGATGAAGTCGAAGCACAACACATGGTTTCAATTGTTCCATCTTCCTATCTAATTTATGAGCAAAAGATGTAAGCTACTACTCTAGAAGTTGAAGAGATCTTTGAAATCTCTACTTCCCGTGAGCTTCCTGATGTGCGAAATAATGACCTATTGAGCATCTTGTAATATTTGGGAGGCAATGCATTTTCCCTCCTTGATCAAAATATTCCTATGGACTCCTATTTGGTCATTGGCACATTTTTTCAGAACTTCACCGAAGATAGAAGACTCTACCATTCGCTTGGATTCAAGTCTCATGCATATCCTTGTGATTTTGGTTTTGATCTCACCATTGTTGGTTCAAAGAAGATCATAAGAAACCATCCTCAAAATCTTGGATCTTATTTGAAGTTCAAGCCATCGCCACTATATGGTTCATTTGGTTCTTATCTCACCCCTGCTGGTTCAAAGGAGATATCAAAGGACTACATACACTTTCATAGAATTGATACACCTGTTGATGTGCAAGATGATGACCTACTGAGTTTTTTGAAGAAAAAAAACTGATTTGGAAGGTAATGCATTCACTCTTCCTCATCTTATGCTTTCTTTGATTTCCTATGTGTTCATTAGCACATGTTTTCAGAGTCTCAATGACGATGGAAGACACTATCATTCGCTTGGGTTCATGACTCATGCACCTTCTTGTGATTTTGGTTTTGATTTCACCTCTGTCGGTTCAAAGGAGATCATGAGAAAACATCTTCCAAGTCTTGGATCTGATTCACTTACACCCACTGTTGGAGAACTCAAGCACATGTTTTTGGAGCATGATTCATTTCTTCCCAAGAGGAAGATAACTCTTTTTGAGAGAATGCTAGATCTAGATCCACAAGAACCTGAGGATCTAGCACCTATTGGTTTATGGGTCACCACCGCTGTTGCATTCATCAGTGATCTTGTTGAAAATATACTATCATCATGTCATAGTTTCTTTGGTCATGATCTCACCTATGTTGGTTCAAAGGAGATATCAAGGAACTATCTACACATTCATGGTTTTGATTCTACCTCAGTTGGTTCGAATCACATGCTTCATGATGATCTTCATGTTATGTTTTTGCAGCATGATCCACTTCTTCCCAAAAAGAAGATACCTCCTCCTTTGATTGATGATCAAGAGAGCGAAGCATCATCACATGAGATTTCAAATTCAGAGTTTGGATATGATGATGAGCCAGCTATAGATGTATCTTCACATAATATTTCAGATTCAAAATTTGAAGATGGAGATGGGAGAATGCTAGACCCAGATCCACAAGAACCTGAAGGTCTAGCAATTGATGATGAAGATGAGCAAATGGGAGATCCAGATCCACAAGAATCTGAAGATCTCTCACCTGATCTTCCTCCTCTTCCTCGATGGGCAAGCACTACACTCTGATCCGTCGGTGATTTGGTTTGTGATCCACATGATCATAAAAGAACCAGATCAGATTTTCAGAATGGAAGGTTTCATCATTCTCACATTGTTGATCCATTTCATATTGATCGAGCCTTCTTCAAAAAGGAAGGACACTTACCTCCTTCAGGGGTGAGAGATGATATGCTACTTTAGCGTCCTTCGGTCTATTTTGAGGGAGGGATTTCTTCTCGCTAGGTTTTCCCTCTTTCCTCACTTAGTTTATTTAGATTGATTGTATGGGGTGACCTTTGGTCTTAGTCACTAGGGCCCTATTTTTCAGATTTCAGTTATTACCTCGTAGTATATCTTGCGGGGGGGTGTTGGAATATTCACACCATCATTTTATATTTTGCATGCTTGCATGCAAATCTGCATGCCACTGCATGCATCCAGTCATCATCATGGTGGTCTCCCCAGCACCTAAATCTTGCTTCTAGCTCTCTAGAGCCTGTCTACAGCCCTCAATTGGCCTCCTACCTACCTAATGCACCCTCCTTGACTTCTCTGCATGGAAAGTGCACCTTTCCCACCTACCACAGTCAGTTTGAGCGCCTTTGCTCACCTACCACCAGTTATCACTCAGTTAGGGCACCTTATCTCACCTACCGGGAGATATCATTCAGTTAGTGCATTGATTGAGTAGTTCTTCCACTAATTTCTCATTCTAACTACTTGTAGCTTCTAGTTAGCTATTTCTGGAGTTCCACTTGACTATTTGACAGCCTCATGTGCCCCCCTTGGAGTCTCCATTCCTTGATTTATGTCTAGATGGTTCTGTTAGACTCAGCTAGACACACTTGACTGACTATTACCATTTATGACTGATACTACTAACTAGATGATGTCTCCATTGTTATCCAAGCTAGACTTTGAGTTAGAAAGCCTCATGCACCCACCTTGGAGTCTCCATTCCCTGATTTATGGCTAGATATTTATGTTAGACTCTGTTAGACACACTTGACTGACTCTTACCACTTATGACTGATACTACCGACTGGTTGATGTCTCCATAGTTATTCATGCTAGACTTTGAGCTTGGGATTCGAATGCCCTACTTGGCTAATTCGAATCCTATATGATGCCTCATCATTGATCATTGTAATACATTCTCTACATTCATTATTCATTGTATGGTATTGACATTGTCCATTATTCTGTGTTTGTGAGTGATTATTGAATGCATGCTTCTTCTTCTTTGCAAATAATCTTGAGAGTTAGATTGTGATTTTGTTACAGTTGCTAGATCCCTGCAAATTATCACAGGGGGAAGGGAGAGAGAGGGAAGGGGGAGAGAGAGGGAAGGGCTGAGGGATGGTTATAGAGGTAGACGGGTGGTGAAGGAGAGAAATAACAATGGTTATATAAAGAGGGATGGAGAGAGGGTATGTGTATGTGTTAGATAGACAAAGGGGGGAAGGTTGGTTATAGAGGGAGAAAGTGTATGGTGTTCCAAGACCAATGTATATGTAATTTTGTTTTAAAAATTGACATATCCATATACAGAGCCTACAGTTGTTGTTTACCTTGTTTCTCCCATTAAGGTTGATCATGCAGAGGCAACAAGAAAGGCATCCTAACTTGGTAACCCCATCATCCTAATACTTCCTTTGGACTAGCCCTTGAACCTCTAATAATCTGAACTCATTATCCACAACCATTCACAAAGTTTAGGCTAAGCATAGTCCTTTTTCCACACTTACACTAAACCGCTTTGAAGGGGCCAATAATTACCATGATCTTTTTCTTTTAGATGGGATTTCTCCCAAATCCTATCCACTAACTTGGTAAACTCTTTTTTACTCTCGTACCAAGCTACTAAAGATAAAAACGCATATGTGTTATATCACATATGCGATATGAAGCACATATGCGTTATAATGCATGTATGGAATATGAACAAGGCTAAAACACATATGCATTTTTTTTAAATTTAAAAACTCGGGGGGAGCGAGGCTTGGCATGATGTTCGGAAATAGCTTCGGACTACCGAACCTATTGTCTAGGACAAATAAACTAGGGCTATTACCTGTATTTTAGAACTCTATCAATTTGCTCAGTTTCAATGGCGTGTTTTGCTATGACAAACACAATATTTTTTTATGAAAATATAGAATATTGTAGAGTACGATTTAACAATTCTGAATATGTAATTTTTTCCTAAAAATGTATGTTTATTTATTTATAATTATTTTTCTAAATGACACATGTTAGTTTTCGAAAATAGATACATTGATTGTTTTTTATATAACTTTTGATTGTCTTCACCCTTTCCCAAGAAAACTATATGGTGCATTAGAGGAGAGCGAGCTCTACAATCGTATATATAGAAATCAAGGATTTCATTAAATTTTGCCCCTAAAGTGTTACACCTGCATAGAACGTTTTCATTTCAAGGTTTTCTGACTTCAATAATTAATAAAAATAAAAAATAATTCATGAATTTTTTTTAATGAATAGTGTTTCACTAGGCTCATATGTCCTTTATATGTCTGCAAGATTTTATCCAAAATTGACATCATTTACCTCAATAAGTGCTGCACCCGCACAAACATATATGTTATGATGTGTTGAAAATTTGAAAACCCAATTTAACAGAAACTAATTTTATAATCATTTACACAATTTTTTTTATAGATAAATGTTATATATTATGAAATCTGATTCAATTACTTATATTTTGTCTTTTTACTTCATCTTCAAATCTGTTAGGGAAGTACCCCTAATTGCCACCTAAAATCAGAGGTTCCATGTTTTTTCAGTATTATGTGACATCTAAAGTGTCTTTAAAGGAGTCCATGATTGTGCATCAACCCTTAGACATCCTATGCTTGCTGGTCTTTCTCCTGTAAGATTATTGTTTGAAAAATCGCATAGATAGCAGAATATATTCATTTCCTTTCATGTTAACTTGGAGATCCCCAAGCGCATATGTTGATGACGAATGGTTGTATTATTCTCTCTCTTTTAAAAATATATTTTATGCATCTCTCTTAGCATGTAAATACACATATTTCATGTCGTTATTTTAGAGTAGTTATAAATATATTTAATGATTTATTTATCTTAACCTGTAATAAATTTAATTTAGCTTGGGGTATTGTAGAGTAGTTTATGTTAATGGAGTAGACTCATTAACCCTTTCATGTCAATATTTAGAGGCTTGTATTTATCATTGAGTAGCAACCAGACATTGATTGCAAATCCCCGACGTCTACCCATATATGATGGTATTTTTCCATGGAATTTGTTGTTAGATAAATTCAGCAAATATAGCTTGGTGAAATTTGTGACCCACTTAGGAATACCACTATGAAGATTATTATAGCTGACACTTAAACATTCCAAGTCATGCAAAGATGAGAGGCACCTAGAAAGTTCATCTATCAATTTATATTTTCTTAAATCTAGACACTTAAGTTGGATACAATGAGCTCCCATAAAAGTTATTAGAGTGAGAAGAGAAAACAATCAAAGAAGTGCAATTGCCAATGCCATGTGGAATCAACCCCTCCACGAAACCTTCAATTGACTTATGCTATTTGGAATACTTCCAATCAAGTTGTTTGAATGCAAATCCAAGATTTAAGTGATTGAAGCTTTCCTATAGCTTTAGGAATTGTACGTGTGAGCTTGTTGTCATATAGGTAAAGGTAAAGGTATTGAAGTTTGCTCCATCTTGTAATGGCTTTAGGTATGCTGAGCATATTTGAACCTAAGATCTAGGTATTCCAACTTACTCAAATTGGCAATAGCTTCAGGTATGTTGTCTGTGAGCTTATTTCCATTAAGAATCACGAAGGAGAGGGGAGGCTTGAACAGACTCATGGGCAGCGAGCCTTCCATTTTGTTCCCAATTAAACCGAGCCCTGCAAGCTCTCTCAAATTACCCAATTGACCCAAATGAGCTGGTATGGTGCCGGACAATCTGTTCTGTCCCAACCTTAAAATCTCAAGAGAACAACCATTTCCTATTTCGGAAGGGATTGAACTCGAAATTTTACCCAAGGTTTCCAACAAGGAGCCATGAATCAACGGGTGTGTAAGCATTTTCAAAATACCCAACTAGATGGTATACTGCTTGACAATGGATTGTCCTCCAAACTTAAAATCTTAAGAGAAGAGCAGTTCCCGAGAGATGGAGGAATGGCGTTCCCCAATCTGTTAGAGAATAGATATAGGTACTCTAATCTCTGCAGCAACCCAAAAACGGAAGGGATTGGACCGCTGAGATAGTTGTGTCGAACGGACAACCTTTGGAGAAATGTACAGTTGCCCAGAGATGTTGGAATACTTCCACTCGTACTGTTGTTGAACAAGCAGAGATGTTCCAACTTCACTAGGCGAGCGAAGTCTGTCGGTATAGTGCCTGTCAAGCTGTTTTGTGAAAGTTCGATCCATTGCAGGTGTGTACAATTACAAAATGACTTTGGAATAGAACCTTCGAGCAGATTAACGCTGAGGTCAAATGTTCTCAGTGCTTTAATCAGCCCAATTTCTGGTATAACTCTTCCTGTCAAACTATTATCAGAAAGATTCAGAGTTTGTAATAACGAGAGACTGCTGAGAGATGGTGGAAGGGTACCTTTCAATCCTAATCGAGGAAGGATAATAGCAACCACTCTTCTAGTGTTTCTTCTGCACCAAATGCATCTCCATGAGCATACCTTTACCGCATTCTGAACCGTCCAGTTGCATAGCGATTATTCAGTTGGATCGTATGTGATGGCATCCCTGAATGACAACACCACCACCATACGACGACGTCCAGCGGTGTGGTCATACAAGTATTGATCATCGTTACACTAGCACGGCGGCGGATAACCTATAGGAATTAGTGGTTCTCCATTTCCTTTTTTTTAAATAAAATAATAATAAAATGTTATAAAAAAAATATTTTTTTCATTTTTCTATGGTATTTGTACATTTAAAAGAAAAAAATATTCAAAAAATAATAATAAAAATAAGTATATGGTAGAATTGGAGTAACTTATGATAGAATTGGAGTAACCATATTTGATTCTTAATACTTGTAAGGAATTTATGTTATCAAATCTTCACCATCAATTTGATGGAGACTACTATGAATATTCCTCATTATAAAATCAAGACTACTGAATTCATAAATATAATTAAAAACATGTAACCCTAGTCTTATGGACTTAATAAACACCTTTCCATATAACAATACCAAAAAAAAAAAATGTTAGAATTTCAAATAGAGGATTTTAGTTAATTCTTGTAATGGTTAACTATGGAAGTGGCTTGAATAATAGAGGTCAAAGCCTGAGGTTTCTTCTCTTTTTTTTTTCCATAGTCACAATCACTCAACATAAAAAGTCATGAAAAAAAATTGTCTAAATTTTTAGAGACAGGATTCGAAATTCGAAGCCTGGTCGGAGGTGTGATCTACAGAGTAGATGACACAGATTTGGCGACCCACGTCATTTCCCAAGTCAGTCTTCGTTTCAGTCAGTCAATCGGTAGCTTAGCTTTATACGAACGGTATACTTATCCTACTTGATCCACAGCCGGTATAAATATAAGTAGGAGTAAGCTATCTAGGCGACCATTTGTGATTCCCAAGTTCTGCATCTACAAATATGGAAAAATCTTCGTCGCAGGAACATGACCATGCGCATGCTCTACCGAACGAAGATCGCAGACAAGCAACCCGGCAATTTAAGGGAATCCGACTGCGAGAATGGGGAAGTGGGTATCCGAAATTCGCATGCCGAAATCGAGAGAGAAAATATATCTGGGATCCTACAATACCGCAGAGCAGGCCGCCCGAGCCTTCGACTCCGCAATGTATTGCCTCAGATGGTCCAAAGCCAAATTCAATTTCCCCAATTCTGTGCCCAACATTCCGTCCGCGTCTTCTCTATCTCGTCAGCAAATTCAGGCTGCCGCCGCCAAATATGCCTTGGATGAACTCCCCGGAGTCCCTTCCACATCGCTCTCTCATCTCCACAATGATAGCAAAGAGGAGCCCTCGCAGTCGTCTTCGGTTTCTGAAATATCGAAGGAATTGGCGTTTTGGAAATCTGTGTTTGAGGAATCAGATGGTGTTAGAGCACCTGAATTTGGAAAAAATCCCCTCGATGGACTAGGCGTTGATGTTGGAGCTCATTCCCACGTCGCAGGAGGAGGAGCTCGACATTTCCGAACTTCGAAGACATTTGAATTTCTTGGACTATGAAGACAACCAAATAGTTTTTAAAGCGTGTTGGAGAGCATTGTCCACGGTGAATTTTTAGCATTGTCATTCCCCGTTCTAAATCGTGAATTTTTAAAAAGAAGTAAGCACATGGTCAAAATGGAGTAAGTTGTTAATATTTATGATAATTATGATTATTCATTAATTAATATTAATTAAATCAATTAAATCAAGTAAAGTATATTTGATTCTTAATACTTGCAAGAAATTTATGCTATCAAATTTCTCCCTTAATTTTGATAGAAACTCCTATAAATATTCTTTATTATGAAATCAAAACTACAGAATCCATAAATACAATTAAAATAAATAGGACTCATTAACGTAATAAAATTAAACCATCATTCCCATCAGTTTGGAAATATGGATTCCAAGTAGAATGATTCATGGACGTTGCAACAGCATCAGAGAGTGCCATGATCACGAAGCAACAAACATCTCGAGGAAGACCAACAGTCTGACGATCCATTTCTCCCCTTTTGATTGCAACGTTCTTGACAGCTTAATCATGCGTGCTTGTTGTGTTATTAGCTTTAGATAGGTATATATATAATAATAATTAAGTTGATAGGTGTTTTATTTCAATTTTGGGTGAAGGTGGGGTCGATGAATTTTTATTTTTCAAAAAATGAGTGTCTAGATACCAACACTTTAAATTGAACAAATTAACTGAACTGCAACTTTTTATTTTTTTAGTTACAAATAATTATTGATAACCTGAATTAAAAAAAAATCATGTATGTGTTCTTACCATTCTCGAAGACGGGTTGCTGCATCCAATCCGCTTAACACAGTCTTCTTTTCATTTCATTTGTTTATAGTTTCCATGCCTTTTCGCCAGCACTTCCAATGCAGTCATGCAGGTGAAATAGATTCCAATGGTCATGCAGTGTGAAATGGATAGGAATTTAAAATATATTGATGTGTTACATTAATATATTGTTTAGGTCATTGTGTTGCTAGGGTATATCTTTTTGTTAATTAGCAGAAAATTACTTGAAACCCGTGTTTTAGATTCTAGTGTTATGGACTTCCTGTGTTTTATGGACTCGCCCTATGTAAGGATTCAGACCTTTCCATGTTTTAGGGTTTCATGAATATTAATATGAACATATCGTTTTTGAAGGCGGGTTGCTACCTTCAATCCGCTTAATACAGTCTGCTTTTCAATTTGGTTTGTTTATAATTTCCATGCCTTTTGGCCAACACTTTCAATGGTGAAATTGATAGGAATTGAAATTACTTGATGAACTTGGCCAACACTTTCAATGATGAAATTGATAGGAATTGAAATTACTTGATGAACTATCTTTTTCACAACTCCTTATCCTGTTTGATCATAATCTTATTTTTTTGGTTCGTCAGGTTTGGAAAGATTGGAGGGTAAGGGTTTACAGAAGGACTAATTATACTAACTGTTGAGTAAGGGTATAGATAAGGGGAAATTAGCTACCAAGTAAATGTCATTGCAGAGCAAAACATATCTGAGGCGCAGCTTGTCCTGTTGCTTAGGGTCAAAAGGTTCTGCGTAAGAACCTTCTCCCGATTTAGTCGTTTTCCATTTTCAATCCCATAAAAATGTTCTACTTTCATTTGTGTGTTTTATTGGTAATTATTTATTTCACAGTGGCTTCGATATATTGAATTTTTTTTTTAATACTTAGGGTTTGATGATGTATGATTGGCTATACAAACAGCTGGACGCAGAGTGGTTTTCAGGGAATTGTTTCTGATGCAGAGAGCGATTTGTTTTCAAACACAAGGAAAAGGAAGAGAACCCTTCAATATGAGCCAGGGAATAACAACGCAAAAAGAGAAGGAATAACATACTTTTAAACCTATGAAGAGATATTGAGCGTACCATGTGATGGAAGCATCCGTACAAAATTCTTTCTCGTCTTGGTTTACAAAGGAAAAAGATTCAATTCATTCGGTTTTTTGGATTCAACCAAAGTCACTGAGTTGCATAGAATTTTAGATTTTCCGTTGTGATTTGGGAGGAAGTTATTGAGTTCTGCCCCCTGCGCACCTTCTCCAACAAGATCAGATGAACAAGCCCAATCCTATCCAGTAATCATGTCTTTGCTCGGTGCTTTCATCTTAGCCATCGACCTCAACTCCATCTCAATCCAATCCTATCCAGTAATCAGGGAACACCAACCGAACAGGGAACACCAAAACGTCAACAATATCCAGATCGGGTTTCGATTTCTCTTTATATCAACACACTCAGAGTTTGGAAATTTTGTACAGACTGCAATTCAAATATTTGGCTAGGCTGGTGTATTCAGGAGGATGAAGACAAGAGGCCATCATGAGCAAAATGTTGCAGATACTTGAGGCTCTCTACTCCTCTGCTTCCCCTCTCTCTACGAACCTTCATCACTTCTAGGATTAAGATTCTTCTGTGCATGCACGGGATGAGAGCAATAAAGAGATTTATGAGATAAAGCTCCTTCTGTGGATGCATGTGCCTTACTAATTTCTTAGTTTTATGTATTTGCATGGACATTGCTAATTTATGGCTTTTCTGTACTTATGTTTAAATTGTTAAACATTGATTAGTACAAAGTATTTAATGAAGGAAAACTTGCATCATCTATGTGATGTTATCCACACCCACGGCCATTTCTAAAGAAGTAACATAGTCATTGTTCATTTATTTTTCACCTTGTCATAATTCTACTCTCTATATTGTACTCCAAGTATTCATTATCTTTCTGCCTGTCGGAATTGCATCACAACCATTTTTGCTGTATTGCAATGTCTTTTCTTCAATCTTATATTGTGCAGGATCCCGTAACACAGGCTGGGAATATCCATTGGTTTCAAACTTGTGATTGGTAATTGCATATACATGTACAGGACATGTTTAGGAATTAGGATTTTATTTGAAGTAACTCAGAATGATTAATTTATTACAGTCTTGTACGAGTTTTGAAGAGAATGATTAATTTATTACAGTTTTGTACGAGTTTTTGAAGAGAATGATTAATTGTTTAAAGTTTTGCATATAAATTTTGAAATTAAATAAACACAATTTATTAAAAACTCATAATTATTAATTTATTACAGTTTGTACATAAATTTTGAAAGTAAGCCGACAAACTATTTCTTCAATACATGTCTGCTTCCAATAAATTGTACAAAATATTCTAAATCACCATTACCTTCATATATTTAAAATTTAATCAACCTCTAAGTTATTTCTTAGCTGCATGCTTGGGATATTTCACAAATAAATTTAAAATTCTACCTGTAATGCCCAATATAAAACATCTCTTCTTAAACATTTTTAATATTTAATATCGAGTTGTATGTTTTATTTTTTTTATGTTGCTCTCCATAAAACTCTTAATTTCCACTTATGTGTTTCAATTTCTTTTAGATATTGTGGAAGAGGAGTTAGGTTTTTAATTGACTCTTGATATTTATTTAATTTAACACATCAAACTTATTTTAGCTATCATTATAATAGATGAAAATAACTTAAGCAAAATATTTAATGAAACCTAAAAAAAATATAAAGAGATAAAAAAATTTAGGTTTGTACGTTTGGTTTGTAAATTTAGGTTTTCTAAAATCAATTTTTTTAATAATTCAATGAAATATAAGAATTATTTTTATTTTAGGTTTGTACATTAGGTTTTCTAAAATTAATTTATTTAATAATTTAATAAAAAAATCTAAGTTTGTACATTAGATTGGTAAATTTAGGTTTTCTAAAATCAATTTTTTTAATAATTCTATCAAATATAAGAATTATTTTTTATTTTTTAATTTATCATTTTATAAATTCAATTCTCAAAATATATATAGAAAATAGATCAGATTTTACATATGTATGTGGTATTTATATTTAAATCTTACTTCTTCTTTTTTAAATAATGTAATATTTAAGATATAAGATAATGTAATTTCTAAATTTAAAATAATGTAAATTTAAATTAAATTTTTATATAAATATATCGTCATTGACAATTTTATTTATTTTGTTATTAATAATTTTAATGATAGAAAATCACTTTAAATAAATATTTTTTCCTAATATAATATTTAATCACTATTTAATAATAATAATGATGATGTTTTGGGTTGGTAGGTACAGGGAGAGTCCTTTTGGACTCCCACAGAAACAAAATGACAGATTTTTCGTGGGGGATTGGAAGGAGGACGAACAATGATGCAGAATGGATTGCCTTGATCAAAGGTATTGACGTCGCCAAGGAAAACAATGTTCAAGATCTTGTGGCCATTGGAGACTCCCTTCTGGTTATTAAGGAAGCTAGGGCCTTAGCTAACAATCACCGCAAACTTACCTCCAAGTTCCATTTCCACTTCATTCACGCTATCAAGGATCTTATCTCCATCTCCCTTTTCCATGTCTTAAGGAATAAAAATCAGCAAACTGACGCCATGGCTAACATCGATGCTGGTTTAAATTGTGGTCTTATTGTGAAGAATGGACAACACCTTGCAAATGTTTGGGTCCCTTAGCAACCTCTCTTGGATTTTTTTTCCTAGCCCTCCAATCGCCCACTTAAACTTTGGGTTTGTGCCATGCATGGAGTTGGTCAACCCCCGAATCCACTTGGGATTTCCTCACACGATCTCTTGGCCCTTTCGACGACACTCCCAACCAGACTCCACCTGTCTCGCATGCGGGAATTCAATGCTTGCGGGTGACAGGGAATCCAACGCATATATCATGGAACAGAGCGACGGTTCGAGCATCTAGAACATTCCTCTCTGCGTTGTCTATGCGATAGTTTGTTTTTGGGTTAGTATGGATTGTGGTAATGCAAGTGGTAATGATGGTCTCTGCTTCCGTGCGTTGCAGTGTCGTCGTTGCATGAAGCAAATTCAAGTGAACTCGGGTGGTGTAGGAATGAAGCGGTACCTCTCTACCCTTGAGGTGGTTCAGGGAAATAGAAATGGAGGTAATAATGTATAGGGATCTCTCAATAGCCAGGCGAAGTATGTTTGCCGGGGACACTCCAAAAACGACGAGCACAGCAGAGGCTGGACTTCTCAGGAAGTTGGTCAGGGACAGAGCATCAACAACTCTAGGAATAATGCCCACAGCGGTCCTGATCATGACAGTGGTAGAAATTGGAGACCCTTCGACGTGGGTTCCTGCCAGAATCATGGTGGTTCTCTGCACAACGTCCGGGGTAGCCCTGGGGAGCCAGGCAATGGAAAAATCTGGTCGAATATGGTGGGGGACAATGGGGGTATTGTGAATCTGGAATCCCCTCGGGGGTTCGACAACCCTTCTCCTGGGGTGCTCTCGCATTTGCAGGATATTGAATCTCGGGTTCGTTGGCTGCGAGGAGAGAACAATGACATGAAGAAGGCCATTTCCCATCTTGCCACCTTTGTCCAGATTTCAAATTCAGACGTTAGGAACAATAGCAGCAAAATGAAGGATTATTATGAAGGACTGGTGGGCAAAATTGAGTCTCTGCACAGCTACCTAAGGATTGTTGAAGCCAAAGTGGATTGCATCAGAACCAGCAATCGAAATAGCCCCTCTATGATCCTAGGCTTGGAAGAAGAAAACGCAGGTCCGGCAGTCGGTAGCAAGGATAAGGTCCGCCACCTTAATGAAAAATGAATTATGGTCTAGTCTCAGGTTCTCCATGATGAAGTTATGTAGTTTCTCTTAATATGTATTTCCTATGTATTTAGCCTATAGGACAGTTTGTTAATTTTCTCTGTTATCGAAGATTAGTAGTTATGTATGGCATGTAAAGACTGGTTCAGAGGCGCTTATCTGAACAGCCCTCATTTTTTGGGTACAATCTCCCCATCATTTTTGTAAGGTCATCTTTTTTTTTAATATAAAGCTTGTCACCCGTTTGTATAAATAATAATAATAATAATGATGATGATGATGTTAATATTGCATTGATAAATTAATATTAATGTTAAAACTAATATTAATATTAATATTATCTATAGAAATGTAGTAAAGTGATAACTTATTCATGGTTTAATAATATTAAGTTATAACTTAATATAAATATTATTAATAATAATGTAATAAAGTAATAACTTAATTTTAAATTGAAGTTGTTTATTTTGTGAAAGTATTTATAATTATATATATAATTAGAAGAATAAAGCTAATCATTTATAATGGTAAAACTAATCATTTATAATGGTAAAACTAAAGTGTTTTGAAAATAAGTTAAGAAAAAATATTACAATTTTTTATCTTTAAATTAATGTTTATATTTAAAAATAATAATAATTTGAGTCTTTATATATATATATATATATATATATGAAAATCTAATTAATGTGATTTTTGTAATTATTTAAAAATAATTCTATTACTCAAATGCTATATACAACTATATTTTTAAACTAGAATCAAGTGAAAGTAGCTCAATTAATTAAATCCCAAATAAAATGTTATATAACTATTTAATAATAATAACTCTTTTTATAAAACTTTTATTTATACATGATGGTGTGCAAACATTAACATTAACATTATAATATTAATATTAAAATAAACATTAATATTGTATGAATATAAACATAAACATAAACATTGATATTACTAGAGTCAAACAGAATTTAAAATCAAATTAATTAATTATTGCATAAAAAACAAGTTCTTTTAATTTTAGAAAATATTAATATTAATATTAACTCCTTGAAAATATTAATATTAATATTAATAATATTAATATTAATAATCTTAATTTAATGATTGTTAAACTTTTTAATTTAATTCACTTGAGTGAATATAGTCCATGTATTCAAATGTGCCATTGTATAATTTTATTAAGTATCAAGTGTATTAGTGAACCATACTTTTAATATTAAATTATTGTATTCATATTAATGCTAAATTAGTCAACCATGAAGAGTTATAGTTAACCATAGTCAACGAAGGGGAACCAAAGTCAACCATATTCAACCATGCTCAACCATAGTTAACCATAGACAATAATAATAATAATAGGAAATATTAATATAAACCCGAAACATAACATTCATGGATATATCAAGGTCAATAATAGTCAACTATAGTCAATAATAGTAAAAAATGTTCAAGCAAAGCTGACATCATCTGATCATGTCAACCATAGTCAACATTATTCAAACATTTTCAACCATAGTCAATTATCGTTGATGTAAGTTAACCAGAGTCAACCATAAAATCACATGATTAACCATGGTTAACCATACTATTGGCGGGGCCTTTAGGTCTTGTAATAATCTTCATATAAATTGTATAAGCTAATGAATGGTTCATTGGAGCGGATGTAACCGCTCCAACCAGATTCCCTATGTATAAATATACCTTTCAAAGATGAATAAGACAGTTGAACGTTCGACTTCATTCGTGTTCTTATTGATGATTATTGTGTGTGCTATAATCTCTGCTTGAATGTTGTGCTGAAGTTCCTACATACAACATCTGGCATCATTGTCGTTCTCTTTTGGCTGGGTGACAACAGCAACAAAGGAGGAGTGGTATGAACCTGAGGAGAAAATCAAGGAACCTGTAAGTATCAAAGACTGCTTGTGTGTTGAGTAAGAAATATTCTGCGAGAAGCTAAATATTGCCCGTGTAGTGATATCCCTGAGGAAAGAAAGCAGAAACATGTGGTTGATTGAAGTAAAGTGTACCAATGGGAAAGTTTGTGAAGAAATGATGTTGCTACAAGCTTCTTGCACATGTAAATGTCGACGCTGCTGAAGACACAATACTATTTAAATAACATCATGAAATGGGTGCTCGTTGGATCATCAATATCCACCAACCATTGATGGGGGGTGGACAAATCTAGAGCAATCATGAGATGTTGGCTCACATGTAATCGGTCTCGACCAAGATCATGAGCAGGCAGCAAACCATTTTGGAGGCATTTTTTCACTGCCACGACAAAAGCTATTGACAAAGACCACATTCAAGCAGAAGACATCAAACAAACACACAGAAAAGAGCTTAATGATAAAGATGACGACAAAATCCCTCAGTGTTGAAATACAGAAGCATCTCTTGAGTGTGAGTTCAGAAGTTTGAAGGCAGTTGGTTAGACAGTGTAAAAGGTAGAGCGTGGAAGCCCTCGTAGTTCCTGGATTGATGGAGATGAATGCTGACAAGAAGGTGAAAGGGTGAGGCTCGATTGACCACTACTAGTTTGTTGATGAAGGATAAAGAAATCACAACTCATGGCTGTTTCTGCTTTCTTCAGGATGAAGAAAGGCTTTGTTGGTGGGGGAGATGTTGGCGGGGGCCTTTAGGCCTTGTAATAATCTTCATATAAATTGTATAAGCTAATGAATGGTTCATTGGAGCAGGTGTAACCACTCCAACCAGATTCCCTATGTATAAATATACCTTTCAAGGATGAATAAGACAGTTGAACATTCGACTCCATTCTTGTTCTTATTCATGGTTATTGTGTGTGCTATAATCTCTGCTTGAATGTTGCACTGAAGTTCCTGAATACAACACATACCCAACCAAACTCAACCATGGAAAACATATTCAAACATGATAAACCATAGTCAACCATGATCAATAATACTCAACCATGGTAAACTGTGTTTAACCATGGTTCCATAGTTAACCATATTCACTCACCCTGTGCTCATCCTTAGTCAAACATCACAGATAATCCACGATAAACCATAAACAACTATGGAAACCATGTACAACCACAATTAACCATGAAAAACCATAATCAACCATAATCGGTCATTAAAAACCATGATCAGCCAAAGTCAACCATGGATGATCATAGTCAACCATAGTCAACCATGGAAAACCATGGTCAACCATTATTAACCATGGTCAACCAAGTTCAACCAAAGTCAATCAAAAGTGAACCAAACTCAAAAGCACTAAACCAAAGTCAACCAAACTCAACAATAATAAGCCAAAGTCACCAAAGTTAACAAAAGTCAATCCTGGTCAACCAAAGTCTCCCATGCTCATCCATGGTCGACCAAAGTCAACCATGTTCAACTATGGTCATTCATAGTTGACCATGGTCAACCATATTCAACCAAAGCCTACCAAAATTCAACCATGGTCTACCAAAGTCAACCATGAACAACTAAAGTCAATCATAGTTGAACATGGTTAACCAAAGTTAGCGAAAGGTTAACCAAAGTCAACTAACACCAACCATGGTAAACTAAAGGTCAACCAAAGTCTACTAATGTCAAACATGGTAAACCAAAGTTAACCAAACCCAGCCATGGTCATCTAAATTTAACCATGATTAACCAAAGTCAACCGTCGTAAACCAAAATTCAACATTAGTCATCCAAAGTCAACTAAAGGTCGACTAAATTCAACTCACATCAACCATGGTAAACCAAAGTCAACTATAGTCAATCATGCTCAACCATAGTCAACTAAATTCAACCATGGTCAACCGAAGTTAACCATGGTCAACCATGAATAACCATGTTCAGCCATAGTCAACAATGGTAAACCATGAACAACAATGGTCAACCATGAACAACCATGGTTAACCAACTAAGGTCAACCATAGTCAACCATATTAAAAAAGGGTCAACCAATATAGTTGGTTAAGCATAGTCAAGGAGAGGGTCAACCATAGTCGACCATGAACAACCATAGTTAAACAGTGAACAATCACGCCATACCATGAACAACTATAACCAACCACAGTCAACCATGAACAACCACCATCAACAATAGTCAATCATGAATAAACATATTTAACCATGGTCAATCCTCGTAGACCATCGTCAACCATGAACAACCATAGTCAACAATGGTCAAGCATGGTCAACCAAAATAAACCATGGTTAAGCATAGTCACCATATTCAACTATGGTAAGCTAAATTCAACCATGGACAACCAAAGTCAACGATGGTCAACCAAGGTCAACCAAAAGTGAACCAAATTCAACCACGATAAATCAAAGTCAAAATATTCAACTAAAGTCACCAAAGTCAACCATAATCAACGAAAGTCAACTAAAGGTTAACCAAATCCACCTAATGTCAACCATGGTAAACCAAAGTCAACTATAGCTAACCATGCTCAACCATAGTCAACCAAAGTCAACTAGAGTCAACCATAGTCAACTAAAGTAAACCATGGTCAACCAAAGTTAATTGTGGTCATCTAAAGTCAATCATGGTCAGTAAAAGTCAACCACGGTTAATCGTATTCAACCAAAGTCAACCATTGTCTACCATGGTCAAACATAGTCAACCATGGAAAACCATAGTAAACCATTCTCAAACATAGTCAACCAATGGTTAACAATGGTCAACTAAAGTCAAACATGGTCAACCATAGTCAAGAATAGTCAACCATGATCAACCATGGTCAACCATACTACCCCATGGACAACCAAAGTCAACCATGTTCAACCAAATTCAACCATGGTTAACCAAAGTTACCCTTGGTCACCATGGTTAACCATAGTCAACCATGGTAAACCATAGACAAGTCAACCAAAACCAACCACGGTCAAGCAAAGTCAACCATGAACAACAAAACTCAAACATGGTCAACCGTAATTAATGAAAGGTCAACCAAAGTCAACCATGGTAAACCAAAATTCAACCATCATCAACCAAATCCAACCACGATCAACCAATGTCAACCTTGGTTAACCATAGTCAACCATGGTGAACCGTTATTATATTTATTATTATTTAATTAATATTATTAATTGTGTGGTCATAATATTATTTTTTATTATTATTATAATAATAATAATTCACCAAAGCTAATGAGCGGGTCGACCGTCAACTAGCAAGCCATATTAATATGAATAATATGGCTTATATATGCCGATCGACGTAAATAATCCATATTATTAATATTAATCTGGCTTGCTAGTAAAAATTCTTGTGAGGAAAAGGGAAAGGTGGATACTTTTAAAATTGCCAGAGAATATTTGAGAAAGTTGCACCACTAAAATTAATCAAAACGCGCCTTTTTCCAAACGTTACGGGGTGGAACTGTGGAGAAATTTTGTTTGGCTGAAACATAATCAATCTTACAAGACGTGACAGAGGAATAGTGGATTGACGCTAATTTGGGTTGGAGAATTGTTCGGCTGAAAATCCAGAGAAAGAAAAGAGCTAAAAGCAGAACAAAGAGAAAGCGGAAAGCGGATGAAATTCTTCAATCCCATTATTGAAATTTAAATTCAATCTCACCGGAAGAAAAGGATAGAGAAATGTGCGTATTTATTGGACCAGGTAATATAGAAGACGAAAGTTGGTGATCCATAAAGATTGATTAAATCTCACTTTTTTCATAAGGTTTTGGAAGTACGGTCCAACCATTAGAGTATGGTGAGTCGGTGACCCATTGGAGTAAAATTATTCGACAAATTTCGTTGGAGATGGATTGATTAATCCCATTCGAGGGTTGGTATTCCAATAATTTATTTTTGAGTCGTTGGAATTAAGTGAAATAAAAAATGGGCGTCGAGATAGATTATGAATTTTGATCAGTTTTTGATTATTTGGATGAATTTAAAATTGGGTGAACATTTAGATTATCATTTCATTATTGATATGAAATGGATTTAAATAAATGTAATTTGGTAATTAATAAATGTTTGTTAAATATAAAATACAATGTAAATAATATAAATTAAATGAATTGAAAAAAATACATAAAAAAAGAAAAATAAATAAAGGAAAGGAAAAAAATGAAAATAAGAAATAAAGAGGAGTAAGGATTGCTTTGCTTTTTAGTGTTTTGGATTTCCCAATATCTCGAGTGCTCAAATATCTCCTTTTTACCTGATTCTAAAAGTATTTTTTTGGCCAAAGAAAGAGAATGCAAAAGAGCCATGAGCTATATAGTCATAGATTGTTGAAATAGGATGCCATCATGCCATAGAGCCATGAGCTATATAGTCATAGATTGTTGAAATAAGATTAAGCAACTATTCGAATGTTGGTTTTCCCATTTAATGTTGTGTTAATCTCTTTGTCATTGTGGTTAATTGTTGAGTGAATTCACTAATGAATGTTCTAGTTCTATTGCTTGGTCAAGTTATGGTACAATATGGGGATTACATTAAATTAATACTCATGGAATGGATTTGATGAATGAATTGAATAGTAGGCTTCAACTAATAAGGTTGATATGATGCGTGTAACTTCATGGAAATGGGTTATTGATGAATTCTTAGTGATAGCTCTGGTATTTCACTCATAATTTCATACCCTAAAAGTATTTGATGGATTACAATAGCTCTATAATGCCCTGTCATTCATTCTAGCTAATGACAGGGCACAATAGTGGTTGGTTGGCATCAAAGCCATTCATTCTAGCTAACAAATAGTTTTGTCATGAATCCAATTGTAATCTAGGGGAAACTAGAGTGTTGTGGCTACACATTTGGAAAACATAGAGGGAAAATGACCTCCAATGTTGGACATTGATTTGGAATTTACAAGCAGGGAACCCAAGCAATGAACCATCTCAAACTAAGCCACTCTTGCCAACCTGTTCATGGATGAAGGCAAAGCCATTCCTTGAATGACTACTTGGGATTAAGGCATAGGTTCATAAACTCAAAGTCCTTATTAATATTGTATATTGGTAGTTATGAGTAGGTTACACTAGAGCACGGGTTGTCTTACCAATCCTAATCAGTGTTGCAAAGCAATTGCACCAAAAACTACAAAAAGCACAGAGGCCTAGTAGTCATAGAAAAGATATAGATCTTTGCATAGGTTTGAGACCAAATAATGGAGATTAGAATTTAATTTCACATATTATTCATGTTGGTGAATTGAGTGGGCTATAAGTCCCTCCTTTATGAATCATAAGGTACCAGATCAATTGAATCCTTGACCATAACAAAAATACTAAAGCTCTAAAGAGAAAGAATATATATCAAGTGTAGAGTGAAAAGTGAAAGGTTGAAAGACCTCTAGACCAACAATGCTCAACTTCAAGAATAGAACAAGCACTTGAAGGAGGTCTACATGTTTGACCAAAGGATGGTTAATATGGAGAGGAACCTTGAGACTTTGGAAAGAATACTGCCATTGCTAAAGAATCAATTTGATGAACATTGAGACTCCCTCATCACTGTCGTGGTAGAATAGAACAAAAACAAATTTCAGTTTGTGAAATTGGGAGAGAAAACCATCTAGATGGACAACTAATAGGAGGACAAGCTCACTCAAATGATGATTCAACTAAACCAGTGGTTTTCAAAGAAGTGAGAAGCACTGACAAATCTACAAACAGTTTTTTAAGAGATCAAAGAGGCAAGGCCATCTTCCATTTCCAATGCCAAATCCATCACCATGATCGAGAGAATTTTGATAAGCTCACCTTCCTTAGACATTCCTCAAGATCATTTTGCTGAATTTGAAAGCATACAAAAGGCATTGGTTCAAAATTGTTAAGACAAACTCATGGGCTATGATGGGAAAGGGATAGGAAAGAGAAGACAAGGCATCCTAAACCCCATTGTAGTTGAAGCAAGGGTCAAGAAGGAAGACCTAGATTTCGAGAGTAGAGAGGAAAAGTGATCTAGGAGGATCTTAAATGGCCTAAAATTCAAGTCCTCAAATCTCAACAAACATGGTAATATCGTGAAGGGATCATTGAGACGATTCCAACACCACTTGAATCGTGTCAAACGGGCTCCAGATGAGAAATATATTCAACTCTGAAGTTTCGGCAAGACAACATTTTTGAAGTGTGCAGAGTGGCAAAAAGGTGCCACGTGGCACCATTTAAAGGGTTCCACATGGAATCGACTGCACACATGTTCCATTCCTCTGTGATGACATGTGGTTGATGGCTTGTTGACTGGGAAGAGTGATTTGGTGACATGTGGCATCTTGGCGTTTGGTTGGAAGGCGAGTTGGCATCTAGTGGCAATGAGGTGGACCAGTTACATTGGGACATATGGCATCAGAGGTGGCACAATGAACCACTAGGGAGTTTCCACATGGAAACCCCATTAGCCGACATGCTCATTTGTTTTATCACAAATTTGGTGGATGGGGGGATTCAAATCCATGACCACCCAATCCATAGGCCAACGCCCTAACCGCTGCACCCTCATCGTTGCTTGTTATAGCATATGGAAATAAAATTATTTAAATTTGATTTGAGCTTGGGTCTCCCACCCATCACGTGATATGTGTTTAAAACTAACCAACAAACATATGTTACAACTATTCAAACAGTCCAACGGATGCAAATCCTACCAAACATTATTGTGTGGCAACAACCCACCAAAACAGGGGTTCACAGGTTTTGAACCTAGAAAATTTGGTGTATAGGGGGATTCAAACCCGTGACCACCCAAACCATAGGTCAAAAGCCTAACCGCTCCACCTCCATTGTTGCTTGTTATAGCATATGGAAATAAAATTATTTAAATTTGGTTTGACCCTGGATCTCCCGCCCAACACATGATATGTATTTAAAACCAACCAACAACCATAAGTTGCAACTATTCAAATGGTCCAATAGATGCAAAGCATGCCAACAACCCACCAAAACGGGGGTTCACAGCTCTTGAACCCGGAACCTCTACCCAGCAATAACTTAAAATAGTTATGCTAATTAACTATGCCAACATCTTCGTTGGTAATTCCAGCGGAGGAACCACTATACGAATATGAACCCACCAATGCATTAGGGGAGAATCCACATGCCTTTGGGAAAACTCTCTATGTAAGCCTGCATAATTTTGCAGAGAGAGAGAAGGAGATTGTTGTGGTTGTTCTTGGGGTTAAGGTGGACGTGCATATAGTCATTTGTTCACTGTTTTTTTGAGATGGAGTCATTGGTGTAGTCATAATTTGGATATGAGAAACGGAATTTATCCATTGCCAACACTAAGGTATTTCCATGTATCTTTCCATATAATTTGTTGAGATAGTGAAAAGGCCTCTCCATTGAGAAGTGGGTCCAAATACGTAGCCCATATTTGGACGAACTCCGTTATCACGTCTTGTGTTCTTCTTTTATGGTGTCTTCCATCACGTATATGCTTCTTCATGTATGGTGCACATGTGTTTAAGTTCATGTTCTTTTTATGCAATTCATGGATATTCATTGAATAAAATATCATGGACCATGTTGGTATCATAGTTGTGTTCTTTGACTTGAATTGTGAATTTGGATGCTTAATAGGGCCAAGCTCAAAATAGGTGAAGGAGAACTTGAGCCTTTCAACCCAGAGATTAGACATACACATTGAAGAAATAAAATGGTGGAAGAAGACTCTCGTAACGAGAACAAGAAGGTTTTCCACAAGGCTTTCTACCAGATGGAGGATAGGGTAGACCAAATGTTTGCAAATTATCAAGAGAGATTGGAAAAGAAGGAAAATAAGAAGACCTCAAAAATAGAAGATGATACTCCAGTGAACCATGGAAATGGAGGAGGCCCTCCTGAACCTCCATATCCACCTTCAAGTCCAAGCTCTTCTTCTTCCCTATCTTCTCATCATTCTAGTTTTCATTACAAAAATGCTTGTAAAAATCCATTATTGAAACTAGATGTAAATTTTGATTTGCCCATATTTAATGGAGAAGCTAATGTAGATAAGTTGAATAGTTGGATAAGACAAATTGAAGTTTACTCCCATGTACAGTAGATCGAAGAGGAAGAAGTGAAGATCTATTTGGCCTCTCTTCGACTGATCGACATAGCTCTTGTATGGTGGGAGAGGAAACTTCAGAAAGGTAGAAATCATAATGGTAAACTCCTTTCTTCATGGTCTAAATTTACTTCTACATTAAGAAAGAAATTTTATCCACTAGGCCATGTTCAAAAAGCTATGATGGAATGGAAAAAAATTTGACAAGGAAAAGGTCAAAGTGTTTAAAGTTTCACAGAAGAGTTTAGGAAAAAGGCACTTGAATTGAATATTCCTTTAGATACTCTAGAGACTTTGATGAAATATATTGGTTCACCTCACAGTTACATTCATCACACATTGTCGTTGCTGAACCCCAATAATTTGGATGAAGTGAGTGTGCAAGCAACTCACCTTGAAATCAGGGGAAAGAATGTGCAAGAAGATCATCCAAATAAGTATTCCAAGTTCCAAAAAAACAAGTTCAAGGAAAAAGGAAAAGACGAGAGGAAAACTACGACAAAGAAAGAGAAGGAAAAGCTCCATTGCACTCATTGCAATGAAGATGGGCATGATGATGAGAATTGTTGGAAGCTGCATCTAGAGTTAAGACCAAAGAACTTTGGTGGCAAAGAGAAGTCGAAAATTGTTTCCACCATGCATCAACACTTGGGGTTCTGATTTAGGTGATGAAGAGATTATCACAGCAGTTAGATTACAAGGTAAAGTTTCCTCTCATGCTAGTTCAAGATCAATAGTTCCATCTCTTGGAAATGATAAAAGAAGAAGTGAATTATTCCACATAAGATTAGTGATAAAACAAAAAGGTGGAAACTCTGTTTGATCCAGGCTCACAAGTTAACTTGATATATGAAGAGATTGTGAAGAAATTGGGACTAACGACAAGACCGCACCAGAAACCTTACCCTCTAGGATGGGTGCATGAGAATGTAAAACTTCAAGTTACTTAACAGTGTAGATTGAGGTTTGCTATTGCTTCCAACTTGATAGATGAGGTTGATTTGGATGAGGTTCCTTTGTATGTTTGTGGTATTGTGCTTGTGAGTCCTTATCTTTATGATAAAAATGCTATATTCTTATGAAAAGAGAAAAAGTACCATCTCTTAAACGATGGAGTGGAATATATTGTTAGAGCACATAGCATGGAAGCTAACTCATCACTTGTTAGTGCAGGGAAAATTAAGAGAGTTGTAAATACTCACAAAAACCTTGCGCTTACGATTGTAAAAGAAAAAGAGCCTGATGATTCTAATGCTTCTGATGTTTCTAAGAATGAAATGCTTGATATGAGACATGTTTCCCACTAGGGAGGTAGACAATAAACAACCTTCAACACTTGGAGATAAAAGATAAGCATCACATCAATGCTAGCTCTACCTACCATTCAACAACCATTCTGTTAAGTCAGTAAATTTTTCTCCATTTTTGATTTATTTTCTCAAGCTTTGGTTTGTCTTTCAATTTACCTCAGTTAAATTTTTGGTTTTAAGTTTTAGTTTTAGTCTCCTTAGAAACTCTATGGGTGATTGAATAAGTTTTGAGCCCATTCTTTTTAGATTTTATTTGATTTTGGTGATCTTTTATATTTTAAAGGGGGTTAAAGAAAGTCATATTTTCAAAGGTTGATTCATTAATGTGTTGAGAGAGCAGTTAGACTCGTTTCTTAAATCAAGTAACTTTTAAAACCTCCGACAAATTAGCAGAAAGTTGAAAAACTGCTAAATTTTGGCATGGTAGCTATTCTTGTAGTGCTAGACAAAATTTTAACAAAGGGCGCGCTACAGGAATATCGCAGCCTGTTGTTTTTTCAATTTTTGAACTGATTTCAATCATGATGCAGTATGGGAGTGACTAATCGCCTTGTGTGAGTGTTTTAACACATGTTTGCTGCAGTTTAAGCATGATTTTAGTTGGTTATCAATCACGAAGCAGAACAGGCGCATCATTGCATGGTATGCGGAATCAGTTGCACAAAAAACCAGCAAATCCCGGTCTAAGCTGTCAAATTTCTCTTTTTACACGCATTATTATAAGAGAGGAGTGTTCGTGAAAGAGAGTTAACTGCTAAAAAGGTGGATTGTGTTGCTGTGGAGAGAAGACAAGCGTTTTTTAACGCCAGCGAGAATTAGGGCTTCCGAATTCATTTACCAGCAGTCAAAGAAACGATATGAAGACACCTATTCTCATAAGAGGAGACCATTGATACCCCAAAATGAAGTTTTAAGCCACGACAGATGAGTAATTGACAGGTATTCCGATACAAACCCTTATAACTGGAAAATTTGGGTCTTTTTCGCTGCACGATTATCTGGAGAAATTGGTTGCTGGAGATGATAGAATAGATCATAAAATAAACACTTCACCACAGAAATAGCTATCTGAAGCTAGTATGAGGAATGTGCATGAACAGAGCAGCAAAGTAGTCTTAAACTTAAAGTATTCAGCCTGGGAAATTCTAATGACAGTTTGAACGAAGATTGTTTATCATTTGCTCTCCTATACATTCAAAACTCTGGTAGTGATGCAGATTGGTTATAATGAACTAATTGAATGGGTTTTTCTCATGACCTAATGCCATTGAAAATCAGAATATACAGGAAATAGCATTGAGAGGACTTACAGATTGATTTGTTATGCTCATTTCTTACACAGAAGGTGTTTTGTTGGTTTATTTAAGTGGTTTAAACATTGTTGAAAATTGTTATGACTCATGAAATCACTTGCTTGGAGAACATATCGACTTTCTTATACAGACCTAGTTGTATGGTTGAGAGAAGAGAACGTTGAACTTGAAGGTCTGTCCAGGAGTGTGTAGCAAATTTCAAAGGAGCCCAAAGCATAAGAAACCAGCTTACAAAATATTTTTTGAAACCTAAAGTCAGACTGTTCCTGTTTTCTGAAAAGAAGAATATGGGGAAAAGTGGCAAAAGTGGTAAGGTCAACAGGGCTGAGCCCACAGACCTAACCTGGATTCAGAAGCTTCCTGACTGTGCAGAACTGTTTCAGCAGGCAGGTTGGTTGAAGTTTTTCAAGAAGATTGATGGCTTCAATACTCAAGTCTTCTGCAAGTTTGCTAAGGGACTTAAAAATGATATGATTATGATGGATACTTTGAAATTCAAGTTGACTGTGGAATTAATAGCAGAAGCTACCGAGATTAGCAATGAGGGTGAGCACTGGTTTAAAAAATCACCTTTCGAGTTTGAACCCCAAAGGTACTTGTTGCCTAATGTGACTCCTGACTGGAACAAGGGTATCTTCATTCAAAATTTCAGGAAGGAGTGGATTGAGCCCATAAGGATACTTCAAAGTTATGTGACCTGTGAAGGAAGATATTCATTGGTATTTAAATATCTTCTCAGGTTCCTTCAACACATGGCAGGAGTTTCTAAGATGAATCTGCCCTTCTTTTTCTTTAAAAGCCTGCAGAAAATGTCAAGCAAGATAAAGCAACATGATGATCACACTTCTCAGTCACTTTTTCACCATGGTCTCATTAAACTGATCATCACTACAGTGTTGCAACATGAGGGAAGGACTTGGGATTTCTTTTTGTTCTGGTCAGGTGTTCATCCTAAAAAAGAAGACCAACAACCAAAGAGACAGACTGACAAGGGGAAGGTAATGATGAAAAAGTTAGGCCACTCAGTCAAATCTACAAGTAAAGACGATATTAAAGCCAAGAAGGTGACAAAACAGGTAGCAGAACAGAGACAGGATGACAGTCAGCTCCAAGTAATTCCAGATTACACTAAAAACAAGTTCACACTATTTGAAGACAAAAAGGAACTGCCTGAAAAGAATCCATCACCTGTAGCAGATCCTCAGGAGGAGAGGAAAGTTGACATTAAAATGGTTCCTGTAGCTAAAGAAGAGATCCACATTCAGCCAAGAAGCCCCATCACAATCCTTTCGGATGATGAAGGATACATGTTAGAAGAAGAACAGCCTATTTCTGAGATTAAAGTCAAAACTGAAATTGAAGAAGCTCAAGTTTTAGATGGCAAAACCATGAGGCATAACAAGAAAATAAACAAGCTGGAAGTGGTGGAATTAGCTTATGTTCAGTACCAAGGGAAAGAACTGAAGATGATGGGAGAGGCAGCTACATTCTGGAGACCTAAAACTAGGTCGAAAAATAAGCTGAGGTTAAACATGAAAAAGTTGTTAAATCCTAAATTGAACACAGATAAGGTGACTATCTTAGATGAAGGGTCCATGGATGATGACAAATCAAAGATAGATAAATTGCAGCCATGTAAAAAAGAGGAGATTAATTCAGTGAAAGCAGCAGATGAAGAAAACCCAAAGCTCATCATTGAAGACACTTCTGAGAAACTGTTGACAGAAGAAGCAGAAATCTTTAAGAAGTTTGACATTCCTTGGAAACCTAATGAAGAGCAAGATTCTGCAATAGAGAAAATGGCTAATTCTGACAGGGAAAATTTACAGAAGACTGTCAAACAATATAAGCACCAAATGAATTATATGCAGGAGGTCAACGATGGTTTGATGATGGCCAATAGAAGATTAAGAGAAGATCTCCAGGATGTTCATGACAATTTTCAGGAACTAGTGGTTGATGCAAAGGAAGCACTTAGAAGGAAAAGGGCTTCTGACAGGCACTGTTCAGAGCTGGAAAAGACAGTTGAAACTTTACAACAGGAAAATGAACACCTTCAGAAAAAGATAGCTGATCTGGAGAAGAAGCATAAAAGAATAAAGAAAAGGTCCTCAAGTCCAGATGGTATATCTCTTCTTGTGGAGGCAGCGAAGGAGATATGAGACAGTTATTAGTTAGGGGTTATTTAAGATAAGCATTTTGTTTTAGTTAAAGAATTTGCTATTTTTAGCAGACTTGTAATTTTGTAAAAAGTGTAAATTTTACTTTACCTAACCTAGTGATTCGATGGAGAGTTAGGAGGAAAGACCTAAATGTTTTTGGGAAGAAAACTATTTAGAAAGGGAAGAAAAACATTTTGCAGGTTCTGATTTTTTGGGAGCATCAGGAGGTCTGCTAGCTGCTTGTACTTTCAGACTTATTCAGAGATAGGTACTGTAACTCTTATATGCATTTACTGATGAAACTATGAATATATGACTCTTTCCCCTTCATTTGATCTGTGTTGGCTTCATGTTTGAACTTCTTTAGTTTCATGAATGACAAATTCATTGCTGGTTAATGTGTATTTTCTAGTAGTGCTTGTCCTTTATGTGTGAACTTCAGTACAGTCTTTTGTTGGATTTTTGTGATATATATGCATCTTTATCAATATATGTGTATGATTTAGTTGTTATTTATCTGCTGAATGTATTCCCTGCATGTTCTTGAATTTTATGACCAAAAACACATAAAGCAAAACCCTAAACCCTAGTTTGAATTGAGTTTTACTCTTGAGATTGTGTTGGCTTGTTACCCTAGCCTTAGTAACAATTTCTGGCACAAACACATTCAATATTGAGGCCATTTCCAGTGCAGATGCCATGAGAGCATATAAGATTTTTAGACCTCCTAGTTATGCATCTATTATTTTGAAGAATCTATCCTTAGCTCATGTCAGTTATGCTGAACAATATGCTCTTGATGAAGTATTCAAAGATGTATTTGAGAGATTAATCCATGGTACAAATATAGAGAACTATTATTTGCAGGGCAAGTTACTCTACCATCTTGGCAAGCTATGTATTCCTGCCACTGGAAAAGTGCATGTCATTAGAGAAGTTTACCTTTCTCTTGTATTTGGGAATTTTGGGAAGATCGTGGTACTTATGAAAATGATTGTAACTGTTAATGTAAAGCGGTTTGTGTTGTACATTTGTAATCCCACTAATGGAAATTACCACTTCCTATTCCTTCCTATCCTTGGGAGAGTTTCTCTATGGATTTTGTACGGGGTTTTCCTATGTTGAAAAGTGTCATGTAGTGGATAGGATTATGTGTATCTTGATGCCATGTAAAAAGAAGATCATTGTTGAGAAAACTACTCATCTTTTCTTTCAGCATCTATGGGTCAACTTTGGACTATCCACATCCATTATCTCAGATCAGGATTCTCGATTCCTTGGAGAATTTTGGACAAGCTTGTGGAGAATGATGGAAACCAAGTTGAAGAGAAGTACTACTTTCCATCCATAGACCGACCGACAAATAGAGGTGGTCAACAGAATAATGATTAAATTGCTCATAGGTTACTGCAGCAAACATCCTAAGTTGTGGGATGATCAGATAAAGTATGTTCAGCATGCCTACAATCGAGCCTTGCACTCTTCCATTCATAGCTCACCATTTGATACATGGTTTAGGTATCTACCTAAGGCTCTATTTGAATTGACATATGGGAAAGATGTCGAATCAAGTGAATCAAGAGATGAAGAAAAAGTCCACAAGTTCATTCAAAGGATTCAACAGGTACACCAGGAAGAGCAGGAATAGTTGGAAAAGAGTCAGGCACAGTACAAATCCCAACATGAGAAGCATAGATTTGATCATCAGTTCCAATTCATAGATCAAGTATGGCTTCACATAATCAAATATAGGTTGAAGGGTGAAGACAAGAAGCTCAAGGCCATTAGATATGGACCCTTCACCATCTTGGATAAGATTGGCACAAATGCTTTCCAACTAGATCTACCATCTTATTATATGCAGATATACTCAGTTGTGAATGTTGAGAAACTAAAAATTTATGAGCCTCCAATGATCATAGATCCAAGGGAGAGCGCTTCAGTACCATCAGTGGATGAGTTTTCTCCTGAGTACTTGGACGAGTTGAAATAAGATGTCATCCGGGACAGAAGAACGAGGACTTGACACAGGGGTGATGTTGATTATCTTCGAGCAGGTCTTAAAGGCACACATCCAAGAAAATCATGGTGGATCGAGATATAAAAAGAGAGGGAGCAATTCCCGCACCTGTCTATTGAGTGATAAGGATTTTTGGAGGCCCAAAAGCTTCTCAATGGGGAGGAATGATCCAAGAGGATCTTAAATGGCCTAAAATTAAAAGTCCTCGAATCTCAACAAACATGGTACAATCACAAAGGTCTCATTGAGAAAATTCCAATGCCACTTGAATCGCATCAAACGGAATCCAAATGAGAAAGATATTCAACTCTGAAGTTTTAGTAAGACAATATTTTAAA
Organism: Larix kaempferi; assembly: GCA_027924585.1. Classification (NCBI taxonomy): domain Eukaryota; kingdom Viridiplantae; phylum Streptophyta; class Pinopsida; order Pinales; family Pinaceae; genus Larix; species Larix kaempferi. The sequence continues at coordinate 619,308 of BSBM01001421.1, read as the reverse complement.
GTGTGCAGTGTGGAAAAAAGGTGCCATGTGGTACCAATGAAAGGGTTCCACGTGTCCTATACAACACACATGTGGTATCCCTATGTGATGACACGTGTTTGATGGATTTGTTATTTGTCAGAGTGATTTGGCGACACGTGGCATCTTGGCTCTTGGTTGGTAGGTGATTTGGCATCCAGTGGCAATGAGGTGGACCACATTGGGACATGTGGCATCAGAGGTGGAACAATGAACCAATGGGGAGCTGCCACATGGCAACCCCATTGGCTCGCATGCTCATTTTTTATAGGTGGACCAGTTACACTGGGACATGTGGCATCATAGGTGGCACAATGACCCAATTGGGAGCTGCCACGTGGTAACCCCATTGGCTCGAATGCTCATTTGTTTTATGAAAATTTTCATGGATGGGGAATTCAAACCCGTGACCACCCAAACTATAGGCCAAAACCCTAACCACTTTGTCACCGTCGTTTCTTGCTATAGCATATGGAAATAAAATTATTTAAAGTTGATTTGTATTGTGGCAGAAAAAGGGGGGATGGGAACCTATGTGGTTGAGCCTCGGTCTCCCTCTTAGCAATTGATATGTATTTAAAACCAACCTACAACCATAAGTTACAACTATTCAAACGATCAAACAGATGCAAATCTTTCCAAACGTTATTATGTTCCAACAACCCACCAAAATGAGGGTTCAGGGGTTTTTGAACCTGAAACCTCCACCCAACAAATAACTTAAAATAGCCATGCTAACCGACTATGCCAACAGATTTGTTGGTAAGTCCATTGGAGGAACCACTATAAAAGCATGAACCCTCCAATGCATTAGGGGAGAATCTGCATGCCTTTGGGAAAATTCTCTATGTAAGCCTGCATAATTTTGTAGAGAGAGAGAAGGATATTTTTGTGGTTTTTCTTGGGGTGAAGGTGGTCGTGCATATAGTCATTTTTCACTATTTTTTCGAGACAGAGTCACTAGTGCAGTCAGAATTTCAATATGAGCAACAATTTTCTACAGCTCCAGCATTAAGGTATTTCCATGTATTTTTCCATGTAATTGTTGATATAATGAAAAGGCCTTTCCATTGAGAAGTGGGTCCAGATACGTAGTCTATCTTTGCGAAAAATCCGTTATCACATCTTGTGTTCTTCTTTTATGGTGTCTTACTTCATGTATATGATTCTTCATGTATGGTGTACATATGTTTAATTTCATTCTCTTTTTATGCAATTCATGGATAGCCATTGAATAAAATATCCCGCATCAAATAGACCACGAACAATAAGGTCATGTTTGTGAAGGTGAAACATGTTGCAAAGTTGGACTACTCATTAGAAGAGAGAATATCAGTGAAGGAAAAGGGAAGCACACTCCCATTCCAACCTTCTTGTAGTGGATTACATAAGCATAGCAATGAATAAAGTGCAAAGAATCATGCTACACCGATACTAAGAAGAAGTGGCAATCCTCGGTTAGGGAAAAAAGAAGAAGGACGAGAAGTATGCATCAAGCAAGACATCTCTCATTTGTAACTACTATAAAATAAAAGGCCATAGCACTGTTAGTGATTAATACTTGTAGGTATGTAATCATGTGGGAAGAAAGGATATCATGTGGCATCTTGATGGGAGAAGCAAGATACATGCCACAATCCAGATTTATTTTAAAAGAGGAATGTTAAAAATACTTCCCCAAACCAACAAAAAACTTAGAGAAACCTAGAGAAAAGAAGAATTTCAAGTGGTCCAAGTAGCACCAATAACGTTTATGACCACTACAAGTTGAGTGACTTCATCTAGATCTTCTCCCCAACAATTGTTGAACCAATAGAAGGGTGTGGAGAGTGAAGTATAAAGGAGAGAGAAAAGAAGAGTCTCAAGCATGGGATGATGTCTCCTTCATTGAATTATGGTTGAAGAATGACTCACCATTCAATGAACCAACATACTAATGAGTGAACAATTGGAGGACCATGGCGACAAATGACTAATAGATAACTCATGAGCATTGTGTTGCACACTAAAGATTGTCATTTGTTTGATATTGTTGTAGAGATAAATCAATGTTATGCAAGCATATGCAACAATAGAGAATTGTTTCCATGTCAGGAAGCAAATGACCCTATCAAAATAGGACACGCAACACCTCCTTTATTGGGGTTATTGCATCATGTCATAGCTATTGGGATCTCACTAGACAAGGACAGCCAGAATTCAACTTGACTTTCATTGACTGGCAAGATGGACTATCTCCAAGTCTAAGAAGAATGAGACTTTCATGTTAAAATTGGGAGGGAATTTTGATTAAAAAATTTGGATCTAGATATTTCTTGAGCTTAAAGTCGATGAGAAATATTTTGTACTACAATAATAAGAAACCCATGAACCAAATCCAAAGCCATAGCTAGAACATGAGCCAATAACCAGATCCATGAGCTAAAGCCAAATTCAAAGATGTAGCTAGGAACCAAAGCCAAAGTCATAAATGTAGCTAGGAGTCAAAGCTAGAGCCATGTTTCAAAGAGGCAAACAAAAGGCACATTGATCCAAATATTGGTTCTCTAATATTTTAGAGACCAAAAAGCCTCTCAATGGGGAGGTGTGATCCAAAATGAGTCCAAACAAGTGAATTGTTGTAAGACTCGGTAAAACTAAACAACTAAGTGAGATTGTTGAAATAAAACTAAGCAACCAATCATATGCTGGTTTTCTGATTTGGGTTTCCAAAGTAAATATTGTGTTCTTATGTGATGGATTGATCTCTTTCTTATTTTAATATTGAACTAATATATGTCTAACTGTGATTAATTGTTGTGTGAATTCACTGTTTAGCCTTCTAGTTCTATTGCTTGTTTCAATTATGAGACAATATGGAGATTATGTTAAATTATATTCAAGTAATGGACTTGATGATTGAATTGAATAGTAGGTTTCAACTGATGGGTTGATATGCTGCTTGGCAATGAATTATTGATGAATTTTCAACGATGGTTTTTTCCACCTACAATTTCATTCCCTACAAGTATTTGATGGATGTCAACAACTTTGTAATACCCATCATCCATCTTACTCTGGGATTCAATATCAAAATTTGTCATTAAGTAATTGCTGCAATTTAATAATTGAGTTATTAAATTTGGTTTAAATGGAATTTGATTGAGAACATTGGTGGTTGGGTGGTTCTTACATAGTGAATTGTTAATAGCCGAAGTCTGTAGATTGCAATTCCTCACCTAGAAGGCCATACAATGTCCTGCTCAACCATTGTAGGTCATACACTACCTATAATATCTCTAAAGAGTTGCGCACATGTTGGATTCATCTCCTAGAGGTTGTACGCGGGCCATATACAGGCCATATAGGGGATACATGGCCTGGAATGATGTCTTCATCTATATGGAGCCACATCATATGTTTGTTTGGTTGTTAAGTCTTGGCTAAGCAGTCTCTCCACTTGTGGGCTTTCAGTCATTCATGTATTTGTGGAATAACACTAATATAAAGGGAGTAGTCTATTTATTCTATGTTTTTGACTTTACGGTGGGTTTTGATCGGAATCCAGTAATTTTTTGGGGGGTAAAATCCAAATTTCTATGTGTTTAAATTATATTTTTTAATCCATAAATAGATTTAGCATCCTAAAATACCCCCATGGCACCCAAATTAGGCAATTTCCATAGCTATTATATGTGATTCTAAGATTTTCTAAATATTTCTAATCGGAATACAAACAAAATTAGACGGAAAATATGCTCGGAAAAGGTTGAAAATGCAGAATATTTAGACTACACCAATATAAAGTGGTTTGTATTATTCTTGGAATGTGGGACATCCATCTATTATGGTTAAGTACTAGTCTTATTTTATAATACTTCAATGGTTGCCTCACATGTATTCTTTAAGAAAGGGTCTTAAATGAAATTAATAATTGTAGTCTCATGGATTCTTTGTTGAATTATTAGGTCTATCATCACAATAGTACATAAAATCAGTTGGTGTCCACATAATTTTGGTGAAGGGTGTCATTTCATATGAGACTTATTCCCCTAGATGGGGTGGCATCTAGAAAAACCACGTGCATTGATGGTGATGAGATGGTAGGGGTTCAGACGACGGCACAAGCTGTTAGGGTGTATTTATAAAACCTCCCTCCCGATAGTAGACAGACAATCATTCACCAGGAACATTAACTGTGCATTCATGGAGGAGGGAGAGGCTGAGTGGACTCCCGGAAGGCCACCTGTGCTCAATGGTAATAGGATAAATGGACTTACATCCTCATACTAGGGTGATCATCTATCTGCTACCAGGACTTACCTGAGAATTGAGCTTCAATATTGTGAGGTTGGTGTAGTTCCTACCATGATGAGGGAATGTCATCGTTCCTAAACAAGGAGGGGATGCTCTGTTCATAGGAAGGGTAGGGCTCAGGCGAGGTTGGAATAGCACGACACCTCGACTCCATGACTAACACACTGCTCGACATTAGATCCAAAATCAAAGACTTGGACGAAGATACACAATCCTGACTGAGAGAAATGGAGTACAGGGTCCAGATTGTGATAGACTGGTGCGCCAACATTGATGAACTCTACAACCTCCCCTCACCACTCTTTGTGGTGGTAGTAGAGACGGATTTGGCGGACATGGCTCTAGGTGAGATGGCAGGGATCACGATGGATGTCAACCCGAAGGAGGAGCAATTCAATGGCACGCAAGATGAGACCACACTGGAATTGGAAAGCGATATGCCCCGAAAAGAAGTCATAAGATGGAAATGAAGGAGGAGCCTCCACAACATAAAAGATGACTGGACACTGAAGATTCAAATCCTCCTCATTCGTAATGGACAACCTGTGATTCCTTGGTTTGAAATGGTATACCCTTCTCGTGTCTTATCTAAGTTCAAATTTGTAGTATCTCTATTAGTTTTTTTATAATCTGACATTTTTTTGGCTTCATATCGCCCCTTTGTATGGCGTTGTCTAGTGGTCTCTAGTATAGATTGTTTAGCAGTCACAGGCTCAATTCGTACTTGTCCCACAATCCTTTCATTGAGTCGCACTCCCAATAAATCTTGCCAATTAAAAAGCCTTGTTTTTATTAAATATCTTCAATATCCATTTTTTTCATGACATTTTTAATATATCTTTTGATTTGTAACCCCCTTATGGAGACATGATAGAGCTATTATAATTTTGCAATTCACAAAAATAAGCAAAGTGCATTGACATCCTAATAGGGGCAGGAGATATGCCATTATAGTAAGATAGCCTTAGATGCAAGGGCTTGGTATTATACTACTTACACCCCTTTGTTAACTCTAATACATGATCGCATATAAATTTTTGTTGTCTAAGTTTTAAATTCAAGTCCATGTGCAAATATGAAGTTTTTTAAGTCCAATTTAAAGTTGCAAATTTGAGGTTTTTTAAGTTCATGTCCAAGGCTACAAGTTTGAGTTTAAGTATAAAACCACCCAAAGAAAAGAAAAACAATAAAACTAAAAAATTTATTCTCATTCAAACTATGTTAAGTGTGTTTTTTTTAATGCCGACTCCATGTCACTATTTATTAATAACTTCTAATTTTTTCTTTTGGGTACAAGCAATATTTATTCAAAAAAAATCATTATCCAATTCAATTTCAGCGAAGGAAGAAAAAGACCAATACCATCTAAGTAAGAAAAAGAGGAGAGATGTAAGAAAAAGAAGAAAAAGAGATGTAAGAAAAAGAAGAGGGAGTCTAATTTATGGGTTAGACCCTTGACTTACTCATAACCATTTGTCATTCTGCCCACTTTGTATAGAATCCCCCTTCTGTCGATTTCCCATTACTTACCTTTATATACAAGCCCCCTTACATATGTATTGCCCCTTACGGTTTGTTAAGAAATAGATGTGTGTTGTTCTCGATCTGAAGTTGTCTGCAGATCTAATCACTCATATCGCTATCTATACATCTGTGGCACCTCAATAACTCTCAGGCTGCGTGGAGGCCAAATCGGATTATTACAAGGGGAATGGATTGTTGCAAGAAATATTTGCTATCAACGCCCACAACAAATGTGTTGCAAGAAATATTTGCTATCAACGTCCACAACACTTATTTTTCGAGCTATAAACCTTGGTGGATGAATTCGAATAAAACCACAATTAAATGAAAAAGATAAAATCTAAAAAACAAAAATACACAATAATATTCGGAAAGCACAAAAATTGCCATTGCAAAAGAGAATTTCTCAGGAATGCATAGAAGCTTGCCTACTCAGCCATTTCTCATTCTACCCACTTGATCCATCCACTTATTTTATATTTTCCATTCCTTCATTCAATTCTTGGACGAAATGAAAGTTTGCAGCTCCGCAGAGAACCCTTCCCTATCCATCATTGATATTTCTCTCTGCGCAACTACTTACTGCGAGCACCGTGCTAGCCTGCATACCAATATCCGAGAAACAAAATAAATATTACTTTTACAAAACCTTTTACAGAAATGTTAGTTTATAAAAAATAAGTTCTGAGCAGCTGATAGACAAATAAAGTAACATGGATTTCTTCTCAATTGTTGTCGATATTTATTCGTCTCCAAGGCCCTCGTGTTGATTCTATGCAATGAGTATTCTCATAGAAGGAAAATTTACTTTCCTTACTCTTTTTCCCCAGCGACTTGGAGGACCTCTTCCATCTCCCTTTATATTTTACGACGAAATGTAGACACAAGAAATGGATTTCGTTACCATGGATATGCAGCAGGTCTATTTTTGTTGGATATCCCTGGCATTTCAAGAGAATTCTCTGCCGCTGTGCATATCGTCTGCAATCCTATAACTCGAACCTACTTAGAACTACCACCGACCAAAAATGTATACTACACTCAGAACCTTCTTTAGGGTTAAGCTCGAAGGGCTTATCAATGCCCGCCAATCTCAAAGCCTCCTCGACACCCATTTCAATCCTGTTTGCTCCAATGGTAATCGAGTTAGGTATGGAAGTGACCAAGCCTGCAATAAATGACAGAGAAACGAGACCCCCAGATGCTGTAATGGTGCCTCGCATGGGAAATTTCGTAGTTATATGAGAATCAAAAAGCTTATCGCAAGGGAAATTTCATAGTTATATGAGAATCTAAAAGCTTATGCGAGTTCAGACTGGTCTATCTTTCTTCACACAACGAAAACCCATTTTTTAGAATCACAACATCACTTATATTTTGTGGTGGTATTGACACCACTTATATTTTTATGGTGTTAAAGTGATGTTATTAACACCATTTATATTTTGTGGTGTTAAGGTGGCGGTAGTAGCACCACTTATATTTTGTGGTGTTATTATGGTGTTATATTTGTTAATATTATTGGAAATTGAGTTTTACCTTTATGAAAAATGCCATGTTGACAAGTACCATAAAGTGGTGTTACGCTGTTATTTTCCACATGGACATGTACAAGCATGATTTATTTATGTGAATTTGCACCATAAACAAATTCACAAACAATTATTTTGAAAATAACTCAATTCAATATTTTTTTTTTTTATCAATTAAAATAAATAATCAAAAATTAATTTATGAGTTTTGGTACCACACTTACAAGAAATTCAAATATTTATATTTATAATTTTTGAGCAAATAAATTCACGTGTTTCATTTATGAGGCTTTACACCACAAGCACAACAAGTTAAAAAAAAATATTTAGAAAATAGCTCAATCCAATCATTCATTTTTTATATTATTTAAACAAATAAATACAATTAACAAATGAATGAAAACAACTATTTTTAATTTATTACTTTTATAAAGTAATAATAAAAATTATTTGAATTTAAATTTGATTATTAGTTTTGAGATATTTTATCTTCTTAATTTTCTTGATGGAAATTAGTATTATTAGTAGGTTTTTTGCACAAGACATGGGTCTTAGATCCATGGATATGGTCAATGGAGAAAACCTCTACCTCGGGCCCTAAAAAAAACTTTTAGGAATCTAGGACCAAGAAAGACAACACAAAGGTCCCACACATATTCCTAAGTGTATTCTTAGCCTCTAAGTATGGGAATTCACACTATTATACATTTTAAATCACTAGGGATAGGTCCAGTGGCCTAGGCCTTAGCCTAAATGAGTCCTGAGCATAGAGAAATGTCAAGCTGTCAAGTACCATGTAGTGGTGCTAAGCTCATATTTGTCACATGGACATGTACAAAAAGGATTTAATTAAGATGATTTGCACCATAAACACAACAACATCACAAATAATTATTTTGTAATAGCTTAATTCAATTTTTTTCATTCAAATAAATGTTCATGATTAATTTATGAGGTTTTAAACTAGAATCAGAGCACATTCAATTATTGTTTTTATATTGCCTCATTCAACAATTTATGCATTATAAGCTCAAATGATTCATTTATGAGGTTTTGCACCACAAACACAAGAAGTTCACAAAGAATTATTTTGTAAATAACTCAATTCAAATATTCATTTTTAATATTATTCAAGCAAATAAATAGATCTATGATTCTTAAAATTGACAAATAATTAAAGACGTCCATTTTTAATTTAATACTGTTATAAAATATTAATAAAAGTGATTTGAATTAAGATTTCATTATTTGATAGGGTATATTTTTATTGATATTAGTAAATTTCTTAATGGATATTAGTATCATTACTAGGTTTGTGCACAAGGCATGGGTCTCAAATCCTTGGAGATGTTCGAAAGAGGAAACCTCTTCCTTAGGCCTTAAATGAAGGGTGAATCCATGAAGATGGGTGTCTATTTTGGGGGGCCTTGTGAGAAAATAAATCTGATTTTTTCATGTTTTTCAACTTTGGGTGAATAAAAGTGATATTTTTGTTTATAATTTCACTTTTCACTAAAAAACAAACTTTTAGAGAATTATGTTAACTTTTTATTCATGATTTTTTCAATTCTTTTTATTGAGATTTGATATGTTGATTTGGAAAATGTTTGACAGTGTGTTGTTATAAAATGAAAGGACTACAAAATAGTCATATTTTGTTGCAAATGTAAAATCATTGTTAAACTTGTTTTTTGCAAAAAAAAATATGCTACGAAAATCTACACACAATATACTACTGCATGACTATAAGTTTGTAACCAATGGATCTATATACTAATTATTATATTTTTTGAATTCGATCAATGGGGAAACCTTGTCGATTTTCAACATGTTTTGTGTTGCAAAACGTTTCTCTCAATTGACTATAAAACTAAAAAATCTACGAATACCCTTTTGAAGTAGACACGCCAATTAACTGCACCATATTTTTTTCAATTTTTTTGGTGGTGTATTTTTAAAGTTATAGATTTTTTATTTCACCGCATTTTGAAAGAGATGAAACCAAACTCGACACATGTTAAGAAAACAAATAATTAAAAATGTCAGATCTCACCTATACACAACAAAATCTATACATACGGAAAGTAGATTCAATGATCAAACTAATGGTATCAAGTCCGACATTCACTTTGTAATGTAAGAAATTGTTTTTACCTTCCGAAAATGGAGAAACCTGAATACTATGCAGAACCGTGAAGTTATGAGGTCTCAGAGGTTATTTGACCGAATAATTATTCGGCTGAATAACCTTTTTCCTTCCAAAAATGGAGAAACCTGAAAATTGTGCAGAACCGTGAAGTTTTGAGGTCTCAGAGGTTATTTGACAGAATAATTATTCGGCCGAATAACCTTTTTCCATAACAGAACCGTTATTTACAACAAAGGTTATTCGGCCAAATAACCAAATGCAAAAAAAATTTCATCGACCGGGAAAAAAAAATACGTTGTCTATATTTGTATAAATAAAACTAAATAGATTCATTATTTTCGCATATTTCTGGTCAAAATATTTTTGAAGGGGTTTTCAAAGGAGATTTCTTTTGCAAAATCGAGTTGTTGTATTTTGTGCATCCAAGACAAAATACAATAACTCGAACCACTACACATCACATATCGGGGTTATTATTTACCTCTAAATAAGGAAATCAACACCATTATGAGTTTTTTGCTAGTATACACGGGTCTTAGGTTTTTGTATAATGTCATAGGAGGAAACTTGGGCCTTAAACCCTAAGGGAATATTTAAACCGCACCCATGAAATCCAAACACTATCCTTGGCATCTGAGCATTCATATAAGTGACACTAGGTATATGAACCTTAGACATAGTCATGGGAGGAATTACAGGAACTAGGCCCTGAAGGACGGTTTTAGGCAGATCAGGTTAATAACAATGACTTAAACTATCACCTAGGAGATCATGCAATGTATAGGATGTCATTATTCTCAAAGTGGGATATGGGTGGAAATATGTGATTTTGTGTACTGGCAATGGGTTTTAATAACCAGTTGGGAAGAAATTGAAAGAAGTATACCCTAACATAATATTAATGAGGTAATGGGAAATGATTAAAACCATGAACCATAACATTCACCCTTTAAAGTTGATATTTGACATAATAGTTGGATATGAGCATAATCAAGAGTTTTTGCGTAGAGGGATGGATCTCTCTTTTTGACCGCTTAGTGCCGGTCCTTGGTCACCGGGTAACTGGTTGACATTTGTATAAATAAGAGACCCAAGCTCTCATTTGAGGCATTCGAGTCTGAGCGTTCTAGTAGTTAGAGTTTTGCAAGTGTCTGTAAATTCTTGTGTCTGTAAAGAGTTAGAGCGTGGGAAACGAGCAGATAGTGGCTTCGGCGCTGTTGAGTTCCCAGTGTAATAGTCTAGTGAGCATATGCTGATGTGCCCAGGTAGCTTTGCGGAAGTTACAGCAGCAGTTGAAACTGAAGCATAAACAACCTCAATGCATTGTGTTCAGGTCTATAGTTTGAGTCTGTGTTTCCTCAGTGATGAGCTTCGCTGTCCGAAGCCGATCTGAGTAATGTCTGTAATATATGTGCTGCTACTGAATGGATAATTGTTGAAGAAAATCAGAAATCAGAAATCGGTCTTGACCATGATTTTATCCCTAAAGAAACCATTAAGGGATCCAAATCCATTGAGACACTATGTATCTAGGTCTTATGGTCTTTTAGCCTTAGATAAGATCAATGGAGGAGACCTAAATATTGACCACTAAAGGAATCTTCTAGCCATCTAGGGATAAGAAGGTTTCCTCCACCAACAACACATGGCTTCTTCGGAGTATCGTTAGGATATGATTGAGGATGTTGATGTCATTAGGTGGTTCTGAGCAGTATGTACATGTTTTGGGGCCTTTAGAGTGATGTTCTAGGGAAGAAGACCATGCCTCTAGCCCTAAAGAAATCGTTGAGGCATCCAAATACATGAATTATAATGCCTCAAAGCACCATGCATGACTTCGTAGGGGTATCCATTGTACTATGTATCTAATTCTTGTGGCCTTAGGGCCTTCGACATGGTTAGTGGAGGATACCTTAACCTTCACCCCTAAAGGAAGCTTGTAACCGTCTAGGGGTAAGAAGTTTGCCTCCACCAACCATACACAACCTCCTAATTGTATAATTGGCTTATGATTGAGGATGTTGTTATAGTTAGGTGGTGTTAAGTAGCATGGACATGTCTTAAGCCCTTGGGAATTATGTTCCATGGAAGAAGACCATGTTTTTGGCCCTAAAGAAATCATTGAGGCATCTAGAGCCATGAACAATACCTAAAAGCACCATTGATTACTTCATAGGGGTGGCGATGGAGCTATGTATCTAGGCCTTGTGGCCTTGGGACCTTACACATGGTTAGTGGAGGAGACCTCGATCTCGAGCTCTAAATGATTCTTCTATCCATCTAAGGCTAACAAGATTGCCTCCACTAAAAACACATGGGCTCTTGAGGGTATCATTAGCCTATGATTGATTATGTCATTGCCATTATGTGGTTTTGAGTAGTATCTACATGTCTTAGGGCCTTGGGAATGATGTTATAGGGAAAACAACCATGCCTTTGTCCTTAAAGAAACAATTAGGGCATCTAGAGTGATGAACAATGCCTAGATCACCGTGCATGACCTTGCATGGATATCCATGTCTTTGGTGCCTTGGACATGGTCAAGGGAGGAGACTTTAGCCTCTATCCATAAAGGAACCTTATAGCCATCCACGGCTAAAAAGATCACCTCAACCAACCACACATGGCTTGTTGAGGGAATCATTGTCATATGAATGAAGATATTAATGAAATTATGTGGTTTTGAGAAGTATGTAGGTGTCTTAGGACCTCAAGAATGATGCTCTAGAGAAGAATACCATGTATTTGTCCATAAATAAACCATTAAGGAATCTAAAACCATGAAAAAATCCTCAAAGAACTATGCATGAATTTGCAAGGGTATCCATTGAGCTTTGTATCTAGATCTTAGGGCCTTGAGGTCTTCAACATGGTCAATGGAAGAAATTTGAACCTTGGGCTTTAAAGAAATATTTTATCTATCCAAGGCTAAGAAGGTTTCCTCCACCAACCAAACATGGCCTCCTGAGGGTATCATTGGCCTATGATTAAGGATGACAATTCCATTAGGTGGGTTTGAAAAATATGTATGTGTCTCAATGCCTTGGGAATGAAATTCTAGGAGAAAGACCATGCCTTTGGCCCTAAAGAAATCATTGAGTCATCCAAAACCATGAACAACTCCTTAAAGCACCATGCGTGACTTTCCAAGGGTATCCATGGAACTATGTATCCAAGTCTTGGGGACTTGGGGGATTGGACATGGTCATGGGAGGATTCATGAAGCTCAAGCCCTAAAGGAATATTGATATCCATGCCACTATGTGTCCATGTCTTGGGGCCTTGGGGCCTTAAACATGGTTAAGGGAGGAGACTTTAACCTCTGGCCCTAAATGAATCTTATAGCCATCCAAGGCTAGAAATATCACCTTAACCAACCACACATGACCTCTTGAGGGTGTCATTGTCATATTATTGAGGATATTAACACCATTATGTGGTTTTGAGACTTAGTATGTAGGTGTCTTAGGACCTCAGGAATGATGCTCTAGAGAAGAAGACCATTCCTTTGGCCGTAAATAAACCATTGAGGAATCTAGAGTCATGGACAATGCCTTAAAGAACTATACATGACTTTGCAAGGGTATCCATTAAGCTTTGTATCTAGGCCTTGGGGCCTTGAACATGGTCAATGGAAGAAACCTGAACCTTGGGCCTTTAGAAATATTTTATCCATCCAAGGTTAAGAAGGTTGCTTCCACAAACCACACATGGTCTCATGAGACCAATCACACATGGCCTCATTGGCCTCTGATTAAAGATGACAATTCCATTATGTGGGTTTGAAAAATATGTATGTGTCTCAATGCCTTGGGAGTGACATTCTATGAGAAATATCATTCCTTCAGCCCTAAAGAAACCGTTGAGGCATCCAAAACCATGAACAATGCCTCAAAGCATCATGTGTGACTTTGCAAGGGTATCCATGGCACTATATATCCAAGTCTTGGGGAATTGGGGGATTTGACATGGTCATGGGATGAGGCATGCAACTCAATCCCTAAAGGAATCTTTTATCCATCCAGGGATAAGAAGGTTGTATCCACCAACAACACATGGCCTTTTGAGGGTCATTGGCCTATGATTGAGGATGTCAGTGAAATTAGGGTGTTTTGAGGAGTATGTACATGTCTCGAGGTGTTGTGAATGAAGTTCTAGGGAGGAAGAGCTTGATTTTGGCCCTAAAGAAATCATTGAGGATTCCAGAGCCATGAAAAATGCCTCGAATAACCACACATGACTTTAAAAGGGTATCCATGGCACTATGTATCTAGGTCTTGTGGCCTTAGGGCCTTCGACATGGTCAATAAAAGAGGCCTAAACACAGGGCACTAAAGGAATCTTCTAGCATTAGCTTATGATTGAGGATGTTAGTACAATTATATGATTTTGAGTAATATCTACTTGCGTCAAGGCCTTAGGAGTGATATTCTAGAGAAGAAGACTATGTGTTTGGCCCTAAATTAATTATCGGGGCATTTAGAGCCACGAACAAGGTGTCAAGAAATTATGCATAACTTCGTAGGGGTATCCATGGCACTGTGTATCTAGGTTTTTTGCATTGGGGCCTTGGACATGGTTAGTAGAGGATACTTGATCCTCAATCCCTAAAGGAATCTTATATCCATCTAAGGCTAAGGAGGTGGGATCCAACAACCACACATGGCCGCTTGAGTGTATTATTAGCCTATGATTTAGGGTGTTAGTGACAACAAGTTGTTTTGAGTAGTATGTAGGTGTCTCAGGGCATTGGGAATGATGTTTCAAGAAAGAAGACCATGCCTTTGGCCCTAAATAGATTGTCATGGCATTCAAAGCCATGAACATTGCCTCAAAGCACCATGGGATATTTTGGAGTGGTATCTATAGTGCTATGTGTTTGGATCATGTGGCGTTAGGGCCTTGGACATCGCTAGTGGAGGAGACCTAAACCTTGGGCTCTAAAGAAATATTCTAGACATATAGAACTAAGTACCATATTGAGGCATCTACTTCCTAAAGGATCCATTGAAGCACCACATTTGAGGTCCAACAAAATCATTTCCCTCCAAGTGGGGATGTTAGCTCCTTTTGAAGGTTCACATCATTAGGTATGGGTCTTGGATCCTTGACATGTTTAGGGATGGAAACCAAATCCATAAACACTAAAATAAGCTTCTAGGAATCCAAGGCTAAATGAAACCTTAAAACACTAGCCATGATCTCCAAAGAGTGTCTCTATCCTACAAGCTATCGGGATATCTTTGTCATTATGAGGTTTAACACTAGGCATAGGATTTAGGTCCCTGGACATTCTTAAAAGAGGAAATGTGGGTCTTATAATTCCGTGAAGGAATATTTTATGTATGAAACGCTAATAAAAACACCTTGAAGAATGACTCATGAACTCCTATAATATATTTCTTTTTTAAGTGGGGAAATGTGTTCCATTAGGACTTTTTAAGCACTACGTATGGATGTAAGCACCCTAGACATGGCTAGAGAAGAAAACTCAAGACTTGGGTTGTAAGGAACTTTCCTAAGGCCATGATCAACGCCTTAGGGAACAACACTTGACCTCTAAAGGGTATGCTTTGTCATTGGATATGGATCTCCATGCCATTAGTAGGTTGTGAGCGCTAGGTAGGGTCATTGGGCATTGACATAGTAAAGGGAGGAATCCTAGGGATCATGCCACAAACAAAGATCATATGCATCTAGGAAAAATAATGATGTCTCGAACCACAACATATCCATAAGCTTCTCCCAATGGATGACATCAAGCTAAGGAGATAACTCAAGCCTTAATTCCTGGAAAAAAATTAGGGATCAAAGGCTAAGAATGACACCTTAAACCAGCACATATGATATCTTCAAGGGATATATGGCCTCCATATGGGCATATTTAAAAAAAATAGGAGGTTTTGAACACCAAGGATGGGTCTTAATGCCTTATATATGTTGGGGGAAGAAACCCAAGCCTTAGGCCCTAAAGGTAAGTTTTAGGACTCAAGGTTTATGAATGAGACCTTAGATCACTGCACACACCTATATGGGGAATATTTAGCTTATAGGTGGGGATACATACATTTTTTGCAAGTTTGGAGAACCAAACTTGTATCTCAAGATATAGAAATTGTTAAGGATGAAACTTGGGCCTTAGCTCCTATGGGAAGGTTCTGGGGATTGGGGGCCATGATCAAGGCCTCAAAACACAATACTTCACCTCTATTAGGGATACATGTCCTTTTTATGGGGATATGATTTCCTTTAGGAGGTTTTAATCCCCATATATAGTTCTTGGATCTAGATAAGGTAAATGTAGGAAACCTAGGACATAGACCCTAAAGATACACACCTAGGGATAAAGGGCTAGGAAGGAGGTTGAAAACCACCACATAGGACCTATCTAGGGGATGTTTGTCTTCCAAGTGTGTATATTAAATCCATTAGTTGGTTTGATATCCATGTATGTATCTCAAGGACATATGCATGGTTGGGGAAGGATCCAACGCCTTAATTTAGAAATAAATCTTATAGGGATCAAGTTCCATTACTATTGCCTCAAATGACCACATATGGCCTCTCTAGGGGATCTAGTTCCTCTAAGTGGAAATATGGGAGACATTAAGAGGTTTTTAGAAATAAGTATGCCTCTCAGTGGAAATATGAGAGCCATTAATTTGTTTTGAGAGCTAAGTATAACCCTCAACACCTTGGAAATAGATAGGACAAAAAAACTCATAGGGAAAGTAGTCATGTTGGGTTGTACAAGGGGGTATCATCTCGCATATGGACCAAGCTATAATGTCAAAGTAAACACCATGTTAGCCATACTATTGCGATGATGTTATATTCTCCATAAAGGAGTGTCATATTACATTACCAAGAACACTTGTACTCCCTACACATAAATCACTCAATGTTATATCAAGTGAGAATAAATTATATATATCCTCTTCCAATATTAAGAGATTAAGTGCAATGAACAATACACTAAATTGATGAGTAAACATTGTATGTTGATATATTCATGCCCAAGTAAGAGGAGTATAGTGGAATCTTCATGTTGATATATTCATGCCCAAGTAAGAGGAGTATAGTGGAATCTTCATCTTGATCGCCTTTCAACTTTCCTCTATATTGAATTAAAAAACTATATAAAAAACTTTTCAATTTACCCACATTGAATGTTGATCTTCATGCCTAAGTAAGTACACTTAATGTTGATATCTTCATGCCTAAGTAAGTGGAATAGTAGCTAAATCTTCATCCTTATCACCTCCGTATTTCATTTTTAATTAATTAACCATGTGAAGTACTTTACAATGGATGCAAAATGGATGTTGATATCTTGATTCTTAAATAAGGGGAAATTGTGTTGGAAATGTGAAGGCAATTTTACATATTAAAATGGCATTTATAATTCTGTTTTTAAAAAAATCGAACATTATTAATTACACATTTTTAAAAATTATAATTTTTTAATGAGGTGAATTCCTTGGAGATTAAATAAAATAAAATAAATTAAAGTTCCTTAGGCGGCAAGATACCCACATTGAATGTACCCACATTGAATGTTGATCTTCATGCCTAAGTAAGTACACTTAATGTTGATATCTTCATGCCTAAGTAAGTGGAATAGTAGCTAAATCTTCATCCTTATCACCTCCGTATTTCATTTTTAATTAATTAACCATGTGTCATTTTTAATTAATTAACCATGTGAAGTACTTTACAATGGATGCAAAATGGATGTTGATATCTTGATTCTTAAATAAGGGGAAATTGTGTTGGAAATGTGAAGGCAATTTTACATATTAAAATGGCATTTATAATTCTGTTTTTAAAAAAATCGAACATTATTAATTACACATTTTTAAAAATTATAATTATTTAATGAGGTGAATTCCTTGGAGATTAAATAAAATAAAATAAATTAAAGTTCCTTAGGCGGCAAGATATCTCACTGGTCTTTTTGAATTATATTTTTTAGAGTTTGCAGTGCTAGAACGAAGAGCAAAATACTATGGCCGAGGTAAATGAACAGGAGAAAGAAGTCACCCATGTGGGTGAAACCCATGAGAGTTCTACCTCTTCGCTTTGTAATGAGGAACGTGATTTCTTGACCAAAAACAATGGAGACAAGGTATGAATGTTATACTTCTATAAATACAATTTTTGATATCATTCTTCTCGTTCGAAATTGCATTCGTGGATTGAATTCAATGTAATCTATAGGTGAAAGTGGGACACCTGAGTTGAATGCAATCTACAGGTGAAAGATGAAGAATTACAAGGGAAATTTGTGGGTTTGTACTTTTCTTCCCATTGGTGCCCTCCATGCAGGTATGTGGGTTTGTACTTTTCTGCCCATTGGTGCCCTCCATGCAGGTATTTCACCCCCGTTTTGTCCGAAATATATAAATCGTTATTGGAGAAGGGGGATTTCAAGATCGCCTTCATTTATAAATATCATGATGAGAAGTCATTCGAGGAATACCACTACTCCATGCCATGGATTTCCCTGTTGTTCTCATATGAAAACACAAGGAAGAAGCTTGATGAGGTTTTTCAGGTCGATGGCATTCTGTGCGAAGTATAAGAGACGAATCCAGGGGTCTTAGGCGTGTTTCCTTGTACTTAGCCTACCTGGTAAAATTAAAGTTTTTTCAGTGAAGGTAAATAGAGCACAAGGTTTGCACATCCTTTCCTCAGCTCTGGATGATCGTTCCTGGGGGAGCGCCTTCATATGCTTCGATAGCGGGATGGTTAAGCTCTCGATTTTAATGGGAGAATGTTTGCTCTAGTGCGGTGTAGTGCAAAACCTTTCCATACTGGTTGCTCTCCTCTCCCCGCCATTCAAAAGGGGGGATGATTTTACCCCGACCCCTCAAGGGGACAGTTCCTTCTTTCTTTCTATCGACTGACTGCTCTTTCGACTGCCTTTTATTGAAACCTGGACTGGAAGTGCAATTGTTCTTCTAGGCAAAGAGGGCAGAGTTATAACCACCGAAGGTGTGGAGGTCATTGAAGAATATGGTTTTGAGGGATATCCATTCACTGTTGAGAGACTTGATGAGTTGAGTGCCAAAGATGAGGCCTTAAGGGATGCACAGAATGTACAGTCTCTTCTGGTGTCTGATGAACGAGATTTCGCCATGCGCCATGGAGGTAGAAAGGTGGGTGCTTTCCCCTTTTAGCTTGCGTTTTCCTTCCCCTGTAAGTATGGATTTGGGGTTTTTTCATATTTCATAAGATGGTCTGTGTTACACCTAAAATCCTACCATCATGAGATTAAGTGTATACATCCCTAAAGTTTCCTTGAATAAGTTATTGGCCTGGAAGAGATATAACCTATTTACACTAGGTTTTGATAGGTCGATGCAGGCTGCACTCATGCAACCTGCGACGTCGCATCTTGCCTTCTTGCAGGGTGCGACGATGTCAGTTAATGGAAAAAAATAGCTCCTTCGAGCCCATTCTCGAAGCTAGCTGACATGGATCCCTATCCCTGACCTTGTGGGAGAGCTAGCACTTGGTTCCTAACCTCTTAGAAGGATCCCCTATCTCTCTCCTACCATATGTACACGCACACGCACATGCATTAACTACATTCCCTTTCCATGATGGGATCCTCAATTTATCAACTTGAAAACCATATATTAGTTTGGGCCAGATATACATGCATTATGATCAGAGGTTTGAATAGATCGTTCTGAGGCCTCACCCAAAATGTGATGTAGAAGTGTTAGATCTATTTTGAACATTTAATAGATGGAATCTTGGCCACTGCGAATCAAGAACCGTCTGAGGAACCTCTGGGCATAGTGAATTCGAATCACATACAATTTGAAATTACCGGTACCGTGGATCTCTCGCCACTCCTTGAACAGAGTGAGTCATTTGGACAGTGGTTTACGAGGTATTTTCATCGCCTTACCACAAATCTGCGTCCATAGGTATCGAACCTGTGACCTGGTACTTTTGATTAAATCAATCTGTGTGCAGGTAAAGACTGTCGGAAGACCAACCGATGGCTCTCAAAGCATATGTGCATGATGTAAGTACTGGAAACTTCCTTTCTTCTTATTAATGTATAGACATAGAGTTTTGTGAAATTTCAAATTACATAGCTCCCTTAAAACTACTTCTAGGAGTTGATGCAAGCCGAAAAGCTGAATTCGAACCTCCTATGTTGGGCAGCTCAAGCCCTATATATATCATGCTGCTCAACAGATCTATTCATTAGATCTATTGGACACCTTTCCTTCAACACTGCTGGGAAACATGATCGTCAGTACAGACATGTCGGATCCCCATTGTCGAACTTGTCAGGATTTCAAAGGGAGTATTGCCCAGATTATTCAGCTTCATACAATTCCTAATTTGGGGGACTTCGAGGGTGTGATTTTCAACTGTGGTTAAAAAAAGTTAACATTTGATGTATTTGATTATGGCCAATTTTTATTGTAGTGTATGCTGGTTAATTTTTATCCATCGTGCATTTGTAGTTATCATGGAAGTTTTTAATCATGGTTAATCTGGTTGATTTTTAACCATTATGATCAAGAGAACTTCCAACCAATGAAGCATACAAACTACAAGCCATGTGTGAATGGAACAGGTGGAATAGAGACCGGTGGGAATAACAGATTTAGTTTTATAACTAGACTATATAGCTGTGATCATTAGGTAAAATATATTATTGTATAGCAGCTGGTTGATGAGAGAACTGATTCTATGGCAGGTAGCTGAGATGCAGCTGTTTCTACTGAGCATTTGGCGTAAGATAGCTATTGGGACCAGCTGTTTTAATATATACCAGTTAGAACAAAGACTCGTGGGCTGTAGTAAACGTAGTTGAATTGGGAACAACTGGGTTATATATAGATAACTTTGTACTGATGGTAGAGGGCGTTATGAAAACAATGTGTATGGCCATAAGTAGAAAAGCAGCGTGAGTATTTACTGATACTCTACTGCATGTTTGTACATGCAATATTCATGTTCAATTGTTTTGTATAAATTACAATATATAGTCTTCCTTAGATTGTATTTCTAATGTTTAAATATAACCCAAAATGTCATTCACCATTCTTGCATAGAATCATATTATGCAAAATTAGTTATGCTATCACAATTGCAAGAAGTGAAAATAATCAGGATAGCATATACATTAGGAAAGTCTTACAATATAAAAAAATATAGATCACAAAAGTTGTACAATACAACATATACATCATGAAATTTTTACAATATCAAGAAATATAGATCACAAAAGTTGTACAATACGGTTTCTGTCATTACATTGGCTTGTCATTTGCTCGGTTTTCAATACTCATATCTTTTGCATACAATTTTTTGTTTCTGTCATTACAGTGGCTTGTCATTTGCTCGGTCTTCAATACTCGTATCTTTTGCATACAAAATTTTGAAGTAACTAGACTCATTTTCTATGCTCGACTCCCACCTAATTCCTAAAGTTCAATCTCTAAGTTATATATGCATGAAATAGAATGTTTATCCAAGCTTCTAACTAAAGTTAAAAAAAATTCTTTATGGATCTCTTTGATCT
Organism: Larix kaempferi; assembly: GCA_027924585.1. Taxonomy (NCBI): domain Eukaryota; kingdom Viridiplantae; phylum Streptophyta; class Pinopsida; order Pinales; family Pinaceae; genus Larix; species Larix kaempferi. The sequence continues at coordinate 598,232 of BSBM01001421.1, read as the reverse complement.
GCTTCACATCTGGCTTGATCTGTTATGCATTTTGCATGCTCCATCCCGATCATTTTGTTTGTTCTCCAAGATGTTCTAATTCACTTGCATCATCATATGATTCTTGAATGATCTAGATTCATCTTTGAATTGACTTTTGGCTTTTGCACTAGCTACTTGGATCTTTATCCTTGAGCTTGATTCTTGCACCTTGAACCTTACTTTTCCTCCCTTGCTTTAGATTGTTTTCTTTTAGATTGTTTTCTTTTCTGTTGTTTTGGATATATTTATTTGTAATTGTCCATAATTCTACTGCATTTATAAATTTATTATATTAAGTTTAGCACATAAATGTGATTATTTGATATTCCTTTGAATCCTATATCTTGTGTGTATTACATTTATTATTGAATTCTAAATATTTATAAATTTAATATTTATTATTGAATTCTAACATAAATGAAGCTAGATTATATTTATAAATTTAATATTTCCATTCATAAGCTTTAAGTGGACCATTCTAGGTTAGCAATGAAGATTATAATTTTCAATGAGAAAAGGAAAGCAAGGATGTTCAAAATTTGCAATATAAATCACATATTATATATATATATATATATATATATATATAATGTGATTTATATTTTTTTTGCACCATTTATTATTTTGTGGTGCTTTGCACCATTTATTATTTTGGGTGCTTTGCACCACTAGTTATTTTATGGTGCTTTGCACCATATACAAGTTTGTGTATATTAAATAATAATATTAATAATAATAATAATTTTGGTGTTTTGCACCAGAAAGTCTCAATCCATGTTGGATTGGTTTTGGTGTTTTGCACCATAAAATCTCAATCCACCTAGGATTGGTTTTGGTGGTTTGCACCATACACCATGGGATGCCACATATTCATTTAACACCAAAATCAACTTTTTGACAAACACCACATTTGCACCATAAATATTAGCACCACTTGCGTATACCCACATTATCACCACTTTTGCACCACTATTTGAAAATTGAGGATTTCCCAAATCCTTTACAAATAGTGGTGTTAATGTGAGGCTAAAATGCCCTTTTTCTTGTAGTGTCAGGTTTCCTTTTAAGTATTGCCATGTTTGGTTTGAAGAACATGCATTTATCTCACTCATTTGTGATCATTGGTTTTCATTTTATTCTCGTCCCAATGATCGGGTGATGGTAGATCTGCCTCCATTTCTTAGATCTCTAAATTCTATTGTCATTCCTTGGATCAAAGAGAGGAAAAATCTACAGAAGGCTGATCTTGAACATATTGAGGAGATCATTTTGGATTATCATTCAGATCCAACTTATAGTTTCCAGTCTGATCCAGAGGGAATGATATTAAAAACCTTGGAGATCGAGAAGGTGAAACTACTTCAGATAGAAGAGGAAATTTGGAGATTAAAGAGTTGTTCTCTTTGGATCACTCTAGGCAACTGTAACACCAAATTTTTCCACGCATTTGCTAATATGAGATGGAAAACCAATACTATTTGGGACATTGAAGATCAGAACGGTTCTAGGTTTTTGACTCAATCCACTATTGAACTGGCATCCTTGGACGATTTTAAGACTCTTTTTACTAAACCTAATATCTTTAATCTTCTTGCACATATGGAGATCCTTCAGTGTATGCCTTGTATATTTTCAGCAGAAGATAATGCAGTTATTGGCAGCCCGATCACTCTGGCTAAGATTGAAGGCATTTTTAATAAGATGGCCAAGGAAAAAAGTTCGGGGCCTGATGGATGGTCTCTGGAATTTTACCTACAATTATTCGATTTACTTGGGTCTGAAATGGTTAGACCGGTGGAGGAAGCTCGACTTATTCGATTTACTTGGGTCTGAAATGGTTAGACCGGTGGAGGAAGCTCGACTTATAGCTAAAGTTACTGGGGGTCTTAACTCTACATTCATTATGTTGATCCCTAAGTCCTTAGAGCCTATATCATTCCTAGACTTCCGTCCTATTTCACTATGTAATTTACTGTACAAAGTTATATCTAAAGTGATTGCGGATTGTATTAAGGTTGTACTGTCTCGAGGTATTTCTCCTGAACAGTTTGGTTTTCTCCATCAGTGTTTGATATTTGACGTGATTGGTACTACACAGGAGACTATGCACTCATCAGAAACTAGCAAAGGATTCTCCATTATCCTCAAACTAGATCTGGTGAAAGCATATGATATGGTCGATTGGGCATTCCTCAGACTTCTTTTACTAAATGCAAGATTAAATCTTGGGATTATGAATTGGATCCTTGGATGTGTCACATCTGCAAACTTTGTTGTTCTTGTCAATGGTCATCCTACTTCCTTTTTCAAGGGGTCTCGTGGACTTCGTCAAGGGTGCCCACTGTCGCCTTTACTTTTCTTGCTAGTGATTGGGGGTTTGAGTAGACTACTGAAACAGGGTAAGGCTACAGGTAAGATCACAGGTATTAAAATTTCCAAAAATTACTACATCAAGCATTTAATTTTTGTGGATGACATGTTATTGTTTGGTATTTGTAAGATCGAGGAGTGGATCTATTTTAAGTCTATACTTGAACTTTTATGCACTGCAACTGGTATGCTGATTAGTGTTATGAAATCATGTCTATATCAACATAATTTGGATACTGAGTTCTGTGAACATTTCGGCTTCCTATTTCCTTATAAATTTCAGGTGATGGTATTAAATACCTGGGATACTTTCTTAAACCAAATGCCTATCAATCCTCGGATTGGCATTGGCTCCTTCGAAATTTGAAAAGAAGGTTAATACTTGGTAACCTTCCTATTTAAAGGCTTACACTTTCCAAGGTACTAGTTTCTATTCTACACCAGATTAGGAGGATTATCTTTAATTTTCTTTGGTTTGCACAACAAGATAAGAAGAGGTTGCATTTGGTGGCTTGGCAACATATTGCTACTCCGAAGGATGTTGGTGGTTGGGGAATTCGCAATATATTTTGGGTCTACTAGGATTTACATTTGAAGAGCCTTTGGAGGGAACTCACTCATACTAGTTTGTGGGGACTGGTCATGAGAGATAAGTATCTTAAAGATAAGACATCCATTGAGTGGATCATATCGCCACACAAACGGACAGTGGGCACATCCAATACGTGGCATGGACTTGTTGAGGTATTCCCTATTCTTAATGAATTTCTAGGTTGGCATGTCGGGAATGGATTTCATATTCGACTGGGGGTGGACCCAATGATTAGTTGTGGTTTTCTATTGTCTCTTGATACTGTTCACTCATTACATCTGAATGGAATTTATTTCCTTAACCATGCCAATCACCTTCAGAATGATGACACTATCGTATATTGGAGATCGACGACTAACATTGGATTATCTGGTGCTATTGGTCTAGAGTGGGATGACTTTGTTTCTTAGTACAATTAATCATGCTGGTATTCAACTTATATCATAGACAGACAGTCTTCTTTGGTCGTGGCGTGATTATAGCGCCTTTATTGACACTAATAAGGCATATTGGGAAATTGCTAATAAATAGTTGTCGGGTTAGAAGCAGTGGTGGTACAGGTGTAATTAGCATTGGAAAGTTCCTATAAAAATCCTCGGTTTCATCTGGTTGAAATTGAACAATAGGATTTTAACTGCTGACAATTTTATTATCATAGGAGGTATGGGACCTAATGTTTGTTCACTTTGCCTACGAGATGTTGAAACAGTGGAACATCTATTTGTTAACTGTCTGATCACACTTCAGTTGTGGTGTTCGGTCTCAAAGGGTTGGGGTTTTGACTTCTGTAGGAATCGAGGGTCAATTGCTGATGTTTTTTCTAGATGGTATCATTGGCGCAGGGACTAAATTTAATTCCTTATTTTATTTTTTTGGTGTCTGTGGAAACTGTGGAATCAGATATTGTTTGATGGTTTAGTTAGCAACTTTGCTACCTCTATTCATTATATCATTTAGATCCTCTTCGATGTTATTCAAAAGAATCCTAAGCATAATTCTAAACTTTATTACTCTCCACAATTGGTGGATATGAATCCTATAGGATTTTTTTATGGCTCTGAATAGAACGACAATTGTGGGGCTGTTCGTCTACTTATTCATCTCTAGAGGATGCCATTATGAGCTCTCGATGGGTTGTGGCATGGGTAGTAATTCAGGAGCTGAAATCTTGGCACTTTGGGGACTATTATCCTTCTCCATATCAAAGAACATCTCCAAAATGCATATCCTTGGCAACTCTACATCGATTATTGATTGGATCCTTGATAAAAGACTTCTTAGTGTGGCCTCCCTAGCTCATTGGAAACAAAGAATTTCCACACTGCTGGAACTGATCGAATATGATCATATTCATCATATCTCTCGGAATTATAACCATAGGGAAGACATTCTATCCAAGAAGGGTTTGAGATTGACAGAAGGAATACTACATGTCACATACTATATTGATCATCCGCCAAGGGAGACTGGTCACTTCCGACTTTATTAAACATTTTCTGGTATATTTTGTTTTTTTTATGACCTATGGGTATGAGAATTTTACTGTGATGTATTATGTAAACTATAGACAATTAAGTTTGTTTTGAAAATTACATGTAAATATTCTGTAAATGTCAGAGAATACAGAATATAGTTGTATTTTGGAATATCGTATTAAGAACAAATAGTATAGGACTGTTTATGACTGAAAGCATAGATACTATCCAAGGGATAGGAAACCATTGTAAGTTTCTTTGATTCACCCTTATGAATAGCAAGAAACTATTTTTTTTTCAGTTGAAAAAAAAAGTCACAACAACAGTAAAGTGAGAGAGATTGTAAATGCAAATAGTAATGGCAATGATGTAAAATGAAAATAGTAATATCAGTGTCATAATTTAGGGAGAAATCGCCTGCAAAAGCCCCCACAAAGACAATTAGTGTCATAAGAAATTAAGTAGTTCATCCATACCACGATTGCAAGGAAAATCCATGTGCATATATGTATACAAATAGGCTTGAGGGAAGCCATGGCTATGAAAGTAACTCCAAACTAGCGACAAAAAAGGATCGTGTGCCCCTATCTACTAGCACACCCACTTAACTTGTGGCCAATGAACACCGATAGATCACAAGTTAAGTGTCATGAACAAGTTACATGTTAGTTGTTCTCCATGTTGAATTGCAATCGGTTGTCTATTACCTTATTTAGTTAAATGGGTTGTATGTCACTACCTATTATCCATGCATGAGCTATGAGTTATCCATGCATTAGCTACTGGTTATTTTCTATATTTCTTTTTTATTAATTGTTTATTTGGAATTTTGACGATAACCATGAAATCAATATGGATAGTACACTTGTCCCATCCTCTTTCAATCTGGGAAAAACATAGATGGTAGTCCACGCCACATTCTAAGATATAAACACCTATCGGTGTAATGAATATAAGGACAATCATGATTTGAACTCATACGAGGGCATGAAACATCATTGTCAATTGTATATGATAATAAGGCCAGACATAAAAATTCAAAATTCAAATGGGTGCGGCTGCATGAGCATGTCAGACAGTTGCATTAGCACTGAGTATGTCCTTCTACCAAAACGTAATGAATGGCCCAGGTTCGAAAGGATTATAGAGACAGATAAAATTTTTGACAGAATTATCAAAAGCAGGGATCGTGCAGTCAGGCAGGGTCTTAAAGGATGCTTACCATGCATCACATTTACCACATACTTGACATCCACCATCTGATGCTTGGGATGCAGGGTGATGGGAATCCATCCGAGAAAACATTTCAGGGAGGTACAAGAAGGCTTACCCTGGATCCTTTCAGGGGATGGCCTGAACATTATTCTTCCCTTCTGTCAGGATGTCTCAACCAACCTTGTTCAAACTGTCATTGTCTATAAACAATGGGTTCTAACCGGATGGTCACATGTATGTCTCTTCTCTCCAACCACGAGGGTGGGTCAACACACTGTTATAGGTGGCTCTATTCCATAATGATCCTTTCATGAATTATCAAGCAAAACCCAAGTGACCATGACGTGCTCAACTAATAGGGCATGATGCGTTCAGGGTTTTGAGGAAAACATCATTAATGTAGAAGAAGAAGGAAAGGTGGGTCCATGTTGCCACATATGCTTAAAAATGGAATGTGCATTTGCTGTAAAAATGGAATCTACAATTGTTGTCGTCAGGTCCTTCTAAGAAGGAACCTGCAATCTAGATAACAATTGTCCATATTTTGTATACTTTCCACATTTACCTTTTCCTACACATCCTTAAACTTCCCATTTTTTTACTTTTCAAGTTCACTTAAGTACATCATTTCCACCATGCCTCCCTAAGTACATCATTTATGCCATGCCTCCTTATTAAGGGGTTTTTGCACCATAAGTGCAATTGCTAATTAAGTATTAATTGCACTCCATGTATTTTTCTTAGCAACTGCACCATTGATTTTTTTTAGATGACCGCTGAGACGTTGTGGGTTGTCCATCCTACCTAGCACTACCACCTACGTCCTTAGCCTCAACAATCAACATTAGATGACGTTAAATTGGCTATCAATCCTAGAGGATGTTGGTGGTTTTGATTCAACTGGATGAGATCGATCTTTACTACCAGTTTGTATTATCCATGATTCATTAGTTAGGTAAATTTGACTTAGTTAAAGAATCAAATATATGTCTTTAAATTATGATTTTCGGGACCAAATTGAGTCCATGGTATTTGGGTTTCCCATAATATTAACCCATCTGAAGAAGCTTACTTAAACACTTGAGCAAATGAGAAATATAAATACAACACCTCACAATCGAGGAAGCCGTTCCTAATATGTAACCCCCAATGTGAGCAAAAGACATTGCTGCCTTTGGTTCTGCCTCTGGTGTTTTATTTTATTTTCATTAAGTGGCCTTCATCGACCACATAAAACTCATACTTGTGCAGGTCACTTTGGACTGTATCTCAACAAATAATTGGATGGAGTTTATGAAAGTTGTATATTTTAGCTTCACCAAGTATAAGGTTTAATACATTTGAAAAAAGAAATCTAACATGATAAATAATATATTTTTATTAAAAAAGTCTAAAAAATTCAGTAAATAAATCCTTGCCTCAAACTCAAAAAAACTAAATTACGGAGGAAAGTAATGGCTGTCGAGCACCACTGTGTATCCAAGTGCAGGGATAATTTTAAGAATCTCTCAAAAATTTATATGTATAATAAATGCGAGAATCTCCTTGATATATAGAAAAATGTGAAGGTTGTTTTATCAATAATATAATATGTATATATAATATTTTGGCTAATATTTAATTCTATTATAGAATCTTGTAAAATCTTTAGGAATCTTTCACTAAACTATAAGATATTGTAAAATCTTGACAAAAATTTCATTGAATTATAAAATATTGTAAAAACTTGGTGAATCTTTCATCGAATTATAAAACCTTGTAACGTCTTGGTGAATCTTTTGCCATGAACACTCAACTTTTGATTATGTAGATTACTATGGTAGTGCAATAGAAGATCATATACCAGAGCTCAACTCTAGAATCTATCGACTTCTAGATTCTCGAATGAAAAAAATGCATGAATGAGGAGGGGAGGGATTTATTTATATTTCATAAGCATTATTCGGTCACTCACAACTGAAGGTGTCGATGAATCACAATAACACTAACTAGATTCGGGGAAAGTGGGGACTCCACTTGTTATCTCGTCCCTTAATGGCCCAACAAACATGTGGGGACCCATATCTTGACAGACCAACAAACTGACAGAATCGAACATTTTACATTGTGGAGTGATTATGGCACCCATGAACCATTATTACAATGTGCAGTCTTATCAAGACCGACAACCTTAATATAGTGTATGAATTCCCAATTACATTATTTTCCAAACCTCCCATTTTTAAGCTACCCTATAAGAAAAAAAACCGACTTATATGTTTATAGATACAAATACCATTTTTTCCTTTCTTTTGTTGACAATCAAAATTTGAATTATGTCATTTGATTTAGAATTTTTAGAGTTAGTTAGAAACTTGCAATGGTTATTAGAAATAAGAACATACACTAACAGGAATAGGAAGCACATTAATGCATCATCATGCATATCATTAGAACTACTCCGTTAAAGACTACTTTTTCTCAGATAAATTGAGGTGTTGTCTATATCTATGTTCTTGACATTTTCAAAAGCATGAAAAATGTGGTAAAACTGTTTTCGCACCCTCATTGAATGTAAAAGAAAATATATCAACTAGCAGAATGTCTACATCTCAGGTCAAACATGCCATGTACATATTATATATAATCATGATGGAAATGAAGTATTGTGTTCCAACTAAATTTTATATTCATCATACATAACTAGATCTATTTCTGGATGATGATAGCAATTACACATCAAAACAAATCACCAAAAAACATTTTACTTCCGAATGATACTTACAAAAAACAAAATACCATAAAACAAACACCAAACCCAACAATTTTAGGTTACATATAAAATTGACGAACTTGGAAATATGAATAAAAAAATATACTAGTCATGAACTTCTCAATACAAATAAAAGAATTTACTAGAATGCTTTGGAAAAATATACAAGAAGACATTTCCAAAATAATGACCATTTTACTATAGACCCACCATTATAATTAGTGTGCATTCATTTATATTACAAACATGAACAATAACAAAAAAAATGAACATACACACTCTCGTGAATGCCTCAGATCCAATAATAATTGTAGAGCAAGATGCTAATAAAAGCACATTTTAAACAACTAGGTCAAATTTAGTTTGAATATATAAAAACCATGTGGCTTCTCTCCATCAAGAGTATCAACCACTAACAATGTATAAATTTCAGTCAATGGTTTAAACATAACAAGGCATAAAACAAATGTGGAGGACAATGTAGTGATTGTCAAGAAGAACTCCAGACATATGAATTGACAAGTTTTCTTGACTCAGAAGATCATAGATTATTTTTAGCATGGAACAGACAAAAAATTAATAAAAGAAAAGAAAGAGAAGGAACATGTCTTATGGAATCAACAACAGATGATCCTCAGGAACTGATGACAAAAGCAATCGCCCAAATGCAAGAAGGAATGAAAAAAGATGATATGATAGAAGCTTTCAATAAGATTTTCCTTGGCCAAGAAAAGAAGAAAGGAAAAGAACAGACAAGAGGAAAATTGAGAAGGAAATATGTACAAGTCTCAGAAGGAGAATCACAATCATAAAAATCCGAGGCAACAAATATGAAAAGAGATTGGAGAACATCAAAATTGCCAACTTTCTAGAGAAATGTGTATCCAATCCTCAACGAAAAATTGAAAGAAACGTCGAAATTGGATCTGGAGCTTCTACACAGAGAACATAAAAAGCTAGAAGAAGTAAAGATTCTCCAAAGGAATATGGATGCAGTCCTATGCCGCCTCCTAGCATCATAAGAGAAAACAGAACATAAGGACAATGAAGGTATGAATCTTTTAACAGTGAATGTACACCAAAAATCCATAGTAATGCTTAAGATCAAAAAACACGAAGAAGAAATAATGGTAAGGGAATTAATGGATTTAGCAGCAGACCAGTGTTTTCTCAAAAGAAAATTTGTAGATCCGAATTACTGGGAAGAGACTCATATACCAGTAACTAGGTTTGGAGGAATGTGTGCCATAGATTACTAGCGTTCAAAATGTAGACTTTGTATCTCAAGATTTTGCATTAATTGTACATTCTTGTTAATTGGAGATGAACTACCGAATGACCAGGTTATAGGAACTAGATTGTTGTCCACTATAGTTCCTCATGGCACTACAAGGGATGAAAAGGGGAATCTTGGTTACTTCCTGACAATCAAATCTAGAACTGAATTCCTCCCTTTTGTTTCTACTATTCAACCAAACAGCTCAGTATGGAACATGGAAACTTACTAATGGAGTGGTAGAAAAAATCAAAGAGCAAATCAAAGAAAAGAGAAATCATATCAAGAGCATAAAGAAAGCAGAACATGATGAAAGATTGTTCCAAGAAGTCCAAGGAGAAAATTGGAAACCAAGGGTTCAACAAATTCGTGAAGAATTTTTCAAGAGTATGTCACGATGCCCCTAATGCATTCTGGCATATAAAGAAATTTCGAGTCGAGCTCAGGTACAAAAAAAATTTCAAAGGAAATCCAACAAAAGCAGAGCCATTCCAATGAATGCATAAACAAGAAAATTTTGTAGACAAGAGATCCAAGGACTCCTAAAGAAAGGATGGTTCGGCCTTCCCAGAGCCAATGGTCTTGTTCAACATTCTATGTTAACAAACATTCAGAGCAGGTAAGAAGAGTACCCAGAATGGTTACCAATTATAAGCCACTCAATGATGCCCTTGAATGGGTAAGATATCCAATCTCGAATAAAGATGACTTAATAAAGAGAGTTGCAGGAGCAAAGTTGTTTCCAAAATTTGATCTAAAATTTGGATTCTGTCAAATCGAGATTAAGCCAAAAGATCAGCATAAAACAGGGTTCAATGTGCCACATGGGCATTTCGAATGGAAGGTAATGCCTTTCGGCCTTAAGAATGCCCGTTCTGAATTCCAAAGAATAATGGAGTCTGTCCTAGAACCATACCTAAACTGGTTAATGGTATATATAGATGACGTCCTAGTATTCTCAAAGTCTATTGAAGAACATATGAAACATCTCAGGACGTTATTATATGTGATGTATCAGAGTGGGTTTGTCCTACCAGAGAGGAAAATGAAACTGTTCCAAACTGAAATTGAGTTTCTAGGTCAACAAATAAAGAATGGGAAGTTGGAAGTCCAACAACATGTTATTGATTTTGCTAATAAGTTTCTAGATGTGATATTGGATAAAATCCAACTTGAGAGGTTCCTTGGATGCCTAAATTATGTCTCAGCCTACTATAAGGATTTTGCTCATGATAGAAAGTTGTTGAACAAAAGGATGGGAAAGAATCCTCTTCCATGGTCTGAAGCCCACACTGCAGCAGTAAGGAGAATTAAGAAAACGGTAAAGACCCTTCCTCTACTCTATGTCATTGACGAATACCTTACAAAGATAATAGCAACTGATGCTTCTGAAGAAGGATGGGGAGCAGTACTAAAACAATGTAGGAAAGACTGCAATGGAAAGGATGAGGAGATTGTATGGTATGCTTCAGGACTATGGAATGATGCTCAAAGAAATACCATACTATAGACAAATAAATCAAGGCTTGCCTCAATGCTATTTCAAAATTTGAAATCCATCTTATGAACAAAAAATTCAATATTAGAACAAACAATCGGGCTATGAAATTCGTTCTAAAAAACCCAATAAGGAATTCTATTGCTAAAGCTAAGTTTGCTAGGTGGCAGGCCATGCTCTCCCAATATGATTATGAAATCAAACATATCAAAGGAGTACACATCTGCATTGCTAACTTCCTTATAAGGGAAAATCTTCAAACCTCATATGGGATCAAGGCACTGACTTGCATGAATGTATGTATGATGATCATTATAGATGGAAAAATGGGGTTGATTCTCACAGACATTTCAGCAACGAAATGAGGTGGGAAGAATATGTAGAACAATGGAAGCCTACATGGCAGCTGAGTTCTACAGAAATCTTGGATGAGAATCTACAACACCCAAATCTATTGATATATTTGGTTCCTCGACATAGAAGGTACCCTACATCCACATGTGAAGTACCCAATATGGTTTATGGAAGACAACTAAGGAAAGCACTAGATGCATCTCATGCGCTGCAAACAAATTTCCAAGATTTGAGACTGATCAACACAGAAATGACAGGAAGAGTAGTACAGAAAGAATATTTTTGCGTAAATCACATGCACAATCTGCTCACATGGCCACAACAAAATCCCGCATTACGATTTCCATTCACGGATATAGATTACAGAAAGTACCAATCCTTGTGGTGGAAATTCCTAAAAAAATACAATAGGGAACACGAATATTACACTCTGATAAATTTTGGGCTCCAGAGATCCCACATACTTGAAAATATCCCTGATTGGACAAACTACCGGTGGAACGACTTTGGCCTTGGCATAAGCAGAGTGGACCTTGCCATAATTCAGTATGAACATGCAAGATTCGGCGTACCATGCTCAAAGGTAGGAGATATGAATATCAACACGGTGTGTGATGATAAGCATCTTCTTTCTCTTTTCATTAGCCATGAGTTCCAGTGGCTTGTGAAGACCAAGGTAAGGGTACAAGTACGTCAATGACAAAGGATCATCATACAAAGCATCTACACAAAAATGTGGGACCCCACCTATGAAAGAAAATATGGACACCCATATAATGATATGATTGAATGGCCACATGAAGACTAAAGAACCCAAAACACCCTCTCTCGACTTTTAATAAAAATATGATCTGTGTCAAATAAATAGTACAATGATTCTTGCAGGAATGCAAGTGCCTATATCCTAGCTTAGAGTCTTATAGTGGTTTCTGTGGGATTCCTAAAATCTCCCAATTAACCACCTTCAGTTTTAATGGTGCCATGTGCTTTACTACCGAAAATACACTTAGCCTTCCAAAGTAAATATCTTTTAATTGTACATAAAAATATGAACGAGCACTTGTCCATTGGAAGCTTGGAGAAGAGAAAAAGACAAAGACCTTTGAATTCCCTTAGTCATTTGTTTTTGCTTTTGAATGAATGCCATGGAAGGAAAATGTGTATTTTGATGAATATGAATATATTAGATTTATTTTAAAAAATAAATTAGATCTTTTCATTTTTAATAAATTTGAGTTTAAAATAAATCTATTTTAATTTTAATATTTTATTTTAAAAATAAAAATAATTTTTTTAATTACTCTTCTTCTTTTTATTGAAAACACTCACTACACTATAATAAAGCAAATATAATAATATAATGTTTTAAATATTATTATATGGTTTGCAATTTCTTAAACTCATAGAACATGAAATTGAATATTTGATTCTTCACGATCAATTTTTTTCGTGAAGATTAGGTTCTAAATGAATTAACATAAGCATAAGCTATACAAAAATCATATTGGATTTGAATTAATTGTTTTTAGGCGGCATGGGAAGTGTTAGGAGAACATTTCAAAACATAATCATTGCATTAGATATGTTTTGATACTTCCAATAATCAACGTTATAACTTTCTACAAACAGAATTTGAAGATATTGAATTTACAAAGTAATATTAAATATCTTTATCAATTTATATAATTTTAATAATATTTTAAAATATTAAAATCACAAAATAATATTAAATACTTTTATCATTTTATTCATTTTCTAAAGTATTATATAATAATTTTAATAATATTTAGAATTTATTTTAAAACATTTAATTTACAAAATAATAAATTTTTTTGTAAGCTGCAAAGTTCTATTAAATAGTGGAAATAAAAAATAAATAGGGAGGAGTTCTATTTGGTGGTTTAAGAATATCGAACTACCAACCATGAAAATCAAAAGATTAAAGTGGTTGAAACTGTAGTTATCAGACCTTTGCTCAGGGCAGGGAGAGTCAATATGTTCAGGGGAGGAACAGAGTCTATACAAGCTCATATAAAAACAACTAAAATATACAAAATTTATGAGCAAATTATAACAAAAAATCTGGAAGTCGCAATTTCCCCCCGGAACCTTATTAGCTTGTTGTAGTTTCATTGGGAGGGATCTCTTCCAGAATCAGACAAATGAAATTGTCCTCCTCCATCACGTTCTGATCTGACCGCTTGACTGGTTGGGGTTCTACCTTGTGCCAGGGAAGAACAATCTTCTCATTATCACCACGAACTCTTTTGATTGCCATTTGTCCAATTGTGGAAGGGATGGGGAAGGTGTTCATGGCGAGCTCCTTGCCACGCGTCTCCAAGATCACATGATCAATGTCACCTCCCCCTGCAGCTACAGAATTCTCCCCCACGCCTCCCACTGAACCCATGCTACTGCCACCAGCATGGCTACCATCGGCGTGGCTGCCACCAGCATGGCTCCGCCAACATAGGTCTGGCCCCGGAAGGTGGTCTCCAAATTTCCTACCAGACCTTCCATTTGAGCCAAGTGAGCCTTCATGGTCTGAGTCGTGTTTCTAGCCTTGTCCCAGTTGGCCTTAGTGTCCTCCATGAGGGCCCCCAACATATTTTTGACGAGCCAGTAATGGTTGATGCGTCCCTCATTCTTCCCAAAAGAGAGGTGGTCGGCTAGCAGGCGAGCTTCCCAGTTGTCAATGAGCAGTCGAACCGGGGTGGAGACCCCCCTCCCCATATCCATCAATAACAACCCAGTCTTGGTTAATGACGGTGCTGCCGGCTCTTTCTCTGTGCGACTTCCCTCTCTGTCTCGACATGGTAGCCAAGAGCCAGGGGCCCCTACCAGAAGCTGAGTTCGTGGATGGAGGCGAAGCGTCAAGGAGCACGAAAATTCTAGCTGGAGTCACACACCCAAATGGCTTGAACATACTAAGTTGATCCCTTGCAATAATCTTAAACCTGTGCCCGTAGGAGGCCATTAGAGCCACACGCATGAGCAACATGGCGTTTGGTACTCGGAGGCCTGAACCAGGTTGGCCAACACGACAAGAAGGCAACTGAACTGAATGCGCCGGGGTGTAATTCCCACGCCACATTAAAATCCTGTCATCTCTCCTGCCACGGGTTGGTCTCGTAGGCTGGAAAGTCATGTGCTCACCACGCGCCTTGTTTACCATGACACTCGCATCTGGGTAATTTACAAAATAATATTAAATACCCTTGTCGATTTATAATTTTTTAAAACATTACATGGTTAATTTTAATAATATTTTAAAATATTTAATTTACCAATATAAATTTGCATAAAATATCATAAGGCCCCTTCTTGGCCATCGACAAGTGGATCCATCATCCATGAACACCTTAACTTCCAGTAAAGCGAGGCCGCTTATCATGATTATCCTACGATAGTAAAATCGAATGATGGCCTCCCTTCCATTTGCTAGTCTTCTCATTCATATGATTCCCTGGTTGTTTTGTAAGGTTCTCCATTCTCCGAAACCCTAGGATTATTAGAGATGTAAAATGTATCGCCCACCTACTTTTGTTGGTCATTTAGGGGTTTCGCCCAGAAACACTGAAATTTAGTTGATTGAATTGTGTTTTAATCATCAGATCATGGAGTTTATTAGTCCTTACTCCGCAGGGATTATAGTGATCGGTTGGTTGTCATTTCTCTATGACTTTCTTTTGTTTTAAAATTTTACACTCATGTTTACTAAAGTTTTCAAAAAAGTGGGTATTAAAAAGATTTTTTCTTAAATTAAAAATATTTTAAACATTTTTCAAAATTAGAATATTTAATTTATGATTGGTAAAGTACATGGACTTGACTAATTTTCCCTAGTGTGAAAAATAATTATTGAATTATAAATATAATAAAAATTTAAAAAATAAGGAAAAAACAAAATCATGCCACGAAAACCATCATTCATTAATGAAATGGTGTAAGTGTTACATGTTCATTGGTTGATATGACCGATCATCTTTGTTAGTCATTATCCCCTATTTGCAATCATTATCCCCTACTACTCCTCACTCAGTCATTATTATTTTCCAGTCCAATCGGCCTGTGCTTTGCATGAATGAAGTAATATTTCATGCTTCATTGCAGTCTTCACATATTTTAACCGCTCGTTGAAAATATTTATGACCATAAAACTTGAATTGTTATCCAAGAACCTTAGACTGTCGCGGTCGGTGTATGATGCCATTAGCCACAAGACTATGCTTATTTCACAATCTTTCTCATTGTATCGATCCCAGGCTCCAATGATAGAGAAAATGCCCTCAATCCGGAGTAGAAATGAGAGGACTCTTTGGATTCAGTATTTTCAAATTCGTAAAAAAGTGGAAGAGATCCCAATGGATCTCGCTCGACCTAAATACGAAGCAGATCCAGTTGAACAATGGAACCTCACTGCACTGCTGGGTTTTATAGAAGAATGATCCACACACTTTGAAGAATCCAAGGCCATTTCTTCTTCTCCTTCACGGTTTCGGGGTAGAGGGCCTCACAAGATGGGATACCCAAATATGCACTCTCTGCAAGCACTTCGATCTCCTCATCCCAGACCTCATTTTCTTCGGGGGCTCCATAAACACGTGCTCTAAGCGTACAAAGATATTCCAAGCAGAGTGCCTTAAGAGTATGCTCAGCTCTCTCGGTGTGGAGAGCGTGGTCGTGGTCGGGCATAGCTACGGTGGCTTCGTTGCTTTTTGGATGGTGCACAAATACCCACGGGGGCCTCATTAGAAGGAAATATAATATCACGTTCATTCATATTGTGATATTAAATATTCATGAAAACCTAAAAATTATATTGCTTATATATTAAGGGGCAAAGGGTTTTTTTATTTAATGTAACAATACAAAAATACTTGGGGCCTATTTTATATGGGTGGGTTGACAAATATCCGCCAAATGGAGATCGCGAGATCACGGCCGGATGAGAAATCGGGTTGAGGCAAGGCTCGGGCTTACCAGTACGTAGGGAAATCGCGTCTTGAGGCATGCTTGAGGCCATGGGTTTCGTGGTGAATTGGGTTTCCAGTCGATCATAGTCGAGAGACAGTGGTCATTGGCAGCTAATTGTTACCAATAGCACTCATCGAGTTGTTACCAATAGCCTTGGGAGGCTCTAAGCCTCCAGGGCCTGTTATAGGCCCTCGATAGGCCTTGGGGGCTTGAATACCCAACCACTCGTGCCTATTACAGGCCTTGGGAGGTTTAGTCAGCCTCCTAGATCTTGTTACAGGCCCTGGGGGCTTGGATACCTAGCCCACAACAGGCTTAGTCAGCGATTGAGGAACTGCAACATGCAATCTAAATGTTGTACTATGTGCATTGGCTCTAGTGACATATAAGAAGTGATTTCCTATCTCTTCATTAGACCATTAGATGTTGCAAATCATAATGATATGTGGTTGAGTAATTGCATTGTGGGTGAAGTAATGTGCATCCACAATATACATCGAAATAAGCAAGGTGCATTGTAGAATGCATGTGGGGTCATAAGAGAGGTATCATATCAATATACTAGGTAGAAATATAAAGGGGTATAAAAATGTAAATGAAAAAATTGATACATACAATATCTAGTGAAAATAGGAGTTTTTTTAAATTGGGAAGGCATATTGGGAGGGGGTTAAAAAAAAACGATTTTGGAAGGTATTTTCCAATATTTAGTGAAATTAGGGGTATTGTTTCATATGCCACGAATGAACGTGCTATGATAGCGGTTTATTGAGTGAAGCCCCCGTGCAAATACCCCTATCGCATTCGCCACTTGATTATCGTCAACTCAAGAATTTACATGACACCGTCGACAAACGATCCTCTCATAAAATAATTTGGTTCCTCCGACATTGAGGACTTACTTATTCCAAAGAATGTCAGAGGATTGAAGAGACTTGCCAATTTTAGCTTTTACAAAAATGCCATTCTCCAGAGAAACGCAACACAAAAACACGAAGATGCCATTCTCCAGAGAAACGCAACGCAAAAAGACGAAGAAAAAATAATAATAATCACAATATATGCAAAATGCATAAGCCCAAGTACAGCAAAACAAAAAAAAATTGAGTACATAGGACACAATTATCAAACCTCGAAGACCGGTAATCTTAGAATACTTGGGACAAATCGCTTAAGATTGACAAGAAGAGAGCAGCTAACAAAGAAAATTTCAAACTGCCTAGGCGCTTGTTGAACCAGAGAGCATCCAGTGAGTGTGTTTATATAGAAATTCATGGGTCAGTTATAGTAACACGGGAAGGTGCTGCCTTGCCTTTATCCTTGCTATCTGGTTTTTGCTGGTCTTTGGTGTTACCAATCAATGCATGGTCCAAACCAATGACGCCAATGATTATCAGAGAACCAACACTTTGCATGAATTCTTTGCGGTTACCATTTTCTTTTCCATCGACATTAAACGATATAATTTTCTGGAACACCCGCTTGGTTGCTATCTCCACTTCTCATAATCCGAATTTGGTCTTTCATTTTGTATATTTTCCATAAGGCTTCTTCTCATGTCCCCTACAGCTATTGGAGATACCACGAGTGCGACACATAAGATAGTTGGTTGCTCCCTCCGTCCTCATGCCAGTCCCTTGTTATTGATCAAGCGTAGAATGGCATGCCATTAGTTTTGAAAGGCCGTGTGGTAGGTAGCATGGAGAGCTGCTAACCACCATGTCGCCATATGCTAAAATCTTCGGTTATGTGTATTATGGTGCTTGTAATAAATAACATATGTGCAACCAGCTGACCAGTTCACATGACACGAAGGTCACAAGCTATATATAACATTCATATCAATATTGTGTTTTAAATTAAAATTACTATTTTCTATTTTTTATAATGCATAATTGACCTATAATAGAAAATTAATGTCCGTTAATATAGTCTGGCCATGCCAGGTTTTCCTATTCTCCTTTCTGGGTTAGCAGTAACTTATCAAGTTGTTTGTTGACTTGGCACAAACCAATCCATTCTCATACTATCCTCACAATCTATGAATGGAACTGATGGCTGATCAAGTAACATAAAGTCCGGGAAAGTCCACTATTACTTGATTGCTTTCACTTATTAACTTCTATTCATTTTTGGAATAGTACAGGAAATATTTATTGGAAGAGTGATTGGAAGTAATTATTGGCTATTTCCCTTGTTTTAAGTGATTCTTTGTATAGTTTTTAGATTAAGATAATCACCCACCCATCAAGCTCAAATAATTCAGCATATTATTAAAAGGTTGCTTGATTATCAATATTTGAGTGAAAATATTAATTGAGGGAAAGCACTGATCCATCATCAAGGTATGGGCTACTTTCTGTGTTCCTGTGGACAATTCGCACAAGAAAGAAGGCAGATTTCTTTGCTGGGATGTATTTGTATTCCTTCATTTCAATCAAGGAAGGATGGAAAATGGAGGCACAGACTCATACCCTGGTGCGATTAATGGCCTCAAACACACGATTCGCTTTTTACTTTCTCGTCCCCTTTCCCCAAGGCTCATGGAACCACATCATTTAAAATCACCCACCTATCAGGCTCAAAAAAATGAACATAGTATTAAAGGTTGCTTTATTATCAATATTTGAGTGAAAATATTAATTGAGGGAAAGTGAGGGAAAGCACTGATCCATCATCAAGGTATGGGCTGCTTTTCGTGTTCCTGTGGACAATTCTACTGCACAAGAAATAGGGCAGCAGGGGTGTTTTGTTATTCCTTCATTTCAATCAAGGAAGGATGGAAAATGGAGGTACAAACTCATACCCTGGCCTCGATGATTAATGGCCTCAAACACACGATTCGCTTTTTACTTTCTCCTCCCCTTTCCCCGAGGCTCATGGAACCACATCATTTACTCGCGACATCCTTACATCGGCCGTTTGAATCCCTCTGCTACTTCGCAACCCCAACCATGATTTGAAGATTTCCCTATGGATGAATCGACAGATAAATTCAAAAGACAACGGGAATCGGATTTCTAGCGGAAAAGGGCAAAAGAACGAAGAAGATGAGAACAAAGAAGATGAGGGAAAAGGAAATAACACAGAGCAACAATAACAACGGTAGCGTCACAGACTCCAGAGGAGGATCTAGAGGCCGATGGCCCCGGCCGGGATTCCGCCAGAGGTTTACCGCCCCGGCAATCGGTGAATGAAAGGAAGGTGGTGAATTGGCGGTTGGCCTGCTTTATGTGTACAGAGTATCTTACCCGCGGGTCATTACTCGGAAGACCGTGGCCTCCGCAGAGATCCTCTCACGATGAAAACCTGGAAGTGGCATCAATACTGTCAACGGGTCGCTAATCATATATCCCACTCGATCGGCTCATTGTCCCCGTGATTCCTTCAGAACTCCTTGGCGTCTAACAGTTACACTTTGACTATCTTCTAGTTACCATGTTGATCATTGTTGTGTCTCTTTTGAAACCTCGGGCGGGTAACCAGTGCCACTCATCCGACTTCCGGATTAAACATAGAGTTTGAGATATGGAAAATATCCTGCATTTACACCTAATTTCTGTCAAAAGATTGTTCGGAGATGAAATCGAGGTGGTATTTGTCACCTATATACCTTGTGTATCATATGTTTTAGCTTGTAGTGATTAACTTCTAGTTGAACCTTTGTTGTTTAAAGCCTGCTAGTGGACCGTTGTGATAGGAGTTCGTTGGGTCTAATTATTCACTAATTTAAGAGGCTTGATATAGTGCCTTATGTATCTTTCTTAGCCACACTGCTTATCAACAGGCAAGACTAGCAGCTATGTATTCTGCTTCGGTAGTGCTCTGGGCTATGGATCCCTGCTTCTTGTTGGACCAAGATATCATAGTTGATCCTAGGCTATAACAGTGGTCGGATTTACTATTACGGTCCACAATGCTTCCTCCCTAGTCTAAGTCTTTATAACCAAGTAACATGACTCCTCCACTGGAGACATATCTGAGTCCATATGAAATTGTACCTCGAAGGTACGTAAGCACATGCTTAGCAGCTGTCCAGTGTATGTGTCTCGGATCGGACATAAATTGACTCAGAATGCTCACAGAAAAACATATATCAGGCCTCGAATGTATCAAGTACATTAGTGAGCCTATAAGATTTCTATACAAAGTGGGATCTACTGGACCTGATCTAGAGCCTGACTCATAAAATTTCCTCAAATTGGAAACCATCGGTGTAGTCATAGATTTGCAATCTATCATGTCAAACCTACACAATATATCCACAGTGTACTTCCCTTGAGATAGAAAAATTTCATCTTTTCTTTGCCAGATCTCAAGGCCAAGAAAGTAGTGCATTAAACCTAAGTCTTTCATCTTGAACTCTGAGGTGAGCTCCCTCTTGCACCAAGCAATCAGATGTTCCTCTCTAGTGAGAAACAAATCATCAACATACAAAACCAATATTAATGGTTGGTTCTTCACTAGTTTGAAGTACAAATTTGGATCAGCTTCACTCTTACAGAAACCCAATTTTTGAAGGTAGCTATCAATTCTGGAGTAACAAGCCATGGGGGCTTGCTTAAGCCCATATAGAGATCTCTTTAGCTTGCAGACATGGGACTCCTTCCCATGCACCAAAAATCCTTCAGTCTGCTGAATATAAACCTCTTTCTCAACCTCACCATTGAGGAAGGTTGTCTTCACATCCATTTGGGGAAGTTTCCATCCTAGAACATATGCAAGTGCAAGCATTGCTTGGATTGTGGTGTACCTTGCCACAGGGGCAAAGGTCTCATCATAATCGATGCTTTCTTTCTGAGAGAAACGTCTAGCAATGAATCTGCCTGTATGCTTCTCAATGCTACCATCTATAGCATGCTTTATCTTGTAAATCCATCTGGAAGTCACAATCTACTTCCCATTAGGTTTGGGAACAACCTCCCAAACACCATTCTTCATTATAGAGTTGTACTCTTTTGTCATTGCATCTTTCCAAACTTGTTGCTTTGTAGCTTCTTCATATGAGGATGGTTTTGAATAACTGATGTGACTCATCAGTGCAACGTACCCTGAATAATCTGTTAGGTTGCTTGCGCTCTCTAGATGAGCCTATCAGTGCTCCAGGTTTCTCTGCATTTTGTAAGATGTCTCGGCACCAAGCAGATCTTCTTTTAGTGGGAGGTTCATCAGGTGACCTCTCAACTAGTTCTATTAGTTCTTTAGGAGCTAGTGAATATGAGGCATCTAGAGTTGAATCAAACTCGGGATTCTCCATCTCTAAATTACATTGAATCTCTTTCGATCTTTTGAAATAAGTTTCCTCATGGAAAGTAACATCTCGGTTAACTTCAATGTGTCTCTCACCAGGTACATATATTTGGTATGCTTTGGATGACTTGCTATAGCCCACAAAGGTTCCTTTCTTTCTAGAAGGATCCATCTTTGTTCTCTTTTCTTTCGGTACATGAATGTATATTGGGCTCCCGAAGATCCTCAAGTGTGAGATGTGTGGATTCTCACTGGTAAACACTTTTTCTGGTGTCTTCTCATCTATAATGGCATGCAACCTTCGATTTTGGATGTACACAGCTGTATGGGTGGCTTCTTCCCATAATGAGGTAGACAAATCTTGATCATGCATCATGGCTTTTGCAGCCTCACATATAGTTCTATTCTTCCTTTCGGCAACCCCATTTTGCTGAGGGTTGTAAGGTATTGTTAACTATATACATATTCCTGCAATACTACATAGATCATTTAATGCATGTGAATCAAATTTACCTCCATTATCAGACCTTAATGCACGAATGTGCTTTTCTTTTTGATTTTCAACTAGAGCTTTAAACTCTTTAAATTTGCTAAGAGTTTCACTTTTAGCCTTCATGAAATAAATCCATGGCTTCCTAGAAAAATCATCTATGAACAGTACATAATATAAGAAGCCACTTAGGGAGGGGGATGACATGTGACCACATACATCAAAATGTATTAAATCTAAAATCCGTTTAGATCTAGTAGAATTGGTAGAATTTTTTTTCTTAACATTCTTCCCAAGTGCACAACCCCAACATACACTATCATGCTCAAAATCAAATACGGGCATACCTTTTACAATCTTTTGAAGTCCTGGTAGTGCTTTGTAGTGTAGGTCTCCAAGCCTTCGGTGCCATAGCTCGCATGGACTGATAGTGTGGTAAATTATAGCTTGAATGTACTTCTTGGGTACCTTGTACAGTCCTCCCTCTCGAACTCCAATCACAACAACATATTCTAGGCTTTTGTTCTTCAGCCATCAAAGTGCTTTGTTATCCATGAAGATAACTTGGAAGCCTTTGACTTCAAGAACCGAAAATGAGAGGAGGTTCTTCTTCAAGCCTGGAACATATAGAATGTTCTCCACATGTAGAATATCATTGGTGCTCAACTGGAATGAGGTGGATCCAATTCCTTGGATCGAATAAGTTGAGTTTCCCCCCAACTCTACCATGCATGTGAATTCTTTCTGCTTTATATCGGTGATAACACAATTGTAACCAGTCATATGTTTGGATGCACCACTTTGAATCAACCATGTGTCTACATTTGTGATGATGGATCCCGAAAGGGATGGGACACGATAATACTCCCTTCTTGTCTCATTTTCTTCGGATGCATTCTTTTGAGTGATTTCATCTTTTATGTCGGTAGAAGCATGAAACTTTCCTTTCCGTTTTGCTTTGCACTCTCTTGAGAAATGGCCTTTCTTGTTGCAATTGAAGCATATATATTTTGACTTGTCAAAACCTTTGTTAAACTCCTTCTTCTTTGGATGAGAGAACTTTTTTTGGAAGAAGGGTTTCTTTTCTTTCTTCATTCTTGCCATGAGGGCAATGTTTTCTTCTTTGATGCACACTGACTTTCTCTGGATTCGCCCCTCCTCTTGGAGAAAATCATGCCACAACCTTTCAAAGTTAGGTTGTACCTTTCGTCCATTTACCATAGCCAAGAATGTCTCCCATGAGGATGAGAAACCATCAATATCGGTTTGGAGAAGATCATCTTCATCCACCACTACTCTAATACTAGCAAGTTGATCTCTTATCTGAGAGATCTTGGAGAAGAAGGAGGCTGGTGTCTCATCCATCTCCATCTTTAAGTTTCGAGTCTTATTCTTCAATGCCCTGTTTTGACTCGGGGCCTTCTTGTCATATAGATTAGTCAATGTATCATAACATTCTTTCATGGTCTTCAGCGGTGGGATCACAGGCATCAAGTTATCTTTTACCGAATCATAGATGATTCGTTTGGCCTTAGCTTGATTCTTCTTGAAGTTGATGCACCTTGCATTAGATGTAGGCTCCTCCACCACAGTGGATACATAGCCATCCAAGTCATGTTCCTCTAGGATGTTGAGAATCCTATCCTTCCAAGTGTTGAAGTTTGAGGTGCCCTCAAGACGATCTTCCGGTCATACAGAGACTGATGTCATAGTCTTCAAATCTTGTGCTCAACTTCTCAGGATCAACGTAGGCTCTAACTGGCATTCAAAATTGAGCTCCTTCACGCCCTGAGCTCTGATACCATTTTAATATTTGGTTGAGTTTTGATCTTTAATTCTTTTAGATGCAGAGACTTAAAGCAATGAGATAATTCAATCCATGAAATTCATACAACTATAACACAAGATATACCCTAAGGAAAATCCTCAAAATTATGAGAACAAAAACCCCAACAATTATTCTCATTATAATATAATGGATAGCATATAATGCTTTCTTTTACAACATAACAGATTGCTTTTGGAAGATAAGAGATTACCAAACACTCTTGATAAATATACATAAGAAATAGAGAAGAGAAATCAATCGGATGTGTGCCCATCAAAACAATAACAAACATAGACAATACCCTGCACAAAGGCAAGGACCTTGCCTTCAATGGAGAAGAGAATTTGTTTCACACTAGATTCATCAATCCTATATAGCGTATTTATACATTCTTCTGTTCTATTTTTAACATCTAATTTCATGATGAACTTGCCCTCAAACTAGATGTATTAATCTTGCATGTAGAGGTGCACCCCATTTTCCATGCAGTGCTTTATCTCACTGAGATGTCACTTAGGATGAACTCGCCTCTTAATTGAAAGCTTGCCCACTTAGTTATGTGGCTAACTTAAGTGTTGACATGCAAGTGTCACAATTCATATGTCATCTTTCAGTTTAACATAAGTGTCGTCATGCAATAACACTTAGTTAACTCTCTTTAATTGAAGTGTCGTCTTTTAGTTTAACTAAAGTGAAAACACTTTAGTTAACTAGTCCTTCTTATTTAACACTTAGTTAACTGAAATCATGTTGATTGATTTACTTGAAGTGACCACTGTGAGTTCTTTAATTAACTGACATATCTTTAACTGATGCTTTAACTAAAGCATTGATACTTAACTGAAGCTTTAACAATTCAAGTTCTCTTTAATTGGATGAAGTGTTTGCATGGGCAATTTTGAATTCTCTTGATCTCTATGCTTTATCTGTTATTTCTTTATCTCTTACTGCATGGTAAATATGTACTAACTTTTATTATCCATCACATTACATTATACTAAGAATAATTATCGGATTCTATGATCATATTATATTATTCCAGACCAAATGATCATATGCTAAATTAATTCACTTTAGAGGTGATCAATCTCTAAAGGAGACTTAATAGCAATTTGGTGATCACTGTTAATAATACATCACATAACATTAAATGCTTTTAAGAAGTAAAGCATGACCTTTATACGAAAGGTCCACCTCTATATGGGAGGTTCATCTCATGGATACTGTTATCACACAAACTCTAGTTGTTTAAATGAGGTGTCCCAATAGGGATGGTAGAGGATGGACAACTAGGAAGGTGTAACCAATAGTAGCCAGGTCCTTCGTCCAAAGGACAGAAGTCACACTGGACAAGGCTCAAAGCCAAGTCAGGGGGGAGACCCCACTCAACCGGTGATGGTTGAGGAACAAAAATCAAACACCCAAACCCGAAAGATAAGCAAAGTGAGAGACAAGATGGGTGACTAAGTGTGAGATTTCTTCCAGCCTAGTGGAATCGAGATTCTGGATGGGAAAGGATAACAGATGAAACAAATTCAGATCAGATTACACATGTGAATGATGGATTCTATGAAAGATTAGAAGGCTGGAAATTAAATCAGCAAACATAAATTTACTGGAAGAGCGGTTAGGGATCCTGCCTATGGGGAATGAAGCTCGCTATGATTTATTCATACATGGCAGCAATCGATAAGCAATTTAAACACATCTTCCAGCAATTATAAATTGATTAAATGACTGATTTGAAACACACAAAAAAAGGCCAGCAAGAAGTGGAGTAAAACAGCCCTAGGGGAATAAGTTAAACAGTGGAAAAATGGACCTAGGGCATAGAAAAATGAGCGTTTATACTCACTTCCAGCCAACGAAACTTGATATCCCAAGGTAAAAAGACGTTTTGAAACCGAATATCAAGTACCCAGAACCCCAAATTAACCCCAAACAGGCTGAAACAGAAAAATGCCCTAGGGGGGCGTTTTTGCTAGGTAGACCAGTGCTAATTAGGTGGGCAAATGGAGTCTAAATCAAATGAAATTTGGTATATAGGATTTTAAGCATAAATCATTTGTGGGTTTACAAAACAAACTAATTCTAACGGTGGATTTTGTAGATTTTAATTTTTATGGGTTTTTTATGTAAATTTCTGCTCAACACACACAGTGAAATTTTGGAAATAAGAGACCAGCAAGAGAAACCTACTTGTGAGTGAATGAGATGGATGAAATTGTTGAAGACTAGCTCCCAAATGCAGTTGTTGAGCAACCGGGTGCTCCCTTGTGCGTTTGAGCTCCCAGCTGGCCAAAAACGCCCTAGCTACCTGCCACAAATAAGATGAAATCAGTATATGCAGCAAAATAGTTAAACAAACCAGTAAGTAGATGACTGAAAATAGAGAAATTGAAAATCATTAAGCAATGACAACTCCCTTGTTAAAACTCTGAAGAACTCGAGCAGTTGGGAGGTTCCCACTCCCAAAACTGCGCCCTCCTCCAACTGTCTTCTTCACCTGCAAATCGATTTGGCCAAGGAAAGATAGGAAACACAACAATAACCTCTCAACAAAGCTAAAGCAACTAGATATCAGTCAAGCAATCCACATCCATGCATAAACTCTCACAAGAAATCAGTAGAAGAATGGCTCTATATTATCAAAACTCAAGTGTACAAATGTGCCAAGGGAGAAAAATGGAGGTGAGTGC
Organism: Larix kaempferi; assembly: GCA_027924585.1. Taxonomy (NCBI): domain Eukaryota; kingdom Viridiplantae; phylum Streptophyta; class Pinopsida; order Pinales; family Pinaceae; genus Larix; species Larix kaempferi. The sequence continues at coordinate 571,435 of BSBM01001421.1, read as the reverse complement.
TTTCTCTTATAGAGAGAGGCCACTCCCAAAATAGGTTTCCCCCCAAAATGGAGGGTTGAGACCATCTCCCCAATTCACAAATCGAATGGTGGAGATGTCTCTATGGAGGGGGTGCGAATTGCCCCAAGGAGAGCGCACATGTGGATGAGAGGGGGCCCATGTGGGGGCCACACAACCATACAAAGGGGTTGGAGGGTGTCTATATGGGGTTTTATCCCCCCAACCATATACAACAAGGGTCCCACCATCAAAAACAAGGAAATCGAATTTTGCCAAGGTGGAGAAAAACACCCCTCATGGGCAAATTCGACCTCTAGTGTGAGCTGTCCAATAGAGGGCCCCACAACATATGAATATCACATCAAACATTACCATTTTACCTTAGAGATTGCCTTTACCTTTTCCAACCATTGATTTTTTTATTTGCCTATAGTTGCCTTAGTCAAATTCTGATTTTCCATGTAATTTTTGCTGGTTTATATGGCTGAAGATGAAAATTGGGCTTTTGACCCACTTTTATTGCCCGGATTGCTGAACCGTCTGCTGCAATGTGATCATGGACCCCAAAAGTAGTAGGGATGACCACTAGAACGACCCCGATCCATCACTTTGGCATTATTTGCCCCAAATCCATAATTTTTAATTAAAACAGGTCAAAGTTGACCAATAATAATTAAAAATTTCTCAAACGCTTCAGTATTTTGCAATTCCGACACTTGTATGTTCATATGGGATACCTGTAGATAATATTTGATCGAAATCGAAATTTCAATCGCTACATTTTTCGGGCCCATTTTTGGCCTAGTCAACTCAGTTTGACCAAGTCAAATCTGGTGAACAATGGTGCTAGCTGAATACATGTATGCAAACATGGAGTGACAAGGCTCAATTATACAAGTTAGTAAATTACTAAGCAATACAATGATAATATGGTGATCAAAAATACATTAAATCCCGAGACAATACAAGGCCCCAGTGAAGTGGGCCTACCACCTCCAAAAGACTAAAATGCTATACACATCTATAGAATTGACCACTTTGGTGACTTTAGGTGATGTGGACAACAAGGTAAAGGACACGGGAAGACAAGGATGAAGATCATGTGACCCTTTGGACAACTTGGGAAAGCGAGGTCCATTGAGGTAAGTATGCCATGACAGAACACGGGGAAGGGTGGTGCCTCACAAATGGGTATAGTGCAGGGAAACCACCACTAGTCATCTAACAAGTATCCCACAACTCACATCCGTATGCGAAGACTCCGTGAGGTTCTTTTCTAGAGCCGCCAAACTGGGTGTCCGGCAAACAATAACTTGAGACTCTAGGGGGCAATCTTGAGCTTGTCCCTTGCTCCTTCTCACCTCCTTGTCCCATAGGACTAGGTGAGGAATAACCACTACAAATGCTGACATGTATGGCTGACCTGAATCCACGTGTGTTCATAAACACATTGCATGGATTTTACAATGAGTTTCATACTTTGCCATTTTTTGGCTAGATTTTACATTTACAACATAATGGCCTTTTTAGCCTGATTTACATTTCTTCAATTTCTTCAAGGGCCCTCTTGGGCTACATACATATCTCAAAAGATATAAACATGGTGCTCATACTGCAAAGGTAATGGGGGTGAGCAATACATGCTTCGATGACAAATGGGGAACACCCGGTGAGGCTACACAATCCTAACTGCATTGCAACATCGAGGGCAACTGACAGGAGCAAATCCCAGGTCTAACCGTGTACCTCACACACTAAAGAGCCGAGGCACAATAAACAGGGAGTCATGGCAAACTCTGAGATCAGTGGGGAAGGGGTCCACGAGATCACAAATCAGAATCCAAGTCGGGAACAAGTATCATGGATGAGTCAGATGGATGGGGAAAGTGATAATGGTGCTAAAGTCAACTACCGAGAGGGACTAATTGGTCAAGTCTATGCCAAGTATAGAGGACATGACTCAGCGTGTATATACATAAGTCTAACCGAAGGGGTGGACTGACATCATCAAGGGCCCAATCACATCATATCATAGCTAGATCACCAAATATATCATCTCATGCAAAGTTAGCGTACTAACAAGTATAAAGAAGTCTAATCTACAACATGAGCAATAATCATCAAATGCAATACCTGCTGCACCATATACCTGCTGCTACTGAACCTGTCTCCGAGCTGGATCTCTGCTGAATCCAGGCACATAATAAACCAACAATTTACTGTGATAGTCTCGATCAGGATGAGACTAGGCAACTATCTCAAATGGACTTGTGTCAAAGCCTGGCAAGGAAGAGGTGACCCTGTGGTAGATGGTAAGTCCAACTGTTTGTCCCCTCTGATATGTCTGCTAGGGGCAATCTGAACAAAAATGCCTCATCTGAAGGCAGCTGATCTCTGATCTGGGAAAAAAAGTACTGTGCGGTCCTCAGCTGCACAGTTTGCAGTATGGTAGCTCCAGCTACAATAAATGTGATAACATCAGGCTCCAGCTGGGACAAGTGCTCTAAGGGAGAGAGTGCTTGAGAACCACAGAATCTCTGGTCCATAGCACCCCTCTCATCATCATCAACGTACATGCACCCGCATGCTATCTGCATCATCATCATCAATATGTACCTAGTCCTGTAAAATGCAGACACTATACCAATCTCTGCAGATCACACGTCAGGCCGCACAATATACATGTATAATAATCCAGCGAAAATGAACAAAATGATAATGCTGAAATAAAGATATATCAATAATGAAATTAATTCTACAGCATTTAAAATTTTATTAGGCCGACACATGAGGTGTAAAAAGTGAAAAAGGCAACTGAAATGGAAACTATAGTACAAAAGGGGTACCAGAAAATCAAGAGGTGTGAAAGGTGCGAAATGACCGCGAGGTGAAACAAAACAAAAAGGGTCAACCGGTCGAGAGACAAAGATAAGGTCAATCTAAGGCGCGGGACAACCGGCTGCTACTCTCGAGAGCTTATTAGCCGCAAAAAAGGGGGGAAGGACTCAAAGCTAAATCAGGGAATATCCCCCCAGGTGGACCCGGGAACATATTCTTGGAGCAGGTGACCACTCACAGGGACCGAGAAGTAGTGCCCATCCTCGGTAGCTAGGAAGTATGAGTCCCTGTCACGGACCTCAATCCGAAAGGGGCCCACTAGAAGCCCGGTGTGGTTGCCAACCATGTGGAAAAAGGCGTGGTGAGGTATGACAACCTGGTCACCTATAGTAAAGTCCCTCCTGTTGAGCGAGGTCGGGTCAACACCTATGTCTCAGAACATCGATAACTCTGCATTTCCGCCCTGGCTGGGATGATGGTCTCTACAGCTAACATGGGAAACAAAGCGCTGGGATTCCCCGTCGAGGGGGATCGCCGCTTCTCCAATCAAAACTTCCTGAGGTGCCTCCCTCTCGGGGGAAGGGCCAGCTCGGGGACCAAGGGATCTAGAATGTGTCATATGTATCTCAGTTTCACCGATGGTCCAAAAATCCGAGGGATGGGCCGACAGGCTGCGGGTGGATGGATGCGTGGAAGGCAAGGTGGAAGGTGTCGAGGTGGCATGAGTGCTCGGTCTTTCTCCGGACGGGATAGGGATCTCCGAAGGCAGAAGGAAACTCGGGAACTGGAAAGGGCGAGGGGATGGTGGTGGGGTATCCATGGGAAACGACTCGAACTCTCTCGTGATGTCTGCGGGAAGAGAGAACTCCTCAAGGAACACCTGATCGGATCCAACACTTCCAACCTCACTCCTGGGAACAAAAGGAAGGGGAAAGAAGTTCTAGTCAGACTCATCACTCTCTTCCCCCGGCAGCTCCTGGGAAGGAGGCCCCTCCTCAAGGTAGTCTGGGGGAGATGCTCTAGCCTACCTGGCAATGTCATTGTTTATCAGGGCCAGCATCTCGGGGATAGTCCTAAAACTTCTTTGCTTCGCGTGAGGGATACCCCTCACTTCCCAGTCCTCCAGGGGAGGGGGAGTGTCTTCACCATGCTCTTCCATCTCATGGTCTTCGTCATTATAAGCAGGGAAATTGCGTGTGAACGCCCTCAACTCATCAGGCAGCGAGAACTCCGACTCGTCAATCTCCGTGGTAGCATAATCATCTAGGTATAGTAGAGCTAACTGCTGTCGGAGGCTCGGAGGATAAGAGTGATCCGTGGAGAATTCCTCTTGTATCCTCATAGGCTCAGGATCCTCGGGAGGAGATGCCAACCCGCTCTCAGGATGCTCATGGCTGAGTCTTGGCATGCCCTCTCCATCATAATCCTCATGTGGTGAGGGAGACGTGGGGGTAGGGAGCCATCTGTCAAATGCATGTCCCAAGTCTGCCTCATCATCAATGTCCTCTCTATCATCACCAAAGGCCATGAACATTCCCTCCTGGCTTGGTTCACATCCCCTGTAGGTTCTCCACAAGGCATCCTCCATGCCCTCAAGGTGTCCCTCGTAGAAGGGCTCCCAGTACACTCTCACCAAGACCCCATTAGGGTTAGGGATCGAGGCATAAGATAAGTCCATTTGGAGATGTCCTCCTAATCCGGCATCCCATTTTCGGGACAGGAGCATACCGTAGACTGGCGGCAAGTCAATCACTACCACGTCCATGAGTGTGGAGATGTCTAAGCATGAGAAAAGGTCTGCTCTCAAGTTCTTGATCAAGCCGTGGGCCAGAACTTGTTTGGAATCTATCCCACACATTTCCATAGGGGCGAGTGACCTCCAGGCCCATAGCTTTCATGACCTGCAGTGGCATGACGTTCATAGAGGCCCCCAAGTCTAGCATACAGTTGTGCAACAGCGTGCCCTGTATACGGAGAGTTAGGTAAAAGGGTTGATGCCCTCCATTCTTCCTCTCGTAGATGGTAGTGTGAATGGATACTCGGGGGTCCTCTGTGTCAGTCTCCTCATCGTGAGTAATAGCTAAGGAACAAGAGGTGTCTGATGGGCTCCTCTCTACTGGGATGCTGTCCAGGAAATCAGTGATCTGACTCCGGACCGAGGGAAGCTTGACTAGTTCAGTCAAGGGGATGTTTTGTGTTATCTTGGCTAGCTCCTTTTCCAGCTCTATGCTCTGCCCAAAAGGCTCGTGAGAAGGATGAGGGCTGGTACCAAGGTCCGTACGAGGAACCTCGTGCCTCTCTGTGAAGGGCACGGGCCTAGGTTCGTCCCTGTGTCTCTTATAGATCTTAATCTGCTGAGAATCATTGACACAAGGGTGAACGGGTAGACAAGAGGGGCCTACTTCTTGAACGTCTTCTTCTTCTTCGTCCTCCTCAATTAGGATCCAGAAAAAATCTAAGTCGAAAGCTATGTCATCAACGAAGTTGATGTTTTCTGTTAGTTCTTCAGGTTCGACATAGGTACACTCGGCCTCTGGGTGCTCGTCTTCACATTTCTCACACTAGTGAATGGCCGTATTGTCAAGGGTCTTGGGAGGTACAGGAGGTCTCTTGTTGTCTTCAGTGATGGGTCTCTTGTTTTGGTTCCAATAGGGTTTGGGGCCATATGGAGCTTTATACTTGTCCGAGTCCCTATTTTTGGCTAGGTCTCTCGTTAGAAGGGTGAGGGTTTTAATCATCTCTTTCATGTCATCTGTGCTTCCTGATTCTATGTTTTCTTTTACAGGCTCTTTTCCCTTGCGGGCCCGAGAATCAGTCCGTGATGATGAATGAGCATGAGTGTCGAAGAAGTTTTTCTTCCCCATAGATGCCACGTTGGCTTCAGCCTTGCGAGCATTGTCCTGGGCAATCTTGAGGGTAGTAGGCTCTTTGTCTTTGAGGTGGTACCCTAGACATCCTTCGAATGAGTCCAAATAATGTATCAGGATGGCGGGGTCCGTTGGGCGAATAGTCTCAGGTATTTGGGCCACCACTTGTAATGTCCCTTGTTAGGAATTTTATTAAAATGGCAATTTTCCATTTTTTTCCCTAGTTCGACCTTTGACTAGTTTTGATCTCTAGGTCCCAAATTTGCCCCAAATGATCCCCAAATCTTTTGAGAAGGTATATGAATGAGATTAGAACATAAATATGTGTTTTAGGGATGCCTTTGGACCTTTAAAATACTTCTGCAAATACTCTTTCAATTCTGGCCAATGTAGGGAACTTTACTAGTAATTTGCCTTTGACTAGTATTGGTTTCTAGGTCTCGAATTGACTCCAAATGCCTTCAAATATTCAAGGAAGGTGTATGAATGGTATTAGGACTTGAATATGATGTTCAGGGATGATATATGGCCACTAAAATACCTCTGCAAACTCTCTTAAGATTCTGGACCAAGTATGCAATTTTACTAATAATTTGGGGTTCAAATCCCCCTGGGGTAAGTACTAAAAATGGCTTCCCAAATGCCTCCAAAGCCACTCAAATTTATGAACAGAGGTAGGAAATGTGTTAAGGATGTTATTAAGGTCTCATGTACACCATTAATTGATTATTATATCTGTTCCAACCCTCTCCCATTCAACTGCAAAAATCACCAATTCGACCCTTGGGGAAATGGCACTATTTCTTCTCCCAATGCAATTAAACTAAGTAAAAATACTTCAAATGTTCAAGTACAGTACATGAAACTTGTAAAATACATCCATGGCAGTCCATTAATCACAAATTCATTCAGAGAATCATCTATTCATTCGAAATCATCATCAATACATTGGTTCACAACAAGGTAGTGGGGAAATGGCATTGTTCTTCCATTAAAAATGAGATTTATACATTTCTACTTGGAATTTCGACCTGAAACTTTCTGGAGATGAAGAACAAAGTATTTAATTCATATTAAAAAAGAAATGGGCCATTAGAATCTCCCCTAAAGAGTACAATAGCTCACCAAAAACGCCCTTCCTCAAGGATCAAGAATATGCTATCAAAACTGGAAATAGTTGAAGGAGTGAGATGCAATAGAAGAAACCATGAGCTGCCTTGTAGCTTACACCTGCAAATAAAGACTCCATTGAATCTCCGAATGAAAGGTTTGAATGGCCTTTCCAATTACCAACTTGGATGGGAATCTTTCACCCTCGAAATTGGCTAAGGCAAGAAACGAATCATCCACTAGCTCTTCCTCTTCACAAATGCAATTGCAAATTCTACAAATGATCAAAAGCTGGTTTCATTCTTTGTTATTGAGATTTATAAAGTTTTAATGTCCTCCATGGGTCGAATTCCTTCCAAGAGACTCATGCCAACTCAAGTTGGGAAGAGATTCCAAAGAATGCCATTTGTACAACAATTCCTAGTCTCCCACTTCCACCAAATCACATGTGGAAGCATCTTAGCTGCCCTAACACCCTTGAGCGCCTTCTTGGAGTCTATTTTTAGCCCTGACATGTCATATATGTCATATGTCAGCCTTCAGGTCTGATTTGTGTCATAGATGTCATAGCATCTTCATCATTGTTGTCATAGAGCTAGGGAATCTAGCCCAAGTGTTTCACTAGCTCCAAATTGCCTCTTCCTCTTCCATGGGAGTTACTCTTCCTCTATATTTCGACCTTGGATGAGTCATGCCATGAATAATACCTTTTGGACTCCCCCAAGTATGTTACCATTCACCTTGAATTCGAATTGGTGAGAGAATGATGCCAAGTGTAGTGGGGAAATCTAGCCATATGTGGGTCTCACTTCCTCCATGTGTCTTCATGATCAAATGCCACTTTTATTTTCACTTGTATATATTTATTTAGGTCCTTTATTAAATATTTATTCCATTCTAATGTTCAAACATCATTTATTATTTCCATTATTCCAAATCCCAAAGCTTCCACCCCAAACCTAGGAAACTAGTAATTTTCCTCCTTGGCAATTATTTGAACTTTAGCATCAATTTGACAAACTCTACTAAATAAGGACAATGTGATTAGGCCATTGTGACACAATGCCAAACTTGGGACAGTACAAATCCTCCCTTCCCAATATTGCTTGTCCTCAAGCAAATTTTAACATGGGTGTTGAAGAACCTGCTTTCTGTATAATTCTTTGAAATTGCCATTGAATTGCCCAACCTTGAGTCTTTGAGTTTCCGTGAAGATTTTAGAGAGGAACCACCATGCTTGCTGTTGCACTACTCTGATTAAAATCACTTTATTAAGTGGGGAATCCATCTCCCATACTGCTTGCTTCCAAAAAAAAATGAAACCAATGAGACAAAAATTATTTCAGGGTCCCATTGCTTGTATTGTTCGGGTACACAGGGTACTACCAAAGGACCGAACACCAAGAGCAACCACTTCACACAAACAGATCACAGATCAACACACCGATGTTTTGACGTGGTTTAAACCCCCTTGAGGGAAACACTCCACGGCCCCGGCCAAATAGCTTCTACGGGACAATTTATTATGCAAAGAAAGAAAGTTACAAATGAGCTTCTCATAATCGATCAACTAAACAATGACCCTCCATGCTCTTTAAATAGAGATCATGGACCAATCGGGTGTTAAGCCACGGATCAAGGTTAGGTTTGATCTAAGAGAAGTTGAGCCGTCGGATCACTCTATGTCGGAAACATATCGTGACCGTCGGATTAAGTATTTACAAATGCATACTAATGCATACTAAAGAAACACACTATCCCTAACGGATATATTACACAAGTTGATCTTAACTAACTCCTAAGTGTCTAAATATCCTAACATCCCCCCTTAAGAACAACTTGGGATAGGATTGAAGGATTTACAAAAGTGACACTATTAGGAGAAGGAAGGAGGCATTAGAGCCTATCCCCCCTTAATGACAAGTTCCTGAACTCCTAACATAGATCGAAGTTTAGAAAACTTCGCTTCTGTAAGAGACTTGGTGAAGATGTCTGCAACTTGATCATCTGTAGGGCAAAAGAGCACTTCAAGAACACGATCATGAACAAGATTTCTGATGAAGTGCATATGTAGCTCAATGTGTTTGCTGCGTTGATGTAGAACTGGATCTTTGGCAAGCTTGATGGCACTTTGATTGTCGCACCAAAGTGGAGTAGGCTGCTGCTGCTCGAATCCAAACTCTGAAAGGATCTGTCGAAGCCATAAAGCTTCCTGACTGGCATTAACTGCTGCTCGATATTCTGCCTCTGCTAAAGAAAGAGCAAGAGCTTGTTGTTTCTTACAAGCCCAAGTAATAGGTCTAGATCCTAGACTGAAAACATAACCTGCAGTAGACTTTCGATCATCAGGATCGCCGGCCCAATCTGAATCGGTGAAACCAACCAACAAAGGTTTCCCCCCTGTACTGTAATGAATCCCAAACTGAACTGTACCTCGAATATATCGAAGTATTCTTTTAGCTTCTTTCCAGTGACTTTCATGAGGTGTTTGCATATAACGGGCAACTCGACCAACGGCAAAGGAAAGGTCAGGACGGGAATGAGTCAAGTATAAAAGACTACCAACAAGCTGACGATACAAGGTGGCATCTACTTCAGGTGAAGTACAAGTGGCAGAAAGTTTGACTCCAGACTGGAAGGGAGAAGGGGCTGGTGTACAATCTTCCATGTGAAAGCGACGAAGAAGGTCACAAGCATACTTAGACTGAGAAAAAAAGATTCCTTCTTTGGTTTGCAGAACTTGGAGACCAAGAAAATAATGCAAATGTCCTAAGTCTGACATTTCAAAAGTTTGTTTCAGACTGGATTTCACATGGGTTATAAGCTGAGGGTCACTACCAGTAAGAATAAGGTCATCAACATATAGAACAAGTATGATGAGATGGTTTCCTACTTTCTTGGTATAGACATTGGGGTCAGAATGGCATCTAGAAAAACCAGTGTCAAGGAGAAAGCTATCCATTTTGGCATACCAAGCTCTAGGAGCTTGCTTAAGGCCATATAAGGATTTCTTAAGGCGACAGACAAGGCTAGAGTTATTCTGAACATAGCCAAGAGGTTGTTCCATGTAAATTTCCTCCTGTAAATCACCATGTAAGAAGGCAGACTTGACATCCATTTGATGGACTTCCCAGTTGTGTAAGGCTGCAAGGGAAAGAACAAGGCGAATGGAGTTCATTTTGGCGACGGGAGCAAAGGTTTCATTGTAGTCAATCCCTTCAACTTGAGAAAAACCTTTGGCAACTAACCTTGCCTTAAGTCTTTCAACACTTCCATCTGATGCATACTTAGTTCTGTAGACCCATTTACATCTGACAAGTTTTCTTCCTTTTGGAAGAGGTACAAGATCCCAAGTATCGTTCGCCATTAAGGAACGATATTCTTCATCCATGGCTGCATCCCAATCTGGATTCCATGAAGCTTCTGCAAAAGTTTCTGGATCATGATTCTTGGAAACTTGAGCCAAAAGAGAAGAGGCTCGCTGAAACTGAGAACGTGTTCGACGTTGATCTCTAGGATCACCGGCAAGATCACCAGCTGCTTCACATGTTGAACGGACCCATCGAGGAAGCACTTGTGCTGGTGCAATTGGAGGAACATGAGCAGGCGGAGGTGGATTTTCATCCTCACTGTCATCATCAGAAACTGGAGTTGGAAACCTGTTACGGAAGTTGGAAGAAGAAGAAGAAGGCACAAACGCCGAATCAGGCTCGCAGGCCAAAGATGGCACACTCGCCGAGTTAGGCTCGCAGGCCAAGATATTTTCATCAAATTTAACATCTCTTCTAATGATTATAGCATGAGAATGTGGTTGAAGAAGTCTATAACCTTTTACATCTTCAGAATATCCAACAAATATGCACTTTTCACTTTTAGGCTGCAATGCTTTCCGTTTTTCATCCGGAATGTGAGCCCATGCTTCACTACCAAACACACGAAAGTGACTTACATCAGGTTTAACTTTACTCCATGCTTCTTCCGGTGTTATACCTTGTAATGCTTTTGTGGGGGTGCGATTAACTATGTAATTTGCACAATTTATGGCTTCAGCCCAAAATTGAAGACTTAGTCCCTTAGATTGGATCATACAATTAGCCATTTCTTTTAAAGTGCGGTTCTTCCGCTCAGCTACACCATTTTGTTGTGGTGTATATGGAACGGTGTGTTGTTGTTGGATGCCTTGTTCAGTGTAGAAAGTAGTGAACTGTTTGTTAACATATTCTCCTCCATTGTCAGATCTTAACTTGATAATTTGATGACCAGATTGTTTTTCAACAAGGGCCTTGTTATCACACCATAGTAGCAGGGCTACTATTCTTGTACAGCAGATATCTGCACATTCCAGAGCTTCCTTTATTCCAGAGCATGGCTATATATTTTGGATCACTCATGATCAGAGCAGTACATTATTCAGATTTTATGACCTTGTGTCAAGGCTGAGCCTTGAGAGTTTAGATTTGATGACTGATGTGACCACTTATCCCATTACAGTTTCAGTTCAGTGCCTAGAGATATATTTCAGCAGTGTTTCAGATGATGCATGATGATGATTATTATGATGATGTTATGGATATGTTCTCACTGACCGTGGATTACTATCTTGTTGATTTAGTCATGATCATGGCATGTGCTTGGTATATTATTCCTGATGTGGCAAACTATTTAAAATGAACTGTAAATCATAAAATGGACAATTGCTTGCACTTTTAGGTCATTTAACAAAACTTACTGGTATTTCACCTTACATAGACATGGTCTTTCCCGACACTGGTTGTCTGCTAGTGTAGGCTCCATATTCATTTGTCTCCATCCATACATGACCTTCCTGTTTGACTTTAAACCCTGACTTGTCTCATTTGACTTTCTGATACTGAGGACTTCCCCATTTTTCTACCTCTGTGTTTGGACCGCATCCCTGTTTATTCAGTGTCTCGGCTCTAAGTTGGTGACAGAACTTGCCTTTGGTGAGTTGGATTGTAGGCCTAAATCATTTCGGTTGTCCCGATGTTTGGCATTGGCTCGAACTCCCCCTAGTCACTTGAGATGTTGTTGGCTAAAACTGAAAGCTCATGTTCTACCTATGGAAACTAAAAAATTCGCCCATGGAAACAAAAAAAAGGGCAAGAGCAATGAAAAGCTAAAAATACTCCTCGAAGAGTATAAGAAAGGTCCAAAAAAAAAAGCAATGGTTCTTAAAAGTTATATCTAAACAATTGCTGACCTTATAAATATGTGAAAAACATGCCCTGGATGCAAGCTGCAACTAGTTGTGCTTCTCAGCACATCTGAAATCCGAAGGGTTATGTAGGCCAAAAAGGCCATGGAAATGAAATTGAATGATCCTAATGAACCTGGATCAACTTGATGTAGACATGATGCCTAAGTTGAATAAGCACTCTCTAAACAACTTATCCATTTGTGAGGCACAGCCATTCCCCGTGTTCTTTTGTCCAGCACAGAGTTTGTAGCTTCCCCCTTCTCCCAGTCCAAAGTATTTTTGAGTTAAGTTAGACAAGTCAAACCCTTGGCCCAACCTTGCTCCTAGCCTTCATCCTTCACTAGCAGTTTGACCATGTCCAATGGGTGAGTTTGTCATTTGAACTATTGTGCAAGTAATTTTATATAATCACGGAATATGTTAACTTGATTAATGCCACTGAATGGAATTTATACTTTGAGCTTAGCTGTGGGAATGATTAGAGAAACATTGTCTTAGTCTACTGATGTGATTTATCCTTGATTATATATTCTTGGGATCCGTGATGATGTGGGCCATGTATGGATGATTATTGATGATGATTTATGGTCCCACATGTTTGATGATGATATCATATGATGGACATATGATGCAGATGATGTTTGATCCAGTTCAGCAGGTTTATTATCATTTCAGATCAGCAGATCATACATTGTCCATATATGGTGGACCCTACAGCTGGCCCATTAGGGCAACCCATGATGTATGAGTACTCATTCCTAGTGGATTTGGGCCTTCTGGATCCATTGAGACACTTATCTTTCAGTTCCGGGCACTTCTGACAGTGATTGATGCAGTTTTACATTTGTTGACCAGATTTGGGGCTGATTTCCCAGCCTGAGCAGCAGGGGCCCCTAGAGGCCAGTTCACCTAGGGCGCTGATGAGGGAAGGGGTGGTCCAGCCACTTGTTATTACCATTTATCCCCCATTCCGGAGAGCCTGGTGGGCTCAGATTTACAGCGCTAGCACCCTAGGAGGCAGTTTTGGCACTTTCACAGTTCCCGAGGCAGTTAAAAAATGGGAAAAGGTGGTCACTGAGGAAATCGATTTGGGCAATTGAGGCAAGGTTTTGGCATTTGGTTTTCACAGAGGTCTTCCAGGGCGGCATCACTACCTTCCAGTCAGTTTTCACCATGTGGGTATGCCCAGATTGATCATAGGAGGACATTTACTGCTTGACTGTCATGGATTCTGAGGACAGTTTTGGTCATTTTTATTATATTGGACATATTTTATTATTTTTATTGTGCCTTGGGGATGAGCTAGTAAGGATTAAAACCTCCTAGCCCCACCATGAGCTTATATTGTTATGTCCTAGTCACCATGAGGTGGATTTTGATGCTTATAGTTTCTCTTGTGGATGACGTCACCCCTCATTGTACCTTTTTAGTGGGGGCGCCATCATTATGTGGGTGATCCATGTGATATATGGTTATGATTTATTATTAGCCATTGATTATGTTGTGAGATCTTTTAATCTCAACCACTCATTTCAAAAAGTGGTTTTGAGATCTAGGGTTTTGGTCTTTATTATCCTATATAAGGAGGAGACCCCCTCATTGTAAAGGGGATCTAGAGATTTTTGGCTCTTGGCTCTTGGAATAAAATTTCTATCTTTTGGAGTACATGCTTGGATTGGAGTGGATGTTGGTTGTTTCGATTGTAAATGCTATTGTCCATTGCACTGGAGGATCTATTGTAGCTGTTATCACACAACTTGTAGTTTCCCCTAAAGGTATCCCATCCGGGACGGTAGAGGAGTTAGGAAACTAAAGAGGTGACCTAAGAGATGCCACGGTTCCCAATGCAATGTGGGAGTCACGTCAACCGAGGCACTCTTCGCTTTAGGTCAAGGTATAACTAGACCAAGGGGGAGACCCTATACCCCAATCGCAGTTGATTGGACCCAAGCAAAGGTTTCAAAGGTGAATGAATGATGAGTTGCGGAAACCAATGCAAGTCTAAGTGGACCTAATGTTTAGGGCATGGTTGAAGGTGGTATCAAGGATAGTTAGTGTTTCAACCTATGTATGGTTTAGGCCACTTGATGGGGTATGATTATTAAGTATAGTACCATGTGTTTGCACAAGTGGGTCTTATTGCCTTGGGAAGTGTGAGATGGTTTTAGGTGGGCCCACAAGGTGAAGCTAAGTGTGAAGATGGTACTATAGGCTAGATCTAGGTTAGATCTACAAGTTAGAGTTGGTTCTAGGGTTACCCATGTGTTAGATCTAGGGTTTGACACTAATCCCAAGAAGTGCGCCTTGCTTGGAGAAGGACTAGTGCCTTGTTGGATGGGCTAATGGGGTCAAGAAAGATGTCAAAGTGTAGATCGGGACACCTAGAAGCCAAGTCAAGTGGTTTGGATGAGATCCAATGGGCGGATCTTACTAGATCTAGGTTTTTAGGTAAAGACCAAAAGGTGGACCACAATTCCTTAAAACAAGGAATGCAATCCCCAAGGTGGATCGGGACAAAAGGATAGTCTAGACCTAGGTTTCAAGGCATGGGCATTCCAAATCCACAAAAATATCCAACACCCACTTCCTAGAAGTGGTCCAACTCAAAACTCCCAAGGCAATAAGACCCACTTGTGCAAACACATGGTACTATACTTAATAATCATACCCCATCAAGTGGCCTAAACCATACATAGGTTGAAACACTAACTATCCTTGATACCACCTTCAACCATGCCCTAAACATTAGGTCCACTTAGACTTGCATTGGTTTCCGCAACTCATCATTCATTCACCTTTGAAACCTTTGCTTGGGTCCAATCAACTGCGATTGGGGTATAGGGTCTCCCCCTTGGTCTAGCTATACCTTGACCTAAAGCGAAGAGTGCCTCGGTTGACGTGACTCCCACATTGCATTGGGAACCGTGGCATCTCTTGGGTCACCTCTTTAGTTGCCTAGCTCCTCTACCGTCCCGGATGGGATACCTCTAGGGGCAACTACAAGTTGTGTGATAACAGGTGTCTCACCTGAAAATTGACACTTGTTAATTTTCGATGGCCATGGTAGCCACATAGTTGTACAGAGCATTGATGAGGCAAACATGTTGGGCATTGACTTGTTGACCCTACCTGCATATACTACTAACAAGTTGCAACCTCTCTGTGTTAGTGTGTTTGGGACTTTCAAGTGTTTCTTCAGGTCTAAGAGAGCATCATGGATGGAAAAGAATCCAGGGAAATAGTTCAAGAGGCTTTAATTGGTTTAACTTGCAAGTAAACCTTTTAAAAGGGCTCTCACACCCTTAAATATAAAGGTTGGATTTAGGCGGACTGGAATCTCGCCTCTTAATTCTGGTGCTCTTGTCCATGCTATTGTATGTAGCCAAGGCTTTGATGTATAGGACAATGAAGATGCAAATGTTGTAGACAACATATTAACCCTCTCTCAAGGACAAGGCCAGCCATTGGTGGCAATGATGAACATGTCAGTGCTATTCAATATGACCATGAACAAGTTGTCGATAACGATGAGGTTTTTATATCAATTGAAACACATACAGCTTCTGCAGATCATGTCCATGAACCAGATGCAGAGAACTATGAATTTTTTGGATCATATGAAACACTTGCAGATTTTGTAGAGAAAAATTAGAATGAAACGACCAATCTGAATGTGGTTGATGGTGGTGAAGCACTAGCAAGCAGCAATGAACAACCGATAATTCAAACCCAAGTATCATAGCCTGAGTGGTCAGCGGAAGCGATGATGAATATGAACAGACATATTGCAACCAACACCAATGACAAATCCTTAACATGCCTTTGCTTCCATCAATCCTCAATAACCAACTTGTCCATTATTATGTGGAAGAAGGGGGTGTACAAGAACATAGTGTAGACGATGAAGTGCCAGTTGATGTCTCCCTTGTAGATGAAGAACTGCCCCAAAATTATCCTCACATTGACCTAGCCACCACACTAGTACTCGACCAATTCATAAGGCTACCAATGGAGAAAGTGGTAGATTCAAAATAGACGAGAACAACTAACTATATTCGATTAAGCAGCAGTTCTTAGCTACTCACTTCAGAAGACTACATCAAATTATTGGTTGAGACATAACAGAAGAAAAAAGAGATGCAAGATTTAATATAAGAGAAGAAGGAATTGGAAAAGAAGAAGAAGCAACAATGATTCTAGATACTAAAAAATGAAGGCAAGAAAGGATCCAGAGAGAACAAGAAAGGCAAGTAAAAGAGCACCAAAAACAGGTGGCAAGGCAGGAAAAGGAACAAAGAAAGTTGCAACATACAATGGAAAATGAACAAGGGGACAATGGAGGTGGACATGACTGGAAACATGCTCGAGCAATGTAGGAGGATGTCCAACTCATTCGATCAAATTGCAGACAATACATGATTCTTTCAAGACCTTATAAACATCCAGATCCTTCAATATCATCAAGCCGACATACCTCCTCCTTTTGTTCCTACGAGTGCAGGGGAAAATATGGCATATGCTTTTCCAACACCTATAGTCAATCCAGGTGTGTTGAGCACATGTCATAGCTACGAATTTTTAGTCCCTCCTTGACTGTAAGGAGCGAGATGGGCTCAAATACATGAGGGAAACTCAACCATTCCAAGTTAAGCAAAATTGGGCAGCCCAACCCACATGGTTGAACCAGCTGCGGGAAACACATCAAACTTGGGAAATGAGCTCTCTAGACCCCTCTAACCATTGGGATGTTATATGTTCATCCTTACCACAAGCAATGTGAATTTTGTAACAAAGGCATTTTTTGGTTGTTGCTCCGTTTTTTGTTTGAATCTAGTCTAAGGAATTGATTAGCACAGATGTAGTCCCAAGCATCTAGGGATTTGGCATGTATTCACTTATACTATGTGTTGTCTCTCAAAACTGACATGTGTGTGTTGAAGCCCAAAATGTAACACACCAGTTGGATGACAACTCTCAGGAGAGAGGCCAATGTCACCACACTCCTCTCCTCTTCGCTTCAAGTTGGCTCTTCTCCAACTCAAGGGGGGTATCCCTAAGGTAGGATCGCTAAGGCCAGTGCAACAGAGGGCAAGTTGAAATGAAGAGGCTGCCTTAGAGAAACAAATGTAACAGAAAAATGAGTTTTTAATAGGTGAAGGGAAAGTTGGGAGGATCAGTCCTTGAGGAAAGGCCAGTGCCAGTATATCAGAGGGGCGAATGGAGTCAAAAGAGAGATCAAAAGGCCTTGTGTCATATGTGACTGAGGGGGAAAGATCGCATCATTGAGCAAGCCCTGCTCAATCTAGTGTTTGGAAATCAGAAAGAGTACTTCTTCTTCTCTAGCTGCGGGAGGTGCGCTATGCAAACCAAAGATCAATATTGCACAATCAAACTAGATAAAATGCAAAGATCAATACCTGTGTATGCACGCTCACAAAGGGAAAAAGAGAGCAGCTGTTAAAAGTTCTTCACCAAAGGGAAAAAGAAAGCAGGCTGCTGAGAATTCTTCACCTTCCAACAGGGTGGATTGTCACCCTTCTATGGCCTCTTAGACATAGAAACGAAAATGCAGAATCTAGATTTACTCACACTCATTCAAAACATCACAAGATCACGCCACAAAAAACTCAATTTATCCAAAAAGGCCCATAACATTTTTCATTAAGCTCATGGGAAGAAAGGCTCCCAAGGTTTTTTCCATCGTTACAATGAAAGAGCTTGGCTCCTTTTATAGGCCTAAAAACCTTTCACCTTTTCAAAAGAAAATAAATAATAAAATAATAGAAAAAGGTGAAATCCACTTTATTCATTGCACGCCTATGAGATTATTCGTTCCATTCCTTGAAACTAAAAGAACCAAGCATACAACTGCTGGTTTCAGTGACACACAGTGATCCATATCGGCTGTCAATTGAGTGGATAAGCACACCGATGCCATACGTGGAAGCCGTGGAGAGAAACAGAAGGTGCCATGCCACAAGCAAACCCTGGATTTTGGCTAGTTGTTGAAACCCCGAGCGCTTGGCGTGAAATGGATAGGAACATCCACGAGATGGCCCGTGGCTTGGCTACTCGTGAACCGGTGTCAGCATAAACACCACCGAATTTCCTGTGTGTAGACGTGATTTCGGAAACAAAACTCTGTATTCGGCTGTGTGGGAACATTGCTCGACATGGAGATCACTCCTGAAATCAGCAAGTACTCGACCGATCTTTTAGCTATGCGACCGTGGATGCGAGCTTCAGTCATCCACGAGTCACGGCCTTCACTACTAGCAGAAAATTTTGGTTTTAGCACAGTTGTCAATCACGGGTCTGTGCACGGTTTATTTGCTTGAATCTCCAGCGTGACAGTGCACCGACCATGGAATGAAGAACGCGTGAAGTGAATGCGCCCAAGAGGCAGTCAAAAGATGTGCAACCGATGCCATAAAATAGCAGTGACGGCAACTGATAGTTTTAGAAAATCGTGACCACAGCTGTCAAGAATCATTTTTTAAAAGGTGAACTCGGTTGTCGTGACCACCGATTTCGGCTCTGCTGCGTGTTGATCATCGTCGAATCCGAGCTTGTGGCTTTCTGAATCAGTCAAATTGGCTGCCAGTGTACTTGGCTGCCAAGGAACAAACACTTTGACTATTGTGAAAACACTGGTTTCTTCATAATCAATTAAATCGACGATGACCAGTGATTTAATTGTAAGCTCGGATCCATAAAAGATAGCGTCCAAAATGGATAGTCGGGGTCAGCCACTAGCTGAATCTGGTCTTCATCATCAGCCAAGTAATTCTCGAGGATACTCACTGCTAAATTATATATGCCAATGTTTTCATGGGTCTGCAAAGCCTCAATTTTGTCCAAGCCGCCAGCATCTTCGATCACCCGTGCGTACATATTAACGCCTTCAGGATTGTCTTGATTCTTTTCAAACTCTCCAGCCTTCAATGTATTTGCCAAACTCTCAAGGCAAACAGCTAAAATTCTTGGATCTGGATATATTAGAAGATCGCATAGCGGCTTTATGCAGCCCTGGCTGACAAAATATTTACTCTATTCAGGAGTACCACTCGAAGTAGCATTTGAAATGGCCCAAGCTGCCTCTTTCTTTATTTCAAAATTAGCAGTTGACAACAACGATACCAACGGAGCAATAATATTTGCATGAATAATTGCCTGAATTTGCTCTTTGTTCCCAGCGGCAATGTTGGACACTGTCCAGCATGCCTCCCTTATCAGATTTTTACTATTATTGCAAACAAGAATTGAATAAATGCGTGTTAGAGCCTCATGATCAGGGACACACTGAGTCTGAATATCATCACCAGTAACAGATCTCAAGCAGGCGTTACAACAACTGGCGAAGGGTGTTCCAAAAGCTGCACAAGCTTTTCACAAACACCGGATTCAAGTATAGCCCGGATCTTGTCATTAGTACCATCAGAAAGATACGATAGAGCCCAACATGCATCAGCCAGTATTTCAACATCATTCAAGTCGAGAAATCTTCGGAATGTTGGGAGGGTAGCCTTCACCTGTTAAATTCAAATGCCCTGTTCTGCTGGTAATCAACACTTGGTGCATACGAGACGTTTACAGAAACTTGAAATTCTGAAGATGGTTTGTCGTCATTTTATTTTCAAGACAAGACAAAAACGCTGAGTATAGATCAATTCTGCCCGAACAGGAATTGCTTCTGACTTTTCAAATGACAGGGTGCCCAGAAACTTTAAACAAAATGCAGATGCATTTTAGAGAGGTAACACTATGACAACAAGGATAGGAAGGTCCATGTCTCCTTGATGAAGTTCCTATAAATAGCTTTCCTAATTTCATTATTGAGTCAAGATGGATGAGCTCCATGCTTGTACCAGTAATATGAAATCAATATTTGATCTAAGAAGGCCAATCATATCTCTAATTCATATAATGAAATGGTATTAACAAGGAATTCAAAGAGGGCTATATTTTTTATGGTGCCCTGAAAGTGAAATTAGAATAAACATTTCTTCAAATTAACTTGATTGCAACCATTGCATATTTAAGTAAAAACAAGAAATTGCATCATCCCTTCCAACCTTATAGGTTATCTAAGACAAAAACAATGCGTAGTGATTGCAGGAAAGGAGCTCATAGGCTTGCATCCATTCATGGATGTATTAACAAGTTTTCCATTGATAGTGACAACCCCCAATCAAGCATCTGGTGGAAATAACAACATGTGCCAATTCCTACAAACACTCATGGCTTGAGTATATCTTAATTGGCCAAGCTCCATGCATATGTATTCTTAAGAGAAAAGTGCACAAAGCCCATGGATCGAAACACTCAAAATTATAAGTGATACTTCATATGAATTGGCCAATATGCAAGCCACATAAATCAAGGCACTTGCATTATATAATACCCCTACTATTTATAATATTTGCAGCTATCAGTCGAAGCCTTTTGCATATTTGGATGCTAAAATAGATGCTACAGTTGAATGGTGTATATATGTAGAACACAATCAATAAAAATAACACTAAGTCCTCTTCAAGGCATTGGCCACTAAGGAACTCTACAAAGTGTCCATTACATATCCACTGACATGGAACCTAACCTTAATGTGTTCCCATATAATTTATATAAGGCCACTTAGTAGTCCCATTTATCTTCACTGAGTTTTCAAAGAGGCTCTTTGCCAACTATCCATAAGTATTATTTGGGATCCATAATCTACTAGGGCATTGCCAAAAATTAAAGCCAACAAAAGAAGGAGCAAGGCGCTACAGGCCTATATACAAAATGAAATTTTACATATCCAATCTTGCCATGGAACCCAAGATAATAGGAGTAAGCCATTGCATCCCATCAAAATATAGGGCCATAAACAACCCCAAATTCACCACGAAAGACAATTCTGGGCATCCCAATTGCAATTGACCATTTAAAAGGGCCATGAATTCCATTAAAATCATAATGGACTACAAATGCATGTATGACTGCATATAAAATAAATGCAGCGAATTAATCAAGCATAAATGAACTAAATATGCAACAAAGACATGCCCATTCCATTCCTAAATTGTATTCACACATGTAGCATGCGCAATAGTGATAGATAGATAAGTTTCCATAGTAGAAAATAGAATCAAATTGCCAATTCATAAACAAATTAATGAACAAAGCTAGATAGATTTCTTCCATGATTATGTTGTTCTTACTCATTATAGATCTCTTCCTACATACTGCAAGTGCAAACCATAGATAGCTTCAAACTAAAATCTCACAAAATTGCAAATGTAGAAATCTAAATCTACAAACACACAGATCATTAAACTGTATGAACAATAAATGCATAAGAATTCCATAGCACTCAAATCACATATGTTTTATTATGTTAACTACAACAAGAAACTGTTACAAATCACCCATTCAAAATCGAATTGTTGAACACCCTAGACATCCTTTTCTTGTGTAGATCAAGAGGGTAGAGAAGCTAAAAAAACCAAAAAAAAATTCTACATTGAAGCCATACTACTAAATTTAGGACAACTATATTCAACAGCAAGCCACAACAGTATTAAATATCCAAGAACCATAACTTCATTATTCCCAAAATCCTACACCATAAATAACTTAAAAAATTCATATTACAAATTGTTGAATCATTCATGATAGAAAATGAAAAAACCAAGATAATAGGAGCAAGCCACTGCATCCCATCAAAATATAAGGCCATTAACAATCCCAAATTCAACCCAAAAAACAATTATGGCCTTTAGCATTGCAATTAACCATTTAAATGGGTCCTAACTCCCATTGAAATCCCAATGGACTAATTAATCAAGCGTGGAAGAACAAAAAATGCAACATAAACATGCCCATTCCATTTTTAACAAAATTCACACACTTGTAGCATGCACAATACATATAGATAGATTTCCATAATGGATAGTATAATTAATTTGCAAATCCATGCACAAATCTATGAACAAAGGAAGACAGAGTTCTTTCATGACACAAATCTCATATGTTTTCTTGTGTTATAAAAAACAAGAAAAATTTTCAAAGCACCTGCTATCACCTAAACTGTAGTTACCCCTATGGATGTATCCACTCATGGATGGCAATAGGGAAGGGCAACTCAAAAGGTGCAACCACGATCACCTCGACCTCCAATAGATGGTTGTCACGCCAGTCGAGGCAACCTTCACTTTATGTTATCTAGCCCAGACAATAAAGGGGGAGACCCAATTTACTCCCGAGAGGAGAGATCAAAACCAAGACACTAAATCAAGTTAATTCTAAGTGAAGTAAGGTGTGATTTTTCCTAGACCTTAGGATGAAGTCACAAGACAAGTGAGGGGTTCAATGAGTATAGCTTTGGTTCATTATTGATATGAAAGTGACTTATGATTTGTGAAATAGGATCCAAGATTGATGTACTAGTTCAATGTGAGAAAATCCACTGCCTTGGGAACCATGTCCTATGCAGGGTAGTTTAGGAGTTGAATTGGGGCTAACTAGTACAAGTGACAAGCTTGATCATGAAATATGATGACATCAAAGGGTTTAGTCCACCACACAAGAGTCAAACAACAAGTTAATCCAACAATCTAGGAAAGTTGAATTGACTTGGAGAGAGACCATGCCTTGGGAATTGGGATAATGGAGTCAAATGAAGTTAACTTGTGGTTGATGACTCCTATTGCATGAGACAAGTGGGAAATTAAAGGTTTGATGGAGGAGTAAGTCTAGATCTAAAGATTCAAGGTTTGACCTAAGTGGACCACAATCCCTTAAAACAAGGAATGCTATCCCCAAGGCAAGATTTGACAAAGTGACATACTAGACCTAGGTTTTGAATTATGCTCGTTCCAAATCCACCAAAATCTCATATACCCATGTCCTAGAAGTGGACCAACTCACTATCCCAAGGAAGTGCGACTTTGCCCAAGGAGGGTAAAATGTGGGATAAATGAATCAAGACAAGTCCAATGGCATCCAAACTTTAGATCCAAGAAAGTTGATCAAGAGAGGGTGTGGATCTAAATTTCAAGGCAATCTGATGGCTAGATCTTACTAGATCTGAGTTTAAAGATACCAAGTGGTAAAAAATGGGGATTAAATCCCTTGAAATATGGAATAGGGCCTACAAGGTAGAAATCAGAAAAGTGACAATTTGGGGGTAGGTTTTTGGATGTATAGATCATGAAACAAGTGGGATCTCAACTACCCATCAACTGGATATAGGGTAACTCACCTTCCCCAAGGAGTGCGACCTCACTTGGAGAGGCTAAGTTGGCCTGGGAAGGGGGTCAAATGGAGGCCAATCCTCACCAAACTATAGATCCAGGATGCCGTGGATACTATAGAGGTGGGTTTTCAATATTACACCCAACAACCCACTAGATCTTAGTAGATCTGAAAAAAATGTAAAAATGAGGGTTTGAAGAAATAAGGGTTTTATCAATTTATGAGCTATGTCAATGGATTGGATCAAGATAAGAGAAACAAACCTGTGGATCTTACCTGG
The DNA here is from genome assembly GCA_027924585.1 of Larix kaempferi. Classification (NCBI taxonomy): domain Eukaryota; kingdom Viridiplantae; phylum Streptophyta; class Pinopsida; order Pinales; family Pinaceae; genus Larix; species Larix kaempferi. Next base: position 547,884 of record BSBM01001421.1, on the reverse strand, counting down.
GTAACCTTGCAGATGCCTTGATGATGATGATCTATGCAAATCCGATCAATTTGAGAAGCTTTGAGGTAGTTTTCTATGAATTCGATTTAGTCCAAGAAGCCAATGCGCCCTCTCTCCTGCACAACAAACGTCAACAATATCAGATTTGATGCAATCAAGAGATAAGACTAATGCCACAAGAGAAGTAACAGAAAGATAGCATAGATCACAATGATACTAATGATAACCCCCTGATACAAGCAAATGCCAAGAAAGTCGATTTGAAGAAGCCTTGCAAAATCGCCCTTGTTGAAGACGCCCTCCTGTAGACAAGACAATGATTTCCAAAAAAGATAGATCTTACCACAAATTCCAAATGCTAGGTTGCAATAGACTTTCCAATCACCATCTAAGAACACCAGATGCAAAGGAGACCACAAGAATTTCCACAAGAAATTTTTTCTATACCAATAATCCAAGAGCCAAAGACCCCTTACAATGAGAAGCTCTCTCCTTTAAATAGGAAGGAGAGGCATCAAAATCCTAACCACTTTTTGAATGAATGGCTAAGATTAAAAGATACAAATGTCTAATCAATGGTTAAGATGAGCTCAACAATAAAATACATGGATCACTAATAAAATATAACATAAGTGGACAAAATCGCCTTAGGAGAGGGGAATCCCACCATATCATGATGACAAAATATAATAAGAAGCTTATGGTGGGTCCAAGGGGTAATTTTAGCCACCCTTGGTCAATCCCCATAGCACAATAATAATAAAATAGTCATCAATATACCAAATCGTGCCTCTATGGACAAATCGTGGGCCTCAAAAGGCCTCAGAAATCATCAGAAAGTGCCATAAGTGATGGATGCAGGTCCCGATGAAGCTGAAACTGCTGGAGGAGGTGTGGAAGACATCAATCCATCATCACTAATCATCCCATGCCAAAACATTGCCTCAGTAACCCAAATCGAATTCCTCAATAGCCATTTCTACCAATCCTGAAATGCCTCAGGAAGCGTGAAACTGCCCCAAACTGTCTCCTGGAGTGCTTGTGCTGTCAAGGTGAGGGCACCAGTGTGTCCGGAAGGGGGGTAATATGGTAAAAACAAGTGGCTGGACCACCCCATCCAAGTACAGCGCCATAGGTCAACCAAATAAAAATCCTCTCTGCTCTGACAGGGTCTCCGACAGACCAAAACTGAACTGGGTTAGCCTACTGAGGCTCAATCATCACTGTAAGTGCCCGGAATTGAAAACAGACTGTCTCATTGGACTCAGAAGGTCCAAATCCATCCAAGATGTGTACTCATACACCATATGAGTCTCTGCATGATCATAAAATATATCCAATATACCGGAACAGGTGAAATAATAATAATCTGTAAATGATCAAATAATGTTGTAAACCATGAATCATCATTATAAACCTGTATCTGATGCATAGAATCATCATGTACATGTACATAGACCATATATCATCTATCCATATCATCACAAGGTCCAACCATCTCATGTCCTGTGGTTGACCTTGGTCAAACTAGGTTTGACCAAGTCAACATGACCAAATATAACCCAGACTATCATCAGAAGCTGCTACAAAGTGTCAGAGGTTAATGCATGCTCTACAACTTATTCAAATAGAAATTATAACACGAAGTAATCATTACTGGCGATCTAAATCCAAATATATAATGTCATTAATTATTATTATTACTCAGACTAGACTTTCAAGACCATACTCACTTCATAGTTGTGATCAATTTGCTAGTGAAGGGTGAAGGCTAGAATAAACTGGCTAGGCTAGAGGATGACTTGACTGACTCAACTTTGTGACACTTTGGAACAGGGAAAGGGAATACACACCGTAGTATATACTGAACAAGCAACAACACAGGGAATGGCGGTGTCTCACAAATGGATGAGTTGTTCAAAGAGGGTTTATTCACCTTTAACAAATGCGCACAATCCGTAATACAAATGAGGCCAACAATTATTTAGATATAGCATTTAAGTTCCATTGCTTTTTGGGCCTGAAGTTTCCATATCCTTTGATCTATGTGTGTTTATAAACACATTGCATAGATTTACATTTATTTAGGCTTTTTGCTGCAGGTGTGTTTTTAAGGCACTTGTTTACCTGAGCACTTCTAGGTGTGTCACAGACAACTTGTTTACCTAGGTATTTACATTTCCAAAAGATATAACATTTTATTTTCATGGCCATTTTCATTTGGCATGCCTTCCATTCATGTGTGTTGAAAAACACATTGCATGAATGGGCTTTTCATACAAGATATAACATTTCATTTTTCCAGATTTTGTATTCGTGGGAACACTAAAAGTTTCAGGTTTAGCCAACACAACTTTAGTGACTAGGGGGAATTCACAAGGAACTCCAACTCACCATAGGTAAGTTTTGTCACCAACTCAGAGCCGAGACACAATAAACAGGGAAGCTCATCCAATACAGAGGCTACAGTGGGGAAAAGATCCTCCATGTCACTAGTCAAGTAGTAAGTCAGGGTGATAAACTAAAAGGTAGGCAATGGATGGATGAAGACAATGAATAATGGAGCCAACACTAGCAAGCCAAGCTATGGTGGAATGATCACCTCTATTCTCCCTAAGGAGGGTAAAACCAATGAGTATGAATAGTGAACTTCTAAGTCTGAGTAGGGACAATATAGTATATATAATAAGATCAACTAGGTCCACATATCTATATGATCGCCAGATCATGTCACTAAGTGCTAAGACATGCTATAAGAATTAATATAAAAGCAATATAACCACAACACTATGATATACCTACTGAGTCATATACCTGAATGCTCATCATCTGAACCATCATCTGTCCTCTGAAACTGCCACTGTAACTCTGGGCACTACTGACTACTCTGTACAAATGGTATAATGGCTACATCGATCATTTCTCTTAGTGTCCTGAGACTCAGTCATGGCATGGGGAATATATATACTACTGTCCAAAATCCGATAGTGATCAATATAGATGCTCATCTCAGCATCTCAATGTAAGGGAACTGGCTGAATAGTGTACTGGAATCTGACAAAAAATGTATGGTAGCCCGGCTACTATATATGTGATAACAGCACCGATTCAAGATCGAATTTAGGACAACTATACTCAACAACAAGCCAGAATTGGCTTAAACAACCATGAACCAAATATGTCATTATACAAAATTAAAGGCAAAAAAGCAAGGAGCAATGCACCATAGGCCCATACAGCTTAAAATTTGATGCACCCAACATGGCACTGGAACCAGGATTGAAATCAAACATCCATTCATCCACACATCCAAATATAAACATGAAATTTACAACATATCATCCTAAATACATCAATGGCCATTGAAGATATGAAATTAAAACACAAGATAGAAGGAGCAAGCCACTACAGCCTTAAAAAACCATTACGACAATGATTCTTTCTACCAAATTTAAGCCAAAAATGCGAGTAAGGAAACCCTCAACCCTAGAAATCCTAAATTGTTACATTCTCATTCTTGCAATGGAGCAGACCATGGAAAGAGGTGTTCGAGCCTCTCCTTCCCTGCAAGCCCATATAAAAGCCAAAATTGGCATATTAGAGACCAGTATATAGAGATGCAAGGTCAAAGCATTGTCGGTCCTATTATCACCTAAACTGTAGTTACCCCTATGGATGTATCCACTCATGGATGGCAATAGGGAAGGGCAACTCAAAAGGTGCAACCACGATCACCTCGACCTCCAATATATGGTTGTCACGCCAGTCGAGGCAACCTTCACTTTATGTTATCTAGCCCAGACAACAAAGGGGGGAGACCCGATCTACTCCCGACAGGAGAGATCAAAACCAAGACACCAAATCAAGTTATTTCTAAGTGAAGTAAGGTATATGGTTTATCCTAGACCTTAGGATGAAGTCACAAGACAAGTGAGGGGTTCAATGAGTATAGCTTTGGTTCATTATTGATGTGAGAGTGACTTATGATTTGTGAAATAGGATCCAGGATTAAAGTACTAGTTCAATTGAGAAAATCCACTGCCTTGGGAACCGTGTCCAATGCAGGGTAGTTTAGGGGTTGAATTGGGGCTAACTAGTACAAGTGACAAGCTTGATCATAATACATGATGACATCAAAGGGTTTAGTTCACCACACTAAGGTCAAACCACAAGTTAATCCAACAATCTAGGAAAGTCGAATTGACTTGGAGAGAAACCAGTGCCTTGGGAATTGGGATAATGGAGTCAAAGTAAGGTTAACTTGTGGTCAAGGACTCCTATTGCATGAGACAAGTGGGCAAATTAAAGTCTTGATGGATGAATAGGTCTAGATCTAGGTTTGACCTAAGTGGACCACAATCCCTTAAAACAAGGAATGCTATCCCCAAGGCAAGATTTGACAAGGTGACCTACTAGACCTAGGTTTTGAATTATTCCCATTCCAAATCCACAAAAATCTCATGTACCCATGTCCCAAAAGTGGGCAAACTCCCTTCTCCAAGGTGGTGCGACTTTGCCCAAGGAGGCCTAAAAGTGGGATAAGTGGGGTCAAGACACGTCCGATAGCCTCCAAACTTTAGATCCAAGTAGGTTGATCAAGAGGGAGTGTGGATCTACAATTTCAAGGCAATCCAATGGCTAGATCTTACTAGATTTCAGTTTGAAGATACCAAGTGGTCCAAAATGGGGGATAAATCCCTTAAAATGTGGAATAGGGCCCACAAGGTAGAAATCAGAAAAGTGACAATCTGGGGGTAGGTTATTTGATGTGTAGATCATGAATCAAGCGGGATCTCAACTACCCATATACTAGATCTAGGTCAACCCACCAAACTAGGAAGTGTGCCCTTGCTTGGAGAGGCTAAATGCCTTGGGAAGAGGGTCAAATGGAGGCCAATCCTCACCAAACTATAGATCCGGGATGCCGTGGATACTATAGAGGTGGGTTTTCAATATCTCACCCAATAAGCCACTAGATCTTAGTAGATCTGAAAAAATGTAAAAATGAGGGTTTGAAGAAATAAGGGTTTTATCAATTTATGAGTTATGTCAATGGATTGGATCAAGATAAGAGAAACAAACCTGTGGATCTTACCTAGGTAACCTTGTAGATGCCTTGATGATGATGATCTATGCAAACCCGATCAATTTGAGAAGCTTTGAGGTAGTTTTCTATGCAATCAATTTAGTCCAAGAAGCCAATGCGCCCTCTCTCCTGCACAACAAACGTCAACAATATCATATTTGATGTAATCAAGAGATAAGACTAATGCCACAAGAGAAGTAACAAAAAGATAGCATAGATCACAATGATACTAATGATAACCCCCTGATACAAGCAAATGCCAAGAAATTCGATTTGAAGAAGCCTTGCAAAATCGCCCTTGTTGAAGTCGCCCTCCTGTAGACAAGACAATGATTTCCAAAATAGATAGATCTTACCACAAATTCCAAATGCTAGGTTGCAATAGACTTTCCAATCACCATCTAAGAACACCAGATGCAATGGAGACCACAAGAATTTCCACAAGAAAGTTTATCTATACCAATAATCCAAGAGCCAAAGACCCCTTACAATGAGAAGCTGTCTCCTTTAAATAGGAAGGAGAGGCATCAAAATCCTAACCACTTTTTGAATGAGTGGCTAAGATTAAAAGATACAAATGTCTAATCAATGGTTGAGATGAGCTCAACAATAAAATACATGGATCACTAATAAAATATAATGTGAGTGGACAAAATCGCCCTAGAAGAGGGGAATCCCACCAAATCATGATGACAAAATATAATAGGAAGCTTATGGTGGGTCCAAGGGGTAATTTTAGCCACCCTTGGTCAATCCCCATAGCACAATAATCATAAAATAATCATCAATATACCAAATCGTGCCTCCATGGTCAAATCGTAGGCCTCAAAAGACCTCAGAAATCATCAGAAAGTGCCATAAGTGATTGATGCAGGCCCCGATGAAGCTGAAACTGCTGGAGGAGGTGTGGAAGACATCAATCTATCATCACTGATCATCCCATGCCATAACATTGCCTCAGTAGCCCAAATCGATTTCCTCAATAGCCATTTCTACCAATCCTGAAATGCCTCGGGAAGCGTGAAACTGCCCCAAACTGCCTCCTGGAGTGCCTGCACTGTCAGGTGAGGGCACCAGTGTGCCCGGGAGGGGGGTAATATGGTAAAAAAAAGTGGCTGGACCAACCCCTCCAAGCACAGCGCCCTAGGTCAACCGGATAAAATCACATCTACTCTTACAGGGCCTCCGACAGACCAAAACTGCACTGGGATAGCCTACTGAGGCTCAATCATCACTGTAAGTGCCCGAAACTGAAAACAAACTGTCTCATTAGACTCAGAAGGTCCAAATCCATCCAAGATGTGTACTCATACACCATATGAGTCTCTGCATGATCAATATATATATCCAATATATCGGGACAGGGCAAATAATAATAATCCATAAATGATCAAATACTGCTGTAAACCAAGAATCATCATCATAACCCTGTAGTTGCTACATAGAATCATCATGTACATGTACATAGACCATATATCATCTATCCATACCATCACAAGGTCCAACCATCTCATGTCCTTGGTCAAACTAGGTCTAGCCAAGTCAACCTGACCAAATATAACTCAGACCATCACTGGAAGCTGCTGCAAAGTGTCAAAGGTTAATGCATGCTCTACAACTTATTCAAATAACAATTATAACACAAAGTAATCATTACTGGAAATCTAAATCCAAATATATAATGTCATTAATTATTATTATTACTCAGACTAGACTTTCAAGATCATACTCACTTCATAGCTGTGATCAATTTGCTAGTGAAGGGTGAAGGCTAAAATAACTGGCTAGGCTAAGGGATGACTTGACTGACTTAACTTTGTGACACTTTGGCAAAGGGAAAGGGAATACACACCATAGTATATACTGAATGAGCAATAACACAGGGAATGGCGGTGTCTTACAAATGGATGAGTTGTTCAAAGAGGGTTTATTCACCTTTAACAGATGCGCACAATCCATAATACAAATAAGGCCAGCAATTGTTTTGACATAGCATTTAAGTTCCATTGCTTTTTGGGCCTGAAGTTTCCATAGCCTTGGTCTATGTGTGTTTATAAACACATTGCATAGATTTACATTTATTTTAGGCTTCCTGCTGCAGGTGTGTTTTTAAGGCACTTGTTTACCTGAGCACTTCTAGGTGTGTCATGGACAGCTTGTTTACCTAGGTATTTACATTTCCAAAAGATATAACATTTTATTTTCATGGCCATTTTCATTTGGCATGCCTTTCATTCATGTGTGTTTAGAAACACATTGCATGAATGGGCTTTTAATACAAGATATAGCATTTCATTTTCCAAATTTTGTATTCATGGCAGCACTAAAAGTTTCAGGTTTAGCCAACACAACTTTAGTGACTAGGGGGAATTCCAAGGAACTCCAACTCACCATAGGTAAGTTTTGTCACCAACTCAGAGCCGAGACACAATAAACAGGGAAGCTCATCCAATACAGAGGCTACAGTGGGGAAAAGTCCTCCATGCCACTAGTCAAGTAGTAAGTCAGGGTGATAAACCAAAAGGTAGGTAATGGATGGATGAAGACAATGAATCATGGAGCCAACACTAGCAAGCCAGGGTATGGTGGATTGATCACCTCTATTCTCCCTAAGGAGGGTAAAACCAATGAGTATGAATAGTGAACTTCTAAGTCTAAGTAGGGACAATATAATATATATAATACGCTCAACCAAGTCCATATATCTATATGATCGCCAGATCATGACACTAGGTGCTAAGACATGCTATGAGAATAAGTATAAAATCAATATAACCATAACACAATGATATACCTGTTGAGTCATATACCTGAATGCTCATCAACCTGTACCATCATCTGTCCTCTGAAACTGCTGCTGTAACTCTGGGCATTACTGACTGCTCTGTACCAATGGTATAATGGCTACATCGGTCATCTCTCTGAGTGTCCTAAGACTCAGTCATGGCATGGGGAATATATACTGTTGTCCACAATCTGATAGTGATCCAATATAGATGCTCATCTCAGCATCTCAAATGTAAGGGAACTGGCTGAATAGTGTACTGGCATCAGAAAAATAATGTATGGTAGCCCAGCTACTATATATGTGATAACAGGTCCATATCTCCATACATGCAAATAGAATAAGCTTACCCTCTATAATTCAACTAATATCCCTAACCCTACAAAAGGAATAAGCTTACTAGCTACCCTATAAGCCATGGCTCTCAACCCAACAACTACCAAGCTAACTGCAAGGGTTTAAGCACCGGTCCATATGCTACTACTAGGGTGTTAGCAACCCAAATCACATATTCATTTACATACAAATGTCATGTAGAGAAAGAACGATTCCAGCATAGGCCACTTTAAGCCAAAAAAAGAACAATTATACACAAAGAACGAACAATTCTAGTAAAGGCCACTACAACTACCAAGCTAACCGCCAAGGTTTAAGCATTGTTCCATATGCTACCTCTGGGGTTTTAGCAACCCAAATCACACATACAAATGTCACACAGAGAAAGAACAATTTCAGTAGAGGCCACTCCAAGCCAAAAAAAAATTATACACAGAGAACAAACAATTCCGAACACACTATACGAATTTTACAGGTCAAATGCGTTTCCAAAAACACTACAGGAAACCCATCATAGCAAACACATGAGAACTCTACCCTAAAAGAAAATTCCATCGAAACAACCCATGGTGCCAAAAAAAGAGGCAAATTTCCACAAAGAGGATTGATGCATTAAAGAACACAAGGAAATTTTGGTAGGATGGGAATCTTACCCCGTTTGACTTCATTTCAGTTGCCATAGCACGAACACTTCACCTACAACTCGGCTCCAAACTGCATTGCTTCACCTACAAAACAACCAGTGGAAGGGGTAGTAAACCACAATTTTAGGAAAACATTGGATAAAAAGTGGACCATAAATGGCACTCAAGTTTACCATAATTAGGCTCTCGCCACCGTTGTTGCCAATATTGGTTTTGGGTTGATTGTTGAGGCCATGCTTGCCAAGAATTCCAAGGTGAGTATGATTAGCTAGAATATTATGAAGAATTTTGAAATACATATTTTGATGACATACCTGGTGGTCGAGGTTTCCATGGCCTCTTTGGTGCCAGTGTACATAGTTGTTATGTTGTCTCATTTTCTCCTTAGTACACTGCCTTTAGTCTAGGCAAAGAGGGACAATGATATGTTGTGTGTTCATCTACACAAATAGCACATGTAAAGGTGTTATTCATGGGACATTCTTTTAATGGGTGCTTTTTACAACATTTGGGACAAAAAATAGCTAGAAGTACATTATATTCCTCTTGCTTCTTCTTTTTAAATTGAAAAGTGTCCGATTTTAAGTTAAGGGTGCCAAGAATATTAGTTTTAAAAATTTCTAATAAATTGCCCAATTCAGTTCTAATTACACCACCTGTTGCATTTTTAGTAGCTATAAAAACTATGTCTCAGAGTCCCTTCCCAGATCTAGCTTGACTCCGGAAGTACTTCCTACAAATATCACAAATTCATTCAAAAGCCAATTGAGAAACATCCCCATTTCCAATTAGATTAAGCATATTCATTCATTCATTTGAGATTCCCCCTTAGAAATATAACTTTAATGGTGCGCCTAGATCTAATTTGTGTTGGTTGTAGCATTGAAGATTATATCGAAACCTTTCGAGGTAATGTTCTAATCTCTCCTCCTCTTTTTGTGCCATTTGAAATATTTCTCTTAATTCCCTAGCCTTACAATATTCTTGATACTTTTTAGGAAAGATCTTTCACATTTCATCCCATGTTCTGATTGTATCCCCTCCTATTCCCATAAACCAACGTAATGTTGAGTCTTTGAGAGTAGTAGGGAATACTTTAAGTTTTTGTGCATCATTTGAATAATCATAACTTTGACATAAATTTCTATTTCAAACAAGAAATCATCAGGATCACCACTTACCCTTCCATGAAAATGTGGCAACACTGATGGAGGACTATTTTTCATTTGTACATTAGTGATAGGGTATGTAATAGGGAACCCAAATGTTACTGTTATCACACAACTTGTAGTTTTCCCTAAAGGTATCCCATCCGGGATGGTAGAGGGGATGGAAAACTAAAGAGGTGACCTAAGAGATGCCACGGTTCCCAATGCAAGCTGGGAGTCATGTCAACCGACGCACTCTTCGCCTTAGATCGAGATGAATCAAGACTTAGGGGGATACCCTATAACCAATCAAAGATGATTGGACCTAAACAAAGGTTCCTAGAGATATGTAAAAGACAAGTTATGGAAACCAATGCAAGGTTAGGTGGACCTATAAGTTTAAGTATGGTTGAAGGGGGTTTAAGGAGTGATTAGTGTTTCAACCAATGAATGATTTAGGCCACATGATGAGATAAGATGACAAGATCCAGTACCATGAAATACACTGGTGGGACACACTTCCTTGGGATATGGAAATGGCTCAAATGGGACCCACAAGGTGAAGTTAGGGGTGTAAATGGTACTAAAGGGTACGCAAAGAGTAGATCTATGGATCTAAAGTGAAAATAGAGATACCCACATATGGAATCTAGGAAGTGACACTACTCCCAAGGAGTGCGAATTGCCCTAGGTGGACTAGTGCCTTGAGTAGATGGGAAAATGGAGTAAAAAAGGATGTCAAATTATAGATCGGGACACCTAGGATGCAAATCAAGTGGGTTACCCAAGATGTGATGGTTGGATCTTACTAAATCTAATATTTCACTATGTGACCCAAGTGGACAACAATCCCCAAAATGAGGAATGATACCCCCAAGGCAGAACTTCACAAAGTGAGACACTAGATGTAGGTTTCAAGGTATGTGTTATCACCTAAACTATAGTTACCCCTATGGATGGATCCAGTCATGGATGGCAATAGAGAAGGGCAACTCAAAAGGTGCAACCACGATCACCTTGACCTCCAATATATGGTTGTCACGCCAGTCGAGGCAACCTTCGCTTTATGTTATCTAGCCCAGACAACAAAGGGGGAGACCCGATCTACTCCCGACAGGAGAGATCAAAACCAAGACACCAAATCAGGGTATTTCCAAGTGAAGTTAGGTGTATGGTTTATCCTAGACCTAAAGATGAAGTCACAAGCCAAGTGGGGGTTCAATAGGTATAGCTTTAGTTCATAGTTGATGTGAGAGTGACTTATAATGTTTGAAGTGAGATCTAGGTTGAGTGTACTAGGTCAATGTCAAAAGATCTACTGCCTTGGGAACCGTGTCCAATGCAGGATAGTTAAGGTTTGTATTGGGGCTAACTAGTACATGAGACAAGCTTGACCATGGTTCATGATGTCTTCAAAGGTATAGTCTACCATGCATAGGTCAAACCACAAGTCAATCCAACAATCTAGGAAAGTTGAATTACCTTGTAGAGAAACCAGTGCCTTGGGAATTGGGAAGTGGAGTCAAAGTAGGGTTGACTTATGGTTTAGGACTCCTACAACATGAGATAAGTGGGCAATATAGGTCTTGATGGTTGAATATGTCTAGATCTAGGTTTGACCCAAGTGGACCACAATCCCTTAAAACAAGGAATGTTGTCCCCAAGGCAAGATTTGACAAAGTGATAGTCTAGACCTAGGTTTTGAATTATTCCGGTTTCAGATCTGCAATAATCTCAAGTACCTAGTTCCTAGAAGTGAGTGAACTCACTTCTCCAAGGTGGTGCGACTTTACCCAAGGAGGCTTCAATTGGGGTTTAGGTGGGTCAAATCATGTCGGATGGCATCCAAACTTTAGATCCTAGTAGATCGGTCAGGTAGGAGTATGGATCTATAATTTCGTGGCAATCCACCGGTTAGATCTTAGTAGATCTGAGTTTAAGTGTTCCAAGTGGTCCAAAATGGGGATTAAATCCCTTAAAATGTGGAATAGGGCCCACAAGGTGAATTTCAGAAAAGTGACAACCTGGGTGTATGTTATTTGATGTGTAGATGTCAAATCAAGTGGAATCTCAAACACCCACCACCTAGATCTAGGTCAACCTGCCCAACTAGTGAAGTGCGCCTTGCTTGGGAGAGGCTAAGTTGGCCTGGGAAGGGGATCAAACGAAAGCCAATCCTCACCAAACTATAGATCCGGGATGCCTTGGATGCTATAGAGGTGGGTTTTCAGTATTATGCCCAACAACCCACTAGATCCAGGTAGATCTGAGAAAATGTAAAATGGGGGTTTTAAGATATTTAAGGTTTTAACAATTTATGAATTATGTCAATGGATTGGATAGAGGAAAGAGAAACAAACCTGTGGATCTTACCTGGGTAACCTTGTAGATGCCTTGATGATGATGATCTATGCAAACCCGATCAATTTGAGAAGCTTTGAGGTAGTTTCTATGCAAGTCGATTTGGTCCAAGAAGCCAATGCGCCCTCTCTCCTGCACAACAAACGTCAACAATATCAGATTTGATGCATCAAGAGATAAGACTAATGCCACAAAAGAAGTAACAGAAAGATAGCATAGATCACAATGATACTAATGATAACCCCCTGATACAAGCGAATGCCAAGAAAGTCGATTTGAAGAAGCCTTGCAAAATCGCCCTTGTTGAAGTCGCCCTCCTGTAGACAAACAATGATTTCCAAAAAAGATAGATCTTGCCACAATTTCCAAATGCTAGGTTGCAATAGACTTTCCAATCACCATCTAAGAACACCAGATGCAAAGGAGACCACAAGAATTTCCACAAGAATATTTTTCTATACCAATAATCCAAGAGCCAAAGACCCTTTACAATGAGAGGCTCTCTCCTTTAAATAGAAAGGAGAGGCACCAAAACCCTAACCACTTTTTGAATGAGTGGCTAAGATTATAAGATACAAAAGTCTAATCAATGGTTGAGATGAGCTCAACAATATAATACATGGATCACACATAAAATATAACATAAGTGGACAAAATCGCCCTAGAAGAGGGGAATCCCACCAAATCATGATGATGAAATATCATAAGAGGCTTATGGTGGGTCCAAGGGGTAATTTTATCCCTCCTTGGTCAATCCCCATAGCACAATAACCAATAAATAATCATGAATGTACCAAATCGTGCCTCTATAGTGAAGTCGTGGTCCTCAAAAGACCTCAAAAATCCACAGAAAGTGCCATAAATGATGGATGCGGGCCCCGATGAAGCTGAAACTGCTGGAGGAGGTGTGGAAGGTCCCGATCTATCATCACTGATCATCCCATGCCATAACTTTGCCTCAGTAGCCCAAATCGATTTCCTCAATAGCCATTTCTACCAATCCTGAAATGCCTCGGGAAGCGTGAAACTGCCCCAAACAGCCTCCTGGAGTGCTGGCGCTGTCAAGGTGAGGGCACCAATGTGTCCGGAAGGGGGGTAATATGGTAAAAACAGATGGCTGGACCACCCCCTTCATCATCAGCGCCCTAGGTCATCCGGATAAAAGTCATCTCTGCTCCGACAAGGCCTCCAACAGACCAAAACTGCACTGGGACAGCCTACTGAGGCTCAATCATCACTGTAAGTGCCTGAAACTGAAAACAAACTGTCCCATTGGACTCAGAAGGTCCAAATCTATCCAAGATGTGTACTCATACACCATATGAGTCTCTGCATGATCAAAATAAATATCCGATATACCGAAACAGGGCCAATAATAATGTGCTGTACATATACCAATACTGCTGTAACCCCAGAATCATCATCATAACCCTGTAGCTGCTGCATAGAATCATCCTGTATGTGTACATAGACCATATATCATCTATCCATATCATCATAAGGTCTAACATCTCATGTCCCATGGTCCTCCATGGTCAAACTAGGTCCAACCAAGACCAAATACAACTCAGTCCATCATCCAAGGCTGCTGAAAAGTATCAAGGTTAATACATGCTTTACAATTTATTCAAATAGCAATTATAACACAGAGTAATCATGACTGGCGATCTAAATCCAAATATATAGTGTCGTTAATTATTATTATTACTCAGACTAGACTTTCAGGATCATACTCACTTCATAGTTGTGATCAATTTGCTAGTGAAGGGTGAAGGCTTAAATTAACTGGCTAGGCCGAGGGATGACTTAACTGCCTTGACTTTGTGACACTTTGGCAAGGAAAAGGGAATACACCATAGTATATACTGAATGAGCAATAACACAGGGAATGGCGGTGTCTCACAAATGGATGAGTTGTTTAAAGAGGGTTTATTCACCTTCACAGATGCGCACAATCCATAATACAAATAAGGCCAGCAATTGTTTAGATATAGCATTTAAGTTCCATTGCTTTTTGGGCCTGAAGTTTCCATAGCCTTGATCTATGTGTGTTTACAAACACATTGCATAGATTTACATTTTTCTTTAGGCTTTCTGCTGCAGGTGTGTTTTTAAGGCACTTGTTTACCTGAGCACTTCTAGGTGTGTCATGGACAGCTTGTTTACCTAGGTATTTATTTTCCAAAAGATACAACATTTTATTTTCATTGCCATGTTCATTTGGCATGCCTCTCATTCATGTGTGTTTAGAAACACATTGCATGAATGGGCTTTTCATACAAGATATAGCATTTTATTTTTCAGATTTTGTATTGATGGCAGCACTAAAAGTTTCAGGTTTAGCCAACACAACTTTAGTGACTAGGGGGAATTCTCAAGGAACTCCAACTCACCATAGGTAAGTTTTGTCACCAACTCAGAGCCGAGACACAATAAACAGGGAAGCTCATCCAATACAGAGGCTACAGTGGGGAAAGGTCCTCCATGTCACTAGTCAAGTAGTAAATCAGGGTGATAATCTAAAAGGTAGGCCATGGATGGATGAAGACAATGAAATGATGGAACCAACACTAGCAAGCCAAAGTATGGTGTAATGATCACCTCTATTCTCCCTAGGGAGGGTAAAACCAATGAGTATGAATAGTGAACTTCTAAGTCTGAGTAGGGACAATATAATATAAATAATAGGTCAACCAGGTCCAAATATCTATATGATCGCCAGATCATGATACTAAGTGCTAAGACATGCTATAAAAATAAGTATAAAAGCAATCTAACCATAACACCATGATATACCTGCTGAGTCATACACCTGAAAGCTCATCAACCTGTACCATCATCTGTCCTCTGAGACTGCTGCTGTAACTCTGGGCACTACTGTCTGCTCTGTACCAATGGTATAATGGCTACATCGGTCACCTCTCTGAGTGTCCTGAAACTCAGTCATGGCATGGGGAATGCAACTGCTGTCCACAATCTGATAGTGATCCAATATAGATGCTTATCTCGGCATCTCAAATGCAAGGGAACTGGCTCAATAGTGTACTGGAATGAGAAAAATAATGTATGGTAGCCCGGCTACTATATATGTGATAACAGTATGCTTGTTTCAAATCCAATGGGATATCAACCACCCACGTCCTAAAAGTGGACAAACTCAAACACCCAAGGAGGGCTAAAAGCATGGTAAGGTGTATCAAATCAAGTCCATTTACCACCAAACTTTAGATCCAAGTAGTTTAGGCAAGTATCAATGTGGATCTAGAAAATCAAAGTGATCCAATGGCTAGATCTCCATAGATCTAGGATTGAACATGCATCACCAAATTGACCCAAGTGGGGCACAACCCTCAAAATGAGGAATGGGGCCCACAAGGCAAAAATCAATGAAGTGAAGCACTAGGGGTAGGTTATCAAATGTGAGGATCATGAATCAAGTGGGATCTCACCTACCCATGTTTTGGATATAACCCAATTAGCTTCTCCCAAGGGGTGCGATTTGCTTCAAGAAGGCTACTTTGCCTTGGAAAGTGTGTCAAATGGAACCCAATCACCACCAAACTATAGATCCGAATTGCTGTGGATACTATAGAGGTGGGTTTTCAATATCTTTCCAAAATCCAAGCTAGATCCAAGTAGATCTAAGAAAAACAAAAATGAGGGTTTTGAATTTTAAGGGTTTGTGACCAATGGAGAAGAATGGATGGATCTAGGCACATACCTTGTTATGGCCACCTTGCAAATTGATAGCATTATCCTATGTGTATATTCAAGAGTGAAATTTTGTTGCTCCATGCCAAAATGCCCTCCTACAATGAAGCCAAATCGTCCTCCTCCTACAAGACAAGATCATGTGAAACAAGCCAAGTAAGAAGATTATGAAAATGATGGAAAGATGTAATAGAAAGCATCAACTATGTCACAAAGATACAATAATGATACTCCCTGTCACTAAGATCAACCCAAGAGAGAATATGTGGATCCCTCCAACAATAACCCTCTTCAAATCATCCTCCTCTCCACCAATTCGGCCTCCCTGCAAGAAAACAAGATGTAGCTCCAAAACCCACAATGATACATAGAAGAGATACTGTATAGTCAAGATGCAAGAGAATCCACAAGACAAGAGAAATATGCTCCACAAAGAAGTGTTCTATTCCAATATTCCAGAGCTCCAAAGGTGAGTTATACAATAGGGGGTCTCCTCCTTATATAGGATAATAAAGACCAAAACCCTAGATCTGAAAACCACTTTACAACAAAATGAGTGGTTGAGATTAAAAGATCTCAATACATGATCAATGGCTAATAATGAACCATAACAATATATCACATGGATCACTCAAAAGGTGATGACGTCATAGCTAAATGGTACAAAGTGAGGGTGACGTCATCCTCTAAAGGGGGCAAAATACAATGGGCCCACCTCATATGACTAGGACATGACTCATGAAGCACATGGTGGGGCTAGGAGGCATCAATCTTTGCTAGCTCATCCCCATGGCACAATAAAATAATATAATATAATATGTCCAAAATAAATACAAATGATCAAATATGTCCTCAAAATCTATGACAGACATGCAGTAAAAGGCCTCTTGTGGCCTCTGTGGACCCCCTTGACTGATGAAAACTGGTTGGAAGATAGGGGGTTCACCCTGGAATACCTCTGTAAAAACCAAGTGCCTAAACCTTACCTCAATTGCCCAAATCGAATTCCTTAGTGACCCTTTTATCCCATTTCTCGACTGCCTCGATAACTGTGAAAGTGCTGAAACTACCTCCTAGGGCACCTGCGCTGTCAAACTGATCCCACCAGGCTCTCCAGAAGGGGGGGTGAATGGTAATATCAAGTGGCTGGACCACCCCCTCCTCATACAGCACCCTAGGTGAACTGGCCTCTCATGGCCCCTACTGCTCAGGCTGGGAAATCAGCCCCAAATCTGGTCAACAAGTGGAAAACTGCATCTATCACTGTCAGAAGTGCCTGGAATTGAATGATAAATGTCTCATTGGATCCAAAAGACCCAAATCTACTAAGAATGTGTACTCATACACCATGAGTTTCCCTGATGGGCAAGCTGTAGGGTCCACCATATATGGACAGTGCATAATCTAATGATCTGAAGTAATAATAAAACCTATTGAAGCACATCAATCATCATCTGAACCATATGTCCATCATATAGCATCATTATCAAGAGTATGTGGGTCCATACATCATTATCAATAAGCCTACATGGCCCACATCATCACGGATCCCAAGAAATGACCATAGTCAAACTGGGTTTGACTAGGTCAATATACAACCAAGGATAAATCATATCAATAGACTAAGACATGTTCCTCTAATCATACTCACAGCTTAACTTAAAGCATAGCATCATTTAGAGGCATTAATCATATTTGTTCATTCTGTTGTTATTTATATTTACTTGCACAATAGCTTAAATGACAAACTCACCCATTGGACATGGTCTAACTGCTAGCTAAGGATGAAGGCTAGGAACAAGGTTGGGCAAAGGGGATGACTTGTCTAAAATCAACTAAAAGATACTTTGGACTGGGAGAAAGGGGAAGCTACAAACTCTATGCTGGACAAAATAAACACGGGGAATGGCTGTGCCTCACAAATGGGTAAGTTGTTTAGAGAGTGCTTATTCAACTTACGCATCATGTCTACATCAAGCTGATCCAAGTTCATTAGGATCATTCAATTTCATTTCAGGGCCTTTTTTGGCCTACATAACCCTTCGAATCTCAGGTGTGCTGATAAGCACAACTAATCGCAGCTTGCATCCAGGGCATGTTTATACATATATAAGGTCAGCAATTGTTTAGATATAGAATTTAAGTACCATTGCTTTTTGGACCTTTCTTATACTCTTCGAGGAGTATTTTTAGCAGTTCATCGCTCTTGCCCTTTTTAGTTTCCATGGGCGAATTTATATAAGTTTCCATAAGTAGTACATGAGCTTTTAGTTTTAGCCAACAACATCTCAAGTGATTAGGGGGAGTTCGAGCCAGTGCCAAACATCGGGACAACCGACCAGAATGATTTAGGCCTACAATCCAACTCACCAAAGGCAAGTTTTGTCACCAACTCAGAGTCGAGACACTAAACATACAGGGATACGGTCCAAACATAGAGGTAGAAAAAAGGGAAGTCCTCAATATCAGAAAGTTAAGTAAGACAAGTCAAGGGTTAAGGCCAAATAAGGAAGGTCATGGATGGATGGAGTCAAATGATGGTGAAACCTAAGCTAGCAGACAAATGGTGTCAAGGAAAACCATATCTATGCAAGGTAGTGAACCAATGAGTTTTGTCAAACAACCTAAATGTGCAAGCAAAATGTTCATTTTATAATTTATCATCAAGATAGTTCATTTTACAAAGTTTGCCACATCATGAATTATATACCAAGCCAATGCTGTGAACATGACTAAAACAACAAGGTAATAATCCATAGTCAATGATCAGGAATCCATAGGTCATACAACATTATCATAAGAATAATCATCATATACCATCTGAAACACTGCTGCAATACATCTCTAGGCACAGAACTGAAACTGTATGGAATAAAGGGTCACATCGGTCATCAAATCTGAACTCTCAAGGCTCAGCCTTGACACAAGGTCTAACATAAGTTTGAATAATACACTGCTCTGATCATGAGTGATCTCAAAATACAAAGTCATCATAGCCAAGCTCTGAATAATGTAAGCTCTGGAACGTGCAGATATCTGCTAAGTAAGAATAGTAGCCCTGCTACTATGGTGTGAAAACAGTTATCTCTTCTTTGCTCACTTGTTCATCCTCTTTATGCATATGCACTTCACCTTCTCCTTCTTCCATACCTCCTCCTACAAATAACCCATAATATATTTCACGATGTGGGGAAACTGATTCAGAAGGTGGTTTGAATCCTTCTCCAAATTCTGGTTACTCGGCTGATCCAACCACAATTGTTTTTTTTGTAGGATCCGTTCGAAAAATTGGAGGCTCCGCGATTGTAACTAATTGTAACTATTGCAAATCTATGTTCTTTTAAGTCCTTCGAAATATGTGTTCTTTTAAGCCTTAATGTTGAAGCCTTGATGTAGAGATATTTGTTTAGAATTACTTCATGCCAATTAGTTAGTAGATATAGGAGTTTTTGTTGTTCTTCCAAATGGGACAATTGGAAATAATTTATTTTTTCCTTTAAGAAACATACATTTATCATCCCTATCCCTATTCACATGGTACCAACATATTCTAGATTTAGCAAAATAGTGTACTCATTATAGTGAATGCATGGGTTCTTACCTCTCGTCTTACGGTTGTTACCTCATTGATTCCAGTATGAGGGCACCAAAACCACTCAGATGTAAAAATGAAAGCAAATATTAAGAAAAAATAAAAAAAAACTAATAAATCAAATCCTAATCCCTTTGGTCAATTTAATTACTTAAAATTCAATCATTAATTATCAATCCGAGACTCATAAGCTTATGAAGTGTTCACAAAGTATATATATGCGGGATTAGGGAAAGAATTAATAAAATTACTAATCTAAATACTATATGAAAATTTAGATTATCAAGTGAATCAATTACGAGGAATCCCAATCATGAACCCAATAAGGCTGTGTAAACTATTTTAGTTACATTCTTTTATCTTCTTGTAAAGAATACTTCTGCAGAACTTTTAATTAGTTCCTTAATGGGCTCATGAAATTCATGTAGTTTCATAAAACATAAAACAAGAACTCGATTACTATTAAAACACACTTGACTTGATCAATTGTTCTCAGAAACTAATAAACAAGTATGAAATCCTAGCTCTACTCATACAAACCAACTACAGGACCTTAAACTCTAAGGCATAGAATTCCTGCAGTCTAGCCACAGAGCTATAGCTCTGCTTAATTTCTTATCTTAATTCCTACAACTTTGATCAAGCATAATCAGTCTTATCAAATCAAGAAACTCTTAAGTGACTAGTTCAAAACCCGTCTTGTGACTCCCAGTCTTGCTAGAATTCTTGTAATGATAGATTTGTGAGTAATTTCGGTAGAAAATCCAAACACACTTCTGAGGCCCCAATAGTTAATCAATCTGACTTCAAACTCTTAGAAAATAGAGTGAATGTTGAAAAGCATGAAAGGAAACAAAGTAAAGTGTAGAAGAGTACTCTTTAGAAAAGAAGTTAATCTTTTTAATGAAATATATAATCCATTAATGGTAATTGCAAATAAGATAATTGTATTCAGGAATACACACACGGTAATCAAGAAAATACACACACATGACAGATCAGCAATAAATATCTAAGCTAACTCTGTAGCTACATACTTAGGTCATGGGGGCCTCTTGGCTGAGTTGCGCTGCAGGAATCACACAATTAACTTAGTGCTTCGACAATAAGTCCTTTTCATTAATTCAATGCTTAGAATTACACAGTACAGAGAGATCGCACACTATAATATCCACACTATCAACCTCCCTACGGAATTCTTATAGCATCATTTTATAGAGTTTTTACAAATGAAAATATAGGCTTTCAAAACCATCGATCCTGACTACATGGATCTCAACCAACCGCTTGCCAAATGTAGACATAGAGGTTATGCTAATGGTGAGAGTGGATGGATACATCTCAATACATGGATAATCGTACAAGAAAACCATCTTGCTTGATTCTTAAGCGATTTCATGACTAGAAGCATGAAATCGCAACTTCACATTCGCGTTGACTGATTTATTTGACCGCAGGTTTCCACGCTTAAACATGATTCCAGAACCAAGCAAATAGGAGAATAACCATGTCGAGTTGTTTCTAAACAAAATCCATATTCCCATTTCTATCCTGGAGAGGTGGAAGTAGTTGGACTAACGAATCCAATGCCGAATGTTACCTACATGAATTCCTGTAGTAAAATCCTACAATTCTGGTAGTTAAAAGCCTGCAATTCTAGTAACCAAAATATTGCAATTCCAGTAGTCAAAAGCTTACGATTCCAGTAGTAAAATACGTTCCGATGGTAACTAACTCACTACTGCATTTCCTGTATCTGCATAAAAGACTATGGAATCCTGTAGTAATTAGTCAAAGTAAATCGCTACTCCAAATGTATATCAAATATAGAGGATTATGCTTATAGAACTCAATTAGTTACCTCATATAGTTACTAAGCAGATATCTCATGGAAATGACAAATTTGATGAAAAAGAATAGGAAACAGTGGCAAGAAAAGGAAAAGATGAGTCAAAAGGGTTTATCAGGAAATAAAAAAATAGGACAAAACTGGGACTCAATAATGTCCGTCCATATCTGATTTGGAATGAGGAGTGGCTACGAAGCCCCAAGTGACTTCATTGTTTCACCCTTATGCTGTTGGAAAATGCCACAAGAGGCAATGAAGTTATGACTATCATTTTTCATGCCTTCCCTATATAAAGAGTGCTTAATTCTTTCATAAGTTTTATGAAATTATGAGTGACCTGTTGTGGGTGATGAATGTAATTCCACCAAGTTTCTTGGTTTCAATGTTGAATATGCTATGATAAAGATGTGCTCCTTATACCTCAAAATACTTTGGTTCTATGTACACCCAGGTGGAGGATTCAGGGCTTCTTGAATCTGTTTGATGAGGTGAGAAACTATGTCTTGGGTCAACCATTCTCGTCGTGCTTCATCTATCCATTTTTTAGAGTAGCAAGGATAAGATGAAGAATGAACCTTCCTCTTCAAATTGCCTAGACAAGGAATCAACCGCCACATTTTTGTGACCCTTCTTATAAATGATTTCATAATCATATATCAACATCTTAGTGACCCATTTCTATTGCTCGGGCGAGGAAAGATGTTGTTCCATGAAATACTTGAGACTATGATGGTTTGTCTTGATTTGGAAATGTTGTTTAATTAGATATGGGTTCCATGTCTCAACTACATGAAGGATATCATCATTTCTTTTTCATCGGTGCATTTTCCCAAGATTCTATCACATAACTACTTACTAGTGAAGGCCAAGGGATGTCCTTCCTGGGATAAGACGGCTCCCATTCCACGATGAGAGGCATCTTATTCTAATATCAAGGTATTAGTGAAATTCGGTATGGATAGTGTTATCACCTATTTTTGCACCATAGTTGGATTATCTGAAGAGCTGCCATTTGACAAACATGATGAATGTTTGTACTCCAGTGTATCAGATGATCCAGCATTTTGTGCCTAGCCAATTTTGGCTAGTCAGTTTTTGTTTTCAGTTGACATGACCATGGCCCCATGGGGTTTGTAATAAAGTGTGCTAGTAGGATTCCGAGTGTCTCGGTTCCCCATGACTTGATTAAGCAACTAAGGTATTCCAGGGAGTTTTTTCCCTTGTCAATTATACTTTCCCTATAGCCGAGCTATAATCGATTAGGTTTTCTTCCGCTTCCTCCAAAGATGGAATGCCCGATTTTGAAAATTTTAGCCATGGGGGGTTATTAGAGTCCAACTGATGTATATAAGCCTACTAGACACTATTAGAATAGTTGTCAGTTATGTCCTAAGTCTCTAGGACCCTCAGAAAAAATTTCGAATTTTTTTTTACCGGAGGCGTCGGATTTGAGTTTTTAATTATTTTTAAATTTTAAATAAATTTCTCTACAGTTTAAATGGAGAAATTTCAAATTGTAATATGTCAGTCATCCGGGATCCGAATTCAGTGATTGAAGACTCCATACTTAAGCCAAAAATCATTCATGATCCCCGGACCAGTTTATCCTAAGTTTCAGATGTCAATTAGGCCTCATAATTAATAATTTCTCAAAAAACCCAGTTACAGAGAAATTGTTGATTAAAATAATAAAATTGAATATTTTGGAGATAATCCAAATCTCTCCAAAATAAGTCAATTTGAATAAAATAAAAGGCCGTTTGACATGGCACCTGGCATTTAAGATGATTCCAATCAACTCCACTGAGCTTCAGTCAACTATCTAGTCAGCACAAGAGATTAACTTCAAAAGAATTCGCCCTCCATGCATGCAAGTCGAATTTGATGATGTGGATGAATATTTATTGGTGATTGGTTAAGTTTTGGGTTGCATTGAATGGAGTGGGGCGCCTTGCCTAGGTGGAGGCCACCTCCCACTCCCAACCACCAAGATCTACATCAAAATTCGAATTAAACACCAAGCACCTACCTCAAAGCTCACGAGTCTCCAAGCTTGCCCACGTCATACCTCTTTGGAGCTCGAGTTTACCACATGGCATGTGATTATTTGGTGGGAGATGTTTCCAATGTGGAGATGAGGGGCGCCTTGCCTAGGTGGAGGCCACCTCCTCATCTCATTAATTGAAACTCGACTTGTTTGGTATAGATTAACTCCAAACTCGGCATTGACTTGGTGTGATTGAAGTATAGATGGAATTCGACTTGTGTTAGGTACTATTGGCTCCATTCAAGCCAATTCGAGTTAGGGTAGGATAGCTCTTGTGTTTTGCTATATAATGAGGCTCTTCTTCCTCATTCCTCATGGACTTTTGAGCAAAGAAACTATGGACATTTTGTAAACGATTTTCATTATTAATAAAGTTGAGACTTTGGAGGTCAAAACGTGGAGGCTCTTGGTGGCCATTGCTTCACCTTATAAAAGAGGTGATATTGTTCTCGCATTTGTATTTGAGATTATTAAGTTGTAGATCTTGTTTCAAGAGGGCTAACAATCTAGCACAAACAAACAATGTATCTAGTTCTTTTTGCTTAAATATTCTTGTTTCATATATATTTCCAAATGCTTAAGGTTCTTGCAGGTACATCTTCACTCCACATAAGGCTAAAGGAGTTTCAAGCTTTCTGAACTCAAAGAAACTAGAGGATCTAGCTCTTCCCATCAAACTTCAACAAGCTTCTATTTGGTTACATTGTTCTCAAGGGTTTACCTCTTCAAAACCTTCTATTTTTCTCTTTGATCTCCATTTTTCCCTTGTCTTGCTAAGCCTTCTCCCTTTCGTTTTCCTCTTTAGATTCCTTTCTCCTCTCCCATTCGTCCCCCTTCTCCTCCTAGCTCTCATCCTCTCCTTCATTTCGTCCATCCCTCCTCTCCTTGCCATTTCTCCTCCCTTCTCTCCTTTCGTTTCCCATCATCTTTCTTCCCTCTATCCTCTCGTTTTCCCCCTCTTAGCTCCTCTCGTCCACCTTTGAAATTACCCTAAAATCATATAAAAACACAAAAACGAATGGACTCTTTAAGGTTTGGTTAATTGTAGTAGTTTTATGCTTTAAAAGATTGATAGTTAGGCATCCTTGGATCTAGTTTTTCCTTGTTTCATTAGCTAGTTGCATTTCATAGTAGGATTTGCACTCATGTTATTGTTAATTTTTGCATCCTAGATCCCATTGAAAGTTAGATTTGCATTGTCTTTCAATTCATTTTTATCAGTTCATACTTAGTGAAAATCTCACATTTTATTTCATTAACACTAAAGGGTGCATTGAGTTTGATCTGTGTTGTAGGTGTTTGAAAGTGAAAGGAGTTTGAAAGTCGAAGTGAAGGGATCCAATCCCAAAGTAACAAGAACTTCAATAAAATACAAGGAGGATTCAACACACAAAAATACTATTCAATCCTTTGTAATGGCTCTTAAGAGTTAGTTTGATTTCCCAAGTTTCATTTTCACTTAAAAGACCTTTCGTGGATTTCTCCCAAGGCATTTGTAATCATTAAATAAAAAGCTAAGTGGAGGAGTCCTCCACTTTTTGGGTTTTCTTCCCCATTTGGGGAAGAGTGTTGTGTTTTTGCTAGTTTAGATCTTTCTTATTTCATGCTTTAGATCAACTTTTCATTCTATTGTACTCCATTTCCAAGTTTTGACTAGAGTAAGCAAACTTTGGGATTGCATCCCAAAGGCCACATAGTTTTGTGGTAGCTTCTCGTTCCCCATTAGCCTCCTTGCCGAAGTTCCAGCTAGCTGGAAAGTCTCAAGGATGAGTGTTTTTAGTGATCAACCTTGTTCGGAGGTAGATCCCACCTTTAGATTAATATTATTTGGTAGAACACTAAATGTATTGTTATCACACAACTTGTAGTTGCCCCTAGAGGTATCCCATCCGGGACGGTAGAGGAGACAGGCAACTAAAGAGGTGACCCAAGAGATGCCACGGTTCCCAATGCAATGTGGGAGTCACGTCAACCGAGGCACTCTTCGCTTTAGGTCAAGGTGTAACTAGACCAAGGGGGAGACCCTATACCCCAATCACAGTTGATTGGACCCAAACAAAGGTTTCTAAGGGTGGATAAATGATGAGTTACGGAAACCAATGCAAGGCTAAGTGGACCTAATGTTTAAGGAATGGTTGAAGGTGGTATAATGGATAGTTAGTGTTTCAACCTATGTATGGTTTAGGCCACATGAAGGGGTATGATTATTAGGTATAGTACCATGTGTTTTCACAAGTGGGTATTGTTTTCTTGGGAAGCGTGAAATGGTTATAGGTGGACCCACAAGGTGAAGTTAGGTATGAGGTTGGTACTATAGGTTAGGTATAGGCTAGATCTATAAGTTGGAGTTGGTTTTAGGAGTACCCATGTGTTAGATCTAGGGTTTGACACAAATCCCAAGGAGTGCGACTTGCTTGGTGATGGACTAGTGCCTTGTTAAGTGGGCTAATGGGGTCAAGAAGTATGTCAAAGTGTAGATCGGGACACCTAGAAGCCAAGTCAAGTGGTTTGGGAGAGATCCAATGGTTGGATCTTACTAGATCTAGGTTTTTAAGTGATGACCAAAAGTGGACCACAATCCCTTAAAACAAGGAATGCAATCCCCAAGGCGGATCTTGACGAAAGGACAGTATAGACCTAGGTTTCAAGTCATGGGCATTCCAAATCCACGAAAATCTCCAACACCCACTTCCTAGAAGTGGACCAACTCAAAAAATCAAGGGGGTGCGATTTGCTCAAGGAGGGTCCAAAAATGGGTTTTGGTGGACCAAATCAAGTCCAATGGCCACCAAAATGTAGATCCGGGATGTTAGTACCCCGATCTATGTTTCCTCAAAGGTTCAAGTGAATTGAATGGCTAGATCTTAGTAGATCTAAGTTTTAAGGTACCAAGAAGATCAAAAGGGGGTTTCAACCCCTTAAAACATGGAGAGATGTCCACAAGGTAGTTTTCACCAAAGTAAGGATATGGGTTTAGGTTATCAAGTGTCTAGGTTTCAAATCAAGTGAGATCTCACCTACCCATGTGCTAGATCTAACCCAACAAGCTTCTCTTAGGAAAATCGTTTTAGGTTCAAGAAGGCTTTTTGCATTGAAAAGTGTGTCAATTTTTAGCCAATCACCACCAAACTATAGATCCAACTAGGGGTGGATCCTATAGAGGTGGGTTTTTAATATCTTTTCAAATGCAAGGCTAGATCTAAGTAGATCTAAAAAATACCAAAAACAAGGGTTTTAATTTGATTAGGGTTTTTGTGATCTAGAAATTATGGAAGATGCAAGGAAGAGAAGATCATACCTCTTGGAACATACCTGGATGAAGAGATGAATGCTAGTTGAGACGAGGATTACTTTGCCAAAGATCAAATGGAGAATTGTTGAAGCCCTCTTGCCAAATCGATTTTCCCAAGCCACATGTGATTCCTTCTAACCTGTCAAGCCAAGGAGCAAAGTATCAATTAGTTTAACAAATCGAAGGTAGATGCAAGCAAGAGAGAGAGAGAAACATAAAATAGTTGACACAAAGGCAAAACTACTCCCTGTCAAACCAAAACGACTTCTTCCAAGATTGAAGGGCAAGCCTCCCCACCAATTCGCCCTTGTCCAAAATCGCCCTCTTAACCTGCAAATAAAATATGGCAAATATGCAAGATAGCTACAATAGATCCTCCAGTGCAATGGACAATAGCATTTACAATCGAAACAACCAACATCCACTCCAATCCAAGCATGTACTCCAAAAGATAGAAATTTTATTCCAAGAGCCAAGAGCCAAAAATCTCTAGATCCCTTTTACAATGAGGGGGTCTCCTCCTTATATAGGATAATAAAGACCAAAACCCTAGATCTCAAAACCACTTTTTGAAATGAGTGGTTGAGATTAAAAGATCTCACAACATAATCAATGGCTAATAATAAATCATAACCATATATCACATGGATCACCCACATAATGATAGCGCCCCCACTAAAAAGGTACAATGAGGGGTGACGTCATCCACAAGAGAAACTATAAGCATCAAAATCCACCTCATGGTGACTAGGACATAACAATATAAGCTCATGGTGGGGCTAGGAGGTTTTAATCCTTACTAGCTCATCCCCAAGGCACAATAAAAATAATAAAATATGTCCAATATAATAAAAATGACCAAAACTGTCCTCAGAATCCATGACAGTCAAGCAGTAAATGTCCTCCTGTGATCAATCTGGGCATACCCACATGGTGAAAAACTGACTGGAAGGTAGTGATGCCGCCCTGGAAGACCTCTGTGAAAACCAAATGCCAAAACCTTGCCTCAATTGCCCAAATCGATTTCCTCAGTGACCACCTTTTCCCATTTTTTAACTGCCTCGGGAACTGTGAAAGTGCCAAAACTGCCTCCTAGGGTGCTAGCGCTGTCAATCTGAGCCCACCAGGCTCTCCGGAAGGGGGGATAAATGGTAATAACAAGTGGCTGGACCACCCCTTCCCTCATCAGCGCCCTAGGTGAACTGGCCTCTCGGGGCCCCTGCTGCTCAGGCTGGGAAATCAGCCCCAAATCTGGTCAACAAGTGTAAAACTGCATCAATCACTGTCAGAAGTGCCCAGAACTGAAAGATAAGTGTCTCAATGGATCCAGAAGGCCCAAATCCACTAGGAATGAGTACTCATACATCATGGGTTGCCCTAATGGGCCAGCTGTAGGGTCCACCATATATGGACAATGTATGATCTGCTGATCTGAAATGATAATAAACTTGTTGAACTGGATCAAACATCATCTGCATCATATGTCCATCATATGATATCATCATCAAACATGTGGGACCATAAATCATCATCAATAATCATCCATACATGGCCCACATCATCACGGATCCCAAGAATATATAATCAAGGATAAATCACATCAGTAGACTAAGACAATGTTTCTCTAATCATTCCCACAGCGAAGCTCAAAGTATAAATTCCATTCAGTGGCATTAATCAAGTTAACATATTCCGTGATTATATAAAATTACTTGCACAATAGTTCAAATGACAAACTCACCCATTGGACATGGTCAAACTGCTAGTGAAGGATGAAGGCTAGGAGCAAGGTTGGGCCAAGGGTTTGACTTGTCTAACTTAACTCAAAAATACTTTGGACTGGGAGAAGGGGGAAGCTACAAACTCTGTGCTGGACAAAAGAACATGGGGAATGGCTGTGCCTCACAAATGGATAAGTTGTTTAGAGAGTGCTTATTCAACTTAGGCATCATGTCTACATCAAGTTGATCCAGGTTCATTAGGATCATTCAATTTCATTTCCATGGCCTTTTTGGCCTACATAACCCTTCGGATTTCAGATGTGCTGAGAAGCACAACTAGTTGCAGCTTGCATCCAGGGCATGTTTTTCACATATTTATAAGGTCAGCAATTGTTTAGATATAACTTTTAAGAACCATTGCTTTTTTTTTGGACCTTTCTTATACTCTTCGAGGAGTATTTTTAGCTTTTCATTGCTCTTGCCCTTTTTTTTTGTTTCCATGGGCGAATTTTTTAGTTTCCATAGGTAGAACATGAGCTTTCAGTTTTAGCCAACAACATCTCAAGTGACTAGGGGGAGTTCGAGCCAATGCCAAACATCGGGACAACCGAAATGATTTAGGCCTACAATCCAACTCACCAAAGGCAAGTTCTGTCACCAACTTAGAGCCGAGACACTGAATAAACAGGGATGCGGTCCAAACACAGAGGTAGAAAAATGGGGAAGTCCTCAGTATCAGAAAGTCAAATGAGACAAGTCAGGGTTTAAAGTCAAACAGGAAGGTCATGTATGGATGGAGACAAATGAATATGGAGCCTACACTAGCAGACAACCAGTGTCGGGAAAGACCATGTCTATGTAAGGTGAAATACCAGTAAGTTTTGTTAAATGACCTAAAAGTGCAAGCAATTGTCCATTTTATGATTTACAGTTCATTTTAAATAGTTTGCCACATCAGGAATAATATACCAAGCACATGCCATGATCATGACTAAATCAACAAGATAGTAATCCACGGTCAGTGAGAACATATCCATAACATCATCATAATAATCATCATCATGCATCATCTGAAACACTGCTGAAATATATCTCTAGGCACTGAACTGAAACTGTAATGGGATAAGTGGTCACATCAGTCATCAAATCTGAACTCTCAAGGCTCAGCCTTGACACAAGGTCATAAAATCTGAATAATGTACTGCTCTGATCATGAGTGATCCAAAATATATAGCCATGCTCTGGAATAAAGGAAGCTCTGGAATGTGCAGATATCTGCTGTACAAGAATAGTAGCCCTGCTACTATGGTGTGATAACATCTGGCTCCAGCTGGGACAAGTGCTCTAAGGGAGAGAGCGCTTGAGAACCTCAGAATCTCTGGTCTCGAACTGCTCTGCATCAATCTTCAATCTAGCACTGCACCATCCTTGCTTTCAGCTTTTATCTTGCACCTGTTCCTGCTCTCACAAAAACTAGAATACCATTATGGAGCATGTATGGGATAAAATAAAATAAAACTGAACTGAGATTTAATCTAAAGCATGAACTGAAATGCGCCAAAATATAAATATAAACTAACATGGCATATATCATTATCATTTTTATTTACTGTGCAGGAGGAAAAGAGTACATTCTTAAATAGGCAAATCTCAACCAGCACAGGCAGCTAACAATAGAAATGCTAACTATAACTTCTTAAATGCATGCAGGAGAAGAGAAAAGCTTAGGAAGGAGCAAGACTCAACTCAGGCAGAAGAAGCAAAAAGGGACAATACTCGGCACACAGAAAAAGAAAAAAACACACAAATCCTACTGCTCAAGTGAGCTTATTTAGAGGCTACCTACTCTAAACAGGCAAGGCAAGGCATCATTCCAGGCTTATAGGTGGGAAGTAGTGTTTTAGTAACCTCCCATTTACAGGCAATTCTAACTCGTCTCCATCTAAAGTCTCTAAATACACTGCTCCTTTGCCAGCCATCTTACTTATTCGATAAGGGCCCATCCATATTTTCTCAAACTTTTCATGATTTCCAGGTTTCTCTTTGTGTTTATCCCATAACAAAACTATATCCCCAATTCCAAATATCACATCTCTACTCTTTTGATCAAAGGTTCCCTTTATTCTTTCTTGCTCTAACACCATTTTATTCCAGGCTTCCCTTCTAGTCTCATCTAACTCTACTAACCTGTCAATTCTTGCTTGCAAGGCTTCTTGATCAGAAGAACACTGTTGTAATAATTCATACACAGATATTTGAAGGTTGATTGGGAGCCTAAAATTTTGCCCATACACTATTTCAAAAGGAGCTTTTCCAGTTATTCTTTTGACTGTCGTTCTGTCTGCCCAGAGGGCATATTTTAACTTTACATCCCAAGTCCTCTTGTTCTCACCAATCATCCTTTTTAAGAGCCTTATCAAATTTTTATTACTTGATTCTGCTAAACCGTTTCCTTGCGGGTAGTAGTTAGAAGAATGAGATAAGGTGATCCCATGATCAGCACAAAAGGCGGACATCTCAATTTTGCTGAAAGCTGGTGCATTATCAGTTGTAATTTTGTAGGGGCAACCGTATCTGGAGACTATATTCTCTTCTAAGAATTTGACCACAACTTCTGCAGTGCACTTCTTAGTAGGAATAGCTTCCACCCAGCGAGTGAAATAGTCTGTGCAAGTCAGTATGTACTTGTGTCCACTTGATGAACTAGGGTTTATAGGTCCTACAAAGTCCATTCCCCATTGCTGAAAAGGTTCCTCTATAATGACTGGGGTCAAGGGCAGGGCAGGTAGTCTAGGTTTTCCAGAATAGAATTGACACTCCTGACAGGCTCTGACAAAAATGTGTACATCTTTGAACAAGGATGGCCAATAATATCCAGCTCTCATGATTTTTGCAGCTGTGGTTCTTGGTGCGTAATGTCCTCCACACAATCCGGAATGCATTTGTTTGATGATTCTTTGGGAGTCATCATGGTTTACACATTTAAGTATGATTCCATCTGGATTCTTCCATCCCAACCCATCTTCTGTCAAAACATACTTAGATGCTTTTAACCTCAAAGCTCTTCTTTGGTGGTCTACAAGGTGGTCTGGACAGGTCATATGCCTGAGGTAGAAAATGATGTCTTTGTACCATTCGTGATCAATATAAAGGATCATGTTATTTTGCTGTAGTTTGGAATCAGTTAATAGCTGTGCTAACCCTTGGCCTTTTACTATCTTGACTGGCTTGATTTCAATATCATACTCTTGAATCCTAGAAATCCAGTTTCCCCTAACCCCTATGCCATCAGGCTGAGATAAGACATCTTTCACCGCTTGATAAGGGACGTAAGCAATAATTTTGGAGTATCCGATATATGTCCTAAAATGTTTTAACGACTTGACCAAGGCATAGGCTTGTTTTTCAGTGGTTGTGTAGTTTAGTTCCGCGTCTCTAAGGTTTTTACTCATAAAGGCAACCGGTTGCTCATGGTTTTCTTCATTCTTTTGCAACAACACACCTGCTATGGTGTCCTCGGAAGCATAAGAATAAATTAAAAACTCCTTATTGTAGTTTGGGTTTACTAGGACAGGTGCAGAAGCAATGGCTTTCTTTAGAGACTCGAATGAAGCATCACATTTCTTATCCCAAACAAATTTCACATCCTTCTTCAGCAAATTATTCAGAGGCTTGGCCAATTCAGCTAAGTTAGGGATGAATCTCCTTACGAAGTTTATTTTTCCGAAAAATGATCGTAATGAGCTGACATCCTTTGGGGGAGTTATGGCTTGGATTCCTTGCACTCTTTCCGGATCAATTCTAATGCCTTCTTTGGATACAATGTGACCTAACAACTTCCCTTCATCTACCCCGAAGGTAGACTTTTTAGGATTCAAAGATATTCCAAATTTCCGACATCTTTCAAAGATTCTCCTTAAATGTTTCACGTGGTCTCCCCTGTCTTTCGAGAAGACAGTTAGATCATCTTGATAAATTGCAATGATTTTGCCAATTAGGCCCTCAAATGCATGATCCATTGCCCTTTGAAAGGTTGATCCTGCATTCAAAAGCCCAAATGGCATTCTTATATACTCGAAGGTTCCCCACGGGGTGGTGAAGGTTGTCTTCCCACGATCTTCCTTCTTGATTTGGACCTGGTTGTAACCAGAAAATCCGTCAAGTAAGGATAACATGCCAGCCCCTGTTACACTTTGCAACAGATTTTCCATATTGGGCAAAGGATAGTTGTCTTTTAGAGATGCTTGATTTAGGTTCCTAAAGTCAATACAAATTCTAATCTCCCCGTTTTTCTTCCTTACGATTACAGGATTGGATACCCAGGTTGTATGTCTAACTAGTCTAATGATACCTGCTGCCAACATCTTTTCTAATTCTTTTTTAACTAAGGGAGCTAACTTAGGGTTCATGTTTCGCAACTTTTGTCGATATGGTTTGGCTCCCTCTTTAAGAGGAATAGTGTGTTCTATAATGGACTGATCATAAGTTTTTAAATCATCATAGACCCATGCAAAGATATCTTTATACTCTCTGATTAACTCAATAATTCTTCTTCTTTCTTCTCCTGAGGCATTTATCCCAATTCTGATCATTTTTGGAGAACAAGCAGACCCTACATTTAATTCGATGACCCCATCTACAGGTTCGGATCTCCTACCCTTGTATTCATCATGCCTGTTGAAATTTCTCTCAAGGGGGAAAGCTATTTCTGTGACATCCATACCTTCAATTGAATCACCTTTTATCTCATCCTCGAAATTCACCATTGGGGTTTTAGAAGCATTTAAAAATCGTATGATTTGGGCATCATTGTCAAAAACTTGCCAATGGTCTTCATTATCAGGGACAGAGGGTCTGAATAAAACTTCAAGTTTGCAGTTTTCTTGTTTTAAAGATTCAGATGTTTGAAGAGTACTGGCCATCACGGATAGCTCATCAGCCAAAGTATTTTGTTCTCGGGGAACAGCCTTAATCCCGAAGGCATCAAAGCATTCAATGGTGTCCCAAACTGCATTTCTATAGTCTCTAAGTCTATTATTTTTAGCGGCGAATTTGTTTTTTATTTGGGACACAATGAGGTCAGAATCTCCTGTGACAGATATTGATTTGATTTTTCTTTCTCTAGCAATTTCCAAGCCCAGAAGCAATGCTTCATACTCTGCCACATTGTTAGTGCACTCAAACTCTAAACGGAAAGAAAACAAACTCTTTTCTCCCGATGGTGAAATTAAGACTATACCGGCTCCTGCACCATGTCGGGAACGGGCCCCATCAAAATGAATTTTCCAGACTTGTTCATGTGAAAAAGGCTGCTTTTTAACCTCCTCCCAGTAATTTGCTAGAATCATGAAGTTTCCAATTTCATCACTTGAATACATTGCCTCAGTGAATAAGTGTTCAGGTGTTTCAACATGCTCTCGCATAGGTGGTTCATTAAACAGAGTTATGAATGAACCTTCTTTGGTTGGGATTGTGGCATATGTCAAATCCATTTGGACACTTCCTCCCAATCTTGCCGACCACTCCCTGGATAGCAACATTCCCCACGCATCAGGGATATCTAGGACTAAGACATTCATTGAGAGCTCAATATCAGAGCAGGCAGCCAACCTAACAGGCAGGTTTTCAATTATCCCAATAGATTTCACAGTCTTGGAATCCATGCCACATACATTTCTGTAGGGTCTTGTGGGTACCAACTCAAGTTGTTCCATGACTCTTAGAGGCATGACA
The DNA here is from genome assembly GCA_027924585.1 of Larix kaempferi. Classification (NCBI taxonomy): domain Eukaryota; kingdom Viridiplantae; phylum Streptophyta; class Pinopsida; order Pinales; family Pinaceae; genus Larix; species Larix kaempferi. The sequence goes on along the minus strand of BSBM01001421.1, from coordinate 513,579 downwards.
CTTACTTCAGCTCCTGAGTCCAACATGCAATTATGTAATATTAAACCATTCACTTCCAATGCAATATAAAAGGGTGGGAATTTTCCAGAGTTGTCACCAGAGACACTTTGGATCATGACAGGGGAATCCCTAATCTCTGCAGAAGCTTTCTTAGGAGCTTGCTTCCTTGTTTGAATCCCAAGATGAGTAGTAGCTCTTTTGTGAAATGAAGGGATCTTGAAAATTTCACAAAATGGAATAGGCATGTTTATCTTCTCTAGGAAGCTTGTAATATCTATGTTTAGGTTGTGAGGGTTTTCCTTATCCTTTTCATTCGTACCTAAACCTAGGAATTTCATAATGTCATGTTTAACAGCCGGGATCTTGATTAGGTCTTTTAGGGAAACCGAAGCAGATGAATTGGCTAGCTTGCTTGGAATGTTTGTTCTAGGGAGCTCCTTATTAGGTTTTAGAATCGTGGGAGGTTTTGGTTGCTTTCTCCAAAGGGTCGCTTTGGGAATGTTAGTTTTAGGGGGGGGATCAATTTTTATCGCTTGATCTGTCTTTTTGTTTGCAGGAGGCAATTGGCTAGTGTTGGTCACAGCTTTACCCTTTGAGATGACCTCAGGAGAAAGCTTTGGAGCTTTAGGCAAGATTCTTCGGACAGGTTGATGCACTGCCTTGCTAGGCTGTGGGTCAGTCGTTTTAAGTTGCTGAGTCTTGGGAGGACTAGCCTTTGGAGGGATTGAATTGCTACAGATGGATCTTAAAATTTCTTTGGTTTGTTGATCACGTCTTTTGAAATCCTCATCTTGATTCTTAAGATATGTAGCAATGTTGGTGACCATTTCACACATGTTTGTCAGAAATTCCATGGTCATTTCGGGAGAGATGTTATTTTGAGTAGACATCTCTTTATGGGTTCTCTTCTCAGCGGAGTCACGATTAGGAGTCGCCAGGTAGATTTTTAAGCTCTACTACCAAGAGGTAAGTCGTTTAAAGTGCAGAGAAGTAGTGAGACACAAAGGTGTGTTGAACCAAGGTAGGCCTCTACCTCCCCGGCAACGGCGCCAAAAATGTTATCACACAACTTGTAGTTGCCCCTAGAGGTATCCCATCCGGGACGGTAGAGGAGACAGGCAACTAAAGAGGTGACCCAAGAGATGCCACGGTTCCCAATGCAATGTGGGAGTCACGTCAACCGAGGCACTCTTCGCTTTAGGTCAAGGTGTAACTAGACCAAGGGGGAGACCCTATACCCCAATCACAGTTGATTGGGGTATAGTTAGTGGACCTAATGTTTAAGGAATGGTTGAAGGTGGTATAATGGATAGTTAGTGTTTCAACCTATGTATGGTTTAGGCCACATGAAGGGGTATGATTATTAGGTATAGTACCATGTGTTTTCACAAGTGGGTATTGTTTTCTTGGGAAGCGTGAAATGGTTATAGGTGGACCCACAAGGTGAAGTTAGGTATGAGGTTGGTACTATAGGTTAGGTATAGGCTAGATCTATAAGTTGGAGTTGGTTTTAGGAGTACCCATGTGTTAGATCTAGGGTTTGACACAAATCCCAAGGAGTGCGACTTGCTTGGTGATGGACTAGTGCCTTGTTAAGTGGGCTAATGGGGTCAAGAAGTATGTCAAAGTGTAGATCGGGACACCTAGAAGCCAAGTCAAGTGGTTTGGGAGAGATCCAATGGTTGGATCTTACTAGATCTAGGTTTTTAAGTGATGACCAAAAGTGGACCACAATCCCTTAAAACAAGGAATGCAATCCCCAAGGCGGATCTTGACGAAAGGACAGTATAGACCTAGGTTTCAAGTCATGGGCATTCCAAATCCACAAAAATCTCCAACACCCACTTCCTAGAAGTGGACCAACTCAAAAAATCAAGGGGGTGCGATTTGCTCAAGGAGGGTCCAAAAATGGGTTTTGGTGGACCAAATCAAGTCCAATGGCCACCAAAATGTAGATCCGGGATGTTAGTACCCCGATCTATGTTTCCTCAAAGTTTCAAGTGAATTGAATGGCTAGATCTTAGTAGATCTAAGTTTTAAGGTACCAAGAAGATCAAAAGGGGGTTTCAACCCCTTAAAACATGGAGAGATGTCCACAAGGTAGTTTTCACCAAAGTAAGGATATGAGTTTAGGTTATCAAGTGTCTAGGTTTCAAATCAAGTGAGATCTCACCTACCCATGTGCTAGATCTAACCCAACAAGCTTCTCTTAGGAAAATCGTTTTAGGTTCAAGAAGGCTTTTTGCATTGAAAAGTGTGTCAATTTTTAGCCAATCACCACCAAACTATAGATCCAACTAGGGGTGGATCCTATAGAGGTGGGTTTTTAATATCTTTTCAAATGCAAGGCTAGATCTAAGTAGATCTAAAAAATACCAAAAACAAGGGTTTTAATTTGATTAGGGTTTTTGTGATCTAGAAATTATGGAAGATGCAAGGAAGAGAAGATCATACCTCTTGGAACATACCTGGATGAAGAGATGAATGCTAGTTGAGACGAGGATTACTTTGCCAAAGATCAAATGGAGAATTGTTGAAGCCCTCTTGCCAAATCGATTTTCCCAAGCCACATGTGATTCCTTCTAACCTGTCAAGCCAAGGAGCAAAGTATCAATTAGTTTAACAAATCGAAGGTAGATGCAAGCAAGAGAGAGAGAGAAACATAGAATAGATGACACAAAGGCAAAACTACTCCCTGTCAAACCAAAACGACTTCTTCCAAGATTGAAGGGCAAGCCTCCCCACCAATTCGCCCTTGTCCAAAATCGCCCTCTTAACCTGCAAATAAAATATGGCAAATATGCAAGATAGCTACAATAGATCCTCCAGTGCAATGGACAATAGCATTTACAATCGAAACAACCAACATCCACTCCAATCCAAGCATGTACTCCAAAAGATAGAAATTTTATTCCAAGAGCCAAGAGCCAAAAATCTCTAGATCCCTTTTCCAATGAGGGGGTCTCCTCCTTATATAGGATAATAAAGACCAAAACCCTAGATCTCAAAACCACTTTTTGAAATGAGTGGTTGAGATTAAAAGATCTCACAACATAATCAATGGCTAATAATAAATCATAACCATATATCACATGGATCACCCACATAATGATAGCGCCCCCACTAAAAAGGTACAATGAGGGGTGACGTCATCCACAAGAGAAACTATAAGCATCAAAATCCACCTCATGGTGACTAGGACATAACAATATAAGCTCATGGTGGGGCTAGGAGGTTTTAATCCTTACTAGCTCATCCCCAGGGCACAATAAAAATAATAAAATATGTCCAATATAATAAAAATGACCAAAACTGTCCTCAGAATCCATGACAGTCAAGCAGTAAATGTCCTCCTGTGATCAATCTGGGCATACCCACATGGTGAAAAACTGACTGGAAGGTAGTGATGCCGCCCTGGAAGACCTCTGTGAAAACCAAATGCCAAAACCTTGCCTCAATTGCCCAAATCGATTTCCTCAGTGACCACCTTTTCCCATTTTTTAACTGCCTCGGGAACTGTGAAAGTGCCAAAACTGCCTCCTAGGGTGCTAGCGCTGTCAATCTGAGCCCACCAGGCTCTCCGGAAGGGGGGATAAATGGTAATTACAAGTGGCTGGACCACCCCTTCCCTCATCAGCGCCCTAGGTGAACTGGCCTCTCGGGGCCCCTGCTGCTCAGGCTGGGAAATCAGCCCCAAATCTGGTCAACAAGTGTAAAACTGCATCAATCACTGTCAGAAGTGCCCGGAACTGAAAGATAAGTGTCTCAATGGATCCAGAAGGCCCAAATCCACTAGGAATGAGTACTCATACATCATGGGTTTCCCTAATGGGCCAGCTGTAGGGTCCACCATATATGGACAATGTATGATCTGCTGATCTGAAATGATAATAAACCTGCTGAACTGGATCAAACATCATCTGCATCATATGTCCATCATATGATATCATCATCAAACATGTGGGACCATAAATCATCATCAATAATCATCCATACATGGCCCACATCATCACGGATCCCAAGAATATATAATCAAGGATAAATCACATCAGTAGACTAAGACAATGTTTCTCTAATCATTCCCACAGCTAAGCTCAAAGTATAAATTCCATTCAGTGGCATTAATCAAGTTAACATATTCCGTGATTATATAAAATTACTTGCACAATAGTTCAAATGAAAAACTCACCCATTGGACATGGTCAAACTGCTAGTGAAGGATGAAGGCTAGGAGCAAGGTTGGGCCAAGGGTTTGACTTGTCTAACTTAACTCAAAAATACTTTGGACTGGGAGAAGGGGGAAGCTACAAACTCTGTGCTGGACAAAAGAACACGGGGAATGGCTGTGCCTCACAAATGGATAAGTTGTTTAGAGAGTGCTTATTCAACTTAGGCATCATGTCTACATCAAGTTGATCCAGGTTCATTAGGATCATTCAATTTCATTTCCATGGCCTTTTTGGCCTACATAACCCTTCGGATTTCAGATGTGCTGAGAAGCACAACTAGTTGCAGCTTGCATCCAGGGCATGTTTTTCACATATTTATAAGGTCAGCAATTGTTTAGATATAACTTTTAAGAACCATTGCTTTTTTTTTGGACCTTTCTTATACTCTTAGAGGAGTATTTTTAGCTTTTCATTGCTCTTGCCCTTTTTTTTGTTTCCATGGGCGAATTTTTTCGTTTCCATAGGTAGAACATGAGCTTTCAGTTTTAGCCAACAACATCTCAAGTGACTAGGGGGAGTTCGAGCCAATGCCAAACATCGGGACAACCGAAATGATTTAGGCCTACAATCCAACTCACCAAAGGCAAGTTCTGTCACCAACTTAGAGCCGAGACACTGAATAAACAGGGATGCGGTCCAAACACAGAGGTAGAAAAATGGGGAAGTCCTCAGTATCAGAAAGTCAAATGAGACAAGTCAGGGTTTAAAGTCAAACAGGAAGGTCATGTATGGATGGAGACAAATGAATATGGAGCCTACACTAGCAGACAACCAGTGTCGGGAAAGACCATGTCTATGTAAGGTGAAATACCAGTAAGTTTTGTTAAATGACCTAAAAGTGCAAGCAATTGTCCATTTTATGATTTACAGTTCATTTTAAATAGTTTGCCACATCAGGAATAATATACCAAGCACATGCCATGATCATGACTAAATCAACAAGATAGTAATCCACGGTCAGTGAGAACATATCCATAACATCATCATAATAATCATCATCATGCATCATCTGAAACACTGCTGAAATATATCTCTAGGCACTGAACTGAAACTGTAATGGGATAAGTGGTCACATCAGTCATCAAATCTGAACTCTCAAGGCTCAGCCTTGACACAAGGTCATAAAATCTGAATAATGTACTGCTCTGATCATGAGTGATCCAAAATATATAGCCATGCTCTGGAATAAAGGAAGCTCTGGAATGTGCAGATATCTGTTGTACAAGAATAGTAGCCCTGCTACTATGGTGTGATAACATGTATTTTCAGTTTATTTCAATCATCTTGTTAGATGTTGCTATAATCTTTTCATTTTCTGTTATCTAAAGCTCCATTTTTTGTTCTTGAAGATTACATTTGCTCCCATTTTCATAAAAAGAACTAAAGTCTCTTGAACTTGGCCAAATTCAAGTCAAGAGCACTCTCTATTGGAGAGCATTTAGTTGTTGCATTTCCCTTGCATTAGGCATTTAGATTAATTAAAGTCTCTTGAACTTTGGTCTTAAGACTAAGTCAAGAGCGCTCTCTATCAGAGAGTTGAGCTGTGCTCTAATAATAAAATATTCCAACTCACACTCCCATAATTAATTTATCTTGGTTGCTAATCCAACACTCGTATGCTCTGCCAACCTAAAAGGGTTGGGCTAGTACTTAGAAAGGTGTTGGATTTGTTAAATTCACAAGTGATAATCTAATAAAATTTTACCCCAAAACAATGAATCGACATTGCCTTCAATTGTCACTGAGGAAGTTTCCTGAAACAGGTGGTGCCGAAATCCCGCTTTCAGACTCGGGGGTAGTCAAGCCAATTGAACACTTACCCCTTTAGCAATCTGGGTGGCTTCGACCTATCATCTAAGAGGTTACCAGTACTATTTCCGGACTTTTGATATCCTTGTTCTTAACCTAATAATCAAGACCATTAAAACTTATAATTTACCAAGATAATTTGCACAACGATCTCACAAATAGTTACCTTTCAAGACCCACACATTCAGCATCATATACTTGTTAATTTTTTGACTCCATAAGGCACTGGTTCTCTTAATTCACTGTTTTGATTAGGACCTGTTATCACCTAAACTGTAGTTACCCCTATGGATGTATCCATTAATGGATGGCAGTAGGGAAGGGCAACTCAAAAGGTGCAACCACGATCACCTCGACTTCCAATAGATGGTTGTCACGCCAATCGAGACAACCTTCACTTTATGCTATCTAGCCCAGACAACAAAGGGGGAGACCCAGATCTACTCCTGACAGGAGAGACCAAACCAAAACACGAAATCAAGTATAAGTGAAGTATTGCAAGGTGTATGGTGTATCCTAGACCTAAGGATGAAGTCACAAGATAAGTAAGGGGTTCAATGAGTATAGCTTTGGTTCATTGTGAGTGTGAGAGTGACTTATAGTATTTGAAAATGAGATCCAGGATTAAAGTACTAGTCAATTGTGAGAAAATCCACTGCCTTGGGAACCGTGTCCAATGCAGGGTAGTTAACAGTTGAATTGGGGCTAACCAGTACTAGAGATAAGCTTGATTATGAGATATGACAACATCAAGGGATTCAAGCAACCCAAACAAAGATCAAACCACAAGTTAACCCAACAATCTAGGAAAGTCGAATGAACTTGGAGGAAGATCAGTGCCTTGGGAATTGGGACAAATGGAGTCAAAGGGAGGTTAACTTGTAGATCATGACCCCTACAGCATAAGACAAGTGGGCTACCAAAGGTTTGATGGATGGATCTATCTAGATCTAATAGTTCATGATGTGACCTAAGTGGACCGCAATCCCTTAAAACAAGGAATGCTATCCCCAAGGCAAGATTTCACAAAATGACCTACTAGATATAGGTTTCAAGGTATGTGTGTTCCAAATCCACCAAAATCTCAACTACCCACGTCCTACGAGTGGACAAACTCAATCTCTCCAAGAAGTGCGACCTTGCCCAAGGAGGGTTAAAAGTGTTAGATCTAACCAAACTAGCTTCTCCCAAAGGTTGCGATTTGCCTCGAGAGGGCTATTTTGCCTTGAAAAGTGTGTCAAATGGAACCCAATCACCACCAAATTATAGATCCGAATTGCCGTGGACACTATAGAGGTGGGTTTTCAATATCTTTTCAAAAGCAAGGCTAGATCCAAGTAGATCTAAGAAAAACAAAAATGAGGGTTTTGATTTTAATGTAATTTTGACCAATGGGATAGATAGCAAGCGAAATCAATACGTACCTTGTAGATCTTACCTCAAAATCTTGTGGCCTCTTAGCATATGGAGAATTCTTTGCCCTAGTTACAATTCCAAGCTTGATCCAAGTGTCTTCAACCAATAGCATCCAAACTCTAAGAGGAAATATGTCTCATGAAAACCTGCAAATCAAACTACATCAAGTTAGATTTGATCTACAAATCCATAAGATCTAAGCATGTCATATCAAGAAAGCAATCAATGGACAAAGCACAATTGAAAAACTCTCTCTCTATGAAGTCGATTTGCCCATGGGGGATGTGAGCAACCCCTACAATCTTCCCACAAAGCAATTCGATGAGCTAGCTTAAGCAATTCGGCCTCCCTCTCTTGAAGTCGATTTCATCTGACAAGCAAACAATGTCTAGAAGCAATATATCCAAGAACATATGCAAGAGCAACCCAATCAAAGCCAAGAAGTAGATCTCCAAAATATTCCAATGTTCCACGGGGACGCGTCCCGAAGGGTCAGGGACGCGTTTCAGCGTTTCTTGCGTCCCGGGGACTCTGAAACTCCAGGCAAAATGTTTCGGGACGTCTTGCTTTGGGCAAAACTTGGCGAAACGCACAACGAAACGTTTCGGTGGGCGGCGAGAATTGTGGGCGTCTCGCCCGAAACTCCGAAACTCCGACGAGACTCAAAACTGAAATATCAAATGACAAAGACTCAAAAGTGACAAACATGAAATATGATGTTCATGTTAATCATAGATTCATATATTAATATAATCATGATGAATTGTGTAATTTGTTTGAACTTTGCATTTACATTGCATGATTGCACAATGATGAATGTAGTGTTTAGTAATTCACTAATTTGCATGGGATGGTTTGTTATTGTTGGGATTTATATTTTGCATATTTTTAAAAATTTTATAACTCTCGCGTCCCGCCGTCCCCCCGAATTTCTCAAAAATTTGGGGGTGGTCTCCACACGTCCCGAATGTGCGTCTCCCTGCACCCGCGTCCCGCCGTCTCGGAACCTTGGGGAACATTGAAATATTCTTTTCATTCCAAGTTTTCCAGAGCCCAAAGGTGAGCTATACAATAGGGGGTTTCCTCCTTATATAGGATAATAAAGACCAAAACCCTATACCACTTTACAATACAATATAAAATGAGTGGTTGAGATTAAAAGATCTCAATACAAAATCAATGGCTAAGATAAACCATAATAACATAACACATGGATCACTCAAAAAGGTGATGACGACATAGCTAAAGATACTCAAGGAGGGTGACATCATCCACTAGAGGGGGTAAAAGTACAAAATCCCACCTCATATGACTAGCACATGACACATGGAGCTCATGGTGGGGCTAGGAGGCATCAATCCTTACTAGCTCATCCCCATGGCACAATAAAATAATATAATATGTCCGAAATAAATATAAATGATCAAATCTATCCTCAAAATCTGTTATAGACAAGCAGTAAAAGGCCTCCTGTGGCCTCTGTGGACCCACCCAAATGATGAAAACTGGCTGGAAGATAGGGGGTTCACCCTGGAAGACCTTTGTGAAAACCAAGTGCCAAAACCTTGCCTCAATTGCCCAAATCGAATTCCTCAGTGACCCTTTTATCCCACTTCTGGACTGCCTCGGTAACTGTGAAAGTGCTAAAACTGCCTCCTAGGGCACCTACGCTGTCAAACTGAACCCACCAGGCTCTTTAGAAGGGGGGATAAATGGTAATAACAAGTGGCTGGACCACCCCCTTCTCATACAGCACCCTAGGTGAAATAGCCTCTCATGGCCCCTGCTGCTCAGGCTAGGAAATCAGCCCCAAATCTGGTCAATAAGTGTAAAACTGCATCTATCACTGTCAGAAGTGCCCAAAACTGAGAGATAAGTGTCTCATTGGATCCAGAAGACCCAAATCTACTAAGAATGTGTACTCATACACCATGGGTTTCCCTAATGGGCCAGCTATAGGGTCCACCATATATGAACAGTGTATAATCTGATGATCTGAAGTAATAATAAAACTTGTTGAACTACATCAATCATCATATGAGTCATATGTCGATCATATAGCATCATCATCAAGAGTATGTGGGCCCATATATCATCATCAATAAGTCGTCATGGCCCACATCATCACGGATCCCAAGAAGTGACTGTTATCACACAACTTGTAGTTGTCCCTAGTGGTATCCTATCCAGGATGGTAGAGGAGATAGACAACTAAAGAGGTGACCCAAGAGGTGCCACGGTTCCCAATGCAAGATGGGAGTCACGTCAACCGAGGCACTCTTCACTTTAGATCAAGATGAATCAAGATCTAGGGGGAGACCCTATAACCAATCATAGATGATTGGATCTAAACAAAGGTTTCTAGGGATAAGTAAAAGACAAGTTACGGAAACCAATGCAAGGTTAGGTGGACCTATAAGTTAAGGTATGGTTGAAGGAGACTTAACGAATGATTTATGTTTCAACCAATGACTGATTTAGGCCACATAATGATATTAAAGGGCAAGATCTAGTACCATGAAATACACATGTGGGACCCACTTCCTTGGGATATGGAAATGGCTCAAATGGGACCCACAAGGTGAAGTTAAGGGTGAAAACGGTACCAAGGGGTATGTAATAAGTAGATCTATGGATCTAAGTTGAAATTAGAGATACCCACATATGGGATCTAGTAGTTGACACACATCCCAAGGAGTGCGAATTGCCCTAGGTGGACTAGTGCCTTGATGGATGGGTTAATGGAGTCAAAAGATATGTCAAATTGTAGATCGGGACACCTAGGATACAAATCAAGTGGGCTATTTGAGGTGTGATGGGTGGATCTTACTAGATCTAATATTTCACTAAGTGACCCAAGTGGACAACTTTCCCCCAAAACAAGGAATGATACCCACAAGGAAGAACTTCACAAAGTGAGATACTAGGTAAGGGTTTCAAGGTGCTCTCTTTCCAAATCAAGCGGGATCACAACTACCCATGTCCTGGAAGTGGGCAAACTCAATCACCCAAGAAGTGCGACTTTGCCCAAGGAGGGTTAAAAGTATGGAAAGGTGTGTCAAATTTAGCCCAATGGCCACCAAATTATAGATCCAAGTAGTTTAGGCAATGATCAATGTGGATCTTGAAAATCAAGGGGATCCAATGGCTAGATCTCCATAGATCTGAGATTGAAAGTGCATCACGAAATTGACCCAAGTGGGGCACAACCCTCAAAATGAGGAATGGGGCCCACAAGGAAAAAATCAATGAAGTGAAGCACTAGGGGTAGGTTATCAAGTATGACGATCATGAATCAAGTGGGATCTCACCTACCCATGTCTTAGAACCAACCAAACTAGCTTCTCTCAAGGGGTGCAAATTGCCTTCAAGTGGGCTAGGTGCCTTGGAAAGTGTGTTAAATGGAACCCAATCACCACCAAACTATAGATCCGAACTGCCGTGGATACTATAGAGGTGGGTTTTCAATATCTTTCCAAAAGCTAGGCTAGATCCAAGTAGATCTAAGAAAAACAAAAAATGAGGGTTTTGATTTTAATATAATTTTGACCAATGGGATGGATAGCAAGCAAAATCAATACGTACCTTGTAGATCTTACCTCAAAAGCTTGCGGCCTCTTAGCATATGGAGAATTATTGCCCTAGTTACAATTCCAAGCTTGATCCAAGTGTCTTCAACCCAAAACATCCAAGCCCTAGGAGGAAATATGTCTCATGAAAACCTGCAAATCAAACAACATCAAGTTAGATTTGATCCACAAATCCATAAGATCTAAGCATGTCATATCAAGAAAGTAATCAATGGACAAAGCACAATTGAAAAACTCCCTCTCTATGAAGACGTCTTTCTCATGGGGGATGTGAGCAACCCCTACAATCTTCCCACAAAGCAAATCGTTGAGCTAGCTTGAGCAATTCGGCCTCCCTCTCTTGATGTCGATTTCACCTGAAAAGCAAACAATGTCTAGAGGCAAGATATCCAAGAACATAGGCAAGAGAAACCCAATCAAAGCCAAGAAGTAGATCTCCAAAATATTCTTTTCATTCCAAGTTTTCCAGAGCCCAAAAGGTGCTTTTACAATGAGAAGCTCTCTCCTTAAATAGGATGGAGAGAGGCCATAATCCTAACCACTTTTTGAATGAGTGGCTAAGATTAAAAGATCAAATGATCTAATCAATGGTTGAGATGAGCTCAACAATATAATACATGGATCAATAATAAAATATAACAATAAGTGGACAAATTCACCCTAGGAGAGGGGATCCCACCAAATCATGATGACAAAATAATAGATCTATCTTATGGTGGGTCCAAGGGGTAATTTTAGACACCCTTGGTCAATCCCCATAGCACAATATCAATAGAATAATCATCAAAGTACCAAATCGTGCTTCTATGGACAAATCGTGAGCCTTAGGAGGCTCCAAAAATCATCAGAAAGTGCCATAAGTGATGGATGTGGAAGACTTGGAATGAAAAGAAGGCAGTGGCTAAGAGTTCTTCACCTTTCAACGTGGTGGATTGTCACCCTTCTATGGCCTCTTACACGAATAAAATAGGAAGCAGAAACTGGAAACGCTCACACTTATGTGAAAATCACAAGCTCATGCCACAAAAATATTCAGTTTAACCAAAAAGGCCCATAACAATTTTTATTAAACTCATGGGAAAAAAGAGCTCCGAAGGTTTTCCATGATTACAATTAGGAGGCTCGCTCCTTTTTATAGGCCCCAAAAGGCTCTCCTAGAAGGAAAAATAAATAATAAAAAATGACAAAAAGGTGGGTGAGATCCACTTTTTCAGCTCCATCGAATATATAAAAAAAATTTCAAAATCCACTAATTTGACCTGCTGGACCGCCACCTGTGGCTATATGAACCGACCCTTCTACTGCCACATCACAAAAGGTGACTATAATCAAAGGTCGACCCATGCCAAAATTTTAATCCTGCGCACAAATGCACTCCATGTAAATCGACGGTCAAGTGATTGTAGGTTTAACACCACGTACGAGCTTGAACATGGACTTCTACTCGGCATTCATTATGAACCCATGAACTGCTCTAATCCCTCAAATAAACCCCAATTGGCTCAACTTGAGACTCGGCTGCCAAGCGAACTTTGTGCTAGTGATGTGGAATGGGTAATAAATGAGTTTTGGTTGGTGATTGAGTTGCATTTAATGGGAGTGGGGGCACTGTTATCACACAATTTGTAAATGCCCCTAGTGGTATCCCATCCGGGACGGTAGAGGAGATGGACAACTAAAGAGGTGACCCAAGAGATGCCACGGTTCCCATCGCAAGGTGGGAGCCACGTCAACCGAGGCACTCTTCACTTTAGATCTAGACGAATCAAGACCTAGGGGGAGACCCTATTACCAATCAAAGATGATTGGACCCAAACAAAGGTTCCTAGGGATAAGTAAATGATGAGTTACGGAAACCAATGCAAGGTTAAGTGGACCTAGAAGTTAAAGCATGGTTGAAGGTAGCACAAGATAATGCTAGGAAAGCTGAAGCAAACGCTGCTTCCATGGGAAAACAAAATTTCTTTGACCTAATTAGTGGATCTTCTTCCAGATCTGAGCCTAAGTTTAAGAAGAGTAAGGAACCTAGCAAAGATCCCAATGAAATGATGGAGAGCATGCATGAAATGATGAAGAATTTAACTCTCTTGACTAGGGATCTAGCTAAGAGCAAAGAGGTGGATAGATATAGGCAGCCCTATGGCCCTAAACCTTATTGGAATCAACAAAAGAAGCCGAATGAAGGTGATAGAAGAAACCCTGTGAGCCAAGATTCACCTGAACCTCCTATCATAAATTGGTCTGAAGAGCAAAAGTTGGAAGATCCTGAGTATACCACCCATGGTGATGATACTCTGGATTCTCCAAAGAACATTAATTGGGTTGATGACTTAAAACTTGACAAGGACTTCGGAAGAATTTTGATTGATCATGAAGAAGAGTCCATAGAAGAACCCAACCCTAGTCGTCCCATCTATGCTATTGAGCAAGTTAGTAGTAGTAGTCAAGTTCCCCCTAAAACCTATCAACGAAGAAAGGATGGCCAAAAGCCCATACCTTTTAGTGAAAAGAGAAGCAATGAGCTTCCTAGTCCAGTGAGTGAGCCAATCCCTCTGCCTGAGTATGACTTGGATATCAACATCGAGAGAGAATTGGACAAAGTTATGCATAACATTCCACTCATTGAGTTAATGAAAATCCCATCAATAAAGGAGCAAGTGGTAGAGTTTTTCGAGAGTATCCCTGAGGCTGCCACAAGTAGTGGTGAAGGTTCATCTTCTCAAAACTCAGCACCTAGTGCTATGGTTGATGAAGAGGATGACCCTCCCATTAACATCCAAACTGCCTTATATGAGAGAAAGAATGGTGGTCACCAACCATTTTATCTTACAGCATTGGTGATACCCTTCTTCATAATTGTATGTTGGATTCTGGTGCCTCCATGAATGTGATTCCTTTGCAGGTCATGGAAGCCATGGGATTAAAAATAACTAGGCCTTACGGGAACGTTTGTGGTATGGACTCTAAACTAGTTAAAGTCTTTGGTTTGATTAAAAACTTGAGAGCTGACCTGTTTTCATGCCCCGACATATCCATGCTAATGGATATAGTAGTTATAGATATCCCTCCAGCCTATGGTATGCTCCTTTGTAGGAAGTGGTCCGCTGGGCTAGGGGGACATCTTCAGATGGATTTATCATATGCTACTATCCCCAACTCTGATGGGTCTTTGGTTAGGGTGTACCGGGAGCCATTTTATGATGGACATCTTGAGAATTATGAGGATGGTGTGAGGAACACTTTTGGTGAGGGTGAGTTATTACCTGAAGGTATCTTCATGGTCATGGGTGGCCACGATGATGATCCTAGTCCAGAAAGGGAAAGTATTTGGAGATCATTTGGAGATGATAGTTCTTCTGAGGAAGAAAGGGAAAGAGCTATTGTTGTTAGAGAAGCAAACCTTGAGTCACTTCGAGGTGAAATGTCGGAATAACTTAGGACTTTGAACCAACCTAGTAGTATAGGGCCACATATTGAACAACCTGAGCCCACTTCTCAACTAAATACTTCTGAAGTTAACTTTGATCGAATTAGAAGGGGTGAGTATATACCTAGGACGGTACATGATTGGTTTTTCCTAGTTGACCTTAACACAGAAATAGGAAGACAAGGCTTACCTCACATCACTCGGGCAAATAACAATGAAGGAACACACCTCCCCTCATCTGAGGGGAATGACGAAGAACCAGTTGATTATCACTTTTCTGATGTCCCTGATCATTTGTCCCATTTGTCCTTGGAGGATGGGGTTTTGAGGCAAGTGAATGACAACTCCATGAGTTGGCAAGAACATGCCTTAATCCATGATGCCCCTGGGGAGGATTTTTCTTTGAACAATCTAGCCATTTTTCAGGAAGAACCCGCTGAGCCAAGTTTGCTTCCACCTTACCCTAGTTTCTTTTTGCCCAGTGAATTACCTACTGGTGAAGAGAATATGGACTCCACATATTCATTTCATACTCCTGTTTCTTCACCAACATCTTTGGATATAAGAACTCAGAGTATGGATTGCACGATTCCTAGTCATAGGTCCACCATTCTTATCCCATCTGGAGAGGGTAGTAGCAGAAGTATTGAAAATCAAAACCTATACTGAAAGAGATGAGGATGTTGATAGAGACTTTTGGATTGTGGGGGAAGCTCCAAAGTATATCATTCACCCACAAGTTGAAGAGCCAAGGTTAGAAAGCCCTCCTAGGAGAATAGTGAGAGAAGTCTTGATTGGTAGGGTAGCTGTACCTTTAGACGGTGGATCTCCCAGATTTGATGCAATTCCTCCTAATAGGAATTCAAGCATAGTAACACCTCAACCTCAATGCAATTCTGATATCCAACCTATTCCTGAACGTGTTATTGAAGCCATCCCTCAATCCGTAAATCACCGAAGGTTCGAAATTGGTGATAGGGTCGTAATGCCTAATGATTTATTCTATATACGATCCAGGGGATCAGGTGACTTTTGGGTTGGACCACTCACTGTTGAGCGCTGCATGGGTGAGATGTGTTTTCTCACCACTGGGACTGGCCAACGTATCTTACTCCCTATCAACCAGAGGGAGTTAAGGGATTATCATCCCTGATCTTCCTTCCCATGCCTTGCCTTGCCTGTTTAGAGTAGGTAGTTTCTAAATAAGCTCACTTGAGTAGTAGGATTTGTGTGCTTTTTCTTTTCTGTGTAATGAGTTGCCATTTTCTTTCTTTTCTGCTTGAATTGTCTGCTTGTCTGTATTTTTGATTGAATTGAGCCTTGGTCCTTCCTAAGCTTGTCTCTTCTCCTGCATGCATTTAAGAAATTTAATTTCTTGTTATATTTCTGGCTGCCTGTGCAAGTTGAGATTGCCTGTTTGAAAAGGTTCTCTTTTCCTCCTGCACAGTAACAAAAATAATGAATGATGAATAAATGATATATGCCATGTTAGTTTAAATTTTTCTTTTACGCATTTCAGTTTCTGTTTTAGAATAAATTTCATTTTTAGTTTTATTTTACATTTGTCCCATACATGCTCCATGAGGTATTCTAGTGTTTGTGAGCGCAGGAACGGGTGCAAAATAAAAGCTGAAAGCAAGGATTGTGCAATGCTGGATTGAAGATTGATGTAGAGCAGATTGAGACCAGAGATTCTGAGGTTCTCAAGCGCTCTCTCCCTTAGAGCACTTGTCCCAATTGGAGCCAGATGTTATCACACCATAGTAGCAGGGCTACTATTCTAGTTTAGTAGATATCTGCACATTCCAGAGCTTCCATTATTCAGAGCATGGCTATGATGATTGTATATTTTGTGATCATTCATGATCAGAGCAGTGCATTATTCAGACTTATGTTAGACCTTGTGTTAAGGCTGAGCCTTGAGAGTTCACATTTGATGACCGGTGTGACCCTTTATCCCATACAATTTTAGTTCAATGCTTAGAGATGTATTGCAGCAGTGTTTCAGATGGTATATGTTGTTTATTACTATGATGATGTTGTATGATCTATGGATATTTTATCATTGACTGTGGATTATTATCTTGTTGATTTAGTCATGTTCACAGCATCTGCTTGGTATATTATTCCTGATGTGGCAAACTATTTAAAATGAACTATAAATCATAAAATGGAAAATTGCTTGCACATTTAGGTCATTCAACAAAACCCACTGGTTTTCCACCTTACATAGATATGGTCTTTCCTGACACCAGTTGTCTGCTAGTGTAGGTTCCATATTCACTTGACTCCATCCATACATGACTTTCCTATTTGACTTTAAACTTTGACCTGTCTCATTTGACTTTCTGATACTGAGGACTTCCCCATTTTTCTACCTATGTGTTTGGACCGCATCCCTGTATGTTCAGTGTCTCAGCTCTAAGTTGGTGACAAAACTTGCCTTTGGTGAGTTGGATTGTAGGCCTAAATCATTTTGGTCGGTTGTCCCGATGTTTGGCATTGGCTCGAACTCCCCCTAGTCACTTGAGATGTTTTTGGCTAAAACTGAAAGCTCATGTTCTACTTATGAAAACTTATAAATTCGCCCATGGAAACTAAAAAGGGCAAGAGCGATGAACAGCTAAAAATACTCGTCGAAGAGTATAAGAAAGGTCCAAAAAGCAATGGTTCTTAAAAGCTATATCTAAACAATTGCTGACCTTATATGTATTTGAAAACATGCCCTGGATGCAAGCTGCAACTAGTTGTGCTTATCAGCACACCTGAGATCCGAAGGGTTATGTAGGCCAAAAAGGCCATGAAATGAAATTGAATGATCCTAATGAACCTAGATCAACTTGATGTAGACATGATGCCTGAGTTGAATAAGCACTATTTGAACAACTTATCCATTTATGAGGCACAGCCATCCCCCGTGTTATTTTGTCCAGCACAGAGTTTGTAGCTTTCCCCCTTCTCCCAGTCCAAAGTATTTTTGAGTTAAGTTAGACAAGTCAACCCCTTGGCCCAACCTTGTTCCTAGCCTTCATCCTTCACTAGCAGTTTGACCATTTCCAATGGGTGAGTTTGTCATTTGAACTATTGTGCAAGTAATTTTATATAACAAAGGAATATGCTAACTTGATTAATGCCACTGAATGGATGTTATACTTTGAGCTTGGCTGTGAGAATGATTAGAGAAGCATGTCTTAGTCTACTGATGTGATTTATCCTTGGTTGTATATTATTGGGATCCGTGATGATGTGGGCCATATATATATACCTATTGATGATGATTGATGGTCCCACATACTTGATGATGATATCATATGATGGACATATGGTTTAGATGATGATTGATGCAGTTCAACAGGTTTTATTATTACTTCAGATCATCAAATTATGCAATGTCCATATATGGTGGACCCTACAGCTGGCCCATTAGGGCAACCCATGGTGTATGAGTATACATTCCTAGTGGATTTGGGTCTTCTAGATCCAATGAGACACTTATCTTTCAGTTTCGGGCACTTCTAACAGTGATTGATGCAGTTTTACACTTGTTGACCAGATTTGGGGTTGATTTCCCAGCCTGAGCAGTAGTGGCCATGAGAGGCCAATTCACCTAGGTCGCTGTATGAGGAGGGGGTGGTCCAGCCACTTGTTTTTACCATTTACCCCCCCTTCTGGAGAGCCTGCTAGGCTCAGTTGGACAGCGCAGATGCCCTGGGAGGCAGTTTTGGCACTTTCACAGTTACCGAGGCAGTTAAAAAATGGGATAAAGTGGTCACTGAGGAATTCGATTTGGGCAATTGAGGCAAGGTTTTGGCATTTGGTTTTCACAAAGGTCTTCCAGGGTGATCCAAATATCTTCCAGCCAGTTTTCACCATGTGGGTAGGCCCACAACGATCACAGGAGGTCTTTTACTGCTTGTTTTCCACAGATTTGATCATTTATATTATCTTGGACATATTTTATTATTTTATTGTGCCTTGGGGATGAGCTAGTAAGGATTGATGCCTCCTAGCCCCACCATGTGCTTCTTATGTCATGTCCTAGTCATTATGAGGTGGGCTTTGGTACTTTTACCCCCTCTAGTGGATGACGTCACCCTCCATGACTATTTTAAACTATGACATCATCATTATATTGGGTGATCTATGTGATATATTGTTATGATTCATTATTAGCCATTGATCATGTATTGAGATCTTTTAATCTCAACCACTCATTTAATGTAGTATTGTAAAGTGGTATAGGGTTTTGGTCTTTATTATCCTATATAAGGAGGAGACCCCCTATTGTATAGCTCACCTTTGGAGATCTGGAATATTGGAATAGAACACTTCTTTGTGGAGCATATCTCTCTTGTCTTGTGGATTCTCTTTCATCTTGAGTATACAGTATCTCTTCTATGTATCATTGTGGGTTTTGGTTCTACAACTATTTGTCTTGCAGGGAAGTCGAATTGGTGGAGAGGAGGGCGATTTCTTGAGGGTTATTGTTGGAGGGATCCACATATTCTCTCTTGGGTTGATCTTGTGACAGGGAGTATCATTATTGTATCTTCGTGACATAGTTGATGCTTTCTATTACATCTTTCTATCATTTTCATAATCATCTTACTTGACTTGTTTCTTTGATCTTGTCTTGTAAGAGGAGGACGATTTGGCTTCTTGAGGAGGACGATTTGGTTTGGAGAATCAAAATTGCACTCTTTTATATACACATAGGAGAATGCTATCAATTTGCAAGGTGGCCATAAGCAATTGAGGTAAGATCTACAAGGTATGTGCCTCTTTCATTCATTCTTTCTTCATTGGTCACAAACTCTAATTAATTAAAACCCTCATTTCGATTTTTCTTAGATATACTTAGATCTAGCCTTGCTTTTGAAGAGACCTTAAGAACCCACCTCTATAGCATCCACCCCTAGTTGGATCTATAGTTTGGTGGTGATTGGGTTAAAATTGACACACTCTTCAAGGCAAATAGCCCTCTTGAACCAAATCGCACTTCCTTGGAGAGGCTTGTTGGGTTAGATCTAGCATGTGGGTAGGTGAGATCCCACTTGATTTGCAATCTACACATTTGATAACCTACCCCTAGGCTTTTACTTGAGTGATTTCTACCTTGTGGGCATCATTCCACATTTCAAGGAATTAAAACCCCCTTTTGAAATTCTTGGCACCTTAAAACTCAGATCTAGTAAGATCTAACCCTTGGACTGACTTGATTTTCTAGATCCACATAGATCGGTGCCTAAGCTACTTGGCTCTATAATTTGGTGGCCATTGGACTTGATTTGACATGCCTTATCCACCTTTTAGCCCTCCTTGAGCAAGGTCGCACTTCCTTGGGTGACTGAGTTTGCCCACTTCTAGGACTTGGATAGTTGAGATTTCAGTGGATTTGGAACGGGCATACCTTGAAACCTATATCTAGAGTATCATTTTGTGACGATCTGCCTTGGGGGTGGCATTCCTTGTTTTAAGGGATTGTGGTCCACTTGGGTCATTTCATGAAATCCTAGATCTAGTAAGATCCAACCACTTTATCTCAATTAGCCCACTTGATTTGACTTCTACGTGTTCCGATCTACACTTTGACATATCTTTTGACTCCATTAACCCATCCAACAAGGCACTAGTCCTCCATAAGTAAGTCGCACTCCTTGGGAATTGTGTCAAATCTTAGATCCCGTAAGTGGGTATTCCTAATTTCAACTTAGATCCATAGATCTACTCATTATATGCCCCTTAGTACCAATTTCATCCCTTAAAGTCCACCTTGTGGGTCCCATTTGAGTCATTCACATATCCCAAGGAAGTGGGTCCCATTTGTGTAATACATGGTACTAGATCTTGTCTTTTTAGTTCATCATGTAGCCTAAATCATATATTGGTTGAAACACTAATCATCTCTCCAACCACCTTCAACCATACTTTAATTTCTAGGTCCACTTTACCTTGCATTGGTTTCCGTAACTTACCATTTACTCATCCCTAGGAACCTTTGTTTGGGTCCAATCATCTTTGATTGGTTATAGGGTCTCCCCCTAGGTCTTGATTTACCTTGACCTAAAGTGAAGAGTGCCTCAGTTGACGTGACTCCCACCTCACATTGGGAACCGTGGCATCTCTTGGGTCACCTCTTTAGTTGTCCATCTCCTCTACCGTCTCGGATGGGATACCACTAGGGGCAACTACAAGTTGTGTGATAACAGGCGCCTTGCCTAGGTGGAGCCCACCTCCCACTCTCAACTACCAAGATTTCAATCAAAGTATGGTTAAACTCTAGGCCACCTACTAAACACTCACGCCATCTCCAAGCTTGCTCACGTCAACTTCCTTTGGAGCTCGAGTTTTCCACATGGCACATGATAAATGGATGGTGATTATTCCAAGAATGGGATGGGGGGCGCCTTGCCTAGGTGGAGGCCACCTCCCCACCCTCATTAAATGCTAGTTCGAGTTATGGATTGGAGTTTGCACTCCAAGCTTGATTGACATGGATTTTGATTGGTTGTGACTAGATATTGATTAGGAGTTCGACTTGTGTTAGATACCATTGGCTTCCATCATGCCAATTCGAGTTAGGGTAGGCTAGCTCTTGTGTTTTGCTATATAATGAGGCTCTTTTTCCTCATTTCTCATGGAATTTTGAGCAAAGAAACTCTGGAGATTTTGTAAGCTACTTGTTGTTAATAAAATCATTGAGACTTTGGAGGTCATTGGATGGACTTTTGGCATTGTGTCTTCATCCTACATGAAGTGATATCTCTTTCACCCTACATTTGTATTGCAAATTTGATTTATTAAGCTTATTAAGGACTAACAATCTAGTACTTAGGCTCTTATCTATTTGCATTGAGTGTTTGTGTCTTTAGGGATTGCATCTATTAGGAGCTTTGGGCATCTAATACCTTCACCATTCAACTGTTCCAACTTTTTCTTAATATTTTGTTTTGCAGGGTTACAAGCTTCTCCAAGTTTCTTTGGCTTCTCCAACAAAGCATTCAAACTTAATCTTTGGTTACTTGTTACTAGATGTACCTTTCAAGCTGTGCAAAACCCATTTTTCTACTCATCTCCAAGCTTTGAGACCCCATTAAGTCCCTCTTTGATTTTGAGTGACTTGATCTCCCTCTTGCCCTCGTTTTTGTCCTCATCACTTTTGCTTCCCCTCTTCCATTCCATTCGCTCCTCTTCTTTCCAAAAAAGGCCATCTCCCTTTCGTCCAACCCTTCTCCCACTCATCCATCTTCTCCTTTTCCCATTCGCTTTTTCCTCTTCCTCTCCCATTCGTCTCCCTACTCCCCTACCATTTCCTCCTATTCGTCCACCTTCACACCAACAAAAACAAAAAACAAGTTAGAGTTAGTGGTTAGTTTACTTGTTGTAGATTGCATTTAGTTTCTTGAAGTGATTAAAATCTCATAAAAAGTTTGAAGTTAGATCCATTTTGCTTTGAGTTGCAAGTAGTTGGTCTTAAAGTATTAATCTTAGATCTCTTTGGTTCCATACTTACGTCTCATAGCTTAGATAGATTTCTTCAAGAAGTTTAAATCTTGCATTTCAAAAGGGTTTTGAGCATATAGGGTAGTGAAATATTGCACGTAACTTGCACTTGTTTGAAGTTTCTTTTCTTATTCAAAAGATAAGATTTTTTCATACACAAAAATATTTCAAATTTTTTATGTTTTAGATCTCATTCCTAGCATCTTTTAGGCATATGTTGTTTGCTGGTCCATTTTATATTTATGCACTTTTTTTAAATAAAATCTCATGCACATAGCTTTTAAAAGTCTTTTTATAAATCCTAGATCTAAGTAGTTTCAAGTTCTCTTTGATTTTCACTAACATTTAATGGGTGTTTGTTGAGATCTCTTTTGAGCTTGTGTAGATTACTTTGAAGGAGGGAGGGTGCTTTTGGAAAGCAAGATCAAACCAAAGAGAAGAGTTGAAACCAAATACCAAAACTAAGAAAGATCCAAACTGTGCAATTTCAAACCAAGAGAAGACAAGTTTCAATACATACACTCCTTTTTTGTAAAAGCCATTAAGGGCTTCAAGCATTTTCTTTTCATAAATTTGTTTTAGTTTCTTGAAAAGTCCTTACAAGGAGTCTTATTCCCAAAGGCACTTGTAATAAATAAATAAAAGGCAAAGCGGAGGAGTCCTCCACTTTTTGGGTGTTTCTTCCCCATTTGGGGAAGAGTGTTGTGCTTTGCTAGTTTAGATCTTTATTCTTTCATGCTTTAGTTTAGACTCTTATCTTATTATACTCCATTTCCAAGTCTTGTCTAAGAGTAAGCAAACTTTGGGATTGCATCCCAAAGGCCACATAGCTTTGTGGTAGCTTCTCGTTCCCCATTAGCCTCCTTGCCGAAGTTTCAGCTAGCTGGAAAGTCTCAAGGACTAGTGGTTCTAGTGATCAACCTTGTTCAGAGGTAGGTCCCACCTTTAGATTAATCTTGTTTGGTAGAACACTAAGTCTTTTACAGTTATTATTACTGCAATCATCTTGTTTCTTTTAAATATCTGTCATTTCACTTTCAATTTCTTGCGCTTAATTTTTGTTCTTCAAGTTACAACTGCTTCTATTTCATATAAAGAACTAAAGTCTCTTGAACTTGGCCAAATCCAAGTCAAGAGCACTCTCTGTCGGAAAGCATTTAGTTGTTGCATTTCCCCTGCTTTAGGCATTTAGATTAATTAAAGTCTCTTGAACTTTGGTCTTAAGACTAAGTCAAGAGCGCTTTCTATCGGAGAGTTGAACTATGATCTAATAATAAAATTTTCCAACTCACACCCCTTCATAATTAATTTATCTTGGTTGATTATCCAACACCCCTATGCTCTGCCAACCTGAAAGGGTTGGGCTAGTACCCAGAAAGGTGTTGGATTTGCTAAATTTCATAAGCGGTAACTTAATAAAATTTTACCCCAACCCACGAACCAGCGTTGCTTTCGAGATTTATTGAGGTTGTTTCCTGAAACAGGTGGTGCCGAAATCCCACTATCAGACTCAAGGGTGGTCAAGCCAATTAAACACTTAACCTTTTGCAATCTGGGTGGCTTCGACCTATCATCTAAGAGGTTACCAGTGCTATTTCCGGACTTTTCATATCTTTGTTCTTAGCCTAATAAACAAGACCACCTAAAACTTACAATTTACAAAGATAATTTGCACAACAATCTCACTAACAACTACATTCAAAGACTTACTTTTCAGCATCCCCCAACACTATACATACTTTTGACTCCATAAGGCATTGGTCTAATTGTTGTATTTTTGATATATCTATATTGTTGGGCCATTTGTTTTTTTTAAAAATCATTTATCTGTGGATGCTATCTCATTTTTCAAGTCTTTGATATACTATTGATCTTGTACTCTTATAACGCAACGTGGATTGCTTATTATCTTGTGTTCATTTCTGTAATTATGGTCATCGTCATCAAAAAACTCCTAAACTACACCCATCCATATCATTTCACACTTAAAACATTAAAACATATAAGAGCCTTAGTGACACTCTTTGTAGGGACTACCCCCTTGGCTTCGTTAGGAGTTAGCCTAAATGGAGGAGCTGCTGTTTTCGAAAGATTTTTGCTGCTGTTGTGCATTTTGGCGGACAACAGGGAGGAAACTGGCAATGGAAGTTCATCCGACTATCCAAATCCTAAGCAACCAACAAATAAACTCCTATTTGTCTAACTCGAAGATGAATCCTGTGAAAAATAAACACCCGGTAAAAATCTGCAACGCAATCTGATTGAAGCGCCCACGAGAAAACCTACTCTACTCTAACCTGCATGTTGGGTGGATCCTGGCAATGGAAGTTGATCAGGAAGTCCAAAGCCTAAGCAAACAAGTAGCAAACAAGCTGGAAGATTGATATATAAGATAAATCCAACAAAAAAAAGAAATGAAAGCAAAAACAAGCAAGTAAGATCTGAACACAAGTTTGGATGAAGAATTCTCACACGTCCTAGAGGTAGCTATCTTCCCACGGGAGGCTTGCAACGCAGTCCCGCGAGTTAATGCAACTCTATTGTAAATGAAAGAGACCAGGTGTCAGTTGCAAGAGTCTATCATGCAAGTAGAGGACAACTGAGAGTACGAAACAAGGGGGGGATTCAAAGCACAATTGAAAAAAAGATCCACTCATAGTTGTTTGACCTGAATATGAATTACATGAATGTTAAACACCCTGTAGAAATGTACAACTCACTCTGACCGAGTCGCCCTTGAAAAACCTTACTCTCCTTCAACTTGCATGTCGGGAAGAATCAGGCAATGGAAGTTGATCAAGCAGTCGAAATACTGAGAAAGCAACAAACAAACAAGTAGGAAAATGGATATATAAACTAAATAAAACAAAACCTAGAAATGCAAACAATAACAAGCAGGTTAGTGTTGGCCAAATGTTTAGATGAGTTGTTCACACACGTCCTTGAGATAGTTATTGTCCCATCGAAGGCTTGCAATGCAATCTAGCGAGTCGATGCAACTCTGTACTATATCACAAATACCATGTGTGAGTTGCACGAGTCTATCATGTAACTAAAGGATCACTTAGAGTAGCAAATAAGGGGGAATTTAAAGAGGAATTGAAAAAGGGATGCCAGTTGTCTAACATGAAGATGAATCTCATGAATGTTAAACAACTTATAGAAATATATATCTCACTTCGGTCGAGGCGTAATAAAAAAACCCTACTCTCCTCCAATGAACATGTTCGGCAGAACCAAGCAATGGAAGTCGATCAGGCAGTCAAATCCTGAGCAAGCAACTACTAGACAAGTCGGAAAATTGACGTCTAAGCTAAATAAAACAAAACCCATAAATAAAAGCAATAACAACTAGATAATATCACGCCACATGCGTGGATCAGGAATTCCCACACCTCCTAGAGGTAGTCATCTTCCCACAGGAGGCTTACAATGCAATCCCGCGACTAAAAGATATTATGTAGTAAACCACATAGACTAGGTGTTGGTTGCAGAAATAGATAATGCAAGTAGAGGACCACCACGACTAGGAAAGAAGGGGGAATCCAAGGCACAATATAAAAAAATATTGGCTTCTCGTTGTCTCAGCTGAAGATGAATCCTGTGATTAATAAACACCCTATAGAAATCTCCTACGCAATCTGATTGAAGTGCCCTCGACAATCGTTATTATCCTCTAACTTGCATGTTGGGAGATGTATAAGATCAATAAAGAAATGAAAGAAGGAAACGAGAGGGGAATCCAAGGGATAATACAAAAAATGATCCGCTCCTATTTGTCTAACTCGAAGATGAATCCTATGAAAAATAAACACCCGGTAGAAATCTGCAATGCAATCGGATTGAGGTGCCCACGAAAAAACCTACTATCCTCTAACTTGCATGGTTGGAGGAAACTGGCAATGGAAGTTCATCCGACTATCCACATACTAAACAACCAACAAACAAACTAGTTGAAAAATTGATATATAAGTTAATAAAAAAGAAAAAGAAATGAATGCAATAAAAATATATTGTTTAGTTAGTTTTCTTAGAACGCAATTTTATGTAGATATGTACCTAAAAAAGCTCAAGATGAATCCCATGAAGTTGAATCCCATGAATGTTAAACACCCTGTAGAAATCTAGAAATCAATCTCAC
Source organism: Larix kaempferi (assembly GCA_027924585.1). Taxonomy (NCBI): domain Eukaryota; kingdom Viridiplantae; phylum Streptophyta; class Pinopsida; order Pinales; family Pinaceae; genus Larix; species Larix kaempferi. The sequence goes on along the minus strand of BSBM01001421.1, from coordinate 487,464 downwards.
TGAGGTGCCCTCGAAAAACCCTACCCTCCTCATCCTTGCATGTTGGGAAGAATCAGGAAATGGAAGTTCATCAGGCAGTCCAAATCCTGACCACGCAATGTCCTAGAAGTAGTTATCTTCCCACGGGAGGCTTGCAACGCAGTACCGCGAGTTAATGCAACTCTATTGTAAATAAAAGAGACCAGGTGTCAGTTGCCAGAGTCTATCATGCAAGTAGAGGACAACTGAGAGTAGGAAACAAGGGGGGGATTCAAAGCACAATTGAAAAAAAGATCCACTCCTAGTTGTCTGACCTGAATATGAATTACATGAAAGTTAAACTACCTGTAGAAATGTACAACTCACTCTGACCGAGGCACCCTTGAAAAACCCTAATCTCCTTCAACTTGCATGTTTGGAAGAATCAGGTTATGGAAGTTGATCAAGCAGTCCAAATCCTGAGCAAACAACAAACAAACAAGCAGGAAAATGGATATATAAACTAAATAAAACAAAACCCAGAGATGAAAGCAAAAACAAATAGGTAAGTTTTGGCCAAATGTTTGGATGACTTGTTCACACAGATCCTTGAGATAGTTATCGTCCCACCGGAGACTTGCAACGCAATCCAGCAAGTCGATGCAACTCTGTAATATATCACAAATACCATGTGTGAGTTGCAGGACTCTATCATGTAACTAAAGGATCACTAAGAGTAGCAAATAAGGGGGAATACAAAGACCAATTGAAAAAAGGATGCCAGTTGTCTAACATGAAGATGAATCCCATGAATGTTAAACAACTTATAGAAATCTATATCACTCTGATTGAGGTGTAATCGAAAAACCCTACTCTCCTCCAACCATCATGTTCGGCGGAACCAGGCAATGGAAGTTGATTAGGCAGTCGAAATCCTGAGAAAGCAACTAGTAGACAAGCCGGAAAATTGACGTCTAAGCTAAATAAAGCAAAACCAAGAGATAAAAGCAATAACAAGTGGATAATATCTCGCCACATGCTTGGATCAGGCGTTCCCAAGCCTCCTAGAGGGAGTTATCTTCCCAAAGGAGGCTTACAATGCAATCCCGCAAGTAAAAGATATTATGTAGTAAACCACATAGACTAGGTGTGTGTTGCAGAAATCTATAATGCAGGTAGAGGACCACCAGGACCAGGAAAGAAGGGGGAATCTAAGGCACAATATAAAAAAATATTTGCTTCTAGTTGTCTCACCTGAAGATGAATCCTGTGAATAATAAACACCCTATAGAAATCTCCAACTCAATCTGATTGAAGTGCCCTTGAGAAACGCTATTATCCTCTAACCTACATGCTGGGAGATGTATAAGATCAATAAAGAAATGAAACTAGGAAACGAGAGGGGAATCCAAGGGATAATATAAAAAATGATCCCCTCCTATTTGTCTAACTCTAAGATGAATCCTGTGAAAAATGAACACCCGGTAGAAATCTACAACTCAATATGATTGAGGCGCCCACGAGAAAACCTACTATCCTCTAACCCGCATGTTGGGAGGAAACAGGCAATGGAAGTTCATCCGACTATCCAAATCCTAAGCAACCAACAAACAAACTAGTTGAAAAATTGATATATAAGTAAATAAAAAAGAAAAAGAAATGAATGCAATAAAAATATATTGTTTACTTAGTTTTCTTAAAACACAATATTATATAGATATGTACCTAAAAAAGCTCAAGATGAATCCCATGAATGTTAAACACCCTGTAGAAATCTACAAGCCACTCTCACCGAGGCGCCCTCGAAAAATACTACCCTCCTCATCCTTGCATGTTGGAAAGAATCAGGAAATGGAAGTTGAACAAGCAGTCCAAATCCTGACCACGCAACAAGCAAACAAGCAGGAAAATGGACATATAAACTAGAGAAAAAAAAACCCATAAATGAAGGCAATAACAAGCAGGTAAGGTTTGGCCACATGTTTGGATGGGTTGTTCACACACGTCCTAGAGGTAGTTATAGACCCACCGGAGACTTGCAATGCAATCTAGCGAGTCGATGCAACTATATAATAAATCACAAATACCATGTGTGTGTTGCAGGAGTCTATCATGTAACTAGAGGATCACTAAGAGTAGGAAATGAGGGGGAATTCAAAGAACAATTGAAAAAAGGATACTAGTTGTCTAACATGAAGATGAATCACCACTACTTAGATTATGGGAACGGAGTTCAATCACCACTGCAAGTTGGTTAACCTGAAGAAGAGTCACATGAATGACAAATACTTCGTAGAAATCTGCAAAGCGATATGATCGAGGCGCCTCTAAAAACACTATGCTCATCCAACCTTCTTGTTGGGCGGATCCTAGCAATGGAAGTTGATCAGGCAGTCCAAAGCCTAAGCAAGCAAGTAGAAAACAAGCTGGAAGATTGATATATAAGATAAATCCAACAAAAAAAAGAAATGAAATAAAAAACAAGCAAGTAAGGTCTGGCCACAAGTTTGGATGAAGAATTCCCACACGTCCCAGAGGTAGCTATCTTCCCACGGGAGGCTTGCAACGCAGTCCCACGAGTTAATGCAGTTCTATTGTAAATCAAAGAGACTAGGTGTAAGTTGCAAGAGTCTATCATGCAAGTAGAGGACAACTGAGAGTAGGAAATAACGGGGGGATTCAAAGCAAAATTGAAAAAAACATCCACTCCTAGTTGTCTGACCTGAATATGAATTACATGAATGTTAAACACCCTGTAGAAATGTACAACTCACTCTGACTGAGGCGCCCTTGAAAAAACCTACTCTCCTTCAACTTGCAGCTTGGGAAGAATGAAGCAATGGAAGTTGATCAAGCAGTCCAAATACTGAGCAAGAAACAAACAAACAAGCAGAAAAATGGATATATAAACTAAATAAAACAAAACCCAGAAATGCAAGCAATAATGAGCAGGTAAGTTTTGGCCAAATGTTTGGATGAGTTGTTCAGACACGTCCTTGAGATAGTAATCGTCCCACCGAAGGCTTGCAGTGCAATCCAGTGAGTCGATGCAACTCTGTAATATATCACAAATACCATGTGTTTGTTGCAAGAGTCTATCATGTAACTAATGGATCACCGAGAATAGCAAATAAGGAAGAATTCAAAGAGCAATTGAAAAAAGGATGCCAGTTGTCTAACATGAAGATGAATCCCATGAATGTTAAACAACTTATAGAAATCTATATCTCACTCCGATCGAGGCGTAATCGAAAAACCCTACTCTACTCCAATCAGCATGTTCAATGTAACCAGGCAATGGAAGTCGATCAGGCATTCGAAATCTCGAGCAAGCAACTAGTAGACAAGCCGAAAAATTGACGTCTAAGCTAAATAAAGCAAAACCCAGAAATAAAAGGATAACAAGTGGATAATATCTCGCCACATGCTTGGATTAGGCGTTCCCACACCTCCTAGAGGTAGTTATCTTCCCACAGGAGGCTTACAATGCAATCCCGCGAGTAAAAGATATGTAGTAAACCACATAGACTAGGTTTTGGTTGCAGAAATCTATAACGCAAGTACAGGACCACCACGACCAGGAAAGAAGGGGGAATCCAAGGCACAATATAAAAAAATATTTGCTTCTAGTTGTCTCACCTGAAGATGAATCCTGTGAATAATAAACACCCTATAGAAATCTCGAATGCAATCTGATTGAAGTGATTGAAGTGTCCTAGAGAAACGTTATTATCCTCTAACCGGCATGCTGGGAGATGTATACGTTCAATAAAGAAATGAAAGTAGGAAACGAGAGGGGAATCCAAGGGATAATACAAAAAATGATCCGCTCTTATTTGTCTAACTTGAAGATGAATCCTACGAAAAATAAACACCTAGTAGAAATCTGCAACGCAATCTGATTGAGGCGCCCATGAGAAAACCTACTATCCTCTACCCTGCACGTTGGGAGGAAACTGGCAATGGAAGTTCATCCGACTATCCAAATCCTAAGAAACCAACAAACAAACAAGTTGAAAAATTGATATATAAGTTAATCAAAAAGAAAAAGAAATGAATGCAATAAAAATATATTGTTTAGTTAGTTTTCTTAAAATGCAAATTTATGTAGATATGTACCTAAAAAAGCTCAAGATGAAACCCATGAATGTTAAACACCCTGTAAAAATCTACAAGTCACTCTGACCAAGGCGCCCTCAAAAACGCTACCCTCCTCATCCTTGCATGTTGGGAAGAATCAGGAAATGGAAGTTGATCAAGCAGTCCAAATCCTGACCACGCAACAAGCAGGAAAATGGACATATAAACTAGAGAAAACGAAACCCAGAAATGAAAGCAATAACAAGCAGGTAAGGTTTGGCCACATGTTTGGATGAGTTGTTCACACAGGTCCTAGACGTAGTTATAGTCTTGTTATCACCTAACTTGTATTTAAACCTATGGATGTATCCATTAATGGATGGCAGTAGGGAAGGGAAACTCAAAAGGTGCAACCACGATCACCTCGACTTCCAATAGATGGTTGTCACGCCAATCGAGGCAACCTTCACTTTATGCTATCTAGCCCAGACAACAAAGGGGGAGACCTAGATCTACTCCCGACAAGAGAGACCAAACCAAAACACGAAATCAAGTATAAGTGAATTATTGCAAGGTGTATGGTGTATCCTAGACCTAAGGATGAAGTCACAAGATAAGTAAGGCGTTCAATGAGTATAGCTTTGGTTCATTGTGAGTGTGAGAGTGACTTATAGTATTTGAAAATGAGATCCAGGATTAAAGTACTAGTCAATTGTGAGAAAATCCACTGCCTTGGGAACCATGTCCAATGCAGGGTAGTTAATAGTTGAATTGGGGCTAACCAGTACTAGAGATAAGCTTGATCATGAAATATGACAACATCAAGGGATTCAAGCAACCAAAACAGGGATCAAACCACAAGTTAACCCAACAATCTAGGAAAGTCGAATGAGCTTGGAGAAAGATCAGTGCCTTGGGAATTGGAATAAATGGAGTCAAAGTGAGGTTAACTTGTAGATCATGACCCCTATAACATAAGACAAGTGGGCTACTAAAGGTTTGATGAATGGATCTATCTAGATCTAATAGTTCATGATGTGACCTAAGTGGACTACAATCCCTTAAAACAAGGAATGCTACTCCCAAGGCAAGATTTCACAAAATGACCTACTAGACATAGATTTCAGGGTATGCTTGTTCCAAATCCACCAAAATCTCAACTACCCATGTCCTACAAGTGGACCAACTCAATCCCTTCAAGAAGTGCGACCTTGCCCAAGGAGGGTTAAAAGTGTGATAAATGGGATCAAGACAAGTCCAATGGCATCCAAAATTTAGATCCAAGTAGTTTATGTTGGGTATGTTATATCTCTTCACATGGTCGCTGCGTGTACAACACGATCCCTACGGCACTAGTGATTCGCCTGCGCCGGGCGCGTCCGGAGGGGGGGGTAGCCCGACAGGGCCCACCCCCTTCGTTTCGGACCGTTAGGCCCCCGGAGTCCGCGCGGAGCGCAAAATTTTTTTGGGTTGCTTTTTGCTTTTTCGCGATTTTCGACCCATTGTACTCTAATCTAATTCCGGTAAAAGGAATTAGGGTTGTAACCTAATTCGGGTAAACGAATTAGGGTTTTAGATGCTGCAGAATACCATTTATTGTATTGTACATGTAAAATAAACATATAATGAAAAAGGAGCTATGCGGCTCTAAGTTTGGCTGGTTTTTTCCCGGTTAAGGGTTTCCAGGTGAAAATCTCTGTGTAATGTGTGTGCCATTGTGTATTTTCTGTTAATGCTTAAGAATCATATGAGTTTGTACTTCACTGTTAAGGTTTAAAACTTACAGTTTAGGCAAGTGTTAATGTGGATCTAGAAAATCAAGGCAATCCAAGGGTTGATCTTACTAGATCTGAGTTTTAAGATACCAAGTGGTCCAAAATGGGGTTTTAATCCCTTAAAATGTGGAATAGGGCCCACAAGGTAGAAATCACCAGAGTAACAGTCTAGGGGTAGGTTATAGGATGTGTAGATTGCAGATCAAGAGGAATCTAAACTACCCACGTACTAGATCTAGGTTAACTCACCCAAACCGAGAAGTGCGACCTCACTTGGAGAGGCTAAGTTGCCTTGGGAAGGGGGTCAAATGGAGGCCAATCCTCACCAAACTATAGATCCGGGATGCCGTGGATACTATAGAGGTGGGTTTTAAATATCTTACCCAAGAAGCCACTAGATCTTTGTAGATCTGAGAAAATGTAAAAATGGGGGTTTTGATTAATTAGGGTTTGAAGTAATTTAGACAAATGGATAGATCATGGAAAGAGAAATTACCTTGAGATCATACCTGAGTGATGTGAATGAGATGCCTTTTTGTTGAGAAAGACTCCCGCAGAGATCAAATGAGAGACTGTTGATTTTGCTTGCCGAAATGATGCCCTAGCCCACAAGTGCGACCTCCTCTACCTGTCAATCCAAGGAAAGCGATTTCAATCATAAAGGTCAAGTATGGAGGAAATACAAGCGAAGTGCAAAAGTAACATGAAATAGAAGGTCCTGGGATAGTAATACTCCTTACCGACGAAGAAACCCAAAGAAGAAGTAGGGAGGGTCCTCCCCTACCAATACGTCCTCCTTGAATGAATTCAGCCTCCACCTGTAGATGCAAAAATGGTACAAAAATATGGCAAGACAAGATCTCCAATAACTCAGTGCAAAGGAAGAATCAACGAACAAACACCAAAAACATTCACCACAACACTGGAGATAGATGCAATAATAATTTTCTATTCCAATAATCCAGATCCAAAAGTCCCCTTTACAATGAGAGGCTCTCTCCTTTAAATAGGAGGGAGAGAGTCCTGTTATCACCTAAATTGTAGTTACCCCTATGAATATATCCACTCATGGATGGCAATAGGGAAGGGCAACTCAAAAGGTGCAACCACGATCACCTCGACCTCCAATATATGGTTGTCACGCCAGTCGAGGCAACCTTCACTTTATGTTATCTAGCCCAGACAACAAGGGGGAAGACCCGATCTACTCCCGACAGGAGAGATCAAAACCAAGGCACCAAATCAGGTTATTTCTAAGTGAAGGTGTATGGTTTATCCTAGACCTTAGGATGGAGTCACAAGACAAGTGAGGGATTCAAAGAGTGTAGCTTTGGTTCATAGTTGATGTGAGAGTGACTTATAATATTTGAAATGAGGTCTAGGATTAGAGTACTAGTTCAATGTTGGAAAATCCACTGCCTTGGGAACCGTGTCCAATGTAGGGTGGTTTAGGGGTTGAATTGGGGCTAACTAGTACAAGTGACAAGCTTGACCATGATACATGATGGCTTCAAGGGTTTAGTTCACCATGCTAAAGTCAAACCACAAGTTAATCCAACAATCTAGGAAAGTCGAATTGACTTGGAGAGAAACCAGTGCCTTGGGAATTGGGATAATGGAGTCAAAGTAGAGTTAACTTGTGGCTAAGGACTCCTATGGCATGAGACAAGTGGGCAATTAAGGTCTTGATGGATGAATAGGTCTAGATCTAGGTTTGACCTAAGTGGACCACAATCCCTTAAAACAAGGAATGCTATCCCCAAGGCAAGATTTGACAAAGTGACCTACTAGACCTAGGTTTTGAATTATTCCCATTCCAAATCCACAAGAATCTCAAGTACCCATGTCCTAGAAGTGAGTCAAGTCACTTCTCCAAGGTGGTGCGACTTTACCCAAGGAGGCTAAAATGTGGGTTAGGTGGGTCAAGACAAGTCTGATGGCATCCAAACTTTAGATCCAGGTAGGTTAGTCAAGTAGGAGTGTGGATCTATAATTTCACGGCAATCCGATGGCTAGATCTTACTAGATCTGAGTTTAAATATATCAAGTGGTCCAAAATGGGGATTAAATCCCTCAAAATGTGGAATAGGGCCCACAAGGTATAAATCAGAAAAGTGACAATCTGGGGGTAGGTTATTTGATGTGTAGATTATGAATCAAGCGGGATCTCAACTACCCATCACCTAGATCTAGGTTAACTCACACTCACCAAGAAGTGCGCCCTTGCTTGGAGGAGCTAAGTTGGCTTGGGAAGGGGGTCAAACGGAAGCCAATCCTCACCAAACTATAGATCCGGGATGCCGTGGATGCTATAGAGGTGGGTTTTCAATATTATACCCAACAACCCACTAGATCTAAGTAAATCTGAGAAAATGTAAAAATGAGGGTTTGAAGAAATAAGGGTTTTATCAATTTATGAGATAGGTCAATGGATTGGATCAAGATAAGAGAAACAAACCTGTGGATCTTACCTGGGTAACCTTGTATATGCCTTGATGATGATGATCTATGCAAACCCGATCAATTTGAGAAGCTTTGAGGTAGTTTTCTATGCAATCGATTTAGTCCAAGAAGCCAATGCGCCCTCTCTCCTGCACAACAAACGTCAACAATATCAGATTTGATGCAATCAAGAGATAAGACTAATGCCACAAGAGAAGTAACAGAAAGAAAGCATAGATCACAATGATGCTAATGATAACTCCCTGATACAAGCGAATGCCAAGAAAGTCGATTTGAAGAAGCCTTGCAAAATTGCCCTTGTTGAAGTCGCCCTCCTGTAGACAAAACAATGATTTCCAAAATAGATAGATTTTACCACAAATTCCAAATGCTAGGTTGCAATAGACTTTCCAATCACCATTTAAGAACACCAGATGCAAAGGAGACCACAAGCATTTCCACAAGAAAGTTTTTCTATACCAATAATCCAAGAGCCAAAGACCCCTTACAATGAGAAGCTCTCTCCTTTAAATAGGAAGGAGAGGCATCAAAACCCTAACCACTTTTTGAATGAGTGGCTAAGATTAAAAGATACAAATGTCTAATCAATTGTTGAGATGAGCTCAACAATAAAATACATGGATCAGTAATAAAATATTATGTGAGTGGACAAAATCGCCCTAGAATAGGGGAATCCCACCAAATCATGATGACAAAATATAATAAGAGGCTTATGGTGGGTCCAAGGGGTAATTTTATCCCTCCTTGGTCAATCCCCATAGCACAATAATCAATAAATAATCATCAATGTACCAAATCGTGCATCCATAGTCAAATCGTAGGCCTCAAAAAGACCTCAGAAATCCTCAGAAAGTGCCATAAGTGATGGATGCGGGCCCCAATGAAGCTGAAACTGCTGGAGAAGGTGTGGAGGACCCCGATCTATCATCACTGATCATCCCATGCCATAACATTGCCTCAGTAGCCCAAATTGATTTCCTCAATAGCCATTTCTACCAATCCTGAAATGCCTCGAGAAGCGTGAAACTGCCCCAAACTGCCTCCTGGAGTGCCTGCGCTGTCAAGGTGAGGGCACCAGTGTGTCCGGGAGGGGGGTAATATGGTCAAAACAAGTGGCTGGACCACCCCCTCCATCATCAGCGCCCTGGGTCAACCGGATAAAAATCACATCTTATTAGTGTTGATGAGCCACTTCATCTGTCCTGCACTAACCAGAGTGGTGTTAGCCTTCATACTGTGAGCTCTCACAATGTACTCCACCCCATTTTTGGTGAGATGGTACTTGTTCTCATGACGGAAGAACACTGCTTTTCGATCATACAAGTATGGGATTCCCAATACAATACCGCAGATGTCAAGAGGAACAACATCTAAGTCCACCTCATCAATCAACTTTGAAGCAATAGCAAACCTTAACCTGCATTGCTTAGTCACCTGCAACTTAGCATTATCACATACCCATCCAAGAGGATAAGGCTTGGGGTGAGGTTTAGTCTGTATGCCCAACTTCTTAACAACTGATTCTGAGATCAAATTTACTTGAGAACCCGGATCAAATAATGTTTCAATCTTTGTATGCTTAGACACAACTCTGATGTGAAACAACTCACTTCTTCTTTTATCATTTTCTTTAGAAACATGAGTAGAACTTGAACCAGTATGAGGAGTTTTGTTACCTTGCATTCCCACGGCTGTAATCATGGTTTCGTCACCTGAGTCGGAACCCAAATCTCGTTGCGCTGTTGCAACGGTCTTTTTCTTCTTTTTGCCTCCATAATGCTTTGGCCTTTGTTCAGGATGCAACTTCCAACAACTTTCTTCATCATGCCCATCAGTATCGCAATGGTTGCAATGGGGCTTTCCTCCTTCCTTCTTGGCAGTAGCTGTCTTCTTGCTCTTGTCTTTTTTCTTGAACTTGTGGTGGTTGTTGGGCTTGAAAGGCTTCTTCTGATGGTCTTCTTGCAAATGCTTCCCCCTATTCTCAAGATGAGTAGCCTGAACACTTGCTTCATCCACACTAGTAGGATTCAACAACAGCAAAGTATGGCGTAGATAATGATGAAGAGCACCAATGTACTTCAAAAGAGTGTCAGGAGAATCTAAAGCAATATTCAATTCTAAAGCTTTCTTTCTAAATTCTTCAGTAAAACTCTGAACACTCTGACCCTTGCCTTGTCTAAAACTTTGCCAATCCATCATTGCCTTCTGAACATAACCCAACGGATAAAATTGCTTACGTAAAGCAGAAATAAAAGCAGACCACGATGAGAGAAGATTACCCATTTGTTTGCTACCTTGCTGAAGCTTGCTTTCCCACCATACAAGTGCGGTGCCTGTCAGCCGAAGTGAAGCCAACTGAATCTTCACATCTTCTTCTTCGATCTGCTGGACTCGGCAATAGACCTCAATTTGCCTTATCCAATTGTTTAACTTCTCTGCATTCGCTTCCCCATTGAACATGGGCAAATCAAACTTCACATCGAGCTTCAATAAGGGCTTCTTTTGAGGCTCTTTGTGAGGGACCTTGGAATGTTGAGAATGAGATGAGGAAGAAGCACTTGAACTTGTGCTTGAAGCTGAAGGTGAAGAGGGAGGCTCAGGAGGCTCTTCGCCACCTTCCCCTTGGTTAACTGAAGCGTTGCCTTCGTCCTTCACTTCTTTGTCTTCCTTCTTTACTTCACTGCCTTTTCTTTCTTTTGCCATGCGTTCTTCATAGTCTGCAAACAACTTGTCTACCTTGTCGGCCATCATATAGAAGACCTTGTGAAAGTTTGCCTCCATCTCGATGCGGGCATCATTAGCATCCATCTTCCTCCTTCGGTGTGCACGTCCGATCTCGGAATTGTAAGGCTCTAATGTACCCTCACCAGCTTGTAGTTTAGCCCTCGTGAGCATCCACACTCACAATCCAACGTCAAATAGACCTGCTCTGATACCACATGATCCGAAAACAAGATCTTTGCTACTCTATGACGTTAACATGAATTGCATAAAGAGCATGAATGAAGCTCACAAATCCATAAGAAGAGAACCAAACAGCATAGACAATACACACATAAAGACAACAAGTTGATAACAGAGTTCGTCCAGGATGGACTACGTCTCCGGGCCTGCTTCTCAATAGGAGGGCCGATCTATAATCTCAGCATAAAGGCAAAATACATGGCAATGATACAATGATACCTTGGCGACAATGGCCAGGAAGAGAACAGCTGCCCAAAACACAACAAGACTGCTTCCAGCAACTCCGAAGCCTGAAGACGGTGTAAAACGAGTGTAAACACTCGTACCTTCCTCCTGCAGAGCTACGCAATCTCCCTTCTCTTCTTTAGCTACAAAGTCTCCACTCCAAAGCATGAGTGGGAAATGGAGAATAAGGGGGTTTATATAGCTTGAGAAGACCCCCTTCACATGTTCCTCATGAATTCTCAGTTACAACAAATTTGCCAAATTGGTCATATGGTTGAAAACCTCCAAGTTGGTTAGGCTCTTAAATTATGTAGTTCCCCTTTTAATATTCCAACCATATATTTGGTTATAGTTTAAAACTATACCAAGTATGGTTAAACTCATATATTATAATGTTTTAAAAAAAACCCACCAACGTTTTAAAATAGCACATGTGGAAACAAAAGGAACCATGACCAAAGTGTGCGAACCCACTTTAAAACTTCAACACAAAGTTTGTTATGCCATGGTGGCGCTCCAACCCTATGGCATGTAACCCATGGCGCTCCAACCATATTAGGTGGCAGGTAATATGTTTTAAAGTTTGTTATAACACGTGGTCATAACCAAAGTTATTAATGCACATGTGGTGAAGACCATAACCAAAGTTTGTTATGTGGTGGCGCGTTGAATGGGTCATGAGCTCCACGTGACTTGTGGGTTGGAGTTGCAACAACTCCCCACGTACCTTGTCGTATTGGCAACCATGGCCTCGACCCCACTTTTTGTGTTATTATAAACTTTTCCAAGCTTAAATAACATAATGTTAACCCACATACCAATAATCATAAGTAGCCCAAGTGGTGAAGGCGAAGCGCTTATACAAGAGAGGTCACGGGGTCAAACTCCACGGAGGCCATAATTTTTGCCTTAGACATATTGGCCAATCCATGCTGCCACGTGGCGGCCTAGGATTGGTCCACCTCACGCCCAGTCAACCGCCAAGTCACTGTCCGTATTACCACGTCACCATCCGTACGTCCAGTCACCATATGCCAGCTTGGATCATACTGCCACGTGTCACCCTGTCAGTGGTGCCACGTGGCACCCCATTTTGCCAAATTTGCCTGTTTCCCTTATAGAACAGAACGCGATAACTTTCTCATACGGAGTCCGTTTGAGGTGAAACGAACGCCGTTGGGATTGTCTCGACGAGCCCTTCGATCTGGTGTTGGTTTTGCTGAGATTGGAGGACTTCAAAATTTTGCCTTCTTGGATCCTCCTGGATCACCCGATGAAGTTGAAACTGCTGGAGAAGGTGTGGAAGACATCCCACTCATCATCACTGATCATCCCATGCCAAAAATTTGCTTCAGCAGCCCAAATCAAATTCCTCTGTAGCCATTTCTACCAATCCTGAACTGCCTCGGGAAGCGTGAAATTGCCCCAAACTGCCTCCTGGAGTGCCTGCGCTGTCAAGTTGAGGGCACCAGTGTGTTCGGGAGGGGGGTAATATGGTAAAATCAAGTGGCTGGACCACCCCCTCCATGCACAGCGCCCTACGTGAACCAGATAAAATCCATCTCTACTTTGACAGGGTCTCCGACAGACCAAAACTGCAATAGGATAGCCTACTGAGGCTCAATCATCACTGTAACTGCCCGGAACTGAAAGTAGACTGTCTCATTGGACTCAGAAGGTCCAAATCTATCCAAGATGTGCACTCATACACCATATGGATCTCTGGATAATCATATAATATATCCAATATACTCGAACAGGTGAAATAATAATAATCTGTAAATGATCAAATAATGCTGAAAACCATAAATCATCATCATAAACCTGTATCTGATGCAAAGAACCATCATGTACATGTACATAGACCATATATCATCTATCTGTATCATCACAAGGTCCAACCATCTCATGTCCTATGGTTGACCTTGGTTAAACCAGGATTGACCAAGTATAACTCAGACTATCATCAGAAGCTGCTGCAAAGTGTCAAAGGTTAATGCATGCTCTACAATTCATTCAAATAGCAATTATAACAAAAAGTAGTCATTACTGGCGATCTACCAACAAATATATAATGTCATTAATTATTATTATGACTCAGACTAGACTTTCAAGACCATACTCACTTCATAGTTGCGATTAATTTGCTAGTGAAGGGTGAGGGCTAAAATAAACTGGCTAGGAAAAAGGATGACTGATTGACTCAATATTGTGACACTTTGGATATGGGAAAGGGATTACACACCATAGCATATACTGAATGAGCAACAACACAGAGAATGGCGGTGTCTCACAAATGGATAAGTTGTTCAAAGAGGGTTTATTCACCTTTAACAGATGCGCACAATCCATAATACAAATGAGGCTAGCAATTATTTTGATATAGCATTTAAGTTCCATTGCTTTTTGGCCTGAAGTTTCCATAGCCTTTGATTTATGTGTGTTTATAAACACATTGCATAGATTTACATTTATTTAGGCTTTTTGCTGGAGGCGTGTTTTTAAGGCACTTGTTTACCTGAGCACTTCTAGGTGTCATAGACAGCTTGTTTACCTAGGTATTTACATTTCACAAAAGATATAACATTTTATTTCACAGCCATTTTCATTTGGCTTGCCTTTCATTCATGTGTGTTTAAAAACACATTGCATGAACGGGCTTTTCATACAAGATATAACATTTCATTTTCCATATTTTGTATTCATGGCAGCACTAAAAGTTTCAGGTTTAGCCAACACAACTTTAGTGACTAGGGGGAATTCACAAGGAAATCCAACTCACCATAGGTAAGTTTTGTCACCAACTCAGAGCCGAGACACAATAAACAGGGAAGCTCATCCAATACAGAGGCTACAGTGGGGAAAAGTCCTCCACGCCACTAGTCAAGCAGTAAGTCAGGGTGATAGACTAAAAGGTAGGTAATGGATGGATGAAGACAATGAATAATGGAGCCAACACTAGCAAGCCAAGGTATGGTGGAATGATCACCTCTATTCTCCCTAAGGAGGGTAAAACCAATGAGTATGAATAATGAACTTCTAAGTTTGAGTAGGGGCAATAGAATATATATAATAAGATCAACCAGGTCCACATATCTATATGATCGCCAGATCATGACACTATATGCTAAGACATGCCATAAGAATGAATATAAAAGCAATATAACCACAATACCATGATATACCTGCTGATTCATATACCTGAATGCTCATCCTCTGAACCATCATCTGCCCTCTGAAACCGCTACTGTAACTCCGGGCACTACTGACTGCTCTGTACAAATAGTATAATAACTACATCGGTCATCTCTCTGAGTGTCCTGAGACTCAGTCATGATAGTGATCTACAATAGATGCTCATCTCAGCATCTCAATGCAAGGGAACTGGCTGAATAGTGTACTGGAATAAGAAAAATAATCTACGGTAGCCCGACTACTATATATGTGATAACAAGTCCCACGGAGACTTCCAATGCAATCCAGCGAGTCGATGCAACTCTATAATATATCACAAATACCATTTGTGAGTTGCAGGAGTCTATCATGTAACTAGAGGATCACTCAAAGTAAGAAATGAGGGGGAATTCAAAGAACAATTGAAAAAAGGATGCTAGTTGTCTAACATGAAGATGAATCACCACTCCTTAGATTTTGGGAATTGAGTTCAATCACCACTCTCAATTGGTTAACTTGAAGAAGAGTCACATGAATGACAAACACTTCGTATAAATCTCAGAAGCGATATGAACGAGGCGCCTCTTAAAACACTACGCTCCTCCGACCTTTATGTTGGGTGGATCCTGGCAATGGAAGTTGATCAGGCAGTCCAAAGCCTAAGCAAGCAAGTAGCAAAGAAGCTGGAAGATTCATATATAAGATAAATCCAACAAAAAAAAGAAATGAAATAAAAAACAAGCAAGTAAGATCTGGCCACAAGTTTGGATGAAGAATTCCCAAACGTCCTAGAGGTAGCTATCTCCCCACGGGAGGCTTGCAACGCAGTCCCGCGAGTTAATGCAATTGTAAATCAAATAGACCAGGTGTCAGTTGCCAGAGTCTATCATGCAAGTAGAGGACAATTGAGAGTAGGAAACAAGGGGGGGATTCAAAGCACAATTGAAAAAAAGATCCACTCCTAGTTGTCTGACCTGAATATGAATTACATGAATGTTAAACAACCTGTAGAAATGTACAACTCACTCTGATCGATGCGCCCTTGAAAAACCCTACTCTCCTTCAACTTGCTTGTTGGGAAGAATCAAGCCATGGAAATTGATCAAGCAGTCCAAATACTGAGCAAGCAACAAATAAACAAGCAGGAAAATGGATTTATAAACTAAATAAAACAAAACCAAGAAATGCAAGCAATAACAAGCAGGTAAGTTTTGGTCAACTGTTAGGATGAGTTGTTCACACACGTCCTTGAGATAGTTATCGTCCCATTGGAGGCTTGCAATGCAATCCAACGAGTCGATGCACCCCTGTAATATATCACAACTACCATGTGTGAGTTGCAGGAGTCTATCATGTAACTAAAGGATCACTGAGAGTAGCAAATAAGGGGGAATTCAAAGGGCAAAGGAAAAACGGATGCCAGTTGTCTAACACGAAGATGATTCCCATGAATGTTAAACAACTTATAGAAATCTATATCTCAGTTCGATCAAGGCATGATCGAAAAAACCCTACTCTCCTCCAACCAGCATGTTCGACAGAACCAGGCAATGGAAGTCGATCAGGAAGTCGAAATACTGAGCAAGCAACTAGAAGGCAAGCCGGAAAATTGACGTCTAACCAAAATAAAGCAAAAACCAGAAATAAAAGCAATAACAAGTGGATAATATCTCGCCACATGCTTGGATCAGGCGTTCCCACACCTCCTAGAGGTAGTTATCTTCCCACAGGAGGCTTACAATGCAATCCCGCGAGTAAAAGATATTAAGCAGTAAACCGCATAGACTAGGTGTTTGTTGCAGAAATCTATAATGCACGTAGAGGACCACCATGACCAGGAAAGAAGGGGGAATCCAAGGGACAATATTAAAAAATATTTGCTTCTAGTTGTCTCACCTAAAGATGAATCCTGTGAATAATAAACACCCTATAGAAATCTCCAACGCAATTTGATTGAAGTGCCCTCGAGAAACGTTATTATCCTCTAACCTGCATGCTGGGAGATGTATAAGATCAATAAAGAAATGAAAGTACGAAACGAGAGGGGAATCGAAGGGATAATACAAAAAATGTTCCGTGCCTATTTGTCTAACTCAAACATGAATCGTGTGAAAAATAAACACCCGGTAGAAATCTGCAACGCAATCTGATTGAGGTGCCCACGAGAAAACCTACTATCCTCTAACCTGCATGTTGGGAGGAAACTGGCAATAGATGTTCATCCGACTATCCAAATCCTAAGTAACCAACAAACGAGTTGAAAAATCGATATATTAGTTAATAAAAAAGAAAAAGAAATGAATGCAATAAAAATATATTGTTTAGTTAGTTTTCTTAAAACACAAATTTATGTAGATATGTACCTAAAAAAGCTCAACATGAATCCCATGAATGTTTAAACACTCTGTAGAAATCAACATGTCACTCTGACCGAGGCGCCCTCAAAAAACCCTACCCTCCTCATCCTTGCATGTTGGGAAGAATCAGGAAATGGAAGTTGATCAAGCAGTCCAAATCCTGACCATGCAACAAGAAAAAAAGCACGAAAATGGACATAAAAACTCTAGAAAACAAAACCCAGAAATGAAAGCAATAACAATCAGGTAAGGTTTGGCCACATGTTTGGATGAGTTGTTCACACACGTCCTAGAGGTAGTTATAGTCCCACCGGAGACTTGCTATGCAATCCAGCGAGTTGATGCAACTCTATAATATATCACAAATACCATGTGTGAGTTGCAGGAGTCTATCATGTAACTAGAGGATCACTGAGAGTAGGAAATGAGGGGGAATTCAAAGAACAATTGAAAAAAGGATGCTAGTTGTCTAACATGAAGATGAATCACCACTCCTTAGATTTTGGGAACGGAGTTCAATCACCACTCCCAGTTGGTTAACCTTGCCTTCCGCGCATCCATCCACCCGCAGCCTGTTGGCCACCCCCCGGATTTTTGGACCATCGGTGAAACTGAGATACATATGACACATCCTAGATCCCTTGGTCCCCGAGCTAGACCTTCCCCCAAGAGGGAGGCACCTAGGGAAGTTTTGATTGGAGAGGTGGCGATCCCCCTCGACGGGGAATCCCACCGTTTTGTGTCCCACGTTAGCCGTAGAGACCACCTTCCCAGCCAGGGAGGAAACGCAGAGTTATCGGTGTTCCAAGACATAGGTGTTGACCCGACCTTGCTCAACAGGAGAGACTTTACTGTAGGTGACCAGGTTGTCATACCTCACCACGCCTTTTTCCACATGGTTGGCAACCACACCGGGCTTCTAGTGGGCCCCTTCCGGATTGAGGTTTGTGACAGGGACTCATACTTCCTAGCTACCAAGGATGGGCACTACTTCTCGGTCCCTGTGAGTGGTCACCTGCTCCAGGAGTATGTTCCCAGGTTCACCCGAGGGGATGTTCCCTGATCTAGCTTTGAGTCCTTCCCTCTTTTTTGCGGCTAATAATCTCTCGAGAGCAGCAGCCAGTTGTCCTGCGCCTTAGATTGACCTTAGCTTTGGCTGACGACCGGTTGCCCTTTTTGTTTTGTTTTAGCTCGCAATCATTCCGTACCCTTCGCACCGTTTGATTTTCTGGTTATCCTTTTGTACCATAGTTTCCCTTTCAGTTGCCTTTTTCATTTTTTTTTACACCCCATGTGTCGGCCTAATAAAATTTTAAATGCTGTAGAGTTAATTTCATTTTTGATATATCTTTATTTCAGCATTGTCATTTTGTTTATTTTACTGGATTATTATACGTGTATATTGTGCGGCCTGACATGTGGTCTGCAGAGATTGGTATAGCGTCTGCATTTTACAGGACTAGGTACAAATTGATGATGATGATGCAGATAGCATACGGGTGCATGTATGTTGATGATGATGAGAGGGGTGCTACGGACCAGAGATTCTGTGGTTTTCAAGCACTCTCTCCCTTAGAGCACTTGTCCCAGCTGGAGCCAGATGTTATCACATTTTATGTCGGCTAGAGCTACCATACTGCAGACTGTGCGGCCGAGGACCGCACAGTACTTTTCTTTCCAGATCAAAGATCAGCTACCTTCAGATGAGGCATTTTTGTTCAGATTGCCCCTAGCAAACATATCAGAGGGGACAGAGAGTTGGACAGTGTCACACACATGGTCACCTACCATCTACCACAGGGTTACCTTTCCTTGCCAGGCTTTGACACAATCCCATTTGAGACAGTTGCCTCGTCTTGTTCTGATCGAGATTATCACAGTACAGTGCTGGTTTATTACGTGCCTGGATTCAACAGAGATCCAACTCATAGACAGGTTCAGTAGCAGCAGGTATTGCATTTGATGATTATTGCTCATGTTGTAGATTAGACTTCTTTATACTTGTTAGTACACTAACTTTGCATGAGATGATATATTTGGTGATCTAGCTATGATATGATGTGTTTGGGTCCTTGATGATGTCAGCGCGCCCCTCCAGTTAGACTTATGTATATGCACGCTGAGTCATGTCCTCTATACTTGGCATAGACTTGATCACTTAGCCCCTCTCGGTAGCTAACTTCAGCTCCATTATCACTTTCTCCACCCATCCGACTCATCCATGATACTTGTTCCTGACTTGGATTCTGATTTGTGATCCCGAGGACCCCTTTCCCCACTGATCTTTGAGTTTGCCATGACTCCCTATTTATTGTGCCTCGGCTCTTTAGTGTGTGAGATACATAGTTAGACCTGGGATTTGCTCCTGTCGGTTGACGCCGATGTTGCAACGCAGTTAGGATTGTGTAGCCTCACCGGGTGTTCCCCATTGGTCATCGAAGCATGTATTGCTCACCCCCATTACCTTTGCAGTATGATCACCATGTTTATATCTTTTGAGATATGTATGTAGCCCAAGAGGGCCTTGAAGAAATGAACAAAATGAAATGTAAATCAGGCTAAAAGGGCCATTATGTTGTAAATGTAAAATCTAGCCAAAAAAGGGCTAAGTATGAAACTCATTGTAAAACCCATGCAATGTGTTTACGAACACACACGGATTCAGGTCAGCCATACATGTCAACATTTGTAGTGGTCATTCCTCACCTAGTCCCGCAGGACAAGGAGGTGAGAAGGAGCAAGGGACAAGCTCAAGATTGCCCCCTAGAGTCTCAAGTTACGGTTTGCCGGACACCTAGTTTGGCGGCTCTAGAAAAGAACCTCATGGAGTCTTCGGATACGGATGTGAGTTGTGGGATACTTGTTAGATAACTAGTGGTGGATTCCCTACACTATACCCATTTGTGAGGCACCGCCCTTCCTCGTGTTCTGTCATGGCATACTTACCTCAGTGGACCCCACTTTCCCGAGTTGTCCAAAGGGTGACATGATCTTCATCCTTGTCTTCCCATGTCCTTTGCCTCTTTGTCCGCATCACCTAAAGTCAGCAAAGTGGTCAACTCTATAGATTTGCATAGCATTTTAGTCTTTTGGAGGTGGTGGGCCCACTTCATCAGGGCCTTGTGTTATTTCGGGATTTAATGTATTTTTTTATCACCATGTTATCATTATATTGCTTAGTAATGTACTAACTTGTATAACTGAGCCTTGTCACTTCATGCTTGCATACAGGTTCAGCTAGTGCTATGGTTAACCAGATTTGACTTGGTCAAACTGAGTTGACTAGGCCAAAAATGGGCCCGAAAAAATGTTGCGATCAGAATTTCGATTTCGATCAATTATTATCTACAGGGATCCCATATGAACATGCAATTGTTGGAATTGCAAAATACTGAAGCATTTGAGAAATGTTTAATTATTATTGGTCAACTTTGACCTGTATTAATTAAAAATTATGGATTTGGGGCAAATAATACCAAAGTGATGGATCGAGGTCGTTCGAGTGGTCATCCCTACTACTTTTGGGGTCCACGATCGCATTGCAGCAAACGGTTTGGCGATTCGGGCAATAAAAGTGGGTCAAAAGCGCAATTTGCAGCTTCAGCCATATAAACAAGCAAAAATTACATGGAAAATCATAATTTGACTAAGGAACCTATAGGCAAATGGCAAAATCAATGGTTGGAAAAAATAAAGGTAATTTCTAAAGGTAAATTCTAAGGTTTGATGTATTATTGGCACTTGGTGGGGCCCTCTCCCCGACAGCTCATCTATAGGGTTCGATTTGGCCCATGAGGGGCGTTTTTCTCCTTAGGGATGAATTCGATTTTGGCTTGTAGGGGCATGTGGGCCCTTGTTGTATATGGTTGGGGGGATAAAACCCCATATAGACACCCCCCAACCCCTTTGCATTGTTGTGTGGCCCCCACTTGGGTCCCCTCTCCTCCACATGTGCGCTCTCCTTCGGGCAATTCGCACCCCCCTCTAGGGATCTCTCTCCACCATTCGATTTGATGGTTGGGGAGTGATCTCCACCCTCCATTTTGGGGGGAAAATTGTATGAGGAGTGGCCTCTCTCTATAAGAGAAGACACTCACTCCATTTGTAGCTCTTCTTGGCATTTTCGACCTGTACTTGATAGAGAGAGACATTCCATTTGCAGCTTGATACTTGGTGTTGTGGAGTGAATTTTGTTGTGATTAATAGCTAGTGTTGGATGCATTGTGGAGATATCTTGTGTTGTCTTTCCATATTTGTTGGCTGGTTTTTATTTGCAGCGTTGGTGGCCATTTGAAGAATGGCACTACACTTGTAGCAGGAGGAAACTGGCAATGGAAGTTCATCCGACTATCCAAATCCTAAGCAACCAACAAACAAACAAGTGGAAAAACTGATATATAAGTTAATAAAAAAGAAAAAGAAATGAATGCAATAAAAATATATTGTTTAGTTCGTTTTCTTAAAATGCAAATTTATGTAGATATGTACCTAAAAAAGCTCAAGATGAATCCCATAAATGTTAAACACCCCGTAGAAATCTACAAATCACTATGAGCGAGGCACCCTCAAAAACCCTACCCTCCTCATCCTTGCATGTTGGGAAGAATCAGGAAACGGAACTTTATCAAGCAGTCCAAATCCTGACCACACAACAAGCAAACAAGCAAGAAAATGGATATATAAACTAGAGAAAACAAAACCTAGAAATGAAAGCAATAACAAGCAGGTAAGGTTTGGCCACATGTTTGGATGAGTTGTTCACACAGGTCCTATACGTAGTTATAGCCCCACCGGAGACTCACAATGCAATCCAGCGAGTCGATGTAACTCTATAATATATCACAAATACCATGTGTGAGTTGCAGGAGTCTATCATGTAACTAGACGATAACTAAGAGTAGAAAATGAGGGGGAATTCAAAGAACAATTGAAGAAAGGATGCTAGTTGTCTAACATGAAGATGAATCACCACTCCTTAGATTTTCGGAACAGAGTTCATTCACCACTCCCAATTGGTTAACCTGAAGAAGAGTCACATGAATGACAAACACTTTGTAGAAATATGAAAAGCGATATGAACGAGGCACCTCTAAAAACACTACGCTCCTCCGACCTTCATGTTGGGTGGATCCCGGCAATGGAAGTTGATCCGGCAGTCCAAAGCCTAAGCGAGCAAGTAGCAAACAAGCTGGAAGATTGATATATAAGATAAATCCAACATAAAAATAAATGAAATAAAAAACAAGCAAGTAAGATCTGGCCACAAGTTTGGATGAAGAATTCCCAAACGTCTAGAGGTAGCTATCTTCCCACGGGAGGCTTGCAACGCAGTCCCGCGAGTTAACGCAACTCTATTGTAAATCAAAGACACCAGGTGTCAGTTGCAAGAGTCTATCACGCAACTAGAGGACAACTGAGAGTAGCAAATAAGTACCAAATGTGTGGATGACTTGTTCACACACGTCCTTGAGATAGTTATCGTCCCACCGGAGGCTTGCAATTCAATCCAGCCAGTCGATGCAACTCTGTAATATATCACAAATACCATGTGTGAGTTGCAGGAGTCTATCATGTAACTAAAGGATCACTAAGAGTAGCAAATAAGTGGGAATTCAAAGAGCAATCGAAAAAAGGATGCCAGTTGTCTAACATGAAGATGAATCCCATGAATGTTAAACAACTTATAGAAATCTATATCTCACTCCGATCAAGGCGTGATTGAAAAACCCTACTCTCCTCCAACCAGCATGTTCGACAGAACCAGGCAATGGAAGTCGATCAGGCAGTCAAAATCTTGAGCAAGCAACTAGTAGGCAAGCTAGAAAATTGACGTCTAACCTAAATAAAGAAAAACCCAAAAAACAAAAGCAATAACAAGTGGATAATAACTCGCCACATGCCTGGATCTGGCGTTCCCACACCTCCTAGAGGTAGCTATCTTCCCACAGGAGGCTTACAATCCAATCCCGCGGGTAAAAGATATTATATAGTAAACCACATAGACTAGGTGTTTGTTGCAGAAATCTATAATGCAAGTAGAGGACCACCACGACCAGGAAAGAAGGCGGAATCGAAGGCACAATATAAAAAAAATTTGCTTCTAGTTGTCTCACCTGAAGATGAATCCTGTGAATAATAAACACCCTATAGAAATCTCCAACGCAATCTGATTGAAGTGCCCTTGAGAAACGTTATTATCCTCTAACCTGCATGCTGGGAGATGTATAAGATCAATAAAGAAATGAAACTAGGAAACGAGAGGGGAATCCAAGGGATAATATAAAAAATGATCCGCTCCTATTTGTCTAACTCTAAGATGAATCCTGTGAAAAATGAACATGTTATCACCTAAACTGTAGTTATCCCTATGGATGTATCCACTCATGGATGGCAATAGGGAAGGGCAACTCAAAAGGTGCAACCACGATCACCTCGACCTCCAATATATGGTTGTCACGCCAGTCGAGGCAACATTCACTTTAAGTTATCTAGCCCAAACAACAAAGGGGGAGACCCAATCTGCTCCCGACAAGAGAGATCAAAACCAAGACACCAAATCAATGTTAACTCTGAGTGAAGTAAGGTGTATGGTTTATCCTAGACCTAAGGATGAAGTCACAAGACAAGTGAGGGGTTCAATGAGTATAGCTCTGGTTCATTATTGATGTGGGAGTGACTTATGATTTTTGAAATAGGATCTAGGATTAAAGTACTAGCTCAATGTGAGAAAATCCACTTCCTTGGGAACCGTGTCCAATGTAGGGTAGTTTAGGGTTGAATTGGGGCTAACTAGTACAAGTGACAAGCTTGATCATGAAGTATGATGGCATCAAAGGGTTTAGCTCACCAATCAAGGGTCAAACCACAAGTTAGTCCAACAATCTAGGAAAGTCGAATTGACTTGGAGAGAGACCAGTGCCTTGGGAATTGGGATAATGGAATCAAAGTAAAGTTAACTTGTGGTTAAGGACTCCTATTGCATGAGACAAGTGGGCAATTAAAGTCTTGATGGATGAATAGGTCTAGATCTAGGTTTGACCTAAGTGGACCACAATCCCTTAAAACAAGGAATGCTATCCCCAAGGCAAGATTTGATGAAGTGACACACTAGACCTAGGTTTTGAATTATGCCCGTTCCAAATCCACAAAAATATCAAGTACCCACGTCCTAGAAGTGGGACAACTCCCTTCTCTAAGGTAGTGTGACTTTACCCAAGGAGGCTAAAATGTGGGTTAAGTGGGTCAAGACAAGTCCGATGGCATCCAAACTTTACATCCGGGTAGGTTAATCAAGTAGGAGTGTGGATCTACAATTTCAAGGCAATCCAATGGCTAGATCTTACTAGATCTAAGTTTGAAGATACCAACTAGTCTATAATGGGGATTAAATCCCTTAAAATGTGGAATAGGGCCCACAAGGTAGCAATCAGAAAAATGACAATCTGGGGGTAGGTTATTAGATGTGTAGATCATGAATCAAGCGGGATCTCACCTACCCAGATACTAGATCTAGGTCAACTCACCAAACTAGGAAGTGCGCCCTTGCTTGGAGAGGCTAAACACCTTGGGAAGAGGGTCAAATGGAAGCCAATCCTCACCAAACTATAGATCTGGGATGCCGTGGATACTATAGAGGTGGGTTTTCAAAATCTTACCCAAGAAGCCTCTAGATCTTGGTAGATCTGAAAAAATGTAAAAATGGGGTTTTGATTGATTAGGGTTTTAAATATTTTAGACAAGTGGATAGATCATGGAGATAGAACTTACCTTGAGATCATACCTGGGTGATGAAGAGAGATGCTTTGATGTTGAGGAAGATTCCCGCAAAGATCAAATGAGAGATTGTTGATTTTGCTTTCCAAATTGATGCCCTAGCCCACAAGTGCGCCCACCTCTACTTGTCAATCCAAGGAAAATCGATTTCAATCAGAGAGGTCAAGTATGGAGGAAATACAAGTAAAATGCAATGATAACATAGAATAGAAGGTCCTGGGACAGTAATACTCCTTGTTACCAACGAAGAGATCCAAAGAAGAAGTAGGGAGAGTCTTCCCCTACCAATACTTCCTCCTCAAAGTAAATCGGCCTCCACCTGTAGATGCAAAAACGTGGTACAAAAGATATGGCAAACAAGATCTCCAATAACTCAATGCAAAGGAAGAACCAACGAACGAACACCAAAAACATTCACCACAACACTGGAGATAGATGCAATAATAATTTTCTATTCCAATAATCCAGAGCCACAAGTCCCTTTACAATGAGAAGCTCTCTCCTTTAAATAGGAAGGAGAGGCATCAAAATCCTAACTACTTTTTGAATGAGTGGCTAAGATTAAAAGATACAAATGTCTAAATAATGGTTGAGATGAGTTCAACAATAAAATACATGGATAACTAATAAAATATAATATGAGTGGACAAAATTGCCCTAGAAGAGGGGAATCCCACCAAATCATGATGACAAAAAATAATAAGAAGCTTATGGTGGGTCCAAGGGGTAATTTTAGACACCCTTGGTCAATCCCCATGGCATAATAATAATAAAATAGTCATCAATGTACCAAATCGTGCCTCTATGGTCAAATCGTAGGCCTCAAAAGACCTCAAAAATCATCAGAAAGTGCCATAAGTGATGGATGCGGGCCCCGATGAAGCTGAAACTGCTGGAGGAGGTGTGGAATACATCGATCCATCATCACTGATCATCCCATGCCATAACATTGCCACAGTAGCCCAAATCGATTTCCTCAATAGCCATTTCTACCAATCCTGAAATGCCTCGGGAAGCGTGAAACTGCCCCAAACCGCCTCCTGGAGTGCTTGCGCTGTCAAGGTGAGGGCACCAATGTGTCTGGGAGGGGGGTAATATGGTAAAAACAAGTGGCTGGACCACCCCCTCCAAGCACAGCGCCCTAGGTCAACCGGATGAAAGTCACATCTGCTCTGACATGGCCTCCAACAGATCAAAACTGCACTGGGATAGCCTACTGAGGCTTGCATCATTGTAAGTGCCCGGAACTAAAAACAAACTGTCTCATTGGACTCAGAAGGTCCAAATCCATCCAAGATGTGTACTCATACACCATATGAGTCTCTGCATGATCAATATATATATCCAATATACCGGAACAGAGCAAATAATAATAATCTGTAAATGATCAAATAATGTTGTAAACGATGAACCATCATCAGAAGCTGTTGCAAAGTGTCAAAGGTTAATGCATGCTCTACAACTTATTCAAATAACAATTATAACACAAAGTAATCATTACTGGCGATCTAAATCCAAATATATAATGTCATTAATTATTATTATTACTCAGATTAGACTTTCAAGATCATACTCACTTCATAGCTGTGATCAATTTGCTAGTGAAGGGTGAAGGCTAAAATAACTGGCTAGGCTAAGGGATGACTTAACCGACTTAACTTTGTGACACTTTGGCAAAGGGAAAGGGAATACACACCATATTATATACTGAATGAGCAACAACACAGGGAATAACGGTGTCTCACAAATGGATGAGTTGTTCAAAGAGGGTTTATTCACCTTTAACAAATGCGCACAATCCATAATACAAATAAGGCCAGCAATTGTTTTGATATAGCATTTAAGTTCCATTGCTTTTTGGGCCTGAAGTTTCCATAGCCTTGGTCTATGTGTGTTTACAAACACATTGCATAAGTTTTCATTTATTTAGGCTTTCTGCTGCAGGTGTGTTTTTAAGGCACTTGTTTACCTGAGCACTTCTAGGTGTGTCATGGACAGCTTCTTTACCTAGGTATTTACATTTCCAAAAGATATAACATTTTATTTTCATGGCCATTTTCATTTGGCATGCCTTTCATTCATGTGTGTTTAGAAACACATTGCATGAATGGGCTTTTCATACAAGATATAGCATTTCATTTTCCAGATTTTGTATTCATGGCAGCACTAAAAGTTTCAGGTTTAGCCAACACAACTTTAGTGACTAGGGGAAATTCCAAGGAACTCCAACTCACCATAGCTAAGTTTTGTCACCAACTCAAAGCCGAGACACAATAAACAGGGAAGCTCATCCAATACAGAGGCTACAGTGGGGGAAAGTCCTCCATGCCACTAGTCAAGTAGTAAGTCAGGGTGATAAACTAAAAGGTAGGCAATGGATGGATGAAGACAATGAATAATGGAGCCAACACTAGCAAGCCAAGGTATGGTGGATTGATCACCTCTATTCTCCCTAAGGAGGGTAAAACCAATGAATATGAATAGTGAACTTCTATGTCTGAGTAGGGACAATATAATATATATAATAAGCTGAAAGCTCAACCAGGTCCATATATCTATATGATCGCCAGATCATGACACTAAGTGCTAAGACATGCTATGAGAATAAGTATAAAAGCAATATAACCATAACACAATGATATACCAGCTGAGTCATATACCTGAATGCTCATCAACCTGTACCATCATCTATCCTCTGAAACTGCTGCTGTAACTGTGGGCACTACTGACTGCTCTGTACCAATGGTATAATGGCTACATCGGTCATCTCTCTGAGTGTTCTGAGACTCAGTCATGGCATGGGGAATATATACTGTTGTCCACAATCTGATAGTGATCCAATAGATGCTCATCTCAGCATCTCAAATGTAAGGGAACTGGCTGAATAATGTACTGGAATCGGAAAAATAATGTATGGTAGCCCGGCTACTATATATGTGATAACATCTGGCTCCGGCTGGGACAAGTGCTCTACTGAAATGAGCGCTTGAGAACCTCAGAATCTCTGGTCCTCGAACTCTGCTACTCGAATCCACAATCCAGCACTCTACCATTTTGCTTCCAGTTTTTATTTTTGCGACCTATTTCTGCATTCACAAACATCAAAAATACCTCATGCCACATGTGGGAAAAATATAAAACCAACTGAAATAAAATCTATTCTATGTCAGAAATATAAATGCATGAAATATAAATGCAGAAAGTAAATTAAACTACTAACATAATTTGCAAAATTTGAAATTTATTGTGCAGGAAAAAAAAAAGTGACAGGTACTCAATTAAACTAGAATCTTACAAAGGAGCTTAGAAATAAACAAGGTGCCAGACTCAATGGCTGAAAAGACTAACTATTGTCCAAGCAGGCTTATTCAGTTCCTACCTAATCTAATCTAACCAGTCATCACAAATGTTAGGTAAAATCATAAATCCAGTGCAACCATTCATCAAATAGGTTAATGATTCTTACTTGATTTTTGATAATAGAACAAGTCAAGATTGGGCTAAAGATCAACAAATTTAAGGGCACGGTTTTCTTGATTTGTTCATAAATTGAAGAATGGTTTTGTTACCAACTTATTTGTACCATAGTTGGATTATCTGAAGAGCCTCCATTTGACAAACATGATAAGTGTTTGACTCCAGTGTATCAGATGATCCAGCATTTATGACTAGCCAGTTTTGGTTAGCCTGTTTTGTTTTTTGAGTCGACATGACCATGGCCCCATGGGGGTTTGTAATAAAGTGTGCTAGCAGGATCTGAGTGTCTTGGTTCCCCATGACTTGATTAAGCAACTAAGGAATTCCAAGGAGTTTTTTCCCTTGTCAATTATACTTTGCTTATAGCCGAGCTATAATCGATGAGGTTTTCTCCCGCTCCTCCAAAGCTGGAATGCCCGATTTTGAAAATTTTAGCCATGGGGGGTTATTAGAGGCCAACTAATGTATATAAGCCTACTAGACATTGTTAGAATAGGTGTCGGTCATGTCCTAGGTCCATAAAACCCTCAGAAAAAATTTCAAAATTTTTTTATCAGGTCCATCGAATTTGGGTTTTTTAATTATTTTTTAAAAAATTTAATAAATTTCTCTATAGTTTAAACAGAGAAATAATAATTTGTAATATGTCAGTCGTCCGGAGTCCGAATTCAGTGATTGATGGCTCGTTTCATAAGCCAAAAATCACACATGACCTATGGACCAGCTAAACCCAAGTTTTGGACATCATTTAGGCCTCGTAATTAATATTTTCTCTAAAAAGCCATTTACAGAGAAATTATTAATTAAAATAATAAAAATGATTATTTTGGAGATAATCCAAATCTCTCCAAAATAATACAAATGGAATAAAGTAAAAGGCTAAATGACATGGCACTCAGCATTTATGAAGATTCCAATCATCTTAGTCAACATTCAATCAAGTATACAGTCAGCACAAGTGGTTCTCTCCAAACTAATTCGCCCTCCATGCATGCAAAGTCGAGTTTGATGAGGTGGAGATCATATTTAATGAATTTTGGTTGGTGAGAGGTTGCATTGAATGGAAGTGGGGGCGCCTTGCCTAGGTGGAGGCCACCTCCCACTCCCAACTACCTTGATTGCAATCAAATCATGTTTAAAACTCCAAACACCTACTTCAAGCTCACGTCAATCCTTGGAGGGGCGAGTTATACACATGGCAATTGTTTATTAGCTTGGTGATGTATCCAAAGTGAGATGGGGGGCGCCTTGCCAAGGTGGAGGCCACCTCCCCATGCACATCATCCACAAACTCGAGTTTGTTGGTGAGATTAGCTCCAAGCTTCATGCTGATTGGTTTTAGACACATTCTTGATTGAAAGTCGAATTGTGTTAGGTGTTATTGGCTCCATTCAAGCCAAGTCGAATTAGGGGTAGGCTAGCTCTTGTAGTATGCTATATAATGAGGCTCTTTTTCCTCATTCATGATGGATTGTTAGGCAAAGAAACTCTGGAGAAATTGTAATCATTTTTATTGTTAATAAAGTTAAGACTTCGGAGGTCAAAAACGTGGAGGCTCTTGATGTTCATTGCTTCACTTGAGAATCAAAGTGATATTGTTTTGCATTATATTTGAGGCTTTTAAGTTGTAGATCATGTTCAAGATGGCTAACAATCTAGCACAAGCAAGCATGTATCTATTTCTTTTCACTTGAATATTTTTGTTTCATATATATTACCCTATGCTTAAGGTTCTTGCAGGTACATTTTCACTCCACATAAGACCAAAGGAGTTCTAGCTTTATGGATTTGAGAAGCAAGAGGATCTAGCTCTTCTCCATCAAACACTCAAAATACTTTCTTGGTTACTAGTTACTTTGATCTACCTTCATTCTTGTGGAAACCCCTTCCAGATCTTGATCCAAAGTTGAAGTTGTTTTTGTTTTAAGCCTTAGATCAGTTTGCTATAAGGTTGAAGTTCCTTCAACCTTGGGGAATAGCTTGGGATTTGTTCCCTTGTGCTCTCTTCAACACTTGTTTTTGGCGTATCACCGGTTAACCGGAGGATTTCCATAGCAGTATTTCAAACCCTCAAGTGTTCCACTTGAAACCCATCTCCATTCCAAGTTTCCTCTTCTCTTCCATTCGCTCCTCCTTTACTTTTTGTCTCTTCTTCTCCTCTCGTCCCTCATCCTTTTTCCCTTCCTCATCTCATTTGCCCCTACCTTCTTTTGCTCTCGTCCCTCCTCTTCCATCCACCAGCTGCTCCTCTTGTCCTCTCTTCTTCCCATTTGTCCACCTTCAAAAATCACAACAAAACATTAAAACCAAAATTTTTTGTTAAGTTAGAGGTTAGCTAGTTGCATTTCTTGGGAAGGTTAGTAGTTAGATTTCTTTTGTAAATCAAATTTCATGCATTGAAGGGTTAGTTTAGGCATATCAAAAGGTCATTTAGGGCTTGCATCTAGTCTCTTTCTTAAAGTTTTATAGTTCCATTTCAAAAGTAGACTAGTTGGCATATGAAGTAGTGTGAAATCTTGTGGTTGCATTCTCATTTCCATCGTTTTTTGGGACATTTTAGCTTGCTGGTCCGTTTGGTTAAAATCGAAATTTAAATCCAAAATCGCATGCTTTTGACAAAATAGACTTCATTTTGTAAATCCCAAAAGTTGCATATAAAAGAGCATTTTGCACATGCATTAGATCTTAGTTGTTTGCATCCAGTTCAAGCTTATTTGATTTAATTTTTCATTAACACTTAATGGGTGCTTGTTGAAGATTTGTTGAACTTGTATAGATCTTTAAAAAGGAAAGAGAAGTGCTTATGTGAGCAAGGCATAAAAGTGACCAAAGTCATATTAAAAAAAGGAGCATAAACCAAGCAAAAGAACCAAAACGATTATCCTTTGTAACTAGCCATTAAGGGCTCTAAATATCTCTCTTTAAAAGTTTATCTCAAGTCAGATCTAAGACCTTTCAAGGAATTTTCCTTGAGGCACTTGTAAAAGTTAATAAAATTTCTAGTGGAGGAGTCCTCCACCTTTGGGTTTCTTCCCCATTTGGGGAAGAGTGTTGGGTTTGCTTAGCTTAGATCTTTTCGGTTCTTGTTTTAGAGTAGTTTATTTTATCTTGTCGCTTCTCTCTCAAGTTTTGACCATAGTAAGCTAATTTTTGGGATTGTATCCCAAAGGCCACATAGTCTTGTGGTAGCTTCTCGTTCCCCCATCATCTTCTTGTGGACATCCAGCTAGCTGGAAGGTTTCCAAAACTGACGGTTCTAGTGGTTGACCTTGTTCGGAGATTGATCCCACCTTAGTGTAAAAATTGCTTGGTAGAACACTAATCTTTCAATTATTTCAGTTTATTTTGCAAGTAGCATGTTAGCAGTATTTCACATCTATTTGAGCTATCACGTGATTTAAATGTTATAAAGTTGAAGTATCTTGTTATCACAACTGCTACTTGCTTCTTAAAACGAACAAAGTCTCTTGAACTTGGCCAAATCCAAGTCAAGAGCACTCTCTATCGGAGAGCATTGTTAGACTTGCATCTTTCCCTGCATTAGGCATGTTAAAGTAGGAAGTCTCTTGAACCGTGGTCATAAGATCAAGTCAAGAGCGCTCTCTGTCGGAGAGTCGAACAGGTGATCTAAATAATAAAATATCTCAACCCACATTTTCCCCCTAATAAATTTACTTTTGGTTGATCGTCCGACACCCGTATGCTCTGCCAACCGGAAACGGTTGGGCTAGTACTCAGAAAGGTGGAAGACTTGTTAAGTTCATAAGTGATAACTAATAAAACTTTCACCCCCATAACCAACCAATCCAGAGTTGAGCGATAAGATAAGTTCAGTGGGTAATCTCCTAGTGGGGGCGTCGAGATTCTATGTTCAGCCTCTAGTTTGCTGGTTAGCATTGCGCGACCTGGCTAGAGCACTGGGTGGCCCGACATGTCCTTGAACGGAGGCACTTGATACTGTCTTTCCGGACTTTCTCTTGAATATCCTTGGTTTTATCCTAATAATCAAGACCATTAAAATCTTCAATTTACAAATATAATCTGCACAACGATCTCACAAACGACATTTCTTCAAGACCCACACTTTCAGCATCACTTCTTTGACTCCATAAGGCACTGGTTGTTTAAAAGTATATATATTGATCAGGACCATTTGTCCTTGTGTTTATTTTATATTGTGAATGCTTTAGTAATTCAATCAAGTCTTGAATCATATTTCCATCTTGTTATCTTGTTTCGCAACGTGGATTGCTCATTATCGGTTGTTCATTTTTTCATATTTTGGTCTCACCACAAAAACTCCTAAAACAACACTCATCCACATCACCCCATACAATAAACACTATAAATACTAGAGCCTTAGTGAAACTCTTTTGTAGGGACTACCCCCCTTGGCTTTGTTAGGAGTTAGCCTAAACGGAAGAGCTGGGATTCAGGTGACAATACCTGGCTCATTGCTTGCCCCCAAGGCCACACCTCTCTCAGTTGTAGTGAAGAGACAAATTTTGAAAGATTTCTGCTGCTGGTGTGCAATCTGGTGGACAACAGGTTTGAATGATGCAAAATGAAATTATGCCAAGGAGAATACTGACTGATGCAAACATCCTCCATCAAAGAATTGATAGGATCATAAAATTTATGCAAGTTAAACTCAGAGATGGATAGAGGAAGGACATAAGACATGTGATCCGACTGATTTTCACACAAATTAACTTTTTCATTTACTTCTCTCACATACTCAATTTGATTCTTCTTGGGACTGATGATCAAAAAACCAAGTGGGGATAAATTAAATCTTAAAAGACGGAAAATCAAAGTCAGACCCACTTGATGCTCAAAAATGGAGAAAAAATGGAATTGATCTTTAAACACCTTTTCTAACCACCAAGAATGATTGATAACTTGACAACAAGCATTATGGTTCAAAGTGACTGAAAAGGGACATGAAGTGCTTTTTCTCCAAACATGTAATCACACTTATACTTCCTATTAAAAATTTCCAAGGCAAAAAATCGGCTAGAGCACCAACCCAAAAAAAATTGAGAGAGTTCGGAAAGGAGGGTGGATTGCAAATATGAAAATTCTCCCAAATGGATAAACAAGTTTGACATTGGATTTTGATAATAGAAAACATTATTTATTCTAGGAATAATTTCAAGCTTTTGATCAAATTTAATATTTACAACCTGAGGACAAGATTGACTGTAACTTTCTAACTCTAAGTTATCTTCATTAAAGATGAAAAAAGGAAAATTTAAAGAATCATTGTAAGAAGTGGAACAAAGATTACAGCATCTAGTATGATTCACTAATTCATCCTCAACTTGAGATTGACTTATTGATTCATCATTAAATTCATACGAGAATAAATGATCTTTGTTATTCAATTTGTCAGGTATAAAATTAATAGGCTCATCTAAAACATCCTGATTATTTGCACAATGATCATGTGAAAGCACTACTAAATGATCTTGGTTAATGTCTCCACTTTCTTCTTCTTCAGTAAGTTGATAAGAAATCGAATGATCACTAAAGACAGAATGACTAATGAGTCTCTCTGAGGGAGGAACTTCAGTAGACCTGTTAACTAAAGTCTCATCCTCAGAAATTCCCTCAGGATCAAAACTAAGACTACCTAAAAAGCAATTTGAAAACTTATGGTTTGTACAATGATTAAAGATTTGAATTTCGATTGACTCAAAAGTAGAAGACTTATCATCAAAAGAAATTGGGCAGGAAAGGTCATCTCCGGATGTTGACAAATCACTTGATATTTGATTGTTAAATGATTCAAAAATAAGATCGGAAAGGGGAAGGTTTTGATCTTGGATTTGATTTGAAAGATACATATCATCGAATTCACTTCCCCATTCTTCTAGGAATTTATCTTCAAACATGTCATAACCAAAAATGCTATTGGGTTTCAAATTTGAAAGCCAGAGTCCAGCTCTTTCTTTGAAAGATGAAGCCAATAGTCTCATACACACATCCTCATGGGTTATGGATAACTCTTTAATAATTTCCCTAAAAAGTTCAAAGTGTCTTTTAGCAGAGATTTCATAACTTCCATCGAAAATAGGCAACCTTGCACATGCTTGATGAGGAATATGATGAGGATACCCAACAATTTTTGAAAAGTCAAAAACTTTTAAACGAACGAAAGTTCTAGGTCGCTCAGAAGCAACCATGGATAATAAATTTTTTTATTTTTTATATTTTTATATTTATTTTTAAATTCAAGAACCTGAAAACAAAATGATGCACCCCATGGGTTCTAGATAACGATAAGATCTGTCTAAATTCTAGTGTTATAGGGATGTAAATGAGCTCGCTCCTCAGCGGAGTCACGGTTGGGAGTCGCCAGGTAGATTTAAACTCTTCTACCAAGATATGTGTCGTTGTATATGCAGGAGAGAGTGAATAATGACTACTAGCTTGTCCAAAGTAAGCCCTATGCCTTTCAAACGCCCAAATGTTAAGCAAGAAGAACGGGAGTAGGGCTCTAGGAGATATATGTCAAACCAGAGTAAGCTATTGCCTCCCCGGCAACGGCGCCAAAATGTTATCACCTAAACTGTAGTTACCCCTATGGATGTATCCACTCATGGATGGCAATAGGGAAGGGCAACTCAAAAGGTGCAACCACGATCACCTCGACCTCCAATATATGGTTGTCACTCCAGTCGAGGCAACCTTCACTTGATGTTATCTAGCCCAGACAACAAAGGGGGAGACTTGATCTGCTCCCGACAAGAGAGATCAAAACCAAGACACCAAATCAATGTTAACTCTAAGTGAAGTAAGGTGTATGGTTTATCCTAGACCTAAGGATGAAGTCACAAGACAAGTGAGGGGTTCAATGAATATAGCTTTGGTTCATTATTGATGTGGGAGTGACTTATGATTTGTGAAATAGGATCTAGGATTAAAGTACTAGTTCAATGTGAGAAAATACACTGCCTTGGGAACTGTGTCCAATGCAGGGTAGTTTAGGGTTGAATTGGGGCTAACTAGTACAAGTGACAAGCTTGATCATGAAGTATGATGGCATCAAAGGGTTTAGCTCACCAATCAAGGGTCAAACCACAAGTTAATCCAACAATCTAGGAAAGTCGAATTGACTTGGAGAGAGACCAATGCCTTGGGAATTGGGATAATGGAGTCAAAGTAAAGTTAACTTGTGGTTAAGGACTCCTATTGCATGAGACAAGTGGGCAATTAAACTCTTGATGGATGAATAGGTCTAGATCTAGGTTTGACCTAAGTGGACCACAATCCTTTAAAACAAGGAACGCTATCCCCAAGGCAAGATTTGATGAAGTGACACACTAGACCTAGGTTTTGAATTATGCCCATTCCAAATCCACAAAAATATCAAGTACCCACGTCCTAGAAGTGGGACAACTCCCTTCTCCAAGGTAGTGTGACTTTACCCAAGGAGGCTAAAATGTGGGTTAAGTGGGTCAAGACAAGTCCGATGGCATCCAAACTTTATATCCAAGTAGGTTAATCAAGTAGGAGTGTGGATCTACAATTTCAAGGCAATCCAATGGCTAGATCTTACTAGATCTGAGTTTGAAGATACCAACTGGTCCATAATGGGGATTAAATCCCTTAAAATGTGGAATAGGGCCCACAAGGTAGCAATAAGAAAAATGACAATCTGGGGGTAGGTTATTGGATGTGTAGATCAGGAATCAAGCGGGATCTCACCTACCCAGATACTAGATCTAGGTCAACTCACCAAACTAGGAAGTGTGCCCTTGCTTGGAGAGGCTAAACACCTTGGGAAGAGGGTCAAATGGAAGCCAATCCTCACCAAACTATAGATCCGAGATGCCGTGGATACTATAGAGGTGGGTTTTCAAAATCTTACCCAAGAAGCCACTAGATCTTAGTAGATCTGAAAAAATGTAAAAATGGGGTTTTGATTGATTAGGGTTTTAAATATTTTAGACAAGTGGATAGATCATGGAGATAGAACTTACCTTGAGATCATACCTGAGTGATGAAGAGAGATGCTTTGATGTTGAGGAAGATTCCCGCATAGATCAAATGAGAGATTGTTGATTTTGCTTGCCAAATTGATGCCCTAGCACACAAGTGCGCCCCCCTCTACCTGTCAATCCAAGGAAAATCGATTTCAATCAGAGAGGTCAAGTATGGAGGAAATACAAGTAAAATGCAATGATAACATAGAATAGAAGGTCCCAGGACAGTAATACTCCCTGTTACCAACGAAGAGATCCAAAGAACAAGTAGAGAGAGTCTTCCCCTACCAATACTTCCTCCTCAAAGCAAATCGGCCTCCACCTGTAGATGCAAAAACGTGGTACAAAATATATGGCAAACAAGATCTCCAATAACTCAGTGCAAAGGAAGAACCAACGAACGAACACCAAAAACATTCACCACAACACTGGAGATAGATGCAATAATAATTTTCTATTCCAATAATCCAAAGCCACAAATCCCTTTACAATGAGAAGCTCTCTCCTTTAAATAGGAAGGAGAGGCATCAAAATCCTAACCACTTTTTGAATGAGTGGCTAAGATTAAAAGATACAAATGTCTAATCAATGGTTGAGATGAGCTCAACAATAAAATACATGGATCACTAATAAAATATAATATGAGTGGACAAAATCGCCCTAGAAGAGGGGAATCCCACCAAATCATGATGACAAAAAATAATAAGAAGCTTATGGTGGGTTCAAGGGGTAATTTTAGACACCCTTGGTCAATCTCCATAACACAATAATAATAAAATAGTCATCAATGTACCAAATCGTGCCTCTATGGTCAAATCGTAGGCCTCAAAAGACCTCAAAAATCATCAGAAAGTGCCATAAGTGATGGATGCGGGCTCCGATGAAGCTGAAATTGTTGGAGGAGGTGTGGAAGACATCGATCCATCATCACTGATCATCCCATGCCATAACATTGCCTCAGTAGCCCAAATCGATTTCCTCAATAGCCATTTCTACCAATCCTGAAATGCCTCGGGAAGAGTGAAACTGCCCCAAACTGCCTCCTGGAGTGCCTGCACTGTCAAGGTGAGGGCACCAATGTGTCTGCGAGGGGGGTAATATGGTAAAAACAAGTGGCTGGACCACCCCCTCCAAGCACAACGCCCTAGGTCAACCGGATGAAAGTCACATCTGCTCTGACAGGGCCTCCGACAGACCAAAACTGCACTGGGATAGCCTACTGAGGCTCAATAATCACTGTAAGTGCCCGGAACTAAAAACAAACTGTCTCATTGGACTCAGAAGGTCCAAATCCATCCAAGATGTGTACTCATACACCATATGAGTCTCTGCATGATCAATATATATATCCAATATACCGGAACAGGGCAAATAACAATAATTTGTAAATGATCAAATAATGCTATAAACCATGAACCCTCATCAGAAGCTGCTGCAAAGTGTCAAATATTAATGCATGCTCTACAACTTATTCAAATAACAATTATAACACAAAGTAATCATTACTGGCGATCTAAATCCAAATATATAATGTCATTAATTATTATTATTACTCAGATTAGACTTTCAAGATCATACTCACTTCATAGCTGTAATCAATTTGCTAGTGAAGGGTGAAGGCTAAAATAACTGGCTAGGATAAAGGATGACTTAACCGACTTAACTTTGTGACACTTTGGCAAAGGGAAAGGGAATACAACCATAGTATATACTGAATGAGCAACAACACAGGGAATGGCGTTGTCTCACAAATGGATGAGTTGTTCAAAGAGGGTTTATTCACCTTTAACAGATGCGCACAATCCATAATACAAATGAGGCCAGCAATAATTTAGATATAGCATTTAAGTTCCATTGCTTTTTGGCCTTGAAGTTTCCATAGCAATTGTTTTGATATAGCATTTAAGTTCCATTGCTTTTTGGGCCTGAAGTTTCCATAGCCTTGGTCTATGTGTGTTTACAAACACATTGCATAAGTTTTCATTTATTTAGGCTTTTTGCTGCAGGTGTGTTTTTAAGCCACTTGTTTACCTGAGCACTTCTAGGTTTGTCATGGACAGCTTGTTTGCATAGGTATTTACATTTCCAAAAGATATAACATTTTATTTTCATGGCCATTTTCATTTAGCATGCCTTTCATTCATGTGTGTTTAGAAACACATTGCATGAATGGGCTTTTCATACAAGATATAGCATTTCATTTTCCAGATTTTGTATTCATGGCAGCACTAAAAGTTTCAGGTTTAGCCAACACAACTTTAGTGACTAGGGGAAATTCCAAGGAACTCCAACTCACCATAGGTAAGTTTTGTCACCAACTCAGAGCCGAGACACAATAAACAGGAAAGCTCATCCAATACAGAGGCTACAGTGGGGGAAAGTCCTCCATGCCACTAGTCAAGTAGTAAGTCAGGGTGATAAACTAAAAAGTAGGCAATGGATGGATGAAGACAATGAATAATGGAGCCAACACTAGCAAGCCAAGGTATGGTCGATTGATCACCTCTATTCTCCCTAAGGAGGGTAAAACCAATGAGTATGAATAGTGAACTTCTAAGTCTGAGTAGGGACAATATAATATATATAATAAGCTCAACCAGGTCCATATATCTATATGATCGCCAGATCATGACACTAGGTGCTAAGACATGCTATGAGAATAAGTATAAAAGCAATATAACCATAACACAATGATATACCTGCTGAGTCATATACCTAAATGCTCATCAACCTATACCATCATCTATCCTCTGAAACTGCTGCTGTAACTCTGGGCACTACTGACTGCTCTATACTAATGGTATAATGGCTACATTGGTCATCTCTCTGAGTGTCCTGAGACTCAGTCATGGCATGGGGAATATATACTGCTATCCACAATCTGAAAGTGATCCAATAGATGCTCATCTCAGCATCTCAAATGTAAGGGAACTGGCTGAATAATGTACTGGAATCGGAAAAATAATGTATGGTAACCCGGCTACTATATATGTGATAACAGAACACACGGTATAAATCTGCAACGCAATCTGATTGAGGCACCCACGAGAAAACGTACTATCCTCTAACCTGCATGTTGAGGGTGAACTGGCAATGGAAGTTCATCCGACTATCCAAATCCTAAGCAACCAACAAACAAACTAGTTCAAAAATTGATACACAAGTTAATAAAAAAGAAAAAGAAATGAATGCGATAAAAATATATTGTTTAGTTAGTTTTCTTAAAACGCAATTTTATATAGATATGTACCTAAAAGAGCTCAAGATGAATCCCATGAATGTTAAACACCCTGTAGAAATCTACAAGCCA
The DNA here is from genome assembly GCA_027924585.1 of Larix kaempferi. Lineage (NCBI taxonomy): Eukaryota > Viridiplantae > Streptophyta > Pinopsida > Pinales > Pinaceae > Larix > Larix kaempferi. The sequence goes on along the minus strand of BSBM01001421.1, from coordinate 447,917 downwards.
CTCTCACTGAGGTGCCCTCGAAAAATCCTACCCTCCTCAACCTTGCACGTTGGGAAGAATCAGGAAATGGAAGTTGCTCAAGCAGTCCAAATCCTGACCAGGCAACAAGCAAACAAGCAGGAAAATGGACATATAAACTAGAGAAATCAAAACCCATAAATGAAGGCAATAACAAGCGGGTAAGGTTTGGCCACATGTTTGGATGAGTTGTTCACACACGTCCTAGAGGTAGTTATAGTCCCACCGGAGACTTGCAATGCAATCCAGCGAGTCGATGCAACTCTATAATATATCACAAATACCATGTGTGTGTTGCAGGAGTCTATCATGTAACTAGAGGATCACTGAGAGTAGGAAATGAGGGGGAATTCAAAGAACAATTGAAAAAAGGATACTACTTGTCTAACATGAAGATGAATCACCACTACTTAGATTCTGGAAAATGAGTTCAATCACCACTCCCAGTTGGTTAACCAGAAGAAGAGTCACATAAACGACAAATACTTCGTAGAAATCTGCAAAGGGATATGATCGAGACGCCTCTAAAAACACTACACTCCTCCAACCTTCATGTTGGGTGGATCCTAGCAATGGAAGTTGATCAGGCAGTCCAAAGCCTAAGCAAGCAAGTAGAAAACAAGTTGGAAGATTGATATATAAGATAAATCCAACAAAAAAAAGAAATGAAATAAAAAACAAGCAAGTAAGATCTGGCCACAAGTTTGGATGAAGAATTCCCACATGTCCCAGAGGTAGCTATCTTCCCACGGCAGGTTTGCAACGCAGTCCGGCGAGTTAATGCAACTCTACTGTAAATCAAAGAGACTGGGTGTCAGTTGAAAGAGTCTATCATGCGAGTAGAGGACAACTAAGAGTAGGAAACAAGGGGGGGATTCAAAGCACAATTGAAAAAAAGATCCACTCCTAGTTGTCTGACCTGAATATGAATTACATGAATGTTAAACACCCTGTAGAAATGTACAACTCACTCTGACCGAAAAGCCCTTGGAAAACACTACTCTCCTTCAACTTGCATGTTCGGAAGAATCAGGCAATGGAAGTTGATCAAACAGTCCAAATACTGAGCAAGCAACAAACAAACAAGCAAGAAAATGGATTTATAAACTAAATAAAACAAAACCCAGAAATGCAAGCAATAACAAGCAGATAAGTTTTGGCCAATTGCTAAGATGAGTTGTTCACACACGTCCTTGGGATAGTTATCGTCCCACCGGAGGCTTGCAATGCAATCCAGCGAGTCGATGCAACTTTGTAATATATCACAAATACCATGTGTGAGTTGCAGGACTCTATCATGTAACTAAAGGATCACTGAGAGTAGCAAATAAGGGGGAATTCAAAGGGCAATGGAAAAATGGATGCCAGTTGTCTAACATGAAGATGAATCCCATGAATTTTAAACAACTTATAGCAATCTATATCTCACTCCGATCAAGGCGTGATCGAAAAACCCTACTCTCCTCCAACAAGCATGTTCGACAGAACTAGGCAATGGAAGTCGATCAGGCAGTCGAAATCTTGAGCAAGCAACTAGTAGGCAAGCCAGAAAATTGACGTCTAAGCTAAATAAAGAAAAACCCAGAAATAAAACCAATAACAAGTGGATAATATCTCGCCACATGCTTGGATCAAGCGTTCCCACACCTCCTAGAGGTAGTTATCTTCCCACAGGAGGCTTACAATGCAATCCCGCGAGTAAAAGATATTATGTAGTAAACCACATAGACTAGGTGTTGGTTGCAGAAATCTATAACGCAAGTAGAGGACCACCACGACCAGGAAAGAAGGGGGAATCCAAGGCACAATATACAAAAATATTTGTTTCTAGTTGTCTCACCTAAAGATGAATCTTGTGAATAATAAACACCCTATAGAAATCTCCAACGCAATCTGATTGAAGTGCCCTCGAGAAACGTTATTATCCTCTACCCTGCATGCTGGGAGATGTATAAGATCAATAAAGAAATGAAAGTAGGAAATGAGAGGGGAATCCAAGGGGTAATACAAAAAATGATCCGCTCCTATTCGTCTAACTCGAAGATGAATCCTGTGAAAAATAAACACCCAGTAGAAATCTGCAACGCAATCTGATTGAGGCGCCACGAGAAAACCTACTATCCTCTAACCTGCATGTTGGGAGAAAACTGGAAGTAGAAGTTCATCCGACTATCCAAATCCTATGCAACCAAGAAACAAACAAGTATAAAAATTGATATATAAGTTAATAAAAAAGAAAAAGAAATAAATGCAATAAAAATATATTGTTTAGTTAGTTTTCTTAAAACGCAAATTTATGTAGATATGTACCCAAAAAAGCTCAAGATGAATCCCATGAAGATGAATCCCATGAATGTTAAACACCCTGTAGAAATCTACAAGCCACTCTCACCGAGGCGGCCTCGAAAAATCCTACCCTCCTCATCCTTGCATGTTGGGAAGAATAAGGAAATGGAAGTTGATCAATCAGTCCAAATCCTGACCACGCAACAAGCAAACAAGCAGGAAAATGGACATTTAAACTAGAGAAAACAAAACCCATAAATGAAGGCAATAACAAGCAGGTAAGGTTTGGTCACATGTTTGGATGAGCTGTTCACACACGTCCCAGAGATAGTTATAATCCCACCGGAAACTTGCAATGCAATCCAGCGAGTCGATGCAACTCTATAATATATCACAACTACCATGTGTGTCTTGCAGGAGTCTATCATGTAACTAGAGGACCACTGAGAGTAGGAAATGAGGGGGAATTCAAAGAACAATTGAAAAAAGGATACTAGTTGTCTAACATGAAGATGAATCACCACTACTTAGATTCTGGGAACGGAGTTCAATCACCACTCCCAGTTGGTTAACCTGAAAAAGAGTCACATGAATGACAAATACTTCGTAGAAATATGCAAAGCGATATGATCGAGGCACCTCTAAAAACACTACGCTCCTCCAACCTTCATGTTGGGTGGATCCTGACAATGGAAGTTGATCAGGCAGTTCAAAGCCTAAGCAAGCAACTAGCAAACATGCTGGAAGATTGATCTTTAAGATAAATCCAACAACAAAAAAGAAATGAAAGCAAAAACAAGCAAGTAAGATTTGGCCACAAGTTTGGATGAAGAATTGCCACACGTCCCAGAGGTAGCTATCTTCCCACGGGGGGCTTGCAACGCAGTCCCGCGAGTTAATGCCACTCTATTGTAAATCAAAGAGACCAGGTGTAAGTTGCAAGAGTCTATCATGCGAGTAGAGGACAACTGAGAGTAGGAAATAACGGGGGGATTCAAAGCACAATTGAAAAAAACATCCACTCCTAGTTGTCTAACCTGAATATGAATTACAAGAATGTTAAACACCTTGTAGAAATGTACAACTCACTCTGACCGAGGCACCCTTGAGAAAACCTACTCTCCTTCAACTTGCATCTTGGGAAGAATCAGGCAATGGAAGTCGATCAAGCAGTCCAAATGCTGAGGAGAAGCAAACAAACATGCAGAAAAATGGATATATAAACTAAATAAAACAAAACCCAGAAATGCAAGCAATAACAAGCAGGTAAGTTTTGGCCAAATGTTTGGATGAGTTGTTCACACACATCCTTGAGATAGTAATCGTCCCACCGAAGGCTTGCAATGCAATCCAGTGAGTCGATGCAACTCTGTAATATAACACAAATACGATGTGTGAGTTACAAGAGTCCATCATGTAACTAATGGATCACCGAGAGTAGCAAATAAGGGAGAATTCAAAGAGCAATTGAAAAAAGGATGCAAGTTGTCTAACATGAAGATCAATCCCATGAATGTTAAACAACTTATAGAAATCTATATCTCACTCCGATCGAGGCGTAATCGTAAAATCCTACTCTCCTCCAACCAGCATGTTCGATGGAACCAGGCAATGGAAGTCGATCATGCAGTTGAAATCATGAGCAACCAACTAGTAGACAAGCCGGAAAATTGACGTCAAATCTAAATAAAGGAAAACCCAGAAATAAAAGCAATAAAAAGTGGATAATATCTTGCCACATGCTTGGATCAGGTATTCCCACACCTCCTAGAGGTAGTTGTCTTCCCACAAGAGGCTTACAATGCAATCACGCGAGTAAAAGATATTATCTAGTAAACCACATAGACTAGTTGTTTGTTGCAGAAATCTATAATGCAAGTAGAGGACCACCATTACCAGGAAAGAAGGGGGAATCCAAGGGACAATATAAAAAAATATTTGTGTCTAGTTGTCTCACCTAAAGCTGAATCCTATGAATAATAAACACCCTATAGAAATATCCAACGCAATCTGATTGAAGTGCCCTCGAGAAACGTTATTATCCTCTAACCTGCATGCTGGGAGATGTATAAGATCAATAAAAAAATGAAAGTAGGAAACGAGAGGGGAATCCAAGGGATAATAAAAAAATGATTCGCTCCTATTTGTCTAACTCGAAGATGAATCCTGTGAAAAATAAACACCCAGAAGAAATCTGCAATGCAATCTGATTTTGGCGCCCACGAGAAAACTTACTATCCTCTAACCTGCATGTTGGGAGGAAACTGGCAATAGAAGTTCATCTGACTATCCAAATCCTAAGCAACCAACAAACAAACAAGTTGAAAAATTGATATATAAGTTAATAAAAAAGAAAAAGAAATGAATGCAATAAAAATATATTGTTTAGTTAGTTTTCTTAAAACGCAAATTTATGTAGATATGTACCTAAAAATGCTCAAGATGAATCCCATGAATGTTAAACACCCTGTAGAAATCAACAAGTCACCTTAACCGAGGCGCCCTCGAAAAACCCTACCCTCCTCATCCTTGCATGTTGGGAAGAATCAGGAAATGGAAGTTGATAAAGCAGTCCAAATCCTGACCACGCAACAAGCAAACAAGCACGAAAATGGACATAAAAACTATAGAAAACAAAACCCAAAAATGAAAGCAATAACAAGCAGGTAAGGTTTTGCCACATCTTTGGATGAGTTGTTCACACACGTCCTAGAGGTAGTTACAGTCCCACCGGAGACTTGCAATGCAATCCAACGAGTCGATGCAACTCTATAATATATCACAAATACCATGTGTGAGTTGCAGGAGTCTATCATGTAACTAGAGGATCACTAAGAGTAGGAAATGAGGGGGAATTCAAAGAACAATTGAAAAAAGGATGCTAGTTATCTAACATGAAGATGAATCACCACTACTTAGATTTTGGGAACGGAGTTCAATCACCACTCCTAGTTGGTTAACCTGAAGAAGGGTCACATGAATGACAAACACTTCGTAGAAATCTGCAAAGCGATATGATCGAGGCGCCTCTAAAAACACTACACTCCTCCAACCTGCATGTTGGGTCAATCCTGGCAATGGAAGTTGATCAGGCAGTCCAAAGCCTAAGCAAGCAACTAGCAAACAAGTTGAAAGATAAATATTTAAGATAAATCCAACAAAAAAAATAAATGAAAGCAAAAACAAGCAAGTAAGATCTGGCCACAAGTTTAGTTGAAGAATTCCCACACATCCTAAAGGTAGCTATATTCCCACGGGAGGCTTGCAACGCAGTCCCACGAGTTAATGCAACTCTATTGTAAATCAAAGAGACCAGGTGTCAGTTGAGTCTATCATGCAAGTAGAGGACAACTGAGAGTAGGAAACAAGGGGGGGATTCAAAGCACAATTGAAAAAAAGAACCACTCGTAGTTGTCTGACCTGAATATGAATTACATGAATGTTAAACATCTTGCAGAAATGTACAACTCAGTCTGACCGAGGCGCCCTTGAAAAACCCTACTGTCCTTCAACTTGCATGTTGGGAAGAATCATGCAATGGAAGTTGATCAAGCAGTCCAAATCCTGAGCAAGTAAGAAACAAGCAAGCAGGAAAATGGTTATATAAACTAAATAAAACAAACCCAGAAATGCAAGCAATAACAAGCAAGTAAGTTTTGGCCAAATGTTTGGATGAGTTGTTCACACATGTCCTTGAGATAGTTATCGTCCCATCGAAAGCTTGCAATGCAATCCAGCGAGTCGATGCAACTCTCTAATATATCACAAATACCATGTGTGAGTTGCAAGAGTCTATCATGTAACTAAAGGGTCACTGAGAGTAGAAAATAAGGGGGAATTCAAAGAACAATTGAAAAAACGATGCCAGTTGTCTAACATGAAGATGAATCCCATGAATGTTAAACAACTTATAAAAATCTATATCTCACTCCGATCGAGGCGTAATCGAAAAACCCTACTCTCCTCCAACCAGCATGTTCGACGTAACAAGGCAATGGAAGTCGATTAAAATGTCGAAATCATGAGAAAGCAACTAGTAGACAAGCCGTAAAATTGACGTCTAAGCTAAATAAAGCAAAACCCAGAAATAAAAGCAATAACAAGTGGATGATATCTCGCCGCATGCTTGGATCAGGCGTTCCCACACCTCCTAGAGGTAGTTATCTTCCCACAGGAGGCTTACAATGCAATCCCGCGAGTAAAAGATATTATGTAGTAAACCACAGACTAGGTGTTGGTTGCAGAAATCTATAATGCAAGTAGAGGACCACCACGACCAGGAAATCTATAAGTTAATAAAAAATAAAAAGAAATGAATGCAATAAAAATATATTTTTTAGTTAGTTTTCTTAAAATGCAAATTTATGTAGATATGTACCTAAAAAAGCTCAAGATGAATCCCATGAATGTTAAACACACTGTAGAAATCATCAAGTCACTCTGACCGAGGCGCCCTCGAAAAACCCTACCCTCCTCATCCTTGCATGTTGGGAAGAATCGGGAAATGGAAGTTGATCAAGCAATCCAAATCCTGACCACGCAACAAGCAAACAAGCACGAAATGGACATAAAAACTATAGAAAACAAAACCCAGAAATGAAAGCAATAACAAGCAGGTAAGGTTTGGCCACATGTTTGGATGAGTTGTTCACACACGTCCTAGAGGTAGTTATAGTCCCACCAGAGACTTGCAATGCAATCCAGCGAGTCGATGCAACTCTATAATATATCACAAATACCATGTGTGAATTGCAGGAGTCTATCATGTAACTAGAGGATCACTGAGAGTAGGAAATGAGGACGAATTCAAAGAAAAATTTAAAAAAGGATGCTAGTTGTCTAACACGAAGATGAATCATCACTCCTTAGATTTCGGGAACGGAGTTCAATCACCACTCCAAGTTGGTTAACCTGAAGAAGGGTCACATGAATGACAAACACTTCGTAGAAATCTGCAAAGCGATATGATCGAGGCGCCTCTAAAACCACTACACTCCTCCAACCTGCATGTTGGGTCGATCCTGGCAATGGAAGTTGATCAGGCAGTCCAGAGCCTAAGCAAGCAACTAGGAAACAAGTTGGAAGATTGATATTTAAGATAAATCCAACAAAAATGAAAGCAAAAACAAGCCAGTAAGATCTGGCCAAAAGTTTAGATGAAGAATTCCCACACATCCTAGAGGTAGCTCTTCCCAGAGGAGGCTTGCGACGTAGTCCCGCGAGTTAATGCAACTCTATTGTAAATCAAAGAGACTAGGTGTCAGTTGCAAGAGTCTATCATGCAAGTAGAGGACAACTGAGAGTAGGAAACAAGGGGGGGATTCAAAGCACAATTGAAAAAAAGATCCACTCGTAGTTGTCTGACCTGAATATGAATTACATGAATGTTAAACACCCTGTAGAAATGTACAACTCACTCTGACCGAGGCACCCTTGAAAAACCCTATTGTCCTTCAACTTGAATGTTGGGTTGAATCAAGCAAAGGAAGTTGATCAAGCAGTGCAAATCCTGAGCAAGCAACAAACATGTAAGCAGGAAAATGGTTATATAATCTAAAAAAAACAAAACCCAGAAATGCAAGCAATAACAAGCAGGTAAGTTTTGGCCAAATGTTTGGATGAGTTATTCACACACGTCCTTGAGATAGTTATCGTCCCATCGGAGGCTTGCAATGCAATCCAGCGAGTCGATGCAACTCCGTAATATATCACAAATACCATGTGTGAGTTGCAAGAGTCTATCATGTAACTAAAGGATCACAGAGAGTAGCAAATAAGGGGGAATTCAAAGAGCAATTGAAAAAAGGATGCGAGTTGTCTAACATGAAGATGAATCCCATGAATGTTAAACAACAGCATGTTTGACGTAACAAGGCAATGAAAGTCGATCAGGCAGCCAAAATCATGAGCAAGCAACTAGTAGACAAGCTGGAAAATTGACGTCTAAGCTAAATAAAGCAAAAACCCGAAATAAAAGCAATAACAAGTGGATAATATTTCGCCACATGCTTGGATCAAGCGTTCCCACACCTCCTAGAGATAGTTATCTTCCCACAGGAGGATTACAATGCAATCCCACGAGTAAAAGATATTATGTAGTAAACCACATAGACTAGCCGTTGGTTGCAGAAATCTATAACGCAAGTAGAGGACAACCACGACCAGGAAAGAAGGGGGAATCCAAGGGACAATATAAAAAAATATTTGCTTCTAGTTGTCTCACCTAAAGATGAATCTTGTGAATAATAAACACCCTATAGAAATCTCCAACGCAATCTGATTGAAGTGCCCTCGAGAAACGTTATTATCCTCTAACCTGCATGCTGGGAGATGTATAAAATCAATAAAGAAATGAAAGTAGGAAACGAGAGGGGAATCCAAGGGATGATACAAAAAATGATCTGCTCTTATTTGTCTAACATGAAGATGAATCCTCTGGAAAAAAAACACCCGGTAGGAATCTGCAACGCAATCTGATTGAGGCGCCCACGAGAAAACCTACTATCCTCTAACCTGCATGTTGGGAGGAAACTGGCAATGGAAGTTCATCCGACTATCCAAATCCTAAGCAAGCAACAAACAAACAAGTTGAAAAATTGATATATAAGTTAATAAAAAAGAAAAAGAAATGAATGCAATAAAAATATATTGTTTAGTTAGTTTTCTTAAAACGCAAATTTATGTAGATATGTACCTAAAAAAGCTCAAGATGAATCCCATGAATGTTAAACACACTGTAGAAATCAACAAGTCACTCTGACCAAAGCCCCCTCAAAAACCCCTACCCTCCTCATCCTTGCATGTTGGGAAGAATCGAGAAATGGAAGTTGATCAAGCAGTTCAAATCCTGACCACACAACAAGCAAACAAGCACGAAAATGGACATAAAAACTATAGAAAACAAAACCCAGAAATGAAAGCAATAACAAGCAGGTAAGGTTTGGCCACATGTTTGAATGAGTTGTTCACACACGTCCTAGAGGTACTTATATTCCCACCGGAGACTTGCAATGCAATCCAGCGAGTCAATGCAACTCTATAATATATCACAAATACCATGTGTGAGTTGTAGGAGTCTATCATGTAACTAGAGGATCACAAAGAGTAGGAAATGAGGGGGAATTCAAATAACAATTGAAAAAAGGATGCTAGTTGTCTAACACGAAGATGAATCACCACTCCTTCGATTTCGGGAACGGAGTTCAATCACCACTCCTAGTTGGTTAACCTTAAGAAGGGTCACATGAATGACAAACACTTCGTAGAAATCTACAAAGCGATATGATTGAGGCGCCTCTAAAAACACTACACTCCTCCAACCTGCATGTTGGGTCGATCCTGGCAATGGAAGTTGATCAGGCAGTCCAAAGCCTAAGCAAGCAACTAGAAAACAAGTTGGAAGATTGATATTTACGATAAATCCAACAAAAAGAAGAAATGAAAGCAAAAACAAGCAAGTAAGATCTGGCCAAAAGTTTAGATGAAGAATTCCCACACATCCTAGAGGTAGCTATCTTCCCACGGGAGGCTTGCGACGCAGTCCCATGAGTTAATGCAACTCTATTGTAATTCAAAGAGACCAGGTGTCAGTTGCAAGAGTCTATCATGCAAGTAGAGGACAACTGAGAGTAGGAAACAAGGGGGGGATTCAAAGCAGAATTGAAAAAAAGATCAACTCGTATTTGTCTGACCTGAATATGAATTACATGAATGTTAAACACCCTGTAGAAATGTACAACTCACTCTCACCGACGCGCCCTTGAAAAACCCTAATGTCCTTCAACTTGAATGTTGGGATGAATCAGGAAAAGGATGTTGATCAAGCAGTCCAATTCCTGAGCATGCAACAAACACGTAAGCAGGAAAATGGTTATATAAACTAAATAAAACAAAACCCAGAAATGCAAGCAATAACAAGCAGGTAAGTTTTGGGCAAATGTTTGGATGAGTTGTTCACACACGTCCTTGAGATAGTTATCGTCCCATCGGAGGCTTGCAATGCAATCCAGCAAGTCGATGCAACTCCATAATACATCATAAATACCATGTTTGAGTTGCAAGAGTCTATCATGTAACTAAAGGATCACTAAGAGTAGCAATTAAGGGGGAATTCAAGGAGCAATTGAAGAAAGGATGCGAGTTGTCTAACATGAAGATGAATCCCATGAATGTTAAACAACAGCATGTTCGACATAACAAGGCAATGGAAGTCGATCAGGCATCAAAATCATGAGCAAGAAACTAGTAGACAAGCCAAAAAATTGACGTCTAAGCTAAATAAAGCAAAACCCAGAAATAAAAGCAATAACAAGTGGATAATATCTCGCCACATGCTTGGATCAGGCATTCCCACACCTCCTAGAGGTAGTTATCTTCCCACAGGAGGCTTACAATGCAATCCCGCGAGTAAAAGGTATTATGTAGTAAACCACATAGACTAGGCGTTGGTTACAGAAATCTATAACGCAAGTAGAGGACCGCCACGAGCAGGAAAGAAGGGGGAATTTAAGGGACAATATAAAAAAATATTTGCTTCTAGTTGTTTCACCTGAAGATGAATCCTGTGAATAATAAACACCCTATAGAAATCTCCAACGCAATCTGATTGAAGTGCCCTCGAGAAACGTTATTATCCTCTAACCTGCATGCTGGGAGATGTATAAGATCAATAAAGAAATGAAAGTAGGAAACGAGAGGGGAATCCAAGGGACAATACAAAAAATGATCCGCTCTTATTTGTCTAACATGAAGATGAATCCTATGAAAAATAAAATCCCGGTAGAAATCTGCAACGCAATCTGATTGAGGCGCCCACGAGAAAACCCACTATCCTCTAACCTGCATGTTGGGAGGAAACTGGCAATGGAAGTTCATCCGACTATCCAAATCCTAAGCAACCAACAAACAAACAAGTTGAAAAATTGATATAAGAGTTAATAAAAAATAAAAAGAAGTGAATGCAATAAAAATATATTGTTTAGTTAGTTTTCTTAAAACGCAAATTTATGTAGATATGTACCTAAAAAAGCTCAAGATGAATCCCATGAAGATGAATCCCATGAAGATGAATCCCATGAATGTTAAACACCCCGTAGAAATCTACAAGTCACTGTGACCGAGGAACCCTAAAAAACCCTACCCTCCTCATCCTTGCATGTTGGGAAGAATCAAAAAATGGAAGTTGATCAAGCAGTCCAAATCCTGACCACACAACAAACAAACAAGTAGGAAAGGGGACATATAAACTAGAGAAAACAAAACCTAGAAATGAAAGCAATAACAAGAAGGTAAGGTTTGGCAACATGTTTGGATGAGTTGTTCACACAGGTCCTAGAGGTAGTTATAGTCCTGTTATCACACCATAGTAGCAGGGCTACTATTCTTGTATAGCAGATATCTACACATTCCAGAGCTTCCGTTATTCCAGAGCATGGCTATGTATTTTGGATCACTCATGATTAGAGTAGTATATTTTTCAGATGTATGTTTGACCTTGTGTCAAGGCTGAGCCTTGAGAGTTCAGATTTGATGACCGATGTGACCCTTTATCCCATACAGTTTCAGTTCAGTGCTTAGAGATGTATTGCAGCAGTGTTTCAGATGGTGCATGATGATTATTATTTTGATGATGTTGTATGATCTATGGATATGTTATCACTGACTGTGGATTATTATCTTGTTGATCTAGTCATGATTACAGCATGTGCTTGGTATAGTATTCCTGATGTGGCAAACTGTTTAAAATGAACTGTAAATCATAAAATGGACAATTGCTTGCACATTTAGGTCATTTAACAAAACCCACTGGTTTTTCACCTTACATAGATATGGTCTTTCCTAACACCAGTTGTCTGCTAGTGTAGGCTCCATATTCACTTGACTCCATCCATACATGACCTTCCTGTTTGACTTTAAACCTTGACTTGTCTCATTTGACTTTCTGATACCGAGGACTTCCCCATTTTTCTACCTCTGTGTTTGGACCGCATCCCTGTGTATTCAGTGTCTCGGCTCTAAGTTGGTGACAAAACTTGCTTTTGGTGAGTTGGATTGTAAGCCTAAATCATTTTGGTCGGTTGTCCCGATGTTTGGCATTGGCTCGAACTCCCCCTAGTCACTTGAGATGTTGTTGGCTAAGACTGAAAGCTCATGTTCTACCTATGGAAACTTAAAAATTCGCCCATGAAACAAAAAAAAAGGGCAAGAGCGATGAACAGCTGAAAATACTCCGCGAAGAGTATAAGAAAGGTCCAAAAAGCAATGGTTCTTAAAAGCTATATCTAAACGATTGCTGACCTTATATGTATTGGAAAAACATGCCCTGGATGAAAGCTGCAACTAGTTGTGCTTCTCAGCACATCTGAAATCCGAAGGGTTATGTAGGCCAAAAAGGCCATGGAATAAAATTGAATGATTCTAATGAACCTGGATCAACTTGATGTAGACATGATGGCTAAGTTGAATAAGCACTCTCTAAACAACTTATCCATTTTTGAGGCACAGCCATTCCCCGTGTTATTTTGTCCAGCACAGAGTTTGTAGCTTCCCCCTTCTCCCAGTCCAAAGTATTTTTGAGTTAAGTTAGACAAGTCAACCCCTTGGCCCAACCTTGTTCCTAGCCTTCATCCTTCACTAGCAGTTTGACCATGTCCAATGGGTGAGTTTGTCATTTGAACTATTGTGCAAGTAATTTTATATAACAACGGAATATGTTAACTTGATTAATGCCACTGAATGGAATTTATACTTTGAGCTTAGCTGTGAAAATGATTAGAGGAGCATGTCTTAGTCTACTGATGTGATTTATCCTCGGTTGTATATTATTGGGATCTATGATGATGTGGACCATGTATAGATGATTATTGATGACGATTGATGGTCCCACATGCTTGATGATGATATCATATGATGGACATATGATGCAGATGATGATTGATCCAGTTCAGCAGGTTTTATTACTACTTCAGATCAGCAGATTATACATTGTCCATATATGGTGGACCCTACAGCTGGCCCATTATGGCAACCCATGGTGTATGAGTACACATTCCTAGTGGATTTGGGTCTTCTGGATCCAATGAGACACCTATCTTTCAGTTCCGGGCACTTCTAACAGTGATTGATGCAGTTTTACACTTGTTGACCAGATTTGGGGCTGATTTCCTAGCCTGAGCAGCAGGGGCCCCGAGAGGCCAGTTCACCTAGGGTGCTGATGATGGAGGGGGTGGTCCAGCCACTTGTTTTTACCATTTACCCCCCCTTCTGGAGAGCTTGGTGGGCTCAGATGGACAGCGCTGGCACCCTAGGAGGCAATTTTGGCACTTTCACAGTTCTCGAGGCAGTTAAAAAATGGGATAAAGTGGTCACTAAGGAAATCGATTTGGGCAATTGAGGCAAGGTTTTGGCATTTGGTTTTCACAGAGGTCTTCCAGGGTGGCATCACTATCTTCCAGTCAGTTTTCACCATGTGGGTATGCCCACATTGATCACAGGAGGTCATTTACTGCTTGGCTGTCATGGATTCTGAGGACAGTTTTGGTCATTTATATTATATTGGACATATTTTATTATTTTATTGTGCCTTGGGGATGAGCTATTAAGGATTGATACCTCCTAGCCCCACCATGTGCTTATGTTGTCATGCCCTAGTCATCATGAGGTGGATTTTGGCACCTATACTTCTCTAGTGGATGACGTCACCCCCTTTTTGTACCATTTAGTGGGGGCGCTATCATTATGTTGGGTGATCCATGTGATATATTGTTATGATTTATTGTTAGCCATTGATTAGATCTTATGATCTTTTAATCTTAGCCACTCATGTAAAAAGTGGTTAGGATTGTACTCTCTCCCCATCCTATTTAAGGAGGGAGCCTCTCATTGTAAAATTCATCTAGAGATTTTTGGCTCTTGGCTCTTGGAATAAAAATTTCTATCTTTTGGAGTACATGCTTGGATTGGAGTGGATGTTGGTTGTTTCGATTGTAAATGCTTTTGTCCATTGCACTGGAGGATCTATTGTAGCTATCTTGCATATTTGCCATATCTTATTTGCAGGTTAAGAGGACGATTTTGGACAAGGGCGAATTGGTGGGGAGGCTTGCCCTTCAAACTTGGAAGAAGTCGTTTTGGTTTGACAGGGAGTAGTTTTGCCTTTGTGTCAACTATTCTATGTTTCTCTCTCTCTCTTGCTTGTATCTACCTTCAACATGTTAAACTGATTGATGCTTTGCTCCTTGGCTTGACAGGTTAGAAGGAATCACATGTGGCTTGGGAAAATCGATTTGGCAAGAGGGCTTCAACAATTCTCCATTTGATCTTTGGCAAAGTAACCCTCGTCTCAACTAGCATTCATCTCTCCATCCAGGTATGTTCCAAGAGGTATGATCTTCTTCTTCCTTGAATCATCCATAATTTCTAGATCACAAAACCCTAATTGATTAAAACCCTTGTTTTTGGTTTTTCTTAGATCTACTTAGATCTAGCCTTTCTTTTGAGAAGATTTTGAAAACCCACCTTTATAGCATCCACCCCTAGTTGGATCTATAGTTTGGTGGAGATTGGCTTAAATTTAACCCACTTTTCAAGGCAAAAAGCCCTCTTGAACCCAAATCGCACTTCCTAGTAAGAGGCTTGTTTGGTTAGATCTAGCACATGGGTAGGTGAGATCCCACTTGATTTGAAATCTATACACTTGATAACCTACCCCCAGATTCTTACTTTGGTGAATTCTACCTTGTGGACATCTTTCCATGTTTTAAGGGGTTAAAACCCCCTTTTGAACTTCTTGGCACCTCAAAACTCAGATCTACTAAGATCTAGCCCTTGGATTGACTTGATTTTTGGGACATA
This sequence comes from Larix kaempferi, assembly GCA_027924585.1. Lineage (NCBI taxonomy): Eukaryota > Viridiplantae > Streptophyta > Pinopsida > Pinales > Pinaceae > Larix > Larix kaempferi. Next base: position 432,761 of record BSBM01001421.1, on the reverse strand, counting down.
CATAGATCAGGGTACTAGCTACTTGGATCTATAGTTTGGTGGCCATTGGACTTGATTTGGTCCACCAAACCCACCTTTTAACCCTCCTTGAACAAAGTCGCACCACTTGGGGAAGGTGGGTTTGTCCACTTTGAGGAAGTGGGTGTTTGGGATTTTTGGAGATTTGGAACGGCCATACCTTGAAACCTAGGTCTAGACTATCTTGTTGTCACGATCCGCCTTGAGGGTAGCATTCCTTGTTTCAAGGGATTGTGGTCCACTTAGGGTCATTTCTTGAAAACCTAGATCTAGCAAAATCCAACCATTAGATCTCATTTAGCCCACTTGACTTGTCTTCTAGGTGTCCCGATCTACACTTTGACATACTTTTGACCCCATTAATGTTCCGCTCCTTTTTGTCTCACTCGAAGATGAATCCTGGGAAAAATAAACACGCAGTAGAAATCTACAATGCAATCTGATTGAGGCACCCACGAGAAAACCTACTATCCTCTAACCTGCATGTTGGAAGGAAATTGGCAATAGAAGTTCATCCGAATATCCAAATCCTAAGCAACCAACAAACAAACAAGTTGAAAAATTGAGATATAAGTTATTAAAAAGGAAAAAGAAATGAATGCAATAAAAATATATTGTTTAGTTATTTTTCTTAAAAAGCAAATTTATGTAGATATGTACCTAAAAAAGCTCAAGATGAATCCCATGAATGTTAACACACTATAGAAATCTACAAGCCACTATCACCGAGGCGCCCTCAAAAAATCCTACCCTCCTCATCCTTGCATGTTGGGAAGAATCAGGAAATGGAAGTTGATCAAGCAGACCAAATCCTGACCAGGCAACAAGCAAACAAGCAGGAAAATGGACATATAAACTAGAGAAAACAAAACCCATAAATGAAGGCAATAACAAGCAGGTAAGGTTTGGCCACATGTTTGGTTGAGTTGTTCACACACGTCCCAGAGGTAGTTATAGTCACATCGGAGACTTGCAATGCAATCCAGCGAGTCGATGCAACTCTATAATATATCACAAATACCTTGTGTGTGTTGCAGGAGTCTATCATGTAACTAGAGGATCACTGAGAGTAGGAAATGAGGGGGAATTCAAAGAACAATTGAAAAAAGGATACTAGTTGTCTAACATGAAGATCAATCACCACTACTTAGATTCTGGGAACGGAGTTCAATCACCACTCCCAGTTGGTTAACCTAAAGAAGAGTCACATGAATAACAAATACTTCGTAGAAATATGCAAAGCGATATGATCGAGGCGCCTCTAAAAACTCTACGCTCCTCCAACCTTCATGTTGGGTGGATCCTACCAATGGAAGTTGATCAGGCAGTCCAAAGCCTAAGCAAGCAAGTAAAAAACAGGCTGGAAGATTGATATATAAGATAAATCCAACAAAAAAGAGAAATGAAATAAAAAAGAAGCAAGTAAGATCTGGCCACAAGTTTGGATGAAGAATTCCCACGCGTCCCAGAGGTAGCTATCTTCCCACGGGAGGCTTGCAACGCAGTCCCGTGAGTTAATGCAACTCTATTGTAAATCAAAGAGACCAGGTGTAAGTTGGAAGAGTCTATCATGCAAGTAGAGGACAACTGAGAGTAGGAAATAATAGGGGGATTCAAAGCACAATTGAAAAAAAACATCCACTCATAGTTGTTGAACCTGAATATGAATTAAATGAATGTTAAACACCTTGTAGAAATGTACAACTCACTCTGAACGAGGCGCCCTTGAATAAACCTACTCTCCTTCAACTTGCATCTTGGGAAGAATCAGGTAATAGAAGTTGATCAAGCAGTCCAAATACTGAGCAAGCAACAAACAAACAAGCAGGAAAATGGTTATATAAACTAAATAAAACAAAACCCAAAAATGCAAGCAATAACGAGCAGGTAAGTTTTGGCCAAATGTTTGGATGAGTTGTTCACACGCATCCTTGAGATAGTTATCGTCTCATCGAAGGCTTGCAATGCAATCTAGCGAGTCGATGCAACTCTGTAATATATCACAAATACCATGTGTGAGTTGCAGGAGTCTATCATGTAACTAAAGGATCACTGAGAGTAGCAAATAAGGGGGAATTCAAAGAGCAATTGAAAAAAGGATGTCAGTTGTCTAACATGAAGATGAATCCCAAGAATGTTAAACAACTTATAGAAATCTATATCTCACTCTGATCGAGGCGTAATAAAAAAACCCTACTCTCCTCCAACTAGCATGTTCGACGTAACCAGGCAATGGAAGTCGATCAGGCAGTCGAAATCCTGAGCAAGCAACTAGTAGACAAGCCGAAAAATTGACGTCTAAGCTAAATAAAGCAAAACACATAAATAAAAGCAATAACAAGTGGATAATATCTTGCCACATGCTTGGATCAGGCATTCCCAGACCTCCTAGAGGTAGTTATCTTCCCACAGGAGGCTTACAATGCAATCCCGCGAGTAAAAGATTTATGTAGTAAACCACATAGACTAGGTGTTGGTTGCAGAAATCTATACCACAAGTAGAGGGCCACCATGACCAGGAAACAAGGGGGAATCCAAGGCACAATATAAAAAAATATTTCCTTCTAGTTGTCTCACCTGAAGATGAACCCTGTGAATAATAAACACCCTATAGAAATCTCCAATGCAATCTGATTGAAGTGCCCTCGAGAAACGTTATTATCCTCTAACCTGCATGCTAGGAGATGTATGAGATCAATAAAGAAATGAAAGTAGGAAACGAGAGGGGAATCCAAGGGATAATACAAAAAATGATCCACTCTTATTTGTCTAACTTGAAGATGAATCCTATTAAAAATAAACACCCCGTAGAAATATGCAACGCAATCTGATTGAGGCAACCACGAGAAAACCTACTATCCTCTAATCTGCATGTTGGGAGGAAATTGGCAATGGACGTTTATCCAACTATCCAAATCCTAAGCAACCAACAAACAAACAAGTTCAAAAATTGATATATAAGTTAATAAAAAAGAAAAAGAAATGAATGCAATAAAAATATATTGTTTAGTTAGTTTTCTTAAAATGCAAATTTATGTAGATATGTACCTAAAAAAGTCAAGATGAATCCCATGAATGTTAAACACCCTGTTGATATCTACAAGTCACTCTGACCGAGGCGCCCTCGAAAAACTCTACCCTCCTCATTCTTGCATGTTGGGAAGAATCAAGAAATGGAAGTTGATCAAGCAGTCCAAATCCTAACCACGCAACAAGCAAACAAACAGGAAAATGGACATATAAACTAGAGAAAACAAAACCCAGAAATGAAAGCAATAAAAAGCAGGTAAGGTTTGGCCACATGTTTGGATGAGTTGTTCACACACGTACTAGAGGTAGTTATAGTCCCACCGAAGATTTGCAATGCAATCCAACAAGTGGATGCAACTCTATAATATATCACAAATACCATGTGTGAGTTGCAGGAGTCTATCATGTAACTAGAGGATCACTGAGAGTAGGAAATGAGGGGGAATTCAAAGAACAATTGAAAAAAGGATGCTAGTTGTCTAACATGAAGATGAAACACCACTCCTTAGATTTTGGGAACGGAGTTCAATCACCACTCCCAATCGGTTAACTTGAAGAAGAGTCACATGAATGACAAACACTTCGTAGAAATCTACAAAGCGCTATGATCGAGGCGCCTCTAAAAACACTACACTCCTACAACTTGCATGTTGGGTGGATCCTCGCAATGGAAGCTGATCAGGCAGTCCAAAGCCTAAGCAAGCAAGTAGCAAACAAGCTGGAAGATTGATATATAAGATAAATCCAACAAAAAACAGAAATGAAAGCAAAAACAAGCAAGTAAGATCTGGCCACAAGTTTGGATGAAGAATTCCCACACGTCCTAGAAGTAGCTACCTTCCCACGGGAGGCTTGCAACGCAGTCCCACGAGTTAATGCAACTCTATTGTAAATCAAAGAGACCAGGTGTCAGTTGCAAGAGTCTATCATGCAAGTAGAGGACAACTGAGAGTAGGAAACAAGAGGGAGATTCAAAGCACAATTGAAAAAAAGATCCACTCCTAGTTGTCTAACCTGAATATGAATTACATGAATGTTAAACACCCTGTAGAAATGTACAACTCATGCTGACCGATGCACCCTTGAAAAACCCTACTCTCCTTCAACTTGCATGTTGGGAAGAATCAGGCAATGGAAGTTGATCAAGCAATCCAAATCTTGAGCAAGCAACAAACAAACAAGCAGGAAAATGGATATATAAACTAAATAAAACAAAACCTAGAAATGCAAGCAATAACAAGAAGGTAAGTTTTGGCCAAATGTTTGGATGAGTTGTTCACACACGTCCTTGAGATAGTTATCGTCCCACCAGAGGCAATGCAATCCAGCTAGTCGATGCAACTCTGTAATATATCACAAATACCATGTGTGAGTTGCAGGAGTCTATCATGTAACTAAAGGATCACTGAGAGTAGCAAATAAGGGGGAATTCAAAGAGCAATTGAAAAAAGGATGTCAGTTGTCTAACATGAAGATGAATCCCATGAATGTTAAAAAACTTATAGAAATCTATATATCACTCTGATCGAGGCGTAATCGAAAAACCCTACTCCCCTCCAACCAGCATGTTCGGCGGAACCAGGCAATGGAAGTCGATCAGGCAGTCGAAATCCTAAGCAGGCAACTAGTAGACAAGCCGAAAAATTGATGTCTACGCTAAATAAAGCAAAACCCATAAATAAAAGCAATAACAAGTGGATAATATCTCGCCACATGCTTGGATCATGCATTCCCTCACCTCCTCGAGGTAGTTATCTTCCCACAGGAGGCTTACAATGCAATCCCGCAAGTAAAAGATTTATGTAGTAAACCACATAGACTAGGTGTTGGTTGCAGAAATCTATACCACGAGTAGAGGGCCACCACGACCAAGAAACAAGCGGGAATCCAAGGCACAATATAAAAAAATATTTCCTTCTAGTTGTCTCACCTGAAGATGAACCCTGTGAATAATAAACACCCTATAGAAATCTCCAATGCAATCTGATTGAAGTGCCCTCGAGAAACGTTATTATCCTCTAACCTGCATGCTAGGAGATGTATAAGATCAATAAAGAAATGAAATTAGGAAATGAGAGGGGAATCCAAGGCATAATACAAAAAACGATCTGCTCCTATTTGTCTAACTTGAATATGAATCCTGTGAATAATAAACACCTTGTAGAAATCTGCAACACAATTTGATTGAGGCGCCCTCGAGAAATCCTACTATCCTCTAACCTGCATGTTGGGAGGAACCTGGCAATGGAATTTCATCAGACTATCCAAATGCTAAGCAACCACCAAACAAACAAGTTGAAAGATTGATATATAAGTTAAAAAAATCAAAACAAAGAAATGAATGCAATCAAAATATATTGTTTAGTTAGTTTTTTTTTAAAGCAATTTTATGTAGATATTTACCTAAAAAAGAAAGTAATTGTAGCCAAGGAACGCGAGTTAAATTAATGGCAAAGAGTTAGATCAACAAATTTAAGAATATCTAGAGATGAAGAAATAGAAAAACAATTATGATCAGTGCCTTAAATTTTGGGAACGGAGTTCAATCACTACTCCCAGTTGGTTAACCTGAAGAAGAATCACATGAATGACAAACACTCTGTAGAAATTTGCAGTGCAATATGATCGAGGCGCCTCGAGAAACGCTATGCTGCTCCAACCTGCATGTTGGGTGGAATCTAGCAATGGAAGTTGATCAGGTAGTCCAAAGCCTTAGCAAGAAACTAACAAACAAGCTAGAAGATTGTTATATAAGATAAATCAAACAAAACAAAGAAATGAAAGCAATAACAAGCAAGTAAGATCTGGCCACAAGTTTGGATGAAGAATTCCCACACGTCCTAGAGGTAGCTATCTTCTCGCGGGAGGCTTGCAATGCAGTCCTGTGAGTTAATGCAACTCTATTGTAAATGAATGAGACCAGGTGTCAGTTGCAAGAGTCTATCATGCAAGTAGAGGACAATTGATAGTAGGAAACAAGGGGGGAATTCAAAGCACAATCGAAAAAAATATCTATCATCAAGCTGTGCTAGGAAGCCCTAAACTTATCAGATCTACTCCGGGGGATCATTTTTCATATTCTAAGTACATGTTTCCCAAGGCAACTGATTTTGATCATTTACTCTAGCACCTACATCGTAGATTCATTTTTAATCTTGAGTTACTATAATTGAACTAATCAAATTTCATATCCCATCTTCCCTAAGCCTCTAGAGTAGCTATTTTCCTTAGATCTAGGGTTCGTCATCCTTCACCATAGATCCGTTATTGAATATCTTGATCTAGTGATTGATTTGGATCTCTCTCTCCAAGAGTAGATCAGGGTCTCCCTCTTTGTTATCTAGGGCTTGGATAGTAAGAAGCGAAGAGTACCTTTATTGGCGTGACAACCAATCCATCTTGGGAATCGAGGCCCTCTTGGGTCACCTCTTTAGTTTCCCATCCCCTCTACCATCCTGGATAGGATCACCTTTAGGGGAAACTACAAGTTGTGTGATAACATGTCTATGAAGATTGCTTCATTCAGATCATTCTCATTCAACGCTAGTTTCTCATATGTCATACTACCCTATTGATGTTCTCCATCATTCACTTTCAGGCGTCTATGTGCTGATTAGAGACTCCATGACCCTAAGGTTGAGCACTAGTCCTGTTGAAAGCATCCTTCTTTCATTTGAATATCATAAATTTACCCTATTCTTTGATCTTTCTCATTCCCTTGAACCCAATTGCAAATCAGCGGCAATCTAGGGAGTCCCCCATAAAGCTGGAAAAGCACCAACTGTGACGTGAGAGAGGTGAATGCCAAGGTGACAATGGGTATTGCCTCTATGGTTGCACCAAACTTGCCTTGATTGATGTGCTGAGTTTTACATTTTTGAAGTGCAAGTTTGGGGGCTAACAATTGGCATTGTTGTTGAGGACAAAATCTTGTTCCTAAGGTAAATAGTTTAGCTACAGAATTTTAATGAATGTGAGCATATGCTGAAGATTACATTTCTCATCTAGCGACAGCATTGAGGAACAAAGCCCCGTTCGTGTAAATTAAAGTCCTATTACTTGGGGTGAGAGAAACCACTAGTGATTAAGGCGTAAGAAGATATGAACTAACGACCTACTAAATTTAAAACACGGTCTTCTACAAGGAAAGAAATCCGCAGTATGTTGCACAAGACGAGTCATTTGGGGAGAATTTGATTTCTATCTGCTCTACTGAAGGATTCACATTGATTGGAAATATTTCATGCAAGACTATTTGACTACAACATATGTGATATGCCTCGTTGTAGAGGGGCAGCCTCATTCCCAGATAAATGGAGGTATAGAGTTCCAATATTCCAGGGAAGTAACTATTATGCATGTAGAAGATCACTTAGAAGTTAAAAGCATAGTTTAAATTTGTTGATAAGATCTACATAGAGCATGAAGATGTTGTTATGAAGTTGTTAGCTCATACATTTGAAGGCAATTTCAAGGAATGGCATCTTACTTTGCCCAAGCACTACATAGCTTCTATTGAGGAATTTGAACAATTCAATAAGGATAATTGGGATATTCAAGGATCTAACTGTGTAAGATGGCATGCGATGTTCAAGGCCCCTATGTGTGATGAGAATAAGCCAAGTATTTTCACTGCCTCATATGATGAAGAACGTAAAGACCATAAGGAAGCCTATGGGCATATTTTCCATGTCTCTAATCCCTTTGGTGATACAAAACTAAAGTATGAGGAAAACAAAGACCTTGTATCACATCATCAAGAGGCCAACAATTATGTCCGTCATGCCATTTTTTATTTTGACCATGAAGAGATATAATTAGAAGATGGTTGTGGCTTAAGCCATGATGACAAAGCCTTGACAAAACATGAGCCTCAATGTTTTCACTCTACGCCTAGAACAGAGAAGGAGGATCGTTAGCTTGAATATAAGGGAAATATAAGGGAAATAAAGATACTAAGTCATTAAGCTACAAGAAAAAGAAATTCCACCAAGCACGTGAACTTAATGAATTCATTATTATTGACCTAGCACAAAATTCTTTTCTTATATGCTGTGATGTTGACCCCATTTATGATACTGACAATGAGCACTACAACCATGCAGAACCAAATATGAAGTATGACTTATCAACTTGTCTCAACAACATTCCTGTTGTCCAAGAGGACCTCAATTAATTCATCATTCGGGAGCATAAGTATCATACTAATTGGGTAAGTAGTGTATCTTCTTCATTCAATAGTGAGTTTGATTTTGCTGCAGCTTTGTAGTGCAGAAGTCTATGGGGAAAATCAGATTGCATTGAGGGTAAGAGGCAATCATATCACTTCTTCTTCATTGTCCTTTAATACTTGAAACAAAACAAAAATCTGTGGTCAAGAGGAGGTTGAGCAAAAAATACAGTGCCAATTGTTGCTTTCTGTAGTTAACAGTCATGACATAAGACATGCCCATGAAAGGCTAGCAAAGGACAATGTGATGATGCCCGTACTTGTTGGAGAGCAGCCTGGAGACATATTTGACAACTTGTTGTCCATAGGCAGCCCTGTGCTGACATAATATGTGGCATTGATAACATTGAAATGGAGCATCAAACCTTGAATCCAGACTTGCTAAACATTCTTGGTGATGTGGCATGTGTGCAAGATGATTTATCCTATAGCAGAGGAGAGGGATTGACCATTATTAGTGGTGACCAACAGTTTGAAAAAAAACCATGGATGTGACTGTAAGAAAATGGTGGAGAATGTGGATTCTTGTGCAAAAATCTTATTGAATGCCAATGGAGGTGCCAAATTCTATGATGAAATCCATGGAAGTCCTCAAGCCCCTCCTTCACTCCTAGAACTATAAAATAAGGCAATGGTGCAAAGTGGATGGGCAATAGGTGACCAAGTAAATTGCAAAAACCTATAAAACAAAAGGGAGGAGTGAAACCTCAAAGAGAGGAGTAAAAACTCCATGGACAAGGATGAAAATTTAAGGAAAGTGGATAAAAGTCCCTAGAGAGATAGAAATGGTTCCCAAGAAGAGTTGAAGGAGGGGCATCAGATGACCAAATAAACAGCAAAAATTTGTAAAACAAAAGGGAGGAGCAAAACTTCAAAGAAGGCAGTAAAATATACATGATCAAGACTGAAAATCTAAGGAAAAGTGGATAAAAAGTCCCTGAGGGGGGAGAAATAGTTCCCAAGAAGAGTTGAAATCTCAAGGCAAGGAAAAAGTGCCCTTAACAAGGAGAAGTGTGCCTAATTTATTGGAAAAGGGCAAGAAAAATGTGCTTATGGGTGAATTTGCTAGATTGATCACTTATTCTTTTGGCTGAAGACCAACCTTGTATATTACTGTACATAGTGTTTTGTGTTTCATGTTTGTTGTGCATCTTTAGCTTTCTGCAGAGTTAACGCGGTGAGCATTTCTTTTTTATGCCAGCATTATTTCCTTAACAGCCTTGGATTTCTCTTTGCACATGGTAATCTGTATATTACAGCTATAGCTTTGAATTTCAGATTGCATTCACTTTATATATGGCTATAATTTACGTTTTTTGCTTATAGACATTTGGTTTACAGCTGTACGTTACACCTTTAGATTCAGAACAGCACTCTTATTAATGTTTTAATCGGAACTTACCATTAATTAAGAGTTGAAATAACCCTCTATCTTAAGGTACATCTTTAAATAAATCCGTAAACACATAAGGGAGTCTAGTACCCATAAAGGGAAAGTCCCCGCTGACTTATCTAGCTAATAAAGCTAGCTAACCCAGTAATTGGTAGGTTTAAGGCTTTAATCCATCTCGGGCTTTCATCCCCTGATCACTGCTCCTATTCCCTCTTCGCCTTCTCTCTTTGCCCACTTCGTATTCATATCTATTTCTAATATTATATTGATTTATTAATTGATTATGGTCATCCGGGCGGGTGGGAAAGAACAAGAGAATAGCTTGTGGTAGGGTTACGCACATGATGAGTTTGATAAATCTTGGTTCATTACAATGCTCCACTCTTGAGGATTTCAATTATCTTTGCTTTCATATGATGCTATGATGGATCCATGTTTATGATTTAGTACTGATGATAGTTATGGCATGCTTTTATATATAGCTGTGATTTTTATCATGATTTTATAGGCCACCTGCAATGCATATGAATATCCGTGTTTAAATATTTTGAATGGAAAATTTATAGCTATTATTATGTGGTTGTGGTGATTGGTTCTGTTGAGAATGCGATAGCTTCTCAAAGCACAAATCAGATGGGACAAATGTCCCTATATACTAACTCGTCAATGGCTACACCAAGCACTACCTATGCTCCCAACGCCACCCCTTCCTCCAATGTTTTAGTACACCCAAACAACAAATCCAAATGGTACCCAACAACCTAGGAAGAAAAAAGGGAAAACTAAGAAACAAGGGGCTGGTGGGAACAATACCAATACTAACAATGCTGGTGGGGGTAAGAAAGATAAGAAGAAAAATGAGTTCCCATGCAAGAAGGATTCCCAACGACTGTCGGTGCAACGGGAAGCTCATCAGTAGCCCACAGTTATAACAAACCCCTAGTAACCCTATACCTCCGCAAGGGGAAAACCAGGGCGCACCCCCACAAGGGGGAAACCCATCAAATGCCAATGTGTACATGTGTGATAAGGAGGTAAATGTATAGACTAGGGATCATAATTATGTTGTCCTCAAATCTAGATCAAAAGGCAAAGAAGCCTCCACTCTCGAACTGCCAAATTATAGAGAAGCTGGTAGTTGATGCGATGTCACGCCTTGTTAAAGAAGTGTTGAAAAGCTCAACGCATAATCTTAATTTTCAGTCCACTCAAAACTACAACATTGTTAAAGATCTAGCCCAGGCTCCATGCGCTATGTCTGCCTTATAAGTTCGCCAAAGTTCGAAAGATGGGAAAATTAAAATCTTTGTTTCTCTCTATCTTGGAGAACATGTTTTTATGAACATTTTCGAAAGGCATTTGTATGTTTGGATAGTTGTTTAAAATTGGGTCTTGGTAAGTTAAATATTTGGTGCATCATTTGTAGCATTTACTGTTAGCAGTTCATGGTGGATTGGCTAGCTAGCAAATTGAGGTTTGTCAGCGACTTCTTTGAGGAAAGTGTAACTAAAAAGTCCTGGTTTTAAGGCCGTTTTCTCTTGCTCAAAATAATTTTGTTCTTACCGAAAGGCTCTAATTAAAAGTAATCTAGAAGTCTTAAATGCATTGCATAAACTAGAAGTTAGCACTTGGAGTAAAAGCTATTTTCTTCCAGGTGTTGTATGATAACTGAAAATTTAAGATTGGTTACGAGCCCAAAATGTCACAAAATAATAGGACATAAACTCGTGAATGAGTAAAACAATCTACAACTATATATATAAAAAAGAAACAAATGGTCGAAAAACCCTAAAAGGGGCAAGGTACATCAAAAGGTCTTTAATGAAAGTGATACTCATGTCAATATTGGACTAATGTGAGAAGGGGCAGCAAGGAAAGCGACAATAAATGAAGGACATACCATTATATGAGATTTCAAAGCAACTTTGTAAAGGTATACTAGGGTAGAGTAGTAAGGAAGGTCAAATTTTATGTGTTACAACATTGACATAAGCACACACTAAAATATCGTTTGGAATGAAGTACGAGCATAATTACAATAACTTGTATATTCCTTGGCTAACATCTCTACCTAAGTCTATTTTGGATTTATGTCCTTATGACTAATCATTATTTCCTTCTTGTTAATGTTTTGATATTGAACTATCAATATGAGGATTGATGCTATGAATGTTAATTGATTAAGTCATATACTAAGTATTAATCCATCAAAAAAAACTAACTAGAAAAATTGACCCTTATCATTCATTAAAACTTACAACCACATAATTACTTATATTAATAATATGGTAGAATATGCACTACCTACCTCCAAGGCGGGGTGGAAGCCGAAGCTGAATTCGACGTTAATTCCATTCGTATCCGTCCTGTGTCCAGTATTAATCGACCTTAATTCCATTAATCGCGTTGCACTGCCAACAACAATTGGGGACAAATCAAACCATTGCATATTTAGAAAAGAAAGATAGAAGTATATTAAATCTAACTGCTTAATCCAAGGTACTAGAATGTACTGTTCAATCCATGATCATTTAAATTAAATTATAACCTGATCAGAGCGCAGAGCACAGGGTATTGACGTTGGTTGCCGCCGGAATGGACTCTTCCAGTCCTAGTATGTATCCTCTTTGTTCAGTTCCGATCAGGTAAATGAAAAAACAGAGGAACTATAAAAGCTTTTAAGAATTCACATTCCACCAAGGCAAGAAAAAACGAAGGTGACATTTAATAATATATTTAAAAAAACAAACAAACGAAATTACCACGAAAGTTTTCAAGAATTCAGACTTCATTAGGGAAAAGAGAATACACACTTAGAGCAAAAGAAAAAACAGGAAGATAATGAAAACTTCAGATAATGGGCCGGCCGGCCAACAAAAAAAAAACACTGACCAAAACACCGCAGAATCAAGAACCACAGATGAAAGAAAAAGTTAATTAACAAGAAATCATGATCTCCATATCCATATCCGTATATCCGTATTAACAAGAAAAAGACCGACTCATTTTTTCGATTACATGATCTCCATATCCGTATACCATATCCATTTTTCCCGCTTTAGCTGGATCACCTGTGAAAATGCAAAACCATTAATCAACTGAATTATAATTAAAAACTTACAACTATAAACCTGTAACAATGAATAAATGATACTAACCCATTGATCTACTCGTACCTCATTATCAGCAAATAATATATTAATGCCCCGAACAACTACCAGGTCAGAGCATAACCATTTTAAGCCCCGCTGATATCAGAAAGAAGGTCAAAAGAAGGTCAAGTAACAGAGTACTGTGTATTATCAGAAGAAGGAAGGTCAATTACTATCTATTATCCTGAGATGACGAGAGCAGAGCAATCGGCCTGACGGCTTCCGCTGAGTGTTTGCCAGTTTGAAACCCAGGTTCGACCCCCGGAGGGCCACATTAGTCCTCCTCATGGTGCCAATTCTAACCGAGGCAGGAATGGGGTTGGCCCCCGGAGGGCCACATTAGTCCTCCTCATGGTGCCAATTCTAACCGAGGCAGGAATGGGGTTGGGGTTATAGTGGTGGCGGCTGGATTCGTTCTCCCGACCGATGGCGCGTCCAGACACATTGTTGCCGATTCCAACCGAGGCAGGAATGGGGTTGGGGTTATAGTGGTGGCGGCTGGATTTGTTCTCCCGACCGATGGCGCGTCCGGGCACATCGTTGCTGATTCCCCCATTGTAAAAAATACAGAGTACATACACTTTTAATAAACGAATTTACACTTGATAATTTGAGGAGTAATTTCTCTAACTAATTCAGATCTAATACATTGATCCACTCGTACCTCATTATGAGCAAATAATATATTAATGCCCCGAACAACTCTTAGATCAGAGCATATCAATTTTAAGCCCTGCAAACATTATGACAAAATATACTAATTAAGCGGCGTCGTTTTGAAGTGCTGATATCCGAAAGGGAGGAAGGTCAAGCGGTATATAATATTCTGTTGCAAATTCGTAGTAACGGAATATATACCATGAGAGTATGAAAGACGATTAGATCATCTGCACAAATGAACATTTGCAACATGTGGAAATCATGGACCGTAAAAAAGGACAGAGGGTGCAACATGTCAACCCAAAAAAGAAACATGTCAACCCAAATTTCATGTAGATTCGTTTCAAACAACTTGATAATCGAGATTACATAAACATTGGAGCCACAGAATTAAAAGTATGGACGTGTTCCAGCGATTTCTTCGGTACGGAGCTTCGGCCTTGATAGATGAACAAACCACTATTCTAAACATTTATTCCGACAAATTTAGATACAGTCGAAGTGTGTAATTGACATAAAGATACCTTTCAGATTTGACCAGCAAGTGATGGGCTCGTCCATCAAGCACTTCTCGCCTTCCGCCTCCTTCACAACTCCATCCAACGGGTACACGATGCCCTCTCCTGCTTGAACTTGCCATAGATCAGATAAAACCACCCACCTGGTGGGTGATTCAATATGACTTACATGCATATGATCTCCCAGATTGACGACGAAGACTCTTTGAATCGGCTCCACGGTGATCCAATTTTTGTCGTAGTCCTTCCAGGTAGCTTGAAGGCCTCCAACTTGGTCTTGGAGTAGAAGAGTGATCGGCGTGCCTCTTCAATCCGGATGTCTGGCTCTGAGAATTTCGGATCCGTTTCTGGTCCATTTCCACGCAAGCTTGCTCCTATATTATCCCAGCAGCTTGAATGCCAAACCCATCGTTATTTTTCTCCACAGTCTCCCTGCAAATACATCAATTAGTGTTTGACAAAGAAGAAATCAATTTAGATCCAACCATGGCTTGACAGGCCACCTGAGGATAAGAGAAGTGCGGAGCTCTGATCTCCAGTCGAGGACGATTTTCGGATCCGTTTCTCGTCTTCGTCACTGCCTCCGATTCCAATCCCAGTGCCTCCGATATTATCCCACCAGCTTGCACGTCAAAGCCACCAGACTTCGTTATATTTCACCAGCTTGAACGTCAAAGCCATCAGGCTTCGTTATATTTCTCCAGTCTCCCTGCAAATACACAAATACATCAATTATTATGGGCATGCGGGGATGGATGGGTGTACCTCCAACCTCTGGTGAAGATGCAGATCTCCCTGTCGCCCTGGAGACGGAGATGACTGCTACCGTCAACCCAGACGACATCAAATCAACGCATTGCATTCAAATTCAAATTGTACGGTTCAGATTATCTGCCACCTACCTACAACTAACCGGTTAAATATTCCTTTTTGCTTTTTGCCACTACCTACATCCAGGTGTATAGCAACGGTTAATATTGCTTTTTGCCTTTTGTTGCTGAGTTTATGTTTGGGTAATAAATTATATATTTTTGTAAGAAAAAAAATTCAATTTTTTTTCCATATTTGTTGAGGGTTTTGTTTTAATTATCAGTTAAGTAAATTATGGTGTTGTTTTTTTGTTTAATAGATATGTAAATGTAAAAGAATAATTTAATATGTCTATTTTGTCTTGTATTTTAATAGTTTTTATGACTATATTGTTTTTTTTTCTTTTTTATGGTGTTTTTTTATTTAATAGATATGTAAATGTAAAAGAATAATTTAATATGTCTATTTTGTCTTGTATTTTAATAGTTTTTATGACTATATTGTTTTGTTTTGTTTTTTTAAAATAATACATTGATAAAAAAGTAACAAAGGTATATGGAAAAAAATAATATGATTGTGTTATGAATATATCGTAGTCTAAATTCAACCTTAATATACAAGTTTTAATAAGAGTATTGCTAGGTTTTTGTAACTTTAATCAAATATACTATGTTTAAAAATGCATTGGTATTTAAATATTTTTAAATGCACTATTATTTATATTTTAAAATGCTTGGTTTTCCATGGTTATTGTTATTTTTTAAATATGCCATTGCCATAGTGCTTTAATAGATGGCTTAATGCATTATTATATATTTAGTGTAATAGTTACCTATATGTTTCATTATAATAATGCTCAACCAAAGCTAGGAAACCCTTTTTTTTTTTGTGGTTTAGTTTATTTCATGCACTCATGGATATAGGTATACCAAATGCATTGATGTTGTAATTTTAACTATAAAAAATATTGCCAAGTTTTTGCAACTTTAACCACCAAGTGCACTATGTTTAAAAATGCATTGGTGCTTAAGTATCTTTAAATGCACCCCTTTTACATTTTAAAATGAGTTGATTTTTCATTGTTACGGTCATTTTTAAAATATATCATTACCATAGTGCTTAAATAGATGGCTTAATGCATTATTATATGTTTGCAATAATTCCCTATATGTTTCATTATAATAATACTCAATGAAAGTTAGGCAACCCTTTTTTTGTTGTGGTTTAGCTTATTTCATGCACCTATGGATATAGGTATACCAAATGTATCGATGTTGCAACATTTACCATGCTTTGGTAGTGCATTGAAATTAAATATACACAGTATAAACTCTATTATGAGTACACATAAATTAAATGCACACATAATCTAACTCGTCACCTTTTATCCACTGAAACATTCCTAGTGACTAGAGTTGTATTATTGACAAAAAAAATCAAAGAGCAAGAAAAGTGGTAAGCAGTAAGCCCTTCAAGTCCAATCAATGCTAAACCTACACAAAACTAAAAAAGGAACCTTCTCAAAGCCAAGTCCAATCAATGCTAAACCTACACAAAACTAAAAAAGGAACCTTTCTTAAAGCCTTTAAACCATTAATTAATATAATAAATACAATGAGAAACTATAACTAATTGAAATAACTAATCTCTTCACGTAAAGCAATTTCACCTCTAAATCAAATAATCAATTAACACAATCAATTAACATAATTGGGGGGAGGAAAGATGAGAGATTATCATTTTATTACAAGAAGTGAACAACAAGGTATTTATGCTTGAATTCCCTTGACACCCTCCTCACCAAGTTTTGGATTCACCCATCTTAGACCACTAACATACAACAAATACACTTTTGTTTCTTGTCAAGTCCCCTAACGTGGACACAATTCAAGGAGGGGAACATGATGCCAATCTATGGGGCTTTTGCATAATCTCAGCCCAATTCATTAGATTCATACGAATTAAAACCAATGTGCAGAGATGCAATTCAACAACCATGCACGGCGGAAATAAACAAATCATCCACACACATTTCATATGCATACAGCATATCAATACAGTCATCAAATTAAAACATTTCAGAATCAAATACACATAAGAATATACTCATCTTCATTGTGCAATGGTCCCAAGCAACTAGCTATGTCGCTGCAACGTTCCACCCAACCATAGGTCTCTGCCCAGCCTGTATTATTTCACCACTCAGAGACCACCCCCTAGATGGGCATGATTTCTACAAGGAAAAGGGGACATTCCAGCTCATACATAGCCAAATAATCATTTCGTCTAAGCCAAGCCAGTCCACAACTGGGTTTATCAAATTAAATCTAAACCCTCTTCATTTGTGGATTCTTGCCCTCAAGCTCAAGCCAAAGCAATGGATACCCATCTCAACCCCAACATTCTCTTACACATAGCAAACTCCAAAAAAAACTGGGCATGGATACACATTTACATCAATGGGGTTTACAAACAGGATGGCCATGGGTTTTCCCCAAATCATGGGCACACCAAAATAGACCGTGGAAAGGGGAATTCGACCACAGGGAGCAAAACCAATTTCTCCCACAGGTTATGAGCATTTCAAATGGCCCAAACGGCCCCCATGAAACCCCAATTCGATCTCCCTTATTCTCAATAGTTCTTCATCACCAAAACAACACCATCTTCCTAGCTAAAAAACAAGGAAACGCAGGAAAAGCGTGGAGGGAAAACACCCAGGCAGCTCCCAAAAATGTGAGAGAGGCAAAACTGGTTGATGGGTAATGGCTTGGGGAGCAATTCATGGCTCTTTTCTTGCCCAAGGAGCAAAACGTGTTTTTTAATGAAGGGTGGCTTGCCCATACTCGAATTTTGGACAGCCATACCTCCCATTCCCCAAGGCATTAACTACTTCACCCAACTCTTGGGAGAAATGAATGATTGGGTGCAAAAGTCAACATGGGTAGTTGAGGGTTTTATGAGTTCTCTCATTGACACTTGGCTTGACTTGATTGGCTCCAAGGGTTTGAATGTTTGCCCTCCCAATTCCTTGTAAAATCATGCCCCCATCTCTTGTTGCATTGCATAACTAGTTGTGGGTATTTTATTATAAAAGCATATTTACATGATGTTTGAAATTCCAATGTGCCTGGATAGCACGCAAACCATATGCATCAATAAATCGATGGCGGGGCCTTGGCCTTGAGCTCCTCAACACGATTTTATAACAATATTACATCATTTACATTTTAATGCAATAGGGTCAAAATTAGGACATTACATTTCTCAAACTTGAAAGGAAGGTATCATCCTAGGGAATTGAGACCCCAACTCGGACTTAAAAGAAAAAATGATCAGAAATAAGGGTTTTTGTTAGGAAGGGGGGCATAAAAGCCTCAGAAATACACTACTTGATCCTCCAGCATGAGGATACTCAATCAATGTGGTTCCCCTTCTCCAAGTAATTTCCTTCTTTTATACTTATAAAATGTGATTCAAGTAATTGGTACGGGCCATAACCATATCTAGGTGTACAAACCACAAGAAACCCACTCAAGAGCATACCTTCAATGCACCTTTATTATTTGTTTTTCTTTTGGAATTATCCCATTTGTTGCTTTAAGGAAACTCATGGTGGCCTATAGGTTGCTTTAGGGAAACCATAGGGACCAAGCAAAATTTGTTTTTAGAAGAATTCTCAGTTGTTTAGATGGAACAAAGGGATTGTAGCATATTTCATGTAGTGGGACATAATAATGCTATAACACCAATGGTGGCGCTTTCATGTTTATTAGATGCACTATTTATTAGTGTGTTTCCACACCACTAAAAATGGAAAAATGATGTTGTAATCTTGTTGCATTTGAGATTATTATATGCACCAGTTCATGAAATAAAAACATGGATGTAGTCAATTTTTCCCTCAATCTTATATGTTACCATGCTTGAGATCAATCACATGACCATACTGCATCCTCAAGATGAGATCAATGAAATGACCATACTGCATCCTCAAGATTTTAAATGTTAACTTATATTTCATTGAGAATTGAAATCAATTATGAAAAGGTGTTCAGCAATTTGTATAGGCGCATTTAAGTATAAATATATCAAGTATGTTAAGATATTAAATTTCTGCTATATAATGTAGCTATATAATTGTCAATCAATTTTATATCCAATTATATTTCATTGCCATATGTTTTTGGCTCTAAAAATGATTTGATGAAAATATATAACAATTTGTTTATAATTGATAAGTGCTAAATAATATCATTTACATGTTATATTTGATATGTTATGTTTTAAATATATGTAGATTAGAGTAATTATTAATACTGAGGACTTTATGATGCACCTTCTTAAAATTAAGGATATATTTTCTTATTTTGATAGCAATGAGTCACAACACAAATGAAAAAGAATGATACTATACAAGAAAAAAATGAAATAGATAATTTTCTTATAGATTTTAGATTATTTTTAAAAACTAAAATTTGTTAACCAAATAAAGCTATAATTTGTTTTATGTGACACAAAACAATTATTTTTACAAATATACATTAGAAACAACTATTGATATCACCACTGGATGAAATTTTATTTTGTTGGATTAATCTAAAGGATGTACCACTTTTCCACTTTTAGTTGTTTGTTTAGGAAAATCAATTTACTTTAAAACAAAAATTGTTCAATATGCTCCTAAAACTCTTAAACCGGATTCTTAGATTGCTATTTTGCAAAATTCAACCGTTGCATTTTGGTCTTAGAAAAAGAAGGTGGTTGCATTTTGGTCTTAGAAAAGGAAAGTAAATGGAATACATTACAAAAGGAATGCTGGGAAAAAGATTTAATTGCATTTCTTAAAAAATGGTATTTAGTTGATGGTTTAAAAAATATACTACAATTAGTGGAGATTAGCTTATAAAAATATATAGAAACTATATGGAGTGATTTTATTTCTTTCTTTAATGAGAATAACACAGCAAAAGAATAAATCAAATAATTTTATTGCTAAAAATGTTATGATCATAATTAGAATGATAACGAATGGTTCATTGATTTATAACATTTTGTGACCACATTAGATGAAAATCTTGAAGATATAAGGTCATTTCTCTGGAACTATAATGTGTGATAGACATTATTATTTGCTTACACATCGCAATACACTTTAATAAATTATATTATAAGATGGGTTAAAGTGTCTTATTTTCTTTTATTCTACCTTTGTTAATATTCTTTATTGTAATTTGTCAAAATATTTTTTTTATGATTTTTATTATTTAATGAAGTGTTCAAATTATACAAGTTGATTAATCAAATTTATAATTTTTATAATTTTTGTTTTTAAATTTAATTAAAATTACTTATGAAATTTGATCAACTAAAAGATGAAATTTTCATATTTGTTTAGTGTTGTAACATTGCATACATAGTATTAAGGAATTATATATATATATATATATATATATATATATATATATATATATTCGTATTTAAAATACATTTTAATTTAATATAATCACATATATAATAAATTCAATATATTATTTATAGAAGAAGGCCCATTATAAAGATAATAGTTTGAAAATTTTCTTCCATCAATATTCAAGTTGGACATGTGATGGGTAATTTGAAAAAGATAATTATAGAAAAATGGTTATGTGTTTTTTTTAATTTATAGGACTTTATTTAAATCTCATATGTTGGTTAAAAAATATTAAAATCATAAAGACAATGAATTTTAATTGTGATTTTATTATAAATATTTATTAACAATCAATAATTATATTATATATTATTGTATATTTAATATTTTAATTATTTGTGTATGACATCATTTTATTAGGAAATTACTTATGAGTATGTTAGAATCAATTGAACATTATTATCTTTGCAATATAAAAATAACAAGATTAATCATTACATTCCATTTCCCTGTTGTATAAGCAAAAATTATACTTAAAAACTTATTGATTGCACCGAGTGTAAACGAGGTGTTTACAACCCAGTATGGGCGAGATCCTGTATGTAACGCCCCCTTCCATCACTCCCGTGCAAGGAAGGGAACGTTAACCAAACTACCGGGCTTTGGGCAGACTTAGCCCCAATACTTTGACTCATAAATGCATGACATTTAAAAACTTATGTGTGTAGATTTAAACTCAATATAAACACGGCGGAATTAAAACATTACACATTACATATGCATACAGTTCATCATGCATTCGACATACAAACAGCAGTCATTAATTAAAATATTTGTAGAGCATAGAATTAACATAACTCAACCACAAGAATACTTATCTTGAACTGTAACGGTCCAAACGACTGGCTATGTGAGGGCAACGTTCCTCCCAACCATAGATCTCTATCCAGCCTATATTCCTTCAGCTGAGAGATCACCTCCGAGCTGGGCTGTGTATCCACTAAGGAGGAACTAGCTGGGTTCACTCACAGCCATGGTTTAGGTCAAGCATCCAAGAAGATAGAGGAGGGTAACGCTAAGCCAGTGAGCTCAACCACAGAGCTACAGGCATCTCAAGTGAGCTCAACAGTCAGGCACTGACATTACCTACCACATCCAACACAAGGAAGATCCCCTTCTCTGTTACACAGTCCCTCAGGCAACTCTTCCCTCCAGTACTCTTCAGGATGGGCATAGAAAGGTCCAGCTGCTGATCCTTGAGATCCTAGCCTTCACTGGGTTTATTAAGCACACCCAACCTCTGCATAGTCATTCCCAACTTGATTTCTCACCATTCTGCTCACCAAATACTCAAATCCGTCAATGGTTTTCTGAGCTGCAAAAACTAGGTTTTTCTATTGATTTCGGGGTAGCTAATGCTCCCAAATCCGCTCCAAGGTTCATGCTAATGGATCCCCCATTGGATTTCCCTGTCCCATGCCAAATCTGGGCGTTTTTGGTCTTTCAAAATCTGGGTTCTCTCAAGGTCACGATTTCTGGTTCTCTCACTGCTGGCATTCGTTTTTGGATGCAGAATGATGCTAGGTACCTCCACCATGGAATGGGGATCAGAATGAAGCCCCCTCCTATGAGGTTGAGTGACTTCTTGCCCAAGCAAACAGAGCCCATGCCTACCCATACGAATTTCAGGGCTGCCCATGCTCCATTGAAGCCATGGGCTGAAATCTCAACCACTTTCTTACAACAGGCATTAATGTCACCTAGGGAAGTCAATGGGTTCTCATAATGACAAATGGAAGCCTAGGGTTTAGTCCCATAGCCCTCTCACCACTCCCTAGTGGATACAAGTGGCCCCTTCTCATTCGTTGCCTCCATAGCCAGTTTTGGTATTTCATTTCAATGTTAAATATTTACATCAATTTACAATATCCCATGGCTTAGTAGCATGTGGGTAACAAAACATCAAGCGGGTCTAATTCAAATAAAATCCGAGCATAACTAGCGGGGCCTTGGCCTTGAGCTCCACGCTAGGGAAACATACAACATGTGTATACAATATTTACATTAGAAACCAATATTTCTTAAGGGTCAAAATTGGGGTATTACATTCCCCTCCCCCTTAGAACAACACCGTCCTCGGTGTTCTCAAAACTGAACAAAAATGGGAATGCCTCCCTCATGGCATCCTCTAGCTCCCATGTAGCCTCATCGGGACTAAGGTGCTCCCATTGGACCTTTACCTGCCCGATGGCTCTGTTCCGGAGCAATGTGACTTTCTTGTCGAGGATGCGCATAGGTTCTACTTGGAACTCTCCCTTGGGTTCCACCTGTATCACATTCCAATCAATCATATGATTAGGATCATGTACATACTTCTTAAGCAAAGATACATGGAAAACATTATGAGCTCTTATGCTAGCAGGCAATGCAATTCTATATGCAACTGGCCTTATCCTATCAAGGACTTCAAATGGCCCATAATATCTGGGTGACAACTTGGCACAACTCCCCAACTTGAGGGAACTCTTCCTTGGTTTCACTCTCAAATAAACATGATCCCCAATCTGAAATTCCTTATGTATTCTTTTCAAATCTTCATAACTCTTTTGCCTGTCCTGAGCTGCATTTAAATTTTTCCTGATCTTAACAATTTCCTGTTCCATTTCCTTGAACATCTCTGGTCCAAGCACTACCCTGTTCACTGGGCCGTCCCAATTCATTGGCGTCCTGCATCCCTTGCCATACAATGCTTCAAATGGACTCATTCCCAAGGATGCATGGTGTCCATTATTGTATGCAAATTCAACCAAGTGTAAATAATCTTCCCACTTGGATGGTTTGTCCATCACATACATTCTCAGCATGTCTTCAAGAACCTGATTCACCCTCTCGGTTTGGTCGTCCGTTTGCGGATGGTAAGCTGTACTGAAATTCAATTTAGTTCCCAATTCCTGAAATAATCCCTTCCAGAAATTGGAGGTGAACTTTGTATCACGATCAGAAATTATTGCCTTAGGCAATCCATGCAATCTGAATATCTCTCTCATGAAGATGTTCGCAATGTCACTAGCCTTGTGAGTGGACTTCACTGGAATAAAGTGAGCTACCTTTGATAGCTTATCCACCACAACCATGATTTAATCATGCTTCTTCACTGTCATGGGAAGACCTATTATAAAATCCATGGAGATCACTTCCCACTTCCATTCCGGAATGGGTAAGGGCTGCAATAACCCTGCTGGATGTTGGTGTTCTGCCTTGACTTGTTGGCACTTCTGACACCTAGCAATGTATTCAGCTATGTTCTTCTTCATGCCATTCCAAAAGTATTGCTTTCTTGTCGCTGTTATAGTCTTCTGATATCCTGGGTGTCCAGAGTACGGCATTTGGTGTATTTCATCCATCACTAGTTTCTTCAAATATGCATTATTTGGAATGTACAACCTATCTTTGTAGATGAGGATACTGTCTTCATCCAGCTGATATCCTGCACACTTTTCATCCACATTACCGTGCTGCAACTTCTCTTTAATTTGAAGGCAAGTTTCGTCACCGTTTTGGGCTTCAAAAACTCTTGTCTTCAAATCTGATTTGCACATACTTACTGCTGAAACATGAAATTTTCTGCTAAGAGCATCTGCAACCTTATTCTCCTTCCCTTTTACATGTTTAATTTCAAAATCAAATTCACAAAGAAATTCCATCCATCTAGCTTGCCTAGCATTCAAGTTTGGCTGCTCAAACAAATACTTCAGGCTCATGTGGTCTGTTCTAAGCTCGAATTTTCTTCCCATCAAGTAATGCCTCCACATCTTAAGAGCATGCACTATGGCTGCTAATTCTAAATCATGTGTGGCATAATTCTTTTCGTGCTCTTTTAATTTCCTGGATTCATAGCAAATCACAATTCCTTCTTGCATGAGAACCCCACCCAGTCCTTCAATGCAAGCATCTGTGCACACTACAAAATCCTTCCTTGGATCTGCCATCTTCAAAACAGGAGCGCTGGTAAGTAACTCCTTTAATTTCTGAAAACTTTTCTCACATTTTTCAGACCATACAAATTTGATGTTCTTCCTTTGCAATGAAGTGATCGGATGGGATATCCTGGAGAATCTTTCAATAAACCTTCTATAGTAACCAGCAAGGCCCATAAAAGATCTAACATCTAAAACATTTCTTGGAGTTGGCCAATCCATGATGGAATTAATCTTCTCCGGATCCACTGCAATTCCTTCTTCTGAAATGACGTGACCCAAATATTGAATCCTCTTTTGATAGAATTCACACTTGCTTAACTTGGCATACAGCTGATGTTCTCTAAGAACTTGCAACACCATTCTTAGATGCTCTTCATGTTCTTCTTCATTTCTTGAATAGACAAGAATGTCATCTAAAAACACAATCACAAACTTGTCCAAATATTTGTTGAATACACTATTCATGAGACACATGAATGTGGCAGGTGCATTGGTCAGGCCGAATGGAACCACAGTGAACTCATAATGACCATATCTAGTTCTGAAAGCCGTCTTGTGAATGTCTTCTTCTTTAATCCTCACTTGATGGTAGCCAGACCTCAAGTCAATCTTTGAAAATAATTTGGCTTCCTTCATTTGATCAAAGAAGTCATCAATTCTTGGTAATGGATACTTGTTCTTAACTGTCACTTTATTGAGCTGCCTGTAATCAATACACAGCCTTAAAGTCCCATCTTTCTTCTTGACAAATAACACCGGTGCTCCCCAAGGAGACACACTAGGCCTGATATACCTTTTATCCATTAATTCTTGCAACTGTATCTTCAATTCCACCAACTTCGGTGTACTCATTCTATAAGGGGCTTTGGAATTCGGCGCTGCCCCTGGAACAAGATCGATGGTAAAATCAATATTTCTCATCAGTGGCAACCCTAGTACCTCATCCGGAAACACATCTTGGAACTCTTGCAATATCCTGAAGTCTTCTATTCTTGGCCCTTTGTCCTCTAATGAATCTGGCATATGGACTGCATATAATTGACAACCCTTCTTATAAAACTTTTTCAACTGCAGGGCTGAAATCTGCCTTATTGAAACTTGCTTGGGAATCCCTTATTGAAACTTGCTTGGGAATCCCTTTTACCAATGTTGGCCTCCCGTTTTCATCAATGCACTCAAGTGCTTTCTCATAACAGTCCAATTTGGCTCTATGTTTTTCTAACCAATCCATGCCAATTAATGCATCATAGGATCCTAATGGTAACACATTCAATTCAGCATATGTGTGGAGTCCATTCAATTCTATGGGACACTCCATCACTACCTCACTTACTTTTCTTTTGGTTCTTGTGGCTAGTTGCACTAGCCAAGACTTATTATGCTTAATTTTTCTAAGAGAACAACCTTCAACCACTTTTGGAGAAACATAACTATGAGTAGATCCTGGGTCAATCAAAACGGAAATAGATTGCATAGCAATCTTACCTTCGACTTCCACCACTGATGATTGATGGTCTGCTTGATGATTATCCAACGCTGCATAAATCCAAGGTGCTGCCCTTGCCATGTCCTCCACCGTAGCTACTCCCTTCAGGTTGTTCAACTTTCGATAACTATTTTTTTGATGTGGACAATCCTTCAACATGTGGTTTTCTCCACATCCCCAACACTGAAGTGGTCCCTTTGATGCTTTGTCTGCTGCCACTGCTGGTTTGAATCCACTCCTTGCTTGTTTCCCCTGTGGAAAGATTCTAGGTTGACCTTTGAATGGTGGCTTGAAGCCATCCTTCTTTTGATCAAACTTCCCTCTTGGCTTTCCTTTCCATGCTGGGTTCGCCTCTGCTTTTCCTTTATTTTGCTCATAGCAGTGCATTGCCATCCTAATGGCTTCATCCAAACTTGGTGGATTAACAAACTCAATACGATCTCTGAAACACTGAGGTAGACCCCCAAGAAAGCATTGGATTTTTACTCTCTCATCTTTGATATAGTCAACATACCTTAGTAATTCCAAGAATTTGTGGACATGCTCTTCCATAGATTTTAGTCCCAACCTGAGTTCATTAAACTCTTTTCTCTTACCGTCATAATACCTAGCAGAAAGGTATTTCTCCTTGAAGTACCTCTTAAATCTTTCCCAATTGATCCTTCTTTCATTAATCCCTTTCACTTGCAAGAGATTGTCCCACTAAATGGAAGCTCTGCCATTTAAGTTGTAAATGGCAATTCTGGCTTTCTCATTTCCTGAGTAGTCTTGAATTCTGAAGTATTTTTTCATTCCCAGAAGCCATGCTTCTGCCTCTTGGCCAGTCTTGCCTTCCCCATCAAATGTGGGAGGTCTTTCCTTCCTGAATTCTCCCTGTGGGATGCCCCTGAACTTCTTTCTTCCATCCAATCTCTTAGGTGCGTGTCTTGGACTTCTCCTAGAACATTTGGAGTCACACGACCTGCTGGAAGAAGACCTTGATGAAGATGTTTTATGTTTTCTACTCATCGAACTCTTCCTTGGGCTTGGAGTCCTCCTCTTCGAACGGTCTCTAGAATGACTCCCTGCATCTCTTCCTTCTTCACCCATATTGCTTGGGTTGGACCCAAGGTTTATCTTATGCTGCATATCAGTGAGGCTTTGTAAAATAGCAGCATTGAGTTGGTGTTGTTCTGCTTGAGCCTTCATCAATCTTTCATTGAAGCTCACCATGGTTTCAACCAAATTTTGAGGAGTCATTTGCTCCCTTCTCCCATTGGATTCAGTCTCCGCATTCCCTTCATGCACATTTTCTCCTAGAACGTCTTCTTAGTGTTCATACGGATCTTGAGCATCATTTATGGTCACCATCTTTCCTGTATGCTACCTTTGCTACAATTATAAATTTGATAAGCTGCAAGCACTGTGCATTATTATAATATTTGTTAGACCTCATAAAAATGCATCTAGGAATATACAACAATCAATATTTAACATAATTAACTCATGGAATAATTCACATAGCTGTTACTTATTCAATTCTTTTGCCCATTCATGCAATTCTGAAAATTGCCCATATTGTCCTTAATTTGACAAAACAGTCACCGACACTTTTCTGCCCTAATTATCTATGATGTCTAATGACCCAATTCAAATTCCGGTCATACACCATTATTCCTTGCTAGAGAATCTTTCCAATGCCTGTCCACGTGCTCCATTCCGACATCGGGTGTGGAAACAGCGTTGTTTAAAAAATGACAACTCTTACCAATAATTCTGCACAATTAACACAGTTGTATTTTGGTCCCGAAGGCCAACTTCAGCCACCTGTGGAAGAAAATCTACGAGGAATCACAAAAACTTTTCTATCGGGTGAAGTTAGTCCATATAACAAGGAACACTCAGCAATTCACAGATTTCAATTCCGATATGCCATTCATCTTCTATGAGTTTCTGGGTTTTACTACTTCTCACTTTTCACATTTTTCCAAAATTCCAAATTTTGGGCCAAAAATGGCTATCTCCCAAACGGTGCATTTCTGGGAAATCTTCGTCTAACGGAAACTGTCCGTCTTAATGAGAATATGAAATGTTTAGTTCAATAATTTTTTTGATTCTCACATCTAGGGTCACTTTTACTGCCCACAAGCTTTTCAAAATCCCGAAAAAGTGGCCTGGAACAGTGCTTTTTGGCCTTCTTGCTCACCCCGGCTCCACATCCTTTGGAGTTTGGCTCCAAAATTTTGAAGTTAACACTGTTCCTGCTTCATGGCCGAGTCTGATCAATTTCAGCTCAAACCAGCCTTCTGTCAAGCCTCGGGTCTCTGTCCTACAAAAGTCACTATTCTCCATTTTCTGTCAAATCGGGGCGTAGAGGGCTCGGGGTCTTCACTAGTTCTTTCATGGCCTCCGTCAATGGCCTCCGAGCCCCACAGGAATCATCCCATTCTGAGCCCCGGTGCTCCCCCTATCCAAAAATTGGGTTTTTTTTTTTTTTTTTTCGGGCAATCTCTCCGCAGCTACGAGGCGGTTCGCCGAACGCTCCCGCAGTTGCGGAGCCATTCGACGAACGCTCCCGCAGTTGCGGAGCAATTCACCGAATGCTTCCGCAGTTGCGGAGCGATTCGGCGAATGCTCCCGCAGTTGCGGAGCCATTCGGCGAACGCTTCCGCAATTGCGGAGCAATTCACCGAATGCTTCCACAGTTTCGGGAAGATTCGCGGAATGCTTCCGAAAACTTCCTTTTCACGCCGACATTTTAGAAAATTTTCTGCTTTTTTCGGAACATTTCGTCGAATTTTTCCGCGTTGCGGGACAACTCGCGGAATCCTTCCGCAAATTTCGGAAGAGAATTCCTTCCGCAAATTTCAGAAGGGAATTCCTTCCGCAAATTTCGGGGCGACTTCCCGAACTCCTCCGTGTTGCGGAAAAACTCGCGGAATGCTTCCATAGTTTCGGAGCAATTCGCCGAATGCTTCCGCAGTTGTGGAAGACATTCGGGAATTCTTTCCGAACTGATTTAAACAAATTTTTCAAAGACACTTAGGAAAAAAATTTGAAACTTTATTTCTTTCTGTCAGTGATGACTGTAATTGGATTTGGCCCATAGAGGCCCAATGCTGCAACCAGCAGCTCTGATACCACTCTGTAATGCCCCCTTCCATCACTCCCGTGCAAGTAAGGGAACGTTAACCAAAATACCGGGCTTTGGGCAGACTTAGCCCCAATACTTTGACTCATAAATGCATGACATTTAAAAACTTATGTGTGCAGATTTAAACTCAATATAAACACAGCGGAATTAAAACATTACACATTACATATGCATACAGTTTCATCATGCATTCGACATACAAACAACAGTCATTAATTAAAATATTTGTAGAGCATAGAATTAACATAACTCAACCACAAGAATACTTATCTTGAACTGTAACGGTCCAAACGACTGGCTACGTGAGGGCAACGTTCCTCCCAACCATAGATCTCTATCCAGCCTATATTCCTTCAGCTGAGAGATCACCCCCGAGCTGGGCTGTGTATCCACTAAGGAGGAACTAGCTGGGTTCACTCACAGCCATGGTTTCGGTCAAGCATCCAAGAAGATAGAGGAGGGTAACGCTAAGCCAGTGAGCTCAACCACAGAGTTACAGGCATCTCAAGTGAGCTCAACAGTCAGGCACCCACATTACCTACCACATCCAACACAAGGAAGATCCCTTCTCTGTTACACAGTCCCTCAGGCAACTCTTCCCTCCAGTGCTCTTCAGGATGGGCATAGAAAGGTCCAGCTACTGATCCTTGAGATCCTAGCCTTCACTGGGTTTATCAAGCACACCCAACCTCTGCATAGTCATTCCCAACTTGATTTCTCACCATTCTGCTCACCAAATACTCAAATCCATCACTGGTTTTATGAGCTGCAAAAACTAGGTTTTCCTATTGATTTTGGGGTAGCTAATGCTCCCAAATTCGCCCCAAGGTTCATGCTAATGGATCCCCCATTGGATTTCCCTGTCCCATGCCAAATCTGGGCGTTTTTGGTCTTTCAAAATCTGGGTTCTCTCAAGGTCGCGATTTCCGGTTCTCTCACTGCTGGCATTCGTTTTTGGATGCAGGATGATGCTAGGTACCTCCACCATGGAATGGGGATCAGAATGAAGCCCCCTCCTATGAGGTTGAGTGACTTCTTGCCCAAGCAAATAGATCCCATGCCTAAACATACGAATTTCAGGGCTGCCCATGCTCCATTGAAGCCATGGGATGAAATCTCAACCACTTTCTTACAACAGGCATTAATGTCACCTAGGGAAGTCAATGGGTTCTCATAATGACAAATGGAAGCCTAGGGTTTAGTCCCATAGCCCCCTCACCACTCCCTAGTGGATACACGTGGCCCCTTCTCATTCGTTGCCTCCATAGCCAGTTTTGGTATTTCATTTCAATGTTAAATATTTACATCAATTTACAATATCCCATGGCTTAATAGCACGTGGGTAACAAAACATCAAGCGGGTCTAATTGAAATAAAATCCGAGCATAACTAGCGGGGCCTTGGCCTTGAGCTCCATGCTAGGGAAACATACAACGTGTGTATACAATATTTACATTAGAAACCAATATTTCCTAAGAGTCAAAATCGGGGTATTACACTGTAACGAATATCACATGTCACATTTTTAAAAGTACTAAAATGTAAAAAGTAATAGTATGGGGGAGATCCTGTAACGGATGTCACATGTCACATTTGTCACGTTTGTAGTATGGGGGAGATCTTGTAATGGATGTCGGATGTCACATGTCACATGTCACATTTGTCACGATTGTCACGTTACATTACAACCCAGTATGGGGGAGATGTTGTAACGTTTGTTACATTTGTCACATTATGTTACAACCCAGTATGGGTAGATGTTGTAATGTTTGTCACATTTGTCACGTTTGTCACGTTACATTTCCATGTCGGCTCATAACTTATAAAAAATAAAAAATAATTAAAAATTTCATGTTCACTCATAACTTATCAAGAATAAAAAATAATAATTAAAAAATTAAAAGAGAGGGATCCAATTTCTTGAGGGGCAATTTTTTTCTTAATGTGTAAAAAATTTAAGAGAAAACAAAAAAATTACACCTCAAGAAATTGGATCCCTCTCGGTGCTTGATAGATCCGGGTTTGAGATGGATCTACGCTGGTTATATTCATTGCCAAAGGTGTGTTCATACATAGAATTCACAAAAATGAAATAAAGATTAAAATATTGTTAAAAATATGTCACACATCGAATGTTATACAAAATTTTATTTCATACTACTCGATATTGAAGATATTAAATGTTAGGTTATGTATATCAATCTCATGTAACAATGTAAATGAGTTTTTCATATATTTATTTCAATGTGTAAAATTGATAAAAGAGATTTTTTCACTTTAATCTAATGAAAGAGAATTGTGAGTATAAAATTATTTTGATAGTATTGTAAATCATATGTATATCTCAAACCTTTAAAAATATCGGGAAATCTTTAATGGTGTTTGCGATTGTAGAAACATAGTTCTTGAGAGAATGTTTGTAATGATGAAAAAACTATTATAATTCAATGACTTATAAGTATCAAATATGAATGAAAAGTACTTGTTAGATAAATTAAGGACAACTTTGATGTTGTTAAAAGGTGTAGACGATGTGCAACCCATTGTAAAAGCTTTGAAATAAGGTAATTAAATGTAATTGACAATTGCTAAAACTATTTGAGAGTTTTATATTATCTATTTTTTTTAAAGGAACGACCTCGCGGAAAAACCTTTGAGTACTTCCCCATGATGCATGTAAACGGGGTAAACTGCCAGCCCTGATTACAAAACCTAACCCCAAGGGAATCAAGAGATTCGAATACATGACCTCTCCAACTTTTGGCAGAGAGATTTCATGTATTTCACATCTGGCTCATGACCACTTGAGCTAACCCTCAAGGCTAGAGTTTCATATTATCTATGTGTAGACGTATATAATTTTTTTATAATTATTAAAAGCATTTGATATTTTCTATTGTTAGGTGTTTGATATGTTTTTTGAGGAATTTAATGATCTAATATAAAAATGAAAATAAATGATGAGAATTTCAAAAGTATTGATTTCCTTAGGATGAATATTTTAAAATCCAATAATTATGCATCTTATGCATTTTTTATTGCCAATGTCTAGTGAATGAGTAGTGTTTTGTTTTGGAACTTATACATTTATGAAAAATAATTACTAATAAAACAAGTACAAATATGGGATTTGATCTTCACATTTTGAGATATTGATCCTACATTTTTGGAATTTGATTTTACACAATATTTGCATTTAAGAAATCTAATTATACATTTTTGGAATCTGATTCTACATATTTGTAATATCATTCTAGCACATTTGGAACTCATTTTCACACTTTGGAAATACCAATTTTAACTTGTTTATAAAAGGGCTTGGATTGAAATATGATAAAATTGAATGAAATGGTCATTTGAGCATGTGTGAACAAACCAATGACAATATTTCCCTTAATGCTAAGATTGGGAGTGAGTTGACCTACAAAACCTTACCCAAGGCTTGAAAGGGAGTGGGGTTCCTTAGATACTTGTTGAACCTCTTAGGGATCCTTAGACATTGATGATAAAATTATTAAAAACCCCATATGATCTATGTTATACTTAATGTGACTACATTACAACACTTGTTGTATGAATGGATATGACATTTAACACATGCCAAATCTCTTCATTGAGTCTCTTGTTGTGTTAAGATGATACTATTTGTGTGAGTTGATGGGACCTTAGATAGGCACTTGTAACTTTAAGTGGAACTTATCAAACCTATAAAGAGGTGTTGGAAAGAGACACTTATTGCATTCCATTTAAACATAATCTTCCCAACTTTTTTCTGAAAGAAAGAGACGATAAGGTGAACAACATGGGATAAGTGTAACAACCCAATGTTTCCATTGACCTGCCATGAGATTATTCAAATGTTCTGAAGGCTATAGTATTTTCGATGAGACTTGATTATTTTGTTGTGATATCAATTGAGTTTTTATAGTGATGGATGATTAATTGTAAATAGATATATTTTCCAATTATTTATTTACATAGAGAGAAAGGTCCAAAGATGGAACAAGTGAAAAATCCCAATTGGATATGGCAACCTTCCATTGCTCCTCCCATGCAAATTTAAGTCTGAAAGTGTTATATTGATATAATGTGCATGAGAATAAAGGAACTCCACCTAGAAAGAATTATATAAAAGATGAACATTAATGGAAAAATGATCCACCCATAATTGTGATGATTGCAATTAAGATTCATCAATACTTTCCACCATTTGAGAATACCATTAAAGATAATTACGAGGAGAGTGAATTCCCTTTGGCATAGAGATTTTCCACAACTAAAAGAAATGAAACATTTTGTGTTCACTCTACAGAGGCAATTGATCCTATCCATCCTTTTAATATTTAACACCTCACTTATAATGTGAGATATTAACATATCATTATGGGAGAGTAAATTTGGCAAGGCAATAATGTAAGAAAATATAAATGGCATATAATATTGCAACAAGTTAGAACTAAGGAGTGTAACAATGATTAATGTTATCCATCACGTTTGTAGCCCACAAGTACCATATCAATTGATAGAGTCTTTTTATCACTGGGATATAAGAGGGCCTAAGTCGACAAATACCTATGTGGGATTAGTTGTGTTATCCTCTCTCCATATTACTCGTGTTCTTCCCCAACAAATTTTAGTACCCTTCTATACTAAAGCAATGACTACCATATTACCCTATAAGTATGTGAAGTAACCACAAGCAATCAAAATAATTAAGTAGCCAATGGATACCCTTAATACAACTTCTCAACCTCCAATTAGAAAAGCCTAATTTGGATTGTCCATATTGTTACTTGCAAAACCAATTTTATCAGTAATAAGTTTATAGTCACCCTCTATGATAAAAGGAAATCCACACCCACAGTGTGAAAAATCCCTAATCCTTCTTGGACTGCCAAAACCTTTACATCATTATTTGTTAGGATGATTTTTTTGTATGATAGGCTATAGGTTCATTAATTTCATAACAAATGATTCCACCAAAACACACATGCCTAGAATTCCCTTTGGAGGTGCTATCAAAATTCATTTTAATAAAGGGTATGTGGGGATGTGACTATAATAATGTAGAATGGGCCAATGATAATGAGAAATTAGTCATAACAAGTTGAGGGAAACTTCCAATATTGAAAAGTTAAGTTTTTATTTTATATTCCTAAAATCTTATGAGGTTTGTTGTAATATGAGATCACATGATATCGATTGTCAAAGCCATTGTTTCAAAACAATTGCAAATTTAACCCCAAGAAAAAATGTGAGGTGTTACTAATAACATTACTTTTTAGTTTGAAGGTTGATTTTAAAGTTTTTGTTGCAACAATACTTCTTGTGATGAACATGGTTTCAAATATGTTAGAATTTTAACCTCGAAACAAAAATGTTTTTGACAGTACCATCATTAAATTAAAGATTGATTTTAAAGTTTTCATTAGCAACATTACATGGTTATTAAGGTCGTAGTTTCCAAAAGTTGTAATTTTTACCCTAAAATTAATAATAATAATAATAATAAAGAAAGAAGAAATTGCTTAGGTTAATAATGTAAAAGTTAGGTTAGTAATTGACTTATGCCATTTATCATAAATAGAGTAGTATCGTATTATTAATTAATAAATTGGTTGTTGTTAAAGTAAAACTTAGTTTATAATCGTCAATTAGATATTAAAAATTGACTTTAATAAAGTCACTTCAAACTTTATGTTATTTTGCATTGTTACATTTTAATTCATTTCATTGTGTTTTTCGATCTATCCCACAATCATAAAATTGATTGACTAAACCTCATTTTCACCCTTTATAAGAAAAATGTTGCTTTATTATTTAAGTAATACAACACAAATAAGTCTTTCCAGTTTAATCTTGGTTTCTTTGTATTCACTTTTTGTGAGTGATTGTTAACATAGCATATCAAAAAGACCAAAACATTTCACCGAAACTAGGTATAGTTTCATTTTTTAATTACAAAGCAAAGTAAAGTAAAAATAAATAAATAAACTAGTAGAACCCAACCGTTCAAGGTACCATGAAAGAAAGAAAAGAGGAAAGTCGTACAATGGTTGTACAACAACCGCCAAACATCATACAATAGTTTCAAAGTACCAATACAACCATATTTTGTACAAATCGACATATAGAAGAGAACATAAGTTTTTATAAACAATACTTAAGTTTGTATTATAGCGATTATGCAATAGACATGCAATTCTTAAAATAATTTGTGTTATTGAATGCGAGTATCGCTTGCAATGTGGTCTTTACAATGAAAACTATTTTTTCCTTGTTGATGCAAGAAAAGCAATGGAATTTGTTTTGTACATTCTGACAACTAGTAATGTAGAAGATCAGTATCATCTTAATTTATGCACACACATCGATGTCATTTCTTTTCCAGGTGTCGGGGGTTTCTGAGTTGTTGGATTTTAATTTGCACTGTTGTTTCCAAAAAATTTCTACTTTAAGCACTTGTGGAATCCATTCCTTCGAAGATTGTTTATAGGATTAAAACTTAAAAGAGATTATAACAATTGTTCAAACAATGGTTATTCTTTACGAACCAGACAGCCTGCACAGTAAGTACATTGATGTGCTTGACAGTTTGCTTGATTTTGAAGATTTGTTTTGTAATTTTTTGTTGGCCAGTAAGTACATTGATGTGGTTGACAACTTGCTTGCTTTTAAAGCTTTGTAATTTTTTGTGGGCCAGTAACTTTAACTTCAGATTATGTTTCTTGGACCTGAGAGGAACCACTCCTTTAAAATGCGCCGATCAATTATTCCAAAAACATGTCTAGATTACGCTTGAAGGAGCCAACAACAACAGTACCACTCCAACAATCATTTCAAACTTTGGCAATATAATTGTCTAGACAAGCTACCGAGAGCTACATACGCGTAAACACAATGGCGACAATTAGCAGCATGGTGCTCATTAATGTTTTCTTGTTTATCGACGTTACCCCAAGGGCATGGCTTGGTATTGTTGGAGGTCAATGCTCCTCGTTCTTTGAGAGGTGTTTCTCCTATAATCGAATGGCCTTGCATTTTCATCTGAGTTTATTTTAGCACAGTTCATAATCCAAGGTGGCTTCTTAGAAGGTGTGTCATTGACTGAATCATTGAAACGGTAAAATAAATTGGCGTATAATTAGTAGAGCCGTGAGTCGTGACAGATTTGGCTGGTTAGGAAAATAAATTTGTAGATGACATGAAACAGAAGAAACAAAACTACCTTATAATGATGTGGTCAAAGCATTTTTCTTCGAAGTTCAAAACTTTTGCATTTTTCTTATTTCAACAATTTTAGACCTGAATCTTGGTGGATGGTTGGTTTCACATAGGCCATACTTAGATTCAAGGAATTTCGACCATGCAACACCAAAATGAACAATTAATACTGATGTTACATAATCCAATCATAGGAAACTACAGTCAATAATCAACACTTTATTTTATTGTTGAATAATTCAATTACCTAAACCTGTAATCAATCTATGTTTGGGGGTTCATACCATTACATAATACATTCAAATCAATAACATATTTAATCAATCTATGTTTGGGGATTCACTCCATTACATAATCCATTCAAATAGATAACATATTTAACAAGCAAATCATTTTTTTTTCCATGTAGAGAGATGGTAGTTAGAAACTCCTAACGAAAATTCGTGAAAGCACCAAATGGTTATTAATTAGTATTTTCAAAAGATAAATGGTGGGAAACAAACTACAAAAGAAATCCATTTTTTAATCGTTTAGACTTTTCCATTTCCATAAACAATGTATTAATTTTTAATTTTTAAATTTATTTTATTATAATTACTTTCAATGTTTAAACGCATATCAAATCAATATTGACTTTGAATGTGAAAATATTTCTTAAAATGGATGACAACCTTT
Source organism: Larix kaempferi (assembly GCA_027924585.1). Lineage (NCBI taxonomy): Eukaryota > Viridiplantae > Streptophyta > Pinopsida > Pinales > Pinaceae > Larix > Larix kaempferi. The sequence continues at coordinate 396,039 of BSBM01001421.1, read as the reverse complement.
ACCCACTCCATTCCTCAAATATATTTTCTATCATATGGTGCATTAATGCACATTTTTTGTGTCAAATAACACACATCAAATCACTATAAAGTGTGCCCAGGGAAGGCTCTCAGGCTGTCGTCTGTGAACATGTGACAGACGAGTACAAGTTATTAATATTAAAAATCATATAATAGAAATTGATAGGGGCGGCTCCTCATTCACTGTTGACAGACGATGAAGGCCGGAGAGGATCCGGGATTGTTGGCCAGTCCCACTGAGTTTATGTGCATTTAGTGTGTTTCATGTAAGTGATATGGTTCCTCAGTAATAACCCATTGAATGAATGCAGAAACAAAGCCGTTACTTATCTGACATACTATTTAGTTGAATGTATAACTTAAATTGTTGATGAACATAATTTGTATATATAATTTGAGAACCACATGCAACCAATCTGTGTGTAAGTTTCACTGAAATACATTAAGGATTTGCAGTGATCATAGTTGATCTGTCAAGTGATGAGAATACGTGAATGGTGTAGACCTAAACAGAATATCTTCTATTCCCCAACCAGCCTGTAAATAGAAATCGAATACATTCATTTCTCTAATGTGCAGAGTTTGCCCCCCCATAACAGTCGAGTTTTCCATGATCTTTGGCAAGATCATATCGAACCTTGCTTTAAATATCTTCGAAATTTTCTCCTTATACATCGTCTTGATCGGGAGTCTATCTTCTCTTAAAAATGTGTTAAGAGAAGAACTCCATCTGGTTGATGGATAATATCTTGGCCTTCAACACTGTAGAAGAGAAAGTTATATTTTTGTTTTAGATATGGGCATGCTCCTCTTTCAATGCTATAATTTTTGAGTTAGTGTAATTCCACACGATATTTTAGATAAGTTATCCATGGTTTAACTAAGGATATTATAAGAGAATTTTGTTATAATTATTTTATAATAAATATAAAAAATAACAATATAAAATTTTGCTTTGAAACTTGACAAAAAATTACAGTGATTGATTATGAAAGATGGTGGTTCCAGGCACTAGCAACAATTGAAACATCAGGAAATGGAAATACCACCACGTTATATCTGAACAAAACAATATGGAATAGTGGAAATTAATAAACTGCTGTAAATTGACTTCGTGTGTGGAAGCGATTTAGATCAATGTAAATGTTTCACTTAATTTTATTAATCTTGCCTATTAATGACAAACTCTTCGATTTTAACTCATCCTGAATTTATATTCATATATTTAGTTGACACTATTAGAGATGAAATATAAATATTTGATTATTAGTAGACCTAAAAGAATTGTTAATTATGTCTAATTTTATTTTATTTTATCATATATTGATTTTTAACCATTTCTTAGTTTATTTTAATTATGGTGTAAATAAATCTTTTAAAATAGAAATATTTCCCATTTGTCCATGGGAATAACCCAATTGTCAATATAGGCAAAATTGTTAATTATGGCTTGTTTTATTTTATTGATTTTTAACTTATTATTTATTTTATTTTAGTTTTAGTTTATTTTATTATATTAATTTTGAATTATGGTTAATTAAAAATTCTTATATTCATGGTTGATTATGATTATTTATTTATTTTATTTAGTTTATTATTATTTTAACTATTTATATTTTTCTTATTTCGTTGATAATAACGCAACCACATTTTTATAAGTGGTTGATATGCTTTTATGGAAACCATTATATCTTAAAAAGGTGGAAAATGATGATCATCAGCGTATATCAACCACTTCACATGAAGGCAGTCACTTGAGAAGTTTAGTGAAGAATAATAGTTCTGTAAATTTATCCACATGAAGAAATTTTTTTATGAATTTTTTTATTTAAGTGGATGATGTGTAGATCTAAGATTGTATCTATGTGTTGGGGTTGCTTATCGTTAGTTTAATCTAATATGGTTTAGACCTCAATATATTGAGTTTACTTTGGAGCATAAGCATGTGATGCATGATCTATTATGATTTTATAATTTAATGGGAATGGATGGAGACAACTTGTTGCTTTGTGAGAAGGGAGATGAAGCTCGTGTTTGCAAAGAGAAGTATGAAATGCATTAAGTAAAGAGGCACATGGTAAGCGGAACAAGCACATGGAAGTAGACGAAGAAGAAGCAGTGATCAACACATTGTAATCTAGGCAATTGTATGAGAGTTGGGTTTAACCACAATGTAAATGGGCATATGGCTATAAGACTTTGTTAGGCATGTGTACCCCTCGCGGGTGAGTCAACTATGTAGATTTGGGTAGACATAAGAAGGGGACCTGTTGTCTATGTAAAAAGGGAATACACTTGAATGCATATATAAATGCCCTTGGAAGGTGCAACATGAATCATCACTCTACATTGATGAAAATGGTGAAAAAACATATCACCCAATATGCAATGATGCTCGTATAAACATCCATAATCCGAGCATACTTCAAACATGGCAAGAATATTTGGATTTCCAACCAGTGTTCTCACGTTATGCTATCTTGAAATACATAGCCAAATATGCTTCCAAATCAAAGACCTACCATCATATGCTCACTATAATCACAACTACAAACACATAAAACTATATTGTTTATGTACACCTAACTTTCTCTCATTTTACAACATATTCAAGCTCTTCTCGGCGTTTCATTTCCCCTGCTTTGGGGGTATGTTGAGGCCACTTTCCATTTCCAGAGATTGAGCTTACGCCGTTTACCCCATCCAAAGAACATGCAGTGGCCCGATTGGACAGGATTTTTTTTATTCAAAGAGAAAGACCATAACACGACGGTAAAAAAAAGAATGAAAATTAACGCTCAACCAGATATTGTCACCGTCACAGAAAACACACTTGTAGAAGGCACCCAAAAGGACCCCAAATTCACAGCCTCCGTGAATGTCGCAGATGCACAAGCAAGTGCTGATAATGTCGACAAGCTACTTACCACTATTGAGCGAAACAAAGAAAAAATGTTGAAATTCAAGGCCACCTTAGTAAAGGAACGTGGAGAGACCATTGATTTGAACACAAAATTACAGGCCACATTATTTGAGAAAGACAATTTACTAGCTGCATACAACAACCTTAACACAAAAAAGGAAGCATTGACTATTCAGTCAATGATAATGGAAGGGGATACAAATGATTTTCAAGCAAAGCTTACAGACTTTGAAACACATGCATTAGTGGCGAACGACAAGGCCAATGAGTTGAAGACTCAAGTAGATAACATGTTGAGAGATAAGGAATCACTCATGGAACCGTTCTGTGCACAAGCATGCAAGCTTCAAGAGCGAGTCTCAAACTGTCAAAAAACACTCTTTCAACAAATCTACAATATCAAACATTCATGGCAAGGATGCATGAAATCGCTGCAAGCTCAATAGCAATGCATCAACATTTGATTACTACTGGAAACAAGCTTAACAAACAGTTAACTTGGAGAGAAAATAACCCAGCATTTGCTCCTCACCTCCCTCAAAAAACACTAGCGACCTTGAAGCTGGATATTGCACTCCTTGAATTTTACAGGATTAAGCCACTAATCGACTAAATGCCAAGATTGATAAAACTCTTGAAAAGTGCACAAAATTCTATGAGGAAATCCATCAGGTTCACCGTAAATTTCAACTCCCTATGGCAGCCAATATCGATGAGCTCCCCCCAAGGATCAGCAGATGGCAGAACTCTAGCAAGTGTTGCAATCAAACCTAGAATACATCAAAAAAATTGATGCTCTAACAGAAGAAGACATCGACTTCTATGTGAGGCAAACATCTACACATCTCATTTTCCTTGAGGATACCTACAAGGCTGCACCAACAGAAGTTGCAAATATAGAAACAAACTTTGTCTTATCATGAAGTGTCTCTAAAACTATTAAAGCCCGACGAATAGAATATCATAACTGAAGAACCTACTACATGGGTAGACTATATTTCCAATTTAGAAGCGTCCAGCTAATTTTAATTGTAAATATCATTTGTATCTTCTCATATGTACAACACTCAAATGAAAACTTTTCCTACTATTCTCATTTTTGCAATTTCACCAGATAACAAACTCTTCCAAGGCTATATAGTGGTGAACCAACCCTTTTTGTTGTTTGTCTATTCTTCTTTATCAATGAAAACAAATTTCCCTTCTTGAGAAACTATTGCAAAAATGTTTATATGTAATGTGTACTTTTCAATGGATATTATTGGGATTCCTTTTCTCTAAAAAACCTAAATGCTTGTTCATATTTTTGTAACAGTGCTATATTTTACTACTTTTTTAGTTCAATGCTCTTCAGTTTCCTTGTTGGCAATGGCTTTTCAAGCTAAGCTCATAATGGATTATCCCAAACAGTAGTGATATAAATATTAATCTCAGCTGATTTGTAAACTATGTACTCTCTTTTACATTCATAAAAACAAAGCAACCAAGCAAAGCGACCTCTCCTCATCTACCTCCACGTTGAATAAATACAACCTTTATATTGAGAGCTACGACCACTCCTATTGTGTTGTAAGTCTGCATTTTATTGTGCTTTGTTGTGAACTATCTATATTGTCAGAAGACGTGTGAATCCTTGATGCGGTCAGAGTCATTGATAACCAATTACTTTCCTTGGTTTATTAGTGATTTTCAGAAGATTAATTCATATAGTGACAGGTCTGTTCACCTTTACATGGTTGACAAGCATGTAAAGTTTTTATTGTGGACTTGAAATCCTCAATGAGAAGAAAGAAACATATCTAGGTTCCCCACTGTATCTTCCACAAGCATAACGAAGATTCACCACTCCTATTGTGTTGTAAGTCTCCATTTTTATTGTGCTTTGTTGTGAACTATCTATATTGTCAGAAGACCTGTGAATCCTTCATGCAGTGAGAGTCATTGATAACCAGTTACTTTCCTTGGTTTATTAGTAATTTTCAAAAGATTAGTTCATGTATTGACAGGTTTGTTCGCCTTTACATGGTTGAGAAGGATGTAAATTTTTTATTGTGGACTTGAAATCCTCAATGAGAAGAAAGAAACATATTTGGGTTTCCCACTTTATCTTCCATTCTTGAAACAATCATAACAAAGATTCATTTACAACTTAGATTGTGGCACTATCAAGAGTTGGTCCATGAAAGAGTTCTATACCTATACTTGTATATGGAAATTCCTAAATTTATTGCTACAACACATGGCATGAAAGAAAACTTTTGTTCACAAGTAGTTTGTGCAGTTTAGGAGCTATTATAATCATTGTTTTCATTGATATTATTGCAGAAATATTTTTTCAAATTGCTTATATATTACAGATATAGTAGTAATCTATAGTGTTGAGATTACTAACAAAGATTGTGAGAAAAGCAATTGTAGTTTGCTCAATGTGTTGATGAACTTAACATTATTTTTTGTTATGGGTTGAGTGCCTATGTCTTTGTAATCTGAGATTGTTACAAACTTTTCTCTTTTCCTACCAGTATCCTTTGTTGCCTATGCCTATGTTTGTGTTCCTTCTAACTTTCCTCTTTTCCTACCGGCGTTCATTTTTCCCCTCAAGGGGAAAATGCTAGTATACTACATAGACAACCCAAAAATTTAGTTTGAGTAGAATTTTGACCTATATGGCATGTTTGACCATCAATTTAACAAAAAATCTCTATTTTTTGTTTAATTCAAATAATCTAGGAGAATATTAGATATGTTCTTACATGAATTGGCACCCATATTCAAGTTATGGACATTTTAGTTGTTGATTTAGTGTTTCTCAGCGTGCTTCAAGATAAATTAATTGTTTTGGTGTTGGTTTGTATAAGATTTGATTATTTTTAAGTTGTTTGAGAGCATATTTGTTAAAATCTGTGTGTCTTATAGTTGTTGGAGAGAAAACCAATGGTTTATTAGGACTAGGAAGAAGCATTAGGGAGTGGCCTTTCATTGATAAAAGAAGAATATTGAGGCACAATTAAAGGATCATGTGAGGCAATTTGGCTCAGGAGGATGCTTTCATATATGAAGATGCAACAAACAAAGATAACACACCTACTCTACAACTATTAAGGGTACTCAAACTAGCCATGAATCCAGACTTCCATGAATGTATGAAGCATGTTGACATATATTGTCACTTCATTAAATGACTTGTAGAAGAGGGAACTATGGAGTTGTACTAGTGTCTGACAAAGAACCAAAATGTAGACATTTTCATAAAGTCTTTGGATAGTAAAAAGCATGTAAATTTCTAAAATAACCATGGTGTAGTTAGTAGATTGACCATTAATAAGGGAGGGTGTTAAGTAAAACTTAGTTTCTAATGCTTAATTAGATATTAGACTTGATCATTAATGAATTTACTTCAGAATTTATGTTATTTTTCACTTTTATGTTTTATTGTGACTTTATTATGTTTCTCAAACTATCACACATTCATAAACTAGTTTGACTCAACCTCATTGTAACCCTTTATAATAAATCTTTCGCTTTCACATTTAATTAATACGGTACAAATAACTCTTATGAGTTAGCCTTGGTTTCTTAATGTGTTCAATTTCCATGATAAGGTATCAGAGCTCATAGAGCCACAAAGTCTGTGAGAGTGTGAAAACCTAGGAAATGTTATCTATGGAGACAGAACTAGGGATCGCTAACTTAGCACATCAAAGAGCTAAAAGGATTTCATTGAAACCAAGTACTATTTTATTTCTTTAATTACGAAGAAAAGACAAAAGAATTAGTGGAATTCGATAATTCGAGGTTCCATGGAAGAAAAAGGGGGGAAGTCATACTGTCTTTGTACAACAACCACCAACAATCATACCACTGCAAAACAATTTTTTATGATTTGCACATGGGTGAAAACCATATGTTGTAAGGATCAACGTATATAAGAGAATATACAACCATTAAGAGATCATACTATGTACAAATTCATAATTGCGTTCATTAAAAAAAAAGTATGATTGTCTAGTACTATATAGAAAGTCCAAAAAAATTGTTCGAGTAAAATTATGACCTATATGAACTATTTAACCATCGATTTAGAAATATTTCTTTTTTTTTTTCTATCCTAATAATATAAGAGCATATTGGATTTATTCTTATGTGAATTGGTGCCCAAATTTAAAGATTTGAAAGCATTAGCCAATGATTTAATGTTTTTCAACATATTTCAGAAGAAATTAATTGTTTTGATGCTAATTTGAAAGCATTAGCCAATGATTTAATGTTTTTCAACATATTTCAGAAGAAATTAATTGTTTTGATGCTAATTTGTATGAGATCTAATTGTTTTTAAGTTGTTTGAGAGGGAAAAATTTGTCAATATGTGTGTGTGTTTCAGTAATTGGATAGAATATTGAGGGTTATTGCATTGATTTTGAGTAGATGTGTTAAAATCTAAGTGGTTTTGAGTTGTTTGTTAATTGATTTAGAAAAAATATACATGTTTATCAATAATATGTGGATGCTACATTGGTTTAGAGTCAATACCCAGGGGTTCTTTCAAGTATTTTTTATCATTTTACTCCAATTCAATGTATTTCCCCATATTTGTGACTTACATCTATGGTCTCTTTACCCAACATCATGTTGGAATCTAGCCAAAGAACAGCCAAAGGTTCTCTAGCAACAACTACAATACATGGAAGCAACGTATGTTGACCATTTTTTAGTAAAGGTGCTTCATTGATGTTTTCCTCAGTAAGTATACTCACCAAACAATTGTAAGTAAATACTGAGACAAGTTTGATGAGCAAGACAAATAAGTAGTAATGTTTCTTAAGATGTTGATGATAGATGGAATGCTTCATGAGATCTAGATAGGCAAGACTTTCGTAATGATTTGGAACATTTGAAAATTTTACAAGAGACTTCTGACAAGGAAAAAGTCGTTTTCCTGAAGGACATGCTGTTCTTGATTATGGTGAATATGTGCCTCATTACAAGAGCACTTATTCAAGATCAGGGATATCCAAGCACAAGTGGATTCCATTGACTACAAGACGGAAGAAGATATGGTGGTAATCACACTAAAATTTTTACCATGTGTTTATGAGCAATTTATTAAGAATATAAACACCACATCTACGAGTGTTGACCTAGATTTTGATGAGCTTTGCAATAAGATCTTACATTAATTCAAATGGAAGAAATAGTTTGGTAGAAATGTTGAGATAGAATATTCAGAACGAGAATTTACTATCATTTTCAAGGGAAAACATAAATGTGAAAAAAGAAAGGTCAGGGAAGTGGAGAAGATGCCACAAGGTGTCAAAAGAACTCCACTTGTGACTACTATGGAAAGGAAGACCATATGAATAAGTTATGTATAAATAGGTTGGGTGAAAAAAAACCAACTAGGGATGGCTTCGACGGAAGGCTCGAGTCATAGAACATACAAAGTAGAAGGAATTGTCCTTCTATGCATTCTTGGCCAAGTAGTTAGTAGATGACCATAGACCATCTCCTTGGTACATCGGCTTGGGTGTGTCATGCCATTTTCCCAACAAACTTAACTGGTTCTTGGAGCACACTCCCAATTCCTCTAAAGATATATCAATCTTCGATGGTGGGGAAGAGCACACAACTGTTGGAAAAGGATATATGTGAATCTTGTTTGGATTAAACATGCTAATTTTCCTTAATGTACACATTGTATCACATTTGGAGCTTAATATCCTATCAAAATTCACCACACTATGACACATTGTCCCTAGCTAGCCATCAACTTCAGTGATTACAAATGCTATATAGTTGACATAGAAACTCAAAATACCATTGTTCATGGTGTGGATGATCATGGACTATTCTAATTTAGTCAACATTGGACAAATAAAGGAGCATTCATTGGTAGTCAAGAGCGGATTAGAGATAAGTAAAATTTGGCATCAATGGTATGGGTACTTCAACCTAAACTACCTCTCATGGTTGAATAAAAAGAATCTACTAGATGGAATTCCTAACATGCAACAAAGGATTCATAGTGTGTGGAGCTTGCCAAGAAAGGAAGCAACACAAAACACCATTTGAAGAAGGGGAAGCTTGGAGAGAAAACATAATCCTTAAGTTGGTTCATTAAGATATTTGCAAACCAATGAACAAGGCATCAGTCATTGGTTCCAAGTATTTCCTTCTATTTTATGAGGACTACTATAGGAAAATGTGTGTGTATTTTTTGAAATTAAATTTTGAAGTGTTTAATGAATTTGAAATTTTTAAGCATTAGTAGAAAGAGTATGGTGGTTATATAACCACTCTTAGGTCTAATAATGGTGGAGAATTATGCTCCAAATAATTCAAACATTTGTGTGCTAAACATGTTATCAAAAGAGACTAATACCAAGATTGTGACCTTTAATATTTCATTGGTCATAACAAGACTAATACCAAGCTTGCACAACCAAATAAAAATATGTCATTTTCTGTATGATTTTCATATTTGGTGGATTGACGTTCTAATTTTATAGATTTCCTATGTTGAATTAAGTAGCTCCAAATTGATTGGAAAATTTTACATAAACTAACTTAGGTACCCATAAAATTATTCAAACAAAAAACCAAAAACTTAATTCAATGGCTTAGTATCGTACAATGGTCGTCAATCAACGGCATGAAATCTACAAAACCTCATCTCATCTCTGTCTGTCAATTCGTTTCTAAATCCCCGTTTCCATATGATTCTTTGTAAGAAAAGAATGGTGAAACGATGTAGTTGTAATGATTTCCCCATCGGCAAATGGAAGCATATGCTTTGTAAGTCGTCCTTTTCCTATATGATTTCAAAGATATGATTCGACGATCAATGGAGAGCCTATATGATCTATGCGATCCCCGTTTCCATATGTTCTGTCATGTTCTAGTTCATGCAATTGTCCTTTCTTTAGAGAAGTTGTTGGTTACTGATAAATATGTCACAATGGCATCAAACCTTTTTTAACACTTCATCCCATTCTTCATTTAGCTCTTGGAATGTGCCATCCATGACGGTGCCTTCCTTGCCTAGTCCATCCAATAGTTTATTTTCCTCTTGGAGCGTGCCTTCCTTGCTCAATCCATCCATGAGGGTGCTATATGTAATCACATCAAGGACAAGACTGTTATCTTTCATCGGTTGAAATAACTTTATTGCTTCCTTAAGGTTACCCACTTTGCAAAGTCCATCTATTAATGTGCTGTATGTAACCACATTAGGGTTGAGACCCTGCTTTGGCATCTCAGAGAAAATCTGTTGAGCTTCTTATATCCTGCCCTGCTTGCAAAGTCCATCCATCAAAGTGTTGTATGAAACCACATCAGGGCTGAGACCCTACTTTGGCATCTCATAGAAAATCTGTTGAGCTTCCTCTATCCTACCCTGCTTGCAAAGTCAATCTATTATTGTACTATAGGTAACTAGGTCAGGCGTGCAATCTTTCTCTTGCATCGCTTGAAGGAGCTCCTTAGCCTTTTCCAGATTACCCACCTTGCAAAATCCATTTATAAGTGTATTGTATGTGATTTCATTAGGCTGGTGGCCTATCTGCACCATAACATTCAACAATCGGAGAGCTTGTTTAAGCTTGCTTTCTTTGCAAAGACAGTCAGTAAGAATATTGTATGTGATAACATTTGGAGTGTACCCTTTATCCAACATCTCATGAAGTAAATTGGTAGCCTCCTGCCATTGCCCTTCCTTACAGAGACCATCGATAATTGCATTGTATGTGACAATGCTAGGGCATATGTTTATGTTGGGAAATTCATAAAAGAGCTTCCTAGATTTGTCCAACTTTCCTTCTTTGCAAAGACCATCAACAAGGGCATTGTATGTGATCACATCTGGAGTGTATCTTTTATCCAGCATTTTGTGAAGCAACTCGGTGGCCTCCTAGCATTGTCCTTCCTTACAGAGACTATCAATGAACACATTATATGTGACAACATCAGGGCACAAGTTTTGTTTGGCCATTTCATGTAAGAGATTCCTAGCCTCATCCAACTTGCCTTCCTTGCAAAGGCCATCAATCGAAGCATAATATGTAATGACATTAGGGTTATACTCAATTTTTAACATTTTATATAGTAGTTCCTTGGCCTCTTGGAGCTTACCTTCTTTTTCCACAGAAAAAAAAACTACTATTGATATTCATATAGAATCAAATAGTACAAAGAGTGTTCATGATTCAAAAACAGAATCAGATACTGATCATCAAAAGAGCAGTAGACCAGAAGCATGGAAGCATCTGAGTCCGATCAACAGAACCTAGTGAAAAAGATGACTTGATCACATTCCTTATATACAAACCAAAAAATACCAGCCAATTATATGGACAGTCTTAAGACTCAATTCCTGCTTAGTCAAGGAAGAAAAATTCCCCACAGTCCAGCATGTCGTTGTCAAGCCATTCTTCCCATATAATATGTCCTTCAATGCCAGAAAGAGCAAGCTTTGAAAGCTTGTCTGCCCGAGCATTATGCTCTTTGTAGATATGTTCAAAGCTGATATTACATTGTTTGGAGATTTCAAAAAGAGTTCTATTTGCCCAATGTCGCAGATTCAAGACATTTAGCTTGAAATCTCCCATCACCCATTTGATGGTGACGCGTGAGTCCCCATAAACCTTGATATTGACCAGACCAAAAATATTTGCAACTTTTAGAACGCACCAGAGTGCCATAAGCTCCGCCTTCATATTGGTTCCGGAACCACAATTGAGTCTGACAGTAAAATAGTGTGATTCATTAAGAAAAATAACACCCCCAACAGCACATAGTCCATTTGCTGAAGCACCATCGAAAAATAGAACCGGTTGTTCCACTTTGAAATCAAAGTTACCAATTCTGGCAGTTTTCAATTTCTGCTGATCCATCACACATGATGAGAGCATGTTTAGAGCAATCTGACTGCAATGAAAACTATCAGGTATCAAGTTCTGGAAAATGACCTTATTTCTAATATACCAAACAGCCCACGGGATACAGATAGCAATAAAAAAGTGTTGTTTACAACTCCTGAACCAATTTAATAAACAGCTATTAAAGTCACCAACATCCCAGCAAGGTGTGAAATTTAGCTTGCTTGATATCACATCCCAGACTTTGCATGAAAATGAGCATTTGACAAAAAGATGATCTTTTGTTTCAGCTTCAGCCTTACAAATAGCACATATGTTGGGCCCTGTCCATCCCCGCTTGCACAAATTGTCCCAAGTTTTCAGCTTGTCATTCAGTACTAACCATAAGAAGCATTTTAGCTTAAGTGGAATATTCCATGCCCATAATCTTTTGAACCACCAATCCTGTGGGAAAATATATTTCTCCTGTAGAATTCTATTATAAGCAGTATGTGCTGTAACAAGACCAGTTACCTTCTTTGCATAGTCCATTCATGAGTGTACTAAATACTATTGTATCAGGCTTGTGGCCCTTTTGCAGCATAACAGCCAACAAACCGAACACCTCGCGAGTTTTCCCCGTCTTGCAGAGCCCATCTATTAAGGTACTATATATAACAACATCAGGAACCTACCCTTTGCCCACCATTTGAAGAAAAAGATGGACAACGTCCTCTATTCTGCCCTCCCGGCAAAGCCCTTTCATCAGGGTACTGAAGGTTATAACATCTGGAACATACCCACGTGCTATCATTTCGTCAAACACCCTGCTTTACAGTGAGAATTGATGACAACATTTAAAGTTATACGATCTGGAACAAATTCTAATTCAATCATATGTTTGTAAAGAGACAATGCTAATTCATGTCGATTCGCTCGGACTAGGCTACTTAGTAGAAAAGTGCAGGTGATTTGGTCGGGAATAGATTGAGCTGAAAGCATTTGCTTGAAGGTCTCCACTGCCTCTGAAAGCCTGTTGGTTTTACAGAGTGTTTTGATGCGCTTCTCTGTCTCGGCATTGAAAGTATAGGAGGAGGAATATAGGAAGGCTTTAGCAAGAAAATTGAGAAGGGCGGGAGTTTTAGGAATGAGAGGAAGTCTGATTGAAATGAAAAGCAATGTCCTCCTCATTGTCACGGCCATGGATGTGTTGGGTTGAGCAGATTGTCTCGAGATTAATCGTTGTACAGATATACAACTATATATATAAAGGGTGGGAATAGGTATGGGAGGAATGAGATCTAATTGAAAAGCAATTTCCAAGGGATGTGTTGGGGTGAGTGTTGGAAGTAATGTTTTTATGGATATTAGAGATATGTTTACAGGTTGTAATTGTGGTTTGTTGAGTTGTTATTGAAACTCACATAGATTGCGAGTTGGTGATAGAGTGTTATAGTGATCTAGATCCACAATTCATGGATCTAGAGAGTTATCTTATTCATATAAATATGTAACTTGTGTGAAGCATTTGATAATAGAAAAATATATTTTGTGTGTGTGTGAAAATGCTCTCTCTCTATTTTCTTAATATGGTAATTCCCTCATGGGAATGCCCAAGAAGATGTGAGAATCATAATAGCTAATCTGATGTTAGTATAGGAGAATAGTTTAGATTTTCCTGTGTGAGTTTATTATTGTTATGCAGAGCCTTGTTTTTTGTGAGTGATTATTTTGTGGAAAGTTTGCTGCTGTGTAGATTTGCTATTATAGTGTGCTATTCCTCAAGTGTGTCGGGAAGAAAAAATAAAAAAATAAAAAAAATTCAAGTTTGAACTATGTTGTTGTAAGGAGTGTGAGTGTGCACTTTAAGTGTTTGCAAATTTATGTTGTCAATGAAAGACCAATCAATAGAACATGGTAACATAAGGTAAATTAGTGGTTCTTGACGTACTTCGGTGCCATGTAAGAACATATCACTAAATTTCTTATGTTTACAGTATGTTAGAAGCTGATGGATCTTGTCGTGCTTCGGGCTTCAAGAACAACAGTTACAGGTTGTGTGTTATGCCTAATGTGTGCAAAAGGTCATTTTGTAAGATTGACTGCTGGAGACATCCAATATCCAGATCACGTTCCTACATACCTGTAGAAATTTGCTCTTCGGGGGGATTTCACAAATGGAAGTGTATCATTAGGATGATTCAGTATCTTAGTTATTCTTCGGGGTAGTCAAGAAGCTTTAATCCTGCAGATTTAGAAATGATGGTCAGAAGTGGTTGCAACTTAAATGAGTCAAGTGGGAAGCTCGAAGTTGTGGAGAAGAAAGAGCGTAAATTGAAAGATTTCAAAGTGGGTGCAGGTGCTAGTGAAGAACAACCAGACTATGAATCAGACAACAAAATATTGTAATTTGTGATTTAGTTTTGATGTGTGTTTTCAATAATTGTCATGTAAGCATTAAGGGAGGGTGTTGGAAGTAATGCTTCCATGAATATTAGAGATATGCTTACAGGTTGTAATTGTGGTTTGCTAAGTTGTCATTGGAACTCAGATAGATTGTGAGTTGGTGCTAGAGTGTCATAGTGATCTAGATCCACAATTCATGGATCTAGAGAGTTCTCTTATTCATATAAATATGTAACTTGTGTGAAGCATTTGATTATATAAAAATATATTTTGTGTTGTGAAAATGCTCTCTCTATAATTTCTTAATAGTGAGCAGATTCAGATCGAGATTAGTTGTTTTACAGAGATATAGCTTTTTATATATGTAATAGCCGGATCCTAAATCTTAATTTGTTCCTTCATGCATGGTTTTACTAATTTATCCACTCGACACGTAAAAATGTGAGGGTGAATTTTTCAAATTAATAATATTGAAATTAAACGAGGAACACGAGACGACTTCTTCTCAGCTTTAGTATATGACATAAATTTAATTAGGAATTTTTTTAATGGTATAAAAGTACGTTGTCATAAGGTGGAGAGATGTTAGAACCAATACAGCGGTATTCCTTGCAGAACAACACGAATTAAAGTTAACCTTTCACCCATAGACAAAAACTAATTCCAATTACTTATTATTCTTTTAATCTTTTTTCTTCAATACTTTTCACCTTAATGGAAACGGAGCAAAAAGCTCAAATAACAATCATAGTAACATAATTTAAGTGTAAATACGGATATGAATACAATTTGGTACAGGAAAAATATACATATGAAAATAGACTTCTTCTATGAATAATAAATTTATTGAAATATGTATGGATATATCATAAATGTACATTTAAAATCATTAGTTGATTTTTAGGCATGTTATTTACAATCAAAATGACTATTTAAAAACAAAAATAGAAAATCTCAATGTAGTTGGGATAGAGAGTGTGAGCCATAACAACTAGTTAGTAATAATTATTTGTATAAGAAAGTATGAAATTGAATATTATTTATCTTTTATAGTGATTAAATAATTAAAATGTGGTATTTCAAAATTGGTTTTTCAAAATTCAATTTTCCAATGTATTTATATTTTACCTACACCGAAGATTCCACGAATTCAAATTGTTCCGAATTTCCCTACATGAAAAACCAATACGACCAAATTATGCTACTATACTAACAACTCATCAAAAATTCTGTTTTAATAAAAAAAAGACTTTTCTTGGTTAATTTCCATCCCATTCTTGAGCAGAAAGTTTTAAGAATGACTGATAGGAACTTCCACCCCTCTATATTATCAGATCCAAAGATGATCACATCATCAACAAATATAAGATGGGTAATTTTAAGAATCGAAGAAATTTTTAAACCAGAAAACTTAACCTTCAATTTAGCTTCCAATATCATTCTACTTAAACCCTCGATGACGAGAAGGAACAGAAGCGGGGATAAGGGACATCCCTGCCGAAGCCCCATTATAAATACTTTCAGATCTATAATTTTCAATTTTCTATGGGATGGTTCTAGATTGGAGAAAAAATACCATTTGGTTTCATGGGAGAGACTGGAGTTTCCTAAATCTTTGGGGGTTGGGACATTAAAAACTTGAGCTGGTTAAATTATGCACTTTGTTTAAAAAGCTTATGGCAGAATCTTTTTGGTAACAGTTTATGGAGTTTGGTTTGCCACTCTCAGTACTTTAAAAATAATACTTGTTGTCTTGGTTCAGAACTGAGGAAATTGGAAGCTTTAACCCTTCTGTAATTTGGAGCAGTTTCATTACAAACTTCCATTGGATCAGGAAATGGGCTGTGTGGGACATTGTTAATGGTAAAAGTTTGAGAATTGGCATAGATCCTTACATTGGTGACCAGGGTAATTTTATCTTGCCTGCAAAAATTATCGAACATCTTGTTGAATTGGAAATGGTTACTCTTAACCATATCAAAAGACCGCGATGGTCTGTTCTTAGGGAAGGTTACTGGTTAAATTCCAAATACAGGCTTATATGGAGAATGAGCAAGAATATGGGATAGATACATAAATTCTCTGAACAATGTTGAAATTAGGCTTGGATCTTCAGAAGATAAGATTGCTTGGGCTTGGAACAACTCTTCTGGGAAGATCACTACGAAGGGAGCATATGAAGCAATTGTTTCTCTCCAGAATCATTGGGACAAGAAATGGTGGCATGTTAAGTTATGGAAGTGGCATATCCTGCAAAAGTTGAAATGCTTTTTTGGTTGCTTCTGGAAAATAAATTTCTCACTTGGAAAAATATTCTAATTTTTTCCAAAAAGAGGTTGGATTGGTCCTAGTATTCGTATGTTATGCAGAATGGGAGTTGATTCCGTTGAACATCTTTTTCTCTCCTGTGATTTCAGTAAAAGTGTTTGGTTTTCAGTTTGTGGAGACTTAAATATCAGTCTTGACAGGGGCGATAACAATCTGGAAGGAAGCTTTAGGGAATGGTTCCTTTCTGAAATAAGACACAAGCTGTTGCCCATCTTCATATGCTGGACCATTTGGAAAATGCGGAATATGGTAATTTTTTAAATACCTTTCCAAATCTTGATCAGTGTTGTATTAAGAGCTTATCTTTTTACAAGGAATTTTCAAAGAATGATCAGTCCAAAGTGAAAAAGACAGTCACTCAGCCTGTCTTTTCTGGTTCTTCTATTGTTGGTCTTTTTGATGGTTCTTCAATGGATGGTAAATGTGGGAATGAAATGGTACTTAACATCAATGAAATTCATCTTTTTAAATTATGGAGGGGAAGCGGAGCTGGTAGTAACACGAGCATAATTGTTGGGCTGTGGTGTGTTCTTTTTTTCAGAAAAAATTGGGATTGATTATGTTAATGTATATGGAGATTCAAAGATTATCCTAGAATGGGCAAAGGGCAAATTTAATCTACAGGTTTTTCAGCTCCGTCATTGGTGTAGCAGAGTTCAAAATTTGATTGTCTCTTTCAATCAAATTTCTTTCACCCATTTTTCCAGAATATTCAATTCGGAAGCGGATCGTTTATCTAAATTAGTAGTTCAGTATGATGAAGGTCTTATGCATTTTCAAGAAATTTTGGAGGGATCCATTATTCATGAAGGCATTGTAGATCTTTTTATATTTCTAAATCTGTAATTGTTAAGCCTTTTTTTTTTGGAAGTGTTAGTATGTTTTCTTTTGTTTATGAGGAGGGTTTGAGGATGTTGTGCTATGAAAACAAATCCTCAGTTGGGTTTTTTTGTTTAGTGCTCAGTTTAGGCTTTGTCTTGATCCAATCTGGATTGTAGTCTTGCGCTATTTCCCTTCAAGTTTAGAGATTGAAAGAATGGAGGTGGACAGTTTTTTGTAAAGACTTTTTTTTCTTTAAATTTTATGAATATCAAGAAAAATGTATTTTTTCCTTTGAAAAAAAAAGTGGAGAGATGTTAATTGTGTGAAGTGAATAAATGTAGAATTTAATCAATACTCCACTTAAAATTTTGTTGAGGTGATTATCATTTTTTTTAAATTCGCTTTAAATTTTGTTGAGATAATCATTATTTTTTGTATTTGTTGAATACAAGCACATGAGGACTAGTGAATATAGCTTTGATTCTAAGAAGTCAAATCCATCATCTTTCAATGAGTTCATGTCTATTTCTTTGTGTGATTTGGTCTATAAACTGATAGCAAAGATTATTGCCTCAAGGATTAAAGATTATTTATTGGTGCATTTGTCCATAGAACAATTTGGGTTTTTAAACAATAGACAATTTTTTTATTTCCTCGAGGATTAAAGATTATCTATTGGTACATTTGTCCATAGAATAATTTGGGTTTTTAAACAACAGACAAATTTTGGATGTTATATGTGTTGCCCAAGAAGGAATGAATTCCATTAAGGTAAGAAAATTGGAAGCCATCTTACTAAAACTAGATCTGGTTAAGGCATATGATCATGTGGATTGGTTTTCTTGAGATTGATTCTTCTTCATATTGGATTTGGCCTGGAGGTAACAAATTGGATTATGGCATGTGTTACCTCTGTTAATTACACAGTCTTGGTGAATGGGTCTCCTACTAAATTTTTCCAAATTCACAAGGGCTTAAGGAAAGGCTTCCCTCTTTCCCATTTACTCTGTGTTGGTGATTGAAGGCTTAAGCCTCTTGATTGCTAAGGCTAGGACTAAAGAGAAGATATATGGTATCAAAATTTCTGAAAATCATGTTTTGTCACACTCTATTTTTGTTGATGATGTGCTTATATTTGGGGAAGGTATTGTTATGTAATGGCTAGAGTATCGGGCTATCTTAAATATCTTATGTTCAGCTTCTAGTATGATTATTAGTTATGATAAGTGTGTGCTGCTATAGAATGGTATCAACCCTCATATTTGTTCTAGGATCAGGGATATTTTTCCATTTCAGTTGGAAAATATGGAGGAAGGATATAGATACTTGGGGTACCCTCTAAAGCCAAATAACTATAGAAAGGAGGATTGGTTGTGGCTTCTGAAAAAGGTGGATAAGAAGATTGGGAATTGTTGTTTAAGATGTTTGTCTTTGGGAGGTAGACTTGTCCTGGTGAAATCTGTCTTGGAATGCATTCCAGTCTACTGGTTGTCCTTGGCCAAATTTCCTAAATACATTCTTGAAAAGATAAGGAATAAATGCTTTAAATTTATATGGACTTGCAAGAAGGTGAAGGAAGGGGTCCTCCTAATTAAATGGGATAGAATGGCTTGTCCCAAGCTTCAGGGAGGTTGGGGATGATGAACATTTTCATGTTAAGGCAAGCCTTGGAACCTAAAATTATTTGGCGATGCAACTTGAATGGAACAAGGTTGTGGAGCAGTCTAGTCAGGGATAAATATCTTAAAAAGGTATCAATTAAATATTGTGCAAGGATGGATCCCAAAATAGTCAATAATGGGTCAAATTTATGGCCTGGTTTAGTTAACTCTTTTCTTATTATCGCAAACTGGTTGTCTTGGAGGTTAGGTGATGGGAAGAAGACACTGGTGGGTAGAGATTATTGGATTGGAGGCCCTCCAGGTTTCAAATTGTATTCTTCATTATTAGAGGAACTGAAGGCCAAGGGGATCAACACCCTGAACCATGTCTCCTTGAGGATTGGGAATCTGGGGAGTGTTTAGACGTGGGTGAGTATTGGAGCCCTGGGCTTGACAAGTTCAATGGAAATTGAATGGGAATCCTATGTCCAAGATTTAAAACATTCTATTATTACTCTCAGTGGGGAGAAGGACTCCCTTGCTTGGTCTTGGAACATGGTAATGGTCAGGTAACTTTTAAACTTGCGTATTAGTGTATCATTTATTCCATCTCTAATGAAGATGAGTGTTGGTGGTAGAGGGTTATTTGGAGGTGGAAAGCTCCACTCAAAATTAGATGGTTTATCTGATTGGATTTAACAGATAAAGTGCTTACCTGGGATAAGTACTACTTGAAGAGAGGAGGGATTGGCCCCATTGTTTGTGTTCTATGTTTAGATGTAGAAGAAAGTATTAGTCATTTGTTTGTACACTATTTCTTTGTAAAGCAGGTTTGGAAAGCTCTCAAAGGGGTCCTTAAGTTTAAGGGAAAGTGGATAACAGTGTCTTTAGTTTGCATCCTGGAAAGACGGGTTGAAAGTGAATCTTGTGGTTATTACAAGTAACTCCCTTGTTACTTTGACTGGGGTATCTGGCTCAATAAAAACAAAGTGTTGTTTGATGAATTGAAACTAAATGCTAGTCTACACAAAATATTTTGGTATTTCTTCTTGAGGGGCACCTTGGATCAATGGCTCTTTCTAACATAATGACAAAAGAACCAATGTTTATTGAAAATGTTCCTGTCAGTTTCTTTGATGAGCCTTGTTAGGGTCTTGCTGGCATGTGTGGTATTTGGGGTTGTTTTAAATGTGAATAGGTCCCACTCTTTCAGGATCAAGATGGGTGGGGGTAGTGGTTCAAATACCAGGCAAGAATTGCTCACTCTATGGACTCTTTTAAAATTTGCTTCCATAAAGAATATTGGCATATTGTAGGTGGCTGGGGAGTCTAGAGCAATCATTGAGTGGGTCTCTTGTAGGGATTCTCTTTCAGTCCTCAATCTAGGCATTTGGAAGAGGAGGGTCAAACAATTGTAGGAAAGCTTCCAGGATATTTTTTCCAACATATTTTTAGATTATTCATTGATGTGGTTGTCAGGATTTCTAAGGAATCCCTAGGGATGGAGAAAGGTGTTCTATGTTTTGAAGAATACATTCTTTACTCTATTTCTCATAGGGGTCTATTCGTGCTTTTTAGCTCTGTTTTTTTGTGTTTATTTTGTTGAGGGTTGTATTATGCCTTTTTGTTAGGCTAGCCTCATATGGGATTATTGGATGTAGGTTACATGTTCTAGTTTTAATGTTTTCTTGCAAAAAAGTTTGTAGAATGTGGATGTGATAAGGAAGGAGGTGTGGTCAATTCTCACTAGATCACTCGGTTAAGGTGTGGGTCTTGTCAGTAAGGTGACCCAAGTTCAATTCCCCTTAGGGGTGACTTAATTGGGAGTCGAAACCCAAAAACACAGTCAAGTTGAGGTTGGTGCGGTCTAGGATGGGTGTGATCCCTAGGTGATTTTGACGGTTTAGATGCCTCTGGGTTGTGGTTTCTTAGACCACAAGCCACTCCCACAAGTAAGAGAGATTCGAGAAAACAAAAAAAATGATAAGGAAGGAGGTGCTTGGTTTCCTTTATGTAAAGAACTCATTTTTCTTTTTGACCAAAGATATAGTATGTAAACTATATCTCGATTCACAATATGAATATCATATATGTGGTTTTTCTTTGTGAAAAAAGTAACAAAATATAATCACTAACTTTGAATTTTGAAAAAGATACGATGGTAAGGAGGGAAACCTTTCTTGAAGTATATTTGGTTATGGAGATGCAAAATATTTGTAAGCATGCAAATCAAAAGCAAAAGAGAAACAATACACACATATAAAATGTATTGGTGAAGGATATCTTGATCAATGAATACATAATAGCACACACATTTTTTGAGTAATGTTGATAGGTTTGTATTTGTAAATTTTCAAGGATGTTGGATATAATAAAGACTTAGTTTTCAATGTAGGCTTGGAGAGATTTCCAATGTAATTAGAAAGTAAATTTGTGTGTATGTTCAAAAACAATAAGAAAAAAAATCACCAATTAATAAATGCCAACAAGGATGGTGTTGATTATGAAGACAGTATGCTTCAAAACTAACCAACTCAACCTTACAATTGGCCATATCAAAGGAATGAAATTAAAATCCAATTTATAACCAAATGATAAATTAACTCATTGCCTATACCTTCATAAATGTTCTAGTAGGCTTGAGATAGTTAATTTAAGCAAGAAAAGATAATGAAAAGACTGCATTTTTAAATTTTTTAAGAACATAAAAACAATTAATAAAATATTACAGGAAAATAAAAGATAAATAACACTTTATTACATAATTAGTATAAAGAGAAATAAAACACGTTAATGAAGATCAATCAATTAAGACATGCAATAAAATAACATAAATTAAAAAAAAAACATAATCCATGAAACTGAACATGAGGTGACAAGTCCCAACGATTTCTTACGAACTTCTACAAAGGGCATAAGAAATATGAATCTTGAGCTGAAAACTATTACAGATTTATAAATAATATTAGGGCACAGTTGTATTTATATAAATCGATATTTTAAAAATATGCTATTCAAATGGCCAAATCAACACGATGACCTAAATAATGAAATTTACCTGTTTCTTTAAAGTGATGGATTCAAAACCTTTAGAAATTTTACCCAAAGAAACTCTTGTTGTCATGGAAACTGTATGACCAGATATAACACCATATGAAACGAAAGGATATATGTGAAAAATATCAAAGAAGAAGTATAATTTGCATACCTTCGACAATAAGTTCAACCATCCTTATTTATATTGCCAATGTTGTTTTTATAGCTCAACTAAACATACGTCAAAACTACTTGTAACTTTCTCTTTCATAATTTCCAAATATTTAAAACTCCTCCAATGAAGCACATGTATTCTCAAAACATCATACACATATATCAAACACATGACATCAAATCATAAAAGAGAAGAGCCATACTCATAATAGCATTTGTATACCATAGGATAGAGAGAAAAAACAAAACTTGCCATGCAAAATATTCAACCATGGAACTATAGTCCCCAAAAAAGCAAGTTTTTTTCCATAAATACAACCATTCTCAAACTGTCCAAATACCATATGAAATATCAAAACAACCATCTAGATAATTTCAGGATGCAAATTTGAAAAGGAGAACGAAGGACAAGGCTATAGTCCCCCAAAAAACAAGTTTTGTCCATAAATACAACCATTCTCAAACTGTCCAAATACCATATGAAACATCAAAACAACCATCTAGAGAATTTCAGGATGCAAATTTGAAAAGGAGAATGAAGGACAAGGCTACAAAGGCCTCAAACTAGATACAGTTTCTTCCAATGTATGCTTGATTTGATACTGTAGTTTTATGTGAAGAGCTTGTTCTTACAAAACTTTCTTCCTCAAATACAACTTTCTCCTTTCACTTTTTTTATTGTACCGGTGGGTCAACTTGGTGTTGCATGCTAAGGGGAGGATCTTGCTTTGAGTATTTATCATGACTAGGGGAATGTGCATTTTTCGTTGAAGAGGCAAGGCTTATAGGCATTTATGGAGACTGACAAGGTGGAATATTTCCCCAACCAGCTTGGGTTGGAGGAGGTGAAGGGGTTGAAAATTCCCATCCATCATTATGAGTAGAGGGGTCTTGGGGCATTTCGAAAATACTAGCCTTGAGGATGCAATTCTAGTTGCAGCAGGAGAGGGGTACCAAGAAAAAGATGATTGGTTTGTACAAATTGAAATGAACAGAAAATCGAATCTCCTTACGTTAACCATTCTACCAAAAATAATAGTCTATATTATTCCTGCCTCTATATCCTATGGGAGGTTTCCTTGAACCCCTACTGAAAAAACTCTTATATAGAAACAAGAAAGCATGATTCACAAAATAAGACTAATTATTTTCTTTTCTTAATTCTGTAAACAATTCTTTAAGAAAACAAAATAATATTTTCAGAATTTGTCCATGCATGATGATCTATAAGTAAGCCCAACCAATGACTTGAATTCACCTAAGTATATTTTTAAAACAAAGACAAATTCCATATGATACCACTATTTCAAATCTTATGACTGAGCAAAGCAAATAACAAATCAAATTGAATCTAAATATCATAACTAGCGGGAAGGGTTAATATATTGACCAAGGGGATTAACGCAATGGACTGGTAAAAATAAATACTTGGAAGCGAGTATTATTTGGGTCATGCTCAAAGAAGGTGTTTATGAATTATTGAGTCAATTAGAGTAAAAATCGAGCAAAAACAATTCATATAGAACTCTTATCACAAGCTTGTCATTGTCTTTTGCATAAAATTCCAGAAAAGGAAGAATATGAAGGCGAGAATGTTTTGAATTAAAAAATGGTTTGACATGGCAATGCACATGAGTTGACATAATGAATTTCGATTTGAGGAATTGGTGAAATAACATCCATGACTCTTTAATAGTGAATTCTTGTTAGTTAAGAGTTCTATAAAATATCGTACTTACAGAGTAAATGATGGACTAGGCATTCAGGATTCATGGATGAACTTTTTCTCCTTTAGATCAGTGATGACACTATTGTAACCAATCATATGTTTGGATGCGCCACTGTCAATCAACCATGTGTCTGCACTTGTGATGACGGATCCTGGAAGGGATGAGATAAGGCAATACTCCCTTCTTGTCTCCTTTTCTTCAGATGCATTATTTTGAGTGGTTTCATATTCTATGGCGGTAGAAGCATGAAAATTTCCATTCCGCTTTGCTTTCCACTCTCTTGAGAAAGGGATTTTCTTGTTGCAATTGTAGCATCTAGCTTTTGAATTGTCAAATCCTTTCTTGAACTCCTTCCTCTTTGGATGAGAGAACTTCTTTTCGAAGAAGGGTTTCTTTCCTTTCTTTATTCTTGCCGTGAGGGAAAGATTTTCTTCTTTAGTGCACATAACTTTGCTCTGGATTCTCCCTTCCTCTTGGATACAGTCATGCCATAACCTTTCGAACTTAGATTTCACTTCTTGGCCATTGATAGCAGCTAAGAATTTTTCCCATGAATATGGGAGACCATCAACGGCGGTTTGGATGAGATCATCTTCATCCACTACAACTCCAATGTTAACAAGCCAATATCTTACCTGAGAGATCTTAGTGAAGAAGGAGTCCATTGTCTCATCCTTCTCCATCTTGAGGTTTCGTAATTTGTTCTTCAATGCCCTCTTTTCAGTTGGGGCCTTCTTCTCATATATATTAGTCAATGTATCATAACATTCTTTTGCGGTCTTCAACAGAGTGATCACAGACATCAAATTGTCCTTTGCTGAATCATAGATGATCCATTTGGATTTAGCTTAGTTATTCTTTAGGTTGATTTGCCCTACATTAGATGTAGGCTCCTCCACCATAGTGGATACGTAGCCATCCAAGTCATGTTCCTTTATGATGTTGAGAATCCTATCCTTCCAAGTGTTGAAGTTTGAGGTGCCCCCAAGACAGTATTCCAGTCGTACAAAGGTTGATTCCATAGTCTTCAAATCTTGTCCTCAACTTCTCAGGATCTACATAGGCTCTACTTGACATGCAAAACTAAGATCTTGCATACCCTGAGCTTTGATACCATGTTGAAATTTAGTTGAACTTTGATATTTAATTCTTATAGATGTAGAAAATTGAAGCAATGAGACAATTCAATCACATGAAATTCATACAACCATAACACAAGATATACCCTGGGGAAAATCCTCAAAATAATGAGAACAAAAACCCCATCAACTCTTCTTAGTATAATATAATGGATATTAAATAGTGTCTTTCTTTTACAACATAGAATATTGCTTTCGGAAGATAAGAGATCACCAAACACTCTTGGTGAAGATACAGAAGAAATAGAGAAAATAGATCAATCAGATGTGTTTTCCAATGTGCCCAACACATCAATAAAATAACTTGCACACAAAGAGAAGTGCTTTGCATTCAAAGGAGAAGAGAATTCACTTCACATTTTAATTCATCAATCTCGTATAACATATTTATACATTCTTCTCATGCATCAGTTTTTTGTAACTTCAGGATGAACTCACCCTCAGACTGGATGTATAAATCTTGCATGAAGAAGTGCACCCCACTTCTCATGTAGTGCTTTAATCTCATTAAGCTATCTCTTAGGATGAACTCACCTCTTAACTGGAATTTTTCCCACTTAGTTAGGTGGATAACTTAAGTGTTGTCATGCAAGTGTCGCAACTCAAGTGTCATCTTTTAGTTTAACATACGTGTTGTCATGCAATAAAACTTAATTAATTGGATCTTCTTTGTTGTCACTTAGTTAACTCTCTTTAACTATTTTTTTATTGATAAAATCATTATAGTGATTAATTCGAGTTCTTATTGATTTACTAAATTGTCGTCTTTTAGTTTAACTAAAGTGAAAAAACTTTAGTTAATTAGTCCTTCTTATTTAACACTTAGTTAACTGAAATCATGTTAATTGATTTACTTGTAGTGACCATTGTGAGTTATTTAGTTAACTGAGGCATACACTGTGGCTTTAACTGAAGGTTTACAATTCGAGTTCACTTAGTCATCTCCTAATCAATTCAAATTCTCTTTTTCTCTATGCTTTATCTTTTATTTCTTTATCTTTTACTGCATGGTCAATATGTGCCAACTTTAATTATCCATCACATTACATTATACTAAGAAGATTTATCGGATGTTGTGATCATATTATATTATTCCGAACCAATTGATCAAATGCTAAAGTAATTCACTTTAGAAGTGATCAATCTCTAAAGGAGACTTATTAACAACTGGTGATCATGGTTAATAATACATCACACAACATTAAATGCTTTTAACAATTAAAGCATGAAATTTATACAAAAGCTCCACTTCTATACAGGAGGTCTATCCCATGGATACCTTTATACAAAAGGCTCACATGAGAATCATGACTTGACACACAAGTCTAGGGCCTTTTCCAACAAGACTTTACAACATCATTACTTTGATCAATTACCTCTATACAGGAGGAATAACCTTTACAAAAAAGGAAATCAAAGTGCTCACCTCTATACGAGAGGATCAATCTTGGTTGCACAAGATTGGTTTGGAGAATGTCTCCCGATGTTGTACATTTAACAAAACAGACTCCCATTCTTATGCTCCAAAAATCATAATTGGATCCATCAAACCTTGGTGCCCTATTTGTTGAGAGATCTTCCAGTCTATCTATGTATGTGCATTGATCTTCCTTCCAGTGATTAAAGTGTTTCTAAAGGAACCTACTCTAATACCGATTGTTGTAATATTAAACTATATTGAGAGGGGGGATGAATCAATATATGATACATTTCACACTTTTGAAACTTATTTACCAATCACGTTAGCCTTCAATCACATTGAGAAACAATAAACAAAATGCACAATACAATAGACACAAGATTTTCATGTGGAAACCCAATGAGGGAGAAAACCACAGAAAGATGTTCCTTCTATAAACAATGATTACAATTATTTGTACACACCTATCTGTTGAAGATGTAAATATCCCAAGTTTACAAGCAACAACTTGTAGGAGGCACTAACCCCCTATATTCTCTATCACCAGCTAGAAGGAGGCACCAAATCCCTAGATTCTCCAGCACCAACTGGAAGGAAGCACCAACTCTTGAATTCTGTAATGATGTACTGCGTGACACTTTACCTGTCACACTTTGTTTTGTTGCACTCTTCTTTGCACACTCTTTTCTAAGCACTTTGTTCTATCACACTCTACTTTGCGCACTTTGCTTTGTTGCACTCTGCTCTAAGCACTATGTTATGTCACACTCTTTTTGCGCACTATGATCCACACAAGACAACCCTAGATTTTGTACTGCGCACCAACTTTCCTATCACACTTTGCTTTGCGCAAGACAATATTCACTATTGACCAAACTCTCCTCTGTCGCACGCTTGGTCTGTTGCATTCTACATTGTGCAAGACAATCTTCACTACTGTCACACTGTCTCACTCTTCACTACTGTCACACTGTCACACTTTGCACTGTGTAGGACAAACTTTACTACTATCATATTGTCACACTCTTAATTGTGCACTCTACATTGTGCAAGATAAGCGCATCCATCACAGTACCTAGATTCTTCCTTAAGGGTGAATCCATGAAGATGGGTAACACTTTTTGGCCAAAAGTGACAGTGAAAATTCAATTTTTTACTCATTCATTAAATTGAAGCCCTCAAAACTCATATGTGCCTTGTCAATTTTGACATGGAACAAAAAACAAATTGTAGGGAATTATGTTGTATTTCCACACACACAAACATATATTTTTTTAAATAATAATATTATTTAATATGCAAATATTGATAGGTTTGTTCTTGTAAATCTCAGGAAAAATTTACAAGTGATTTGTGTGCACATAAAATAATTTAGTGATAAATGCATAATTTTTTAAAAGAAAATATATGAACATAATCTACACAAAATGCACAGGGATGCACTTTAAAAAAAAAATTATGATGGAAAATTATATTTTTTTTAACTTTTGAAACTGAATGTTGAAAATTTTAATTGCATTTTGCACACATGTTTGTGCATGCAAACTTTTTTCACTGGTTACAAAAAATGAAAAGCAAAAAAAAACTTTTGAAGAATATGCGTTGATATGGGTTATATATATATATTTTTAAATTTTTGGTGTGTATTTTGTATGTTGTTGATTTTCCATTGCGCTGATTCAAAGTTGTGGACATGGTTTTGTAATTGTAAGTTTCAAAAGAAAATAAAAATAAAATATCATATGAATTCAGAAACATGTAGATTATATGCCAAATGATAGACAATTCATTGGAAAATCTATTGGTATGAAGTACGCCATCTAAGGTGCACTGTAGGACAAGGTTTATGTATGGAAAAAAGAGCAGTAAAAATAAACTTTCAAACAAAAGGGATAAAATCCTGTTTTAAAGCCCTCAATTGAGCTATTAGCTTGATCAAGGTTTTTAAAAATCTCGATCAAGCATTTGTACGCATTTTTAAAATACCTCGATCGAGGGTTAATGTGGAGTTAAGTAGGAGCTCGATTGGGATATTAGCTGGATCAAGATTTTTAAAAGCTCGATAGAGCATTCAAAAAATGTTAGATTGAGCTTAATAGCTCGATTGAGGTGTTGTTTGCCAACTTTTCCATTGATTCTGCCTTTATTTTTTTCCCTCTAACCATACCCGCAAATCAAAAGGCACACATATGTGACAAACCTATGCAATGCAATTATGCCACACTCATGTGTTCCACATAAAGGACACCAAAACCACTACCTTGATCCCCTTACCCCTATACCACTAAACCCTTGTAAGTTCAAATGCCTTTAGTTAACCCATTACTCCTGAACACCCTAACGCATAACCCTCTAACCCCAAATTCACCTTGTAACACACATATCTACTCAACACATTGAAGCAACCAACCCAACTAAGTGTTGGTCACCCACATAAGCATGATAACCTTTGCTATGATGGTGATTATAACTTAATAAACATAAAGTGTGTGCATAGATGATGCACCCATTGTATGCACACAGAAAACAAACCTAAGTTTTAATAGAAAACTACACTAACCCCTTGATCCCTAACAGTAACCCCCATATCCTCAACCCCCTTTATAGCTCACATAATACCCTCGAATCACACCCCTAACCATTAATCCACACAAGATTTTAATGCACATAGACACCTAATACACTTAAGAGACACATGCATAATCAACTAACCCAACTAACTTACACAAATAAGCAACTAATCAAACTCACCAACACACATAAACCCATAACCCACATAAAAATTGGATTAATGTATTAAGGGTCAAATATAGGAAACACATGTATGTGATATCCAATGCATGTATGGGGATCACCCAAGTGATGCTAATCTACTACACTGAACTCATAACCCTTAAACAATTAATTCCCTAAACCTCAACCACTTTATATCTAATGCACTATCCTTGGATCCCTCGATACTTAAGAAACACACTTATGTCACCCACATAAGTGACACACCTATGTTACCCACTACCTTCATGGACTTGACCCACCCAAAAATCACTAATCTTTGTAACCTTAACCACTTTATAGCTCACCCACTATCCTTGAACCCCTTTGTAGTCAGGGTTGCTAAGTTTTTTTGTTTAGCTTATTTTGCAAATCGTTAAGTGCAATTGACACATCATATGTCCAATAATTGATGTCAATTTGCAGTCTAGGAGTTCATTGAAGAACAATAATATTATTTGTCTAACGTGATATTAATAATTTCCCAAACAAGGGGAGTTGTAGTTGTAATTATTGATTGTAAATTGTAAATTGTAACTCTAATAGTTATTGTTAATTGTAACTAACATCATGAACTATAATTCCCTATTGTAAAATTAGTAATTTGTAAATATAATTATCATTTTCTTAAATTAGTAATTTGTAAATATAATTATCATTTTCTTAAATTATAATTGCACAATCGTGAGTTGGTGTTGTGAAATTGTATTTAAATATTACAGTGTAACTTGTAATTGTAATTGTGACTTGTAAATTGTAATTGACATCATGAATTGTAAACGACAAATGGATATAAGATAAATAACGTACATGAACATAAGATAAATAACATGTATACACTTGTCGACATAAACGCAAACATAAATAACATACACTCATGGACATAAATATAAAAATAAATAACGTACACTCATCGACATAAATATAACATAAAGTTAACATACATGTGCATAAATATACTTAATAAAGATAAATAACATGTACACACATCCACATAAACATAAACATAAGATAAATAACTCATGTCGACATAAACATAAGATATCATATATCCATGAAGAAAAAATATGATACGAAATAATCCATCAAGTTCATAAAAAAATATAAGTATATATGTACATAACAATAAAAATAGTGCACACCATGAACAAGTGTCATCCAATATGGGGACCAGGCCGCCCTTGATGGGTTATGTGGTCGTCCCCACTGCTAGTACCTCCTACATCATACCCTTGGTTTGGGAACTGCATGTGATCGAAAAGACTGTTTAAATATTGGAATTGCAAAAATTGAAATTTTGAACTCTATAAGTTAGTTCTAGATTTAAATAGTACTTAAAATTGATAAAAAGACATATTTTTTAAATTGAAAGTGGATGGATCAAGTTACTTGGCTCAAGTCCACTATGAGATTTTCCAAATTGTCCTCTGTGGCATCTCCATGAAAATACTGAGTTGATGGGCCCTCACTAGGACGATGTTGAATCAATCTTTCCCATTCCTTTCTAAACATAACTGGAGCATCAATTCCCAACTCTACATGAGCATATGTATGCTGACATCATGCATGTAACCAGTAAAATAATAATAAATGAACATGATAAATTAAAAATCAACTTGAATTCTATATTGCATTGAAACATAAGTTATAGTACCTCATCGACTAGTGATCGATGATCGAAATCCGAAGGAGAGTGTAGTGTCGCATGCTCCTCTACGATCCCCTTGCCTCTACCCTGTACAATTTGAGCAATGGAAAAGACAAAAGTTACAATAAAATAATTGTAATTATACGCATGCATGAAACTTACAAGGTTAGGATAAAGGAACTAGCATATGTACTATGGAGACATGCTCGGGGACAATGGTTGGATGGTCAACCAACGGAGAAGTGGAACAAAGTGAATACATAAATCCGGTCCTCTGCATGGAGCAATAAAAACAAATCAATAGTACTCAATTGACCATTTTTAAAGGTACATGTATTAAAGATGATTATTTAACGACCTATAATAAAAAAGTTAAGTACATAAATATACCTGATGTGTCGATGACGGCCTGCATCTCTCATACATACAGAAGTATGAGTCTCGGGCACATATAGCATATGCCACTAGACTGTTATAGTCAAGGATCCGAATAATTGAGTCTTCCATATACTATAGATTAGGATGTGTAGGTGCGGGGGGTGGTATAGACTTCTCCTCGTGCATGGAAATATTAGCACTACTCGATGCAATGCGCATGGAACCTGTCATCAAAGAACGTATATAAACTCCGAGCTTTGATGGCTCAGCTACATCCCCATATCGTATAAGTATCCGACTAGGGACGGGAATTAGTCAAGGAGGGGGTGGTATAGCAGCAGGGTCTCTGCGATCCCCTTGACACTGATAACTATGTCCCCGTCCGATTCCATAGAAAGGCGACGTTGTACTTGTGTAATCAAAATGTATGTGTAAAACAAACTCTACATAAATATGTTTAGCAAAGTACAAGGAGACATGTTCATGGTGGGGGAACATTCCTCGTTCTCCAATAAACCTATCATAAACATGAGGTGCAGCAACCTCAAACCTAAACTCCTGTAATCAGAGCGACTGTCCAACAGTGCGATCAGGAGGGATTTCAAAAAAAGTTCCCTTGGCATCCTTTCCCGTTGTTGCAGTTTTCACTGCCTCCCATTTGTCAGGACCCAATACATGGTCCCTCCTCCTATGGCAATTTTTTTTCCAAATGTCACTCAAAGACCTCGGCCTTTGGTGGATTTCCAACAACCTATTGACTAACTCGATAATCACGGACACCGACTCTACTGATGGGCAGTCAGGTTGCATGGACTATATTTGGACATGCAGCCAATCACGCTGCGATATGATCTCCTCGATCATGATCTTGGTTATCTCATCCTCCCAAGGAGCATGAGAATCATGATCAACACTTGACAAACAAATAAAAAAAATGTATCAGTCAAAGTACAAAACACTGATACAAAATTTAAAGATACTAATAGATTAATAAAATAAATTAATATGAATCATAATGTACCTGCGTCATGATGAACCTCCTCACTATGCTCTGAGGGGGTCAATGGGTCTTGGCCATTGTACAAGGAACTTACCACTATACTACTAGTTGGACTCTCACCAGACGACCTGACTAACAGGGTCTCTAGATAAAAGTAGAAACAAACAACAATTTATAATTAAGCACATGTACATGTAGACAATAATTTACTTCTATATGTAACTCAATAAAAACAAAACTATATGTAAAAAATTTACATACAAGTCCACTCATGACGTGGGGGGTGTGCCATATCAACGGATCATCTTGACGATCACGGCTGGCAGAGGGAAGAACCCTGCTCTAGAGAACGATCTGCATGAAACAATGAAAAAAAATCATATAGTGTCATCCTTTGAATAAAATGACAAAAACGAAAATGATGATGATGATGTTTTGATGATGGTGACAATGATGATGAGGACGACAAAGTGAATGATTAGGATGGTATCATGAGGATGAAGATGAAGCTATTATAGATGTTTTTACTGAAAATGTATTTGGATGGTGGCACAAACAATTGTGGGCAGAGATGATTTCTGAGCTTCAGAGGTGATTTGGAAAGAGAGAAATTTAAGGATTTTTGGAATATTTTTGTCAATAGGTACATGTGACCAGTTTCAAAATCCTAGTTAAATTTTGTGGCATGGTACATAAGGGAATTTTATTATTAGTTTATTGTTACGTTGATGCACATAAGCAACTATGTCAAACCTATGCCATAATTACTACCTTTGAACCACTAATATGCACACCTAGCCTTCATAGACAAATGTTCTTTCCCAACAACATGGCTTTGGGTATCAAACCATAGATTAGTGACCACGGAATTTCTAATTTTCCAAACTTCAAATGGCCACTGTATCCCTCTCATAGAGAGAATATGAGTTAGGGATTCATTGATGGCTTGCAAAAAACTTCAAAGCCACATGTTACATGGCATAAAACATTGGATTTTCACCCCGTGCCAAAACTTGGGTATTGAGAACCATCCTTGGTGTATCGAAAACATGGCATGCAAGACCTAGAGATAGATTCCATGGACTTAGAACCTAGGTTATTGCACTAAACTATACCCTTATCCCACGAAACATATCAAGTCTTTCAAACCTTGAAATGTCCACAATACCGAACTTGTAGGAAAAATATTAAATGTACTATGGGCATGTGTGATGCCCCGTGTGATGAAACATGGCATGTGAACCTCATACAAATATATTATAGCCTAGAACCTTTTATTTTATCCCTAGACCATGGTTTAGGCATTGAGAACCATCCTTGTTGTGTTCATTCTATGTAGAGAGTGTGTGGTTGTTTGGGGTGGTGTAGATGACTGTTCATGGTACCTAGAGGAAACTATATGAACTTAATAACTAAAAGTTTGTCTCAAACTATGGCATATCTTCCAAAAACCATCCATGGTGTTATACATCTCATGATGGCTACCATATCCTCTTGATAGGTCAAAAATTCCCTATGTAAGGCCAATGTGATAGACTCAGTCCTCACACATGGGCCAGGAACACCAAAGGTGAATTTCATGGGTTCAAACTTTCAACCTTCATCCTATACCATGGATTTGGTCGTGAGAAATATCCCTTAAAAGACAAACCATATTACGGTTACCATATCTCACTTACATGTAAAATATTCCTTAAGTAGGGCCTGTGTAGTGGCCTAAGACACATAAATATACCATGATCCCTATATATAAATATTATTCCCTAGGACCTATAATACAACCCTAAAACATGCCCCCAACCCCAAAACCTTGAATAACCAAGATATCATGCTTGTAGGACAAGTATTCCCTATGTATCCCCTTTGTGATGCCTTAAAACTACATATATATGCCATGATCCCTAGGGACAAATGTTACAATCTAAGGTTGTGTGCATGCCCCACAAGCCATAGAGGCAAATTTTATGGCCTAATAATTTGTATTTTGACCCTTACCATGGTGTGTTATATGAGAACAAGTTCCATCATGCAAAGATTCCAGGGGGCTCCACACATGGCCTATAATCCTTAGGAATAATTGTTATGCCCTCAAAACATGAATTTTACCATGGAACCATGGCTTGGAGACCAATATGCATCCCCAACATATCAAATGTAAAAAATACCACCATATCCCACTAATGGGGCAAAGATTCACGTGGAGGACCTATGTGATGGTTTGATCCATACATGACCATTAAATCTAAATGTAATTCTTTTGGATGAAAGAACTTGTTGTAAAAACTGTTTATAACTTTGAATATATCCTAGAATATGAAGTTATAAATTTTTTTGAATATATATAAACATACATATATATATGTATGTATGTATATATATATATATATAAACTAAATAATTGTTGAAAAAAAACTGCATAACCTAAATCGAAATTAAATCATTAAATAAACTAAATTATGTAAAACTAAATCTAAATTATAAAGCACAACTAATGGAAATAACTAGTTTTAGAATTTTTTCATTAAAATAAACTAATTTTAATTCACAAAAACTAAATTTTAATTAAAAATTTAAGTACTTTTAAGGGTTTAAGAGTTCTGAATCGCCTACCTCGTTGTTTGGAAACCATGGTAATAGAAAGTTCTTGTTGGTAGCCGATGACGGATTGAGCCTAGATCGAATTCACAAACCCTCGATCGGACTCACAAACCCTTGTTCGAGCTTCTATCTATTGCTCAATCGAGCTCTTGCCGAACATATGCAGTGAATAAACCATTGGCAACAACAATTTTCATGTTTTATAATAGTTTTCAGGATTGAGGGTTTTACCAAACCCTCGATCGAGCTATAAAGCCCGATTAAGGGTTATTAAAACCCTCGATCGAGCTCTGAGAGCTCTTTACAGGAGCTCAATCGAGCTTGTTTTTCACCATACCTGCACCCTTTGCTTGCCAAAAAGTGCTACCCATCTTCATGGGAACACCCTTAATCGAAGAAGTACCTGCAAGAAAACATCCTTTCCTCTTCACAAGGTGCACCTCCTCCTCAGAAAGTCTTCGAAAACATCTTCAAGAATCCTTCAAAAACATCTTCAAGAATCCTTCAAAAACATCTTAAAACATCTTCAAGAATCTAGAACATCTTCATTAAAACCCAAGAAATCATCTTCAAGAACCCCCAAAAAAATCATTTTCTCCTTGGAATTGCGCACCTTTTTAGAGCTCCATACTTGCTTCGATGGATGATCAAATGGGGAGAGTGATCCACTTATTTATACAGGTCTTAAATCACTTTATGGGTCAGCATAACATTGTACAATATCCTAACAGGTCCGACCTAACATTCTAGTTGGGTTGCCTTTACAAATTATTCCATATCTCCTCATTCTTATGGAGTTAGAGAGACTTCAATATACCATTGGAAAGGTCTCAAAACAAGCTTTCCAACCATGCAATATATACTCCAATTTGAGTTAGGTATCTAGAGTAAAAATTTCTTCAAAGATAGGGTATCCAAACTAGGCATCCAAAAACAATATTTCCAATAATCTTAATGTTGTGATCTCTATATGTAGTTTCCTTGCCTTTGACATCAATGACAACAATCTTTTCTCTTCCCCATCCCAAGGAGTCGACCTCTCTCCTCAAGCCCTATGCAACACTATTGCTCCAAGCCATAGGTTTCTCACCAACAATGCAATGGATAGACTAGATATTGTAGGCCCCAAGATCATATTCCCCCCATTCTATACACTTCCACACAACTCCTCCTAAGTAGCTAGGCTTCCATTTGGAGCTTCTTCCATGTGGCCTTGGATGCTGGGAGAGTTAGATTACATCCTCTCTTTTAACTCCCACATTGTAATTTTATTTGTTGGATGTACTTTTCAATGCCATTGATTTATCATATAGCTAATCAGCCCGCTTTAGCTTCTTCGCCTTTTTCATTTGGGATAACTAGTACGTAACATGGAAACAAGTTATCCTTAAACATAATAATGTAAGAAAGCACTACTCCTTGCCAAAGCGTTTTCTTACAAACTACAACACACTTGAAAAATAACCCCACTTTAATGCCTAAAAACCCTTTATGGTTAATGATCCTAGTTTAACTTCTTTTCTTGTGAGATAACTAGACTTCACATAAAACTTTATTAACTAGCATATAAAGTACAATCATCTGACATAAATTCTCATAACATAAAATCCATTAATGACTAAATTCTAATAACCCTTCTGAAAAAATAACCTTAAAGACTCCTCACCGTAAATAATATATTTTCTCTTCGAACTAATGCAAACTTCCATTATTCCCATGGTACAGAATATGGGTGTAAAATGGTTGAGGGTTGTTCCCAGCAAATGCTACAAAGTAATGTAAACATAAAAATTGCATTTAATTCTAAACCTTAAATAAGTAATTGAAATATAGTTCTTACTTTCCGGTGTACAAAAACTAACATATGAATTGCTTCAATACATATGGGATTTTTTTTTTGGTTTATAAATCCATCCAAACAACACAACACATCAAATAATTTAATCACCTAGACATCTGCTTATACAGAATCACATCTGAAAACAACCTGGAAATGTCTATATTTTGCTCATAGACAAAGCTATGAATGTTGAAAATATAAGATACATAACATGTGGATCTATGAGATCCTCGTTTCCATAGGTTCTGGTTCATGCAATTGTCCTTTCTTTATAGAAGTTGTAGGTTACTGATAAATAATGGCATCATACCTTTTTTAACACTTCATCCCAGATTCCCAATCTTCATTTAGCTCTTGGAATGTGCCATCCATGACGGTGCCTTCCCTGCGTAGTCCATCCAATAGTTTATATGCCATCCATGAGGGTGCTATATGTAATCACATCAAGGACAAGACCGTTATCTTTCATATGTTGAAATAACTTTATTGCTTCCTTAAGGTTACCCACTTTGCAAAGTCTATCCATCAATGCGTTGTATGTAACCACAATAGGGCTGAGACCCTGCTTTGGCATCTCAGAGAAAATCTGCTGAGCTTCCAGTATCCTTCCATGCTTGCAGAGTCCATCTATTATTGTATTATAGGTAACTACGCCAGGTTTGCAACCTTTCTCCGGCATCTCTAGAAAGAGCTCCTTAGCCTTTTCCAGATTACCCACCGTGCAAAATCCATTTATAAGTGTACTGTATGTGATTTCATCAGGCTGGTGGCCTATCTGCACCATAACATTTAACAACCCGAGAGCTTGTTTAAGCTTACCTTCTTTGCAAAGACCGTCAGTAAGAATATTGTATGTGATAACATCCGGAGTGTACCCTTTATCCAACATCTCATGAAGCAAATTGGTGGCCTCCTGGCATTGCCTGGACTTGCAGAGACAATGAATAAATGCATTGTATGTGACAACGCTAGATAAAAGAGCTTCCTAGCCTTGTCCAACTTTACTTTCCTTCTTTGCAGAGACCATCAACAAGGGCAGTGTATGTGATCACATTTGGAGTGTAGCCTTTAACCAACATTTCCTGAAGCACCTCAGTGGCCTCCTGGCATTGTCCTTCCTTACAAACACTATCAATGAACACATTATATGTGACAACATCAGGGCACAAGTTTTGTTTGGCCATTTCATGTAAGGGCTTCGTAGCCTCATCCAACTTGCCTTCCTTACAGAGACTATCAATAACTACATTGTATGTAACAACATTGGGACATACGGGCATTTCATCGAAGAGCTTCTTAGCCTCATCCAACTTGCCTTCCTTGCAAAGGCCATCAATCAGAGCAGTGTATGTAAAGACATTGGGGTTATACTCATATTTTAACATTTTCTACAGTAGTTCCTTGGCCTCTTGGAGCTTACACTCTTTGCAAAGTCCATTCGTGAGCGTACTAAATACGATTGTGTTAGGCTCGTGGCTCTTTTGCAGCATAACAACCAACAAACCGAACGCCTCGCGGGTTTTCCCCGTCTTGCAGAGCCCATCTATTAAGATACTACATGTAACAACATTAGGAACCTGTCCGTTGCCCGCCATTTGAAGAAAAAGATTGACAGCGTATTCATCAGGGTATTGAAGGTTATAACATCTGGAACATACCCACGTGCTATCATTTAATAGTATTGCAATTAAACGAGGAACACGAGACAACTTTTTCTCAGCTTTAGTATACCAGCTAGATCTAGTCTAAATGCGGATTTATCAAGCACTCGGAGGTATCTAATTTCTTGAGGTGTTATTTTTTTAATGACTTTTTATTTGGTTTTAAATTTTTATTTTATGAGTGAATATGGATTTTTTTAATTATTTTTTATTTGGTTTTCATTTTTTATTTTATAAACCGACATAAAAAAATTAATTACTTTTTTTTTTTGGTACATAAAGTGACACCTCTACATAGTTACACATCTCCCCCACATTGAGTTGTAAGCACCTCGCTACTCTGGGTGCAATGACATAAATTTAATTAAGAATTGTTTTTAATGGTGTACAAAGTAGGTTGTCATAAGGTGGAGAGATATTAATTGTGTGAAGTGAATAAATGTAAAATTTAATTAATAATCCACTTTTTTTTTAGCAGAAAAAAAAACGTACTATTGGTATTCAAAATGGAATCAAATAGTACATAAATATCATAGGACATTTCGGATGTACTTATGTTCAGCTCTCTCATGCTAATGTTCTTCAAAAATAGAGAGAATTCCACAAAATAGGAACATTACTCACATCTGAGTATTTTCTATTGTTACATACATTTAGATTCAAGACATAAATTAAAGCTCAAATATGTTAAAAAAACCTGTATCAATGCTTTGTTCCTCCAGGAATTCTTCCCATATGATATAGCCTTCATCACCTTCATGAGCATCCTTGGAAAGTGCATCTGCCAATGTGTTGTTTTGCCTAAAGATATGCTCAAATTTTATGTCTTTAAACATTTTGATTTTCTCCCTGCTTTTGCAGCACCACTAATGTAATGATACCACATTTATATTAAATTCTCCTTTCGCCCATTTAATTGTCACTCTGGAATCTCCATAAATAATTAGTTCATGGAGTCCAAATTCATGTGCAACAGTTAACACACTCCAAATTCCCAAAAGCTCTGATTCTGTATTAGTGCCTCTTCCACGCTTCAGCTTAAGAGTGTAGTAGTGATCTTCGCTTCAATAAATTACTCCCCCCACAACACATGAGCCATCCATTGGCGATCCATCGAAGAAGGCCGTTGCTCTATGATGTGTAAAACTGAAAGTAATATCCTGTCTAGGGTTAGAATTATCAGTGACAGAACCAAAATCTTTAATCACCATCATGATTCTATTGCTGGAAATTACCAAATTTGGACACCTATTTTCAAATAATGCTTCATTTCTATCCCTCCAGATAACCCAAGATACCATAGCGGGAAGATATGGTATACTTTTACAATTCCTATACCAGTTTAATGCACAATGTATAAACAGATCATTATCCCAATGAGCATTCAATTTTAGATTATTGATCATCAATGCCCAAAGTGTTTTGGTGTAAGTACAATCTACCAGGATATGCTTAGAGGATTCCAAACTGTTTCTACAAGGGAAACAAATACTTGGGCCACTAGTGATTAAATTTTCCCAAGTTTTGCCACATGAAGCACTGAATTTTCAATGGGATCTTCCACTTCCAAAGAACTTTATACCACCAATTAGCAAGATACATGCACCAGTTAGAAATAATTGCTTTGTATGTTGATTTCGTAGTTATCTCTCCTGTCTCCACTTAAAATTTTGTTGAGGTAATTATCATTTTTTTAATTCATTTTAAATTTTGTTGAGGTAATCATTATTTTTTTGTATTCGTTGAATAAAAGCACATTAGGATTAGTGAATCTAGCTTTGATATCTAAGAAGTCAAATCCATTCTTTCACTTAAAATTTTGTTGAGGTAATTATCATTTTTTTAATTCATTTTAAATTTTGTTGAGGTAATCATTATTTTTTTGTATTTGTTGAATAAAAGCACATTAGGATTAGTGAATCTAGCTTTGATATCTAAGAAGTCAAATCCATTCTTTCAATGAGTTTATGGCTATTTAAGATTATTGCCTAAGGATTAAAGATTATCTATTGGTGCATTTGTCCATAGAACAATTTGGGTTTTTAAACAACGGACAAATTTTGGATCTTATAGTTGTTGCCGAAGAAGGAATGAATTCCTCTAAGGTAAGAAAATTGGAATCCATCTTACTAAAACTAGATTTGGCTAAGGCATATGATCATGTGGATTGGTTTTCTTGAGATTGATTCTTCTTTGTATTGAATTTGGCCTAGAGGTAACAAATTGGATTATGGCACGTGTTACCTCTCTTAATTACGCAGTCTTGGCGAATGGGTATCCTACTAAAATTATCCAAAGTCATAGGGGCTTAAGGCAGGGCTGCCCCCTTTCCCCCTTACTCTTTGTGTTAGTGATTGAAGGCTTAAGCCTCTTGATTGCTAAGGCTAGGACTGAAGGGAAGATATATGGTATCAAAATTTCTAAAAATCATGTTTTGTCACACTGTATTTTTGTTGATGATGTGCTTATATTTGGGGAAGGTATTGTTCTGTAATGGGTAGAGTATCAGGCTATCTTAAATATGTTATGTTCAACTTCTAGTATGATTATTAGTTGTGAGAAGTCTGTGCTACTACAAAATGGTCTCAACCCTCATATTTGTTCTAGGATTAGGGAGATTTTTCCATTTTAGTTGACAAATATGGAGGAAGGATTTAGATATTTAGGGCACCCTCTAAATCCAAATAACTACAGAAAGGAGGATTGGTTGTGGCTTCTCAAAAAGGTGGATAAGAGGATTGGGTATTGGTGTTTAAGATGGTTGTATTTAGGAGGTAGACTTGTCCTGGTGAAATCTGTCTTGAAATGCATTCCAGTCTACTAGTTGTCCTTGGACAAATTTCCTAAATACATTCTTGAAAAGATAAGGCATAAATGCTTTAAATTTCTATGGACTGGCAAGAAGGTGAAGGAATGGGTTCACTTAGTTAAATGGGATAGACTGGTTCATCCCAAGGTTGAGGGAGGTTGGGGATTGATGAACATTTTCATGTTCAAGCAGACCTTGGAAGCTAAAATTATTTGGCAATGCTTGAATGGAATAAGGTTGTGGAGCAGTCTGGTCAGGGATAAATATCTAAAAAAAAAAAGTATCGATTGAAGACTATGCAAGGATGGAGCCCAAAATAGTCAATAATGGGTCAAATTTTTGGGCTAGTTTATCATGTGCATTTTCAGATATGTGCACTTTCATAGCAATTGAGAGAATGTAGGAATTATCATTTGCATTTGCATCCATTTTCAATTGACCTAGGCTATTCTATGTGAAATCGGTACAATTTAGATTTATTGTTACCCCCAATAGTGGGAGCATTTACAGTTCTGAAGAGCCTATAATTAAAATGTCCGGTTCTCAAGGCGAGGGGACAAGGGTATCCCATTCTAGTGTCTTCTGTCCCTGAAGAGACTCTTACATCTTATTCCCTTCGAGACCCATCCAAAGTTTGCCTTTTATCGAAGAAATCAGTCTATTATTTTTATTATTTTCCTATGTGAAGATAATTCATTTGAATTTATACCCTATCGGTCCACTTGATGAACTCTGTACACAACAAGTGAGACACATGTCCACAGCTCGCGGGCCACCTTGAGTTCCATAAATCTGCACATCGCAAAGAATAAATCCCCATCCTCTGACAAAGCAAAATAACAAGCCTACATACATCAAATTATCTAACAAGCATTAAATCCACCATCTTACACCAGAGCAAAAGGCACACCTCGATGACATTTGTACCAGCCATAGTGATCTCATCCCATCCACCACAGAGAAAATTCGTGTTCCATGCTACTTCAACTAAAAGATGCAATAAATCCTTGACCCCAGAAGAGAAAAATGAGAAGACTTCAAACATCGAACCATCAAAGAAGCATTAAATCCACTAGAGCAAAAGACGCATGTCGACACCATTTGTACCAGCCGCAGTGACCTCATCCATGACACATGTCACCTGATATAGCTGCTACAAACTCCAACGCAAATATCAAACCATGAATTTGGAAAACATTTGCAAAATACATACACCTCCCAGCATAGACTGCCTAACATGTGGAAAGTGAGTCCATAACGTCAAGTTCATAAAAAACAAACAAATAACCAAAACACAAAGTACAATAGAAAATTATAAGACTCAAGAGCAATTAACTGAAATCTAACAAACCTCCACAAAGTACATTGCCGGAGTTGTCTCAAAATTTGACGATTTGGATCGGATGACCATTTTTAGCCAAAATTTAATGTTTTTTTTATTTACAAAATCAAAATTTAGCCGTGTTTTATCGATATTTTTGATGGTAGAAATGGATTCAGCACCCTCAAAAACCCTTGGGGCACTCAAAATTCTAGAATTTGACAGCTGTAACCTGGATTTTGAAAAATTACGGCCGATTTTTTTCAAAATTGTGCCCAAAATTTTTATCTATTCTTACTCAAATCGTATAATTTTTAGACACCACGTTGTCAAACTAAATCTAACTAACAATGCATGTATATACTCAACATAATTTATTAGTCCCTCCTCCTCAGGGATTATAGCGATCGTTGGGTCACCCTATTGCATTGACCACCTTTTATTTAATTTTTAAAACCTAATGTCAAGTAAAGTTTTTTAATTCTTTAGTATTAAAATGAATTTTTTATAAATGAAAAATAATTTTAAATTTTTACAAAATTAGATAACCTATTTTTGTGATTGGTGGAGTACACAGAATTAACTATTTTTCTGTGCAAAATATTTATCAAATTATAAAAATAAAAATAAAAAAAATAAAAATAAAAAAGAAAAAAGAAAAACTTGCCACGTTACCCTCATTCATTAATGAAACTATATATCAACCATATGACATTTCATGTCATTTGGGTGATATGACCGATGTCCCAATTGATCCTGCCATTTGTCTTTGTGTGATATAAGTAAAAAAACTAGTATTGTTTTAATCGAGACAGTATCATTTAATGAAAGGTGCTTTCCTTACAATGCCTATATTAGAGCTACTACCATCACAATCTTATCGAACTTCCACCATCAATGCTTATCACCAAGAGCATTTATGTGCTATGATCCCTCAATATCGCACTCACCTCTTCACCGACTCAATGCCACAGCCTCTTCCCCCCCCTTGATCAATTCTAACTTATGTTCGATCCTTGTGGATCAATTTCCTAAGGTAGGGGATTCAGGATTGTTTTTATGGGATCTGTTTACTTGCGTCATGCTTGGTTATTCAAGTCGGTGGCTTACTGTGGCAGATATGAGAGGGAATTCACAGATTTATCAACGACATCTTTGGCCATTATCACATCTCATCTAAGTTGTGCATCGATGTCTTCTGAGGCAGATATGAGAAAGAACTCATAGGGCTCTATCTGAGAAAGTGGGGAGGACTAAAACCACAAAGGGGTAACAACCAAGGTAATAATATTTACATGATTATCAAACTGATCTATTTATAAGAGTTCAAACATGCTTACAAGTTTCGATGTCGACCAAACTCAGACTATTTTGTGGATGAAGGTCGGCCAAACTCAAACTATTTTGACCGATGAAGGTTGGCATAAACTCGCCAGATTTCGCCGGTGTGTATCCGAGAAAACTCATCAATTTTTTCCAAGAGGGCGGCCAGACTGGATGAGTTCGGAGTTGGTGGCTACAATGGCAGTACATTTCTGAATTTGCGGCTACATGAGGGAGAGGACTGTACCAAAATTGAACA
Source organism: Larix kaempferi (assembly GCA_027924585.1). Lineage (NCBI taxonomy): Eukaryota > Viridiplantae > Streptophyta > Pinopsida > Pinales > Pinaceae > Larix > Larix kaempferi. The sequence goes on along the minus strand of BSBM01001421.1, from coordinate 351,979 downwards.
TGAGATGAGACAAATGCAAGCAGGATTTTCATCAATTCACCTTCAGATGCATGTCCCCTGATCACTGTGTATCTATTGTCTAAAGACAAAACATTCTGCCAATGCGAGAGTCCAATACTGATTTAGTACAGGACCTACAATTACATCCTGCACATTTGAAGAATTGTAGATCTTATTGCAACTATGTCAGCACGGACAGGTTTGTTTCACTTATGATTGACAGACTAAGACATTGCATAGCCGGTGTAAGGATCAAAATAAAAAATGGAGCGGGCCTTCAACCCAAACAACCCTTCATGGCTAGATCCATAGAACAACAATTTGAAACAAGTTTCGCTCTCTGCATTACAAATTCGTTTAAAAACATGGGAGGGGTTCTCTCTAATTTTGAACATTTAATGAACTTGTTAGAGCTGGGCATCGATTCACAAAATAAAATATAAAGAAAAACAAGATAAGCAATCAAAAGGTGAAACGTATTTGCACTTGAATAAAAGAATTGTATTATCAATTATATCTTGGCTTTGTAGGTTTAATTACAGTTATATACCTTTGAGAGTGCTTTCTTATGTATTAAGTGCATGTTGTGACGATTTCTTGTTGACAGCACTGGTAGAATTCGCATTGGAAGAAATCAAAAGAAAAAAATTGCAAGAACTTGGTTACTATACAACCAAGCAAGAGCCGTTGAGTAGACGGGTTTCTGTTAACGACTTCTGTTGAGATTTCAATGGCGGTTTTGGCCACTTTTCCCACTACTGCATAATAAAACACAAATAATCATAAACATCCCTAGTGGTTATTCTTCCGTCTGAATTTATAAAGAAATAATCTGGGATGACTTAGTGAAGTCAACAGGCAAGAAGGTTATAACCTCAACCGCAACTACTTGGAAAAGCCATTCGCTACAAAGGCTGGGTGGGACACCTTACCTGAATTCCTGGATTACTTAGTTAAATATGATATGCCCCACTTATATAAATAACCATAAACTACAACAATCGCGTTCATGTCTGAAACACTGACTAATCAACTAAACACTTCCCTCCCTGTGAGAATCATACTCATGACATCGCCCCCGAATCGACACCGAGCTATGGCGGCAGATCAATCTACGTTGTGTACTACCTGCAATGAACACTATTAACCTATGCGCACAACAATAAATAGTAGTTACAGTACTCAAGAAAGCACCAACAACTTGCAAGATACAAAAGGACACTATATAGCATAAACCTTTGACGCTCTTTGAGACAGAATATAATTCGGTAAGGAATTTGACAATAGACCCTCTAGATGGTATATAATGCTCATGATGCATGAAAATGTCAGTACAACAAAATTTCGTATAGATTATGTGAAAGTCTTGTTTTTTAAGAATTGAGTTAGTTCAATTAATTTGAATTCACTGTAACGTCGGTATAGATTTTGTAGAAGTTTTTTCTTTCAATATTGAGTGAGTTCAAAAAAATGAATTTACTGTAACATTGGTTTTAAAATATCTAGCTCAAATTCAAACGAGATGAATATAGATAAAAAAAATTGGGTCTTTGTGGTTTTTCTTAAAGCATGGCTTTAGTTGAAGTGAAATTGGACAAAGCCCACTGTCCAACAATGAATTTAAGATGTCATCATCCTAACAGTAACTTAATGTGAGAAGTAGTATTTGGGTTTTAGTAAGGTTTATAATTATTGATCTGTCACTTCTGAAAAGGTGCTGTGATCACTATGAATTTTGGGAGTTTAATGTTTTCAAAACTTGAATATTCATTCCCTGAGAGTCAGTCAACTAATAAAATTTGGAAAGGAAGGCAATCTCCCTACCTTGTGGAGAAACTACGTCACAGTTCTGAATGAGATGAAGATCCGAACATTTGTGGAGCTTGGGATCACCATTTTTCTTTTTCTTTCATGTTAGTCTTATGTGTTTTCCTTCAATTTTTTATTTGACGTGATCTCTGGGATATTTCTAGAATAAGACGGTAGGAAGTTGTGTGGGGCGTGATCTGCGTTCTCCGTGACATTTCCAGGAAGGAGAAAACACTTTGGTTCCTTGAAATTGCCTTTGTTTCCCTCTCAATTAAGTTTTTCAGCTGCCCATTTACCTTGTCTTATGAACCAATGGTGATACTCCTCATACCATCGTTATAAAAACTAACAACTAAATAACCAAAAAAATAGCTAAAGACAAAAGCATAGAAATACGAGGATTATTTCCAAAGGGCGTCCCAATCAAATGCTAAGAGAAAATTGAAAGCAAATTCTCTAAAAATGTCGGGGCAACAATTCTTAATGGATGTTGGTTGCAACAGTATGGAGGAATAAGAAGTATTCCAAGAAACTATGATCGTATGCAAGAGATATGCAAAATTCTAGAAACATTGAAACAATCTTTTCAGCATGGTTTTTTTCTACATGAGGTACCTTCTAGATTAATGTACAAAATAAATAAATTGATGAAAATATACAAAAGAGAGATAATCATATTGTAAGAGAAAGAAAACATTAATCCTCTGAAATGTATGCAGGAAATACCATGCATAGCGGCCATCCTTATTCTAAATTTTTATGAGGTTATGATATCAGCTCCAATTTTCTGTGGTGATTCTTGATGCCAACTAAGGATTCCACATTATGCAGTAGGTTGAGAAGTCGAAATAATGGGAAGCTAAACATTACGTTGATTGAGTGGTGGATAAGGAGAAGGATGAATACAGGATATGCCTTACTATTCAGGGCATAAATATGAGAGGAATCATCTCTTCAACGCATAGCTCGAATCACTTGGTCTCTCCACATGATGATCTAGACCACTATTTTTACATGCTTGCTTTTGGAGGTTTTTCATTTACGTTGAATTTTACTCTGCGCTGGATTTAGGGAGATTCCATTCACTTTTTGCTAGGGCGGGGAAGTGGTTTCAATTTGCTTCTGGAGTTTTTTCATTTACGTTGAACTTTACTCTGCACTGGAGTTAGGGAGCTTCCATCCACTTGTTGCTAGGGAGGGGAAGTGGTTTCAGTCTAGAGATGTATACAGGTGTTGAAAAACATTGATAACAAGAAGCTAAGGAGGACACCTGGAGCTGTATAGAGGTGTTGAAACACAATGATAATAAGAAGCTAGAGAGGACGCCTGCAAGCATTTGGTAGACCACATCTATCCTGTCAACTTTTGATATACCACACCTGTCAACATTTTAAAATGGTTTTAAATTAACTCATTTTATCGGTATGAAAATTAAATGTGTATTTTTTTCTTATTTTAAATTTCCACATATTTATGATAAAAGGGTGGGCTTAACTGAAATGATTTCAAAATTCACTGTAAAAAAATTGAAACACAAAAAGCAACATATAATTTTTTTGTCCATCCAGCCAAAACATATTGACAACGATGGAATTAGCAAAAAGTTTTCGTCACATCAACCATGGTTTCTTTATATCATAGTAGCATAATTCGAGTACGAATACGAATACGAATACGATTCGATATGGAAAAAAATACGTAATGAAAATATCTAGTACGGATAAAATACGAAAGCAGCTTGCTTATATATAATATTTTTAATCAAATATTGACAAATATGCCATAAATATACAGACATTTATATAATAAAATTTAACATATATTTAAAAAACAAAAATATAAAACCTCAACAACCTCTGATATGGAAGTGTGAGAGACGACAACTACTTATTTATAGTTATTTTAATAAGAAAGCATGAAATTGAATGGTATTTTTGTTTTATAGTGTTTAAGTAATTAATGTTTTTTTTTCTTTCTTTAAATTGGTTTTTAAAATTTAATTCTCCACTAATAATCTGTATACGTATTACACCTACACTGAATATTCGACGAATTCGAATTTATTCTGAATTTCCATACACGAAGTAGCAATACAACCAAATTATGCTATTGTGCTTTATATTTCATTTGAACATTCAGCTTTGAATAAATCTTTAGGTATCAATGTTAACTAGTATTGGAAACGAACAAGGTTGCGATATTTGTTGTTTTGTTGTGGTTGAATAACTAAAATTGAAAGCAAAATAGAAAAGAGATATGCAAACCAATGCATGGCAGAGAAGACATAATCCAAAATAACCTTGGTTCCTTCTATTAATGAATAGTGAAAATTCATAACAATTTTCGTAAGCAACTTTTTCAAAAAGAGTCGAGCCTCCATGTCACAGTCTAGCATGATATTTGTCGACTAGGCCACTGTCAGGCATCAACTCATAAAAAAAATGAGAGAATTCTTATTGTTGTAATAGAATTCAAACAACATGAGTATATTTTTGTGCCTCCACATTGCCCATATCATCAACTTTTTGGGGATCATTTAGATTCAATTTTTGATATAGCCGTAGCTTTTTTGTTTTTTTTAATTGAATTACAATAAAATTCAATAAACAAATTAAATAATTTGTTTTTACATTTTGTAACAAAATGGAAAAAGTGGAGAAAAGTTAACTAAATGAACAAGTTTATTTTTACTTTACAAAAGGTAATATTTTCTTTAAACTAAATATATAGTTGAAAGATAATTAGTTGGACAAGTTCATTTTCATTTTAAAAAAGTTAATATTTTTTTATGACACTTTAATTTTCTTCTATTTTATATCAACAACAATCATAATAGTTATACAACAATCATAATAGTTATACATGACTTTTTTAATATATATTTTATTTCTTTATCAATTAAACAAAATATAAAAGCATGGACTAGTTGCTTTGCAGCTGTTTAATTACACTGTAGGCGTTTCACCAACGAGAAGCATAACCATCCATGTCGGCTAGATTCCTCGCTCATAGAGCGAATGGAATGCTGCCACGTGGATGGTGCCGTCGTGAAGGTCCCATGTGTATGGTGTCGTCATGAAGGTCCGCTTGCGGCAAGGTTTTATCCTGCAAGTTATTCTTCCTCAATAGAAAGCGGATATTTTTGTTGCTCTTACAATTAATGGCTGCACCCAGCACTCACACATCTTTCACTAACTAGACAATCGTATCTACAAGAATTTTCAGTGCGCACAGCCTCCACGTCTTCCTTCACCGCTCACACGACGGGTTCCTCCACGGAAGGATGTGGGTTCAAATCTCACACCTCTTCTTCCATGGCCAACGTATCCTCTTATTCTAAAATCAATAGATTTGAGATTCTCACTGGCAGCTATGGCACGCGGCTACTCCACACACGAATGGACCTTGTTCTCTGGCGGCCAGGGTTTCATGGTCAATGCTCTGCCTCTTCGGATCTACTTATGCAACTTTCTTCATGCAGATTTTCACACATGCAGATTCTCTCTTCATCGCGTGGATTTTCTCATGCCAGAGTTTCTTCACAATCTTCTTCCTTACTCAGGTTGAACTTCTACCTTGTTGTGTGCTCTAATTTCTTTTCCTTGTGCATTCTAACTTTTTGCTCTACCCTATGTAGTCTAAATTTTTGCCAAGTGTTATGATTAGAAACAACACATAATAATCGATAGAAGGATGGAGTACTTGACAATGCATGTATGTCTCATGCCTCGCAATCCCTATCATCCATAGGCAACCAATTCCTCTTTATAGAGGATAGAAGATGAGATTGACATCCTTGTCGATGCTCCTTCTACCTTGGGCTGCTCTGCAAGACACCTGAGATTTTCCACGTTAAAATTTTTTCCCTTATTCAAACGTCGATCCACCACTTCATCCAATTCCCTGAACTTCACAGCAAGGTGGTATTCATCTTTGTTTCCTCATGAAGAGAACACATATATGTCTGTTTAAATGGGAAGGATCTAAAGTTGCGCTGGGGTTTCACCTTTTTCTATTCTCTGCACAAATTATTCTCTTCCCTGAGAAATATTAGCCCCTCTCTCTAGTCACCTAGGTTTGAGCCCGAAGGGCCTGCATGTGTGCTGGGGGGGGATGAACTGCTCTCGTAGGAAGGCACCCTGCTTATGGACAGTGGGGAGAGGGCCTGCATGCATCCCAGGGCCCTCATGATTCCCTTCCATCCAGGTGAATGTAGAGGTTCGTCGATGGAGCCGGTAGAGACTAGCACGTGGAGTGAGAGACTGGAGTAGGTAGGTAAGGACGCGTGGAAGGGTGAGGTGAGATTACGTGGAGAGAAGGAAAGGTAGATCTTAGGTTAGCTTAGGTTGAGAGTTAGGTTTTTTTTTTGGTGTGTGTGTGTAACTTGTGGTAAATGAGTAGAGCTTATAATAAAAGAAAAAAAGAAAATATAATATTTCTATATATATATATATATTGTTTAATATAATATATGAAGTAGTTACAATCTATATATAAATGTTCTTATAAAAATCGATTAATATTTTATTTATTTATTTTATATATTAAAGTATAGATTTTATTGAAGTACAATTGTTTTATGTTGTTTAATTGGAAGTTTAATGTGTAACTCCAAGTATGTTTTATTACAATGACAATTGATATGTTGATATAGAGCATATGTCTTATCCTTAATCTTGTATATGATTAAGGCAGTAGTTAAAGAATATGATAATATGTTGATATTCAAATGGTAATCATATGATTTTATTGTCACATGTTACTAGAGTATTAATATTTACCATTAGCGTTCTATAACATGGTTGCTCTTTTACGAACAAAAGATAGTAATGCTAAGAACTAAGACTAGAGACATTCTTAAGTCATGGTTAGTTGAGAACTAAAGGAACTCTTATTAAAAAAATTAATGGTGATTTGACATTTTCAATATATAATTAAAAATTAAAGGTAATTTGTTGTAATGAAAATTAATTAAACTCTTTGTTCTTACTATATGTTATAGTTACCCTTGTTGTTGCTATGATCTGAAGCAATCAGCTAAAACCTTAGAGATTTATATTTTGTCAACATCCCTACATGCAAGTTGAAGTAAGAAACAATGGAAATATTGTCGTAACCTTTTGTTCAAATATTACCTATCAGAAAATGCTAACATATGGGTTTCAAGATAAAAGAAGCAATGTGTAATGTGATTTCTAAAGGTTCCAGTATTTCTCTAATACTCAAGTTCATGCCTCACATGTTCATCAACATGTTTTATATTCAAAATCAAGTTTTTTTCCTAAAATATTGCTATGTATTGCTTGAGATATCAAATTATCTTCTTCCATGTTCTCCTACATATATACCCTTGTTTTCTTTTATCTTTACACTTAATATCAATATTTCCCTTTTTCCAGCATACTCTTATAATCCATCTATTTGCACTACCACACTATGGACAATCTGTTGACCGAAAATGTTGTTTCACTTCTAATGCATGGTGCGGTTGACCTATGCCCACTTGTACAAGTTCTTGATCTCAAATGAGTAAGCTCTCTTAACTCAGCAATAGCCCGATTCCGAATCTCTATCTCTGATGGAATTCATAAGCACGAAACATTGCTTCCAACTAGCTACAATCACGTTGTGGAAAGCCACCAACTCCGAGAAGGTTCAATCATCAAAATCAGCAAGTGTACATGCAACACTATACACAATACAACATATGTTTTCCTTTCCACACCTTCAATTTCACTTATTTAGTTTTGTACTCCTTACTTCACTTTATTTTAACATTTTTTTTTCACTTACCTTAATTCTTGTTGCCAGGACTATCGCATTGGCACATTGGAAGCAGCAATTATTGGAGAACCATCCCCTTTCAACTTCACCCCTAACTTTACCTCCCATAGTAGTTCATCTATTCCAGAAAACATCACCCTTAATCCCCAAAACCCTTCGCTTGCCATACCTTCCTCATCAAATCCAACCCCAACCCTTGTTGCAACTACTATTCAATTCACATCGCTCAACCCTTCCAACAAAATTTGGACCATCCAAGGGTGAGTAACTGCTAAGACAAATATGAACGCCTAAACCAATAAAAAAAGGCCAGGTCAACTCTTTGGGTTTGACCTTGTTAGTGCTACCAAAGATGAGATTCATATCTCTGCTTTTAATGGCTTAGCCACATCCTTGTACGACACAATACAAGTTGGCATAGTATACACGATCTCAAATGGCACAATCAAACCAGTCAACCCAACATACAACCATTTGAAAAGTGCTTTTGAGATTTTCCTTAACCCCTCCTCAACAATTCAACCATGTTTAGAGGAGTGCCCATTGATCCCTTTTCATTGCTTCCACTTTAAATCTATCCATGACATCCAAACTACACCCCTGAATTCCATGGTTGACCTTATTGGAATTATCATTTCTATTTCACCTGCATCAACTATATGCAAAATACATGGCTATGAAACCATTCACCGAACAGTTGGCATGAGGGACATGTCCGGGTTTAGCATAGACATCACACTTTGGGGGGAGCACTGCGCAATTGAGGGTGCCCAACTTGTCAAACTTCGAGGTTTAGCTACTCCCCCTATCCTTGCAATCAAAGGTGGACGTCTTACAGAGTTCAATGGAAAAACCATTGGAACCATCTCCAATACCAACCTCCTTATAAACCCAGACATTGAAGAAGCTAAACTTCTCCAATCATGGTTTGATGACAATGGAATCCGTTCAGCCTTGCCATCATTAAGCAGAAAATACAACTACTCTGCTTCCAACTCATCCAAATGCATTTCCATCTCTGCGCTCCAGTCTCTCCAACACTCTGAGAAGGAAACTTGGTATTCAGTTGTTGCTACAATCACCCATATTAACGTCGATAACTTTCATTTCCTTGCATGCCCTCTATTTGTTGATGGCATACAATGCATGAAAAAAAATTCCCACAAAGTTGGCAATACTTGGCATTGTGAAAAATGTGATGGGGAGTTTACTGAGTGTGATTAATGATACATACTCAAAACTGACCTAACAGATGCTACTGGACAACTATATGGTATTATAGCCTTTGATGATGCTACGAAACAACTAATGGGGGTCTCTGCAAAAGATTTGTTACTTTTAGAAAATGATCCAACATCTCTCATGGAAATTGTTCAACGTGTTTGTGCTTGAGAGTACCTTTTGACCCTATCGGTGAAGACATAAACTTTTAATTCAAATCTTCGCTTGAAGGTGATCGTTGTCATGTCCGAAGAGGTTTCACCATCATTGGCAATTGACCCACTTGATGAAAGCGACAACATTGTGCTCAATAGACGTCCAATTGTCCGCAAGCTTTGAACTTTACCTTTACATTCACTTTTTCCAAGTTTGACTGCTTTTCAATCCCAACTTTGTTTACATTCTTCTCATACTTAGCAGCTACAACTTTTTGTATCAACATTGTTACTTAAGTGGTACTTGTAACTAGCAATGAACAGTCTTGAATATTATATTATTTTTGTTTTGTTGTAACATTGCGTTGACCAACAGATTTATTTTAACCTATCTTGCCACTTTCTAATATGTTGCCTTTCTCTTAGTTAGTAATTAACATCCTAAAATTAACATTGTTTTATCAAGTACGATTTCTAACCTTCATAAGCAATCTTATATATGCTCTTATTTTTTACTTCATTTCTTTATAAACAATGTTCAGAAGCGCCTATATTTATTTCTTGCAACAACTTGTCATCATTTATCCATTCTCCCCTTGTCTTTTACAATCTACCTTTGTTCACTCTTCCAATGGTTAAATATATAGTATGTTTCTCTTTCGCCAAAGGCACCATCAAGATCATAACCACCGCACAATTTTTTTTGTAGGTGTGTCGACAAATATTGACACTGATCAAATCAATGCACACAGAAGAGTTAGATATATGCTCCAAAAAAAAACCAAGCGTTAACTCCTTCTATATAGAGATGCTCATCAACTTGTTAATATCCCTTCCCCATTTCACGTTGTCCAACATTCCCTAACACCCTCTCCACCATCCACATCTGCAGCACCCCATTCAACAAACTCTAGCCTCGATGGTGCACAACAATGATTCCGTACACTATTGGACAAACTATCTCCCATGAATGTATGATCTATATGCATGGAATCTTATCCTGGAATTAAAACAAACCACTTTTGTTGTGCATATGCATGTTCTCGTTGTATCGCAGAAAAAAATGTCCACCACTTTTCCTTGGAAAACAATATGGATCCTGGCATACAACCATTTGTACTTGCAAGGATTACTCAAGTTGAAGAAATGCTCATTTCTCATGTTAACCCAATCTTACAAGTCACTCATGCCCGTGGCGGAAAATATACATATTCTGGCCACACTATTAGCTTCCCACAAAACATTTCTAGCATTGCCACTTGCCTCCCTCGTTTACTTTCAGACATTGACATCCTTATTGTTCGCAAATGTAGCCCTACAAACAAGCCTTATGAATTCTTTGTTAGTCGAGCACGTGTTCTTGCTGCTCTTGAATACAAACTATTAAATGACCCATACTACACAGATGTTCAAGTTAACCCAATTGCATTATCTTCTTTGCCTCTTGAACCAACATACATTTCATCCCTCCTTCATCATGTCATACCCGATGAAACCCCATTTGCTGACCATACCTCATCTTCTATTGTTCAACCACCTAGCTTCCTTGAACCCCATGAAGTACAGTCCTCCTCCTTTATATCTACACAAACAAAATGTGGAACTGAGGTTGATGAAATCAAACACTTGTTAGCCACAAGCAATGCACCGACTCCACCTTGCATTGACAGGCCGCCAATAGATGCTTCCCCTATCAATGAGTACAACACAATAGGCCTCCTCTCCATGGCCTTCCCAACCTTGTTTCCCATTAGAGTTGCCATGCTTAAACAACCACACATTCAAGAGGTTGGGATGGACAATTATGCACTGCACCTTCTTCGATACCATGACAATAGATTTGGCCAACATCCTTGGTTTCGTTATTACATATATAACCTCATGATGCGCCACCGTAGCATTTCTACTACTTCTGTATTTTTCAAATGGAACATTGAAGATACATTGCCTCCAACCATCTCAGAACTTGTACATCAATTACAAGACATGCCCAATGCTAAGATCGTTGAATGAGTCATGTGCTTTGGCTCCACCCTTCGTGGGACACGTTCCTATTGGAATAAAAGCCGGGGTGAACTAGTTGACATGATTAATCAACAAGGGACGCCAACATTCTTCTTCACTCTCGGCGTAGCTGATACCAAGTGGTTGGATTTGCATTCTCTAATGCTTGGACAAGCTCCAACCACTTCAAATCAACAACACCAATTGAGGATTCTCAACCTTATCTCCAATCCACATGTTGCATCTCAATACATGCACAATAGATTCAACATATTCCTTAAAGAGGTTCTTCAAAAAGGCCTTTCTACAGAAGACTACTGGTGTAGGTTGGTAACAAATCATATTCTCATCAAAGTTGCCTATATTCAGAACCTCAAATGTACCTTGCTAATATTTATAATTTTCATGTAGGTATGAATGGAAACATAGGGGCTCTGCCCATATACATGGATTCTTATGGCTTGAAAATGCACCCAATATGGACACATTAGATTGGGCGGATGCTACCAAGGTCGAAGATGCAAAAAAATACTTTGACAAATACGTTACTGCATGGAATCCTCGACCCAACCATTCTATAACCCATGCTTCCAACCCTCTACTACAAATGATCCATGCACCATTGGATCACATTCCATACTTGCAACTAACCACTTGGTTGATTATGAAGACCTTGTTAATTGTGTTCAAAGGCACACAAAATGTTCAGAATCTTCTTGCCTCCGGAAAAAAGGATCATCTCTTCAATGTCGCTGCGGATTCCCCTTTGATCTACAACCTACTTGTTCTTTGTTCATTGATGCAAATAGCCACAAAACATATAACCCTGCAAGGAACGATGCCCTCCTAAACATTCACAACCCTGCCATGCTCTCAATTTGGAGAGCTAATGTTGATTGCCAACCTGTTCTCTCTAGACATGCTGTCCTCAAATACATTTCAAAATATGCAGCAAAGGTAGAGCCCAAATCAGAAAGCTACCATGCAATTCTTTCTTGTCTTTCACATGCAACTCCAAATGACAGCCCCATCCTTCAACCAATTAGACGATTCCTGTCAGAAACTATTGCATATCGTGACATTGGTGCATAAGAGACTTGCCACATGCTCCAAAAACTCCCTCTTTCCCTTTGCAGTCACTCCTTTGTATCCTTGAATGTTATCCAAAGTGTTTTTCGACGTGTTTCCAATGACTCTCCTGACATCCTGCCAACACCCACCTTCATTTTTACATACATGCAGCGACCCCCTGCACTCGAGCACCTTACCCTTCTTGAAGCTGCACGTTCTTGGTCATTCTCTCCTCGTAGAAAGCACTCCCAATGGAAACCCATCTACCTTCCCAAAATTGTCCATGTCTTTCCTCGCTTCACTACCATTCTACCTTTTACTGCAGATTCCTTTGTTTCATTCTGCTGGAGCGAGCTCCTCCTATACAAAACCTTTTGCACCCTCCCCACCAGTATCCTTCGTTGCCTGTGCCTATGTTTTTGTTCCTTCTAACTTTCCTCTTTTCCTACAGACGTTCATTTTTGCCCCTCAAGGGGCAAATGCTAGTAATATATCAACTAACTAACACATAAAACTTGACGTCATAGTACTCTTCATGGTTAAATATTTGGATTCTTTTCCCACGGCATGAAGTCAGCAGCATTTGCATTTATTAATTGTGGATTGAGACGATCAAAAAGAAAATGAACCTGACCAATTGGAAATGGGTTTACATATTTGCTCACAATCTTCTGGCTTCTCCTACCCGTCCTCAACTCATCGAGATGTCCTCATCCCCATTCCACACAAGGGGCCCGTAGTATTCCCAACCCCATGGAAGGGTAGATGATGTTGTATAAGAGTTGAATATCTAAATATTAATGATGTTGTATAAGAGTAGAATATCTAAATATTAATTTTTAAAAAAATCTTATTTCCAAATTTTTAATGTTAAATTTGAAAAACTAAATTAGGGTTTTCAACTTATTCACTAAATTGTATGATGTGTACAATATTTTAGAAATTTCAACTTATATGTATAACAAAATGATGTAAAAAGAATTCAAAATAAACTAATAATAAAATTAATATTTATTAAATAATAATTATTTATAAAAAATTATATTTCTTTTTTTTAATCTCTTTTTTAATAAAAGTTTGTCTTCCTATTGTTTTTAACAAAAATGGATAATTTATTGTATTAAAAGAAAGGGTGTAAAGTAACCTTACACAATAGAGGTACATAGATTTCCCTCTCCTTGGCCAATAAAGGTACATAGGCATTTTTGTCCCTCTCCTTGGCCAAATCGTCTTCCAGCTCCGTCATCCTTTGAATTGCTTCTTTGTTTTCCTACTCTCTTAAATCCTCCTAATTGGTTGATGCGTTTCTCCATGTCGTCTAGGTCCCTCCCATATTCACGAGCCAGAGTCCTTATTGTCTGCTTATTCTCCAAATCAATGTCAATAAATGTTATTTATAATATTATATAAAGAACTCTAAATAAACTAAAAATAAAATTAATATTTACTAAATAATAATTATTTATATTAAAAAATAATCTTTCTATCTATAATATTATACTTATATTATTTTTAAAGAAAAGGTTTTCTTTGTGGTTAGTATGAATACAATATTTTTTAAATTTCAAATTTTATGTATGATAAAAAAAAAATGTTGTGGTTAGTATGAATACAATATTTTTTAAATTTCAAATTTTATGTATGATAAAAAAAAATGTTTATAGAGGTTTTTTATAATATTTATAAAAAACTCAAAATAGATTCTTAAAAATCTTATAATTTTATAGGGTGAAATATAAAATTTCAAGTAAATATTTCATAATAAATATTTTGTTGAAATTTGTGCAATATGTTGTAGTAAACTTTACCATAGTTAACTTGATTTACCTAAAATCAATTATAGTTAAGTATGGTTCAGTAAATTTAACAATGAGTAGCTAAAGTCAATCATGGTTAACCACCGTCAATCATGGTCAAACAATTATCAACTATAGTAAACTATGGTCAAACTTATTCAACCATTATTTGTCACCCACTATCAACTATGGTTAATGATGATGAAACATGGCCAACCTTATCTAACAACAATCAACCATTGTTCAATAAAGTCAACCATGGTTAACCAAAGTCAACCATAGTCACCCATGGTTAACCAAATTCTATTATTTTCAAACAATAGCTACCCATGGTTAACTATCGTCAAACATTATTAACCATCATTTGACACCCATCCTCAACAATGGTCAAACATGGTTAACCTTAGCTAGTTAATGTCAACCATGGTTCACTAAAATTAACCATGGTAAACCCAAGTCAAACATGGTTCACTAAAGTGAACCATGGTTTCATATAGTTAAAATTAGTCTACCATGGTAAACATAGTCAACATTCATCACCCATTAGCAAACCATAGTTAACTATGACTAACCATGGCCTAAATTTCTCAACCATGGTCAAACATAGTCAACCATAATCAAACACAGTTAATGACATTCAAACACGGTCACACATAGTCAAGCATGGCCAACCATGATCAACCATGGAAAACCATTGTCTACCATACTCTACCATGCAATTAACCATAGTCAAACATGGTCAAACACAAAGAAGGTCAACCATGGTCAACCTTATATAACCAAATTGAACTGTAGTCAAGCATGATTCATAAAAGTCAACAATGCGTAGCTAAAGTCAACCATGGTTAACCAAAATAAAAAATGGTTCACTAAAGTCAACCATGGTCAAAACAATCATCGTTAACCATTGTTTACCGTACTTTATCATGGTTAACCATTGTTAGCCATGGTTAGACACAATGAACCATGGCTAACCATTTTCAAACTAGGGCCAACCATAGTCAAACTTGGTTAGTGATGATTGACCATAGTCAAATCGAAGTTAACCATAGTCAAGCATGGTTCACAAAAGTCAACAAGAGGTAACTAAAACCAACCATGGTTAACCAAAGTTAACCATAGCTCATCAAAGCCAACCATGGTCAAACAATATTAGCCATCATTTAACACCCACCGTCAACTATTGTCAACAATGGTCAAATATGGTTAACCTTAACTAACGAATGTCAACCATTGTTCACTAAAGTTAACCATGGTAAACCAAAGTCAACCCAATTCAAACATGGTTCACTAAAGTCAACCATAGTCAAACAATAATGAACCATGGTAAACATAGTCAACCTTCATCACCATGGCCAAACCACAGTCAAGTTCAACTATGGTTAAATAGGGTCTAACTCTCTCAACCATGGTCAAACATAGTCAACAATAGTCAACCATAATCAAACATGGTTATTGATATCAAAACATGGTTAATTACATTTAAACATGGTTAATGACATTTAAACCTGGTCACACATAGTGAACCATGACCAACCATTATCAACCATGGTCAACCATTGTTTAACATACTCTACCACAATTAACCATAGTTAACCATTTTCAAACTAGGGTAACTCATAGTTAAATATGGTTAACCACAGTCAACCTTACCTAACCAAATTCAACCATAGTAAGCATGGTTCACAAAAGTCAACAATGGGTAACTAAATTCAACCCTGGTTAACCAAAGTCAAACATGGTTAACCATAGTCAAATATGGTACACTAAAGTTATCCATTGTCAAACAATAGCCAATTGTAATTAACTATGGCCAAACTTAGTTAACCATGGTAAACATAGTCAACCTTTGTTACCCATTATCAAACCATAGTCAATTATGGTTAGTCATGGTGAAACTTTTGTAACCAGGGTCAAACATAGTCAACAATAATCAACCATAATCAAACATGGTTGATAAAATTCAAACATGATTGTACACAGTTAACATGGTTAATCATGATCAACATAGTCAACCATTTTCAAACTAAGGTAAACCATAACCAAACATGGTTAACCATGGTCAAACTTGGTCAATGATGATTGACCATGGTCAACCTCACCTAACCAAAGTCAACCATAGTCAAGCATGGTTCACCAAAAGTCAACAATGGCTAACTAAAGTCATATATGGTTAACCAAATTTAAACATGGTTCATCAAACAATAACAAAACATGGTAAACTATGGTTAAACTTATTCAGCCATTGTAAACCAAATTCAATCATGGCCACGCATCGTTAATTAAATTATACCATTGTTAAACAACAATCATCCATGGTGAATTATCGACAAACGTTATCAACCACCATTTAATACCTATCGTCAACTATTGTCAATAATAGTCAAATGATTAATCTTAGCTAACCAATGTGAACCATAGTCAACCTTGGTTCACTAGTTAACCATGGTTAACTAAATAAACAATGCTAATGAAATCAAACATGTTTCAATAAAATCAACCATGTTCAAACAATAGTCAACCACGATTAGTTATAGTGAAACTTAGTCAACCATGGTAAACATAGTCAACCTTCATCACCCATGGTAAAACAATAGTAATTTATGATTAATCAAACTCTAACTATCTTAACCCTGATCAAATATAGTCAGCAATAATCAAACATGGTCACACATAGTCAAATATGGGCAATCATGGTTAACCATGGTCAAATCAATTAATCCATAATCAACTTACCCATCATCAACGATGGTTAATCATGGTCAACCTTACCTAACCAAAGTCAACCATAGTCAAATATGGTTCACTAAAGTGAACCACAAGTATCTAAATTCAACCATGGTTAACCAAAATCAACCATGGTTCATTAAAGTCAACGATGGTTAACTGAAGTCAAGGATGGTCGAACAATAAACAACAATGGTAAATTGCATCCAAACTTATTCAACCATCATTTGAATTGTCACACATTGTCAACCATGGACAGCGATAGTCTAACATGGTAAACCTTATCTAACTAGAGTCAATCATTCTTCCCTAAAGTCAACTATGGTTAACCAAAATCAACCATAATCACATGTGGTTAACTAAATTCTACCTTTATAAAAAAAAATCATCGATTATTAACTATGGTCGAACTTAATATTATCAATTCTTTAATTAATATATCTTTACTAAAAATTTATTACATGCTTTAATTTAATAAAGTTATAAAAAATTATAACTTTTTAACTTGATGTTAGACTTTTCAAAAAACTTTATAATTTTTTAAAATATATATATTTTTTAACAGAAACAGGGTATAATTATATATTCGAAAAAAAGGTTGTGCACAACCATTCATTACATAGAAGAGAGTCTTGCTTCAGAGAAAGAAATCAAAATGGGGCATGTAGGCATGCCCAGAATAACTCTGATGTTTTTTTTTTGCTATTGTCCATTGTTTCTGTAGTAGAGGAGGGATATACCCTTACAAACTGAGAGTTTAACAATATACAAAAATACATACAAAACTGAAACTAAGAAGTGAACCCAACCGATAAGAGACAATTCTATCCATAATTTTGCTGTTGCACAAAGGTAGGCTTCTGCAATTTTCATGTCTACTATGGGGGATTCCTGGTAGTGGCTACATTGGGACATTCTAACCGTTTTTAAAACTTCATCTTTGATGATATCAACTGTACCCATTAATTCGAAGAGGTTTCTTTCTAAATCATCAATCTTGGAGTCTTGACAAGTTAATTGTTGTGTGTTGTACCTGACATTTGTCGTCGTCTCGCTATTATGTTTTTTTCTAGTGCAGATTGCTTCATAAACCCTGCGCAGGTGCTCCTTGAAGTCGGCAATGGCAGCTCTCAGAGTCGCAATCCATTCAACTATGCCGACCATGGTGTTGCTGCTGAGGTCAAGACGAGAGGGAGGCCCAGGAGCGCGAGCACGAGGTGGGGTGGAACTAGAGCGAGGAGGAGAGTTTGGAGAGTTGGAGAGGAGAAGATTTCCCAGTTCGTCAGAGAGCAGGAGAGCAGAGGAGCGAGGGAGAATAACCATAACGCCGAGGGGGATTAAACCGCAAAGAGAGGAGGGCATAGTTAATGCCGAATTGGGGGGACTGACAAGGGGATAATGGGCCATGTGAAGGCCCACATGCCCTCACCAAACCGTTGGGAAGAGGGATGACCAAAAAATTCCAAAGGAAATTGATACGACCTTGAAGCATTGAGTTAGGGGATAAATTTGAAATCCTCTTTTTCATTATTGTATATGATTTGCCCTATTGCAAGGGTGACTACACGATTGGCGACTTCGTCGACTTCGGTATTGTTCCCCCGAAGGATGTGGTAATAATGAATTTCTTGGGGAAGAGAGAGTAGGCCGATCCTTCTTTGAATTTTGTAGCTTTTTGAGCCTCTTTTTCTAGTCCCAGTTCTCATTCTTTGAATAACATGCCTCAAATCACCAAAGACTTTTAGCTTGTTGACATTGAGAGTTGCTATGATTTCCAAGGAGTGAAGCAAGGCTAGCCATTCTGATTCATTGTTTGTTTTCTTCCTTAGGCCCCATGCAAAGGTGGTGACTTTATTACCTCCGGGATCGAAGATAATAGCTCCCGCACCTGCCTCCCATATTTAAAATATTATTAATCCACCTTATATGTTTTATTATGGCATTTTCTTGTAAATATTATAATATTGTGAATATCCTATAATGATATTTAATAATATACTATTTTGAATCTATGTGTAAATATAATTACAATATGAATATTTTTAAATATTATAATATTATTGTTTTCATTCTATGTCTATGCGTCAACCGGTAATTAGAAACAACCGCAATAATAATAATGTGTCTGGTATACGTCGATAGGCTTGTGTTTAGCAGATTCTATAGAGAAAAAAACATTATTAATGTGCTAAACATACATCTATTGTTGTACACTGGACACATTATTATTAATGTAGTTGTTACTAGTTTAAAATGAATAAAATATTGAAATCATATTAAAAGGAAACAATTATAAAGTGCTTGTTGTTCTTCATTAGTTTTGAAATATGAGAGATTGTCTCTATGTTTTCAATCTCTACTTAGAAGACAACAAAATCTTTAGATTTGAAATAAACCAAAATCCAAGTGGAAATATAATGTTGAAATTTGTGTTTAGTTTGCACTAATAAAATCTAGTGATACAAAATTATTCTTTATTTTCATGGTTTGGTCTCTAAATGTCATTGGTATATTAATTCACATATATAAGAAAAATGAAAATTTAAAATTTAATACATTAATTTCTTTCTATTTGTCTTTATATATAGAAATATATATGAAAAGTGCTTATAAAATTATATGATTTGAAATATAGATAAGAACCCATGTAAAATGAAACTAAAAACTTCAATTTATGAAATATATATTATCTTTTTATTTATTAAAAAATATAAATAAAAAATATATAGAATAAACTAGCATATAAATAATAACACATTACAACATCAGGTAAAGAGTGAAACATTAAAATAAAATTTTATATTGCAATAAAAATAATGTATTGTGAAAATGGTTTTGAAGGTCATACAATATATAAAATGGTTTATGGAAGGGAACCACCTTAACAATGCTTGAATATGATTTATTCATGATCTAGAGTAAAGTGCTAATGAAAATAAACATATATAATCTCTTTATGAAAGGAATATACCCCTATTAATGGAAAGGGGTTCAGAAATGGATCAAATCACAATTTGTTGGTTCTTTTTCATAGTATTCATATATTATTACACGGTTATTAGTTTTATTGAAAATTTAGAGAATGCATTATTTTAATATTAATATTTGCATTACATATTTTACCTTATACATTGAAATTCGAAGTTCTAACAACACAAAATATATATTTATAAAAGGAAATTATGGAAATTCAATATTTTTAAAATGAAACCTTAATCTAATAATGCATTGTTTGAATCCTTACAAATTGCATATTATTATTCTTTCTGGAAAGAGAATATTGTTTTATGAAGGCTTTTGCACGTTAAGTAAGAATGAAATAAAAATATCAAATGGTTTATTATTTAACACAATTGATAACATAATCTTGAAGACCTATTTAATTTATAACTCTTGGGAAAGTTAATATGACAACATTTTTACACAACAATTATTATAAAATCTTGATTGTTTACCCAAATCCAACAGGCTATATGTCGTAGAAAACTAGCTCCCAATTACTAGCTCATTGGGAACAACATGTGTAAAGTAGAAAACATGTTATACTTTTTAATTATTGACAACTTGTATATACAAGAGTTTGTTATCAATATTTCAGTTGTAAAGTGTTTAGGATAAAGGAAAAGGAAAAAATCAATTTTGACATTGAAAATATTTAAAATAAATTTAGTTTTAAGTTTAAATATTTATTTAATTAATTTAATTGTACATCCCATGTTTTTGTTGAATTTCTCTTGATTTTTTTAATAAAAACGGATATATTTGTATTGATAAAAGGTTTAAATAAATTCAGCAAAAGCTTAAAAAAATCCTCAATTACCGTTCATAGGTACAAGTTTTGTAACTTGCATAAGTAAACAAAAATCTACAGTCATCCTGTTGTATGGAAAATATTCCTAGGAAGTAAAGAGGTACCACCAACATACTAATGAAATCAAGCAAAGACCAAGGAAAGCGCAGACATATAACAAGATATTCTTTATGAAAAGAACTAGGGTTTAAAGATCGAGCAATTGGTACCTTATATTCGAGAAGGTTGATCCAAGCTTTTAAATCTTTATCCTTGCTCCACAATCTTGTATAGAAACACTGCAAAACAAATGCAACATTCCTCAAAACATTTGTCTATACATGAATGAATGATAAAATTAAAAGCACATACATAAGAACGCATGAAAGACTTCTAAACAATCAATTAATCATATACCAAACACTAGTAATATGGGAAGAGAAAGGTTTCTTTATTGATCATGAAGATGACAACAAATACATTTACCTTGTCCTGCAACAACACCTCTCAAACCAAGATTTGGACTCTCTTGCTCCTCTCCTTCAATCAAAATTTCTCCAGCATTTCCTTATGAGATGAGTGAACCCCCTTATCTCATGGCCCTCCCTTTGTATTTATGACAAAGCAAGGAGAGAAAACTCGAGAGAAGATTAGTTAGGGTCGGTGTGGAAGTTAGAGAACCACCACCAACTTCCCCTATTTCGATTTTACTTTTTATTTTTCGTGATTTTATGAGGGACCTGCAGGTGAAAACTTAACAACAAGCGGGTAACCTGCTAGGAAGCTTCAGACAAGTAGCAAGTGCAAATTTTTGGGGAAACTCACGAGTGGTAAGGGGATCACCAACAAGTAACTCGCTAGATGTCAAGTATGAAGTCACGAGTATGTCCTAAAGTCATATAACAAAAATGAGGTGATATAGAGAAAGGATAAATGACTAAGGCCACAAGAATCTATAACAAATCTAAGCTCGTCCATCCGTGGTGTTATTTTGTGTGAGCGACAATTCAGTGTTGTCATAGATGGAGAAGTGCATATTTGATTGATAACACATCCCAAAATGAAAATTACAGTTCCAAAAAACAAAGCTTCCTATAGTGTTATAAATTCAAACATATTGACAAACTAATAGAAGTAAAAAAGTTCATAAAATCAAAAACTAACTATTGGAATGATTATCTGTATCCGGCTCATAATAGAGGATATCCTCATCTTCTTCATCATTTTTCAAACTATTGTCTACTTTTGTTGTGGCTTCTTCATCTATTGAGGCTTCTTCTTCATCTGAATCTCCGTTCACTGTGGCATCAAAGAAGTCTTCTTGAGAATCATCCTCATCCCGATCTTACTGGTATCCTCCTCCACATCTTCATTGAAAGGAACAATATTTACTTGCTCCTCCTCATTCCCTTCTTTATCCATAGAGATCGAAATTATCTGAATATGTTGAATAACTGAAATACCTTCACCAATTTTGACATCGGAATTTTCATCAATTTTGGAATGTTTACCCCCAATTAATTCATCATGTTTTGCCACTAAGGAGGAAATATTTTTTAGATTATCTTCACAGGTTCTTACAACCGTTTCTAATCCCATAAACTAGGAATCCATACTAGAATTTAACTAATGAGAAAATTGGTCAATTTGGTCAAGACGATTATCAATCACCAAAGTATGCTCTAGTAATTGTTGAATAGTAGAAACCATACCTTCTATATGATCCTGCATCCACTTCATGTGGATGCAGAAATCCTGAATGCTAGCTTGAGATGAACTAAACTTGTAAGATAGTTTTGTAATCCTCTTTTCAATATCCATGTTTTTTAAAATCTTCCAATTCCAAACTTTGCAACTAATGTCAAACCCAAACCCCCTAGGATATGGAGGATGCAAAAAAAAATACCCAAAATAACTTCTAGAGATAGTCACGTCCCAGTTCAAGAAAGAAACATTGTCAAAATAACAAGATGGTAGAAATAGGGTCTCCTCTCCATTCAAAGACAAATGAAATAGATTATTTATTTAAGTTAAAACAAAAAAAAAAATCCCTGAATCTTGATATTCATCCACCTCATTCAACAACCATGTGTCCCAAACTTGATAAACAAAGGAAAGATCAGAGCCTATGTTAAATACATGAAAAAAGGCACAAAATAAGACAAGAACCTTCACTGTATTGTCTATCTCCTCGAGCTAAGGAGAAGGAAGAGAAGTCCAAATCATTTCTCTCCAACATTCTAGAAAAAGCTAACCTTCAGGGGCTTGAACCAACCTGTGTGTTGAACACCACCGCCTGAATTGTCTGTAAACCCAACCTTCTCAGCACCCTATAACTTAAACCATCAAATCTATCAAACAAGAGGTTGATATGATCGACAATACTTTCACCTCTTCCCACATTAATAGAATTAAAACCTCCCATAATGAACCTAACATCACCACCGTCAAAAGGGGAGATCGTCCTCCAAATGGCACTCATGCCTTTATTGCTATTGACACTCGTTAGCCTCAAAGATTGGGAAACAATTAACATTAATGAAATTCCAAATGGAGGTTAAGGATTCTTGAATTGATGTATTACTCCTATATTTTCAACTAAACCTCCCCGGGGAAGGAGGAGAGGCTTGATTTGATAAGCCATCAACAACCATGTTGAATTGTCTTCGGACATGAAAAAGCTTAATCATTTGGAAGTGGAAAAGAAGATCCAGTATACGATTATGAAGACGGCCAACAATAAGTTCCTTGATTTCATGACGATTCCTAGTCTGTGAAAGAATAAGGAGAGAATCCCCAATCACAACTAAGGTTCGAACTTTTTCTTAAAAGGAAAACTTCAAGCCCAAAAATAGAGCAAAACATTATGCTTGATTATTTGTGCCAATCCCTAAATCACAAGCAAATCACTTCACTATATTTCCTCCAAGGTCAAAGAGGAACCCACCCGCACCTGCCACCCCATTCTCTTGAAAATATTTTATTGACTCAAGATAACAATAATTTAAGCAATCCCAAAGAACAAAAATATTTCTAAATAATATAAATTAGAACACATTACATCTTGGGTTGCAGTAAATAAGTTTCATTTTTTACTGCCATTATTTTATGGTTGGGCCACTCTACATTAATCCTATCATCTACTGCACATGATTGAAGAGCTTTAATACACATCAAGATTGAATTCGTAAATGGAATACACCCTAATATGCAATTATAGGTGGTGATCTGTGTCTTGGCGCAAGGTTTATAGTACACAATGAATTCTCTAGAAATATAACAAAGGATTCTTAATGAAAATGAAGTTCCATTACATTGTAAAGCAACATAAATTCCACACCCATATTTTGAAATAAAACAAAAATAGTAGGATCGAAGCAATTTACTTGTGATCCACCAAATAACCACCATTCGAGGCTAGAAAAAGACAACACTTCAAATTCAAAAAGCATGAATGATGAGGGCATGGACTTATACATCCCGTGAGCCTTTCAACTTGTGAGTTTCATGTTTGAGTCTCCAACACTCCATCCTTTAAATAGAATCCCACAGCACTAAAAGCAATTTGCCAATGGCAGGAAATGGGAAGGTTCTAGGCCCGAGCAATTAATAGCATGGGGCTCTAAGAATGAAATCCCCGGGTAAATTTAATGCAATGAGTCAGTGACTAGTCTAGAGTCAATGCATCCACACATAGGGACAATTTGATTTTAAACACATTGATGTCTAGGTCCATGGGGCAATAAAATCAATAAAAAAATTAAGTCAATTCAAGATATGAATTTAATTATATTATGCTGGAAGATGGTTCTTTCTAGATTCCCCATCACCCAAGGGTCCATAAATTGAAATTAATATTGTTAGGTAAATTAAAAAGTTGTTGTCCCTTGAAAATGTTGCTATAAATTATTCCCTTCTTAACTGGATTGGTAAAAATAGGATTTTAATTTTGTTTTGAAGGGCAATTGTAATTTAGCACTTCTAGGATAGGATAGAACCCTCTGTAAGGGTTTGGATGCGTTGAAATTTGGCTGATGCATGCTGAGACTCCAAGGAACTCAACTACAAGACAAAGTCTCTCACTATGAAACTCAATTTCCCAAAGCCAATACAACATGGTAAAAGCATGTACAACTTTGTAATTCTGATTGTTTTCCCATACAACTCTAGGCTCTGGTATAGGATGATGGTTCCATGATGACAACATAATGATTGAATGAACTAGTTCTCCATAATTTGTATGCATGTTGAGAATAAGCCAAGTGGCATGCAATATGGGTGATGAGAACTAGACAAGTGGCATGCTTGGGATTTGTCACGTTTCCCCCTTCTAATCCCAAGCTTAGGATAATTAACTCAATATTATGGCTAATGCACTTTAATTAAAAGGGTTTAATAAAAATTAGGATAAAATGAATAATAAGGATAATGAATTAACTTATAAGTCACTAGGGTCATTTCCCCTTAAACCCCCTTCTCACTTTCCCCTCTTGTGGAATCATAGCCCCCCATCTCTTCTTCGTCCTTCTTTGTTTGCAGTAGTGAGGTTTTTATATTAAACAAAAAATGCACATAATTACCTCATCTTGGTCATATTAGTCCATTTTTCGCCATTTCATCATTATATACATATTTACATCATTACATGTTGGGGTAAAAAATGGGGCGTTACATCCACCATATACTTCATTTGTTTGGTTCATGCACAATCTCTAAAGATACACAATATAAATAATTTTGCATATAATTTATTCAAATTCATCCATAGGATTCACCATTGATGCACACCATACAATGACAATAACAAATACACATAACGATTAGAGACTTATTTGTGCAATAATTTTTTCACATGGAATGACTGTGAGGGAGTAGTTTTCCACCTAATTGTACGTATCCAATGTGGACATTGTTACCTCCTAGGTTCTCTCTCAATGTGAAAGTCCCAACCAAATAATGTGAGAACCCAAAGGTGACTTTAGATAAGCTACCCACTATCACCTCAATGTAAGTGCCAAGAAAGTGATCACACCTCAATGTGAGCACCAGGAAAATTGATAAGGGTGGGAGTAGGGATTGGAGGAATGAGAGCAAGTTTGATTGAAATGAAAAGCAATGTACTCCTCTTTGTCATGTCCATGGATTTGTTGGAGTAAGTAGATTTAGATCGAGATCGAGATTAGTTGTTGTACATATTCAGATTTAGATCAAGATAGAGATTAGTTGTTGTACAAAGATTTATGTAATAGATAGACCTTAAAGCAAAGTACCTAAGCTATAAATATTACTTTGTTCCTTCGTGTGTGGTTTTACTAATTTTTCCACTTGACAATAGAAAAAAGTGAGGGTAAAAATTTAGTTATTGAATTTTTAAATTAATAATATTGAAATTAAACAAGGGACATTGGACGACTTCTTGTCGGCTTTAGTATATAACTGAAATTTAACTAGGAATTGCTCTTAAAGGTGCAAAAAATATGTTGTTATAATGTGGAGAGTTCGAAATGTTTTATTATTAGATTCCATTTTAGATTGGAATAGTGTGAAATGCGTAAGTGTAGAACTTAATAATCCACTTGAAATTTTGTTGGGGCAATAATTTGTTTTAATCCACTTGAAATTTTGTTGGGGCAATCTTTTTTTTAATATGTATTTGTTGAATAAAAGCACACGAGGACTAGTGAATTTAGCAAAACAAGCAACAAAATATAATAGCTAACTTTGACTTTTGAAAAAGATAAGATGGTAAGGAGGGAAACCTTTCTTAAAGTATATTTGGTTCATGAACTGCAAAATATTTGTAAGCATGCAAACCAAAAGCAAGAAAGGACCAATACAAACATAGAAAATGTTTCGACTAAATGTTACGAGGAATATCTTGATTAATGAATCATTAATAGTACACACCTTTTTTAAGGAACGTTGACAGGTTTGTATTTTTAATTTTTCAAGGATGTTGGATATAATAAAGAATTCGAATTCAATGTAGCCTTGGAGAGAGTGCCAATGTAATTAGAAAGTAAAGGCGTGTGTATGTTAAAAAGCAATAACAACAAAAAAATCACCAAATAATAAATGTCAACAAGGAAGGAACCAAATTACTGCAAGTATAACATATTGAAAATTCCAAATCATGCAATAAAGAGCAATGAATGGTGTAGAATATTTAGAGCGTTTTCCAATGGATGGCCATATGTTGTAAGCAATGCATACATTCTCTATCCTCACACAACATCAACATCCATGTTCCTATTGTTCCTTGTCCCTTTGTCTTCTCTCTACTAATAAACCAAAACATAAAAAATTAAGGTCACAATTGAGATGTTGCTCTAGATGTCATATTCAGTGCAAAACAAGCTTTGCATCCACAAAAACATTAAAAAGGCTTCAACAAGAGGCTATATCAAATGCATAAATAAGCTTCAAACA
This sequence comes from Larix kaempferi, assembly GCA_027924585.1. Taxonomy (NCBI): domain Eukaryota; kingdom Viridiplantae; phylum Streptophyta; class Pinopsida; order Pinales; family Pinaceae; genus Larix; species Larix kaempferi. The sequence goes on along the minus strand of BSBM01001421.1, from coordinate 325,193 downwards.
TGTGAACATTTATATTAGACTAGAATATATTATGTTTTATCAAGGCGTGATAACAATATATGTCGTTTAGATTGCATTGGTCATATGTGAAGGAGTAGTAAACAAAATATGACTAATGATAATGCCTTATTCCTTACAAGGTGGATTTTTTGGCCTTACAACTTTAAGTGCTTCACTTTCCATGAAGTGCAAGGTCTCTTTTTATGTCGATTAAAATGGGATTATTATAAAAATACTGCATTGAGAGAAAGATTGATGGTTGACACTTAGTGATCTAGACATTGAACTAAGAAAACAAACAAATTTAAAGCAAGGAATGTGCGAGTACATGTGCTCATGGAGAATTTGGTTAGTTGCGATGAAGGAAAATTTGGTTGTGGTGCTTATTTGTTTAAGTCGTTCCATGTAGGATAATTTCAAATCGAATTTAAAAATAAACATTAAAAGTTTTTGTTGGAAACATTAATCCATTAGAGTTAATTATTATTGTATTTTGTATTTACTATTCACTTAGTTCTCATAAGTGAATAGACAATAGACAAAGTAATTAGAATTCCAAGAGACACCTTGGAATATGAAACCAAGGGTCATAGTGAATGTATTTATATGTACATATTGATAATGAAAAGCATCTCACACTTATCTTATTAGTCCCTGTCGTAGACTATATGTTCCACCATTTGTAATTAATTTGACAACAATATATTATCAACTATCATGTTTACAAAGTTATCAAATATAATATTATTTTTCAATACCTTTTATTATGTTTTATTTAAAAGTTTATTGGATGAAAGCTTCAGATTTGACAATTTTTATCATTACACGCATTAACAAAAATTAAAAATTAAAATAAAAATTCAATACATTAGATCTTTACCCAAATATTTAACTTACACAAATATGACAGAAATCATTTCCCAAAGACCCTCTCTCGATATATCCACAAATGTAGACTTCCAAAGTTCCATGTTATACCTCTGGTGCACAGTCAAATTGATTTCGAGAAACATCCAAGCAAAATGGTAACAAGCATTTTAAGAAGTTGGGAAAAAGTAGGTACAAGTTTTGGGAACTGGCCATAATCATTCTTTTATCATTCTGTGTAAGTTTTAAACCTTAATAGTGAAGTACAAACTTATATTGATTCTTAAGCATTAACAGAAAATACACAATGGCACGCACATAACGCAGAGATTTTCACCTGGAAACCCTTAACCGGGAAAAACCAGCAAAACTTAGAGCCGCACTGCTCCTTTTCATTATATGTTTATTCAACCATTTACAATACAATATATGGTATTCCGCAGCATCTAAAACCCTAATTCGTTTACCCGAAATTAGGTTACAACCCTAATCCCTTTTACCGGGATTAGATAGAGTACAATGGGTCGAAATCGCGAAAAAGAAAAAAAAAACCCAAACATTCTGGGGAGGGGATCGTGTTGTACACGCAGCGACCATGTGAAGAGATATAACATACCCAACATTCCGGTCCATGCTCTCATGGAGTGCAAGCATGGTCTGCTGGAAATTTTACTTCAGTATGAGTGGTAGCATAGTTTAGATTGTTGGTTTTGCTGTAAATTATATTTCTTATTGTTGATACAAAGTTTGAAAAATATTAATCTAGAAGTTTGTAATTAGACATGACTGAATCAAGTTTTGCTGGTTTTTTGTTTGTTTTTAATATTTAAGGATACTCATTATTGTTTTATAGCCTTCAAATATGTTTTAGGTTTTTGGCTGTTATTTTGGCCTATGGGTTTCAAGTTTTCGAGCACATTTGTAGGCGTAAATGTATTCATAAGTAGGCTTCGTTAGAAATAAAGTTCTGTAAAATTGGAAAATTTCTATTTGAAATTTGACTTTGTTGGATTTGTTACCCTATTTGAAATGCACATGGAAATCATTCAGTTTACCTCCTAGGGGTTATTTAATAAAAAATTGTGCACACTGGTTTTTAATCTTTTTAAGGTTTTTCAAGAATGCAAAGGTAATAACGGAAGTGCCGGGAGTTAGGATGATTCGTGAATATAATGGAAATTATAACCAGTATGCATGCTTTTCAAGGTGGAAATATCGGGAATGGGTGAAGAAGCTGGTTCGCAATATACTGCACAAAAGGCAGTCTCGTTTTCATGGAATTGATATGACCAAGTTGCAACTTCTAGACGTTGAAGATAATCTACTGGAACCCCTTTTCCGGAGGGTGGAGATTATGAATCTCGTTTGGTTCCACTAGAAAAATGTCACTACTCTTCTCTACCTACCTGGATTCCAATGAAGAATTTAAGGGTTTTGCAGGTGGAGGGGACTGTCTTGGAAACATTATGGCAAAGGGAATCGCAGGTAAATTGGAATGTATTGAATTGAGTTTGTCTGTTTATTGGTTATTGTTATAATCTGTACCACAGCGTCTTCAACTAATTCAAAGGATCGAAGGATTTTCTGGATGTAAATCATCTTCTTATAGCTAAAACAACATGTGAACATTTTGCAGGAACCTTTGCAGTTGTGAGAGTTATTTCATCTTTCCTCTTAAATATTCCGAAGTCCATAGGGCAGCTGAAGCAACTCAAATCTCTTGTCGTCAATCATGGAGGGCGTTTGTTTTATAATGCTTGGTATGCTTGGTTGAGTTTGGATTGAAACATAAGACTTTTAACAATAGAAAATTGGTTTAAACTATAGGTTGGTTCATATAAGAAAACTTACAGGGTTTGAAAGCTACAAGTGTATCCATGTGAACAGGACCATACGCTTTAAAATTCGAAGGTCCTAATCTCTTGTACTGGTTGAGAATTGATATTTTTTTGTTGGGGTAGTGTGGAATATTTTTTTCCCGGAATTTGAATTGATCTTTGCTTATAATTTGGAACGTGAGTGAATGTACTCATGTTCTTGGGATTTGTTTTGAGGATAGGGCTACTCTTATATATATAATCTGTTGAGACAGAGTCATGTTATGTCAGCCTGAAGGTTCATATATATATAATCTATTGAGACAGAGTCATGTTATGTCAGCCTGAAGGTTCTTAAATTGGTAGTGGCTGGGTTACAATTACAATCATCATCATCAACATGTAGGTCGATGACAAGAGCTGTAATAAGGCCACATCCGGCCATTCACCATGCAGGGTGAGGGAAAGCCTACAAAGATTTGAAGGATTTGAACCTGGGTCTTCTACACAGTAACTGCCCCATGTTGCCACTAGATGAAATCCTATCAGATATATATATATATATATATTGGGCTTGTGTGAGTATGTCATTCTCCCATTCCAACAGAGTTAATGGTCATGATTTTTGTTGCCAGAAACCTGACCAGGAGATCTATGTCAGTTTCTATTCCAGTTACTGTGTTAATGCTACATTAGTAATTTAGTATTAGTAATCAATTTTATGTGCTTAAATTCTGCTGATCGTTGGGGGGTAGGGGTTGGGGGCTGAAATTCTATAGCCCCACTTCTTATTTCGTTTCTATTTTCCAATAACTTTCCCGTTTCAAGAGGAGAGGTCACAATCTTAAAACCTATTGAATCATTTTGATAGGGGACAGATAGAGATGTATGTGTACGATTCCCATATGAGCCAGTAGGTAGGCTGTATTTCCATCTCCTTGAGGAAGTTGACACTTCTTTTATTAGATTTTATGTTAGATGGTATATGCAGACCTATATTTTTTTCCATTAATTAATGTTTCTATGTTTCATCAAGGCAGTTGATCCTTAGGGTGTCACTGATATTAAATCCCAACTTCATGTGGTTCTGAATTCACACTCTTGTTAGTGCAACTTCTCGAAGATGTAACTAAAAGTCAATGCTCAAAAGTTCAAAACTAGCCACACACCTAGCACATTGAACTGAACTTATTTTTTATTACCCTTCATGGTTCCTCAGGTAGAAGATTTCAAGAAAACGAACAAGGAAATATGCTATAATCCAATGTAACAACAGTGTACCGAGCATTCATAATTCGACACCACCCTAGGATGATGCTGTAGGCTTGTCCGGCCTCTCATTTGATAGATTAAAACCCAATGATCAGGACTGTAAGAACCAACATAGAAGGGCATTTGGAAAATTTGTTTCCCGAGAAGCCATTCTAGATGAAAAGTATTGGGTTAGTTCTAGACTTTTCAGAATGTTGCCACGTGTTCTTTATTTTCTGACGTATCAAGAATGTGTGTTTGAATTAGTTGTGCCTGGTCTTGTGTTTAATGGTAGACAACAGCATGGTTATGTGTGGAGAGCCATTGGGAGGACCAATCATATGTTCGGTTTGTTTTCTACCTTTATTAGGATTCTGAATTGGCTATTCTCTTTAATTATTTGTTTGACAGTGGTAATCCAACCAGCAAGCAAGCAATCCTTCAAGTTCATCGTCGCCAGGTAGCAAGATCTCTCTCAGGAAGTTATCTATCTGTTTGCAGCCCCGCCCCGCAACATAGCCTGGTTTGGGGTCTGCTGATCCTTTCTCTCTATCCTCGGACCTCCTAATCTGGTTGTCCACCATACACACGTAGACACTATATTAACTCGCTCAAAATCTATTTAAGATAGCTTAGGGGAGGCTCTTAGGGAAGATGGCCATCAACTGGATAAGCCTTAGAGGCCTCTTAAAACCAAACTCGTGCATGGCTTGTGTGGCAATCTGAGGCAAAGGCCTATAGTTTCAAAATCTCTTTCTCTCTCGCTCAGTGCTCACACACACACATATGTCAATGTGTTCGTGTATTCTGAAAGTGTTTTCTTACAGGCATGTTTTCTATTTTCCATGGTGTGAGATACTAAATGTTTTTCTTTCATGGCATGGCAGTTACATTGATAGTCACAAGAGAAAAATTGCAGAGCAGGTTAGTTTTATCTTTTGTTACATTTTGGAATTTGAAATTGTTGTTTTCTAAGATTTAGGATTCACATACTCTTTGTTTTGATGAAATTAATCATTCATGTTCCACCATGATTATGTTGTGCTGCCAGTTTGCTGTGTATTTTATTGAGGCATTTCTTTGACATGCTATACAATTTCTTGTACAAATTCTAAGTGAAGGGATGTAGAGAATGCCAAAATATTGCTACGTTTTAGGAGTTTTGTTGATGGAAACCAGAATTTGCCTATAGGAAATTTGATTGTGACAATGTGAAATTTATTTGCTACTGTTTCGACAAATTGGAAACTTGATTATAGACTCTATCTTGAATGATATACCCTTGCTACCTGTAAGCTGTATCTTATTTTGTATTACTCTAATTTGAAAGGCCCCATTTTAGCTTTGAAATTTAGGTTGTGATTTTTATATGCCATCATTCAATCTATAGATTAGTTGTTGTTCTTTTGAATTACTTTCTATTGTTACCATTTGGTGCAGTCTGCAATGTAATGCCTAGCTTAATTAAGTTGGATAGACCACATATTCTAGGCTCCACCACTTTGTGCTTGATGGCAAAGCTTTGGGGTTTACATTTTACTGAAATGGTATTAAATTGCATGATTTGTAATTTTTTCTCTCGTGTTACCTGAGTATGTTCACTAATTTATAGATAATTCACAACTAGTAATCATTAATATATTTTCTGAATTGTAGAATAACTTCTTATAGATGTACATTGTAGCATCAACAGTTTGGATGCTCTGTCCAGTGGTGGCCTACTTTCCAGTTTTTGGGATTAAAGTTTGGACTATTTTCAGGACTATTTTAGATTTATGTTTAAGTGGCTTTTGGACCGCATGTAAGGAGGATTGGAGTTGTGTATCTTTGAAATGATTGTATTGTATGTAAAATCATTGTTTTCATACTCTCATATCTATGGTAGAAGTCCAATATTCATCCTGAAGGGATGATGGGTTGCTCAACTGAGCTGGCATGCAATAGGCAAACTCAAGTGCAATTAGATAATAAAAAAATTTCTTTATCCATTTTTCTTTTTGGTTTTTATTTTCATAAGAGTACTCTATGTGTTGTGTATTTTTAATAAATTAATTATATTTTTGAATTCGCCTTTAGCTTTCAGTATATTAGTTATATTTTTGAAATGGATTTTGGTCTTTTACTATATTAGTTATATTTTTTACTTGTGCCTTCATGAACTGCAAACTCAAAGTACACACTGCATATTACACGGCATGAAAGGAATTGAAAAAAGTTGTAGAGTGTGGCCAAATCTGATCTTGTCTGACTATCTTGACCACTTTAGACCATTCAGAAAGGGCGAGTTTGAACAATTTGACCCAAGTTTGATAGGCTCATGCCAAGTATGAATAGGTTTTATGGTAGGCCTGTATTGCAAGTCAACTCTGAAAGTTTCCAAGTAGATGGTTGCTCCTTATTTTTTTCCTTATTCCTTCAGCTTGGCCCTGGCTTTGGCTTGTTAGTGACTTTCAGTAGAAAGTATTTGGTGCCTCAAGGTTCATATTTCAAAACTTGATTTCAATCATTGGGGCAGGGCAATTTGCTTGATACTTTTAAATGTTGACATTTTTTATTTATTTCTATGCATTTTTGGTCTAGAAAAGAAATAAACAAAACCATGTATTGACAAAAAGGTTGTCACAGATGCCCCTTACTGTGGATGCCAAAGGAACGAAGTTTTAAAATACTCTTGCAAAGGATTTATTAGAATGATTTAAATTTGATCTTTAACTTCAATTGAATATAAATTAATGATGTGATAAAAAAGTAAAGTAGGTCTATAGATAAAAGGAAGAGACTAAAGTTCATCTTAAATATAGTTTCATTGTGTGATTTACGTGTTTAGTGTAAGCAGAAACTAGAGATCTTCTTCTTGCATACAATGTTAACATACATAAGTAAACTATATGTATTATTCTCCATCTCTCACAAACACTAATTACTTTGTAATGTGTTGTTCACAGGAGTTCAATGCTTTAAAGCAACAGTGCTTTGGAAGGGATGGCTACTCCCTCAAGTGTTCCTACATCGTTGCAGTAAGAGCTAGCATCACATCACCTCTCATTTTGGTCTCTTGCTTATTTTCTTGTCCTTGCAATGACTGTTAATGCAATATTCAGCCCTTTATTCATTTTGTCCTCTCTACTATAGTTTCTAGTTTTACTCTTTTATGTTGTTCTTAACCCATTCTAATATTTGATCCATTCGATTGTTCTAATATTATATTTGTTGCTTTGTTGGATTCTTATTATTACCTCTCTTGTAGCCATCCTTAAGTTAGATATCATTGAGAACAATTGTTAACTCGGGGATTGATTTCAATGTTGCAACACATTTGGCAATGATTTGGAACCAATGTGCCACTGGATTGAGGTGGTGTTGAGCATCATTATTGTTCTTAGTGGTCTTGTCCTGTTTACACTGCTCATTGGAAATATTCAGGTAGATATCTATGTACATACGCTTGAATTTTACCTTACAGGAAAAGCGAGGTGGTCTACCAATGTACAACTGCGCTGGATAAAGACTCATTAAAATTGTTTTTGTGGTTTGCCATTTTTTGGGAATTTGGTACAGTAAATTTTTATAATTTCTGTGAGTTCTGAGGTATTTCTGAACTTTTTGATAAAGAGTTATGAATTTATACTTATTTCTCCACTCACCGTCACATCCATTTATCTGTACATTCTTGCAGGTTTTTCTACATGCTGTTATGCAAAAGAAACGATTGCTATAGCTCAAGACATGAGACTTAGAGTGGTGGATGAAGAGGAGACAACTCCCCTCACAGCTGAGACAGAGAGTAAGACATTTTGAGCGCCAGCGCTGGGATGCAACTCGTGGAGTAAACGAAACTAAAATGATAAGCAGTATGTCGGGAGGGTTGAGAAGAGACATAAAGCGTCACCTCTGCCTTGACCTTATCAAACAGGTAATTTTATAAACTGGACCATTTTTCTGGTTTAAATCTGGTGGAATTGTCAAAATTGCAGATATACCTAGTTAAAATTGAATATTTTGGGTGTCAAGGGGTTTAGGAGAGATTGCTAAATCTACTTTATAATAAAAGTACAATTTTAATAATAAAAATTTGTGATTTCAACAAAGATTGGAATTTTGGAAAAAAAAACCTTAAAAATCTATTAAAACTATTAGCCAATTTTCTATATACCGGGTGATGTTCATAAAATGGAGGAAGTTTAAGATGCTTCTCAAGGACACTAAAAAGTGGATGTTGGATTGGGTTAGTTGAACATGAATGAAAATTTGAAACATGCTTCCAAATTTTACTCGAAGGACAGTAAAAGGTTGTTGTCGTTACACAGGATAACGAACCCTGAACCCTTGAAATGCAATTTTAAAGGTTATAAAGTGACAAGCTTTATCAACTTGTTTTGAATCATGATCTATGCAATGCTATTTGAAATCTTTGAATTTCAAATTGGCTTATTGTTTTCAGAAGGGATTGTACATTTCATTTGTGCAAACGTCTATCCATTCTAGCCCTTACACTGATTAGGGATTTTGATATGTGGCGTACTTTTTTCAACCTAAAACTGTAGATGAAAACTCTACCAATTTCATTTAATTGAATTTTGTTCTGTCAACAGGTACCATTATTTGAAAACGTGGGTGATCTTATTCTGGACAATATATGTGAGAGAGTCCAGCCTTTGCTCTTTACAAAGGAAGAAAAGGTAATTCAATCACTTCCATCCATTGAAACTCAGTTTTAAAAGTAACTTATGATCACTATATTAATCAACATCCAATTTATGGCATGGCAGATTTTGAGGGAAGGAGAACATATTATAAGTTAATTTAATGAAGGCATCCATAGAGAGAGCAAATTCCATATGCCACATGCTTCCTTTCATCTTTTACATAGTAACATCAAATACCAGTCCAAGATTCTGTAAACTAGTCCAACCTGGTCTACATTGAAATTCCGCATCAGTGTTGATATGTACACTATGTATTATAGCACTCATATTTATTGGCCTTTTTATTTGCTATTGTGGGATTGATGACTGTATTGTGCGAACAACATGTTTCAAATCAATTCATTGAATATATTCATGTTTCCTTTCATGCATTTGAGCTATTTTTAAGTTCATCTACCTTCATAGTGAGAAACGGTTACACCCTTTTTACCGCATTTTCTTAAATCCCTCTGGAAGACGATTTGCAAAATGAGACACATTGTTGACTAGATGTGGTGGTGGGAATTTAATGGTTTTTCTTTCCGTCAGGGGTGGGAAGTTACCTCTCTCATTACCTTTAGTTCTGATGTATACATTTTTCATCTTTTCCTATTTGGTAAATCATATTTAATGAAAATTCTAGGATAAATAGTAAGTCTGAGGATGCAGTGTGGATTATGAGCATTAGTGGATGGAATATGGTTCACAACCCTTTCAGTTTAGCCTCAAACTGTTTCATTATAAAATAGGTTATGAATTATGGGAATAATTTCATCAACATAGTAAGTACTATGGCATGGCAATGATGATAGAACTACGGTATGATGAAAGTATGTACTTTGCATATGATCATTGTTTATATGACAGGATTAGATATGATCATTGTTTATAAAACATTATTAGAATTGGGTTGGATTTAGAGATGGAAGAAGATTCACAACCCTCTATCTAGTTTCTCTAACTCCAAACAGTTTCATAAAGAGCAATTCATAATGAAGTGGTGGTTATGAATGGCATTTAACTTTGAGAGTGGGAAAAGATATTAAACAAAACATATTTTAATTTAAGCATGGCATTTAACTTTGAGAGTGGGGAAAGATATTAAATAAAACATATTTAATTTAAGCTTAGATTGCATAGGGTCTTTGTCACATCCATAAAAGCATCACAATGTTGAATAAAGTCTTGGTTGACCATTTAATTGAAAATTTGAATCATAGCTCAATCATAATACAAATATTATTGGAAATTAATTGAAACTTTGAATCAACACTACATCATAAATATTAATTAAAACTTTGAATCAACACCACATCATAAATATTTGACAACCTATGACCACATCATCGCTTGTTCATCACTACGAATGTGCCAAAACGTCTTGCAAATTAAACAAATACACATGTTGCAAATGAAACAAATGACAACACCAACTTTAATTCAACCCAGTTAATTGAAACTTTGAATCAACATCAAATCATAAATATTTGACAACCTATGACCACATCATCGCTTGTTCGTCACTGCGAATGTGCCAACACACGTTGCAAATGAAACAAATAACACCAACTTTAATTCAACCCCTTTTTTTAAACTATGCAATATAATAAAACCAAGCATTGTTCATCATTGTGAATGTACCAACACATGTTGCAAATTAAACAAATGATAACACCAACTTTAATTCAACCCCCTTTTTTGAAACTATGCAATATAATAAAGAAAGCCCGAAACCTTCAAAATATTTAAAAACAAGTTTATAAAATTTCACCACCTCTAATATCAATTTTTCCAATAAAGCTACCATTTACCTATCATTCCTTTTAAACAATAATATTGGATGTTGATGCCAAAGTTTAATTCAATGAATTTTAATCCAATGAAGTGTGACAAGCATACATGGTCATTTACAACCAAGTCATATCCATTCAAATCTTCATACTTTAGGTATAACTCCTTTTGACCAAGCTCAATAACGTATGCATATATGGAGAGGCAATTGGGAGTGTTTTAGGAGGTTTTCAATGAAGGAGGCAAGAAATCAAATGCAAATTTAGCAACACTTTGCAAAATCCAAGCTCGATGTTGTTATAGGCATCAATAATATGGAACATAATCCCTTTGGCTAAGCACACTCCATTATGATCAACGACAGTTATATACGAGGAAGCTGGAATCGAGCTGAGCGAACCCTAGCTGGTTCACCTTTGGATAGGCGGCTGAGGCTTCTGAATCGGGCTCCGTTGCCATGGACCCTCCTCCTGACCCGGGACGGGCGCCCCTCGACGCCCTTTTCCGTTCCCTGGTAGCAGCGCAATCTCAGCCCACTAAGACGGCTGATTCCGCGGACTCTAGATTCGTTAAAAAATCTGCCATTCCTGAGGTTAAGTTGGGTTCTACTGCTTCGAAGTGTAAAGCCCTTGCGCTTTCTGAAAAAGGACTGGTAGGGCACTTTACAGGGTTGTGGCCCTCCCCGAGATCGATCGAGATTTGGCTAAATAAAAACTGGCGCCCCCTCATCAAAGGAGAAGTCCAGCAGATCTTCTGCGGTAAGGGATTCTTCGTATTCTTTTTTGAAAAAAAGGAGGATAGGGACTTAATTTTCAGGAACAGCCCATACTTTATGGGACCAAGAGGAATGTATATCAACAAATGGGACCTCTCGTTTGACCCGGAAAAGGACATTCCCTCAGCCGTTCCAGTTTGGGTCAAGCTACCCCATCTACCGTTGCACTGCTGGAATGATGAAGACCTGAAGGCTATTGGCAACTCGCTGGGGAAATATATTGACAAATCTGAACCAAAACCCCCGATGTTTTCCTGTGCTCGAATATGTGTAGAGGTGGATCTAGAAAAAGGGCTCCCAGAAGCTATAAGTTTGTCAATGGATGGCTGGAATCATTTGCAACCTGTTGATTATGAGCAGATACCTTTTAAATGCAAGGTATGTCATGAATATGGGCACTTTTCCAAGCTATGCCCTAAGAGAAAAACGCAGGAAATGGAAGAAAATCAAGAGGGAGAGTGGAATGAGGTGAGAAAGAAGAATGGGAAAGCCCCAAACACACACCAACCGCATGCAACCCCAAAGAGAAAAGAAATGACATCCAGACAGCAAAGCCCTAGAGAAGTTAACAAATTTCAACTGTTATCTTCTGCAGCGACTGAGGAAGAGCAGGAACAGAGGATGGAAACAGCTCCGGAGGAAGCAACAGAACAAGTAAGGGAAGAAGAAACGCAAAAAATAGCAGAAAAGAAACTAGAGGAAGGAGAAATTCAGATTACAGAAACAACACAACAGGAAGAGCTTGAGAGCGAGCTACCTAAAGCACGGGGCGGATCCGTCACAAGAGCAAAGGAAAAATTATTCCAAGAAGAAACCTCAGAAAGCAGAGAAGAAGAAGTGGAACCCCAGACAAAAAAGGGTAGAAAATTAAATAAAGTGGTAAGAGAGAAAGAAACGATCCGCGAGAAAGCGGCGGGTAAGCAAACCAGCTTAGACCAGCATGTAAGAATCCTATCCAGCTCAAATCAAACAACAGGGACATCAGAAGAAAAGAAGGAAAAAGCAGGCTCCATCCTCTCTAGAAAATAATGAAGATAGTCTCCTGGAATTGTCGAGGTTTAGGAGGCAAGCAAAAGATAGAAGCTCTTAAAAGAATAAGAAAGTTAGAAACACCCTCAATCCTCATGCTCCAGGAGACTAAGATGCAAGAACCAGACTGTCTCAAAGCCCTAAACCAAATCTGGCCCAATGGAGAAGGCATTGCAGTCAACTCTACTGGAGCTTCGGGAGGGCTCCTTACTTGGTGGGACAAAGGTAAGTACAAATGCATCTCTTCATTTAGCAATAGAAATTGGCTTTTTACGGAAATAGAAGATTTATCAAGCAATGAAATTTACTGGGTAGGCAACATCTATGGACCTACGATTCACAGCCTTAAGGAAAAATTCTGGAAAGACCTTATTGACCTTCAATCTGGAAGGAATCTATCTCCCTGCCTTTTAGCTGGAGACTTTAACGTCACAGTAAGTGTTAATGAGCGAAGAGGAGGCTCGAAGGTGAGAGATCAGTTTGGAGAAAGTCTGGAGGATCTTCAGGCATCTTGGAATCTGGTGGATATAAAACCTAGGCAAGGGAACTATACCTGGAATAATAAGAGAGTCGGACCCGGACATATAGCGGCAAGACTTGATAGATTTCTTCTCAGCTTTGCCTTCCTAAGTAGGCCCCTCCTGCCCGATTCAAAAATTCTAGCTTCAGCTGCTTCAGACCATCGACCTATCGCCCTCTATTTCTCATCCCCTGGAAACCTTGGGCCCCAACCTTTCAGATACAACCCGTTTTGGTTGGAGAACGAAGACTGTTACGAAGAGGTCAAAACTATTTGGAATCAGTTTATCCCAGGATCACCAGGCTACATATGGGAAAGCAAACTCAAAAATGCTAAGACTGTTTTAAAGAGATGGGCTAAGGAGAACAAAAAGAAATCGAGAGAAGAGATAAACTCTCTGCAAGAGGAACTCAAAACTTTGCAAAGCCAAATGGAAACCGAGCAGATAACTGAGCACATACTGAGAAAAGAAAATGAATTGGAAACCCAAATTAGACAAGCGGCCAGAAGAGAGGAGGAGGAATGGAGGCTGCGCTCAAGATGTTTATGGCTAAAGTCGGGGGACAGAAACACCAAGTTCTTTCATGCACAATGTAAGGAAAGATACAGGAAAAACAACATTTTTAGCCTAACGAAGGAAGATGGAACCAAAATAGAGGATACTGAGGCAATCAAGAGGGAAATCAAAAATCACTTTGAGTCACTCTACAGTGAGGAAGGGGATCCCCCAGTCGAGGAAATTGAGATAATGGGCCAGGAGATACCTAAGCTTATAACAGCAGAAGACAACAGCATGCTCGCAGATGTGGTTACGGAAGAGGAAGTTAGAAAAGCCGTGTGGGCCCTCCACCCTGAAAAATCCCCAGGACCTGATGGCTTCACCATCCACTTCTACAGGAAATGCTGGCATCTACTGAAAAAAGATCTACTCAGAATGATAAACTGGACAAGGAACCGAGAGCAGATAGGAGGAGGCACCAATACATCGTTCGTAGCATTAATTCCTAAGGAGAAAAAAGCCACTTTGATTGGGAGGTTCAGACCTATATCTTTATGCAACTCCTCTTATAAAATCATTACTAAGGTCATAGCTAATAGAATCAAGAATCTGCTTCCAAGAATCATCTCACCTAACCAGGGCGGATTTGTTCCGGGCAGGCAAATTTATGACAATATCCTCTTAGTGCAGGAAGCAATTCATTCCATCCAGATGAACAAAGATGCAGGTATGGCAATTAAGCTTGATATGGCCAATGCCTTTGATAGAGTAAGGCATGATTTCATTTTTAATATCTTGGAAAAATTTGGATTTGACAGAAACTTCATTAGATGGGTGAAAGCCTGCATTGGAGCTCCATGGATATCTCCTCTTCTAAATGGCAGACCCACTTCCTTTTTTCGACTCTCTCGGGGTCTGAGACAAGGATGTCCCCTTTCACCCTTCCTTTTTGTTATAATGGCCGACTCTCTCAGCAGAAAGCTTAACTCTCTCTTGGCCTCAGAATCACTCCCTGGTATAGCCTTTGCTCGAAATGTCCAACCTATAAACCATGCTCAGTTTGCTGATGACACCATCCTTTTGGGTAGTGCCTCACCCCAAATAGAATCCCGCTTCAAAACTGCCATAGATATCTTCCTCAGAGCCTCAGGAGGCAAAACAAATGATAATAAATGCAACCTGTACACTTGGAACTGCCGACCTGCCATCATCAGGCTCATCTCTGCTATCTTAAACTTTAAACCCTGTCTCGATTGGACTTCCTTTAAATATCTTGGCACACCCATTTGTCTTAAATTTCCTTCCTCCTCTGTTTGGCGGCCTATACTTGAGAAATTTAGATCAAAAATAAATTCGTGGGGTACCCGTTGGCTGAATTTAGCAGGGAAAACCACTCTGATCAAATCAGTTTTGTCTTCTCTGCCCATTTTTACCTCTGCAATAATGGCAGCCCCGGTTTCAATTCAGAATGCCTTTAGCAAAGAGATAAGAAAGTTTCTGTGGCAAGGGGGAAAGATTCAAAATAAAAAATTTCATCTGATCAGTTGGAAGGTGGTCAAAGAAAAGAAAAATAGAGGAGGGTTAGGAATATGAGAACCTATATTGGTAAGCAAAGCATTAGGAGCCAAGCTTGCCTGGAGAATTGTCTCTGGAAAGAAAGAATGGTGGAAAGAAGTAGTCAGGAAAAAATACTCCAGAAGCTCAAGATTAAGATGTCTGGAAAAGAATAATAACAAAAAAGGAATGGCTATATGGAAACTCATCTCCTCTTCCTCGACTTTGATTACTGAAGATCTCTATTGGATCCCAGGTAACGGGAAAAGAATAAATATTTGGATGGACAAAATCAATGGAGAAATGCCCTTGGGGAAAATGAGATGCATAGATCCTATTCGAACCTGGCTGCAAAATATGGGAATTACTAAACTCATAGATCTAGTGGATTGGAAGGATAATGGAGATTGGAAAGGATGGAAAAAATGAAGACCTCCTGATAATCTCATGAATGCCTATCAATTATTCCTCAATACTTTGCATGGAAAGGCTCCGGTGAATATAAGAGAGAAAGACAGAAGGGGTTGGGGGAAAGCAGGGGACTACTCAGTCAAAGCAGGATATGAGAAGCTCACTCTCTCTAATACTCCGGTGCTCAAAAACTGGGGGAAAGTCTGGAATCCGGATGGCATACCTAAAGTTAGCATCTTCTTCTAGCTTTTGAATCATAATAAGCTCTTAACAGCTGAAAATCTTAAAATTAGAGGAATAGAAGGGCCTTCAAGATGCACACTGTGCAAGCAAGCTGAAGAAACTACCTTTCACATCTTTTTGGCCTGTCCCTTTGCCAAGCAAGTCTGGGCTCAGGTTTTGGGGAATCAATGGAGTATATCTATTCTTCCTAAAACTTTTAAAGACCTCAGCGATCACTGGGGACGCTCCTTTCCAGGAAAAAGCAAGAAAACGATGAGAAGAATTTGGAATATAGTCCCAATGAATGTCTGCTGGCAGATCTGGATACATAGAAACAAAAGTATTTTTGAAGGAAAGAACCCCAATAGCTACAGAGCAGCCATCAAAGCCACTACAATGATTGTTGAGTCTTTATCCGCTAAAGGTGTCACTATCCCTGCCCAGGAACCTCTCACCCTATCTGAGTTTCAATGGTGCAATGCCTTCGTAAGGGCAGGCTCCCTTCAGTCCAAAAAGAAACACTCCTTCCTTGACTGGGAAATCCGGAAGGAATCCGAGGCTTTCACCAGGTGGTGGAAAGAGCAGAATTCTTACAGTATTTTCTTCGACGGGGCATCCAAAGGGAACCCCGGGGTGGCAGGTGCGGGTGGGGTCTTATTTGATCCAGGAGGAAATAAAATTGAATCTATCTCGTGGGGATTAGGAATCAAGACAAACAACGAAGCTGAATGGCTTGCTCTCGTCTTATCTTTCAATATGATATCCTCCCTCAACATCGATAACCTCAGAGTCTATGGGGACTCCAGACATGTCATTCAAACAATAAGAAGGGGCGTCGCCCCACATGGATCTAGAGCTTACAGGTACATGCAAAGAATAAAATCTAATCCTCACTTCTCTCAGACTTCTTTCTTTCACATCTGCCGAGCAAACAACAAGTTAGCAGATGAAGCGGCCAACAAAGGAACTTTTCTAGACATTGGGCACATGGAGAATTCAAATGGTGCCTTGGATTTTCAATTTATCCCTTAATCTTTTTTCAATGGTTAAAAATCTTATGGTTTTGGTTTTGAAGGGGCTTTGTGGATTGAGGGTCCCCCTCCCCCCATCCCCGTCCTCCTCCGTAGTCGATGGTATGCGTGCCCCTGCCACACGCCCTCCTCTCCACGGCGCATGGCACTCGGGCCCTCGTGGTGCTGTCAGCTCCCACGAACTGCACTTAAATGGGCCAACTGCCCCTCCCTTGTTGTATAACGTTATGGATCGAGCTCTCTCCAGTGCGATGAACAGGCTTTCCCTCGGCGACTTGGGCTCTCCATCCTCCCGTCCCGGACTGTTATTCCACCACAGGGCGGGCAATATGCAGAACATTATGGCGGCCATTGCCGCGTTGAGTCGCACCATGGTCGACATTAAGCTGTCTGTGCGTAACACCTACAATGAAGTCTGCACAAGCGTAAACCAAAACGTGGAAATGGCCAAGGATTTGAGCTACACAGTGAACCAGCTCGCTTGCCAGGACTCCAGAATTGATGATCTGGAGCGAAACCTGTTCGAATTGATGGGCAAGGTGGATAATATGCAGGAAGATATTGCAGTGCTCACCGGGAAATCGCAGGGAAGCTGCGTCCATGGCATTCTGACGGTTAACCAGGAGATTAAGCAGGAAAAGCCAGATGCGGCTTCTGTCTACCTCAAAAAATATGGATAGTTTGCAGTTTCAGTTCAGGTTCCTCTTTTTTGATGCTTAAGACTCTATGTTTTTCTGTATATTTCTAAATCAGCAGTTCGTCAGGGTTTATCCCAGCTCTACTTTGAACAGTTTTAGCCAGGTTTTGTTTAGAACTCATGCAGATAGACAGATAGAAACTTCAGTTTTAAATTCTCAAGTATTGGTTACTCTGTCAAATTTTTGTGAAAACTTGTAATGAATGGCTGTGCACAGCCTTTATAAATATATTTGTTTCCCCTGTTCTTGTTAAAAAAAAAAAAAAAAAAAAAAAAAGCACACTCCATTATAAATTCCATCCTAACCTTGGCAACGAGTTCATGAAAAAATGTACAAGGGGCAACTGCTAAAACCACCTAGGCATACCCACAAAAAAAACATGAAATCAATGAAAACAAAGTATTAGGTATGTCAAAGAAATCATGTTACTTAAATTTATAAAATGTTAAATTTCAGTAATCTTATGTACCCAATATGGCTATGCAATCTTCTTACAAAATTTGGACATTGAAGTGAGGACCTCTCATTTTATGAAAATCCTTAGCATATATTCGTTAAAAAACATGTCTCTCATCAAGACTTAATATGGATCAAGCAAAATCGTATTTTTTGTGTTTAGCTAAGGTCCCCTGCGGCTCTTGAACGGTTGACCAATCATTTTTGACAAAATAAATAAGATTCCAAACATGCCTTCTTCATGAGATTTTGAAACAAAGCACATTAGGGATTACTCTAATAATCATTAAACCTTAATTGAATCAATGTATAATGGATTCCTTACTTCTCATGAAGTAGGATTGTAAAATTATAGTTGTTGCTCAATATGTAAGATCCTTAATTTAGAGTAAACATATTGAATTGAATTAAGGATACAATACTATTAACATAGTGTCAAATTTACAATGAAATAGAATTAATTACAATGTCAATTTCATGACTACAAAATGTCATAAACATATGGTTGTTTTTGTTAGATTTGTAGATCAAATTTTTATGGTATTTATTATAATTATAATTATTTTAGTGTTTAAATAAAGAAATAAATGATCATTTTTAGGACCCAATTATGGTGGCAAAACTGTCAAAAAGGATTGGGTTATAAAAAAATGGGAGTTGAAGACTCATCATACTTAATACATTTTCTTTGAAATTATTTTAATTTAATTTTAGATCATTTTTATTTATATGTACAAGTGTGGTTGTAGTGTCTCTCACATGAGAGATCCCCTAAATACTAAAATAATCTATACATGTAATGGTGCTTAAATAACTATGATGATTAACCCAAGTGATCATGAACTAGATATGAGATTTCTTCCTTGAAATTGGGGAGGTCATGAGTTTGCCTGTCTTGATCCGTTTTAGGGTTAAGAATCATAATTTGGATTGATGCTTTAACTCTTTTATCATTCATAAATCTTGGAGAAATACTTGGAAGGTTTTTTGTGAGGTTATTCCTTATAAAATTAAATATAATGATGATTAAATATAACTCTTAAATTCCTCATCCATATGCCCACATGTAAAATAAAATACTATGAAATCAACAACAAAAAACTTGCAAAATGATGTCTATCCAAACATAAATTTATTTAACAGGTAATTAATTATAAGAATAAACAAATACATAAACGATAACAAAATAAATAAACTATTAAAATCAATGAACACTTTTTTAACAATGGTAAATAACAACTTTTAAAAAAAATATATAAAATACACATTTATAAAATAATACACCAATTCATGTTACATTATCACCTAATCTCAAATGGATGGACTAGTGTCAAAGATAATGTAAACACCTCCAATAAACTTAATCTTTGTTTTTTGGAAAAATTAAGAAAAGGAAATGAAATGTTTATTTAATGGATTTTTCCTAATCATATTTCAATCTTCTGGCGAGATGAGAAATGTTGCTATGTTGACTTTTGAAGCCAAGATACATGCTCATTTATCAACTAAGTGATACATTAAGAAGAAGATATATACCAAGGCCAATCCTTATGAATAAGCACAATAGGAATATTCTATGTAGACTTCAGATGAATGGTTTGCTCTGTCAATTATAACTTTCAACCATTGTATCTTGAAAGAGTTGCTTGTTGTAGAAAAAATATACTACAACTATATATCTCTTTTTAAATGCAATGCATATCATACTTAAATCTACAAATATTGTTATTCAAATTCCATAGAATACTAATCGATTGTTGGTGCAAGATATTCAACTCAAAGGTATCAAAATGTCATTCCCGATGTTGTATTTTCCCGTCAAAATGTCATTCCTGATGTTGTATTTTTCCATCCATCCTCACATAGAGCCTTCAACATGCATTATTATTATACCAAATTGCTTCATTTTGCAGCAAATAATTTAGTAAGATGACATGATATTATGACTATTCACATAAAACAAGTGCAAATCTTGATGATTTGATCTGTTCTTGGAATATTACTCTACACATTTTATTTTCCGACAGTTTGCTTTGACTTTATTCAATGAATTAAATTCTATGCCAATGAGATCAATGAAGTCCTTAACCATGTTTTATAAGACAACTTAAAGTTCACGTATTTGCTATTATCTGCTTAAATCTATCTTTGGTCATGAGCAGAGATTAATATAATTTCATTTCATCTCAATGAAATTGTTCGCTCTTTATAGCATATGATAGAAATGTTTGTGTATATAATTTTGGCCAGGCAGAAGATAGGATATCATATAGTAAATTCATTCAATTAGATGAACTAATGGCGTGCATTTTGATTCACCAACATCTTCTAATCTTCTGGATGGAAATGATGTAGGTTTCCACAATTATATCCCTACATATTATGTTGGTAATGTGAGGTAAAAAGCTTTTGCGATATAATTCCTTTAGTGTAACTAATACACGTTCTACATTATGCCTAAATTGATGGACATGAAGGGATAATATAATTTGATCTTTGTATTCTTTGAAGGATTTGTTCTGCTTAGAAAAAATCTATATTCAATTATTTGTAAGTAACATAGTAACTAATAATAACACATATCTTAGAAAATATTTCTATATGAAAATTGATATAGATTTTTGTAATCTTTGTATTAGATTCTTGTAATATTTGTATTGAATAAGTTATATAAACACAACTTAATTTTGTATATAAATAATTATTTATTTATAAAAGTTATACTTGTAACGAGCAATATGGATGTTAATTGATTCAGAGGATATATAGATTCTTGTAATCTTTGTATTGAATAAGTCATATAAACACAACTTAATTTTGTATATAAATAATTATTTATTTATAAAAGTTATACTTGTAATGAGCAATATGGATGTTAGGTTTTTTCTTTTTCTGAGTGTTTTGTATTTTCAACTTTTATTTACTTATTATAACTTTTATTTTAAAAAATAGGTTTTAATTTTTTTTAGCAATTGAAAATGTTTATTTAAAAAAAAAAAAAAAAAATTTAATAGTTGAATACATTCTTTGCATTAAGTTATTTAAAAAAAAAAAAAATTAAAAATTATTTAAATATGAAATATTTTAAATAAATAATACTAAATAAAATTTGATTTAGGGAAATATTTAAAAAAATCAATAAATTATATATATATATATATATATATATATATAAAAGAGTATAAGTTATTCTCTTTTTTTTTGTGTTTTGTCCTCTATTGATAATTAACTTATCTTCAAAAGTTGCATGTTAAAACATGATCAAGCATGTTATTATTCTTTTCCCATAATGTTAATGAAACATGTCCCTAGGGTGTAGACTAGTTGGAAATCGTGAGCTTGTTAAGGTGTACCAGTTGTTAAGCACGTCGTGCCTTGAGGGTGGCTATCGGAATTGACCTTGTGTCAAGCTAGTACCAAACAGGCCAGTTGCAAAAAAAATAAAACATTAAGAATATGCTAGTTGGTATTTATGAATCATTTATTTTTATTTTATTAGCTAATTATTCACGTGATACTCTCTATATGTGGATGTTGCATAGCCTTTCCAATAATGGGGCAAGAAACTTCCTTATATGAGATAGGCTCACTTGAAAATAAAACATTAATGATATGCTAGTTGGTATTTATGAATCATTTTTTTTATTTTATTCGCTAATTATTCACATGATACTTTCTATATGTGGATGTTGCATAGCCTTTCCAATAATGGGGCAAGAAACTTCCTTATATGAAATAGGCTCACTTGACTAGAGGCATATGACCGTGGATCTTTGGAAATTGAAAATCAATTCATAGTGGCATATAATGATGGTCTTAGGCAATTCATCAACCAATTGAATACAAAATTAGATGGAACAACGACCCTGATCACTCAGGCTTGTGATATTCAGAGATATTTTAAAAACTAGTACTATTTTAAAAAATCACATTGGGTGGCTTGTAATGTGACCAACAAAATGGGAAGTGGCGTCCAGAGTATTATCTTCAAAGTTTTTTCTTTTCCAAAGTAATGATATTATTATTTAATTTTCAAAATTTTGAAGATAGGGACTAAGCTGCATGTTTACATATATAGGTAATACAAACCAAACTAGATCCATGAATACAAGACCAGATCCTATAAACTAGAAACTGAATAACCACTCATCCTATGTATAGCAAATCTCCATAAATGCATTTCTACATTATTCCTAACATTGTTTTCTATGTATTTTGTGTTCCAACAATGAAAAGCATCTCACACTTATCTTATTTTTTATATATTTTGTGTTCCAACAATGGTGTTAGAGCCCTAATGTTTCCTGGGGCGTTTTCTTTTGTGAGAGTATTCTCAGCTCGGCCATATTCTCTAGTTAGATTTAGGCTCTTCCATAACTCTTGTCCCTCTGCGCTCTGCTAGTTCTGCTCCCCGCTCCACTGCTCTGCCAACAATATTCTCTTCTCTCCTCTGCCAAGTCTTCTCTCAGTGTGCTAGGTGTTTTTTCATCTTTGCGCGAGGTTATTTTCCTGTCAGTGTGAGACCATTTCTCTCCACAGCAGCATGAGACCTTCATATTGCGTATTCATCTATGTGTTTTTCCTTTTGTGCGATTGGTCGATTGCTTCATCTCTACGTAAACCGTAAACCCAATTTCATTTTACCTGTCGTAGTTAGTTTTGGTTGCGTTTGCAAGTGAATATATTCTCTCAACATGCAACTCCAAAGAATTTATGCGTGATATTTCACTCCTGCACTCTCCAAAGTATTTCTATGTGATATTTCCAAAGTATACCTACAACTTGGAGCTGCTACCCGAAGCCGTGACTTGGAACTGCGATTTTTATATATCTGCATGTTGTTTTTGCTCGTACAAATTTATTGCCACTTGCTTAAGAATTCTAAGAAGAGGATCTTTGGGGCGAGGAAAATGTTTTAACTTCTACCCTGCTTCAAACAATTGATGCTCCAACTGGTTTGCCATTTGCTCTATGATTTCAAACGTCTACACGCTACACCATCTACACTCTTGGGTGACGTGGGATTTGAACCCTGGAACTGAGATGGATAGAAGATTCTTTGATATTAAGGTATCTTGGTATTTCTTTTGATTTTATGAAGGAATGCCTGAAATCAATTTCCAATGCAATTTTTATTGAATTGAAAATAAATTAGTATTACATCTCTAGCAGAGGTTTCATGGATTCCAATAGTAGAAGTTTTGTATGTGCATTTGGGAACCTATATCTACAATATACTCGTTAAGTTGATCTCAGGAAACATTAATATTTCTTCCTTGAAAGCGTTGGTATGATATAACGTTGGTCTCTAGTAACTGGTTGTTACATTGTTTGAGCTTTATAAACTAGCAAGTTTTTTGGAAAACTCTGCCCCGTTGATTGAATTGAGCGCATTTAGTTGAAATTTGGAGTTGTAGCACCATTTGGTTTTGAAAAAAGAGTTTGATACCTGGCCCCAATTGGATCCAAACACATCGTTCAGACTCTCAAAGCGATGCCCAATATATGCAAAAGGGCCTGCAGTAAGGAGACTTCTATTTTATTGGTTGTATCTTATATTTCATTGTAGACTATATTTACATATATACCATCTCCAATAATTAGTTAAAAGCTACTGAAATTACATTGTTTTGAAAATATCGCCATTTATACATTCAGGAAGTTAGCATGAGTAGAAAGTGCCAAAGAAAGGTTATCTTGACAGGAATATCCTAGTGGGTTTGATTTTTTTGTTATATTTCAATGATGTGTTTTTTACCTCTCCATGTTATATAGTCAGTTGATGTGTTCCTCACATGTATATTTCTTTAACATGCTCACATTCATAGTCCTTAGCATCAAGAGGACCTTACCTTGCAATTGTTATTGCAAAGATTTCGTGGAAAGAGGTTGTATTACGAGAAGCAGCTAGTGGACAACACTGTAAATTACATAAGAGGCTTAGTTGTTTTAATGGCCTTGACACCACATCGAAGTATCATCACTCAAGGATTTAGAGGTAAAACATTCCTCTTTTAAGATTAATTCAGCTTCAAATTCAATTGTAACTTGCAAATTGTCATTTCTGTAAGTTCACTTGTATTTTGGTACTTGCAATTGTTTTCTATTAGTGTCACAACAAAACATAGTTGAATTGTAATCGGGTGCACTTTCGATAGCCGACACCTTTCATTTTCCGAGTTGGAGTTTTAGTTGTTGAGTCATATTGTGAAAAGGTGGAGTTGCAAGAAACCCTTTGTGTCTTTTGTCAGTCCTTAAATGGATTATATTGAAAATATATTATAGTTACTGAACGCTCTAATACTCATTGCTACAAAGGACACAATTTCAATCAACAAGGAAACTCTCGAATATGTTCTAACTTCTTTACAAGATTCACAATACACAATTGAATTTCTTTAGCTTGAATCATAGCTCCAACATGAGGAAATACAACAAAAGAATCAACATTCTGAACCTATATTTGTTTAGAACAATCAACAGCCTACACATTTAGAAGTACATAATCAAATGATTGATGCCACTTCAAAGAAACTAAAGATGAAATTTGTCATACACAGGTTCTGCTTGCACTTCTCAAGTCATCATCAGACCTTGGGAATAAATCATCCATAACAAGCATATAATCGGTCTTGGATATGACAAGGAAGTGACCTTTCACATTCCTTATTATTCCAAACCTATCCAATTCCATAGTGATGGATTCCTTAATGAAAGTTCATCTTCACCTACTTTAGATTTGCATCAGAGTCCAAAATGCCAACATTTTCGTCGAGTTGGTCACATGAAATATCGGTGTTTTGATCTCTAGCCTTGTAAGCAATGTGGAAAGAATACTCATTCTTGAGACATATGCTTAACAATGAAGAAACTTTCAAGAGAGAAGATTCACTATGGGTGGATTGCTTCTTGGAAACGACCGTAAACATCCAAGAAGATATATGTGTCATACCAAAGAGTTCGTTCATGAGTAATAACACATCTTGCAGTTGAGAGATTTTCTACTTCTTACCTTGTTTTTGATAGGGGTAATGATAGACAATAAATAACAAGCGAGCGAGAACAAGCGAGTGGGAACAAGCGAGATTGAGCTAGAGCCAGAGCCATAGCCAAAACCTCGCGCCAGTTTCCAAAGCCTTGAATAAAGCCACCTAGCTAGAGTCAGAGCTGCAACCAAAGCTTGAGTTAGAGCCATGTTCCACCTGAGGATGATTTGGTTTGTGGTCATCCTAAAACCACCCATTTAGTAAAAGACATCAACTTTTGCTAGACATTGGTTTGTGGTGGTCGCTAAACCACCGTTTTCTAAAGGGAACAGTTGAGCCTTCGAGCCAAGTTCCAAAAGAAACCGCTAAGCTAGAACTTGAGTTAGAGCCAAGTTCCAAAGGGAACTACTAAGCCAATACCAGAATGAGTGTTAAGTTCTAGAGTTTGTGTTCATCCTTAAACCACCTCTTCATAGCTTCAACTAGTTAGTGGTCCTCCAAAACAACCCATTTAGTAGAAGGCATAAGCTTCTGCTAGATTTTGATTCAAAGAGTGCCTTCAACCATTTGCAATAATCCTTCTCCATATTTTAGCTCTTTGCTTGGACTCCTATATATCCCTTTGGATTAAGGGGGGGAGTGTTGGAAACATTGATTTGTTAGGGTTAATTATTATTGTATTTTGTATTTACTATTCACATTAGCTCTCATAAGTGAAAAAAGAAAAGCCATTAGAAGTCCAAGAGATCCACCTTCGAATGAAACCAAGGGTCATAGTGAATGTATTTATATGTACATATCTGTAATGAAAAACATCTCATGCTTATCTTATTTTTGGTGTATTTGTCTTGAACATTGTGTGTTCCGATAGTTTTATCGTGGGTTTTCTGGCTAGTGATCTAATATGGAGATTGTATTGTTGGCTTTATTTGTAAGTTGACTCTAATGTATGTAGGTATTCAAAAAAAAATAAAAGAAGCATGGGTGTTGGTGGTAGTCCTCTCCACATCAATCCATGGACATGACATAGTTCTTTCCATTTTTTGGGTCATAATCACTAGTGGTCACATTAGGTTCTCATTGCAATCATATCTCAAAATGTATAGGAATGATCTACACTACTATAATGACATTCGCCTCAAAAACTTCCATTATTAGCTTCACTTCAACAATCAAATTTAGTTCTTGTGGTTTCCCACCAAGCCGTGCCTCAAGCTCCTTAATGAGATTGCCCTTTCCCCAAAAAATTATGAATTGTTTTTTTGGACCTCTCAAAGCTTCCTTCATTACAAAACTCCTCTACTAGTACATCATATGCCATAACATCAATGTTTTGGTCTCCATCCACCATGCCTTGGAAGAGATTCTAAGCTTCATATGATTTTCCTTCATTCAATAAAACCCTAAACCATTTATTGTAAACACCAACATTTGACTTAAAGCCTACTTCCATTTAATTCTACAAAATATCTTCAAGAATTTTTTTAGTTTACCTAGTTTTGTGAACTCATCAAATAACATTGCATATTAGGATTCTGCTTCTCTGTTGCCATCTTACCAAGTTTGTAGACATGGGAGGCAACACGGATTGCCAACACAATCATTAAAAGAGTTGTGACCTAGTCAATAAATATAATTAATGATTGATTTTAACGATATAAAACTTTGTGTGGTTTTGTAGTTATGGAAAAACATTCATTGGAAAACGAATGTAAACATGGAAGCAACATGGATCAATCAACAAATTTACTCAATAATTTGATTTGAAGACAAATCTTTGTATGTTTTGAGGTTATTGTGCATATCATGAATATAGTATATGTATGAGTAATAGTTATGGACAAACATTCAAGGAAGACAATTATTATATTTTTTTAACATCAAAATATTAGGAGTGAAAATTTTAAGGATCCAATTTTTTTTAAAGTGTAGAAATCTTACTAATTCTTAAATTTCCAACCATAAAATATTTGGCAATATTTTTGTTAGCAGTGGATCCAATGAACTAATTTTGAGTGGCAAAAAAATTAAACTTCTAAAAATATAAACTACATCTCTTATTACATATTTCAACCACACAATAGATTTAATCTTAATAAAGCAACAAGATCAAATTACTACATAATAAAGACATTATTAGTATGAAAAACGCAACCACACATAAAAATATATCATTTTTAGTATAATTTAAAGCATATTAAAACAATATAAAGATGTGAAGTATACATTTATTTTTGGCTAATTATTATAGGTTATTTTTTAATAATCAATTTAAATAAATATAAATATTATACAATATAGGTAGCTATAATTATATAATATGGTGCCCAAGGGTATTTGAGGATATTGAATCCATTTTTACAATTAAAAATACAATTTGAACAATGAAAAGTGGCAATTTTTATGGTAGGATACAAAAATGATAAAAAAATTCAAAATATAGAATGTCCAACCAACTCCAACATAAAGTAATTTAAAAAAATGAATAATATCAAATTTTATAATAACTATACATAAAAGAAATTTAAAAAAAATTACATCTATTTACATTGCTTATTGGTCAATTTCTCACTCATGTTAATCAAACATACATTAAAATAATAGTTTGACCCTCTAAAATGTGAATTGACTAAGCATAATTCATTTTTTCTTTAAAAAGCATAAACACCATAGATCCAACATATATACACATGTGGAAGAAGTCTAGTGACTGTCACATAACCATTTAGTGAATATGTGTTTAACGTAGTGTGTGTCGCGGGTATTCGAATTTTTGAAGATTGGATCAAATTTCACATAATTTTGCATCATCTCAACATTTTTTGACTAATTTTAGTTATGATCATCGGCAGAGTTATACTTATTAAATTAATTAATTTTGCCTTCCAGATTCATTAATGCTTGGGCAATATGATAGACATTTATGTTGTTTCTTCATTTTGAGATATTTTGTCAAATATGATGAAATAAAAAATAAAAGTTTTAATAGAGCAAAAATGACTTAGTAATGTCTAATTTCGGAATCTAGCAGGGAGGGTTTGAGGATGGTAGGATTAGGGTTTGTCGAAGCTTTTTGGCAGCGATTGGATCTCCTGACAAGACGGTCGAAATGTTCGCAGAAGTTCTTGGAGTCAGATTGATTCTTAGAATCAACCTAGTACCAAGCATAAAAAAAGTGGGAATAGTTGCTTTTCTATGGGCGTTACTGGTCTATTTTGTATTAGGGTTTTCAGTTTCTGGCCGAGATTTTGTTTGGTTTTTTCACCTTTCTCCTTGTTGGTTTATTGCTGGATTTTGGACTTTCTAGGGGTGTGGCTTTTTTTGGCTTAGGGGTATTGGGTTTGACCACTGCAGTACAAGGTATCTTTTTTTTTCCCTTTTAGGTTTCTTACTCAGGACAACTTGTGGGATTACCATTGGTAATACTTCAGGTGTTGCAGTGCTTGCTAGCTGTCATCCACTGTGGTTTAGTTCATTTTGGTAGGTATTGGTTATTGAATTTTTGGGGACCCGGGATTACGGGTTACCTACTAACTAGTTTTCTGAGACAACATGCCTTTCTCAATTGTTTCTCCATGTGAATACAGTCCTGATGCGGCTTCCAGGGGAAAGGTGGTGGGTTTGGAGGTCAGTGATTTTCCTGGTGAGGTACCATCACTCTGTAACCTGGAGGGGTATGCTCGAAGGAAGGGCCTGAGTGGGGAAAAGGCTAGGCATAGGAGGTGTCTTACAGCGATTAAGGCTAGGGAGGGTTTGGAGCAGTATTTCATTGAGGAGAACACTAATTTGGACCGGGTGGAGATGTTGGCTGGTCGGGCTTTGGTTGGTCGTATTGAATTTTCTTTGGGTTCCTCAGGTGAAATCTTGGATTGGGTCAATCAGAACTGGACTCCAATCCTATGCCTGACACCTAGGGTAAATCTCTTATTAAATCGTTGGATTATGTTCATCTTACCGGAGCCCGAACATGTCGAGACAATTCTGGCGAGGAAATGGGAATTCAAGGAAGGCTCTATCATTTTAAAGAGATGGCATATTGCTTTCGATCCTGTAAGGGAAAGGCAGACTCGCAGACACATTTGGATGCTTTTACCGGGGTTACCCATTTCACTATGGACGGAAAATGTACTAATAGGGTTGGTGAATAAGGTTGGTACTTTTGTTAGATCTGATAAAAAATCTCTCTATGGCATGGATAGGAAGGTGGCTCGTGTTATGGTAGAATTTGATTTGGTTAAGGGGCTACCAGCGGAGGTTGAGATTATTTGGGGGAAAATTACTTTTAGGCAGAGATTAGACTACTACAAGTTTCCCTTTCATTGTTTCAACTGTAGGGAGATGGGGTACGTTATGGCTCGTTGCCCAAACTTGCGGTGGACTGTTCAAGATGAGGGTTTTACTGGGGCTCCGAGTGCTATTATTCAAGATGATGGTCACAATGAGGAGGGTTTTCTTTCACTGGATTTACCAAATATGGGTAAGATTTATCCTGCTTCTATTACACCATATAAGGATGTCTTGAGGGATGAATTAGATTTCTATCTCGATGTTGAAAATTCTTTAGATAGACGCATCTTCGAGGGTAAGGTTAAGCTCAATCTTGGGGATTTCTTTGATAATATTTCACCTGTTCGAGATAGGGTTGTTGGGAAGGTTGATTGCACACATGGTGTCCCTGTATCCTCATGTGAGCTTTTTGTTTCGCCCCCTATTCCATAGATTGTTAGCTCTTCTAACAATCAAGCGGTTGTTTCGGATGTGGGTATGCAACCCTCTATTGACCAGGGTGGGGTTTTTTCCCTTGAAGAAATATTAGTACTTAATGATATTGGATATGTTAACGACCCTTCTGACCTATTGTCACCTTTAACAATCTACTCTAAAAATTTGTCATCTAATCCCATTGTCAAACCTATCATTGCTGACAGATTCCTTAATGTAACCACTAGGAAGAGTCGTAGAAAACCTAGGGCTTATGATCGGGTTGGAGAAGCCAATTACATCCCTGCCTCTACTAGGATGGAAGATGTTGTTAGTAGAAAGAGTATTGAACCTACATTTGTTTCTGATGAGGCCCTCAGATCAAACTCGCCTTTGTCGAGGGGTTTAAAATGATCCCGCTCACTCTTAATGTCAAGGGTTTGGGAAAGGTTTCTAGGACTAGGGCCTTATGCTATCTTTTAAAATCTACTAGTCCTGACTTAATACTTCTACAGGAAACTATGTGCGAGGATTTTATGGCTATGAATAAACTTGCAGCTATTCTTCCCGGTTGGGAATTTGTGGCTACCAGTGCAGTGGGTATGTCTGGAGGTTTGTGTGCGGGTTGGAACCCTAAATTTTTTAACTTTCTTGCTTATAAAACTACTTGGGGTATTTTTCTGAATGGGAGCTATATTAGTTTAAACATGTCGTTTTATGTGTTAAACGTATATGGGCCCTATAAAGATCGTGGTCCTTTCTGGTCATCTTTGGGTAATTCTGGACTACTCAAAAATAAATATCTAATCGTCGCGGGAGATCTAAACTTCAAAAGGATTGCTGGAGATATTTGGGGCACACATGCTAGATTGGATGATATGGCCGACTTTTTTTACTAATTTTTTAGACTCTAATGATCTGGTGGATGTTGTCCTAGGTACACTTTCTCCGACTTGGACCAATGGTCGGGCATGGAGTGATGGTATCCATAAACGTTTGGACAAGTTTATGGTAAATGCAAAGTTACTAAAAGTTTGGGCTCGGCACAGATCATGGATTGGGGATGCCAAATTCTCTAATGACTGGCCTGTTTTATTTCAGTTTGATCATACACACAGCAAATTAAAGTACCCTTTTAAGTTTAACTGCTCTTGGCTGATGAATGTGGAATTTTGCAAGATGATTAGAGTACATTGGACTGATTCAGACATAGATACTGACATGAATCCAATGGATACATTTGTTTTGAAGTTGCGTAGGCTTAAGGATATTGTCACAAAGTGGATTAAAAACAAACAAAAGTCTGATCTTCTGGAACTTGATTTATTAGAAGAACAAATACAAGAGTTGCATCTTAGAAATTTTAATGGTGCAGTGGATAGAGAAATCTTTGCAAAAGTTAAATTGCTAGAACAGAAAAAGGATGAGTTATTTACACAAGAGGAGATGGACTGGAGGCTTAAAAGCCGAGCTATATGAATTGGCCTGGGGAATATAAATACTAAGTTTTTCCATTCTTATGCATCTCATCGGAAAAACACAAATGCTATTTGGGATCTCTCAAATGCTGATGGGAACAATGTTTCAGGTTTGGGAGAGCTTCAAGTCGCTGCAAAAGTTTTTTTTGGCAGTTTATTTACTGATCCTGGTCATAGTGATCTTCTTACTCAATTAAATGTGGCTAGAAATTTTTCGGTCTTTGTTGATGAACATGAGGTGGAGGAGTTAGGAAAAGAAGTAAATTTGCTAGAAATTGAAGAGACTCTAAAGGGTTTTGCCAAGGACAAGAGTCCAAGGCCGGATGGATGGACAATCGAACTTTTTTTAGAATTTTTTGATGTTATGGGTGATGATATTTTGAAAATGGTGGAGTTTTCTAGAACAGAAGGATATATATCTAATGGACTTAACTCTACATTTCTCACATTAATTCCAAAGATAAGTAAGCCTTCCACTTTTGGGGATTTCCGGCCAATTTCCCTCTGCAATTTGGCTTACAAAATAATCTCTAAGATCATCTCGGTTCAACTAAAGCCTATCTTGTCGAGATGTATTTCTGCCGAGCAGTTCGGGTTCTTGAAGGATCATCAAATTTTGGATGCCATTGGCATAACACAGGAGGTTATACACTCTGTCAAAAAGAGGAATATGAAAGCAATGTTTCTCAAGATGGATCTCAAAAAAGCTTACGACAGAGTTGATTGGGTTTTTTTGCGGTTGATTCTTATTCAGATTGGTATCCCCCGATTGGTTCTTCGTTGGATCATGGCATGTGTATCTACTACAAGTATTGATGTATTGGTCAACGATGCACCGTGTGAGTTTTTTAAAATTTCTAGGGGAGTTTGTCAAGGTTTTCCATTGTCTCCACTCATTTTTCTGCTAATGATAGAGGGGCTGCGCAGAATGATTGGGATTGCTAAAGCAGAAGGCACTATAAAAGGTATCAAGTTTTCTCCTGAGTTGTCTCATACTCATCTATTGTTTGTAGATGATGTACTTTTGATTAGACTCAGTGGGAGAGTGGAAGAACTATAAATGTATTATTGGGAATTTTTGTGATGCCTCTGGTATGTTGGTGAACAATAGAAAATCGAGTATTTACCACTTGGTATTGAGAACAACAAAATTGATGTCTATAAGGGATTGTTTCCTTGTAATTGTTTCTAGATGGAGGAGGGTTTCAAGTACCTTGGTTACTTTCTAAAGCCAAATGGTTACAGGAAAAATGATTGGTTGTGGCTTATCAAGAAAGTTGAACACAAGATAAACCATTGGACCTACAGGTTATTGTCGATCGGTGGGTGCCTTACACTAGTGAAATTTGTTTTAACTTGTATACCTGTGTATTGGTTTTTGCTCATTCAGGTACCGTGTTATATCATTAATTGTTTGAGGAAGTTGTTTTTTAACTTTCAGTGGACAGGGGGTCCGATAAACAACAAATTGGTTATGACCAGATGGGAGAATATTGCGCTGCCTGAATATAGTGGAGGATGGGGGAATCAAGAATTTGTCCTTGTTTAGTTGTGCCCTTAACTGAAAAGTTTTTGGAGAGGACTTTTTGGGCCTACTCTTTGGACCAGGATGCTTTCGGTGAAATACATCAATGGTGATGTTGTTCATTGGATTAGAAATCCATTGAAGAAGATCAAGGGTGTCTCCCCTATCTGGGCTGGATTCATCAAAGTATACAACTGGTTGGCTAAAGACCTATCCTGGAGAGTCAGGAATGGCAGAGATGTACTAGTTGGCATTGACCCAATCTTGGGGTTGGATGAAAATTTTTCATTGTCTAGTGAGATTATAAATATGTTGCATTGGTTTGACCGTGCTACCCTTAACAAAATTAAGAGAACCAATCCTGGAGCCAATCAATCATACTGGCTCAATGCTATGGAATTGAGATTCAAGGACAATGCTGCTGTAGAATGGGAAAGCTACATCAACAAACTAAATTCTTCCAGCTGTCTTCTGACCATGGAAAAGGACAAGTTAATCTGGAATAACAACAAAGCTATAGGTATGGTGACTGCAAAACTAGCTTACAAGGCCATTATTAATAATTGGTGTTTTTTTCTAGCAAACTGGTGGTATAAGGTTATTTGGAAATGGAAGATCCCATTAAAAATCTAGTGCTTTATGTGGCATGCACTTCGTGATAGGGATGAAAACTTGGGATATTTTATCGAAAAAGGGTTGGGTCGGCCCAAGTATGTGTTTCTTATGCAGAAACCGTTTGGAATCTACTAATCACATTTTTGTGGATTGTGAGTTTGCTAGAACTCTTTGGTCTTTCGGATTATCAACCATCTCAGTTTAGGCCTTCAGTGGGGCACGAGTTAGTTTGTTTTGTGTGATCTCAATTGGAATAGGAAGTGTAATAGTCTACCCTATCTGCCCGCGGTGGTCTCCTGGGGTATTTGGCACACTAGGAATGAAATAATGTTTGATGATCGGACCCCTAATTTGGTGAGTATCTGGAACAGGATTCTTCTAGTAATTAAAGATTATTGCTCTGTAACCGTTAAGGAAAACTCGAGATGGGTTAGTTCTTTCACCAGAACACATCATAGACCGGTTGCATTTTTTGATGGGGTTGTTGTTAACGGCTTATGTGTTGCGGGGGGAGTGATTTATATTAATAAGGATCATTATTTCACTCTAAAGATGAACCGTGGAAGGGGCACTAACACGAAGGCTGAGTTACTTGCACTTTGGAGTGTGCTCACTGTCTCTAATGCATTCGGTCTACGAGAACTGGCAGTTTTGGGGGACTCAAGGGTGACAATAAAATGGGCACAAGGGGAATATAACCTTAATGTGATCTCATTATACCAGTGGTGTTGTAGGACAAAGGAGAAAATTCATCTTTTCAGGGATATTACATTTGATCATATATATCGTCATCACAATTCGATGGCAGATGCTCTATCCAAAGATGCATATGTTGGCAAGGAGGGGGTTATCATATGGGAAGAATACTAGGAGTCTCAGAGTACAGGTTTTGGCACTGTTAGTATTTTTGAGTACTAATTATCTTATGTTTGACTGTTGATGATATGTATTTTGTATGGGGACTTGCCTTATGTTTTTTTGTTAAGATGGACTCTAGCATATTATTTGAACATAAGTCTCTGCTCAAACTTATACATATTGTACTATTTGATTCACATATGAATACCAATAGTATGGTTTTTTTTCCAC
Source organism: Larix kaempferi (assembly GCA_027924585.1). Lineage (NCBI taxonomy): Eukaryota > Viridiplantae > Streptophyta > Pinopsida > Pinales > Pinaceae > Larix > Larix kaempferi. The sequence continues at coordinate 291,193 of BSBM01001421.1, read as the reverse complement.
TGAAAAAAAGAGATATTTTGTCAAATACAACTACAATGGAAGAAACAATCCACATATGAGATGGAACAATCCTTATAGACTGGTCACCATCTAATAGATATGGACAACAAAAAGCAATCAATCCCTTATTGCTTGCTCATGACACTCAACTGCTTCTTCTTTTTTGTGAACAAAGTGCAAATTTAACAAAATTTCTTATAAATACCAACTAGAGTTCTCACAAAAATTAAATATGCATATAAAATATATCTCATTTGTTTGAATCATGCACATTCTATAAAGATACACGATATAAATAATTTTGCATATAATTCATTTAAATTCATTCATGGGATTCACCATTGATGCACACCATACAATGACAATAACAAATACATATAACAATTAGAGACTTATTAGTTATTTGTGCAATAATTTGTTCGTGTGGAATGATTGTGTGGGAGTGATTTTCCACCTAACCATAGGTATCCAATGTGGATACTAATACCCACTAGGTTCTCTCTCAATGTGAAAGTCCCAACCATACAATGTGAGAACTCAAAGGTGACTTTAGATAAGCTACCCACTATCCCCTCAATAGCCTTATCTTTCTCTCTTAATATTAGCTCTTCTCTAGCTCATGGGGGGCATCCTTATGGCAATTTAAGTCCAACAAATGATAAATGGAAAGGAGATATAGGGTCTTAGGTAAATATGTCTTTGGGATTTGTTGTAGTATATTTATTTCTAGATTTACTCATGCAATATTTCATCTTATTCAAAAATCAATAAACAATAGTATTATGAGGCCAAAAGCATCTGGGTTACAGGATTTGAGGCTAAGAATTACATATTTTATAACCATAAAATACAGTCTTAATTTAGATGAGAGAATGAAGGCATTCAAGATGTAATGCAATCTAAAGTTCTGATTTTATTGCTTGAAATTTTTGGATTGCTAAAATAGAAAAGTAAACCTGATTTTTTTATTGGTTAAAAGGGAAAACTAATGCCTAATTACAGATTGGGTTGATGGAGTCAAATGGGCCTTTAAAATGGTTTATTTTCAATTCTATTGAGGTACAAGTGACAACAACTAGCATATCACTAATATGGTAAGTGGTTAGAAACTTTTGTTTACAATATGTGATAAGATAACTAGACTTTACATAATATATATCTTGAAAAAAAAGTTTGTTGACTAACAAAAAAATGCAAATGACTAAAATTCCAATGACAAACATGGAGTATCAATAGGTAACCTTGAAATGCCAAACCATTCTCTTTCTTACAAACTACTTTTTCACTAGGAAATATGCCAACAAGAATCAAGGTGGCCGGAATTATAATCATTACATAGTAAAAGTCAGCTACCAAGGAGCAAGTGTCACAAAGTGAGATTTGAACCCGGGTGAAGAGGATAACAACATTCCTCAATAACACACTTCAAAAATACCCCCATAATGCCTAAAAACCCTTTTATAACTAATGATCCTAGTTTAGCTTTTTTTCAGATGAGATAACTAGACTTTACATAAAACTCCATTAACTAACATATAAAGTACAATCATCTAACACAATTCTCTTAAACATAAAATTCATTAATGACTAAAATTTTAATAATCCACGTGAGAATATCAATAACAATATCAATAACGAACATTGAAACTAATGATCTTTAAATATTATAACAACTTTTTATAACCTAAAACAAAAAAATGTTACACAATAATCCTGTAATCCTAAATAACTGATCACCATAAATATTATATTTTCTCTTTTAAACTAATGTAAACTTGCATTATTCTCATGGTACGGAACAAGCATATAAAATGGTTGAGAATTGTTCCCAATCAATGCTGTAAACATGAAAATGATATTTAATTCTAAACCTTAAATAAGTAACTGAAGTACAGTTTTTCAGTAAACATGAGAATGGTATTTAATTCTAAACCTTAAATAAGTAACTGAAGTACAGTTTTTCAGTTTTTACTTTCAATTGTACCAAAAACTACCATATGGGATTTCTTTTTAAACTTATCAAAACTTTAGAATAAAAAACTGAACAAAACCATAAAAAGAAGTTAAATAATTTAATCAATAAAAGTCAAATAATTTAATCAACTAAACATCTGCTTATACATAATCTCTGAAAATAACCTGGTGATGTCTATATTTTGCTCATAAGATCCCCGTTTCCATATGTTCTGTCATGTTCTGGTTCATGCAATTATCTTTTCTTTAGAAAAGTTGTAGGTTACTGATAAATATTTCACAATGGCATCAAACCTTTTTTAACACTTCATCCCATTCTTCATTTAGCTCTTGGAATGTGCCATCCATGACGGTGCCTTCCCTGCGTAGTCCATCCAACAGTTTATTTGCCTCTTGGAGCGTGCCTTCCTTGCTCAATCCATCCATGAGGGTGCTATATGTAATCACATCAGGGACAAGACTGTTATCTTTCATCTGTTGAAATAACTTTATTGCTTCCTTAAGGTTACCCACTTTGCAAAGTCCATCTATTAATGTGCTGTATGTAACCACATCAGGGCTGAGACCCTGCTTTGGCATCTCAGAGAAAATCTGTTGAGCTTCTTCTATCCTGCCCTGCTTGCAAAGTCCATCCATCAAAGTGTTGTATGTAACCACATTAGGGCTGAGACCCTGCTTTGACATCCCAGAGAAAATCTGTTGAGCTTCCTCTATCCTGCCCTGCTTACAAAGTCCATCCATCAAAGTGTTGTATGTAACCACATCAGGGCCGAGACCCTGCTTTCGCATCTCACAGAAAATCTGTTGAGCTTCCTCTATCCTGCCCTGCTTGCAAAGTCCATCTATTATTGTACTATAGGTAACTAGGTTAGGCGTGCAACCTTTCTCTCGCATCCCTTGAAGGAGCTCCTTAGCCTTTTCCAGATTACCCACCTTGCAAAATCCATTTATAAGTGTATTGTATGTGATTTCATTAGGCTGGTGGCCTATCTGCATCATAACAGTTAGCAACCGGAGAGCTTGTTTAAGCTTGCCTTTTTTGCAAAGACCGTCAGTAAGAATATTGTATGTGATAACATCCGGAGTGTACCCTTTATCCAACATCTCATGAAGCAAATTGGTGGCCTCCTGCCATTGCCCATCTTTACAGAGACCATGAATAAATGCACTGTATGTGACAACGCTAGGGCATATGTTTCTATTCGGCAATTCATAAAAGAGCTTCCTAGCCTTTTCCAACTTTCCTTCTTTGCAAAGACCATCAACAAGGGCATTGTATGTGATCACATCTGGAGTGTATCCTTTAACCAGCATTTCCTGAAGCAACTCGGTGGCCTCCTGGCATTGTCCTTCTTTACAAAGACTATCAATGAACACATTATATGTGACAACATTAGGGCACAAGTTTTGTTTGGACATTTCATTGAAGAGCTTCTTAGCCTCATCCAACTTGCCTTCCTTGCAAAGGCCATCAATCAGAGCATTATATGTAATGACGTTAGGGTTATACTCAATTTTTAACATTTTATACAGTAGTTCCTTGGCCTCTTGGAGCTTACCTTCTTTGCATAGTCCATTAGTGAGCGTGTTAAATACGATTGTGTTAGGCTCATGGCCCTTTTGCAACATAACAGCCAACAAACCGAACGCCTCGCGGGTTTTCCCCGTCTTGCAGAGCCCATCTATTAAGGTACTATATGTAACAACATTAGGAACCTGTCCGTTGCCTGCCATTTGAAGAAAAAGATTGACAGCGTCCTCTATTCTGCTCTCTCGGCAAACCCCTTTCATCAGGGTATTGAAGGTTATAACATCTGGAACATACCGGCGTTCTATTATTTCGTCAAACACTTTGAATGCATGATCCACTCTACCTGCTTTGCAGTGACAATTGATGACAACATTTAAAGTTACAAGATTTGGAACAAATTCTAATTCAATCATATGTCTGTAAAGAGACAATGCTAATTCATGTCGATTCGCTCGGATTAGGCTACTTAGTAGAAAAGTGCAGGTGATTTGGTCGGGAATAGATTTAGCTGAAAGCATTTGCTTGAAGGTTTCCACTGCCTCTGAAAGCCTGTTGGTTTTACAGAGTGTTTTGATGCACTTCTCTGTCTCAGCATTGAAAGTATAGGAGAAGCGTGTGGAGTATAGGAAGCCTTTAACAGGGAAAATGAGAAGCAATGTCCTCCTCATTGTCACGGCCATGGATGTGTTGGGTTGAGCAGATTGTCTCGAGATTAGTCGTTATACAGATATACAACTATATATATATAAAGCGATATAAAGGGCGGGAGTAGGGATTCGAGCTATGAGATCGAAATCAAAAGCAATGTGCTGGGGTGAGCAGATTCAGATCGAGATTAGGTGTTGTCGAGATATACAACTATATATATATGTGTATATGTGAGGGTAACATTTTTTAGTTATTGAATTTTTCAAATTTAATAATATTGAAATTAAACTAGGAATATGAGATAGCTTCTTTTCACTTTTAGTATACTAGCATAGATTTATCTTAAATGCGGATTTATCAAGCATCTAGAGGCATCCAATTTCTTGAGGTGTTATTTTTTTAATGACTTCTTATTTGGTTTAAATTTTTATTTTATGAGTGAATATATCATTTTTAATTATTTTTTATTTGGTTTTCATTTTTTATTTTATAAGCTGACATAAAAAAAAAAAAAAAAAAATTATTTATTTTTTATTTTTGGTACATAAAGTGACAGCTTTACATAGTTACACATCTCCCCCATATTGAGTTGTAAGCACTTGGCTACTCTCCGTGAATGACATAAATTTAATTAAGAATTGTTTTTAATGTTGTACAAAGTAAGTTGTCATAAGGTGGAGAGATGTTAATTGTGTGAAGTGAATAAATGTAAAATTTAATTAAGAAGTGGGCTATTCTCTCAATCGATTGCACCCGGGGCCCACCGGGTGCCGTCGACAGACCCTCACGGCGTGAGCAAACACCGTTCCCTCTCCCGGCGTCCGACTTCCCCCTCCGGCGGGCTCTTCCCTTGGTCACTGCGGGTCCAGTCCCCACGCCGCCAGGATTCTGACAGAATCCTAGAACGAATCTTGGACAGTTCAGTGGTCATTACCTTCGCTGTACAATTTCATTAAATTTCAACAACTATTCCCGCGGTCATTTGTAATTCAAATTTCAAATTGAGACGCTGTCATTTGTAATTCAAATTTCAAACTGAGCTGAGAGCTTGAAACTGATTGTGTTTGATTGCCGAACAGAACGGGACACAGAGTATACCCTGAGAGCTTCAAACTGGTCGATTGGTTTCTTAATGGAGGAATCAACAATGACGGTGTGTCTGAACTGAACCCCGTAAGATTGATTTCTTCAACAAGCCTCAATCAAGTTACACCTCCTTTTCTCCCTCTCTATTTTTTCGAATTTGTTTGATTTCATGAATGAGAATGCAATGGAAGATGGAATGTATCGAGTGCGAATGGAGTGCAGGAAATATGTGGCGTGTTAGTAGATTTGACACGGGCCTTGGCCTCCCTAAGTTCCGGTGTCTCTTGGTTTCTTTGGTGACTCCATGCTATCCAATTAACAAGGGTACCGGGTGTGTAAGCGATCCAATTGCCAAGCGAGCCAGGCGTGTAAGTGAACATCACCAGCGCACCTACTGTTTTAATTCTTTGTAAAACGGGTCATCAATGGAGTTCTCTAGATTTATAATTCATCTACCTTTTCCTTTAATGTAGCTCATTAGATTTTTAATTATGCTTGTAATTCTTTTATCATATTGGCCATGTTCCTTACGTCCTCTACCACAAAGGATCCTGTTGCTCCTTTACGGAGTATATGATACATTCCGAGCATCGTTTCAGATCAATGGAGAGCCTATATTAGCTATTTTGATTAATCACTTTCTGAAAGCTATGGCCGATGGGGAAATCGTTACAACTACATCGTTTCGCCATTCTTTTCTTACAAAGAATCATATCTTTGAAATCTCATCTCTGTCTGTCAATTAGTTTCTAAATAAGATCGTCGAATTATCTTCTTCGCATGTAAATTGGCTTCCTATCATGTCACCGGGCCTCTAGTTCCATTTAAAATGATAGAACCAACATCTAAAACTTAATTGATATCTATCTATTAGTTCTTCTCCATGCTTAGTTGTGAACTCTCACATTATTCTAGTTAAACGGGTTCAATTACATTTTATCAATGGCCTTCTTTGGGTTATCTACCACAAACTACATGGTATCCATGTATAAGCTACGAGTTATCCATGCATTTATTAATCAACTATGAGTTATTTTTTATATTTCGTTCTTTTATAATTATTTATTTGGAATTTCGAACGACTTCCATAGAATCAACTTGGATGGTACACTTGTCCCATCCTAGTGCAATTTAGGAAAAACATAGGCCTTAAGCCACCCCAAATTCTAATATATAAATGCATATCATCATAATAATAAAAAGTACGATTAATTTTTTATAAATTTCATAAAAGTTTAATGGTGAAATTTCTCCAGTAAGAACTTTCTATAATGATGAAATTTATCTGATTATAAATCATGATGAAAAACATCCTCGCGGATTCTAAGTTCAACTTCTAGTTTATGATTAGTGATATATTTTTCATACTTACTTGAAACTATATACATATTTTTTAATATTTTTCTTCTATTTTCTTTTATTTAATTTTTTTTTAAAAGGAAAGGAAAACCTTGAGTTAAGGACTTTAAAAAAAAAAAAACAATGAAATGATTAAGTTTAAATTAACATAAAGTCCAAATTTCAAATACTTATATTAACATAAAAACCAAAACAAGGAATGTTACTTTCTTTCTATATATATAATTATTTTTTAAATCATCCATTGGTTGTAGGTTGGGTGGTTGGGAGGAAAGATTGTTACCCTCCCCACCCAGGTTCAATTCTTGTAAGTGACATGATGCTCTTGTTGAGCCCTATTGTATTGATTGTATTTCAAACTTTCCTTGATTCTTCGGAATAGCAAGAAGGTGATTTTTCCGTTGAAAAAAATATAATTATTTTTTAAAAAATGATTTTTTTTTAAAAAAAAGGCAATAAAATGATTAAGCTTAAATTAACATAGAAGAAAAAATTTCAAAATACTTACATATATAAACCTAGAGACCAAAACATTTAAATAAAGGAATGTTGCTTTCTTTATTTTATATATATATATACTTATATCTACCTATTCACCAAAACCTTTAAATAAAAGAATGTTACTTTCTTTCTTTCACATATATATAATTAATTATAATGGTATAAAATGATTAATTTTATTACTTATAATGTAATGAAATGATTGTGTAATTTTTTTTAAATAAAAAAATTAATGCATTCAAAATTATTAAAAATATTACAATTAAGAAATATAGCAGTAGTGTAGTTGATTATGTTATATTTGATATATTTTTATACAATGAAATATTAAATTTCGATATCCTAAATGACTATAAGCTTGATTCTGATCATAGGCCTTTAATTATAACCCTCAGTCTTACTATACATAATGAGCCCATTGAGGAAAATTCTCAAAGCCAAAAGCAGTTTATCTTTGATAGAAATAATACATATGGTTTTCTTAATGATTTAACGAATAATTTGTTCTCTCTTTCTAACAACAACAATATAGAAGATCTATATCATAATTTTACTACCTCCCTCTCCTCTGTCATCAACAAATTTTCTCGTGAAATCCCTAGCAAAAAGAAGAACATAAGAACCAATGCTTGGTATGAGAACAATTGTAAGCATGCACATAGAGAAATTAAGGAAGTTAGTGTTGACGAGTCCCTTGAAAGCCGACAAGATAACATACAAAGTTCTAATTAAAAGAAAAAAGACTTGCTATATAAATAAAAGACAGGAAAAACTTTGACACTTATCTAAGACAGCCCCTAAGAAATTCTGGAGACAAATTTTAACTTGTAAAAATAAAAAAAAATAAGATCTCTATGGAGGATTGGAACTCGTATCTCAAAAAGATTTACAAATCCCCAAATGTCGTGAATAACATTCAAACCCTCCTTACAACGGAGGAAGTATTTTCCTTAGAAGAAATTGACTTTGGGATTAAGCACGTAGCTAATGGAAAAGCTAAAGACGTTTAAGGGTACCAAGCAGAAATCCTAAAAATCGGAGCACCCGTCCTCATCCCTTATATTCACAATCTCTGTAATTTGGAAGTCAAACATAGATTCCTTAAGCCTTGGACTTGGAGCCTCGTAGTTCCTATCTTCAAAAGAGGAGATAAGATAACCCATATAATTACCAAACAATGATGATTATCCCTCTCTTAGCCAAGTTATATGGCATTACCCTTGAAAAGAAGATTAGCATATGGCTAGAAAATGAAGCAAAGAGGGATAAAGGCCAAGCGGGCTTCAACATACATCACTCAACCACTGACCACCTCATTATGCTTAGGATCATCATAGAGGAGTGTCGTAATAATAAATCCAATATTTTTTGTTGTTTCGTGGAATTTCAGAATGCTTTTGATATGATGCCTAGATACAACCTTTGGAATAAATTAGAAGAGCTAAAAGCTCCTCTCGAGTTGAGGGATGCGACTATAAGGTTATATGAGAATGTCATTGGCAAATTCAAAAGCACTAAAGGATGGTGGCAAGATATTAATTGTAATATTCGAGTTAAGCAAGGGTGTCCCCTTTCCCCTACCATTTTTGGCATTTACATCGATAAGCTTGAAGAATTCCTAGAAGAGGAAGGTTGTGTGGGCATGACCTTGGCAGGAGTAGCCATCACACTTCTTCTCTATGCTGACGATATCGTTCTTATGGCTAGGTGCCCTTGTGATCTTAAGAAGCAATTACGAATTCTCAAAGGTTTCTACACCAATATGCGCATGATCGTTAACACTGACAAAACAAAAGTCATGATTATCAAGTCCAATAAAGGTACTTATGACAATAGAATCTTAGAGGAAATAACCTCCTATAAGTACTTAGGAATGGACTTTCATCTCAAGCTCAATTGGAACTATATCATTGAGAAGAGGATAAATTGAGAGTGCAAATCCTACTTCGGCCTTGAAAACAATTGTAAATCGACAAACCTTGTGATGTGGGACAAAAATAAATTCCTCTTTAAAACGCTCATCACTCTCATTATTTTATATCTATGTGAAGCTTGGGGATGCAACATTTCCAGAGAGTCTTGTAGAAGAATTGAGCAAATCCAGAAACAGTTTATTACTTATAATCTAAAAATTAAGAGCAACATGCCCTATCCTATTATCCTCTTAGAAGCAGGGCTCTCCCCCATTGAAAGCATGACTATGATCAGATATCTAATGTACAAGAACAAATTTAACAATATAGGAGACGATCGAGTTCCTAAAATCGCTCTTAACTCCAGCCAAAAGCTTCTGTGCCTCAAGTGGGCTTGGCTTAAAGATGCCACAGCTTGGTTAAATTTTGGGGGGATTAATGAAACTACCACTCTACAAAATATTGATAGTATTAATTACATTATTACTTCTACCTTCAAAGAGAAAATGTGGTGCAAAGAAGAATTAGAGGTAAAAAGAAAACTTCGGTATTACAAAGAGATCGTTAACCCTAATCTTGAGGATCAAAACTACCTTTCTATATTAACAAGCTCAAAGAAGAAAATTAATATTTCTAAGATTAGAACGAACTCTCATGAGCTTCATAGTGAAACTGTGCATTGGACAACCCCTAAAACACCTTAGGCTAAAAGAATTTTCCATTTATGCGATTCTATGAGCGTGGAAGATGAAAATCACTTTCTTCGTAGATTGGTTGGCTTTCACTCACATTAGATCTCAGTTTCAACACCTTTGCTCTAACACTAACATTTCTAACCTTCTAGTTCCTAAAACTATAGCGAGTTAGGGACAATCCTCTATAAGCTCTTTGAGCATAGAAATAGTATTTTAAAGAAAACCAAATAATCTCAATCTTCTTAAGGTCTGATAGACCAAGATTGGTCTCAGTGGACGTTAAAAACCATTATCATCATCATCATAAATAATAAAAAATTTAAATAAACTTATTACAATATAAAAAAATACAATTTTAAGCCATATAAAAAACAAAATAATTCCCTAAATTAATATTTTTATTTAAAAATATAAATTTATATTTATATTAATTATAATTATAAATAAATAAATTTTAATAATAAATCAAGTCAATACTATAAATTAACATATTTAATAATATAATATTATTAAATTTTAAATGAAATATATATATATATATATAATCAATCTTATCTTAATCTATATAATATATAATAACATATACTTGTTACTAAATCAGTGGAGAGAGAATAATATAAATGAGTGAAGAGAGAATAAGATAAAAACTTGAAAAACTTATTCTTACCATTAGTCATAGATAAGGGATTTATATGACCGAGCAATATTAAGTAAAATATTTGTTTTTTAAAATTTTTTTATAAAAGTGGAAATATTATATTTGTTTTTTATTTTTTCAAATAAATATATGAATAATAAAAAAAAAATTTATAAATAATTAAGAATATATAAAAATAATTTCAAAGTATTTAATAAAATATGAAAATTAATTTGAATTTGGTTTAAAAGTCATAAAAATATTAGATAAAATATTTAACAGATTTATAATGAAATTTTAGAATAAAAAAATGTAAAATGAGTAATGATACTTCCACTTGTGTTAAATACTTCTAGATCTTGAACCATTAACCTATTTCTTTAAGTATGAAAAAATATTAACCATTAACCTGGTTGGTCCTCCTCTCTCCTACCCACATGAGGAGAAATTAGCTTTAACCGTAGTTTTCTCAGTTCAGAAACTACGACATTATATCCTAACGACTCAAACCAAATTCATTGTTGATTCAAGCCCCATGTTGTATCTTTTAAATCGGTGCTTCATACAAGGGCATGTGGTGAAGTAGATTGTAATCCTTCAAGAATATTATCTCAACTTTGTCACACCTAAGAGTAACAAAGCATTAGCCTTGGCTCAACTCATAACGAATTTACCCTCGACATCCACCTCATCACCCAATAATGATCATCTTCCAAACAAACATATGTTCACCATATCCTTAGATGATCCATGGTATGGTGACATCTTAGTGTAATTACACACTCAAAATTTTATTCCTCATCTCAGTCATGAAGACCATCGTCACATTCGTCACCAGGAACCTCAATACCTCCTGATTGGGGATGCCCTATATCGACGTGGTGTCGACACTATCTTACAGCAATGCCTCACCCATGATGAGGTAGAACAAGTTTTAAATGATTTCCATAGTGGTGCTTATGATTATCACCTCTCGAGGATAGCCACTACCCAAAAGTTATCTGCGACAGTTATTTTTTACCAACAATGTTTTCGGATTGCATTGTGGCAGTCAAACATTGTCACAATTGTCAACTTTTTTCCCCCAAGGAAAGAACCTCTTATGCGCCCTTGCATCCCATGGTTATCATTGGTCCCTTTTGTGAGTGGGCCATTGATTACATGGATTGCAATCCACTTTTTTCTAGTGGTCACAAGTACATAATCATGGTTGTCGGCTATTTCACAAAATGGGCCGAAGTCATTCTGACCTTCAATTGCACAAGGGACACTGCAGGACTATTCATTTTCAACCACGTCATTGCCTAATTCGATGTCCTTAACCAATTGGTGTTAGATCACACCTCCCACTTTGATGATTCCATGTGGAAATATCTTTCACACTTGTCGAAATTCGAGCACCAGTTCTCTTCTACCTATTATGGCCAAGGTAACGGGAAAGTCGAGGCGCTTAACAAGATCATTAAGACTATGCTTCAACGTACAGTAGATAAGCATAAGTATAATTAGAACCATATTCTCTTTCCACCCTTGTGGGAATATAGCACATCCATCAAAACTGCAATAGGTTTTACCCTATTCCATCTTGTGCATGGAGTAGAGTTCATCCTGCCAACCAAATGCCAGATTCTGTCTTTGCACATAGTCGTTGAATTGTTACTAGACACCACTACTCTTGAAAAATGCTTAATCACTCTCGAATAGGCATATAGGACCTTTGACTAGCTCTACAAATTATCGAGGCTTCCAAGAAATGGTTTAAGGTCCATTACCACACCCATGTCTGTCCTCGAACATTTAAAAAAGGTGATCTCGTTCTCGCGTATGACCAAGCTCGTGACAAGCATGGTAAAGAAAAATTTGAATCTATGTGGCAAGTTCCTTACATCATAAAAACTTGTTTAGGAAAGGGGTCATACCTCCTCGTTGAATTCGATGTGGAATCTTGAAGAACCCTCACAATGGGTTGTATCTCAAGAGAATTTATGCTTGATCATGACCAGTTTTTAGATCCCATGTATTTTAGTTTTTTCTTTTTTGTTTTCCTTTCCCTTTTTTCAAAAGTGGATCCCATGATTTCTTTCAATGATATTGTCGGATGGATTTTCCTGTATACATCAGCTACGCTGATGGCACTAGTAGATATCATTCAAATCTCGCCTTAGCTGCATGGATACTTTACTCTCCATCATATAATTTGATCCATGTCAATGGCATGTGAATTAGGGAAGCCCCCAATAATCAAGTAGAGTATGATGTCGTGATCGACCTCCCAGTTGATGCTCTCCACATGAGCATTTTTCATCTGTGCATCTATTTGGATTCCTAGCTACTTGTCTCTGAGTTGAATAATTTTTATCGAGTATGCCTCTTTATGAATTACCTACACACTAAACATTTGGTTAGACAGTTTGAGTCCATCACATTCATGCATGTCCCCAGAAGTTTCAACATTGTGGCAGATCAAGTGGCTAATGAAATTCTAGAAAGTCTAGAGTGGCACATTGGTCATCGATATCAAGGAAATTAATCACACGCATACATAACCATATCACATTGCATTTCACATATGTATATATTATCATATAAATCCAAAAAAAATTGCATCCACGTGTGTGTGTGTGTGTGTGTGTGTGTGTGTGTGTGTGTGTGTGTGTAAGTGTGTCCAAAAGTACATAGTCATGTCCGCATCTTGAAGCCCCAACAACTCCATAAAAATATAATACATCACTCAAAATTACCCATGCTCATCGCATGGGGAGCATCTACATAACTTTAACGCCTAAATTTCACACACATGTGACATTTCGGATAACCTTGCAGTAAGGCGTCATGAACAAATAGAAAGCAGGCCACCGAAGGAATCCTCATCAAATCCAACAAATAACACGAGTCCAAAAATGCAAAAAAAAATCAAAATAAGTAGTGTGGTTACAACCATACTAGTCCACGCTACAACCTGTATAATCAATTATGTGTTTGAGCTATCCTAGCGCATATTTTCCTTTGAGATCTGCGTGACTATTAAAAATGGTGGGATCTCAACCACCAGCGACACATTGAAAGCTCATGAAGGCTCCCCACCAACTAAAATTTGAATTTGTCTCTTCAAGCATTGAATAGCCCTGTGATGCACCTGCAACAATTAATTAATAAGAATATGCGAAATAGCAGAAATGACAGAACTCAGAATCACTTTTATATTGATCATGGGCCACTTCGAGGGGGCAACCTCCTTTGAGAAAGATCAATACAAGTAACTTCACGATGCCTTCAATGACCTCAGCACACACTTATATACTAAGTCTATGCCCAATACTATGAGTCAAAACCATGGGACATATAATACTACAGGACGACTTACAGAACATATGCGTCCAATACTATGGGTCAATACTATAGGCTAATATAAAATACAGATCAACAAATACTACGGGACGACTTACAAAGCATATGCTTCCAACAACAATATACTAACATAGTAAAGAGAAGGGTTGACATAGGTTCCTAGCATCCCCTCTCCCTTAGAAAAAGCTTTGTCCTCAAAGCTTTGGTTGGAGAAAGTGCTGTAGAATCTGAAGGAGTGGTTCCCCGGTAGCATCCTCGGGTTGCATTTCGGGCCACTAACGCCTTTGGAGTGTCAAGGAGGATTGTGTGGAACGTTGTACATGAAGAAGAACCCTGTCAGCTGCGTGGAAAATGCGCTCAGAACGGTGCTAATCGGCTTGTTGTTTCAGGCGAATTCTGGCCATGTGAAGATTGTCCTGCAGAATGAGAAGAATCTGATCGTGGTTTCGAAGAACCGAGTCAATTTCTTGAACTGGGGAGCTACTAAGGGTGTATGGAAGAAGAACTAGCGGTGTTTTTCCATAGACTGCTTCATATGGTGTCCTTTGAGATGTGGTATTGTACCACCAGAGCGCTGCTAGGAAATCCATAGAAATAGTTGGCCAAAGCTGTGTAGGGATGGGCAAGGGTTTGAGCAATCCCGAAAGGAGTGTCGTTTCACCATTGTTGACTTGGAAAGTATCATCGTCAGCCACCATCTGTTGAATTGTCATTTTTAGTCCCTGCCAAAAGAAGTTACATTGTTCCCGGTCATACATTTTGCAGAACCCAGAGTGCCCTGTTGATGAAGAAGCGTGGAGTTCATAGAAGAGATCGCCCTGTTGAACATATTGCAACCAATTTGGAACAAGCAGAGAAAGACCTGTAAGAGAAACTAGGTCATCAATTGTGCGAGAAGGAGCATATTCCACCATATTGTCCTTACCCTTCTTGTAAGTGATCACATAGGGATAACCCATGAGTTGGATAACCCATTTCAGGTGTGTTGGGGAGGAGACCCATTGTTCCAGAAAATTTTCCAGACTCTGGAGATCAGTCTTGATGCAGAAATAATTCCCTAATGGGTATGGCTGCCACTTCTGTACTGCATGCAAAATAGCCATCATTTCCTGCTGAGAAGTAGATGTGGCTAAATTCTTACCGGAAAGGTCTCTTGAAGGCAGCAAGCGCATTGGTTCAGCAAAGATACCTGCATATCTATCCAAGGAAGTAGTGGAGACTGTTGATGGGTGCATCTGAATGGAATTGAGCTGAGCGATGACAGCATGTGAATTCTTCTTAAGGATTTTTTCTAGGCGATGTGAACTGATGATGCAGAGAGACCCTGGTTGTAAGCCCATAAATTTGTGTTGTTCCCCATTGACTTTAAACTACATCCAAAGTTCAGCAAAATCCCATAAGATGGGGTCAAGTGTGCGTAACCATTGAACGCCCAAAACCACATCACATACACCTAAGGACAAGGCAAACATGTCAGAGCGTAGGTTATAATCTTCCATAGAGATACGCACATTGTGACACTTCCCCTTGCAAGGTAAGGTGCCCCCATTGGCAACCATGACTTCAAAGTTGGAGCAAGGATGGACAAAACAATCAGCCTGTTTGGCAATCCGAGGGTCAATGAAGTTATGAGTGCCACCAGAATCAATGAGTATGGTAAGAGGGAGCTTCTTGAAGTATCCCCTGACCCGCATTGTTTGTGGGGTGGTGACGCCGGTTACAGCATGGAGAGAGATCTCGGGTGGGTCGTCCTGAGATGGGGTGTCAACAGGCGGGTGTTGAATGTCGACCTGATCATCTACTGTATCTGTAGCTTCTTCACCAAGTTCTAAGGCAGGCGGAGAATCCACATCCAAGAGATATAGCTTTTGTTGAACACATCGATGTCCCCGAGTGAATTTCTCATCACAATTATAGCAAAGCCCTTTTTCGCGACGTGCCTGCATTTCTATTTCAGACAAATGCTTGATAGGAGTTGGTTGAGGAGCAGGCGTGATGGGAGGTCGTTGGGAACCCATATTTCTGAAGGGAACAAAGGTGGGTTTGGAGTGTTGTTGAGCTGCGCTCTTGTCCTCGACCAGCTTAGCCAACCCTAGGACTTCCATCATTGTGTTGGGACAAAACATTTTGACCTCTGAGCGGATTTCATCCTTGAGACCACTGATAAAACAACTCCTGTAGAATTCATCAGACAATCCTTCGGTGTGATTGGCCAATTTCTCAAATTCTGTCTGATACTCTCTCACTGTGCCAATTTGGTGAAGTTTAGTGAGTGCTCCTGTGAAATCATCAAAAGCACTAGGACCAAATCGTGGCAAAATGAGTTGGCAAAAATCTGTCCAGTTTGGCTCGGGATGAGCTTTGATGTACCAACGGTACCATTGAAGGGATTCCTGTTCCAAATGAAAGGATGCAAGTGGAAATTTCTGGGCATCAAAAGTATTATGCAGACTGAAATATTGTTCTGCTCGATATATCCATTCAGTCGAATCAGTACCATTGAAGCGAGGATCAAGCTTCGGCCTACGAAAATTGCTGGAAGAAGAGAACTCGGTGGCTGCAAAAGATTCTGGCTGCATAGTATTGTTCATGACTGAATGCTGAAGATGGAGGCTGAGAAATTTTTCATCCAGATCTTGGAGTTTGGTTTGGATGGCTGCAAGTGCTTCCTCCATGGTGTGTGCTCCTGCACAGGTGACAACCATAACCAGGTTTTTTTTTTTTTGGTGGAATGGGTAGAAAAACACAAACAGAAGCTGATTTAGTAAAGGGAAATTTGGATTGGGGAAACAATCGGATGGGTAATTGGGGTTTGACTAGATTTTGGACACTGTCGAAAGGACAAGAAGGCAAAAACGGGGATTTCAGAAGCGGGGTGATAGAATGAGAAAATTTAGCAGAGAGGGACAAAGAAGCAGAATTCAGAAAGGAACTCTGTGGTAAAGTTTGAAGGTGATTGGGTGAAATCTGAGGAAGTTATGGAAAACCCTAAAAATAGACAAATGTGGGATTTCGGGATTTGGGGAGAGGGTCCTCAGGAATGAAAGATGCAGAATGGGATGACAGGAGTTCCCCGAAAATTTCAAGGGAAACAAAGTGAAAACAAGGGAGATATGGGGAAAAAACTGAATTTTATACTTTTTTTTTTAAATGGATCGGCAACAGCGGCGCGGAAGAGATCCGCAACAGATGGATCTGCAACGGCGCGAAAGGGATCGAAAACGGATGGATCTAAAACGGCGACTGGATCTGGAATGACTTTCAGAATAGATCTGAAATGGCTGGATCTGGAGCGGAAGTGATCGACAACAATTCAACTGAAAATAGATATGCACCCCAGGTATGTACGGCTTCCTAACAGTTCAGGTGTTTCACTCGGCCACCAATGCTGTCTGACGGCTTGCGTATTGGGGCAGTACCCCTCACTCCATGGCTCAAGTAAAACTGATAACCGCTTTGCCACAAATGACAGCTCTTGGTTTACCTCACGGGTGGGAACTAGTCAATCAAGTAGGGGTCGTTGCCCTTTTCGCTGGCAAGTCCTCTCAATGGGCCAGCTACTTTGGGGTTCCTGTGGTACTCCTCACAATGATTTTTAGGGCTTATGCCCAAGTACTTCCCACAGTTAAGCGGATAGGGATTATTCCCAAATCCGAAGCTACAACAGATGCGAAAACAAAATTTGGCGGAAATTCCACCCAACGAGCCCAAGAAAGTGCTCTGATACCAGATGTGATGCACCTGCAACAATTAATTAATAAGAATATGCGAAATAGCAGAAATGACAGAACCCAGAATCACTTTTATATTGATCACGGGCCACTTCGAGGGGGCAACCTCCTTTGAGCAAGCTCAATACAATTAACTTCATGGTGCCTTCAATGACCTCAACACACACTTATATACTAAGTCTATACCCAATACTATGAGTCAAAACCATGGGACATATAATACTACAGGACGACTTACAAAACATATGCATCCAATACTATGGGTCAATACTATGGGCTAATATAAACTACGGATCAACAAATACTACGGGACGACTTACAAAGCATATGCGTCCAACGACAATATACTAACATAGTAAAGAGAAGGGTTGAAATAGGTTCCTAACAAGCCCCCTTTTTGTACCTTGGAGCTACTTCATGAGGTGATGGGATTCACACTTGGATCTAGATGTTTCTTGGCCACCTCTTGGCCTATAAAATGAATCCATGTGCATGCATCTAGTAGGAGAAAAATTAGAGCAACGTTATGTTGTTGGAATTGTGTTGTAACTTCTTCCACCTCTTCCAACACCTTATAGCATTCATCAAGATCCCTTGCCACCTTCCTCCAAGGGGGAAGTGTTTCTCCCATTATTTGTTTCAAGTTATTTAGCATTTAGTGTGGGAAAAAAATACTTCCCCAAGGGAAATTGTTGGCTTCCCTTGAATCCCACACCTCCTAGGTGACACTACATGTGACAAGCTTGACCATTGGGAAATCTAAATTGGTTCTAGCATTTGCTTCTTGTTGTGGTTTGCATATTCTCACTTCTTTTGTTTTGTTTCAAGTTATTTTCAATTTTTTGTTTTATTTTGTTTTATTTTACTAACAAGAATCTTGTAGGATCAATTCGTAGTCACTTACATTTTATTTTTGTAATACAATATTGGGACTTGTTGACAACCTCAAAGGATTTACCCCAAAGTGGGAAGGGATGCACACGTTTGTGCAAATTTTCCCACGACAGTATTTATGGTGACTCCACTATATTTTTGTTCATTTCTATTTCACTAGGTTTTTATTCGCTAAATAGATAATTATGGGTGCTTGTCTTGTGTAGGTGAATAGATCCTTACCCTTCATCCCATAATTCGGCCTCCTCTTGGCCAGAATTGTTGTTTACACAATCGCATGGATCCTGGCACCTTGAGCATGCTACCCGCGCTTATTTTTCTTTGATAGACATGCTACTTGCATAGTTTAACAAACCCTCTCCCATGTGGTAATTTTCTCTCCATTCATGCAGCCTCATTGTATTGTAACTGCGCTATGGTGCGTCCGTGTTTTCATTTTCCGCGATACTGTGCGTATGTTTCTTTGTTTTCTATGCTATTGTCATTTATTTTTCTTTTTATAAGCGTTGCATATAATCTTGCAGTCCCAATGATTGCTCACTAATGAACCAAAATTAAATTAAATTGCAATAGTTATATTTTCTTTATTAATTCTCCCAATTAGACCAAGATTAGGAAGTAAAGAGTCATTCTCTCTCAAAAACTACTTAGGTAACCAACATTTATGTTTTCAACGGGCTTGATTGTTGTCACTAGTATTCAAGACATCTCATGTTCTTTCTTTACTTTCGATGTTTTTAGGCAAAGTAGTGTAGCTCACTTGTTGCACAGAAGCAAGGACCTAACAATTCTAATCTCCCAAAGTATGCTCTTCACCTCGCACATATTGTGAGCTTGGTGAATCAGAAAAGGGTGACAAGTGTGAAATGCCTCCATTACACACTTTTAATTCATTAGCATTTTGTTTGCAAGCACCATTAACATATGTTAGATTTGAAGTTGAATCTCCATTTGCATTTACTTTAAGCTCTTTAGATAATTGCAACAATCAATTTGCTTATCTCACATGTATTTGCATCACTAGAACACACTAAAGGATCTAAATTCTCTTCCAATCCAACTATGCTCTTCACCTAGCATTACTTGTGATCTTGGTGAATCAAAAAGGAAGGGAAATGTGAAATACCTCCCTTACACTCCTTAAGTGAATTTGGACCCTTAAAATCAACACTTGTAAATTACCAACCAACTAAATTCCTCCATAGGAGGTCACGAGAAAAATTATAATTTGGTTAGGATTGATTGGGATAGGCTTCCATTAATGCCCACCAATCTAGTTTCATTAATTTTTTGAAACAAAACATTGTTGACTTATAGGGTACTTTTAAATCCTGCTATCAACAAGTGTCAGAAGACAAACCAGATAAGAAGGTGCGGTGCCCAAGGACGCAAAAAATCCAAGGTATAGTTTCCCTACCCTCCCCAAAGAGCCACTCAGCTTTTTGTGGAGGCAATATTCTACTGCCCCAAAAAGAACCACTTATCCACACTTGATGCGGGTATCTTAGTGGCCAAATTTAGGATATCACCAAGGAGCGATTGTGAGTACAATTGACTCCTAAAGTTAGATATTACCATTGGGAAATGTTTCCAATCTCTTTTAGGACATAGCCCCATCGTCGATATAGATGACTCTTTGTTACCGTCACTAGTCAATCATTGTGTGGATCCCACTATCACCATTGAATGTACTTTTGGAAGGCCCAGTTAAATTTGAGAGGAATTATGTTAGGTCTTTAGGGAATTTACATTTATTTTCCTTTTAAATACAATTTCACTAACTCATAATTAAAAAGAACCTTCATGTGGGAACACCTGCATTAAACCAACATAACACATATCACTCACTTTTACACCATTTTGCATCTGTTGTGGTTGGCATATTTTTGCATTTGTTCAATTGTGTTTATTTCCATAATTACTCTCATTTGGCACTAATATTCCGCCATAGAGGAACAAAACCCCCTAAGGCAGTCCCAAAGACTGCAGGTCCTTTCCCCTCTCTCGAGGGGTGTCTTCCCACTTTATCCTTGTGGTTCAAATGGGAGATACTCTAGCCGGGGCCACTCCCAAACCACTTTGATAGGATCATTAGGGTGATGTCGATCCTTGCTTGAGTCATTTTCTCTCGTTGGAGAAAACTTAGATCCTTTTTTATTCATCCTCTTGTGGAAGAGGCATCCCTTCATTTTCTCCCCTTGGAGATAGTTTAGACCCCTTTGGTTCACCCTCTCATGGAAGAGGCCACACTTTATCTCCTCCCCTAGAGGAAATCCACTTTCTTCTTCTTCTCCCTCTTCGGGAAGAGGACATACAATATCCTTGTCTTCCCATCAAAGATAGATATCCCCTCCACATATACCCCATTCTCCCCCTTGAGGGAACACCACACAATGTACAATGGCGGGGCAAAACTTACCTTCCATGGCTAGCTTAAATCTCCCTAATTTTTCCAAACTGATCAATGACCCTATAGCACATGATAAAGCATGGCCAACTATTCCTGATAAGATCCCCTCAAATATCCCTAAGTCTGAAGGGAAACAAGAAGATGACCCAACTAACCACATCATGTCATTCCACTTATGGTATTCTTCCAATAGCATAGTGGAAGACTCAGTGAGGCTTCACCTCTTTCAGCGAACCCTTACCGGGAATGACCTATGCCACCTTTGGGACATTGACCAGTGACCACCGCATTTATCACGTACTTTCAGCTTCCCATTCGCCCTGACCTCACTCTCAAAATTCTCACAGGATTTCAATAGAATACTTCTACCCACTTAGTGGACCACATTCATGAGTGGTGTAAACAAAGAACATTGTGCAAAATCGACATACAACCTCAGTTACCGTTGGATTGGTTCATCAAGTCACTCCAAACTGCAATTGCAAAGGATGTGGCAACCCTAATGCCCCAAAATAAGGAAGAGGATATCCTAAAGGTCCAATATTTCGATCCAATCTATGCACAATCTGGTTACTTATACACCATCCTGTCAGATTCCCCTCGGCATCGACCTTTGGATCCTATAAGTGTGGGTTTGCCACATTCAACAGATTGGATTATTGGGTCCATTTCCCAATAGGGAAAGGTTCCACCTCATATGCCATTCAATATGGCACCACAGTACCCAACCATCCCTCCTGTGTCAGAACACCCTGCACCTGCACCAAATCCTTAATTTGGTCAGCTACAATATGGACCTTATAGTCCTACTTATCCTAATGCAATCCAAGTATCAACAGTACCTCCACCACAAATGACGCAAGCCGCTCCTACATCCACATCATATGGATCAAAAACCACATATATCCCACCTCATGGGTATAATCATTATTACATGTTTCCATGTCCTCCTGGTCTTGTGTTAAGCCCTAAATGTTGGCACATTACCCCCTATATTGTGGCTCATTAGTATTATATTGTCTAAATGTTTTCATTAGTATTATTATATTAGTTATGTCGGCTTGTGTCCATTAGTTGTAATTGTACCTCTTTGTCTCCTACATATATATAGGAATGAGACATTTTCGTTTGAATCATCTCAACCTATCTTGTCTTATATATGTAGTACAATGTATAAGGAGGTTCCCCCCTCGAAGAAGCTTTCTATTCATCTATTTTCTTCATTATAAAGGTGTTTATTAATCTTTTTTGTATATTTATGCTCTTTTGGGGAATTTGTTGCTTAACATTTAGTATGAGAGCTTGGATGCTTCCAAAACAAGTCATCTTGGAATTTTCACTATATATTTTTTTCTAAAGGTTTTTAGACAACAAAACTCGGAACCCATCTAAAAAACAAGATGAGATATATGTGGTAAAAGTTTCAAATCTTGAATCATTGTATCTTCGGAGGTAAACTATCGGGAAGTTAGGGTTCCTGACTATCCCAAAAGCTAGTCTCAAACAAGTGTTCTAGGGAAAATTGTTATATCAAGAGCACGCAAGATCCAAATTGAGTATGACCAATTGCATCAGAAAGAATACCTATCATAATATCTCTGGAAGCAAATTTAGAATCAGATTCAAAAAATTGGACACATGGTAGGCCATACACTCTCGATATTATGAAAAAATCCCAAAATAACAAGTGTTGGGATAATTGTCACAAATTTTTGTTGGCACATCCAAATTCAACAAGACCCATGGAATTGGAAAGAGGACATATTAGGATATCGTAGGATGAGATTCCAGACTTAGAGGCGTCGAAATTTTAGGATTTCGTCAATTGAAAATGAGTTTTCAAATCAAGGTTGGAAAAAGGTACGTCATTTTTAGTAGAAGGATCTATTTGAGGTGAACATAAGGTATGATATATATTTATATCGTTCAAAATGACACCAAAAGGTAGTGTAAAAAATCATACTCCACACAAGCCACCTAAGGATTCATCCCTGAACTACGATGAAAATGAAGACCTATCTTTCCGAGTGTCCAAGTTGGAAGATATGAATAAAGGGTCTGTGAAAATGATTGATTTACTTCATTTAGAGGAGAATACTATGGTACATATGGATAATACGATGGAGGAGAATATGAAAATGATTGCTAATCTCCTACAAAATTCAAAGGAAAATATCCCTATAGGTGATAATGTGTCTCAGGGTAATCAAGAAGATAAAGATAGAGTACATATTGAGCAACCTTCCATTAATAAGAATATTCCAAGAGGAATTGATTCTAAGAATGGAAGTAACTTGGGATGGTCCCCAATGGTTATCCAACTCCCCAAGATTGACATGAGGAAGTTCGATGGAAAGGAACCCATAACATGGATATTCCATATGGATCAATTATTTGATATACACTAGGGTCCAAATATCTAAAAGGTACCTATTGCATATTTATATTTAGAACTTGACCAGTTTGTGTGGTACCAATGGATTTGTGAATGCAAAACTAACTCCAATATCTCTTGTTCCATCTTTACATAAGAGTTGATATCATAACATGATGATGTTAGGAGCAATTCCTTCTTTACACAATTGATAAATCTAAGGAAAAAAGGTCCAGTAAGCGAGCACATTCAACAATTTCAAAAGTTGAGTCTCAGAATGGACGACATACCAAATGATAAATTGTTGGATATTTTTATTGGAACCTTGAAGGATAACATCCAACATGAGGTGTGTCTCTTTGAACCAACATCCTTAGAGAAGGCTTTCATGGTGTCAAGGAAGGTTGAAAGTAAAAATATGGTGATGGTTACAAAAAGGACCACTTCCAACACCTATAGAGAGAATGACGTTCCTTCTTCTAACCCACCTCAAAGGTTGACACCCCAACAACTGGATGAAATAATAGTAAAATCTCCATGCTTTAATTGTGACAACAAGTACAGTAAGGGACATAAGTGTGGTGAGAAGAAATTATTCTACATAGATTGTGAAGAGGTCAAGGAAGCAAAAGAACATGAACCATCTCAAGCTGAAGAAATAAAAGATATTACTCCCACCATATCTTGTCATGCATTGGATATAATTAGCAATCCCCAAACTCTCAAGATTGAAGGATATATAAAAGGAAAAGGTAATGGCGTTGATTGATTATGGTAGTACTCATTATTTCATTGATTGTAAACTAGCCAAAGCTCTCAATTGTTTTGTATATCCAGTACCAGAGTTTCAAGTAATGATTACATATGGAGGAACTATCAATTGCTCATGGAAATGCCATAATATCAATCTTACTATAGGGGAATATGTATTGAATAGTCCAATGATTGCTATCCCAATGAGTGGTGTTAATGTTGTCTTAGGAGTTCAATGGTTACGATCATTAGAAACAATGGCTTTTAATTTTCAAGAATTTTTCATGGGAGGGAAACTAATTTGAATTAAGGGGTATCAAAGGGAATCCAAGAAATGTGATAATCTCTAATGGTATGACAAAATTGTTGAAAAAGGAACATCAAGGTATAATTGCACAATTATGCTCACTAGATGTTCAAACATCTAAGCCTCCTATTCACATGGATATCCAAAGGGTCATTGATAAGCACTCCAAGGTATTTGAAGATATTCCAAAAGGTCTTCCACCTACTCGATATTTTGATCATGCTATTCACTTAATTCCAGGAAGTATTCCTCCTAACATTATAACTTGCAGGTGCCCCTATGGCCAGAAGAGTGAAATTGAGCATATGGTTGGAGATATGTTAGAGGATGGAATAATTAGTCCTAGCCAAAGTTCTTACTCTACACCAATGGCAATGGTACACAAGAAGGAGGTCCCATGGTGTATGTGTCCAGATTATAGAGAGCTCAACAAGATAACCATTACAGATAAGTTTCTCATTCCTTTCATTGATGAATTGTTAGATGAACTACATGGAGCAACATACTTCAAAAAGTTGGATCTCCTTCAGGGTATCATCATATTAGAATGAAGGAAGGATACATCCCTAAAACAAAATTCAGAATACATCCTTTTGGTCTTACAAATGCACCTTCCACATTTCAAGGTTTAATGAATTCCATTTTCAATCCCTTCCTTAGAAAATTTGTGTTAGTATTTTTTGATGATATACTAATATATAACAAGTCTTGGGAAGAACATGTTCAACATGTTGGTGGGGTGATGATACGACTACTAAAGGAGCAACAACTATATGCAAAACCTTCCAAATGTTTCTTTGGGGTAAAGGAGGTAGAGTATTTGGGTCATATTGTATCTCATGAAGATGTCAAGGTAGACCCTAACAAAATTAAATCCATGATGGACTGGTCGATTCCCAAAAACTTGAAGAATCTTAAAGGATTATTAGGTTTGACAGGGTACTACCACAAGTTTGTTTAGAACTATGGAAGAATAACAACACCTTTAACAACATTATTGAAGAAGGGAGCATTTTCTTGGACTCTGAAGGAAACTCAAGCTTTTGAACAAGTTAAAGAGGAATATACAAAGCTCATGTTTTGACCACACCGAACTTCACAAAAACCTTCATTGTGGAAGTGATGCCTCGGGAAATGGAATTAGTACTATTCTAATGCAAGAAGGATGACCCCTTGATTTCAAAAGTCGACCAATCAAGGGAAAGAACTTACAAAAACCCATTTATGAGAAGGAAATGACGGAAATACTACATGCACTTGAGAAATGGTGCCCTTACCTAATAGGTAGGCACTTCAAGGTCAAAACAGATCATGATAGTCTTATATACTTCTTGGAATAGATACTATCTTCAGAAGAGAAACAAAAATGGGTAATCACGATGTTGGGATATGAATTTGAAATCATCTATAAAAAAGAGAAATTGAATGTGGTGGAAGATGCACTCTTCAAAAAAGATAAGGATGTTGAGGCATTACTTTGTGCAATTTTTATTATACAACCCGATTGTGTAGTAGAAGCAAGGGAAGAATGGAAGAATGAACAATTTATGTGGACACTCATTCAAAATCTATAGAAGGATCCCAGTGTATCAGATACTTTTGTGTTGAAAAATTATTCACTATGGTATAAGGATTAATTATATATATGTAAGAACTCCCAAATCAAATAAAAGATCATTTTGGAATTACACACCTCTCTTATTGGTGGAAACTTGGGATTCCTAAAAACTTACCATAGGGTTAAGAAGGAAATTTTTTGGGCAGGTCTTAAATCTGATGTTCAAAGGTTTGTGGCATAATGTTTGGTTTGCCAACAAAATAAGGTTGAAACAGTTAAGACCCCAGGTCTTTTACAACCATTAGAAATACCTTGTTTTCACTAGGATGAAGTATCAATGGATTTTATCACGGGTCTACCCAAGTCAGAATGGAAGAATGTTATTCATGGTGTTTGTTTATAGACTCACAAAGTATTCACACTTTTATGCACTCTCTCACCCTTTTAATGCAAGTACATTTTTTGCAGCCTTCAGGGAAGCAATTCAAAATTTACATGGAAACCAAAAGATTATTGCCAGTGATCGAGATCCAGTTTTCACTAGAAAATTTTGGACTGAAATATTTTCTTGTTTGGGTTCCCAGTTGGCTCACAGTTCATCCTATCATCCTCAATCCAGTGGGAAAACTGACATAGTGAGCAAGTGTTTGGAAGGCTATCTTCGTTGCTTTGCATCTGACAAACAAACACATTGGGTGAAATGGTTATCTTTGCCATAATAGTGGTACAATACTTCCTTCCATACGTAATAAAAAATGTCTACATTTATGGCACTTTATGGATACCATCCTCCATCTATCACATCTCCATTAAAATGAAAATCTAAAGTTCAAGTTGTGGAAGATCACCTAGAGCACCAGCAAGAAGCTCTCCAGTTATTGAAGGACAAACTGGCTATGTCAAAAAACAGGATGAAACAACAAGTAGATCAATATCGCAGTGAAAGGATTTTTGAAGAAGGGGATTGGGTATTTCTGAGGCTGAAACCTTACAAACAGATCTCCCTCAAGCAACAAAATAAAGACAATAAATTAACACCCAAAACCTATGGTCCTTATAAAGTGTTGCAAATGATTGGCAATATGGCTTACAAATTGGAGCTCCCTTCATATTCAAGGGGACACCCTATTTTCCATGTTTCTTGCTTAAATAATGTAATAGGAGATAAGGTCCCAATTCAAAATATCTTGCCGGAACTGGATGAAGAAGGAAAATTCATATTGGAACCTGAAAAAATCATGGAGACAAGGACCAAACAACTATGCGATCAGGCTATTAATGAGTACCTAAACAAGTGGAAGAACTTACTAGTTGAAGATTTGACATGGGAAGATGAGTCCTTCATACAAAAGCATCCACAACTAATCAAGCATCGAGGACAACACTTGTATGAAGGAGAGGGGCATGTTAAGCCCTAAGTGTTGGCACATTACCCCTTATATTGTGGCTCATTACATATTATTGATGTCTGCTTGGGTCTAGTAGTGGTAATTGTCATTAGTATTATTATATTATTTATGTCAGCTTGTGTCCATTAGTTGTAATTGTACCTATTCGTCTCTTGTATATATAGGAAGGAAGGAGACCTTTTCATTTGAGTCATCTCAACTTGTCATGTCTTGTGTACTTAGTACATTGTATGAGGTTGCCCCTTTGAAGAGGCTTGCTATTCATCTATTTTCTTCATTACCAAGGCGTAGATTACTCTTTACGGTCTATTATGATCTTTCCATGCTCTTTTGGGGAATTTGTTGGTTAACATCCTGCCCCCACACCACACTTGGGGGTCAATTTAGTACAACCTTCTTTCACACAACAAGATCAACAGTTTGAGTATTTGAATGCCACAAATCCCCAAAATCCTCAAAATCAGGGGAAGAAGAAAGGTAAGAACAAATAAAAAAAGCAACCGGGGGAAAGGGAAAACCCCCCTCCCCAGCAGAACCAGATCCAGGGTAACCAAAATGTAAGGAATAATAACTCCCCAAGCAAGGGAAGAACAATAACCTGAGGACTAATTATTCTTGCTCAATTTGCAACGACTATGGTCAGTGTCCTCACCACTATCCACTCATCTTCGAATGTCAAGAGTTGGTGGAAGCTAAGAAAAAGATAATCGTGAATCCTCCTCGGGCACCTAATGTTCCACTACACCAAACAAGTGTCTTGCAGCAACCCTTTTCCAATCAAGAAGTCATGACTTAGTAGTAGGATCTCCACCCCCTGAGTGATGGCTCCTTCCAAAACATCTACATGAACACGATAGATATCAACCTACAGACTCGAGTCAAAGGCTATGGTGGGCCTGAACAACCACAAGTGGAGGATGTACCTACCACTTCTGAGGGCCCTTTGCAAATACCACGCCCAAGTGGTGAACAAATCCCATGGATCCCGACTGCTAAGCACAAAGTTTAGGCACCTCGAAGTTGGGATTGATTTGGATTTTAGGATTGGGGTGTGTAATGGGGTCAAGAGAATATTGCAGACAAAGCAGTGTAAGATGGTTGAAAATATCAAGCTCTGCAAATAGCAATCAATGACTAGACTAAAGCAAGAAGCATATTGGTGATGACCAAGTTTCAAGGCTACTAATAACATGTGGAACAAACAGTTCACTCACACATTAACTTAAAATCACTATGTTCAGGAAAACATCATCAATGTAGAATCATGAACACGGAATTACTGCATGAGCATTCACAAAATAAAAACATGATTATGAATGATTTCATTACCATAATCAGTTTAAACAAAACTGTATAGCATTCAGATTGAAAAGCAGCCAGAACTTGGCTCATAACAAATAGAATCTCATGTTCAGATTACAAGCTTCCAAAAGACAATAAACAAAGCATTGTCTCGGACCTTCAAAATACAACTCTCGACATCATATAACGCTCTCAGACTCTCGGATGGAACCCCTGTAGCATATTATTTCTCACAATATATAGATCCAAAACTAATGGATTGGAATTTGGAACCTCTCAAACATAGGATATAGTTACATCAGAAAGGGATTATAATTCCTTGATTTGTGGAGATTGTTTTGACCAAAATCTTTCGAAGTCTGATTTCGCTCGTGTTTCAAGTGCTAGATGTGAATTTTGAATACGCAACAGCTAGCTTAATATCTGGAAATTACCTAAATGGCTGCTGATTTCATGCATTAAATCTGGGATTAATATTCGAGATAAACACTCAAGAAGATTCGAAGATGCTCTGTTGCTTTTGACCAAAATATATCTTCGGATTATGCTCTGCCACTTAGTCTCGATTCCATTTCCCAGCTAAACAATTTAATCTTCATGATCTCTATCCAAAATCAAGACTATTGCCACTGTGACTTAACTGCCTAGGAATACTCAATCTGATTTAGACAAAGCTGATTGTATGGAAATCTGGGATGTGTATTTGACTTGCCAAATGTTCTACTCCTTGTTGTTGATCTTTAAAATCTTTTGACTGCCAAGTGCTCTGTTTTCTGCCTAACACTTTGAATGTGAATCCATCGTCTCCAAATCTCCAAAAGTGATGCTGGACTTATTTCAAATATGCAAGAGACAACTGCAATTTTGCATTAGAAAATGCCATAAGAAATTTAAAGTCTATACCTATCACTTCTCCATCAAATACTATATGACTGCTTCTATCGATGCCTTGAAATATGGATCAAATTTGTAAATGTTGACATTGCTTTTTCAAAATCTGGGTAAGATTTGATTTAAAGATCGACCCCAGTAATTGAACAAGACCTTAAACTGAGAAAGTTGTCAATGCCACATGAATCTCCCGTAATTGAATTGGTTACAACAAAAGAATAAAGCAAAAATGATTTTTTCATCCTTGTGTGACACTTGGATACTACTTGAGCTCAGAGTTCACCTGACTTCACCAGTATTCTAGAGACTAATTTCTGACCAATTATTACTTAATAGAAAGAAATTTCTCTATTGATTGACCAATACTTGGTGACCATTGAAGGGAAATTTCTATATATTGGTTCCCTTATGTCAATTTCAAATTGCCCCTGGGTAGTTTCTCAGAAATGTGAGCGTGTTTCAATTCAATACCCGCCACTTCTAATTATGACCACATTATCAGTTTGCATCATGGATGATCGGTTATGGTTGATGATAACCCAGAAAAGAATTTAAACAATAAATTAGGGTCAATCATAATTTTATTTAAGAAAATAGTAACACCCTCCCAACTTTAAAATATGCCAAGAGTCGCCTAGCATAAG
Source organism: Larix kaempferi (assembly GCA_027924585.1). Classification (NCBI taxonomy): domain Eukaryota; kingdom Viridiplantae; phylum Streptophyta; class Pinopsida; order Pinales; family Pinaceae; genus Larix; species Larix kaempferi. Next base: position 261,228 of record BSBM01001421.1, on the reverse strand, counting down.
CGCAACAACCTGTATATCTACTTTCAAGCTTTTCCACCCGGTCAAAGAAGGCAGAGTAACCAAGGTAATAGTGCTGAAAACATGAGACAAGGCATTACTCCCATTTTTGCAAAAATGAGACAAGGCATTACTCCCATTTTTGCAGTGCCATCCACTAGAAAGGCGTCCTGCCAGAGTGATCGAACATCGTGCCCCGGAGAGAGAGGAAACATGTAATGGAATAATAGCCAAAATTGCTACTTGCAAGTCACATGGCAAATTTTACTCAAAAGATCAAGAAGAAGAAAATATTGACACTTGCATTTGGCTTTATAATCTGTCGTGGGCTCCCTTGGATGCTCGCGTTTGTGTTTGGCACTTGGTCTCGTGTTTTAACTCTTGGGTGACAATTCTGGTGTTTGGATTTCTTATCTTCTTGCAGTAAGAAATATCCCACATGCAATGAGGGAACAAATAGATTCGTAGTTTATATTTATTATTTAAAGTTTGGAGTTTTACTTTTCAAGGATTGATTATCTAAATATACCTTAAAAAAGTCCTAAGCAACTACATAGTTGTGAGTTATTACTAAACCCAAGCAACCAATTAACAAGGTTATTATTGGTGCATAAGTTCACTAAATCTAATCAGCAAGCAACCAGTTAACAAGGCTATTATTGGTGCACAAGTTTTCTAAATCTAATCTAACTCGAGCAACTAAAACAATTATTCTTAAGATTATAGATTTTGATAACAACCTTTTCAAGGGATGGCCATTAATCTATTATTATTAATCTAATCTGCCTGGCATTTCTGTCATTGAAGGGATGGCCATTTAAATTCTCCACCTGCTCCCTTAAATGCACATCAATTCTCCTGCTGACACTCTTAGGCGGTGCTGCCTCCTTCATCTACCTCTGCCCACCTTCATTTTGTATTCCTCGCAGTAGCACAACACAACACTATCGGTTCGAGTCGCACAACAGTTTTAGTTAGTTTCAGTTTCTGTCCGTCCGTCGCAGTTGCCTTCAACCGTTTCTGTCCGTCGTAGTTGCCTTCAGCCACAGCATATTCTGTAGGACACACAGGTTTGTACCAGATTCCAATTTATGTTTGTCAAATTTCAATAGCATCCTGGAAACAATATTTACGTATTGTGTTAAATCTTTAGCTGAGCATGTTAACAACATGCTCGCAGTAACATCAATATTTGTTGCATGATTATGATCCCCCAAATCTAAAATAATGGAATATTTGATGCATTTCCAGACATATCTCATAAACACTGAAATAAATGCAAAACTTGGAAAGCAGAAGAAACAAGGGGGAACCTAGGAAACAAATCTGGATTTGGTTTGGAAACAATAGGTAGAGGCTCCCAATCGTTATCCATAGAAGTATGAAATACTTGGCAGCGCAGTTATGTTTCACACGTCGCAATCCCAATCAGCCATAGACGAGCAACGCAGGTATGTTTCACACGTCGCAATCCCAATCAGCCATAAACAACCACTTCCTCCGTATAGAGATATGAAATACTTGGCAACGCAGGTATGTTTCACACGTCGCAATCCCAATCAGCCATAGACGACTGGTTCCTCCGTATAGAGCTAATAATTGGCTCGATTTCGTAACAAGTTGTTGAACAGAAGCTAAGACTGACAACCCTGTTGATGCTCCTCCTACCTTAGGCTGCTCTACAAGCCACTTGAAACACCCTTATTCAAACGCCCTTCCAACCAGTTAACAAGGCTATTATTGGTGCACAAGTTCGCTAAACCTAATCTAACTCGATCAACTAAAACAATTATTCTTAAGATTACAGATTTTGATAACAACCTTTTCAATCGTTGAATCAATAATTATAACTATGACAAAGGTGAGGTAGAGAAGTTAGTGTTAATAATATGCCATTAATTATCTCCTATAATCGATGCTCCTCTACTCCTCAATAGCCAATAGTCTAAGCTTTCTCCTTTACAATTTGGGGACCAAGCTCTCAACTTCCACAATCCACCAAACCCATGTGTTCTCTAGAACAACACCCCCCATGTTATCTTGCAAGTAAGTGAAAATAACTAGGGTAACATGGGGAACCAACTCCGTAACCCAACAATAATCCCATCGTGATAGGTTGATCTCAATGACCATATGCCTCCAATCAATGGCTAATGAATATGGGATCTTCTCCCACCTCATTTTCCAACCAATTCAAACACTGAGGAATCCTTCCTTCACCTTCTAACCAACTCACAAGCTAAGGAATCCCTCCTTAATATGCCAACCAACTCAAACGCCTTTAGCAGACAAAAGCTTCAACCCGCATCAACAAGATAAATTCACAACCTAATAAGCTCTAACTCACAGAACAACGAATACCCTATGGCTCACATAGAGTCTTAGTTAAATTTTCACAATACCTCCTTAATTACAGGCTCCCTCGGCCAACAAATCATACCAAAATGGGTATTAAATAAAAATTACTCACAAAAGGGTAGTTAGGATTAAGACATTACACTTAGTCACATGGTAGCCCTCAAATTGGTTACTTAAGTAGCCTAAGAGACTTGTATCACTAGGGTGAGTAGACAAATATGTTTTATTCCCCCAAAAAATAATTAATTAATGTTTCCCCAATTCTCACATTCCTCAAATATCTAAAGTTTAGCAACTAAGAGATCATAAAAAAGTCAGGAGACTTGAAAACTAGGTATCTGTACACATCTCTAAAGAGGTGGGATGTTCCTAACATTTGACGAATATCAAAGTGAGTCTCAACCTTCATGCACATAGATTCGTTGATAACCACAATACACTACTAGATTAAAAGTAATGTAATCATGATATTAACATAAAAGGATGATAATGCATGTTGAAATGTATCACTAACAACAACTATCTCTATCTTGGCATAAGCAACATAACATCATAGTCTTTTTTTCAATAGAAAAAAACTGTAATTTGCTATTCAATGCTTGAATCAAAGTTACAATAGTCATAGTAGAAAGGTAGAAAGGCCTCCACTAATGCTAAAAGCATCAACAAGATTACACAAATTCTCTAAAAGTCATAGAGGCATATAACTTGACTACAAAATCCTCACCACAAAACCTATGAAACATCAAAATCAATTGAAAGCATAAGATCTCACTGTTCAAAAAGGAAATACAATGTCTGAACGCTAAGTAGTACATACAAAAAATAAAAATACTAAAAACATAGTTCCGAGGCCTTAGTATGCCTTCACCGATCCTTCATTAATTAGGATGAAATCATCAATTTCTTCATAGAAAAACATCCCCTCATAATTACCTAAATCTTTTTTGGATAGACAAACTGCCTTCACATAGAACTTCCAGTAGATGTGTGATACTACAAGATCAGGAAAATTAACTTTTAGGACTTGAATCCTCGTGCACCGTTGTTCCAAAATAACCAATTGAAATATAACATCATATTCTAATGCAAATAATAGGTCATGATATCATCAATGCACTCAAGCATAACAATATGAGTTTACAAAGTATTTTGCAACTATTGAAATGGCCAAGCAAAATTCGCATGCAATCAAGTCATTGAGACAATTTTGCCTACTATATCCATATGACCAACATTGTATCAATGGCATACATGAATCAAGGTATCGATCATCATATAATGGATGCCTAAGAAACCACATCACATGAAAACAAGTATTACAATTCCTCCTCCCTCAAAGAGGTGGCATCCTCAGAGACAAATCAAACAAATACCAAGTTACCACCTACGCAACAAACCCTATGCCATGTATGATGTCTATCATGTGATATGTAAAGACTCGAGTCCCACGGACTAATCAACCTAACAAGTTAGCACTACTTAATAATCAATTGGGTAACTAGAGATCTAGAAGGTCCATTGGTTGTAGCCTGGGTGGTTGGGAGGAATGTTTGTTACCCACCCCACCCATGTTCAATTCTTGTAAGTGACATATTGCTCTTGTTGAGCCCATATTGTAATGATTGTAATTCGTGCCACCTTGATTCTCTAGAATAGCAAGTGGTGACCATTTCCCCAGGTGGATTAACCCTCTAACAAACGGCGAACCACCTTTTCAAAAAAAAACTAGAGATCTAGAATATGCGCCTCCCTCAATTTGCTAACCTACATGAAGGTTAAGGAATGTGATATCTTCTCTTAAAATAACTCATTTATTTAAATTTCAAATATTTTATAATTTGTTGGGGTTGTCTTCAAATTTATTATTTTATTAAAATATATATAATTAGTCTTGCAAAGAGATTTTAGAGGAGGTAATACAAACTTGTCGATATTAGTCAACTTCATCTTAAAGGTGTTTTTTTAAATGAGAAAGGGTTAGAAAATCGTGTTTATGTTCAAGGACGTTTTTTAAAAGGATTTGAAAGTATTATTATAGATTTCTCGTCTACTTCACAAATAAAAAAGTTACTAAAGTGTATTATCCAATGAAACTACCACGTGCATCTTCCTAATTTGTGTCACTATTCCCTAATGGCCACACAACTCTAAGGTGTGAGTTTGGACAACTCTAGGGTGTGAATTTATGTAGGGTCACACTGGAGATCTATGTTGGTTCAGTGTGAGGTGTTTAAAGTTGATCTCATATCTCTATGCATATAGGCTACTGAGAATGAGCTTTGTGTCGTGAAGGGCAACACTACTGAGAATGAGCTTCGTGTCGTGAAGGGCATCATCCGATGTTGGGGCATATGTGCTTACCAAATTCGAACTAATTCAAGATGAAGGAGTTGCCATATGTCTTTTTTTTCTTTTTTCTTTTTTCTAATGGAGAGAAGCCTTCCAAACCACCCAGCAAGCATTGTTTGAGTGCGTTACTTGGAAATAAACTTTTTTAGCTGGGGATAGTCCTAATTTTGGATGTGAGAACGATCTGCCCAATGATAACTGAATGACACCATGTTCACACAAGGCCTTAGAAAACAACAACCTCCCCCACATGAAGGAATTACAATCTCCTTACAAATTTGAACCCACACTTCCATCGAAACAACCCCGAAACCTACTACTAACCCACAACCTCAACCCAACTTGTCATGTATCTACCCTACATAGGATCACTTGGTCATTCATCAACCATAAGCAATTGAAGTCGTGAAACAATGTTAAATCCATTACCCTTTCATTCTCTACTTCTAATTCTAGCGATTGCTCAATATTAGAATGACCTCTTGGTTGAGGTTCCTTCTCTTCTATTTTCTGCAATGCTAATATTGTATCCATTAATTTTTTAAATGCCACACTCCATTGTCAAATCAAACTCATTATTTGAGCAAAGATAAAATTTAACAAATTAATAGGTTTTTAGACGTCAAAAAGTCTTAACAAATAAGAAGCAAATGCGAAATTAAGCAAAAATTTACACTTAGGCGGTAAATACTAATCGAACCGATTGCTTTATTATCTGGGTAATTTAACTAGAAACCCTGGGTAAACACTTTAGTTTGTATTGCTTCTATTTATTACTCATCCAAAGAAAGAAACATTACCTCTTTTATTCAAAATTTTGGAAAAAACAATGTTTTAGTAAAAACAAAAATTTAAAGGATTTGAATAATTTAGGTATCGCCATTGTTATGAATTAATTTGGTAAGTTTTCCATTTGGTAAAAAAACAGATACGACATGATTCATTTTATTAAATCTTTTAAGGTATGGTAAATTTCTTGCCGAGTAAACGTGTTTATATTTTGTTATATGAGTTAATAAAAATAATAGAAAGGAAAATAAATGTTATAATAGTTAAGATTTAAAAATATTTCTAAGTATGTTTTGTGGATTGTGTGTACGTTATGTGAGGACATTCATTCGATTATTATATTTTTATTTAAAATTTGTCAAACACATAAATTTTGATATTAAGAGAGAAATTAATTAAACATTGGTAGTAAAACAAGTTTAAGAAAAATGTGGGTAGATATAAGGGATAGAAAGAAGTTTTGAAGAAATATTATAAATATAAGTCACGTTTGAGATTAAAAAAATTCATAGTATAAGTCACGTTGAGATTAAAAAAATTCAAAAATATGAGTATAGAATAATGTTATGAAAGGTTTAAAAATAATAGAAAATGTATTATAAAGTTTTATATTTATGAATGGAGATTAAAAAAATTCAAAAATATGAGTATAGAATAATGTTATGAAAGGTTTAAAAATAATAGAAAATGTATTATAAAGTTTTTATATTTATGAATGGAGGTAATGGATATAATTTTGATGTATGAGGTAAAACGGCTTTGATGGACATAGTTCATGTAAGTGTTGAGTGTTGGCTTTACATTTGGTGAGGTTGAGTCATTCATCCCACATATTAATACTTATATTTTTTTAGGAATCCAATCTATTAATTAATGTAAAACAATATATAAGAAGAGAGGTCTAAAAGAATGCCTAGTTAAAAGTAATACCACATCAAGTGTAAATGTTAGGTTCAATAATCTTTCCATCATAAAATGTTCTCCCTACCACATCTTCATTATTCAATTATCTTAAATCTTTCTTCTTCTCGAAACAACAAATAATTGAACTAATCAATGTTGAGAGCATGATCCTTCAATGGGAGTAATCTATGAGTATATATATAAGATTTTCTATCTTAAACAACACCAAAGTCATTTAGATGTTAGAGCTTAATTCAATCTTTGCCATAAATATTATTACAACTCCTTTGTTGGGTCGAGAGACCTTTTCTACAGCCCAATGTGGATGAGATGTGACATATGTCGGCTCCAAATTTAAATTGGCTAGATTTTAAAATACATTTATATAAATATACATTGAATTTCAATTGCAGTTTCCATTCATGCATCCTCACATTTTAAATAATTTTTTTCATAAATAGTTACAAGAATAACTATTTTACTTCATAATCAATGAATGCCGGCAATTTTGCATATTTGTAGGGTTTATGTGTTATTGTTTAAGATCCCAAATTGGAATAGTTGGCAGGTGGATGAATATATTGGATTATGTATTGTTCAGTTAATAATAGAACAATAAGTAAGATATTAGTTTTGTGATAATTGCAAACCATTTAATAATTGGGTAAATTGAAAGCATTTTACTTCACAATTAATTAATTAATGCAACTTTTGTGTATTTGTAAGACTTATATGTTATAATTTACAACATGAAATAGTTGACACTTGAATGATTAAATTTGGGTAAATGCAATTTTTTGCCTATTTGTAGGATTGATGTGTTATAATTTAGAACATGTAATAGTTGGCACTTAGACCATTAAATTTGGGTAAATAACTATTTTACTTCATAATTAATAAAAAAATTTCTTATTTGTAGTATTTATGTGTTAACATTTACAACATTTACAACATGATTCCAAATTGGAATAGTTGGGGGTTAGATATTAGTTTTGGGTGAATATCTATTTAACTTCATAATTAATTAATTAATGCAATTTTGGTTTATTTGTAAGATATCCAAATTGAAATAGTTGGTGCTTGAATGATTATAACCTAAAATATATTAGATTATATGCATTTTTAAGTTGATAATATAATAATGAGTTAAATATTAGTTGTGTAATAATTGCATATTAATAAACCAAAATATATCTATATTAACACTCTATCAAGCATCGAGACCAGGGATTAAATCCCTTGAGGTGCAAACCTTTTCTTAGAGTCCTAAACTTCCTCAAGGGATTTGATCCCTATCAACCCTTGATAGAGCCAAAATTAAGATGAATCTACAAAACAATGATGGAATTCACATAAGGAATGAATCGTGGTATTGTTTACCTCACCATGTCACAACTCAGAGGAACAAGTTAAATATGGATCTTTCAATGCATTAAATAGTTACATATTTAATGACCTTAATTGTTACTATTATTTATTATGTTGAGTAGAATTATTATTTATTATATCGAACTGAATTTTTATGCCGAAGGAATTTTATGAAAAGAATGCCTAGTCAGGCATTGTAGTAGATTGTTGTCTATCGGGCGAATAGTTAAGCACCATGTTCATCCTCGACCTCTACGCCAAATTCGCCATGTCATTTTTATGTCCTTGACATCTAGTTTTTCATCCGGGGCTATTAAGCAGGGCTACTGTTCGTCAATGGAGGCTCTGGTTATGGTTGAAACCTTTGTTCTGCAAAAATCGGGCATTTTCAAAAAAATTTAGCTGCTATTTTTCTGTGGCCTGATTGGCGCCGTGCATGGTGACGTTTGCCTTGGCTCTTGCGCCCCAGGAGCCGGCGGTGGGATGGCGTCATGGTGTGTTAAATTTCAGCATGGTGGGTTGTCCTCGGTTTGCAGTGTTCAGTTTTTCGAGGCCTATGGTTTTCGCCTGTTCTAGGTATGGGGTTTTGTCCTGGTTTTTCTTATGGAAGACGAGGGTTTACGGCTGGCTCAACGTCTTTTCAGTAGCGTTTTCGCCTGTTGTCCGGACATTTGTGGGCTCGGGGTCTTTTAAGAGGGTTTCTTCTTGCATGTTTCACAGGGTTTGTACAAGACTGGGTTTCTGTGGGTTTCGTGAGGGCTGTTCTGGTTTTTCTTTATTTCGGTATGGCCATGGCCATCGTGGCTGGTTCGTTCTTTTATAGGTTGCCAGCGTTCGGACGAGGGGCTGTTTTGATTTTTCTTATGCCGGATGAGGGTTTACGGCTGGCTCAGCGTCTTTTGAGTAGCGTTTTCGCCTGTTGTCTGGACATTTTTGGGCTCGGGGTCTTTTAAGAGGGTTTCTTCTTGCGTCTTTCAGAGGGTTTGTACAAGAATGGGTTTCTGTGGGTTTCGTGAGAGCTTCGTCAAAGACTGCGCAGGGGCCGTTCTGATTTTTCTTTATTTCGGTATGGCCATGGCCATGGTGGCTGGTTCGTGCTTTTATAGCTTGCCAGCGTTCGTATCTTCGCCTTTGATAGCCATTTCAACTTATTTGGGTCTGTACTCTGTTTCGGCGGTTTCTGTTGCACATTTCGGGAGCTCTGGTTGTTGTTGCGGTTGTCATTCACCGAGTTCATCTGCAGTTTCTCGTTTCCAGTTTGTCGTCTCTCGCGTCTTTGGTGGAAGCTCAACGACGGGTTGCTTGCACAGGTACGTCTTTGCTGTTCGTTGCAGAGGTATGTCTTTGGTGTAAAACAGAAACCATGAACTGATTTTGCATTTTGCTTGCAATTTTTAATCCTGAAAGAGTGGGCATGCAAATCTTCGGTAAGTGACAACTTATTCAATGAAATGTCAGCTGTTTTATTTTTAACAAGTTCGTGCTAGTTCATTGTCTGTCCAGTAGTGGCCGACTGTTATGTTGTTTGGAGATTTTCCCGTTCTGTTTTTGTAAGGTAGTGCAAAGACGCAGCTTGCTATTTCATTTATTTCATAATTTGTCTTTGTCAAGAAATGCTTTCATTTTTAATAACACAATTAGAATGATAGTACAGAAATATGGCTGCAAGCACAATGTAATAAATATTTTGTTGCATGTGGTAGACTAGAAGGGAGATTGTGTCATAATTTGTAAGAACATGAATGGGAATGGGGATGTCATCGGGGGTTGTTTTGCAAATTGTTTTGCCAGGGCTCTTTGACTTTTCTTGCTTGTGCATGAGATGGTCAGAGGAAATGTAGGATACTTGTCATATTGAGGAGATGTTTGGGGTCTAGGCCCATGGTAGCTTCCGTAGCTGACTGAAAACTGGTTGCATTGCATTGGTGAATTAGATTCTACTTGCCTATGGAACATTGGTCTCTGTTGCCCTGGATGGAGTTGTTATTTTTGTGGATGTCTTTTTACCTTGTTTGGCTACGGAGGGGTTCATGTGTTTTGCTTTGGAAATGCTCGAATGAAATTTACCACTGTACAATGAATGGACCAATGGATCTTTGTTGTTGATTGCATTAGTGCATGCAGCATACTTGGTTTCCTTGTTTTATTTTTCTTGGTGCATTCACTATGAGAGATTGTATTCCGAAAAGAAGGCTCTAAACAGTGAACAGCAGAGTGAGCTCAAGTTTTAGCTCTTCGTTGGGTGGAAAAATCCGTACAATTCTAGTCCCTTAGGGTGAACATGTTGTGGTGAGCTGTAACCCTATCCTCTTGACTTATTACTACTAGTAGTAGCAAGATTGATCTATTTCAATTTTATGTTAGACATGTTGATATGACTTCTACATCTTTGATTATTTGCTTTAGTAGCTTCCCTAGCTGTTGTGTGGAAAGATGACCTTGTTTGGAAATTAGCTTGTAATTTATAACCTCTTTAATAGATTAAAATCACAGACAGAAAGGTTTGTTAGCAGGATCTGTAAGCCTTTAAAGACTAATCTAGGAGTGGTATTAAAAGTGTTTAGCTAGCCCATTGACTGTGCAATATTGCTTTAGTCTTCTATTTTATATGCATTAAGCCTTGGGTCGTAGCTTGGGGACTTTTGTATATTGCATTAATGTAAAGCTTAATGCCAATGTAGCCAATGGCTTGGGATAAACCATATTGAACAGTATGCATAAGATAAAAATTGTTTTGATAAGAATGTGGAAAAATTAGAATTTGCATGTCAGTTTTGTATTCCTATTCAGTTTTTCTCTTTTTCATCCTTCTTTGTTTATTCATACATGGTCATGGTTTACAAATTTTGGATTAGTTTTATAAATTTTGAATTATATTGAGTCTTCTCTCTTGAAAGTATATGAAAGCCTAAGTGTAGTGTACACCTCTGAAACTGATGTGAAATACCACAAAGAACCCACAACATGGAATAGTTTTATAAAAACTTGTTATAAATTTTAAGCTTCTTCATGAATCGCTTGCAGAGAACAGGACCCTGTAGGTGCTGCATTAGAGTGACCTGCACGTAATCCTGAATGAATGTATCATTAACAAATTGAGTCCTTGCGGTTGTGAGTGCAACATCCAGAAATAAACTCAAGTAGTTCAGGGATCCTTTTTAATACAGGATTAAATTTTTTGTGTTGGGTGTCCAGGTTTAAGGAGTAATGCATTAGGGCTTCAGTCACACACTAAAACTCAGACTCAATTGGAACCTCCTTCTCAAATCTGGGTGGTTTTGAGAGAATAAACCACTGTTGAAATTCACCATAAGTAAAAATCGACATGAGGTAACAATTCAATAGTGGTTGAAAATCCACCTTGGAGAAAAATCCACAGACAAATTACAATCAATCTCTCTTTTGGATTGCTATTTATTTTTTAACCTTAATTCTTAATGTTAACTTAAATTTTAACATTAAATTAAAGTAGGACCTCCATTTCAGGATGTTTGGTTGGAGATCAACCCCACTAGACCTCACATGGAGAAATTATATTTTGGATGCTTTTCAGCATTCAGTGTACTTAGCAGCATTTCAAGATTTCTGGATTTCTACCCAAGAGCCTTATAAATCTTCCCTCCTACACCCCATGAACCACATGTATGAAAATCTTCCCTCTTACACCCCATCATCCATTTACCTACTTTTTGCATCTGATCAATGTTTCTTCTATTGTAAGATTTTATTGTGAAAATTGTTGTCTTCTTGGTCTAGGAAAACTTCTGCAAATTGAATACATGGTACAGAGCACCTCAAATAAGTGATGTAGTCTCTTTGTTGTCAGAGATAAGGCTAGTTCCAGGGAAAAAAAATTGTTGGAATGGTACCCAGATAGCTAATATTCCCATAGTCATAGTGGCTATAGTTTCAGCTTTAGGTTCCAATATAAAAATGGCAGAAGCTGGTAATTTGGATATTTTGTCTACTGGAATAGTTAGTGGCAATGTGAAGTCCAATCATACTATAAAAATTGTTGGTATGAAAAGGATTTATGTAAGTATCGGTGGTTTTCAAACTTAGACAAAAAATCCAATGGAATCCTTCAATTACAATAATAACAAAAAAGTTTAAGAGAGGAAGAATCCTCTCTCTTTCACTCACAAAGAGATTTGTTCCAAGAAGAAAAATTTCTTCTTGGTCTAGGAAAATTTATGCAAATTGAATACATGGTACAGAGCACCTCAAATAAGTGATGTAGTCTCTTTGTTGTCAGAGATAAGGCTAGTTCCAGGGAAAAAAAAATTGTTGGAATGGTACCCAGATAGCTAATATTCCCATAGTCATAGTGGCTATAATTGAAATCCTGGTGGAATAATTGACATGATTCACTGATTCTCGAGCTTGTATAGGTTTTAAACAACTTGGACAGTCCAACTCCATATTGCTTGAATCTAAATCAGTCTTTTTCCTCACTGTTATTACAGAAAAGTGGACAATTTCCAAGTCTGATTTTTGTAGAAGTTATCTAGTGCCTTATTGGTGCCTTGGAACGGCCACCTGCTTATGTATTTATCAGGCCTAATGCTGATGCAGACATTAAGATGCAGAAAAAGGCTTTATTATGTTATTGCCACTGGGATTTTCTCATCAGTTTCTGATGTAAGAATTTCTATCAACATAGAATATGTCAAAGACTGAATGGCAAGAAATTCAGGAGTGTTCTCTTGCAAACACTGTCTATGTTGTTTAATACCTATACAAGCTGGAGAATCACTGAAACATGTCAATTATTCCATCAGCATTTCAATTTCCATTTGCCAAAGTTTGTTATTTGCCAAGAATACTGTTACAAGAAACATGAACCTTAAGAAACCCTTAGATGCAGTGATGGTGGTATTGACAAACTGTTGTTTTATTTAAGGAGAAATTAATGAAATATCCAATTTGAAATAGCTTCTTCTTTAGATGAAACCAAATCAGCTTATTGCTAGGTTACCATAGACTGCATCGGTGAGCTTGGGTATGCTCGAGTGATCTAAAGTTTGTTACACCAATCTAGATGTATACTTTTTTGGACTGTGTGGACAGGGGTTTGACACCAAGGCAAAGGTTAATGGCCTGTAGTCATGGCAATAACCATAGTAAAGGGATGAGATGCCGAATGTATGATTCTGAACCACAATTTGGCTTATCTTGTTATTACAAATGGTCTTTTGTTATGAGATTTTGATGTAAGAATTTCTACCAACTTAGGATATGTCAGAGACTGAATGGCAAAAAAATTATGATAAGCAATGGAAATTGAAATGGTGGTAGAATAATTGACATGTTTCACTCATTCTGCATCTTGTATAGGTATTAAACAACCTAAACAATCCAGCTCCATATTGCTTGAATCTAAATCAGTTTTTCTTCTCATTGTTATTACAGAAAAGTGGACAATTTCTGAGTCTGACTTTTGTACGAGTTATCTAGTGCCCTATTTGTGTAGTTTCTTATTTTAAGAGCTTTTATAATGATTTTCTGCTAATATAGATGCTTGGCTGTTCTTTTCATTCCAGTATAAGCTATTTTCTTCATGGCGTGGTATATGCTATGATCTGCTATCTTCTTCGTTACTTGAGTCTTGGTATGATATGTTTTTGATGGCTTTCAAGATGATTCTTTGCTAAACTGCATGTGTTGGTCCTTTGGATTACAGCATAATTTATTTTTACTTTTTATTTTTTGAGTTCTTGGAATGATCATTTTTTCAATGGCTTTGACGAAGATGTTTTGATCTCTTTCACTAAAATGAGTTGTTCATTCATCGAAATGCTTTCATGCATAATCACTAGGAAGGTTACACTAACGGAAATATGAACCCAAATTACACTTCCTAATGAATGCATCTAGCTTCTTTAATAATCCATTTGCAGCTAGATTTTTCTTACTCTTTTTGCACAAAATGTCAAAATAAAAAACCTAGATTTGCTCACCTGTTTTTGTTGTTTTGACGAGAGATATTTAGGGGTTAAGAAATACTTTAGATTTTGTGATATGTTTTGATGAGAAATTTATCTCCCAACAACTACTACTTCCACTTGACCAAGGCATGCGTTATTGCCAACATCTTTTCGTCGTATGTAGATTTTATTTGCTCATTCAGTTGTAACTTTTGACTCTCAAAGGCAATGAGATGTTTATCATTTATTAGCATAACTCCTACACATGTCTCTGTAACATAGTATTCATACAGACATGTTTTTGTGACACCTGGATCTGTCAAGACCGGAGTCAATGTCATTAAGATTTTCAACTATTCAAAATACTCTTTAGCTTTTTTATGCCATATGAAGGCATCACTTTTAAATAATGATGTTAATAGTGCCACAATTTTTGCGTAGATTTGAACAAATCTTCTATAGTAGTCTACTAGACTATGAAATCCTATTGATGGTGTGATTGATTTGGGGGTAGGCCACTTAGTAATTACCAAAATTTTCTTGCGCTCTACCTTGATGCTTCCAGTTAAAATAATATGTCCCAAAAGCTCTATTTAATTTTATCCAAAACTGCATGTGGATTTGTTAGCTGCAATTGGTGGAAATGTGTATATACTTAAATTTCTATACACATATCCCAAGTACAGAGACCCTTTAGGATGGAGAAATTATAGAGTCATATAACATATAGAAATTTCACAGTCACATAACATATAGGAAATTCAGTGTAGCGAGAGTATGAGTAAGTTTTGGGTTTTGTGCAAAATGTCTTTGTTTTTGATAGTGAATAAAAGAGGTCTGAAAATTGCAATTTTTGTTATTTAGTAATATAAATAATTTATTCATTCTCTGCTTACAAAATCTGGTTAAATAACAATGAAGGTGATTTCTTGAGCTTTGTTCCATATGCCCCAACACCATTGATACCTGAACTTGTCTGAAATTTATCAGTTAGCAGCCCATGTGCTATCATGTAAGCACCATTCATTGCATATATTTTCCCCCAATATTCTCTGGAGCACTCCTTGTGTTCTTGAAGTCCCATGGCATGAGACCAATGAGCATCTAATGGCGTAAGTGTTCTACATTGCGAGATTTTACTAGGGGCTGGAGTCATCAAACCTGTAGGTAAAATCCTGTGGTCACCCTCTGTGCCATGATTTTGGGAACTCGTCACTTCAAAACTAGACCGAAAAGGGTGAGATTTTAATGAAGTGGCATGAAGATGAGACTGGTCCTGTAAACAAGCATCAGAGGTGTTACTGCCAGTAGCTTGGAAACACATACTATCAACTCTCCTTTGAGACAACCTTGTAGAATCAAAGGCAGCTTCATTGGTTGTAGAATATGATATACATGAAGGTGAGCTTCTCCTGACATTTTCATTTCATGTACCACACTTTGCCGCTGGCAACTCTATGAAAGACAGCCTTGGGTAGAGTCCCATCCTTGTAGAACATTCCTCCAATATAAGCTTTTCCCTCTGCTGATATTCATTATATCTTAGGAATTGTTTTACATCCTTCTTGCTGATTTTATTATTCATTTCACGTTAGGGCTAAATCTGGACAAATTAATTAGTCTCAAGAATTTCTTTCTGCAAAGCAGTTGTC
This sequence comes from Larix kaempferi, assembly GCA_027924585.1. NCBI lineage: Eukaryota > Viridiplantae > Streptophyta > Pinopsida > Pinales > Pinaceae > Larix > Larix kaempferi. Next base: position 245,882 of record BSBM01001421.1, on the reverse strand, counting down.
TATAATGCTAAGTTATAGCCCTTAATAATGAAAAACAGACAATATAAGTACTTCATGCAAAAGTATAAGTACTCATTGTTACATAATCATCACAATTGAATGCTGATTTAAAACTGTGTAATAATGCAACAAAAACCTGTTCTTGGTTTCTAACTATTTCATTTCATTTGCAAAGTGCAAATGTCAATAACTGTACTAGGCAAGCATTTACAGACAGGCACTTACAGGTGTATTTGCTTATCCTTGGATAATTGCTAGAGTTATTATAGGTGATTTCTTTTCGCAAAAATCAGAAAAAAATACAAAAGTGGTACTGATCTAAACCCTTTGAAAAACGCCATTTTAAATAAATTCCTAACAGAAATGTCTATTGAATTGTTTTCCAACATAGCTTTCATTGCAAGTGGCTATGCAAAAGACACTGTTTTCTTTGGTTGATTGCTTGCAAGTGTCACAAACACTGTGACTTATTTTTGTTTATTTCCAAATTTGCATTTGCCATGCAGGTTTTTGTTCCTGTGTTTCTTCTTCTCATGGAGAACATTGAACATGATCAATGTTCTAGCATAGAAGCAAGATCTCTTCCGATTATACGAGGGGCATTCGATGGTATTGATGTTGCTTTGTCAACAAACCACTTGTTTCGTTTGCAAGCTTTTCATTATCGAAATGGAGATTGTCTCTTTGATGCCTTTGCTGTGCTCTTGCATTTTCAGTACACATCCTTGGAGATAAGAGAAGCAACCGTAAACCATTTCCGTTTGCGTCTAGCTGCAAACGATCTAGCCGCAATTTTTTCTCTGAATTTGGAATTGGATCCTTTATACTTGTCTCAATTGCATGGGATAGAGGATAGAGATATTTACTTGGAACGAATGTCCCAAACTGCATCTCAACCGGATGCAAATAATGTTTATGGCCTTTGGGGTGATATCTTCTGCATAAAATGGTTTGCAAATTGGTTAAATGTCCCTGTTGCTATATGGTCATTGACAAGCAAAAGGAAATATCTTCATTTCAATCCTTCTTGTGCTGGATATTGATACAATATTCTATTCCATGATCACACCCTAGCTGCTGGACACTTCGAACCTTTGCTTTCATACAAATTGCTAGGACTCGACTATGCTGTTTTGCATAGACGATCAGATACTTCTTTTGTTGATTCTTGTCAAGATATCTTTCTCGAGTGTCATCGCTTAAGAGAGAGTCTATTGCAACAAGGATTCCAATTAATCTCTTGCATTGATGGCCACTGTTGTGACTCATTATTTGAATCAATTTCAAAATTGACAAACACATTTGATAGTGCAAGCCTCAGAAAAACAATAGCGCAAACTTTTTTCAACTGCATGCTTTCAAATGATGCAAGAGCCTTTCGTTGTCTAGAAACATTTCTTCAGATTAAGACAGTGCAAGAAAATCAACTTGTTTCTAGTTGGCAAACCTTTGTAGTGAATTTGGCAGAGCCTTATACAATTGGCCATGCCAATGATGGCCATTTCACAATTCAATGGTTGTGCGAGGTTTTGGAAATCAACATATTTATTTTGAACATACACTCTTACAAAGTCTAAAACCAATTCTTCTCAACAAATACATCGTCAAAGATCTATTTTCTTCTTCATCATGAAATTGACAAATGCCATTCGCATTTTCATCCCTTGTCCCAAACAAGCATTCAAAGAAATTCTCCAATATTGTCAAATGCCATGACTAGCAACCTCCCTATCAATGCAATGATGAAAACAACTGACAATTGTCATCATTAAGCTCTTTGCAATGTCATTGAACAAGAACATTCTCCTGATCTTTGCAAAGAACATTCTAAAATAGAAACAAACAAAAGAAAAAAAACTTGTTCCACGAAAAAAACATTGCAAAAAAAAACAAGACTCTTTTGCATTGGCCCAGAAATTTCAATTGTGATGGAAAAATGCCTAGAGAAAGATTCCATTATGAAACGGAAAAATCCCATTGCCCCGTTCAAGAACATACGTGCCATGAAAAAAAAAATGCGTCTAGAAGCACTTCAGTCTCTTCAAAAGCAAAAGGCATATGAGAAAGCAAAAAAAGCACTTAAACAATACTTGAAAAATATCCAAGATACCCCTATTCATGCATGCTCTGTCTGTAAACGCTTGCACTTTAAAAGGGATGTTCGCTATATCAATGAAGACACTTTCTATGCATTGAAATGTCTTCCTTGGAATACTATGCCTTCTTCAATTGCATTGTACAATTACATATGCAGATATTGCAAAAAGAATATTTCAAATTCAGAAACACCATTGTTTACAACACCACTTAACATTTGTTGCAACACTTCATTGCCTCATGTAGACAAATTGACTTCGCTTGAAGAGCGGCTTGTGTCACCAAGAGTTGCTTTTGCTCAGATTCGGCAACTAGGCTATAAACGAGCTCAAGTAGGCTTGACAGGAACAATCATCAATGTGCCTGCATCTCTAGACAAAGTACAAAGAGCATTGCCTAGGAGCCTAGAAGAGGGCAAGACCGTTGCAGTTATCCTTAAGCGAAAACTAGAATACAAAAATGCATTTGCTTCTGGAAATGTTCGGCCAAATATTATCATGCAAGCATTGAAAACCCTTTGTGACATGGATCTTTACAAAATGGAGAATGTACATATCAATTCAGATTGGGAAGAAACATTCCATGAGTTGTTGACAAAGCAAGAATCTAATGAACTATCAATATTAGAATCAAATGATTTAGATGAACCTTTTACAAAGTTAGGAGAAAGCGATGAAGATACACATGACCAATTCATAGAACCAATTACAGAGACATTGGTACATGGATATGGAGAAACCCATCTAATAGATGATTTGGCCACCAAAATCATTGAGCTTGCACCTTCTGAAAACTACCGACCCCTAGGAATTTTCCAAGATTGGTTCTCTGAATAACTTAATTTCCCTGCACTTTTCTTTGGATGCAGCCGCCCCAATGACATATACAAACGCTTTCGACACCAACAAATCTTCCAATGGGAGCTTCAACATGAAAGCACACATTTTGAAGCACATCCCACAAATATATTCTTTAAAGCAGTGAAAGTGTTAATAGGTCATATCTCTAGCACTGCTTGGATATCTATTCGCATAGGGGAGTTAAAAGGGAAAAAACTAAAAGCCAAAGATGTGAAATGCAAAGACAACCTTCTTAAGATAATGAAATCCCCAATTGCATATCGTTCACTAAAAGCCGTCCGAACATCTCCTGACTATTTTGACAACATGAAAAAAAATCTTTTCGCAATGATATGTCAACTAGGGCCACCAACCCTTTTTGTAAGCTTTTCTACTGTTGAACATCTTTGGAAACCTTTGTGTGATGCTTTGCACACGCTAGAGAAAAAAGACAAAGAAAATTGCGATGAACTTCTTGCTGATGATGATATTGATAATTTGATAAGAAAACATCCTGTGCTTTGTATCTGTTACTATAAACACAAAATGAATGCATTCAAGTCCTTGATCTTGAAAAACAAATACCTTTTTGGTGAAGTAAATGACTTTTTTCTTTACAACTGAATTTCAACAAAGAGGAAATGATCATGAACATGGGCTTCTTTGGATTGAAAATGCACCTGTCTTTGGCAATAATAGCAATGATGAAATAAGTTCTTTTGTCGATTGCTACATTTCAACAGACTCCTCATTGCTTGAAGAAGACTTCATCAAAATTAAAACTCATAGACATACAAGAACATGTAAAAAACATAGACGCTCTGCATGTAGGTTTCGATTCCCGATGTTCCCTATTGATGTTACAATGGTTTTAGAACCTCTAGAAACTAAATCGGATGCCTTAAAAAAAAAAAAAAAAAAAAAAAACTCCTTTCTTTTGCTCTTGAATCTAAAGAATATCCAAAGAACACTAAATCGGATGCCCTAAAAAAAAAAAAACAACAACAACAACTACTCCTTTCTTTTGCTCTTGAATCTAAAGAATATCCAAAGAACATGACATTTGATTCATTCTTGCAAGAACTACATTTAAACAAGGACGAGTACATTGAACTAGTGCGTTCTACAATTGAGCAACCGACATTGCTATTAAAAAGAGACCCTTCAGATATTTGGATAAACTGTTTTGCAAAAGGAATTCCAAGTTTGTGGCAAGCAAATACAGATTCCCAATTCATCTTAGATGCATATGCAACTGCAACATACGCAAGCTCATACATAACGAAATTAGATAGGCCTATGACAACGGCTTTGAAAAAAATCAAAGAAGAGTCTGTTTTAAACAATTGTAATGAACTAGAAACAATTCGTAGGCTTGGAAACACTTTTCTGAACATGCAACAGATGTCTGTTAGACAAGCAGTACATATTGTGCTTTCCTTACCTCTACATTCATCTTCAAGAACGACAATTTTTATCAACACTGCTCCAGATGATAAAAAAACTGTTGTCTTAAAAAAACCGTCTCTACTAGAAAAGGAGCATGATGATTCTGAAGACATCATTTTCCCATCGATTATAGACAGGTACATTGAACGCCCAACAAATCTAGAACATGTATCTTTAGCTGAATACGGTTCTTCCTATTGCCTAGTTCATGGAAAAACAATAAAAAAACAAACAATCTATCATTCGATACATTCATTACAATCAAGAAAAAGATCCTGAAAATTTTGCCCGCGAAAGGCTATTGCTCTTTGTGCCTCACAGAAATATTTCCAATTTGTTGGACCACCCCCTTCAAACATGGAGAGAGGCATATGAAAAACACAAAGAACAAATAGCAAATGCTGAAGGAAAAATTATGGCAAAATCAATTTCAAAATGGGGTGATATTGACATTGCAAAAGACAAAGTTGAAACGTATTTTCAAATACCTCTAGATTTTGCAAAAGATACCAATGATGGACTCAAATTGGATGGTGTTGAAAAGTATGACATGGGTGATGATCTTCTCTGTAGAAGAAAGAATCAACTGTTTGAAACACCAAAGACATTTAGCATAGCAAAAAAACCATTTCTCCGTGATAAAGACGAATACTTTGCAATTAGACGTAGTTTAAACAATGAGCAATAGTCCATTGTAAAAGAAATTATTGCTAGCAAAAAAAACAATCCTACAAAACCAATTCATATCTTCCTTACAGGAAGTGCAGGAACAGGAAAAACACATACTGCAAAGGCCCTTTATGATGCTCTTGTCTTTTTCTATGAAAAAGAGCTTGGTAGCAACCCCTTGAAAAGAAAAGGTCTTATTGTTGCATTCACTGGAAAATCAGCATACAATGTAGATGGGATTACTGTCCACTCTGCTTTTAAGCTTCCTTTTGGTTCCTTGATCTTGATACCATTAAGCTCAAACACACTAGATCTTTTGAGCAAAGACTATGAACAAGTTCACGTTCTATTAATTGATGAAGTTTCTTTGATAGGTTCACGAATGCTACATAACATAGATAAACGTCTTCGTGAGATCATGCATACTCCGACAAAACCATTTGGAAATCTAGATGTCATCTTTTGCGGCGATTTCTGCCAAGCAGAACCTGTTCATAATTCTTGGATTTTTGACTTCCCAAGTTTCAATAATAAAAAATTCCCTTATAGTTTTTGGAATGACTCTATACAATACTATGAGTTAAAAACCGTTGTCAGACAAAAAGACACAACTTTTATATCGGTCTTGAATAGAATCAGAACAGGAAAACAAACATTTGACGATATACAATATTTGAATCGAAAATGCTACAGACAAGCACCAGTTGATCCATCGTTTCCATTTCTTTATTATTGCAACAAAGATGTTCAACAACATAACTCAAAGATGTTGGCCCTTATTAATACAGAAGCATTTACAATTGCTACTCAAGACACGAAAATTGATCAAATCGATAGCATAGCTAATGTACATAAGAAAATTCATTTGCCATCTACAATTACTCTAAAAAAAACATGCTTATCGAAATAGTAGGCGGGAACTATTCAATTGAAGATGGCCTTGTCAATGGTGCTGAAGGCATCTTCAAACATTATAGTCAAGCAACAACAGACATTTTATGGATTCAATTTTCAGATCCAAAGATTGGAGCAATTGCACGAGCATCTATGCAGCATCTTTACACTGATTCCATCCTATGTACTTGGACACCTATAAAAAGAGTTACAACACAAATTTCTCTTGGAAAGAGAAAGAACTACATCCAAGTACAATTCCCAGTTCAATTAGCATGTGCTCGAACAATTCATAGAGCACAAGGTCTTACACTTGAAAAATTGGCGTTTGATCCAAAAGGAGTCACAAAACATGGTCTTGTTTACACTACACTGTCAAGTGTAAAGAGCATTGAATGTCTCTATCTTGTAAACAAATTACAGGAATTATTATTATTATTATTTTATTTTTTTTTCATCAAAAGTAGTTGCAGAATTGAATAGATTAGAGAAATAGGCTTCTTTGCAATTTCAATATGGACTTAAGTCGTTTCCAAATACTAAGCACATGTTGATTTCTTCACTTAACACACGAAGTCTTCTTTCACACATTGATGATGTTGCAAATGACTTTGAACTTATGCAATCAGACATTCTTTGTTTGCAAGAAACACACATGAATTTGCCACCTACTACTGCAGCATTTGTAAACCAAAACAATTGCATTGAAACACAGTCAGTTCATGGCCTTCTGACAGTTGTCAATAAGACGATTCCTATTATGGAAACAATTTTTGTTAACGAGTCATCAGTCGAGGCAATTGTCACTTACATTAGACTCCCTGAGAACATTCTCCAGCTTGTCAATATTTATAGCAAACCAAATAATCTTGTTAACAACCTTATTGATGTCTTGGACTCTGTTATGTTACAAAACAACAAGAAAATGCTAACCATAATAACTGGTGACTTTAACATTGACATGTACAAAGAAACAATATCGAAAAGGAGATTGGAACTGTTTATGCAGAGTAAATGCCTAAAGTTAAAAACAAACATAGCTACAACAGAATATGGTTCTATGATTGACCATTTTTGGACAAACATAGATATTGACATGCTTTCATTTACCATTTCTGATGCATATTGGTCAGATCATTTTATTAGTATCTTATCAGTACCTGCAACTTGCATATAGTCTTTCTCATTTGTTTCTGTTTTTTACATGTGCATATTCTGATGTCATTGATTTTGTTTTGATTCTGTACAGTTTGTTGCCAACACTTCCTTTGTTTCTTACAAATGCATCTTCTTTTATATTAGCAAATTTGGAATCAGGATCATTTTCTTGCTGAAATAATGTCCATGTCATCCTTTACTGCCACAACAAACCAATTTAAAAAATATTTTTGTCTTTTTCTTTTGACAGTGATCAGTTCCATACAAATCTTTTTTATAAATGAAAACCCACTTTGAAAAGCACTTGATACTATAATCTAGTGCACTTTTCACCTCATATATACATTGTTCTAATGCAATGCTCCTAGCATCGGAGGAAAAAAATCAAAACAACAAAGCTTTAGAAAGTATTTAACAAAGCAATGAAACCATATCGCTGAACAAAAAACAAAATCTCTTCATGGAACCAAGCATATACTAATATTTATGTTCCTGGCTTTGCTAGATTTCATTGATCTTTTTTTCCTATTCAATAAATGCAATATTAAAACATTATAAGCTTTGTTTATGTCTTACAACAGTATTCTTTTTTTCTTGCTATGCAAAAGTCTAATTTGCAAAGTTTCTGCAACCAGCTTTTTTTTTACCTTTGTCATTAGTGAAACTGTTATAGTCCATTTCATATTTGCTGCTTGCAGCTGACATTATTCTGATTGCTGATCAATAACATGACTTCCTTTCTTATTGAAAAGTGAATTACCATTTCAATTGAAAAGCATGAAAAGCTGAAAAAACAAAAAAAAAAAAAGACAAGAAAAAAATTCACTGTCATCATTTTTTTTGATTTATCTTTGTTGTTTTTTGTCTTTTTTTTAGATGCTTTTGTATTTGAAATATATTCTTGAATATTTTAATATGCTCTCAGTCTTGATTGAATCTGCAAATTGAAAAAAAAAAATACAACATTTCAAAAAAACAACTAATCAGAAACAATATTCTCAACCAAGAAGACAATCTAGCTATGTCTTCGACATCAGACAATCCACCAATAGAAAGAAATGTTTATTCCTCACAAGATGCTCCAGAGACTATTGCAATGGCAACACTGTCACAGCCTTCAGAAAATGCAACAGCAAGTAGTCCTAAGAGGTAATGTTCCTATCCAACAGCTTTGTTCATTCACTATTCTTGACCACATTGTTTCATCTTCTACCTAACACAAATATAAATGTTTGGATCAAGCATCTAGTTCGGCTCCTGTACTAATTTCATTTTAGTGTATTCGATTCAAAATCCAACATTGAATGAAAGACTAATTCATTTGTTGTTTCACTTTTTGATATTTTTAAATGTGCACAGATTAAAGCAAATGGCAGTTGAACCATCATCAATAATACAGCTATGTACTGCAACACATAAACATGTATTTGAGGGGGATGTTTTGGTTGTCTATGGACCTGCACAAAATCGTAACCAAAACTCTCCTGTGAAGACAAAGATTCTACATGCAGATCTTGTTGACAAAAATGGATTGATGACAATGACGGTTACAATTAATGATAGTTTGATAAATCGCTTTGGCAGTTTCTTTTTGCCTGGCAAAAGTGTCAGAATTTCTGGTTTTGAACTGAAAAAGAAAGGTCAATATGACCGAGGAGATGCCATAAATACAATAGCAATATTACCAACAACTGTCATAGAGACAATTGAACAAGTATGCAAAATGTATTGCCTTCCACCAGATACAACAATCAATGAGCTGGTTACTTCGGATGAGACATATGTCGTTGGATCTGTCGCAGTCATAGTTGTTGCCTATGAATACAACAATAAACAATTGGACTTCTACATAAGAGATGGTGAAACTACAAATGACTATGCAACTGTAAAGTGCATTCTCTTTAAACAATTTTTTTTCACTATATTTCTTTTCATTTTTTATGTTTTTTGTTTCCTGATCTATCTACTGCTAGATGCATATACAAAAAAAAAAAGTAGAACCAATAACAAAAAACATTTGTCTATTCCGATCCCCTGTTCACTAATTCTTCTTCAATTATTCATGCTCAGTTTCAGGTTAATGAGAGCTACACAAATTTCTTCCTCCGAGTGCAACAACAACTTGCACTTGATGAACCGCCTCTGTATCTAATAAAAAATATTGTAAGGCCAGGTGCAAAAGGAAGTCATCTTATGAAGAGTTCACAAGCAACATTTATAGATCCCCTAAATGATGATTTTGCAATACAAAGTTTGCTTCCAATAATTGAAGCTAAAACACAGGTGAGATATGAAGAACGTCTCCTGTAATGTCACTTGAAATGTTTTTTTGTCATTTCATTATGAATTAAGCAAGTTCTTTATATGTAGTTTCAGCAGTTTCATAGTTATTAAAAGAGATTTTATTCTTTCTTAAATCTTCACTCTGTTGCATTAATGATATCAAAGTTTATTGCTTCTGATATAAAGAAAATATAGACTTTTTACTTGTCAAAATGTCTTTTTTACAGTTCCAGATTTAGTGTTGCAATTAACAGCAACATAACTCATTACAATGATATCTTTTCAAACATCATGTTGCAAAACCTGCATTTGCAAACTTCTTTTCATAACTTCGTTTCTGTGCTTTTTCCTAGCATGGCCTTCATATCAAAACATGCTGACTGCAATGTTTTTTTATGTTTTCTGTTTCCTTGGCTACAACAGGTATATGGAACATTGAAAGTAAAAAATGTTTTTGCACCACCCTACCACTGCATTTGCACATAGTGTAAACTGCCAATGATACAAAGCATTGTTTTTTGTACATTTTGCAATCGTGAAACACCAACTAATTATGAACATATATTACAATGCAAGCTAGAGACTGAAGAAGGGATTATTGAATGTACCCTTCGAGGTACACAATTAAAAGAATGTTGTCCCGATGTTGTGGTTGTTTCTTATGAACAATACTCTAATAGTGTTTCCTCAGCCATTTACAATCTTCGCAAATTGAAGCAACAAGGGCTTTACACATTGGCAATGAACAAAAGAATTGTGGAAGTCAAAATTTTTTGAATAAAAGGTATGATCATAATTTTCCTTTTTCCCCAAACACTTTGAACAATTTTTCCCTTGTTTCAGCTTTGATTCAATATTTCAAAATAGAATTTAAACACTCTCTATTGCAACTTCTTTCATGATTTATTTGAACCTTTTTTTATAAAATATACACAATATTAAATAATTTTTCTTTTCCCATTCACACAAATCTTGCATCCTAATCATGTTCATTGGTTATATACTTGTCAGTTGTCCCTTTTATTGTCTAATCAACAATAGCCTTCAAGGACTTTCCCAAGATCCAATTTTAATATATCTGGAGTTCACTTTTGTTACTGTGTTCATTTATTTGAACATTGCAGAAAGCAATGAGCCTAATAAAACCAGAGGAGTCATCCCTAGTATAAGAGCTACCCTTCATTACAGAGAATCATCTCTCATTTAGAGGATCCAAAGTATCATGCTTAAGTAGTTATCTGATGCAAATAGAACATTCGTCAATGTATTCTGCACATATCCCCCTCATCTTAAGACAATATTTAGGCTTCTCATCTTCTTTCACAGACTAGAACAAATGAAAGATTCCTCATCGCATGATAGGTACCCCTTTTTGGCACTGTGCTCCTTTAAATTACTTGCATCCTAACATTAGTCAACTTGGTGACATTGAATTGTTTTTTAGGCATATCATTCTTGGAATCAGTAGGCATTTCAATTGATTGCTTCTATGCCTACCTAATATCCCTTGATGGCCTACCCCAAGTCCTCCCTTGAAACGAGAAGACCTGATACATGCAAAAGCTTTATCTTAGTATTTTGCACTGCACTGCTTAGGCTCTTGAACTGCAACATGGCCATTTACTCTGATCATTTCCTCCAGATTTTGTCAAGTTTATTTTTCAGGCTAACTACTTCCAGTTTCATCTTCTACACGTGCATTGTTTTTCCCTACACCAACTTTGGTTGTGGTCACACCAATTGAAATTAGACTCAGATAACAATCTCCTTAAAGCAAAACAAGTTTCCAAGCTTTTCTCTTTGTGTGGAACACTTTATTAAGTGCCTAGTTTATTATAAGATTAAGGAAAGGTTTCATTTTCTCTACAGGTGCTGTGACAAATTCTCATTGACATTTTTAATATCCCTTCACTAAAAATTCTCTTCTTTTTATGTTAGACCAGTCTTTACTTTCACAAAGTTTATTTTAGACCTCTTTTTGGACTACGTAGATGATCTCCTCTCACCTAGGTTGAGGAAAGGGGACTAAAGCACAGTCAATCTATTTACATGGAAAACATTAGGTCTGTCCAACATTGTTCTACACCAAATAGGCTTTACATTATGCCATTGACAGCGCATACAAGGAAAAAATCCAGTCAGAGGCATCACCACTATAGCAGGGTCTATTTTCCCATAGATGTTAACAGTGCTCCTTTTTAGCCTCCTCTTTGACCATGAACATGGGTGTTTTGATGTTTCCTAGCATTACACACTAACGCTTGATCACTTTAGGCCAAGCACCAGAGCACATTATTTGGCAAGTTCTTGCTCTTGACATTTTCCAACTGATACATCTGACAAGATATTCAGAAATATTCCCCTCCTCTTGAGACAGCCACATCTTATTCTCAGTCTATATTCCTTTATTGACTTTTCTTCATTGTGTAGGATCTACCTTGCAAAGATCTAATGTTCTTGCAAAAAAAAAACATACTAAAATAGCACTGTATTCAATCAGTTGCTTTGCCCTTTTAATAACATAGTTGAAACTAGACTCCTTTCATTGCACACAACTTGCAGTTTCCACTGCAATATCTATATTTATAGACAAAAAACATGATTCCCCAAATCTTGTTCACTTTTAATAGATTTTTTGCTTTTCCATCGATTCATTGTCAATCACAAAGCTCTTGCAGTTGCTATAGCCCTGTTTTTTTTTTTACATTTTGTCCATTCCAATGGCCAATGTATGGAAAAGAAAAAAAGACATAGAAATATAACAGTTAATAGGATTTATTTTTCATTTAAATTAGGATTTGCTACATATGTTATCTTCATATCTGCTTTTATATTCTCTCCATAATTGCTGATAATAATGCACGGGGCATATGTAGGAATGATAGAAAGTGCACACGCTACTGCAACATACCTTATGTTGCCACTGCTGTAGATCTTGGCAAAGGGTGACCTGTTTTAGCTTTTGATACAAAGTGCATATGCAATGACTTGAACAAATCTATGTTCTCATTATACATTTTGTAAATTTATATTCTTTTAAAACCTTTTACATATTTATAAACTTAATGCAACTGAAACAACTTCTGTTAAAATATTGCTAAATTGTTTTTTTCTCTACCTCTTTTGTGGTTATAGAACTGTTAATTTCGGTCATCTAATTGCTTTGTTTTTTCTTTATCTAATGATTTTGCTTTCAGATTTTGGATTTCGCTTATTATTATTGAATGTGATTTTCCAATTCAAATTTTTGCAATGTATTCTAAAAAATAGCATGCAATGGCCAAACTTTGCCTCTATATGAAAACTATATATTGCTCAATGCCAGTTAAATAGGAATTATTTCATGAATTTACCCTTGCGATTATGAGTTAGGATGGTGAATTTACCCTTGTCATTATGATTATGAATTTACCCTTGTGACTTGAGACAAATACTAAACCTTCGATAACTTCACTTTATGAAAAAGGCTAGTCATCTAGCCTAAGGTACATTTCTATCATTTTTTCTTGCTAATTAATTCTCAGCTTTAACTAAATAAATCAGAAGAAAATCAATATAGATCGTTCTTTGTATTTTTGGTCCACTCTTAATGTTTGGGAAGAGTGAAGATTGAACTTTGTTAAGAAGCTCAAATTATGAATAAAGCTGTTAGCAAGCTGACAATGCATACAAGCCTAATTACAGTGCACACAAAAACAACCGTAAGTTATGAAAGTTTGACTGTAACATAGCAGTTTGAAAGTTTAATAGAAATTGTTCACCATTTGCTTCCTCAATCATAGGTTATGGAAATTTGAGTGTAACGAAGCAATTCCAAAGTTTAATATCATAGATTATGGTAAGCTGATAGCTTTTGGTGTTCTGACCCTAGTTCACTGACTTTCATACATACTAAGCATTAGAATATGTAATTTCATCGGGACTAACGTTCTGATATAGATTGGCAATTGCCACCAGTTAATTGTGCTGATATAACCTCTGCAAGCTTCATATCGAGATTTATTTGCTTCTACCTTTTCATGGTGCTTGACTGAAAGAATGTGAAATATGTCAGTAGACATTAATGATTTCTAAGCAAATGCTGGAGAACCATTTTCTGAGAAACTAACATTCATAGATGACATAAGTGTATCTATATAGCAGCTTATTCGACAAAAACTATTTTTCTTGTGGCCTGTCAAAAGCAAGGGTACTGTTAATCAAATCTTCAGGTATCATAGTTGCTGTTTCTGAATACTCTAAATCTGTTATAGTTTCCCAAAGTTTGATTAGATGGTTTGTTAGGTCTGTTTGCATGTGACATATTGACTTAATCTTGATGCAGGACTGTTATTGTTGCCAATAATGTCTCCCAGCTAAACAAAGAGATAAATACACCTGTTTTTACTAGTGATAATATCAAAAACATGAAGAAAATAGCAAATAGACAACATACATTTGGTCTGCTAGCAAAGTCACCGGCTCCATCAATATGTGAGCATACATGGATAAAGAAAGCTGTTATTTTGCAGCTACTAAGGGAAGTGGAAAAGAACCTTAAGAATGGAACTCACTTAAGACAATAAATAACTGAAACCCGTTTTTTGTCTACAATTTTTTGTGTTAAGATTATTGAGTTCATGCTATTCAGTTTGCCTCATTTACAGTGACATCAAAATGATGATGATTGGTGATCCTTCTGTGGCTAAGTCCCAAATGTTGAAACCTATTATGAAAATTGCTCCTTTACCAATTTCAATCACAGGCCGAGGATACTCTAGTGCAGATTTGAGAGCAGCTGTTACCTCTGACCAAGAGACTGGTAAATATTTTCTGCGTACATCTTATCACTACATTTTCTGGTAAATAATGATCTGAAGTCCTTAACTAACTGCCTGTAAACAATTCAGATGAACGCCAGTTAGAACCTAAAGAAATGCTTTTGGCCGACCATGATGTTGTTTGTATTCATGAATTTGATAAGATGAGTGATCAAGATCGCATGTCCATTGACAAGATTATGGAACAACAGACAACAACAATTGCTAAAGCTGGCATTCATGCATCACTTAATGCACATTGTGGTATGGATACTACTGCAAACCTTGTATATGGCACAGTAAGTCTTTTCGACATTTTTAATGCCCAATAACAACAATTGCATAAATGCATTGAATTTTCAAGCTATTTTCCTTTTTCTGCACAAGGTATCATTCACCACTTGATATTCTTGACTGAGATATTGTGTTGTATATAATTTGTTTACATTCCATGGTAACTGTGTTTCTCAATATGTTTTGGGCTAACATTCTTTTAATAATTTTCTTTGCATGTTTGGTTATGGCAACTTCTTATAAACATATCTGCTTTTGCTATCAATAGTACTACACATTGCTTACTAATCACCACTTACTATGAATAATTCCTTTCTATTTGGCAGGGTTTTAGTCTGCTGGTTTCAAATAATGTTATCACATAGGTTTAAGCATTTTTGACACTAAAAGGATGTTATTTGTCAGCAAAGGCTATGTTATTTTTTCTCCAATCTGTGTTGAAATAAATCTTTCATTTGTGCAGATCAAGCAGGAAATTTCTACCATGAAATTGATCAAGCATCAAAATGTCATACGGTTACATGAGGTAAAATTTGATTATGGACTTGTGGCTTCTCTTAGTAAGGAATGACAAACTTGACATTGGCAAATAATTACATGCTTCATGGTACCAATATCCACAATCCCACTTTCTTTGATTGGAAAATGATTAGTTAAAATTGCATCTTTATTCCCCATGTCCCTTAGACATCATAGTGACAAGTTTTCTATTTTTCTTAGCCATAGATCACTGGATGTTAAAAGTCTTCTAAGCAAAGGTTTGGTGTTGTTGGAAATGGACCCCTTAGAGTATCAAATGGGGATTTCATGTTATTATTGCATGCATAGAATCTTTTGTTTTAGGGCAGACGTGAGAATTAGTCTGTTCATGCAATAATACAGTTTGTAATGGGTTACCCGTTACACTAAAGAATTAAAACTGACCTGTGTTGTCGTTATCTGGTATTTTCAGGTCATGGCTAGTAAAAAAAAAATCTATATTGTACTTGATCTTGTAACTGGAGGCGAGCTTTTTGATAAAATTCTAACAAGCATCAGAGATCACTTCCGAATTTCAATCATAATTGCTTAATTCAATTTTCAACCATCGACAGCTGCAAATTGCCTTATATGTTGGTTCAGTTATGGTTTCTTTCTTAGATTATCAACCATCAAGAGCTATGTAGCTCTTCAAGCACTTGGTAGCCATCTGTCTTTTGACAAATATGTTTTGGATTTGTTGTTTGGATGTGATTTAAATAACTAGGATATCCACTGTTTTATGTTCCTGCTGTTAAAAGCTCATTTCTTTTGAAATGGCAGCTTAACCATGGAAGATTAAGAGAAGATGAAGCAAGAAAATACTTCCAGCAACTCATCAATGCTGTGGATTACTGCCATAGTAGGGGTGTGTCCCATAGAGACTTGTTGTTGCAGCAACACCCCCCCCAAAAATTTTGTACATATTGGGGCCCCTCCTTTCATTTTTTGTAGAAAGTTTGCCTAAGAAGCCATCCCAGCCGTTAGCTGTGTTTTTCAACATAAAATCTTGTTTCCCAACTGAGCATCTTGCCATCAACCTTTCCATTTTTCCCCCAAGGAACCAAAAGGGAACTTAGAATTTTTTCCCAACGTTTTGGAGTCTCTCGGGCTATCCCCCCGCAGTTGCGGAAGCCAAACGCACAACCTTTCAGAAAGAAGGACTTAGATTTTCTTTTGCAAATCGCAGACCGTGAAGGAAAATTGCGGAAACCTTCCGGTTTTCTTCCCGAAACGGCGGGAGAACTTGGGAAAGACGCCCGAAAGGAGTTGGAGTTTTTTTTTAAAATCGCGGAAGCTCTCGGGCTACCTTTCCGAAACAGAGAATTGGCGGAAAGATTCCGGTTGTTCTCCCGAAACAACAGAAATCATTTGCATTTAGCTCCCGATAAAGGACTTAGAAAATTTTTGGTTTTTGTTCGTGGAGAGATTCGGTTTTCTCTCCTGAAACGACGGGAGAATTCAGCGAAACCACCCGAAATTTGCGGAAGTCGTCACGATATCTTTCCGAAAAGGTTTTGCCCGTGAGTTGCGGGATGCATTGGCAAATTCTTTCCACAACAGCAGAAGAATTCAAGATTTGCTCCCGCAACGGCGGGAACCGTTCATCCAAGCCTCCCGAAAAGTTTTGAAAAGTCTTCGTTAAGATTGCGGAAGCGTATGGTGTATACCTCCCGAAACGGCGGAAGATTTTTACGGAGCCGCCCGCACTCGCGGAAGCCTTTCGGGTTTTCCTTCCGTAGTTGCGGAGACCGTTGCGAAACTTTGCCGAAACGCCAAAATATTCCAAATCTTTGCGGAACCTTTCAAAGAATCCATCCGTAACGGCGGAGGCATTCACCCGTCCCGTTCGAAACGGAGGAGGCTAAGGGCAAAGGCTCTCCGACACTCTCTCGAGGCCCGGCCATGACTTAGAAACTTTTGAAGTTTTCAGAAGCCTTCTGCGGAAGCGTTCCCCGAAACGTTGAATTATTTAAAAAAAAAAAAAGTTTTCTCTCCGCTACCGCGGGAGCCCTTTTCAAAAGCGTCACGATTATTTTTGCGGAAAAGTTTCACCGTTGCCTCCCGAAACCGCGGAAGCTTCCACTATATCCTTCCGCAACGGCGGGAAAGATTCACGATTTTTCCCCGCCAAGAGGCGGTCGCACACAAACCGAGACGGCTTGACGTGACCGCCGACGTACCGGTATTTAAACCGCGACTAATTGCGCCACCCAGCTAACTAAATGCTCGCACTTGCCTGTCTTTTATAAATATACGGTGGGGGGGCTCGAGCCAATATACCATTTGTTTTGGATTGGAAAACGACGTGGAACGCCGTGCAAATCGCTCCAGCTCACCTCGCTCATCCGCGTTTGCAGCCACCTCGTTCAAGCAATCCCCACGGTGCCAGGTAGGATTTTAACCTTGAAATTTGCCCCTTTTACGGTTTCCAATTGCTATTAGGTTGTCTTTGTTTGAAGTTGATTGGTTTGGTGGGATTTTGACGGGCAAAACACCCGTCAAGGGCTATATTTTGCCCGTCAAATGCAGTTTGAATTGAGTTCTCGTCATATAAAACAGACATTGGATAGAACATTTTTTTTCCTCGGGGTAGAGACGGTTAGTACGGGCTGTTAGACTTGTTCTATTTTAATCCCCGGGCCGCGTGCCTCGTTGTGTGAAAAAACTGTCGAATCCCCATGGGCTTTTCATGTCCCCGGCCGAAAGCCAAGACGTAAATCCCCGGGCCTTTCGTAAAACTTAGTTCCAACATGACCTCTGCCCAATTCAAATCCTAGAAGCCGGCGCCATTGCCCCTGTTCAAATCCCGCGAGCGTTTAAAGTTACGCGAGCCGAAACCCGAAACCATGGCCACCCGAGCTTTTTCGTCAGTATGTCTCCGGTGCCATCACCCTTGCTCGAACTAAATCTTCCCATAGAACACCTCGGCAAGTGCCGTAAATAACAATAGCGTTCGAAGCCCTCGACGAGTCGTAAGTGCGAAAGGGGTTTCCTTTTTCGTCACAGAGTCTGTCCAACCCGAGCTTCCCCGCCATTGGCCTTTCAAACCGCAGTAGTGACGAGAGTTACCCTCTTCCCCAGAGCTAAACCGAAAGCACGTTGCTTCCGCAACGCGCTTATCTTCACCGGAGCATCCCGAACCTGCCCCTTTAACGAATTAGGATGGCTAAAATTGATAATCATGTTCCCACTGAAACGAAGATCATCATTTCTCCCAGGGCAACCCGAGAGCGGATTGTTCCGTGATACACCTATTCTCTCGGGAGCATTCCAATTTTTTCCCTTTTAAAGATTCAAATGTTTTAATTTGTATTTTAGGTTGAAATGGTGTATTTTGCTTCCTAAACATACAGCTTCACATTCTCATATTAAAAAATGATGATGCTCTCTGTTGAAATCTCACAGTATGTTGCTCAAGTTCATGATGACTTGTATATGGGTGCTATCAGGGATAAGTCAAGATGCTGAAAACCAGTAAGAAGAAGGCTAAGATGACAGAAAAGAAGCCTGCACCACTCAAAACTGAAACTTCACTCCAGGACACTAGGTGCACCACCGGTGTCCCTCCTGAAATCAGATGGGGTGACATCTACAGAATGATCCGGGACCAAGAAATCCCAGATATGTTGCTAGAGGAAGGACCAATCTATCTCAATATCAGAGCCTCAGGCATAACTAGAGCCGCTACCCGCCCTGAGCTGTTCCCCTGTGCTGAAGTGATCGGATGGATACTCCAACATGCCGATGCTGAAGGGAGAGTGATAAATGATAGCGGGAAAGTGGCTATTGCCTCATTTCAACCCGCGTATCTTGCGGCAGCCTACAAATTTCCCCGTGTCCAACAGGCTCTGACTGATGAATGGTTGAGCCAGATGAACAACGTCGAGATGGCCAAGAAATTGCTAATGGCAGGCAAACATTTGAGAAAGAAAGGAAGTGATGAATATGACGTACAGAATCTGAGAGCTCCTTTCAGATTGATCGCTCTAATGCTATGCAGAATCTTCGGCATGCCCGATGGCACAGTGTATAAGATTCAGTGGATCCCTATCATCCACTACGTGGCATTCCAGGGAACTGTGTTTGACTGGGCCACTATCCTGTCAAATAGTCTGGCCTCAATGATAGTTGCTGCTAAAGAAGGACTAGCCTTGAAGAAGGCTGAATTTTTCATGTCTTCATATCTGATTGATTGTATTTTGGCCAAGATTGACTTCCCCAAATTGGGATGCACATGGGATAGGGCCACCGCCCCGGTCTATATCGCGTTCAAGATGTTGTGGGCTCAGAATTACAAGCCCAGCTACAAACTCATCTGTGAGGGGTTCATCATGCCCCTATATGAGAAAATGTTCAAGGAAGAACCAAACTGCCTATCAGAGAATGCTTTGGAAGTCCTTGAGGATTATGGGGACTTTTACTTTTCGGAGCAAGGTACCTACCTGAGAATGTTTGGAGGGACTAAGCCCCCATACATCTTTCCACAGTATGCCACAGACTATGTGGTTCTCAAAGAAGCAGTAAGACAACTCTTCCTGGATGGGATTGGAGCAATGCTCCACAAACAACATAAGGCCTCCTTTCCCCCTCTACCTTTCTGTATAGGTGCTTACAAGTTCTCGGGGGTTGCCTCGGCCGATGAATTTATACAAGAGCCGAAAGCCTTCCACTTCGGTGAGGTGATCTTCCACAGGAATGACAGAAAGGGAAGAGTTGCTGAGCATTGTAAGGAGATCTATGCTCACTTCGAGTACTCCCACTATCCTGATGACGAGGAAGAGGCATTCAGAGGTATCAGCAACATGGCTGAGCTACGAATCTGTCACCAAAGCATCGGAGCAAGCTCTAGTTCAACTAAGGCCCAGAAGACCAGCCAGTAGAAGGAGAAAGAAGCTGAGGATGCCCGATCTCATGAAGAGTTCAAATTAAGGGAAGAAGCCAGGTTACTCCAGGAAGCTGAGGAAGCCAAGCTGCAGTGGGAAGCAGAAGAAGCCAGGTGGCAGCAGGAAGCTGAAATGGCAAAAGGGCAGTAGGATGCTGAAGTGGAAAGGATGCAGCAAGAAGCTGAAAATGAAAGCCTGCAGCGGGAAGCTGAGGAAGCAAGAAAGCAGAAAGAGGCTGAAGCTGAGCAGGCTGAGGCAGAGAGGAAGGCGGAAGAAGAATTGAAAGCAAGGGAAGATGCTCAAGCCAGTGGGTCCGGTGTCCAAGACATGGATATAGACACATCCCAAGCAGGAGGCTCTGGTACCCAAAAGAAGGGCATGGATCCAGCTCAGGAAGTCCGGACCCCACCTGCTGAAGAGGACATTGACATCATAAACAGACCAATTGTCCCGTACACGCCATCGGGAAAGCGTACGGTGTCCAAGTGGAATGAGTTTGTCTACGACAAGAAAAGGAAAGCTATGGTCCTCAAATCAGAAGAGAGGATAAAAAGTCCCTTCCATGAAGACATCGTTACCCACCGAGAGGTCACTATAATGAAAGACACAGATCAAGATCCCTTTGCTATGGCATCCGCAGCTGTAGCAACAGCAAAGGCATCATTCGCCAATGTAGGGGTTATAGTTAAAGAAAATATATTGACAAAGAAGAAAGCTCGTACGCTACAACAGACTGTGGCTAATGAGCAAGCCCAAAGAGATCTGGCAGTGAACTAGTATAATTGCTTGTACGCTGAGCATAAGGAGCTGTCAAACAAGTACAGCCAGCTGGAGGAGGAAAAGGACCAGCTAGCACTCCAAATAATGATTGTAGAAGCGGAGAAGAATGGAGCAGAAGAAAAGGCATCTCAGCTAGAAGCAGACAAGCAGGCATTAGCTGAGCGTTTAGAGCAAGCGGAGAGCAGAACAATGGACATGTCTCCCTTCCATGAGCTATCATGCAGCATCCTGAAGCAAGTGTATGACACTCAAGAGCTAATCACTGATGAGGTTTGCAAGCTCAAGGCCATGGTGGTTAGGTTAAAAGAAATCAATGCGGAAGCCCATAGGCTCAAAGCAAAGAATACCCGTGTTAAGGCAAATATCATCGGTCAGATGGCATGGAGAGAAGGAAAAGGGGGTTTCCCTGCGCACCTCCCATTTAAATCTGTGGACAGTTTTAATGAGGACGTAGCACTGTTGGATTTTGGCAGGAACTGCGCCAGTAAGCTGATGGCCAGTGTGCAAAGAACAACAGATAAAATCAGCAGTCTCTACCAAAGGCTCCAAGAGGCACATGACAAATGCACATTGAGTTTCCCTCAGACCTTGGAGGACTTTCCGGAAAAGGAGTAGCGTTTGTCCCAACTAAAGGAAGAATTGGGCGTTCAAACGGAGTATGTGAAGAGGATTGATGTCCTGGCTATTGATGACCTCCAACATTATATTGGGTCGTCATCACTCCACAACCATCTGCTGAAGGAAGTGCATCAAGCTGCAGTGGCAGAAGTTCAAAGCATTAAAGCAGAGCTCGGGAAGAATGTGACTTCTCAGAAAATCTTGTTCCCCGCTGCAGCAAACATAGTCATAAGGGACACAGGTGTGTGGTACAACTACATAGCAGAGGAGGAAAGGAAAGCTGCAGCAGCAGCAGGAGCATCAGCAGATCCAGGATCTTCTCTCCCAGCAGCCAGCCCGACTACAGCAGTGGGCTCGATTCCCTCTTCCCCAGTAGTGGCAGAAAGCCTAGCCAGCTCAATCCCTCCTTCCCAATTAGAAGCAGCATCAGCAATAGGCTCGAGTGTTTCCTCCCAGGCAGCCTCAGCAAACAATTAACTTGGGCGATCCTCTGCCAGCAGAAGCTCACGCACAGGAATGAAATAAACTAAATTCACTTGAGCAACTCTCTTCAACCAAACACATGTACAACAGGGAAAGCGTTGGTGTTAGCATTATTTCTACTATGTATATTTTGTTAAGCTTTCGAACATGTAAGGCGTAAGCCATGGGATAGATGTCCCTATTTTTTTTTTTGTCAAAACAATTTTGTAAAAGAAGTGGTCATTTTTTGGTGGTCGGTTATGGAAGAAATTCCTGTAATTGACAAGTGGAAGGTGCTAGGTGGCAGCCCAAACGGCAGAATTGTAATTATAAATAGAAGCTAGGAAGAATAGAAGAGGACTTTTGGCAGGGAATGAAATTTTGAAACCCATACGAGCTATCTTGTATCGGGCCTGTAAAATTGAATTTTCTAATAGAAGCTAGGGAGATGGACGTTTTACATGGGGAACGGAAGATGGATGTGTGTTGGACTCTTATGATGAAATCTATGCTATAATGTGAAATCTGCATTGCTATTTGAATTATTTCTTGGCAACGAATGATTTTGCTTATTTCTGTGTGAACGATTTTCTCCATTTTATGAACAGTGAATGCGTTTCAGACTAAATCAGGAGCTATCTGCTGATACTTTATTTTGCTGTAGATTTCTCTTGTAGATTAAATGGCTAACTGTTTGTCTTCAAAATGACTCCTATGGCTCGTTGTTCATGCCTTTAAATGTGCTCCCTGCAGGGATCTTTAGAGTTATTTCAGTTTGCTTATATTTAGCTCGGTTTCTTTATTCTTTCTACGTAGATTAGATAATCTTTAGCTTTTTTTCTGTTTTATGAGCAATAGATGCGTTCCAGGTTGAATTAGAAGCTATCTTCTAAAGATCTTTATCTTGCTGTAGCTTTACTTGTGAGAATTAACAGCTATCTGTTCGTTCCTTACGTTATTTGTTACAGCTTATTGCCCATCCCTTAAGCGTGTTCCCTGCAGGGATAGGTAGATTTATTTCATTTTCTAGACTTAGATCCGTTGTAGTTGCATCTAGATCAAATATTATTAGGCATTTGCATATCATTTAAAAGACATAAAATCCAAAAAGAAAGGTGGATCGGGCCATAACCGGTAGAATCGGATTTAAACTCCAAACCCACGGTTGCCGGAACCGCTAACCGGACGGATTCCCTACACCAAACGGGAGATAGTCTAATTGGGACCATCTCTCGGGGAGAATCCCTTTCTGATTGATGCTACGATATCCGAGACATCAACAAGACTTGAAGGTAACATGTGACCTGGAAATCAGTTAATATCCTGTTCATTCTCAATTCATCTTTATCCATTGAAACCAACTAAAAAACCTCGACTTCCTTTGTAAGATCTCTCAATAGACAATATCATGTACTTTAACTGGTTTGTACTACTTATGGGTTTTGCAGCCAGAAAATCTGCTTCTAGATGCCCATGGAAATCTCAAAGTTTCTGATTTTGGTTTGAGTGCCCTGCCTCAACAAATTAGGGTAAGCATGTGGTTAGTAAACACTCAAATTCGACCATTAGGTGTACTATAGCTTTTTATTTGACATTATTGATTTGTACTTTCAAGCTTTACAGAAAAGTGAAATATGAATTTTTACTTCTTGAGATGTTTAGAACATGACTGCAAAGTAAATTGCATGTATTTCATAAAATTGGCAATTGTTGAAGCTGCAGTGTTTCCAAAGATAAAATTTATTATCCTGTGAAAACTGAAGAATTGGCTTTCAGTCTATATCATATGATGCTTTCTTAGTGCATACCGATAACTATCTTTAATTTTAAATTTTTGGCTTTCAAATTCATTATATGCAGGAAATGAAAAATGCACTTTGTATTTATTGCAGCTCTCCCATTATTTGTTGATAAGAATATTCGGTCATCCATTGTTTAGTTATTGTTCTTCTGAGTGGCTTGTTTAGTATATTATGATTGTTCTTCATTTCATTATATGCAGGAAATGAAAAATGCACTTTGTATTTATTGCAGCTCTCCCATTATTTATTGTTTAGTATATTATGATTGATAAAGGTTATGGATGGATTTTGCTGCATTCTGAAGAGTAAATGTAAATAGCTGATCTTCTTAATCTGTTTAATTGCAGGAGGATGGGTTACTTCATACTACTTGTGGAACACCAAATTATGTTGCTCCTGAGGTATCGTCAATTTTTTTTCACATTAATTGCCAAATAAAATAGGGCATTCAGGTTACCCTGTTTGACTGCATGGCAGTTTTGTTAGCATCAGACTATAAATTGAGATCTGTCGCCTTGTTTTATGCAGGTCATCAATGATAAAGGTTATGATGGTGCAACTGCAGACTTGTGGTCATGTGGGGTTATTCTGTTTATTTTGATGGCAGGTTACTTGCCTTTTGACAAGACAAATCTTCTGACACTATATAAAAAAGTAAGAAGGCCAGATCAATGCAAAGATACATCCTTTTGCTGTATTTACTTCTCATTTTAGCATTTATGAAAAAAACCTCAATGACCGACATGATAGTACTGAACTGTAGATTCATAAATCCGATTTCACCTGTCCTTCATGGTTTTCTTCTAGTGCAAAAAAACTGATTTCAAGGATTTTGGATCCAAAGCCAAAGACAGTAAGTGAACTGGTATTGAGTTGTATTCCGTAATGTTCAAGATATGTTCAGCTTTTCCACTGGATTACCTTCACTGTTTTTATATCCATCTCATACTTGCTAGCAGAAGAATTTGAAAAGATTAAAAAATCATGAATTTTTGAGTAAGCGAAGAGATTGCACTTATTTTTGAAATGAGCTTTCGAATAAACTGACATGCACATTAATATCCTCTGTTGGTAGCGTATTATAGTACCTAAGATTTTAGAGAATGATTGGTTTAAGAAAGGTTACAAGCCACCCAAGTTCCAAGAAGACAAGGAAATAAGTCTGGATGATGTGGATGCTGTTTTTAATGACTTGGAAGTAAGATTTTGTATGTGAAATGTTATTTTTCAATTTCTGAGTATTCAAGAAACAATGACTAAGTTTTTGCTACTTCTTATAATCAGGACCATCTTGTCTTAGAAAAGAAAGATACACAGTCTGTGTTGATGAATGCATTTGAACTTATCTCTATGTCACAAGATCTCAACCTCGGCAATTTGTTTGAAAAGCATATGGTATGTTATAGAAAATCATAGATTATAATGAGGTTTTAGAAAACTTGCTTTTCCTTGAAATGCAAATCCACATCTGATTTTGCAACTGAAACCTCATATTCGAAATATTAGCTTCTGAAGAACTATTCTTTGAAAGCATTTTTTGTGAATGCATGCCTTGTATAGGACAGTAATTATATTCTTTTCCATCTGTCACACCATTCTGTCTGTCCCATGCTTGACTCCTTGTGATTGATTCAATCGTTGTTAGGCAATAGGAATGACCTGCTAACTACAAAAGTCAAGTAGCTTATTCTTTGATACTGTATATAGGTATATAGCATGTTTGAGATATTTGCAAAAGAAATGTGTGGCCGATGTTGATAAATGTTTAGAACTTCAAGTTGTGCGTGCTTCTACGGTTTTATCCACTTCTCTTTCATTAATACTTGGAGAATTCACTGATGTGGTTGATGGAAATGTTGTCTTGCTAATAGGGCCTTGTTAAGCGAGAGACAAGGTTCACATTCAAACGCCCTGCCAAAGAAATAATATCAAAAATTGAAGCTGCTGCCGGACCTCTTGAATTTACTGTGAAAAGGCAGAATTATAAGGTGATAATAATCTCATAGACATCAAGTTGTCTGATTGGGATACGGAACTCTTAACTCCATTCTCATTTATGTCAGTTTTAGACGTACCTATCTGTCTAGAACTTGTTTCTCGGTTTCTTTAGATTTTCTTTTAGGTCTGGCTACATTTAAATTGAACGTATTTTCATCTAAGTTCTAATACCTATTATTTCACCTGCTTTCAGATGAAGCTGCAAGGTGCTGAGACTGGAAGGAAGGGGCACTTATCAGTAGCTACAAAGGTAGTAATATGTTTGATAAATTTATGCACACTACATTCAAGGACACTACTGCATATCATATACAAATCCTATAACTTCAAAAATCCCTGTCTTGGCCCTTTGAGTATGAGCTGGTCTTTTTTCAGGTATTTGAAGTAGCTCCTTCTCTTTTCATGGTCGAGGTTTGTAAATCCGGAGGTGACACGTTGGAATTTCACAAGGTTGCGACGCATTTCTTTCATATATGCCCCTACTGAATAAGTATTTGAGTGTTCATAGTAAACTTCACCGATATTTAAATTCATTTCCTTGGGTTGCTTGATCCTCGAGTATAATCTATTTTATATTGCTTTGATTTTTTACTCATGGTGCATGCATATTTTTTTTCCTACTGCAATTTTACAAAAATCTTTCATCTGGGCTAAAGGACATTGTCTAGAAGTCTAAAGCTGTCATGGAGAAGAACAAATAAACCTGATCTTTATTTGTATGAAAAAATCCCATGAGCCAATAAATATGGAGATTGTACAGAGTTCAGGGATTCATTATGCTTGTTTATAAATTCGTTATACATGATTGATTAGCTAAGTGGTACAGTCTCCTTCTTTGCAGGATGTGAAGTAGTCCTGCAAGATATTGATTATTGATATGAAGACAGATTAGTTGTGGAGTGATGCCATTATATACAACTTTTGCTTTAATGTTAAACATAATATGATCAAGATTCCTAGAATGTATTATGGATCATTAATGGAGTTGTTCAGTTAGATGATGAAAACCAACATGAGAAAATTGTTGCTGTTAAAAAATGCACTTTTAAATCTATCATACACTATACAGTGTCGACTATCAATCTTCTTATTATTTCTCCTTCCTTGTGCTTATGTATCATTGTATTATAAGAATCTATTATAAGAATCTGAAAACACTTGTATGTCTTCTTCTATGGATAGTGTTCCAGTCTAACTCTGTTCCATCAGAATTTGGCACCAAATTGTATAGAGGCAATAAAATCTGATAGTCGCAAATATATTTGGAAATATGTTGGATTGTTTTTGGCACCAAATTGTATAGAGGCAATAAAATCTAATAGTCGCAAATATATTTGAAAATATGTTGGATTGTTAATGGAGGGTCTTCGTTTTTCAATCAAACCCGATTACTGGATCTTGAAATCTATTCTTGGCCCTATAAAGATGATACCTGCTTGACAAGTTATCTGTGACCTTTGCATGGTAAGATCTTGTCAAATCCACTTAAAAGGATGACACGGTTAACACTATATCTTATTATGTTTTTGGCATTTGTTCATTCCTTTCATGATTTCAGATTCCTTTCATGATTTCGGATTTTATAGGCGAATATTTTTGTTGAAAAATCCTGCTCATATACACAGAGAGTTGTTGAAAGCACAGTAAAATTTAAATTTGTTGAGTTCCTTCATGAAATAGGCCATGAAGGTCATATGCTTATCATTATCATGATATCTAAAAAAAAGTGAGAGTACTTTAGGCCTTCCTTTCATAAAGCTAAGATGGTAATTCATAAAATTTAGAGAAGAAGATAAAGGAAAGAGCTTTTTGAAAAATAATGGGGTTTTAATTTAGAATTTGTTACATAGATCGGCCAGCTATATTATAGCCTGAATACTCTATTGGACAATGATGCTATGTTACAGGCACTAAGCGAACTCTATCTACATATTATATTCTAATGGTTGAAATTCTTTACACCACTCCACTCCAACCGGAGTTGAAGGATATTCACATGTCTTCCACTCCAACTGGAGTTGAAGGATATTCACATGTTATGTTACATAGATCGGTCAGCTATATTATAGCCTGAATACTTTATTGGACAATGATGCTATGTTACAGGCACTAAGCGAACTCTATCTATATATTATATTCTAATGGTTGAAATTCTTAAAACCACTCCACTCCAACCGGAGTTGAAGGATATTCACATGTCTTCCACTCCAACTGGAGTTGAAGGATATTTTCCATGACTAAGAGGAAAATATTACTATAATACAAATCTCACATAAAGTACTCACCTTCATATATTTGCATCCCTAAGTATCAAATCCCACATAAAGAACTTACCTTCATATATTCGCATCCCTAATTCTACTAGTGGAGAACATAACGATTGATATATTCACATCCCTAAGTATCAAATCCCACATAAAGAACTTACCTTCATATATTCACATCCCTAGTTTCAGTAGTGGATAACATAACAAGCTTAAGAGAACAAATTGTACAATGCTTCATAATATTAAACCAAATAATTAACTTGATATTATATATATATATATGTATATAAGTTAATCAATTTATTGTAAATACATATTTTAAAAGTATTGCAAATATGTGTGGATTTTTTATATATATAAATGTTTCTATTTTGTGTCTTTTAAAAAAAGAAGGGGATTTAATGGCATCCACATGGTTTTCACTCCATTCATAATCAGACTTCATTGGTCGACCTATTTTTCTCTTGCAAAATTTCTAAGGATTTCAGGATTTTAGCTTTTTTTTGGTAGTCTAAGGAAAATGTAGATTTAATTAGATTTTAAACAGAAAAATGCATTAACATGAATATTGTAAAGAAATTTGAAGTGTTTTGATGTCTCTTTATATTTGCTTGGTAGACGCACTAGTTCATGGCCTTTCAATGTAAATCACATTTATACTATTGTATCCACGTTAACACATGATGCACTTTAAATTCTTTTAGAATTGCAAGTATACATATTTCTTTCTTGAGAAAGAAAAAGAAAATATAAAAACAAACAACAACAACAAAAATTCCCCCAACATTTTTTTCTTTTTTAGTTACAAAATATGTTACATGACAACTAACACATTGAAACATTCCTTTCTCCAAACATTATTTAAATTTATGGCATCTTTTCAAACAAAATGCTTGTTGCATAGCAAGAATATTATTTTCATGTTCTATAACACTATGTGGGTATGTTATAAAAATAAGAATTGTTGACCAATCTAATAAACTCCATCACTTGTAAATGCAAGTATGTAATAGATATACGATTACAATTTTCTATTCAAGTTGGGAAATTATTCTCACACTTTTTTATCATGCAAAAGAACTGCCTCTTTTTTTCTCTATATTGCATTTTATATAGCCATTTAAATTAGAAGTTATTTACTACCTTACTTGACTACTTTTTTATGCAACTCACAAAAATAGAAGAAAAGAAAAATCCTTTTGCCAAAAAAATAGCTTTTATCACTTAATGAAAATTTCATATACACTTGCCAATGCCCCCACTAGCAATGTCGGGGACATCGCCACCTTGTGGCTCTTGTTCTATTATGTCATCCTTCCGTAGTTCACTCATCTCATCTGTCAAAGTTCAACTAAATTTCCGTCATCATTTGCCTCGTTTGTTGGGACTTCTCGAGTGGAATGCCCATTGTGGTAAATAGATGAAAGTGAATCAAACTAACCCTCCACACAAAAGAATTGAGACATGTGAGTTCAGACTACAGGAAACAGATTGCAAAGGCTTCTATATGAGCTTCAAGATCTGGGGGATTCATGGTTGAAGCCTCAAAATAAGGTAATGTAGTTCATTTTTTGAAAAGATTTATCATCAAATCTCCTGAATCGGGATTGCTTCTCAAAGACAAGTCTTAGCTTCGAATCCTGTTAAATTTGAGTTAGATTATTGAATGCAAGGCACTTTAGAGTCTTGAATGGAATATTTTTAGAAACAAACATTAAAATGTTGCATAATATTATGAATTTAACTGCTCGGAGTTACTTTATTTTGTGATGTTAATGTTGGCATTATGAATGCCAACTCCAATTTGTGAAAATTTGCTACAATTTTTGGTTTTGAATCATGAATTTTTATTTTAGAAGGGTGTCAAGATTTTCCGACTAAGGTGAAAAAGTGTTGGAGAGGAAAGTGGTCTGGCATAGTTTTATTGATTGAGGATTCGGGGGTTCTCAATCCTAGAATGAGGGACAGGTTGGGTGGAGAGTTCTATCAACATGTTGCCCATTGTTGTTGATGATATCAGTGCTAGATTCAAAATCACTATTCCAATCCAAGTAAGTGTCACTTGATTTTCGCTAAATCACAGATATGTATTGACCCTTCATTATTTACCTGCTTCAATTACCAGTTGTTGCTTGAATGTTAATCTAGATGTATTTTTATTTAAATGGACTAGAGGGTAGATTAAAGCGTATTCCATGTCAAGGTTTTGGTCATACCTTAATTGCATGTTTGAGCATTATAGATGTTTAGAATCAAAAGCTTGGAGTATAAATAATAATGCACGCCTTGGAAATGAAGAATGTATATTGAATGTGCAAAATGCTTTAGGCTAGAGGTTTAAAGATTATAAAGATTATGCCATCAATTTTCAAGTCTTGGATTTCATGAGCACTTTAACTTATAATTGTACAAGAGGGATGAATCATTTTGTTTTGTAGTCTTAACATTATAGTAAGAGCTATGAAGTGCTTACATGATGGTAAAATGAAGTGATTGAAGGTTAGTGTGATTGCATGCTTTTGATGCACATCCAACTACATTGAAATTTTGAGGCATTTGGATGCATTAAATTACTTTCGCCACATTTGTAAAGATGTATTTTATTTTCTAAAAATGCTCGGGAGAAGTGGTTACTAATTGGAAACATTTGACTATATTTGATGAAAATCACAAGCAATTGACAAGATTTGATGGAAATGCGGGCTCAAGCAGAAAAGTTTGGTGCTTCTCATTTGGTCAAGAGGCTATAAGTAGAAAAAAATTGAAATATTTTGAAAGGATCTAATCATGATGAGGAGGACTCTACATTGGGAGAATCTGGATGATCTAGTGAATTTCACGCAGCTAACAAGACTTGATCCCATGAGGTCGATCGTTGTTATCATCAAAGAGGCCAATAGTGTGTGGATGCATAAAAAGAATTGTCATTAGTTTGGAAAACACTTTAATCTCATAGGGAACTTGTTGGAACAACTCAAGATTACAAAATTAAAGAAGTATCTCAAAATCAAAGAGCCTTTGGAACAGCTGGAAGATACACTAAGAAGGTCATATGTTCTTGTCGACAATTTCCATAATCGAAGATATCTATATTTTCTTGCCATGGGATGGACTATCATAAACCAATTCAAACAAGAAAAAGCATAAATTGATAAATATCTGAAGATTATCCCTTTCATTATCCTTGTGGACAACCACAGAGCTAAGGTTATATTCTCAAGCCATATTTTGTAGTTTTATTTCTATTTTTTCATCATACTAATATGATGATTTACCTCTTTTTTAAATCAATGGCATTATTGCCTATTAGTTGAGAGTGAGAATCCTACATGTTTCTTAATATAATTTAAGATTTA
Organism: Larix kaempferi; assembly: GCA_027924585.1. Taxonomy (NCBI): domain Eukaryota; kingdom Viridiplantae; phylum Streptophyta; class Pinopsida; order Pinales; family Pinaceae; genus Larix; species Larix kaempferi. The sequence continues at coordinate 214,712 of BSBM01001421.1, read as the reverse complement.
ACAATTTGTTTTCCATTGTGGCAAAAAAAAATTAAGAATAAGAAAACTTATCTAATTTTTTATTTAACATATTTGTTGGCATTGTGCCAAAAACAATTAGGAATACTTTATCCTACTATTTTTGGGGGGAGAGAGTAAAGCCATGCTCATATAATCTCACTCTTTTATCCTAAAAACTAAAGGTTCCGAGGGTTCCAAGGGAAAAATAAATTAAACATATTGTTCTTCTCTATTAGTCCCTTCCTTGTAGCCAGGGACTATAGGAATTGATTTGGTCGAATTCTATTACTTTGGCACATTTAACAAAGTGTTATATCATATTTTTTTGCATGAGTTTATGTTTTGGCCAATGAACAGATTGGAGGCTTTATTTGGTTTCTTTTCGAGGTGATCATGCTACAGTCGCTTTTAGAGATGATCATGCTACAGGGATTATAAGAATTGATTTGGTTGAATTCTATTACTTTGACACATTTAACAAAGCGTTATATCTTTTTTTTACATGAGTTTATGTTTTGGCCAATGAAAAGATTGGAGGCCTTATTTGACCTCGAAATTGGAGGCCTTATCTGACCTCTTTTCGAGGTGACCATGCTATTGCTTACATTGTTTATGAGTTATTTCTTCCACTTGTCCTATTTCTTTGTCTTTGCCATCTGTTCTATTTGCTTCCATCGTTGGCTAGCTATTGCTTACACTCGTCCTATATCTTTGTCTTTGCCATATGTTCTATTTGCTTCCATCGTTGGCTAGCTATTGCTTACACTCGTCCTACCTCTTTTCCACCTATTCTATTCACATCTCGTGACTATAGCTAAGAAGCCTAATCTAAATCTAGCATCAGTAAGGTGGGGCAAAGCGGTTCTTGAATTCACCCTCAGATCACATTCCCTCTGTATCTTCCCACAGTGCGAGGTGTGCGAAGAGAAGAGATTCCCGAGATTTATCATGAAAGCAATGAAGCTGGAAAAGAATCCCGCCCGATTTTTGCTGAAAAGCTACACTAGCTATCTGGTTTCTCTGTCTTTGGAGAAGAGAACCTTATCATTGTCTAAAATGGATAAGACACTGAAAACAACTTATCATTGTCTTAATAAATCATATAGAATATAAAATGGGAGCAATCTTACTTACCTTTGAATGTGAGATCCTGGCATGCAATATAGATTTGTTAGTTTCTTGAATGCTGCAATATAGATTTGTTAGTTTCTTGAATGCTAGATCTTTTCAAACTGGTGTCTTGTGCTGAATATTGAAAATGGATTAGGGTTATTTCATTGATCCTTCAAGAATACACGTATCCAAATTATTTTAGCACTAGTTTCAATAGGAATGTGTACGTGTTGATATGCATACAATGCATTTTCTACCAAATATGTTGCTCTTCAGATCTTGGGAGCTAGTCCCAATTAATTTTGGTTATGAACACGTGAATGCATGCACCATGCCATGTGTTTCTTTGTTTCTTTATGTGTCCTCTTAGTGCATAATCTAATTTAAAATATTAAAATAATTACATGCATTATAAGTGTAAGAGAGTTTGTCTTCGTAATTTCAAATTATTCCATGCATTAAGAGTGTTGTATGTGGTATCCATTCTACAGTTTCAATAAATCTCTCTATTATAGGCTCCCTTTCCAAATGCCTTTGTAGGTAAAAAAGCCATGTCACCTGTCGAGCTCAAGTCTGGTTGTTACGATTCAGCTACCTAGGACACCTTGTAACTTCCTCATTCCAGCATAAACTATGGATCTACAGGGTTATGGTCAATAGAAAGGAAAATAGCCTGACGTAAGTTTTAAATTTTTGCTACAATTGTTGAACCCACATATCCTTTCTAATGAACAACTTGTATGTGCGTTGTACGTATTTTTCTTTCTTCAAATGGTTACTCGTCCACTCTAGCTTGTCCTCTAGCTGCTAGATATGTTCTATACCTACTCAATTTCCAGGTCTAAATTGTTTATTACAATAGAAAGCATATTGCACGCTCTATATTTCAATTTGTTTAATATATTTATTGCAGCCATTTTGCTAAAAAAGAATCATGCAATTTATTCAGACCTGTTTAATATAATAAATGTAGCACCAACGTCGTTTAAGATGACAACAAAATTTTATGTTGTAAGCATTAAATACTAATATGAAATATTTAATAAACATTATAACTTTCAAACATTGCTAATTTTAAAATGCAAAAAATATTTTGAAATCTCAATGCTGGTTTAAGATGACAACAAAAATTTATGAAATATTTAATAAACATTATAACTTTCAACCATGGCTAATTTGAAAATGCAAAAAATATTTTGAAATCTCAATGCTCAACAATTAAAGTATATACCAATAATTATGAAGGCATTTGAACATGTGATACATCAATTCAAAGATATCAATTGTTAAATTTTGAGCATTGATTCATTATACTCTAGGATCTTTGCTGAGAGAATAACATATACAGTATATCAGTGCATGACAATCACAATATGACAAGCATCACAAGAATCAAAAGCATAAGAGACAAGAGACACAGAGTTTCCGTGGGGAAAACCCTAAGGTGAAAAACCCCACAACTTCCTCAGAGATAGAGAGAGCAATGGCTCAACCAAAATACAACCAAATAACACTGAGATAGTCTCCTAGCAGATGATCCTCCTCTTCCTCACTAGTGCGCCACTTCTGATAGTGAAAGTGAGTTACTTTTCCGAGTGAGTAAAATAGAGATCTCCTATCTCTATTTATACTCACCTTTTTTCCCAATGACCTTATGGGGCCGACTTGTCTATCTAGATACATCCACATTATATTATATATAATTCAGGGCCGACCCCACATGGTGGTCTAATAACCCATCGGCAAGTACACACACTTGCGACACTTGTCAATCCACATGACGACACTTCCTTATAGAGGAATAACACATCTCTTATAAGGGTACAATAAATATATATAAAATATACAGATGAAATACATTCCGAAGTTACATATACATCAACACTCCCTCTTAACTAGGAAGGTATTTCTCGACACAGATCTGCTAGACAAGTCTTCTTCTCGGGATCATCGTCATCATCATCGTCACTGCTGTTGCTATTTCAACCAATCTTTGACTCTACTCATCATAGGAAGTTCTACAGAGCTAGTCCTTTTTCATACTGGATGTAGGCCCACCACCTGCAGGTCTTCATCATCATTGGCCATACTGTGGAATCCTCAGGACTGATTACGTGCGTCACAAAAACTTAAAAGAGTCTCTTGACTAGCAAGAACTCTAAAGAGCATCTGACGCCTTTTTCATCCTGTCCAGATCTCCAGGGCTTATTACATGTGACCCTTACCACAAAACCTCGCAAGAGCATCCGAGGCTGTTACGAGCACGCAGCTCTACCTATAGGATCTCCCAGGGCACCGAATTACATGTGGTTATGGAAAAACCTCGCAAGAGCATCCCAGGATTGATTACGGGCACACAGCCCAACCTATTGGATCTCCCAGGGAATCGAATTACATGCCGTAGGAAAAAACCTCGAAAGAGCATCTACCAGATATCCCAGGGAACCGAATTACATGCCATAGGCAAAACCTCGAAAACTATCTGCAGATCTCCTAGGGCACTGAATTACATGTCCTCCCAGAGAAAAACCTCGAAAGAGCATTTGCCAGATATCCCAGGGAACCGAATTACATGCCATAGGCAAAAACTCGAAAGACTATCTGCAAATCTCCCAGGGCACCGAATTACATGCTCATCTGCACAACCTGATCCACGGCCATAGAGTATCAACCTGATACTCACCATACATCATCTTGATGTACTCATGATCATCCTGATCATCATCACTGCAACATCCTGCTGCATGTCATCTGGAGCAACATCCTGAAGCTCGTCATCCATGATCATCCTGATCATCATCACTGCAACATCCTGCTGCATGTCATCTGGAGCAACATCCTAAAGCTCGTCATCCATGATCATCCTGATCATCATCACTGCAACATCCTGCTGCATGTCATCTGGAGCAACATCCTGAAGCTTGTCATCCATGATCATCCTGATCATATAATGCATCTACCTGATGCATACCAAGTATCTACCTGATACATATCATCATACATGATCCACCTGTTACAAATACAAATACATGATACATATCACCATACATGATCCACCTGATCATACAATGTATCCACCTGATACATATACAGATACATGGTCCAAGCATCCAACATGATGCATATACAAAAATACATACACATGATCCAACCGATCATATCCAGCATCCAACATGATGCATACATACATATAAATGATCCAACTGATCATATCCAACATCCAACATGATGCGTACATACATATAAATGATCCAATTGATCATATCCAGCATCCAACATGATGCGTACATACATACATAAAAATCATCCAACTGATCATATCCAATAGAAACCAGAACATCATCCTGAAGCTCATCATCTAGAACTTACATCCACAGCCATGTGAAGGATCCTCCTTCCAACATGCTTGGAATGGTTTTAGCAAATGTGTCCATCATTTCTTCCTCGAAGTGTCCTCGATTTGAAGAACGCCAAGCCTCTCTCTGAAGTACTCAAGCTTCACCCTGGCTAGTGGCTTCGTCAGCACATCTGCAATCTGCTTGTGCGTCGCAACATACAGGAGCTTCACAGCTTCTCTCTGCACCATATCCCTGATATAGTGATATTTGATCTCTATGTGTTTTGACCTATCATGAAACACTGGATTCTCGGACAGCTTCACACAACTCTGGTTATCACAGAAGATACCAGTAGCATCCAACGGGAGATCAAATAACTCGGACAGTAACTTCCGTATCCATACTACCTCACGACTAGCTAAACAGGCTGCAACATACTCTGCCTCAGTTGTACTCAGTGCTATGCAGGACTGCTTCCTGCTAAACCAAGAGATCACACCTGATCCCATACTGAAGCAACACCCAGATGTGCTCTTCCTATCTGCAGCACTGCCAGCCCAATCTGAATCAACATAACCCTGCAGGTTAAACTTTTGATTCACTTCATACTTGAGCCCAAAATCCACTGTACCCTTCAGGTACCTCAGAACATGCTTTACAGCAACCAGGTGAATACTCCTCGGATCCGTCAGGAACTGGCCCAATGTGTTCACAACAAAGCAAATGTATGGTCTCGTGTTCGTCAGGTACATCAAGGACCCAATCATCTGACGATACATAGAGACATCAACCGGCTCAGATGAAGCATCACATAGAAGCTTCAGATTCGATGCCATAGGTGTGGCCATGGCCTTGCAATCCATCATCCCGAATCTCTTCAGGATATCTACTGTGTACTTCCCTTGACCAAGGAAGATCCCACCTGCATTCTGCCACACCTCCATACCTAGGAAATAGTGCATCATTCCCAAATCTTTCATATTGAATTCAGTAGCAAGCTTCCTCTTAGTATCTGCAATCAGTCTGTCATCTCCTATTACAAATAAGTCATCCACATACAGGAGTAGAATCACCCCTTCCTCAACCTTGTAATAAAGGTTGGAATCCGCTTTACTCTTGGTAAAGCCCAAACTAGATAGGAAACTGTCCATCCTACCATACCAGGTTCTGGGAGCTTGCTTCAAGCCATACAAGGCTTTCTTCAATCTGCACACACAAGACTCCCTGTCATGTATTTCAAAAGCGAGTGGCTGTTCCACATATACTTCCTCTTCAACTACACCATTCAAGAAAGCAGTCTTTACATCCATTTGGTGTATTTTCCATTTCATTGCTGCAGCCAGGGCAAGTACTGTTCTGATGGAAGTATATCTGGCTACAGGTGCAAAAGTTTCTTCATGATCTATTCCCTCTTTCTGAGAGAAGCCACGAGCTACGAATCTTTCTTTGTATTTTTCTATATGCCATCTGCAGCATGCTTGATTTTGTAGATCCACTTGGAAGTCACAACAAACTTCTCTTTAGGTCTTGGGACAACATCCCAAACATCATTCTTCATTATTGATTGGTATTCCTCAACCATAGCATCCTTCCATTCTTTCTTTTCCACTGCCTCTTCATAACTGGAAGGCTCTTTGTTCATAATGTCATAGAGTAAAGCAACATAATTGGTATGTGATCTGGTTTTCTTCTTTGCTCTGTGTTCTTCTTCTGGAATGCCAAATCTCTCTACATCTTGAATGAGCCCTCTAGCCCATGCAGATTTCCTTTTGTGAGAGTTATCCTCACGGGGTGGATCTACAGGTTCTTGCGGATCTTCAAACTCACGAACAACTTCTGGAATTGCTTCTGTCATGGTAGTGTCTTGAAATCTAGTTTCCTTACGTTCTTCATAAACTTCGATAGGTACCTTCCTTGATTTGATGAATGCTGAGTTTTCATCAAATGTTAAATCCCCGCTGACATCAATCTTCTTGAACCCTGGAAAGTATATTCTGTAGGCCTTCGAGCTTTCACTGTAACCCACAAAGATACCCTTCTTTCCTGAAGGATCTAGTTTAGTCCTCTTTTCCTTTGGGACATGAGTGTATACTGGACAACCAAATATTCTGAGATGGATGACTTCAGGTTTCTTACCAGAAAAGACCTCTTCTGGTGTCTTGTTGTCCAATATCTTGTGGGGTGTTCTGTTCTGCACATATACAGCTGTTCTAGCTGCTTCTGCCCATAGATGCATAGGTAGATCCTGGTCATGCAGCATTGCTCTTGCTGCTTCCATGATAGTTCTGTTCTTCCTTTCTTCAACTCCATTTTGTTGAGGATTATAAGGAGCAGTCAACTCCCTCTTAATCCCTGAATCACTGCAAAGCTTCTTGAAGTCACCTGAGGTGAATTCTCCACCATTGTCGGATCTGAATGTTTGGATCTTCTTGTCAGTTTGGTTCTCCATCAAGGTTTTGAATTCCTTGAACTTATCAAGCACCTCATCTTTGTTCTTCAAGAAGTATACCCAAGTCTTCCTGGAGAAGTCATCAATAAATGAGACATAGTAAACATACCCACTCAGGGAACTGGATGACATAGGGCCACATACATCTGAGTGGATGATTTCCAGGATGTCTTTTGCCTTGCTTTCACTGCTTGGGAAATCCTTCTTAATGTTCTTACCTTTTGCACATCCTTTGCAAACACCTTCATGTTTGGTCTTGATTTCAGGAAGACCTTCTACTGCCTTGCTTACAATTGGAAGTGATCTATAGTGCATATGAGCAAGTCTTCTATGCCAAAGTTCACTTGGCTCCATGGATTCATGCACCATGGCATGTTTAGGTTGTCCCTTCAATTTATACAATCCTCCCTCTTGCTCTCCAATCACTACTGCATCATCTATGTTATTTCCCTTTGGCCACATTAGGACTTGGCCATCCACAAATGCAACCCTCATACCTTTTGCATCCAATGCAGAGATGGAGAGTAAGTTCTTCTTGAGCCCAGGTACATAAAGGACTTCTTTCATCTTCAAATATTTTCCAGAATCTAGGTTGTAGGAGGCTTCACCACTTCCTTTGATTGGGTATTGATAATCATCCCCAAGTTTCACCTTATGGGGTGATTCATGTTCAGATAGGTTCACAAAAGATTCCTTAAACCCAATCATGTGTTTGGAAGCCCCACTATCAATCAACCAATCATTACAACCATGGGAGATAGTACCTGTGAGAGCGGAGATCAGAACATACTCTTCTTCACTTGATGAGTCATCATCACTATCACTTTCTACCATAGCCTTCTTCTTTGGGGGTTCATCATCTTCGGCAGCATGAGCATGAAACCTTCTTTTGCTACCCTTCTTCTTCTTACTGGAGTTGTTGTTATTATCCCTTTTGTTCTTGGGACAATCTGAAGCAAAGTGACCCTTCTCATTGCATGTGAAGCATCTTAGGTCCTTCTTACTCTTTTGATAGGATCTACTGTGGCGAGGGTGCTCCTTCTTGGTTTTGCTTCTTTTGGTGTGGACTGCAAGAGCTTGATCTTCTCCTCCCATCTTTTCCTCACGAGCTATAAGTCTATCTTCTTCTTGAGAGCATTCTTCCCGCAATCTGTTGAAGGATATCAACTTCTTCCTTGCACAAATTCCTTGAATGAAGGAATCCCATGACTTGGGTAGGCCATTTAGAGTGGTCATCACTACTTCATCATTCTCCACCATTTCATCTACTGCTTCTAGTTGTTCCTTGATCTGGGAGACCCTTGAAAAATAAGATTGAATGGTTTCTCCATTCTGGAACTTCACACCTTTCAATTGGTTCCGCAGGGTCATCTTCTGATTTATGTTCTTTCCTTCAAATAGCTTGGTCAAAGATTCAAACATCTCCTTGGGTGTCTTAAGAGAAGACACATGGGGTATGAGATGGTCTTTGATAGAATCAACAATGATTCTGTTTGCCTTGACCAAGTTCTTCTTATGCAATACCTTGGCCTCTTCATCCTCTGGGATAGGGATGTCTTCTTTCACATATGAGTCCAACTCATTCTCTTCCAGGATTAACCCAATCCTATACTTCCAGGCTCGGAAGTTATCATCCCCTTCAATCTTATCCTCAAGCTTGGTGTGGAGAGACATCTTAAAGAGTACTTCAAATGGAAATAGAAAAGATTTAGGTCTTACCACTTGAAATGCAGAAAACTGGATCTGGTCCCGGATTAGGGTTTGTCAGAGAAACCCCAAAAATTCAAAATGTGAATTAGAAAGATGCGCTTTGATGAGCTAATTAGCCTAGTGCATTCGAAATTTGAGATCAGCAAAGTCTTGCCCTTCAGAATTGTCTTTTTGTCCTCCCGGGTTCACTAGAGAGAGCCCTGAATTAGGGTTTGAGTTTCCCGGAGATCTACCCAGCCAAAAATCTCGATCCAAAGCTCTAACCTTTGATTTTTGCAAAGAGCTTCCAGCTGTGTTTTCATATTCCATAAATTCCTATTTTTGTGGAAACCCTAATTTTTAGGGCCAAATCTGAAAATGCTCAGAATTGAATTCTGGTTGGACAGATAGATGCGCCTTGATGAGTAGAGTCAATCTACTATACTGATTTTCAAAAATCTATGGAGAGAAACCCAATAAACAAGGAACTCAAGATTCCGTCACGGCAAAATGTCTTCTTCTCAGGTTAGCTCTGATACCATGTTAAATTTTGAGCATTAATTCATTATACTCTAGGATCTTTGCTGAGAGAATAACATATACAGTATATCAATGCATGACAATCACAATATGACAAGCATCACAAGAAGCAAAAGCATAAGAGACAAGAGACACAGAGTTTCCGTGGGGAAAACCCTAAGGTGAAAAACCCCACAACTTCCTCAGAGATAGAGAGAGAAATGGCTCAACCAAAATACAACCAAATAACACTGAGATAGTCTCCTAGCAGATGATCCTCCTCTTTCTCACTAGTGCGCCACTTCTGATAGTGAGAGTGAGTTACTTTTCCAAGTGAGTAAAATAGAGATCTCTTATCTCTATTTATACTCACCTTTTTGCCCAGTGACCTTATGGGGCCGACTTGTCTATCTAGATACATCCACATTATATTATATATAATTCAGGTCCGACCCCACATGGTGGTCTAATAACCCATTGACAAGTACACACACTTGCGACACTTGTCAATCCACATGACGACACTTCCTTATAGAGGAATAACACATCTCTTATAAGGGTACAATAAATATATATAAAATATACAGATGAAATACATTCCGAAGTTACATATACATCAACATCAATCACCCACTCGACTCTAGTGATGGATTTCGGATTCAAAAACAACCCAAACATATTTCTTTACTATGCAATTTTAATGTGAATTAGTTTAGTTTGTTTCCTTATTTGTAGGATCCTGTTTCGTAACAGCTATATATTGTAATATGTTTTCATGAGAGAGCCTTCAATTTGTGTTCACTTCAATTTCTGTTCACTTCTACTTTGTGTGTGCTTCTGTTTTGTACTCTATTTTGGTATCAAAGCACCAAGGTTTCATGAGAGAGCCTTGAGGCTGAGTTAGAGCCATTCTTGGCTTGCTGTGAGAATCTCTGAGTGGGAGCAGTGAAATGTGGTCCAACAGAGTTGTTGTGCATGGAAGTCGAGTCGTAGTGTCATGAAGCAAATGTGGTTGTGTGACAGAAGAGGTTGTTGTGCGTGGAGGCTACCAACGTGGAGGATCCGAGTGAAGGGAGCCGGAGCAAAATGTGGTCCACCTTCAAAATTTCGTTGGTTTGAAATAGTCTCTGTCCTTGCAAGTTGTGTGGGTGAAATAGATCTAAGTTGTAGATCTCTTTCTCCTCCTATTTGAGCCATTGAAACATTTAGCCTTCTACCTTGATTTCTATGAGTTGAAAAAGTTCACTGTCCTTGCAAATCGTATCAGTGAAATCGATACAGACCATAGATCTATTCTCCTTTAGATCTTAACTGTCGATTTGTGCAGGGTTTAATCAAGGTTTAATCAAAAGTCATTTTGGGCGCGTGATTGCTGCAATGCTGAACCAGTGTTATCCGCTCATCAGCTGGTAATCGTGGAAAGAAGATCACTGTGATCTTGTTCCAGAACAAGTTGGAGTTGGGGTTTGTTTCTCCATTCCAAACACAAGAGAAGAGAATTCGCTACGCATGGGAGAGAAGAGAAGTCGCTACACGTGAACGAGAAAGGTATATTCTGAGTTATTTTAATTTTTTAGCAGCAATGTCAAATTCCTTTCCAGACAATTATCTGAACGAAGCTTCTAAGCTTGACGACGACAATTACATTGACTGGAAATTCAAAATCTTGACTATTTTTTAAGCATGGAATGTCTGGACTATAGTAAAAGGAGATGAAACCAAACCCACAGGTGCTACTGCTGTAGATTGGGAGAAATGAGAAATGAAGGCAAAAGCGTTGTTGCGGATGTCTATCAAAGACAACATAATCTTGCACATCAAAGATTGTAAAACTTCGAAGGAGACTTGGGACATATTGAAAGGTTTGTATGAAACTACAAACTCAAATAGGATTATGTTTATGAAGACTAAGTTATTGTCCATAAAAATGGAAGCAAATGAGACTATCACCAACTATGTTTCCTGGATTAAAGATTTATGTGATCAGTTAAGTGCAATTGGTGATACTGTTTCAAATACTGACATGGTAACTATTACATTAAAAGGTTTAATCAAAGATTATGATGTCTTTATTTCAAGTCTAGGAGGTAGAGCAACGCCACCTACATTTAATGAGTTAATAGGGATTCTTCTACAAGAATAAGAAAGAGTGAAGGTGTTTGAGTTGGACTCTCGTTCTTCAGAATTGGCGTTAATAGCAAAGGGAAACATCCATACAGGGGAAAGACATGGGACAGAAACAAAACAAGAAAGTTTCAGCCAAGAAACAGAGGTATGATTCACTCAAAATCTGATTCACATGATAAAAAAATGATGGTTGTTTTTACTGTGGGAAAATTGGTCATTATGCTAAAGACTATTATAAAAAGAAAGCTAATGAATCCAAACAAAAGTTCAGAAAACATAATGGAAATTATGTGACCACTGACACCTCTATCAACGAAGGTTTTAAGAATTTAAATTTGTTTATTTCTGAAGCTGCATTGTCTGCAGAAACTGATTATGAAAATGCATGGTTCATAGATTCAGGTGCCTCAGATCATATGTCTTGTGTCAAAGAGTGGTTTGATGAATATCATGAGAGCACAGATGAAACACACATATATTTAGGAGATAACAGATGTCATAAGATTCAGGGTTATGGAGTAATATGTGTAAATTTACCTAATGGCCAAAAGAAACAAATTCATGATGTGCTGTATATTCCCGGCATCAAAAAGAATTTAATTTCTGTTTCCACAATAAATGATCAAAATCTGAATGTAGAATTTATGCAGTCTCACTGTCTTGTGAAGGATATTCAAAATCATTATAATGTCATAGCCACAGGGACAAGAATTAGAGGACTGTATAAGCTTGATGTCACAAATTCCAATCGTCAAGCATTGACATCTACTACAATGACAACTGAAGAGCTATGGCATCGCAGGTATGGACATCTTAATCAAATGACTTAGTGCTACTTCAGAATAAATTGATGGTTGAAGGGCTTCCTGTTTTGAAACATGAGCATATAGAATGTGAAGCTTGTGGACTAGGTAAGCAGCATAGGGAAGAGTTTCCAGTGCATAAAGAGAAGAAACAGGGAGAGATAATTGAATTAATACATACTGATGTCTATGGTCCCATGTAAACCATATCACTTGGTGGTACAAGGTATTTTCTTATATTTGTTGATGACAAATCAGGATTTACTTGGGTTTATTTTATAAGGAAAAAGAGTGATGTATTTGAATATTTTAAAGAATTCAAAACTATGGTGGAAAAGCAGATAGGTAAATGCATCAAGATACTCAGTTCTAATAAAGGTGGAGAATATACCTCAGGAGCTTTTGATAGCTAATGCAAGAACAATGGGATCATTCAACAATTCACAGTGCCTTCTACACCACAGCAAAATGGTGTAGCTGAAAGGAAGAACAGGACATTAGTGGAATGTGCTTGCAGCATGTTAAAATGGTTTTTGGGCAGAAGCCATTAACACTATTGTTTATTTAAAGAATAGAAGTCCAACTAAGATTCTAGATTTAAAAATGACTTTTGAAGTTCTTTATGACTATAAACCTGAAGTTGGTCATTTAAGAATATTTTGTTCCAAGCATTTGCTCATATTCCCAAAGATGAGAGAAGAAAACTGGATGCAAAATCTGTTAAGTGTACATTTCTTGGTTATTGTGATGATCATATGGCATACAAACTGTTTTATCTTAATACACATAAGCTCATAACAAGCAGAGATGTGATTTCTCATGAGACTACAGATGAAGAAATAAGTAAGTATGATGTCTGGCATACTCCTTATGACAATGATGTTCATGTGAAAATTGATATAGATGATGAACAGGAACATGTACAACAACAAGGTGAAAGCAACGTAGATACTCCAACCACTTCTACCCCTCAGAAAAGAAGAAATGAAAGTGCAGAAAGTGGTGGACCACTGAGGAAGTCAACAAGAACAATTCAAATACCCTCTAGGTATAAATACTATGCATTGATGACACAAGTAATGAATGTTGTAGAACCTATTTCTTATGAACAAGCCAAAAATCATAAGGACTGGAATACTGCAATGAATGAAGAACATGAATCAATAATGAAGAATGAGACTTGGGAATTAATAGAACTGCCTGAAAACAAAGTTTCCATAGGATGCAAATGTCTGTATAAAACCAAATTTAATGCAGATGGAAGTGTTGACAAATTTAAGGCCAGATTAGTTGCAAAAGGGTATTCACAAAAGGAAGGAATTGACTATGAAGACACTTTTGCACCTGTAGCGAAGTTAAATACAATTAGAGTCGTGATTGCATTAGATACACAATCCAATTGAAAATTTCATCAGTTAGATGTTAAATCTGAATTTCTGAATGGTGATTTAAAAGAAGAAGTCTATTTGGTTCAGCCTTAAGGATTTATAAATAAAGGACAAGAATATCTTGTCTGTAAGCTTAAGAAAGCTTTATATGGTTTGAAATAAGCACCTAGATCTTGGTATATTAAGATTGATTCATTCTTTGCTCAGAAAGGTTTTGTGAAAAGCAAAAATGATCCTAATCTGTATGTCAAAAAGGATGAAAATGGGAATGTTGCTATGGTATCCTTATATGTTGATGATTTGATTATCACAGGCAGTGCTTCTCACTAGATTGAAGATATTAAAATTTAGTTAGCTCAGACATTTGAAATGAAGGATCTTGGTGAAATACATTATTGTTTGGGTCTGGAAATATGGAGAGAAGGCAATAAAACAATGGTCACTCAAAGTAAATACACAAGGGAGATTCTGGAAAGATTCAATACGAGTGAAAGCAAGGCAGTGTCAACACCTTTAGAACAGAATGTTAAGTTAACCAGTCTTGATGAAACTAAAAAGGAAAATGGTATTCTGTATCACCAATTGGTGGGAAGTTTAAACTATCTCACCACTACTAGACCATACATAGCATATTATTGCATCATCCTTAGTCAGGTCATGGCTAAACCACTTGAAATCCACTGGATAGTTGCAAAGAAAGTCCTTCGATATCTGAAAGGAACTGTTAATTTTGGTATTATGTATACTGATGATTGAGATGTTGAGTTGACAGGTTACTCTGATTCAAATTGGGCTGGAAATCTTGATGACAGGAAATCAACCTCAGGATATGCATTCCACATTGGTACAAGGGTCATGTCATGGAGCAGTAAGAAACAACCAATTGTTTCTTTATCATCAACAGAAGCTGAATACAAAGCTCTATGCAATGCTACTTGTGAAGCTGTTTGGTTACAGAGAATTCTTGAAGATATTGGAAACAAGCAAATGAAGCCAACTATTCTCAAATGTGACAATCAAAGCTTTATTAAATTGGCACACAATCCAATTTATCATGCTAGAACCAAACATATTGAAATTCAACATCATTTTGTAAGAGAAAAGATACAAGAGAAGGAAATTGACTTGATCTATTGTAAAACCATTGATAATGTGGCTGACATATTTACCAAGCCCCTTGGAAAGATGAATTTTGAAGAATGCAGAACACAGTTAGGTGTGGTAGAAAATCCATTTCTCCATTAAGGGGAAGTGTTAGATATTAATGTAGAAATTCCTAAAATAGAATCAATTTAGTTTGTTTCCTTATTTGTAGGATCCTTTTACTTTCGTCACAACTATATATTGTAATATGTTTTCTGAGTTAACTAATTGAGTTGGCAGAGACCTTTAGTTTGTGTTCACTTCTACTTTGTGTGTGCTTCTATTTTGTACTCTGTTTGTTTTGTGTCATTTTCAATTAAAATGTTCCCATTGAATTTCTCAAACTAATACCTTTCTCATTCAAAGTCAGCGAAATCACGGGATAACAGATACAAGACAACTATTGCATTGTATTCACAACACCAGCTAGTTTAATACAAATGTGCATGCACAATTATTGGTTGTAGTATTCTCCATGTTGATTTTAATCGTAGGTAAATATTGCTTTGGAGTTTGATTGATGTCACTCTTCCTCCACCTCCATCACATATTATTGATATCATTGAACATAGATGAATCAAACATGGATTAACAATACCATGTGCATCACACTCTCATCATTAATAGGTGCAATGAATTAACATAATCAATAAAACTTCATCAATAGTAATGAAACCAAAAACAATTTATAAACTAAATAATAACTAAATATTTATTTGCGAAGCTGCAGGAAAGGATTTTCTTAGGCACAAGCTCCCCTTGTGTGATGTTAGATCTCAAAGACTTACTATCCAGAAACCAAATATGTGAATAGACAGAAATATCCTAATGATGAGGCAAGTTTTCTATATATCCATAGCTAGGAACTATATTAGATTCAAAGTCTAAAAAGAAAATAGATAAGTGCCACATCCATCCTCACCCTCTATGTCAAAATCGCCATACCATTTTTTTATTATGTCATCCTTCCACTGTTCATTCGTCTAGTCTGTTAGAGTTCAATTACCCTCACTTGCCTCATCTTTCGGAACTTCTTGGGTGGAATGCCCACTGTGGTAAATAGATTAAATTGAATTAAGTTGTCCCTCATCACTAAATAATTTGGATAGATGAGTTCAAACTAAGGGAAGCAAACCACAGAGGCTTCTATAGGAACTTCATTGAAGTCTAAAAATAAGACAATGTATCTCATTTTTTGAAGAGATTTATGGGTTGAATCTCCTGAACTAGGATTGCTTCTCAAAGGTAAGTCTTGGCTTCAAATCCTGTTAAATTTTAGCCAAATTCTTGAATACAAGGAACTTTAAGGCATTGAATACAAGGCTTTTAGAAATAGATGTTAAAATGTTGCATAATCTTGTGAATTTAACTGCATTGGGACATGTTATTGCGGTAGACTTACTTTATTTTGTCATGTTTATGTTGGCATTGCAAATGCCGACTCCAGTTTGTGAAAATTTGCTACATTTTTGGCTTTAAATTGTGAATATTTATTTTAGATGCCAAGAATTAGAAACTTGGAGTATAAATAATAATGCACACCTTGGAAATGAAGAATGTATATTGAATGTGTGGCAAGGTTTAGGCCAGACATTTAATGGTCACCATCCTATCACCAATTCCGATGACGTTTTATATAGTCACCTCCAAATAGTGATCATGTTAATGTCGCTTTAATTTTAATTATGTACAATTTACAAACACTTGATAGAGTCTAGATTCCACAAGACTAGTATTTAAATATGTACTAATATAAAATCTCTAATGGATTCAAACGAAGAAGGACGAATAAGAGATGGGGCTATGATTCCACAAGTGAGGAAGTGATAGTGGGATAGGAGAAATGAACACAAGTGGGGAAGTGGTAGCGGGATTAGATTATATCCTTATCCTTATCCATTTAATCCAAAGTTCCTAAAACTTGATTAAGAGTCATGCTTTATGTTGGCACTACGAATGCCAACTCTAGTTTGTGAAAAATTGCTACATTTTTTTCTTTAAATTGTGAATATTTATTTTAGATGCTAAGAAATAGAAGCTTGGAGTATAAATAATAATGCACACCTTGGAAATGAAGAATGTATATTGAAAGCATGGGACGGTTTAGGCTGGATTTAAAGATTATAAATATTATGCTATCGGTTGTCGAGTCTTGTATTTCAGAAGCACTTTAGCTTATAATTGTACAAGAGGGATGAATGATGTCTTTTGTAGTTTTAACAAGATAGTAAGAGCCATGAAGTGCTTACATGATGGTAAAGAGAAGCAGTTGAACATCATTACAACTGTATGCTTTTGATGCACAATCAACTACATTGAAATTTTGAGGCATTTGACTTCATTTATATATTTTTTCCATAGTTTTAAAGATGTGTTTTCTTTTTTGAAAATGCTCAAGAGCAATGGTTATGAAGCATTTGATGAGATTTGACCGAAATTGGAAGCCATTGATGAGATTTGACAGAAATACAGGCTTAGGAATAAATTTTTGGTGCTTCATGATCGGTTAAGAGGCTATAAGTAGAAAGAAATTGAAATATTTTGAAAGGATATGATCATCATGAGGGTGACACTACATTGGGAGAATTTGTCCGATCTAGTGAACATCGCATAACTGATTCTATGCATACCAAATCCTTATGAATCTATCTAAGAAGGTGTAATTGGAATATTTACTAGAAGTTAACCAACAATCCCAATGCCTAATGTTAACCCACCCAAAATTTCTTTAGTTGTTCTTAGTGGATCAAGATCCATTACTGAAAAAACTATCCTCTTTCTCTTCATCAAAGACATACCTTCCACACTTGATGGATCTGAGAGTCTCACAAGATATTGATTCATCACACATGAGAGTTTAGTAGAAATTATTACATGCTTTACTCCCCCAAAATGTGGAAGAATCTCCAAAATATCTCTAATGTCCCACCAACCTCTCTTAATCTCCAAACTATCAATCACAAGAAGATAGGGAATATCTCTACTAAGATCCTTTCTCACTCTCTATAAGTCTTCAATTTCCTTCTCCTTAAATATCTTATCCCTACGTTTCTTTGGGGCAATCTTGTTTCATTACTCACATCCACCCTAAGAAACTGAGACATATTCAAATGGTTCTATCTAAGGTAATGGACTTCTCCACCAACTCATAATATTATCCTATAGCTATGTGCAAATTTGTAAAAAAATTATAGCACAAAATCAATTTTTCACGATCCCTCATTTCCCTAATACACATGCAATACCTCTACCATATAATAAGCTTAAATCCTTATTCCTCTCTATATAGCTTGTTTTATGCAGTATCTTTACGCACTAGTGACAATCCTTCATCCTTTATGACTCCCTTCATATTTCTATTTCAATTTAATTTTTAGATTCTTTCCCAAATGCCAATTCTTTCCCTTTACTGCTTCCTACTTTTCCTCTTACCCTTCCATTATTTTCTAGTTTTTTTAGATTTCATTTGTCAATGTCTCTCTTTCACCTTTCATTCAACCCCTATTCAACATCCTTCAACTTTTTCCCTTTCACTCATTCTCCTCCCCTCTATTCCCCCTCACTCTTTTGCATTTTCACATCTCTCGAATGTATCTCACTCACTCTACCGCCTAACAATTACATAATCATACCTCTTTAGTTTGATACTAAGGTCCAACACTCCATCATCATCATCACTATCCCCATCTTCTTTGCCAAACAAACTTTCTTCTAGATCCAATATCTCCTTCTTCCCGCCTATAAATCCCACATTCCTTGGAAATAGATATGCCTTGCCTTCGATCCTCGCCTTCGTCACCCTCTCTTTATCTACCACTCTCCTTCCTCCCAACATTGGTTCCCAAAATGATAAATTCCCTCATAAGGCAACTCCTTCAATTACTAGTGTGTGCTTCCAATTTCCACTAATTAACCACTCTGTTCAACCCCTCCCCCACATCCTTCCACTCCTCATCCCTATCATACATCCACAGATCACCCCCTGCTTCTCCCACAACTACCCTCTCCTCTTATTATTGTCTCTATTTATGCAATCCCCATGACCGAGATCAAAGAACAAAGGAACCAAGTAATTTCTATCCAAAATAAAATTTAATTCCTCTATGCTATATGGATTTGCAAAAGTCTTTTTAACAACAATAAAAACCCTAAAAGTTGTAGAGCTCATTACCCTATCAACAATGTCATGGATTCTGGAATCTGTGTATTGAGCCCTATTTACAACAAAGAAAGCAACCCCTTGAAATGTCCTTGTCCAGTCTATGCTAGTATTTCTTCCAATAAATTATGAGTTTGACTAAATAATTCTTACTATCCTTGTACCACCATCAATTTGTGACTGTAGGTTGAGTATGATCCAAATATTTATGTGTTATTGACATCTATCTTGGTTAGGAATCATCAATATACACTCAGTATATGCACTTCTATAGGTGATATCAGAGAAAATCAAACCCAAGTAATACTATTTGGCTTAGTCATTTCGTCAAACATGTGGCATGACACTGGTTGTAGCTTATTGGTATGTATTTCAGTCCTTTGTAATGTAATTTGGTGTCTCGATGGGTGTTTCAGATGTTATGTTTTGCAAAGGGAAAGATATGGTACTATCAAACATGAAATAATAACATAACTTGTAGAAAACCATACACTAAATATCACATTTAAATGAAAAACTCAGGTCTGCAAATTTTAATAAATTCAATCTTTTACATGCCTAGAGATTGAAGAGTGAAGCTTGTGTGAGATAGCTAGATCCAACGTTGGAAAGATATTCACCAAAGGAAATGTATTCTTCTAGAGTAGAGGTTCACTCCTTTTTCCAAAACCTTTTCATAGTGTAAGTATGGACTATCTGCTACAGGAAATGCAATTTAGAAGAACCAAACTAGATGCTACAGGAAAAATAATCCCACTAAGGAACAATGACTGGGACAAGCCTTAAACTCAAAAGAATACAAGACAAATTCTGCAGTTGTCATTCAAGGTTCCAACCAACATGTATCATCTTTGTTTGACACAACACAATGGCTATATTCTCTTCACTAATGCACCCTCTCCATTGTAGATGCATTCCTCCTTGGAGTAGATAATCTCTTCCCAACTATTATGTGCTTTCTCCACTAGAGATTCGATCCACTCTTCCCTTTTCCTTTCCACAATGAAGACTGATATATCCACTGATGCACCCCTTCTTAGCAACATAGAGTATTATAACAAGTGCACCCTCTTTGGAAGAGTATCACGCTTCCCAATGATGTGCCCTTCTACAAATGAAAGCCAAAGCAAAACATCCTTCTTCTTGCAATCATATTACTCACAGTGAATGCGCCCTCCTTCTATGGTCATCAAAATCTTCCTCAACACACAAATATGAAGTTCAATGTAGAACCAATCCACGACAATAAAGCACAGTCGATAAATCTAAGATGATTCATCCTCAATGGATGACTACGGTAGATTGTCTCACTACCGAAAACATTTACCTCCTCCTAGGGTTTCATCCAAGAGAATTCTGAAGCTCGAGAGCTCTAGTTTCAAAAATGCAATAGATAAGAATGGAGAGAATGAGTTCTCATGTCCTTTTTATATTTTCTCCTTGAACCCCTTGTGACTCTTCAACTTCCCTTAACCAATTTTCTCATTAAAATATTTAAAAGTGACTTTATGGATAAAATGACCTTTTTTCCTTTTAATTTCTTTTTGAACCCCCTCTTACATTTTTCCATCACTTTTAACCCAAGTGACTTTAATAAATTCACTTTAGGAATTAATTATTAAGTGTAACTTTATAAAATACTTTTAAGCCTAGGTGACATTTAATAATTAATTAAGTCACTTCTTTCTTGACTGTAGCCTATGGGAACTAGATAGGCTAGTAAGTCGTCTCTAGGGAGGTCATACAAAAAGGAACATGACGGTCCTCCCTTCCTGAAATTGATTGTCCTAAAGCAACTGCAAATTAGGGTGTTGTATGATCTGCTCACTCTCTCATGTAGCATCCTCTATTGGCATATGCCTCCATCTAACCAAATACTCTCGGATCACCCTATTTATGAGTCTTCTCTCGACACATACATAATATCCTCTAGGTATAGATTCAAATGCCCTGCCTCATCCCAATGGAGGTAACTCCGCAGAGGTTATAACTTGTTGTCCTAGAACCTTCTTGAGGCACCATACATGGAATACATTGTGAATCTTGCTTCTCTATGGAATCTCCAGCTCAGAAGCTACCTCTAAAATCCTCTTGATTACTCTGTAAGGTCCATGGTAGCGAGGCTTAAGTTTTTCTGCACTTCTTTTATTTAGAGATTACTGATGATAAGGATGTAGTCTCAAAAACACCAAATACCCTACCTCAAAGTTGCGCTTTGTCCAGTGCCTATCTGCATATACCTTCTGTTGATTATGGGCCACCTGTAGATTTTCTTTGAGAACTCGAAGGATGCCTTGATTTTCTTGTATCCATGATTTTGCCTTGGGTGCCATGTTATCCCCAATTTCCAACTCCATGTATGATGGAGCATCATACACATATATTGCTCTAAATGGGGTCATGTTGATCGACATGTGCTATGTGGTGTTGTAGCAATGCTTACTCAAATGTAGCCACCTGATCCACGCTCTATGTTGTCCAGATACATAATTCTGCAAGTACCCTGTTAACACTGAAATTGTTCCCAAATTTTTCCCATTTTTCGATCTGTTTCTTTTAAATTGTTTGACTTTTATTCACTTTTCATTTTATTTTATCTTGAATTTTAATGATTTTGAATGTCTTTTATTGTTTATGTTATAGTTTTTTCGTTTTAATTTATTTTACCCTTAAGTGGCTTAATAAATGTTATATTTCTTTCAAAGTCTTCAAAATACTTTTATAGGTTCATTTTAATGCTTATATCCAAGGTTTAACTTCTATTTTGAGTGTGTTTGCCCAATTTGTCATGTTGAGGTATTCCTGCAGCGCAAAGTTCAAATTACATACATTAGTGTGCTGTAGGAATCTAAGATCATGGAAGATCGTGTTTCATTGATGGTGGGAGGTGGCTCTTTGCATGCTATGATGACTGGAGACCTCTAGACACTGGTTCGATGAATTATGACATATGTAAAGCCCATTGAATTTTATCATTCAAGAAATCACCGATTTGAGTGACCATGAGTTATAATTTGGGGGTTACGAATTCAGAGTAGAGGAACGCGATTGGGGATGATCATGAGCATATTGTTGAAGATGAAATAATGTAAAAGGTAGCTGATTCAAATCCTAAAGAAGCCAATAGAAAAAGAAGCCCTAAAAAGAAAAAGAGATGTATAGTTATGCTTTGTTTTTCCCTGTTTTGGTCATTGCAATTGAGTGTGGATTACGGGCCGATGGAGATTAATTTTAGAAAACCAAAAGAGGTTTTTGTCCAAAATAGAATCATTCACAAAAACCTCCCTCATTTTTGAAATAGGTGTCATCGTTTGAAAGATTCGAATTGATCTTTGTGGCCTATTTTCCAGGGTTTATAATATTTAATAATTTATTGTTTTAGTCACAAATTTTCGGCACGTCTTCCAATCAATTGGAGAAGAATTTTTAAAAACCAAGAGATTTTTTGTTCATCATGGACTAATTTAAAAAAACATCTCTCATTTTTCGCACAGGTGTCTCGGATCGAGAGACATGGAGGCGTCATTGAGACCCAATTTTTCAGAAATTCGCCAAATTTCCCCAAAATCCGATTTGCTATTTTTGGTTAATTAGTCTTTAAAAATTCGAAGTTAGTTTATAACTACTTGATGTAACTGCTTTAAAACTCGACCTAGAAGGTAGTTATGAAACTGCCCTATTTTGTAAATGATAAAAGGAGAAAAGTTGAGTTTAGCAGGGGGGGATTTTGGTTTCAAGAAACACTATACAACTAAGAGCATTGGAGCATTTCAGACTGATGCACATGACTCTTATGTAAGTTTTGAAGACTGAGACTGATTTATACATGAATATAAGCCACTCTATTTTATCTATTGGTTCCATTTATGGCCATTTTGACCACTCAACCTATGCTTTCATTCCTTGTTTAAAGTTTTTCTCATGTGAATGCTCATGTGTTGTGGACTGAACCAGTACAGTGCAAACGATTGTTTATGGTTCATGTTTATTATCTTACATTTTTATATCTCAGTTCTTGGATATTATTACATGATTTAGTTTTTGCATTAGTTGGATGATTGATTACCTTCTTCAAAATGAAACTCTAAAACCAAAAAATTACAAAAACAAACCCTATTTTCTGTTCATTGTTTTGAGATTGTACTAAGTTGTTCCCTTTGTGGTCTAGGGACAATTTCTAGCACAAACATATTTGGCGCCGTTGCCGGGGACAAAAGTGAAGTATATCTTCTCTGGGGTATTTTTATAAATCTGATTTTGGAGGGTGAACAGGATCAGAAACTCTTTCAGACTACATTTTCACCTGTTTGTAAAAAAAGTAATTTTGTCTTTTGATGGTGAACAAAAGATAGATACATAATATTGGTTGCAAAGTTTTCACCGGGCGGCTCCACAACCATAAGAATCCACTAGAAGAAGAATTATGCTGATAATAAATGAAGAAGCCAGACAGAAAGACCAGGTATCATGTTGTTAGTTTCTTCCATGAACTCTTGTTCTTATTCATCAACTCTTTTTTGTCTTTCCCATTTCATGTCAAAAGAATCATTCTTTGCTTTGTCTACTCCGAACCTTCAATTATATATCCCTCTTTGGAAGAAGAAAGTTTGCATTCTTCCTGTGTTGTAGATGTTGATCCTATCCCTTCAGCTAAAATCCATGAGAAAAATGACATACATATACTCATATCTCCCGAGCCTGATTGTTCTTGTCATCCTGTAGGTAATAAAGTTGATCTATTACCTTCTACAATCACTGGTGAAACTTGCAAACATCTTGTTGAGCCTCATTTTCAACCCATAGATTTTCAGTCTACACTCAGACAGAAGATGTTTAAACCTCTTAGGCTGTCATCTCACTTACATCCTTACCCTTCCTACTTTGTTGAGTATCTTCCTCGATTTACTGGAGAAGACCATATCACAGCAGAGAAGCATTTGGGATCTTTTCATAATTTTATTGATAATTTCGAAATCATGCATGAGGATGTTGTCATGAGGTTATTTTTGAAATCTTTAGTTGGAGATGCCGGGTCTTGGTTTCGAAGTTTAAAAGTCGTTTCAATTGGATCATGGGAAGAGTTACATGATGACTTTTTGAGGTATTGGGGTGAGAACAAATCTTTGGAGCAATATCTTTCTGAGTTTTTTTCCATGAAAAGGGAAGAGGATGAACATATTACTAAATTCAATCAAAGGTTTTATAGTTTTTATCTCAGCATGCCCAGGGAGATCAGACGTTCAGAAAAAGTTGCTATGATATATTATGCAACAGCTCATCAACAATCTGATTTAGTCCTTTATCTCAGAGAGAGGAAGTCATCATCCTTGCAACAGATGTTCTCAAATGCTAGAGAGGTTGAAGACAACCTACAAGCTTGTGGAAAGCTTGTAGATCAAAGTAGAAATGAAGATTTGAAACAAGAACAAATCTATGGACAGCAAAAAGCAGGTTTGAATGCAAAGGAATCCAAGGAAAAATATGGACTAGAAAAATCTGATTTAGATTTTCATTTTCCTCAGTATGCTAATGTATCTCCTTCAGATTTTATTTCCTTCTCATATTTTGAAGTTAATCGATCAGAGTTTTCTATTCTTAAAAGAGATGATTGTCATGAGAAAGAGTATGCAGAGGATGATTGTATTTTTGTCTCAATTGCTCCTCAATGTCTTGTTGATGATATTAAAAATCAGCTGCCATTTTTAACCTTCAATGACTTTCATAATTTTATGTTCTTGAGTTCTGCTCAAGGATTTTGTTTTCATCAAGAAGCAGATCCTATATTTGACAGTTATGTTTCAAAGTCTAAGAATGATTTTGATAACCAGATTTTGATTTCAAATTTCAAGAGTAATGAAGACATATTGCATATTTTTCATGCTTCATCTTCTGTAGTGCACAATGAAAAAATAAATGCGGGAATAAGGCAGTTGAAGTAGGAATTATGTTTCTTGAATCAACTAGAATTCTGTCATGATTTTCAAGACCCAGTGGCCATTTACATGAAGTTAATATTTTCAAAGGTTTTCAATGCTGTAGCATTCAGAGTTCAGGTAAATCATAGCAGTATGTATATGCTGCATATTAAATTCCTATCGCAAAAATTCCAGTTTTTATGCACTCTTCCATTTACTTGTGGGCGAGAAAATTATGTGATTAGTCATCTGGTAGAATGGCTATACTGGAAATTTTTGTATACATAAGCAGATCAATCGCCTGGATAATATAGGGATTTGTAAATAAATAAGCTCATCTCTTGAGCATGGTTTCAGTTTGTAGTGTGCAAGTATGATTTGGAATGAGCAGTTTTAGTTTGTTTTTAACAGTCAGAAGAGCAGGGTTGCAAGTTTTGGAACAGGTTGGGAATGAGATATAGCTGAATCCATCACCCAATGAATAAGGCACAAGGTCTACAGGTTCTTGAAACCTCACAAGGAGGCTTTCATCCCTTAGTAGGAGCCAAATGTTAACACTGAAATTGTTCCCAAATTTTCCCATTTTTCGATCTGTTTCTTTTAAATTGTTTGACTTTTATTCACTTTTCATTTTATTTTATCTTGAATTTTAATGATTTTGAATGTCTTTTATTGTTTATGTTATAGTTTTTCATTTTAATTTATTTTACCCCTAAGTGGCTTATTAAATGTTATATTTCTTTCAAAGTCTTCAAAATACTTATTTAGGTTCATTTTAATGCTTATATCCAAGGTTTAACTTCTATTTTGAGTGTGTTTGCCCAATTTGTCATGTTGAGGTATTCCCGCGGCGCAAAGTTCAAATTACATACATTAGTGCGTTGTAGGAATCTGAGATCATGGAAGATCGTGGTTCATTGATGGTGGGAGGTGGCTCATTGCATGCTATGATGACTGGATACCTTTAGACACCTGTTCGATGAATTATGACATATGTAAAGCCCATTGAATTTTATCATTCAAGAAATCACCAATTTGAGTGGCCATGAGTTATAATTTGGGGGTTACGAATTTCAGAGAAGAGGAACGCAATTGGGGATGATTATGAGCATATTGTTGAAGATGAAATAATGGAAAAGGTAGTTTATTCAAATCCTGAAGAAGCCAGTAGCAAAAGAAGCCCTAAAAAGAAAAAGAGATGCATAGTTATGCTCTGTTTTTCCCTGTTTTGGTCATTGCAATTGAGTGTGGATTATGAGTTGATGGAGTTGCATTTTATAAAACCAAAAGAGGTTTTTGTCCGCAATAGACTCATTCACAAAAATATCCCTCATTTTTGAAACAGGTATCATCGTTTGAAATATTCGAATTGATATTTGTGGCCTATTTTTCAGGGTTTAAAACATTTAATAATTTACTGTTTTAGTCACAAATGTTCGGCATGTCTTCCGATCAATTTGAGAAGAATTTTTAAAAACCAAGATCATTTTTTTTCATCATGGACTCATTTAAAAAAACCTCTCTCTGTTTTCGCATAGGTGTCCCGAATCGAGAGATATGGAGGTATCTTTGAGACCCAAGTTTTCAGAAATTCGCCAAATTTCCCCAAAATCCGATTTGCTATTTTTGGTTAATTAGTCTTTAAAAATTCAAAGTTAGTTTATAGATACTTGATGTAACTGCTTTAAAGCTTGACCTAGAAGGTAGTTATGAAATTGCCCTATTTTGTAAATGATACAAGGAGAAAAGTTGAGTTTAGCAGGGGGGGATTTTGGTTTCAAGAAGCACTATACAGCTAAGAGCATTGGAGCATTTTAGACTGATGCACATGACTTTTATGTAAGTTATGAAGACTGAGACTGATTTATACATGAATATAAGCCACTCTATTTTATCTATCGATTCTGTTTATGGCCATTTTGACCACTCAACCTATGATTTCATTCCTTGTTTAAAGTTTTTCTCATGTGAATGCTCATGTGTTGTGGACTGAACCAGTACAGTGCAAATGATTGTTTATGGTTTATGTTTATTATCTTACATTTTTATATCTCAGTTCTTGGATATTATTACATGATTTAGTTTTTGCATTAGTTGGATGATTGATTACCTTCTTCAAAATGAAACTCTCAAACCAAAAAATTACAAAAACAAACCCTATTTTATGTTCATTGTTTTGAGATTGTACTAGATTGTTCCCTTTGTAGTTTAGGGACAATTTCTAGCACAAACATACCCCTCAATCCACTTATTCACCATATCAGTCTTTCCATTGGTCTGAGGGTGGTAGATGTTACTGGGAGTCAACTCAGTGCCAACCAATCTGAATATTTTCTGCCAGAAGGCCCTTAGAAATATGTTGTCCCTGTCGCTAGAAATCGGTTGTCCCTGTCGCTGACAATGTTCTTAGGTAGACCATGTAAATGAAATACCTTCCTGAAGAATACCTCTGCTACTTGGGCTGTTGTGTAGTATGAAAAAATAATGAAGAAATGTGTGAATTGTGAAATCCTAAGTCACAACATATCATAGATCTAAGAATCCCTCACAGTGAAAGAATGAGCAAAAAAGGTGAATTACATTGGAAATTGCTGTGAAAAAAGAAGTAAAATAAATCATGCATTGGAACTCAGATGGAAGCAGAAATGTGTAACATTATCCATTAATCAATATAGTTCACAAATATGTTACAATAGAAAGAATTTGAATATCCTAGGACAATTTGAGTCTCGGCCTGTTTAGCATAGGAATTGTCACCACTAGAGTGCTATGGAAGTCCCAAACTCAACTCAACTGAACCAAAACTCAGTTAACTGAAGACACAGTTAGTTAAATGACCAAGGAGGGTGCATTAATGAGTTATGCATAAAAAGTAGGTGAAAAAAGGTGCATTAGATCACAATCAGTGGTGATCGGAGCTAAAACCCCCAGTAGAGTTCAGGGACTCTGGTGGACTAAACTAGAACACAAAGTTAAATCCTAAAATGTAGGGAACTGACTTTGGTGGGCCTAAAATCATGCATGTAGGGCGCATTAGGTGGATAATGGGTCCTAGATGACATATGCACATCACTAGGGTGGAAATTACATCATCAACTACTAGGAAAAAAAAATAATGCTAAGTAGGACAAGGATGGAATATTAATTATCCTAATACCCCCACTTAATCCAAACTTGGACATCCTGGGCCTTGGTTGCTGAGACCAAAGGTCACCAATATAATCAAATAAATGATAAAACACCTCCCAATGGCAATAGCTAACTTCAGGATTCAATTGTACTCACAATTTCTTCTTGGTGATGTCCTAGGTTTGGCCACTAAGATACCTTGCATCAAGTGTGGATCAGTGGTTCAGCCTGCATGGTATAGTGTCATCTCCCTACAACAACCTCAGTGGCTTGTAGGGGAGAGAAGGGAAACTATACCTTGGATTTCACCTCCTTGGTCACAATGCACTTCTTATCCGTGTTTTCTTTGAACACTTTCTTATAGCAAGATTTTTGTAAGTACCCTATAAGAAAACAATGCTATGTTTCAAAATATTAGGCTAATGAAACTATATTGGTGGGAATTAATGGATTCCTAGCCCAGTCAATCCTACCTAACTAAAATTTTTTTTTGTGACCTCTTGTGGAGGATTTTAGTTGGTTGGGAAATTTACAAATTTGCTTTTAAGGGGTTTAAATTTCACTTAGGGAGTGTAAGAGAGGTATTTCACAATCCCTAACTTTCTTATTCACCAAGCTCACATGTAGTGCGAGGTGAAGAGCGTACTAGGATCAAAAGAGTCTTTAGGTCTCTTAGTGTGTGCTAGTGGTGCAAACGCATGTGATGAAAACAAATCGATTGTCGGAAAATTAACTAGAAGAGTATATCAAGTAAATGCAATTGTACTTTTAACTCTAAAAGATGCTCATGGTGCTTTGAAAATAAAAATTCTAACTAATAGACAAATGTGCAATGGAGGTATTTCACACTTCTCACCCTTTTCTGATTCGCCAAGCTCACATGAAGTGTGAGGTGAAGAGCATACTTCGAGAGACAAGAGTCTTTAGGTCCTTTGCTTGTGTGCAAAAAGTGTATTCTACACTAGCATTGATACTAAAAACATGCAAATTGTGCATAAACAAAAAATGGTCTTGAATACTAGTGACAACAATGAGGCCGGTTGAAAGCCTCAAGGTTGGTTACCTAGGTAAGTTTCAAGAGAGACGAACTATTTACTTCCTAATCTTGGTCTAGGTGAACTAATTACTAAAAAATTAAGTAATTATGCAAATTAACCTTAATTTAAGTTCATTAGTGAGCACCAATTGGACTGCAAGGCTAAACTATGCAGATAAAAATAAAATAAAAGTTAGTAGCGCGGCCAAACAATACTCTTTCATGCAAGCAGCGCTGGTAAATACAAAATAGGTGCGCTAGTAGTACAGGTGTTACACTAACCGGCCACGAGGATCAACCATACTGGAGGTCGCACAGGTTGTGAACTATTTATCTACGCCGGTAGTGCGTCTGTCGAAGTCATTTCCACACTGGTAGCACGGTCGAGAGGCATGGATCTGCTCTACTGTGTAAAAATTAATTGAGGTCTACTCGGGGCCAAATTTTGAAGAAAGAGGTGGAATACCTTATGTCCCTGCAAGTGACAAACACTCAAAATTAATTGCTTATCATAAAACAACCTAGTTAAATAAGAAATAAACAAAAATAAGTGTGGTCGCCATTAGAACTGTTGTGGAAAAAAATGCACAAGTGCACTCTTCCTCTTGGTGACGGGATAGGCCTTGTAGGCTGCAACAAGGCCTCAGTCCTTGGGGTCCCTGTGGGTTGGTTGGTTGTGTATTCCAAGTGATATCGCAATATATTAGTGTAATTCACATAAAAATAAATAAATATGCAAAAAAGTAAAATAAAAATATAGGGGGAGAATGCAAACTCCAATTATAATCCAAGATATGCCAAACCACTTTTGTATTGCCCAATGGTCAAGCTATACAACACCTAAGAGGTGTGAGATTCAAGGGAAGCCAACAATATCCATTAGGGAGGCCTTTTTTGTCCAAACTGAATGCTAAGTTAATGGTGGAACAATGGATAGAAACTCTTTCCCCTTGAAGGAAGGTGGTAAGGGAGCTTGGGAATGCTTACAATGATAGGAAGAGGTGGGCTATGAGGAAGCTCCAACACGAATCCAACATCATAACATTGCTCTTTATTTCACTCTACAAAATGCATGCCAATGGCTTCCTTTTATAGGCCATAGGTGGCCAACAAACAAATAGATCCAAATGTGAACTCATCTTCTCCTTGAACTAGTTCCAAGGTACACCGGGGGGATAGTTAATTCACCTAGTGTGTGAGGATCAAAATTCGGATCCTTGGAGATGATTGAGCCTTCAATGCATCAAGGGAAGTAGGTGGTCCCGCTGTTTTGACAGTAGCACGACTATCGAAGGAATAGTCGTGCGGGTGTAGTGCGGGCATTGTTCTGGTAACCTGCGCTATAGTGCGGGTTAACAATGTTTTAGCTGTGTGACCCCTTCTTTTGACTATTTTTTGGCACTTTTGGATTCATGTTGTATTTTGGATTTGTTGAGGATGCCTTTGGTGAATTGCATTATTTATGTTGATGACACCTTACGAAAATATTTTCCCAATAGTCACATGTGTGCGAGATTTAGTTGTTAACAGGGGTTAATTAAGGCCTAGGGGATTTAGAGGTTAATGGGGTTTTAGGGAGTAGAGGTTAGGAGTTTAGGGTTTAATGGGTTTATGGTTAGGGATTAAGGGGTTAGGTCGAGTTAGGGGTTAAATAGTTTATGAGCTTAGGAGGGTAAGGGGTTATTGGTTAAGGGTTTAGGGGTTAGGGGTTAAGGACATGATTAGGGGTTAGGGGTTTAAGGGCTTAAGGGGAATGGGGTTAAGGTGTTAGGGGATTAAGGTAGGTTTAGGGGGTTAATTTGGGCCTAAGGTATTTATAGGTTAATGGGTTTTTATGGAGTAGGGGTTAGGGGTTTAGGTCTTAAGGATTTTATGGTTAGGGATCAAGGGGTTAGGTCGAGTTAGGGGTTAAATAGTTTATGGGCTTAGGGGGTAAGGGGTTATTGGTTAAGGGTTTAGGGGTTTTGGGTTGAGGGATTAGGGGTTAGGGGTTCAACGGCTTAGGGGGGATGGGGTTAAGGTAGGTTTAGGGGGTTAATTAGGGCCTAGTGGATTTAGAGGTTAATGGGGTTTTAGGGAGTAGGAGTTAGGGATTTATGGTTAGGGATTAAGGGGGTTTTAAGGAGTATGGGTTAGGGATTAAGGGGTTAGGTCGAGTTAGGGGTTAAATAGTTTTGGGCTTAAGGGGTAAGGGGTTATTGGTTAAGGTTATAGGGGTTAGGGGTTAGGGGTTAAGAGTAACAAGTGTCTCTCATCCTATATGTTAAGAAAAATAACATTTTTCCTAATTTTTTAACATATTCTTAATATTTCCTAATTTTTTTCAACATATTCTTAATATTTTTCAACATCTTGATAAATTGCACAAGCTTCACCGCATTGATTTGTTGTGTTTGTTTCTTGATCTCATCCAAGTTGGTTGCTCGATATAGAATACCAACTCCTAAGTACATTTGACTCTTGGATAGCCAAAAACTTGTTAACCCCTAAGACCTTAGCTCTTGACCCCTTATAAAACTCTAAATCATTAAGTAATACCCCTATCCCTGACCCCTAATTACCCAATATTAAACCCTAACCCCTAATGCTTAGACCACTGACACGTTAACCCCTAATCCCTCAACTCTCAACTCCTTGTAAATTAAACCGTGGTTTCCAAGTTGGGTTGGGGAAAGTTGCCATCCACTTAAAATTTGTGGTCTCCAAGTGATATAAATAAAGAATATGACATTATAATGATGAAGGAAAAATAAGATCAATATGCTTGTTTTTTTTTTGTTCTTTTGTTTTTTTTATGGTTTTGACTATATATCTCAAAAAGTGTATATCTTCCTACATGTCAAGAAAAGTATCATTTTTCCTTGATTTTTTCAACATGTTCTTAAATATCTTGATAAATTGCACAAGCTTCATCATTGATTTGTTGTCTTTGTTTCTCTCTCTCACCTAAGTTGTCTTTGTTGTCTTTGTTTTCCTATATTATATTTGTAAACATTTGTATCATTTAAATATTTGTTATATACACTAATATTACTTTATTGTTTGTAATTGTACAGATTGGTCCCCCTAGGGCATTGCTTGAGGAGGAAGAGGTGCATTTTGAATAAGCGCATGTTCAAGAACATGGAGAGAATATCGAGGATCGATTTAATGATCCTATGGAAGAAGATAATGATGTTGATAACACATTTGAACAGGATGAAGAAGATGGGAGAAATAGCTTTATCCAGGAGACATTTAATAATGTTGGAATGGATGATGATGGAAACTAGTTTAATGGTGCTTATGATATACCTGGACTTGAGAGGGAAAGTGAACCTAAGTCTTGAAAACAAGTCTTCTATATGCTATATATTTTTTGGTGAACTTAAAGGTTGTAAATGGTTTGTCAAACATGTCTCACACAACTCCTAAGGTATGTAATATTTGTCACATTTAGTACATGATGACAAAGGTTTTATTTTTTCCTATGTTTTTAATGTTAGTTGGTCATCGTCTGTAACATTTGGATGCAATATGTATGACTAATATTCTTTACATTAACAAGTACTGTTTTTTTATGTTGTAGATTGTTAGGTGCATTT
This sequence comes from Larix kaempferi, assembly GCA_027924585.1. NCBI lineage: Eukaryota > Viridiplantae > Streptophyta > Pinopsida > Pinales > Pinaceae > Larix > Larix kaempferi. Next base: position 182,320 of record BSBM01001421.1, on the reverse strand, counting down.
TTGTTACCTTTGTCAAATGTTTTACCTCGCACATACTAATATTTACATGCCATGATGAAAGATATTGGAATGGAGTACCAAGCTATTCATGCATGTCCGAATGATGATATTCTCTATTATAGAGAACATGTGTCGAAATACAAATGTCGGAAATGTGAAGAGAGTATATATCGAGTCGATAAAGTAACAAAAAGGTGCCTCACAAGGTTCTTTGTTATATTCCCATAATTCCACGTCTGTGGCAATTGTTCTAGTGCAAAAGCATAGCAGAGTTAATGGATTACCATGCAAAGAACATAAGTGAAGATGGTGTTCTTTGAATGCCTGCGGATGGATCTATATTTACAAAGATAGAGGAAAGATGGCAAAAATTTAAAGAAGAACCTCGTAATCTTAGGCTTTCATTGGCAGCTGACGGTGGCAATACATTTGGAGAACTCGGATCTACTTAATTGGTGTGGCCTTTTTTTGTTATTAACAATAACATTCCTCCATGGATGTCAATAAACAAGGAGCACATAATGTTGGCAATGCTTGTTCTAGGTATTAATTTGTTTAGAATTAAGTTTTTTTAACACGGTAACATCTCATTTGTCTTGTTTGTTTCATAATTACATCTTATGTTTTTTTGTTTATTAATATATGTTCAAATATGTTTTAAAATAATGTCTTATATATTGTTATTTACTCATATATGTAGTAATTATGTATTGTATGTTCAATCAAATAGGTAAATACCAGGTCAAAGATATGAATGTATATATCGAGCCTCTTATCGATGAGTTACTAGAGTTATGGAAGGGCATGGCTATGTATGATATCTCTAGACCAGTAAATGCACAAAGAGAATTTCAATTCCATGCAATGCTTGTATGGACAATTCACGATGCCCCGGGGATAACACATTTTTGTGGTATGTTATAACGTTACCCTACTCTTTAATAGTGTTTAATTTTATGAAGTTTATATCATGCATGTTTTTTAAATAATCCCTGCATTATACATACTTCAAATAATTGATATAAAAATTAATACATCTCTTGCAGGTCTTCAAACAAAGGGTAAATTCACATGTCCATTTTGTGGTCCTAAGATGAAATCTCATCGTTCAATAAGTTTAGGAAATGAGGTGTTTTATGAGTATAGGCGCTTCCTTTCTAAGAACCATAGGTATTGGACTAATGAAAAATATATTTTCAATGGGAAAGAAGAGACTAGATTAAAACCATGAAGAATGACACCTCACCTATGGAAGACACAATATTAAAGATATTCAAATCGTCAAGGTATGTATCAAATTATCCATGTATCATATACATGAAATGTTTGGAATATTTTATATTTTTATTGCATTTTGATCACTTTACTAATTGACAAGTGTTGTTCTAATATCTTTAATTATGCTTCATATTGAAGGTCACAATCAAGGCATCAATAATGAGGTGCTTCCATGAGGAATGAAAAGTTATCCCAAGCATTTCAGTAGGCTTCCCTACTATGAGAATCTAGAAATTGTTCATTTGTTTGATACAATGCACATCGGGAAGAATGTAACAGATACCTTATGGAAAATATTAGATGGAAAGAGAGATAAATAACAAATTGACAAGATTTGTAATGACATTAAAGAGGCCAATCATGCAATGCAAAGTGTGATCCGTTCAAATAGCGATGGAGATTCCCAAAATATAAGCGCCCTTACATGGTTATTGACAAAGCAACAAAGCAAGGATGTTAAAGAGGTTATTGGGAAAATTAAATTTCCCACTGGAATTTCTTCAAACATGAAGAATATCCTAACAAAGAAAGGTGAATTAGGTGGGGTAAAAACTCAAGATTGGCATACCTTCATTAAGGTAATTATTTTGGGGTATATATTTGTATATTGGTGAAACATATTGTTAGTGTTTTTTTCTCTACTAATTTGGGAATAAATAATGTTTGATCATTTTTTTGTTACTGTATGTTCTACCTCTATCTCTCCTAGAAAGCTTTGACAACAATGTCAAACAAGTTATATATGATCTGGGAAAATGCATGAGGTAAGTGACGATTTATATGAAAAGCATAATCTGATCATTAATGCATTGTACAACTTATTTTTGAATGCATGCATGTGTTTTAGTTGTAATGTACTATATATTTTTTTGTTGAAACTTGTGATTTGCTTGCATCATTTGTAGATGGTTGTCATCTAAAGATATAAATAAAGAATATATAAAGTATTGGAGGAGACAAATTCCTCGTCTAATGTGTGAAATGCAAAAGTATCTACCTCCATCATTTTTCAATTCACAAGAACACTACCTCATACACCAAGTTGAGGAGATTGAAAAGTGTCTACCTGTACACACAAGGTCAATGTGGATGGTTGAGAGGCACTTGAAATCACTCAAGGATTTGGTCATACAAAGAGCACATCCAGAGGGTTCTATGGTAGAGGGATATATGATCAAACCATGGTTTATATTACTCAATATAGTCCTCAAATAGCTGCAATTATTAATGTGGATCGCATTTGGGATGTCAACTCCATCAACAAATTTGAAGGGGAACACCTATTGGGGAAAGGTAGAATGAGGAAAGTGAGATGTAAGTAGATGGTGGATATTTATAATACATTTGAATTTTTGTTTTTATGTATGTCGTACTTATTTAATTTTTAGTCTTCCTACACAATCCATTATTAATATGAAGGTATACCATGGTAAGTAATTACATCTGAATTATTTTATTTCAATACAGTTGGTTCAGAGTGGGATGCAATACATTTATACATTGCAAACAATCTTGATTGGATGAAGGTATGGATTGAACGATGTAAAGAATCTAATAATAGTAGGTTAACATGGGAAGGTGTGTCTACATTGGTCAAAGAAGTTGAACTTAGACGAGATACAAATCTTATTTAGAGGGAAATTGATTTAGCACATGGTTTAAAAGATGAGCATTTTCACCCAACTACTTAGTTTTTTTTAATATTATATTGATGCATATGGTGTGTTTTTTTCTTAATTTTCATAATTTCCAAGTATAAATATGTTTATGAATTGACAATGTTTTTTTACGTGTCCGGCATATTGCACTTGAAACGCCACAAGGCTATGTGGTGCAATGGCTGCAAATTTCACATCAAAAAGTTGGATGAAAAGATGAAAACTTCTAATAGTGGGATAACTGCAGTATTTCAGGTTACTAATGTTTCCTCTAGGAGTGACAAACATCCCCTAGAATATGGAAATTGATACTATGGGTTTTTGGATGATATACTTGAGTGTGACTTTAATTCCTTCAAATTAGTTATATTGGACGCCAAATAGTATAGGCTACGAATAAATGAACGTAATCCTGATAGTACTTTTATTCAACATGCTAATGGATTTACCATGGTTAATACAAGGAATGTTGTGCGAGGATTAGAGCCCTATTTTATTCCAAGCAATGCGAACATGTATTTTACTAAAGGGTTCCAGGTAGAGTGGGTTGGTCACATGTTGTTAGATATGATCCAAGAGGAAGGCCGGTAAAGTATACTGTAGCGGAAGAATATGATATTGGAGAAGAAGGTGACGTAGAGGATCATTTAGTTCATGTTTCAGATGAAGATGTTGAAGAATTTCAAGGAGATGTGTAATACAATGTTATGGATGAAGATGATATTGACGATGTGTCGGACGAAGAACTTGAAGAAGTCGAACCAAATGTAGGAAAGCATGTTCTAGATGATGATATGATTGGAATTGATGACATTAATGATGATTTTGAGATGGAAAATCCTTTCAACATGAACTCTGAACCAGATGATATAGATTATGAGTTGGATGAAGAAGAAGATTAATGATATCAAAATGTTGAAATGTACGAGGTATGTATTTATATGTTTTCAATTAGTTTGTTCTCTTTCATTTACCTTAATTTTTTTATTTTCTTATTTTCTATGTTTGATTGTTACTATGTATCTTTCAAATATTTTATAGTAGATAGATTGGGTATTTGGGAATTGAGAGTGAAGTGAGGGGGGGGGGTTAGTAGGGTCCATATAAGCTTTCACCTTCACGTGGTTGACCATGTTCAGTAGAGACTATATTATTCTTGAAACCAAGAGAATATCATTCAAGTTTATACCATCATCGTATTTGTCATCTTCATTGCCATCGTATTGCGATGAATTTTTGTTTAACATGTAATTCAGTGTTCCTCTAGCTCATATTGACTCCGCACAAAGTGACCCGCATGTGAATGGGGCCAACGTTGAAATTTTTTCAGTTTGTGCTTGTATGCACTGAAATATTCAACTTGAATGCTAACGATTCCATGTAAAGGACTTATGTCATGGATTCTATGTGTTACTCAAGGTGCTTGAGGTTAAGAAAGCTCAATTAGGACTTAAGGCAGTTTTTTCACCCTTAACCATGTTTATGTCTCAACATTAATAATTTATAGTACACAAAACCTGCTCATGACACTAGTATCCCACAAGAAGGCATCGACACCCATGTTCACCCACTTGACCATGTCTACCTCGAGACCTATTTCTATCCCATAAAACCTACTCGTGGAACTCATATACATCATAGTGACTTGCAACACCCACTACAAAGTTCCCAATTATTGGTTCAAGAACTCATGGTCCTAATTGGAACGATGTTGGTTTTGAACAACACATGCGATGAATATAAATATCAAGATGACCACGACTCAGATGGGTATTTTTACGCATCTAGTCGAAGGGCAATAATGTCGATAAACAAGGACTTGATAAATTGCACAAGCTTCATCAATTATTTCTTATCTTTGTTTTTTGCTCTCATCTAAGTTTTTTGCTCTATATAGAGCAGTACACAATCATTATTTAAATATGAAATGTCGTCTAGCGCATTCTTATTACCACCAGTATCATGGGCCTAGGTGGCATGATGTTCGTTTTAAACGCCATAGCTGATGAATATAAAGATCAACACGACCATGACACAGATGGGTATGTTGGGAGTTCCATGTATGACAATCTGAGAAAATTCAAGTGAAACTAGGAGGAGATTGGAGATAAAGAGTACTAGGTTTCTGAGTCATCTTTGATTATGGAAACTCTCCCATATAATTAAGGCATGCGAACAGTATGTCCATGTCAAATTTCAATGTATACAGAAATGGTTTTAAACTTTTTAACGTTGGTCCCATTCACAAATCATTGTTGCCCATGTCTAGTTCTAGTACAATGTATTTTAGTTGTTTCTTTTAAAACTCTTTTGAGATGCACGTTCATGCATGTAGTGCAAAGTGTCAGAGATATGGATCTAGCTAAACTAGCTTACCTATCTATGCAAAACAATAATATATCAACAATAAGTACAAAAAAGAGAACAAGAGAAAAAAGTACACCAAATATACGTGGTTCACCCAATTGGGCTACGTCCACAGGAAGGTAGTCTTCTATTATCTCCATAATATCTCCCTCAAGCTTACAAGAGAGCAATGCCAATAACCCCAATACAATATAGAATACTTTTGTGAATAAGTAAAGATCATGATGAGTGTTGTGACTCCCTTGACTCTATTATATACTAAGAGATGAGGAGGAATTACTCTCACATATTACATGTGGGATAATATAATTCTCCATAATAACATCTCTTTATATAATAATGAATATCAAGAGTATATTTTACCATAATGAATATGGAATATAATGTATTACTCTTTTACATAAGATTGTGGATATCTTCCGGCATAATACAAAGACATTATTACCTTCCAAGGAATATAAAATATTCCAACACAAAGGAAATAACATTGATAAACAAGTACTTGATAAATTGCACAAGCTTCATCAGTTATTTCTTGTCTTTGTTTTTTACTCCCAACTAAGCTTTTTGCTCCATATAGAGTAGTACAAAACCATTATTTAAATGTGAAATGTCGTCTAGTGCCTTCTTCTTTCCACCAATCTCATGGGACTAATTGGCATGATGCTGGTTTTGAATGACATAGGCAATGAATGTAAAGATCAACATGACCATGACACAGATGGGTATGATGGGAGTTCCATGCATGACAATCTGATAAAGTTCAAATGAAACTAGGACGAGATCGAAGATATAGAGTACTGGGTGTGTGAGTCATCTTTGAGTCCATAAACCCTCCCATATCGTCAAGGCATGTGAATAGTCTATCCATGTCAAATTCAGTGCATACAAAAACAATTTGAAAAAATTTCAACGTTGTCCCCGTTCATAGGTCACGGTTGCCCATGTCTAGTCATGAATGTCCAAGTTACGACTTTACTTTTTGACCAAGGAGCCTGGGCACGACCGCATGACCCCAACTATATGCACATAGGCACCGCCATATTGATTTAGTCATATTCATCGCCCTTATCATCGTCCCCATTGTCATCGTCGATGTTTATTTGTACATGCCGACATATTACATATATGTGTGTGTGTGTGTGTGTGTGTGTGTGTGTGTGTGAGAGAGAGAGAGGAGAGAGAGAGAGAGAGGCGTAGATCGGGTGGTAGAGAGCTGGTGTTGTTACACTCCCACCCAGGTTCAAATCTCACCAGACATTTGCTCCTTGGGAGCCAGGATTGTAATGATATATTAGGTTGGTGAACCACTTATTGTGATTGATTCCTTGCCTCATTGGGGCCCTTTGGAATATTAAATGGTTGCTCACCCCACAAATAACGGATATTTTCCCATGGACGTAACTCATCATGACGAATCATATATATATATATATATATACATAATTTTATTTCTATTAAGTTTATTTATATTTTCTAATTGTAATATATATATATTACAATTAGAAAATATAAAATAAACTTAATAGAAATTTAAAAAAATAGATATTAATATATTTAAATTTTAAATATATTAAATTTTAAATTTTAAAATAAACAACATCTAAAACCTACCTAATTCACAAACCCATCACCCTTCCAAACGCTACAGTCTACACCCTGCTAAAACCGGCCTAAACTCACCCCTTCGTTGACTTCATAGAACTCGATCGTGATGGCATTGACCCCACCTTTAGAGCATAGAGAACTTGTGACAACATCGACCCCAATTGTAGACTAATGCGTAGAGGAGAAGAGATCGACCCTACATGTATATTCGCCCAAGTGCGTAGAGGAGAAGTGGGTCAACCCCACTATGGCATGTGACAAAGATTTCATTCGAATTTCATTAAAAAAATCGTTCCAATTTAGTTATGCTATTTCATTCCTTTGATGGTTTAAATGATGGATGAATCCCCAAATATGTTTTGAATCCCCAAATATCCATTCCCTGGCTCTGTTTTAATCGAACCTTATGTGTTGTAGTAACCAATTGCATGTGTAATCACCAACTGGAACTACATTGTGTTAGTTTGGAGGTAGCTCATTTGCAGTCCATTTTCCCTCACTCATATTTTCCATGCCCTAGGCGAATAGACGAAGATGAGGGCGAAGTTTTGTAGGCCTTCCCATTCAGAATTAATCCAACCTTTTTCTATCTTGATGGGAATCGTTTTAGGAGTTCATTCATTCAAATAATGCCAAACCCTACATGTTATATTGAATCCAATTTTATAGATGAAAATGAGATAGCTTTAGCTGCTTCATGGGTATTTTCAGTGCCAATGTTGGGGAAAGATCTGACAACAATTGTATGCCATGCTCAATTAGCCTTTTGGGTGGAAAACCCTTTTGTTCCCAAAAAATAATTTCATATTTTCCTAACAAATTATTTACTTATATTTTCCACTCACTTGTTATATTAGTATTAGAAGGTTTTGCTTCCACAGATTCATTATTCTTTGGTCCCATAGTCGATGTCAAAAAATTATTGTTACTGATAATCAGCCTTCTAGCGTGGCTTGCTAAGATCCATGAGACTGATTTCATTCCCTTATACCCATCAATTAAGTATGGATTCTTTATACTCATAAATGAGGTATGGATTCCATTCTTTATCCAATTTTAGTTTATTATCTCTTCATAGGAAGATGGCATCTTTGTCCCAAAGGTGTGGACTATGAATTACCATTCTGCATACATCCAATAGCACAACATCACATTTCAAATTTCAGTGCATCAATAAAATGATTTTAAATGCACAATTTGAACTTACATTGTTGGGTATCATGAAGCCCAACATCCTTTGGTAACCAATACAAAGGATATGGATGTGAGTGTGAATAGCCTTTGAGCTCAACAATTGAACTAGGGATTCAAATATTAAGTTCTCTCCTTTACTTGAGTCAAAGAGGGTTATCACTTCAGTCTTCTTGAGTTGCACTAAAGAATTCATCTTCACTCTTCTTCACTCTTCTTTTTCATTAAATAATTCATGCCAATCCTTCTTAGGGTTATTAGATGTACTTATATTTTTCTTTTGGAATTTTTTGGATTGAATTCATACATTTTCATGCATTGAATAAGTTGAGGCTGGCAACATCTCCATGGAATTTTCCACATGAGACTCCAGCTTCTTGCATTCCACTTTGCTAGTTCATATCCCTAACTCCTCAGCTCTTTTGCATATCTTCGAAGCTCCACTATATTTTAAACCTTTCAGCAATGGCTCTCCACTCCCAATGCAACAAGCTATGGTCTTCACCATACATCACCATAGACTATTTGTTTAGTAAACAAGAACAATAAGATCTAACACCAATTCGATTTGTACCTCGGTGAGAGAGTCATATTCACGAAATGTTATTAACTACAAATTCTCAGTTAATTTTTAATCATGCATGCATCTACAAATTTTTTGTAGTCCTAGCTTTTTTACATTAAAAAATACAAACAACAATGACAACAGGGACATACACACTTTTGATTCATAGTATACACGGATTTTTAACTTGATAAGTTAATATAGATAAGGTAAGTAATTTTAATGTCCAATAAATGACCACAAAGTAGGTCAATGGGACTGAAAGAGTACATCGGTCATATTCAAGCATCTCTTATAGAAGTAAGAAACATAGCTAAACTCTAAAACAGGGCATGTGAAGCAAAAAAAAATGTAGCACAATAAGATAGGATAAGATATAAGAGACATGATGTAGGCTGATAACTACTCCTCATCCAAATTTAAAACATTTCATCCTTGTATCTAAAGGGTACATCCACACCCACGTACCTTGGCTAATGTGGCTTGTAGATCAAACTTGAATTTGTTGTCTCCTAAGTTTTGTATTTCAATGTGCAATCATTAAGACTCAAACTTTGTTGTAATTCATCAATATCCTTACTAAAAAGCATGGACATATTACCTTGTGACTTGTTTTACCACGCATAAAATTGTAATAATGTGCTTACAATGCAAGCTAGACTCTATTGTATTTGGATTCATCTATGATAAAGAATGTAGAAAAATTATTTGGATTTTCTAATGCCTTGGATTACATGAAAATGATATGGTGTCTTTTGAGGAATCCCCACTTGTATTGAATCCTTTCCTTGCCCTCTTAGCTTATCCAAATTTGTGAAATGCTAGCAAGAAGTTACCAATGCTTAGCAATGAAGAATATTATTATTATTATTATTTCTTGCCTTTTTCATTCAATAAATATTTGACATGAAGACTTTAAAATATATGTTTTATGAATCAAGATACCCTAGACTTAAAGTTCTGATGTGCATATAAGCAATCATAGTTGCTAACACTTACACAAAGGTAGTGGGTGCATTTTCTAATTTCCTTGTGTGAGATGGATCATGGATTGATATAATATCTATAATGATGACACTTGTGATTAATATTTGGTCTTTGAACATTCAAAAGACACCAAGCATATTGGAGGGATAGGGAATACAAATTTTCTCTCGTAAAGTAGGGGAAAAAAGGTTCTAGTGATTCCAGCTTAACTTTCACTTGGAAGGTCCAAATTACATGGGACAACTAGTGAGATCTTCTCAAACTCAAAATTATATATTCAATTACGTTCTTGTGGTTTCCTAAAGATGTTTCGTCATAGCCCTTATGACACTCACTAATTGTTTCTCTCACTTGATGGAGTGTTATAGGATGTATAACCAAATAGGTATTTGTCAGATCTATCTTCGTCGAGTGAGGGAAGTTCAGGTAGAATATGTTGGAATCTATTTAATACTGGGGGGGGGGTGAATCAGTATTAGCGTAGTTATGAACTGTTTTTAAATTCTTAATCGATCAATCTTGAACATTAATTATGCATCCACCACAAATAAAACATTCATCCACATATGTGAAAAAACACAGAACACACATAATTTTTACGTGGAAACCCAAACAGGAGAAAACTACGAAATGCTCTCTTAAAATATAAAGATTACATTCAAGGAATCACCAACTTCCGAAGTTCTCCAGCACCAACCGGAAAAAGGAACCGAACCCCTGGTTTTGCAGGCACCGACCTGAAGGAAGCACCAACTCCCTGATTTACCAGCTCCAACTAGAAGGAGGCTACAACCCCTTTCTCCTTTCCCTATCATGTCACCCCGATATATAAGAATAAGATATGACTTTGTTGTACTTCTGATATGCGCACACGTCTGATATTCCAGTGATCTTAATGTTGTGGGCACCTTCTACTACCTTGAGATATTGCAATTAATATTCTACATCAGAAACTTCACTTGAACACTTCACAATATTACAATTGACTTCACTTCACAAACTGTGTGCTGCTTCATCATATTCTGCATTCTGCACTCAGGTTTTGTATGCCTTTATGATTTTGCACATCTGAACTTCAACTGATACTACACATCTATTGATAACTTGTTATTCTGTCTTTATGCATCAGTATCAGATGGAACTGCACACCTTCTAAGATATTTTCATTCTGTCTTGGTGCATTCTTCTGATAATATTCAACCTTTTGTGCATCTTCTGTGATTCGGCCTTTTAGTTTAACGCACTTGTCTCAAATCATCCTTATCATAATGTGCATTCCTTACTGTGTTGAAATTCTATCTTAGCACATTAGATAAACTTCTTCACTTCGCTTCAAAATATATACTTCAAATCCATCCTTTCCCTTCTATCTCAGATCATCTATGACTATCTGTGTGTTGTTTGTGATACTGTCATTCTATATTCAACTACTTGCGCATCCTATGTAATTCTGCATTTCTATCTTCGTGCATTTGTCACAGATAAACTTGCATTACTCTGCACACCATCAACTATTTCATTCCTCTACTTATGCACACTTGGATCTCTGCTAGATCATGATATTCAGGTTCCACAAGCCCTTGATGCCCCTCGAATTTTACAAATATTTCTCTTCAAGCCTTCTTCTTCTAAGCTTCAATCTTACCTCAATTCTCCAACTTGCTTCATATTTATACTTGTCCTGCGTGGATTGTTTGTCCACAAGTTGGTTGTGGCTTTTCTTCATTTTTGCTTCATGGTTTATGCTTCTGCTACTTGTCATATTATGCGCCACTGAGGTGTCATCTCTTGTGGGTCTTGAGCATACTTGGTCATTGCCTTTAGTGGAACTTTCACCCTTTCGATGTGGCATTTGCACCCTTGATGTATCATTGCATGTGGGACTTGTGCACTTGACTTATTCAACCGCTACATCCTTTTTGGTACTTTTGTGTGCTTCAACAACTGAAAGATTCTTCTTATTGGTGAGACTTGTGCACTTTCGGGATTTGCTTCCTTGTTCAACCATTTATCGTTCCAATATTCTTGTGCACTCTCGAACCTTGTCCAACCATGTATTTAGAAAATTCCCGTGAAGCAGTATGACTAGGTGGACTTGAGACCTACACCTTGTACCATATTTCTTCATACTGGATGCACTTTTGTGTATATACTTCTTCATACTGGCATCCTTATACTTCTTCAACCTATCTTTCATTTACTTATTTAAACTAGCATAGAAATATACTTCTTCATACTTGCATCCATATCCCTCTTCAAACTATCTTTCATATACTTCTTTAAAATGGAACAGAAATATACTTCTTCAAAGTGGCTTTCATATATTTCTTCAAGCTGGCACAGGAATACTGAAACCGCTTTGACATCAGTTGACATCACTGATAACCAAAGTTCAACAATCTCCCCCTTTGCAATTGATGTAAACACCTCATGAATTTGTTGGATAATCATCTCGAAATTTTTGCGCTTCATCTGTGCTTGTCATAGTACTCCCCCTATGTATGCTCAACCCGTGTTCTTTGCCAATTTGATCCTTTTCTAATCTGTTCATCCTTTTGTCAATTCTCTTCCTATTTAATTTTGATTTTGCACGGATCGCATGCTTCATGATCTACTTCATGATCTTCATCTCTGCAATGATTGCATGCTTCATTATCTGCTTCATGTTATTTCCCCCCCTTTGACATCAATGGAAAAGAGGTTTCATCACTGTGCAATTATAGGTTCTCCTTTCTTCTATGTTATGCTGACCTTCATTCATCTGCCTATTCAAATAACTCCCCCTGTCTTCATGCTTTCTTTATTTACAGGGATCTCTGCGCCGATTTGAGTTACCTTGCATTCTGTACACTATAGCCATCTCAGTTATTTCATTTTATCTTGATCTTATGTTATTGTTATAGAAATCATCAATAATTCATCGATCCTTGCGCAATCTTCCATGTCATCTTCATTGCATCGAGTGAAACGAGGTGCTCTACAGCCCAGTATGAGGGAGATGTTGTAACATGTGTGAGTTTGTTGAGTTTGTCGAGTGTAGTACGAGGGAGATGTTGTAACATGTGTGTTTGTCAAGTTTGTCGAGTAACATAACAAAATAATAACAAAATATAATTTAAAATATTGTTTGGTCGGCCATTAATAATAATAAAAAAGACGTGTATTTTCTAAATATATCCAAAATGAAATCATTAACTATATAAACAGGCAAGCTATTAACTATATAAACCTTACAGTTTGTCACTCACAAATAATTAAAAAATTTCATGTCGGCTCATAAAATAAAAAATTAAATTATGGAAAGTATTTAAAAAAAATCCATGTTGGTTTCATAAAATAAAATATTATGAAAAGTAATTAAAAAATAGATGTTCGTTTATAAAATAAAAACTTAAAACTTAAACCCAGATCTATCAATCAAGAGAGATCAAATTTCTTGAGTTTAAATTTAAAAAAAAAATACACCTCAATAAATTGGATCCCTCTTGGTGCTTGATAGATATGGGTTTAAGATGGATCTATGCTGGTATTGTGTCAATTGTGGAGTGTCGGAATCCAACTTCTTTTATGCCCTCGCACTGTCTTCCTAGTTAATTTATTTCTGTGTCTAACTATTTCATTTTACTGCGCTATATCAAATCATCATTACTTTTTCTGACGTCACATAACACATTATGTCAACCAAAGTTTTTGCACACATTTCCACCCGTCATCCAACTTGGAAATAAAGCGATATGACAATCAGTTTGTCTGGAAACTTTGACATGTCGCATTCGTACTTGAACCTTTTGGGAAACATCATTCCAGTCACATGGAACAATGAATTAGATTTCCACTTTTTGTACTTTTCCCCAAATTCATTAACTCATGCAATTACTTGTGGCATCTCCATAACCACCTTCGGATCACGCGGACTTGAATGCGAATTACTTCTCGTCTCTTCAAATTAAATTGCATGTGTGCGAAGAACTATCACTTGATTCTATAAGAGAGTTGCGAAATTCCTGGTTCATCACCTTTGTTCTTCTTCCATCTAGCTTACTCTACATCTAGTTGCCTCTTTTTCTTTCATCTTCTCTAATCATGGATTCCTTCTTCCATAAGTTCAATGATTCTCTTGACAATGTACGCCTTGATATTTAGTCGCAGTAAGCAGATTTTACTCGACTAAGAGTCGACATCGGCATTTGGAAAGGCCAAATGAGAGAGTTTGAATTCAACCATTTATATGCTTAGTCGCAAGTGAATCATAATACCGTGGAAGGATTATCCAATATGAGCAAATAGGTAGAATTCTTGGAGCAGAAACAACAACAACTTCTCGACATGCTGAGCTCAATTCAGGACGAGCATTCCTCTGATGGTGTATCATCTTCAACTCTTCAATTATATCCTCTGTAGTCTAGTTCTGAATTCTTTGAGCCAACTTCAATGGATTTGGAACTTCGAATCACGTAGAAACCGATAGACCATGACACAGATATAAACCTAGAATTGCGGCTTTGAATTACCCCTTAATTCTCAATTTTGCTTGATAAGGCCTCAACTGTCTTCTTGAACTTGCCTTTTGGCCTCGACGTGTTTCCTACTTTGTAATTTTGTTCTCAACAACAAAAGACTCATGCATTTTGTACAGGAACAAATTTTGAGTATAATGTAAAATACTTTTATGTATCTGCGTAGACTCATGTTTGTTATTATTTGAATTTTTCTTCATTATGTTATAAGTATGTGCAAACTAACTTTAACATACCACAACAACTAACTGAATATATATGCATATATTTGTTTCTTCATTAACAATACTAAAGTTCTTTTATGCTACAATCTGACTTAATATAACAACAATTGACCATTAATACAACAACCAACTTTACTAACACACTCCTTGAATTCCTAATATGCATCGTGTTGAATTCAAGAATCTCACTTAATCTACTAGAGATTAGCAAGAAGGGTAGCAATCACTTGCTACTTGAGACGTACTTGAATTGTTAGTTTCTTCTGCGCAAGACGTTTTCCTTACCCACTTTTTCATGTGCGCATCTCCATTTTGATCACGTGCTTGATTGTCTTCCCTTTTTATCCTTGTATTGTGATTTCTTTTACACGACATGTTTCCATCTGGACAGTTTATTGTTCTTCGACAATACATAGCTTTATAGCCAAAACCATCACAAGCATAACATCTCATAGTTTGACAATACTCATCAATATGACTAATATATTTGCACCTTACGCACTTCATTCGGTTAGTCCTTCTTAGGGTAGTGTAATGAAAAGAGTTGTTATTATTGAAGGAATTATCATACCTGAAAGTCTTCACTTGATTTGGATGATGTTCACTATTGCATACCTTCCTAGATGTTCTTTCATAACCAAGTCTTGACTTGTCTTCTAATAATCTCTTGAGTGTTCAAAATATTATTCATAATTGATGTGTTTCCTTTGAATTTGTTCTTTACTTCATCTTCAATACCAGTCTTGTTAATTCTTGGATGTACGCAATTTGGAGTATCACTTATGATGTTATCTTGAACTTGTTTCTTTCCATATATCTCAATCAACTTGTCTTCTAAACAAGAGATCTCGCTATCCTTCGATTCCATTTGACTTGTCAACATCTTATTTTTATGTGATAACTCTTCCAAAGAAGTCTTCAATGTGGATTTATCTTCTTCAATTACTTTGATCTTGTCGACTGCAAAATTCAGTTGCTTCTCACAGTTCATCACTTTTTCA
This sequence comes from Larix kaempferi, assembly GCA_027924585.1. Lineage (NCBI taxonomy): Eukaryota > Viridiplantae > Streptophyta > Pinopsida > Pinales > Pinaceae > Larix > Larix kaempferi. The sequence goes on along the minus strand of BSBM01001421.1, from coordinate 166,924 downwards.
CTGTCATGTTTATGAATAGACTCTTGAAACTCGTTAGCTTGCTTGGCCTATTCTTCATACTTCAATATTTGGTTTTAAAAGAGTTTACTCTTATTTCTTGATTTTTTCAATTCATCTAAGGCACTCACCAGTTCACCTTACCAATCGACCTCTACAACTTCTTCTTCTTCAGATTGGCTGTCAAATTTAATTTCTACGACAGGTTTTAGAGGTGTATTGAAGGATCCACTAAAGAAGTAGTTATTTTGTGCTCCAGGTTGAATTTGCGCAACTGGTGTATTCTTTTTTACTGAATCACAACCCTTCTTCTTTTCTTCACTACTTTCTTCTTCCACAAAGACCATGAATAGTACCTCTTTTGGCTTATCGTCGCAATCACTTCATTTGGATAAATTGTTGTCTTCCTCAGTATACAAAATATTCCTCTGTTTTGGAATTCTTTCCCTATTATCAGGTCTATCCTGAGTGTGTGCCATCCTTTTTTCATGAGAGCTGGATTCCTCCTCGTTGTCACTATCTCCATCATCCTTATACGAGCACTTCAAAGAAAAATGACCTATTCTTCCACATATGAAACATTGAAAGGAAATTTATTCTTCAGCTTTCTCACAAAATTTGATTCTTCCTCATCTGATTCATCACACGAGACTTTGTCATGCTCATGCTTATCCTTTCCAATAGCTTTGAAAGCAACTTCCTTTCTTATGGGATTTTCTTCTTATGTTCTCATCTCATATGCAGTCAAGATCCCTTGAAGCTCATCCTTTGTCAGGTCTGCAAGATTGGATCTATCTTCTAACACAGATACATTTGCATCAAATCTTGAAGGCATAGTTCTCAGTATCTTCTGCACTACTGGTTCTTCTTCTAGAGTAACTCCAAGACTCTTGATAGCATTAACTAACTCATCAAATCACAAGAATTAAGAAGCAACATTCTCTTCATCTTTCATAGACATTTCTGAGTTTGTCCCATACCTCATTGGTTGATGTGCAGTGCATGACCTTATTAAATTTGGTGTTTGTTATCCCACATAATAGTGTGTTTATGGCTCGTCCAAGCATTCATATTGTCTCTTTTTAGCTAGATCAGTTGGTGCGATTGCTGGGACATTATAACCATCCACAATGGACTGCCAGACATCAGTTCCAAGGGATTGCAAATATACTTCCATTATGATCCTTCGGAAGGTGTAGTTGGTGCCATCAAACCTTGGTTCTCTGTTGATGGAGAGACCTTCTTGCTTGTCCATATCTATGCATGGATCTATCTTCCATATGTTAAGATGTTACTGAAGACACCCGCTTTGATACCAATTGGTTGAATCTATTTAATATTGATAGGGGGGGTGAATCATTATTAGTGAAGTATGAACTATTTTTAACTTCTTAATTGACTAATCTTGAACTTTAATTATGCATCCACCATAAATAAAACATTCATCCACATATGCGCAAAAACACAGAACACACAGATTTTTACGTGGAAACCCAAATGGGAGAAAACCATGGAATGCTCTCTTATAATATAAAGATTGCATTCAAGGAAGCACCAACTGGAAGGAGGCACCGACCTGAAGGAAGCACCAACTCCCTAATTTACCATCTCCAACTGGAAGGAGGCTACAAACCCCTGCTCCTTGCCCCATCCCACCGCCATGATATATAAGAATAAGATATGACTTTGCTGTAATTTTGATACACGCACACGTTTAATAGTCTGTTGATCTTTATGATGTGTGCACCTTCTACTACCTTGATATCTTGCAATTACCGTTCTGCATCACGAACTTCACTTGAACACTTCACAATATTACAATTGACTTCACTTCACAAACTGTGTGCTGCTTCATCATATTCTGCAATCTGCGCTCAGGCTCTGTATGCCTTTCTGATTCTACACATCTGCAACATCAACTGATACTGCGCATCTATTGATAATCTCCTATTCTGTCTTTGTGCATCAGTATTAGATAGAACTACACACCTTCTAAGATATTTGCGTTTTGTCTTAGTGCATCAATCTTCAGATAATATTCAACCTTCTATGCATCTTTTGTGATTCGGCCTTTTGGTTTAATGCACTTGTCTCATATCATCCTTATCATAATGCACATTCCTTACTGTGCTGCAATTCTATCTTGGCGCATCATATAAACTTCTTCACTTCACTTCACAATATACACTTCAAATATATCCTTGTGCTTTTGTCTCAGATCATCTGTGACTATCTATGTGTTGTTTGCGATACTGTCATTCTATCTTCAAGTACTTGTGCATTCTCTGTAGTTATGCATTTATGTCTTCGTGCATCTGTCATAGATAAACTTACATTACTTTGCACACCATCTGATATTTCATTCCTCTTCTTATGTGCACTTGGCTCTCTTCTAGATCATGTTGTTCAGGTTCCAAGAGCCCTTGATGCCCCGATAATTTTACAAATCTTTCTCTTCAAGCCTTCTTCATCCAATCTAACAGATTACCTCAATTCTCCAACTTACTTCTTATTTATACTTGTCCCACACGGATTATATGTCCACAAGTTGGTTGTGGATTTCCTTCTTTTTTGCTTCATGGTTTATGCTTCCACCACTTGTCATATACTGTGCCATTGAGGTGTCATCTCTTATGGTTTTTGTGCATACTTGGTCCTCACCTTTGGTGGGACTTTCACCCTTTCAATGTGGTATTTGTGCCCTTGATTTATCATTGCCTGTGGGACTTGCACACTTGAATTCTCTTGAATTCTTAAACCACTACATCATTTTTGGTACTTTTGTGCGCTTCAAAAACTAAAAGCTTCTTCTAATTGGTGAGACTTGTGCACTTTCGCTATTTGCTTCCTTGTTCAACGGTTTCTTGTTCCAATATCCTTGTGCACTTCCAAACTTTGTCCAACCATGTTTTTAGAAAATTCCTTTGAATTAGTATAGGCTAGGTGGACTTGAGACCTACACCTTGTACTATATTTCTTCAGAATGGATGCACTTTTGTATATACTTCTTCATACTGGAATCCTTATACTTCTTCAACCTATATTTCATATACTTCTTTAAACTAGCACATAAATATACTTGTTCATACCGGCATCCATATCCTTATTCAAACTATATTTCATATACTTCTTTAAACTAGCACATAAATATACTTCTTCAAAGTGGCTTTCATATATTTCTTCAAGATGGCACAAGAATACTGAAACCTCTTTGACATTATTTGACATCAATGACAACCAAAGTTTAACAATCTCCCTCTTTGGTATTGATGTCAACACCTCATGAAGTTGTTGGATAATAATCTTTTGAATTTTTGCGCTTCATCTGTGCTTGTCATAGTACTCCCCCTATGTATGCTGCCCTTGTGTTCTTTTCTAGTTTGGGAATTTTCTCATCTGTGCATCCTACCATCAATGCTCTTCCTATTTTCTTTTGCTTTTGCGTGGATCACATGCTTCGTGATCTTCATCTCCGCGCTGATTGCAAGCTTCATGCTCTTTCTCCCCCTTTTACATCAATGGCAAAGAGCTTCCATCACCATGCAATTGTATATTCTCCTTTCTTCTATTTTGCACTAACCTTCATTCATGTCACATGTGCTTACTGGGATGACTCCACCTATCTTCATGCTTTATTTATTTATTGGGATCTCTGCACCGATTGAGTTTCCTTGCAATATGTACACTATATCCATCTCATCTATCTTCCCTTTATATTGATCTTCTATTATTGTTATAGATATCATCAATACTTCATCATTCCTTGCACAATACTCGATGTCATCTTCTTGTTGTGTCATCTGCATAGTGTTGAAATTAGACTGCGTTTATGCGATTGCAACGTGTTCCCGACTAATTTATTTATACGTCTAACTATTCCATTTTACTGTGCTATATCAAATCATCGTTACTTTTTCTAGAGTCGCATAACACACCACAACAACTAAAGTTTTTGCACACATTTCCACCTGTCAGCCAACTTGGCAATAAAGCAATATGACAATCATTTCTTGTGGAAAATTTGACGTGTCGCATTTATACTTGAACCTTTTGGGAAACATCATTCTAGTCGCATGGAACAATGAATTATATTTCTGCTTTTTGTACTTTTTTCCCAAATTCATTAACTCTTGCAATTACTTTTGGCATCTCCATAACCAACTTTGGATCGTGCGGACTTGAATATGAATTACTTCCCATCTCTTCAACTTAAATATTGTGTGCGCGGAGAACTATCAACCAATTCTATAGGAGAGCTGTGAAATGCTTGGTTCATCACCTTTGTTCTTCTTCCATCTATCTTGCTCTGCGTTTATTTTCCTCTTTATCTTTCATCTTCTCCAATCATGGCTTCCTTCTTTCAGAATTTCAACGATTCTCTTAACAGTGTACGCCTTGTTGTTCAGTTGCAGGCAGATTTTAATCGAATGAGAGTCGACATGGGAATTTGGCAAGGCCAAATGAGAGAGTCTAAATTCAACCATTTATATGCTCTGTCACAAGTGAATCATAGTACCATAGAAGGATTACCCAATATGAGAAAAAAGGTAGACTTCCTGGAGCAGCAACAACATTGACTTCTTGACATGTTGAGAATTCCTCTTATGGTGTACCGTCTGAAACTCTGCAATTATATCGTCTGTGGTCCAGTTCTGAATTCTTTGATCCAACTTCAATGGATTTGAAACTTCGACTCACACAATAACTGGCCGACTAGGACAAGGATGTAGAACTTGAATTACAGCTTTGAATTAACCCTTAATTCTCAATTTTTCTTGATACAGCCTCAATTGTCTTCTTGAACTTTCCTTTTAGCCTCAATGTGTTTCCTACTTTGTAATTATGTTCTCAACAATAGAAGACTCATGCATTTTGTAAAGGCACAAATTTTTAGTATAATGCAAAATACATTTATGTATCTGCACAGACTCATGTTTGTTCATATTTGAATTTTTATTCATTCTATTATATGTATGTGTGAACTAAATTTAACATACAACAACAACTAACTAAATATATACGCATATCTTTGTTTGTTCATCAACAATACTGAAGTTTGTTTCTGCAACAATGCGACTCAATACAACAACAATTGGCCATTAGTACAACAACCAAATTCTTCACTAACACACTCCTTCAATTCCTAATATGCATCATGTTGAATTCAAGGATCTCACTCAATCTCTTATATATTAGCAAGAAGGGCAGCAATCACTTAATCCTTGAGACATACTTGACTTGTCAGTTTCTTCTACGCAAGATGTTTTCCTTACCCATTTTTTCATGTGCGCATCTCCATTCCGATCTTGCGCTTGGCTGTCTTCCCTTTTTATCCTTGTATTGCAATTGATTTTGTGTAGCATGTTCCATATGGATAGTTTATTTTTCTTCGACAATACATAGCCTTATGGCCAAAGCCATCACAAGCATAACATTTCATAGTTTGACAATCCTTAGCAATATGACCAATATATTTGCACCTTGCGCACTTCATTCGGTTAGTCCTTCTTCGAGTAGTGTAATGAAAAGTGTTATTATTAGTAAAGGAATTATAATACCTAAAAGACTTAACTTGATTTGGATGATGTTCACTATCGTAGACCTTCCTAAATGCTCTTTCATAACCAAGTCCTGACTTGTCTTCTGGTAATCTCTGAGTGTTCAAAATCTTATTCAAAGTTGATGTGTTTCCTTTGAATTTGTTCTTTACTTCATCTTTAAGATTAGTCTTGTCACTTCTTGGATGTGTGCAATTTGGAGTATCACTTATGATGTGATCTTGAACTTGGTTATTTCCCTTTGTATCGATCAACTTGTCTTCTAAATGAGAGATCTCTCTATCCTTCGATTCCATTTGAATTGTCAACATCTTATTTTTCTACGCTAACTCTTCCAAAGAAGTATTCAATCTGGATTTATCTTCTTCAACTACTTTGATCTTATTGACCGTGCAATTCATTTGTTTCTCACACTTCATCACATTTTCAATGACATGTTTATCAAGATACTCTTGAAAGTATTTAGCTTACTTGGCCTATTATTCATACTTTGACAATTGGTCGTGCAAGAGTTTACTCTTCTTTCTTGTATTTTTAAATTCATGTAATGCACTCACCAGTTCACCTTCCCAATCGAACTCTACAACTTCTTATTCTTCATATTGACTATCATATTTAATTTATGCGATAGGTTTCAGCGGTCTATCTAAAGAAATACTTATTCAGTGCTCCAGGTTGACTTTGCGCAACTGGTGTATTCTTTCTAACTGACGCACAACCCTTCTTATTTTCTTCACTTCTTTCTTCTTCCACAAATGCCATGAATAGTACCTCTTTTGGCTTATTGTCACAATCACTTCCTTCTGATAAATTGTTGTCTTCCTTGGTGTACAGACTCTTCCTCTGTTTTTTTATTTTCTTCCTATTATCAAGTTTGTCCTGAGTGCGTGCCATCCTTCGTTCATGAGAGATGGATTCCTCCTTGCTATAACTATCTCCATCATACTTGTATGGACACTTCGAGGTAAAATGACCTATTCTACCACATCTGAAACATTTGAAAGGAAGTTTATTCTTCTACTTGCCACGTCCTCTTTTCAACTTTCTCACAAAATTTGATTCTTCCTTATCTGATTCATCACACGAGCGTTTGTCATGCTCATGCTTAGCCTTTCCAGTAGCTTCCTTTCTGATGGGATTTTATTTTTCTCTTCTCATATCATATGCAATCTAGATCCCTTGAAGTTTATCCTTTGTCAGGTTGGCAAGATGGCTCTATATTTTAACACAAATACCTTTGCATCAAATCTTGAAGGTAGAGTTCTCAGTATCTTCTGCACTACTAATTCTTCTTTTAGAGTAACTCCAAGGATCTTGATAGCACTAACTAAATCATCAACTCGTAAGAAGTAAGAATCAACATTCTATTCATCTTTCATTTTCAAAGATTCATACAGTCCAGAGTAATTCTACAACTTTGCCTTCTCTACTTTCTTATCACCTTCATAGAAATTTTTGAGATTATCCCATACCTCCTTGGATGATACACAGTGCATGACCTTATTAAATTCAGTGTCTTTTATCCCACATAACAATTCATTTATGGCTCGTGCATTACATTCATATTGTCTCTTTTCAACTAGATCAGTTGGTGTGATTGTTGGGACATTATATCCATCCACAATGGACTTCTATACATCAACTCCGAGGGATTGTAAATATACTTCCATTATGATCCTCCAAAAGGTGTAGTTGGTGCCATCAAACCTTGGTTCTCTATTGGTGGAGATACCTTCTTACTTTTCCATATCTGCGCACAGATCTATCTTCTAGATGTTAAGATGTTACTAAAGACACCCGCTCTTATACCAATTGTTGGAATCTATTTAATACTAAGAGGGGGGTTGAATCAGTATTAGCGCAGTTATGAACCATTTTAACTTCTTAACTGATGAATCTTGAATTTTAATTATTCATCCACCATAAATAAAACATTCATCCACATATGCCAAAAAACACAGAACACGCAGAATTTTTACATGGAAACCCAAACGGGAGAAAACAATAGAGTTCTATCTTATAATATAAAGATTTCATTCATGGGAGCACCAACTTCTGAAGTTCTCCAACACCAACTGGAAGGAGGCACCAACTCCCTGGTTTTACATGCACCGACCTGAAGGAAGCACCAACTCCCTGATTTACCAGCTCCAACTGGAAGGAGGCTACAACCCCCTGCTCCTTTCCATGTCCTGCCACCATGATATATAAGAATAAGATATGCTTTTTATGTACTTCTGATATGCGCACACATTTGATATTCTACTAATATTTATGTTGTACTCACCTTCTACTACCTTGAGATATTGTAATTATTTTTATGCATCAAAAAATTCACTTGAACACTTCCCAATATTACAATTGACTTCACTTCACAAACTATGTGTTGCTTCATCATATTCTGTAGTCTATGCTCAGGTTCTATATGCCTTTTTTCTTATGCGCATCTACAACTTCAACTGATACCGCGCATCTATTGATAAGATATTATTCTTTCTTTGCACATCAATATCAAATGGAACTGTGCACCTTCTTAGATATTTTCATTCTGTCTTGGTGCATTAGTATTCAAATAATCTATGACCTTCTATGCATCTTCTATGATTTGACCTTTCGGTTTAACGCATTTGTCTCATATCATCCTTATCATAATGTGAATTCCTTATTGTGCTGCAATTCTATATTAATGCATCAAATAAACTTCTTCACTTCTCTCTTCACAAGATATACTTCAAATTTGTCCTTGCCCTTCTATATCATATCATTTGTGACTCTTTGTGTGTTGTCTACGATACTGTCATTATGTCTTCAAGTACTTGTGTATCCTCTGTAGTTAGTCATTTCTATCTTCGCACATCTGTCACAGATAAACTTACATTACTCTACACACCATCAACTATTTCATTCCTCTGCTTATACGCACATAGCTCTCTGCTAGATCATGTTGTTCAGGTTCCATAATCCCTTGATGCCCCAAAAAAATTAAAAATCTTTCTCTTCAAGCCTTCTTCTTCCAAGCTTCAAGCTTACCTCAATTCTCCAACTTGCTTCTTATTTATACTTGTTCCGTGCGGACTGTATGTCCACAAATTGGTTCTGCATTTCCTTCTTTTTTGCTTCATGATTTATGCTTCTTCCACTTGTCATATTCTGCGCCGATGAGGTGTCATTTCTTGTGGGTCTTGCGCATACTTGGTCCTCTCCTTTAGTGGGATTTCACCCTTTCAATGTGGTATTTGCACCCTTGATGTATCATTTCCTGTGGGACTTGCGCACTTGACTTCTTCAACCACTACATCCTTTTTGGTACTTTTTCGCGCTTCAACAACTGAAAGCTTCTTTTGATTGGTGGTACTTGTGCGCTTTCTATATTTTCTTCCAACCATTTCTTGTTCCAAGGTGCTTGTGCACTCCCGAACCTTGTCCAACCATGTCTTTAGAAAATTCCTTTGAAGTAGTATGACTAGGTGGACTTGAGAGTTGCACCTTGTACCATATTTCTTCAGACTAGTTGCACTTCTTCATACTGGCATCCTTATACTTCTTCAACCTATATTTCATATACTTATTTAAACTGGAACATCAATATACTTCTTCATACTGGCATCCATATCCTTCTTCAAACTATCTTTCATATACTTCTTTAAATTGGCATAGAAATATACTTATTCAAAGTGGCTTTCATATCTTTCTTCAAGCTAGAACAGGAATACTAAAACCTCTTTGACATCAATTGACATCAATGATAACCAAAGTTTGAACATAATAGAGGAAAGTGAGACATATAATAGGTCTAACAAGTGGAGATCAACTAGAGGTGAAAATATCATAAGAAAATTAAATAGTTGTTTCAATTTTTTTCTTTCTAAAGGGGGGTCATGTTCTTATGGTGATGAGATCGTAGGTGACATCGAGGTTCCCTTGAGGTACACAAATCTAGTGAAATGATGGGTACCCAAGGATCTTCCTAAAATAAATGTTGATTTTTGTGTCAACGGAAGGATATACTACATTGCTCCATTGTCATTATATGGTTTGGGGCTTTTTTCTATGGATGGCATAAAGGTCTATGATGGTGGATTAACTGAATTGGTGGAGTATGGAAGACCCTGTTACAACTACATAGATTGGATATAGCTAGTCCAATATACAAAAAGTATGCAAATATATGGTGTAGTTGCAATTTATATACAGCTACAAGACGAGGATCATACTAAAGGAGAATCAATGTATATTGATGGAAGGCCAAAAGCAGTGAGGAATATTGCAGGGTTTATAAATAGTACGCGACCCGTGACAACAAATAAGCAACCCAATTGCATATTTGAGGGGTGTGAAGGAAACCATGTATTTGTATGTGCAATAAAATCAATAGATGTAGGGAAAGAGTTGTTGATTGACTACAATTTGAATTGAATAGATATAGACGTTTCCATTATGGGGGCGGTACGTATACTATTTTACCCAACTTGTAAGCAATGAATCTTATATTTTATGATTATCATTTATTGTAATATGTTGTCATGCATCTTTTCAGTTAACAAAATATTTAAATAATTCATGGTTCTTATATTGTGGTAGGGTGATCAGGGTCGAAGGGCACCGGCCTCGCAGCAGGTAAACATCAATGTAATTGTATGTAAATATAAAATGTTTTAGTTCTCTAATCTCCATTTCTATCCTCTATTTCGTAAGCATGTGATTTTTCTATTCACCCCTAAGGCCTTCCCACGAATCCTATGTATGTTGTGTTTCCTTCAATTAGAACAATAATTTCAAAGTTGACCATTTTTCCTTGATTGTAATGTTGAAATAAATCTCAAATATACCCTTCTATTCATTATGACTAGAATGATATTGTGTTTTAAATCATCTACAAAGTAAAGTTTATTTTTCTTACACTCTAAAATTATTTATGAGAATACTCTTTGAAAATAATACTATTTTAATGCTTGTTGTTTTCCTCATAGTCCATTTTGTAAATTATTCTTAGTAATCTTATTATGTAGTATGTATGTTTTCATGTTGCTAGACAAGGTGATGAGGGGAAGGCACCAGCCCTAGAGCAGTCCATAGATGCTCTTTAGGAAGTGCTTAATGAAGAATCATTATTTTTGTCCATCAACCCGACGCAAACAATAAGGAAACTTGTCATAAAATTAAACAGGGAATTCGCTTCTTTAATTATGATTCAACCATAGACACAAGAGATAAGTGATGAATTAATACCACGGGGTTCCAAATTAAACACTATGGGGTAAGAAACCACTAAGAAACATCTTTAATTATCCCTTTTATTTATGTATGATTTTAATTATCCTATAAAAAAAATTCTTTATTTTACAGGATGTTTTACAGCAGTATAATCCTCATGGTGCGACTATGGGGGTCACGATGGTACCAGCGTTGTTGCTCCACTTGTGAGTGACACGCCAGTCACTCAGACTGGTACACCCCCTAGGGTGGATGTCAGTAGTACACCCTAGATTGAACAAAACATGTCAGGATGTGCATGTGATTTTGTGGATGAAGAGCGTGATCGCATCATAGAATTTGAAGCAAGATTTCCTAGATCTTCCAGTGTCACTAGCATGGAACAATACCAGTTACATTTTTGGTAGACGATGAGCACATCCTCATCAAATTAGAAAATCTTATAGGTATTTAATAATTCTTTTAAATATTATGTATAAGGCTAATTGAAATTTACGTATAATTAGCAATTATTTTAAACTAATGATAATATCATTTTGCAAGAAATGACACATTTTATGGACGCATGAATGAACTAACTTTGGAAATCTTTGGTCCCACCATACGCACAAGGTATGATTCTCATAGTTCCAAGTTAAAGGATGAACTTATCAACAAGTTGGTTGGCATGTTCGATGAGGGTACCTTCAACAAAAACGAAGTTACTTCAAAGGCATGCTTATATTTAAAATATAAATGGAAAGTATAGGGTTCATCTGCAAAAGAACCCTAAGTATGAACGCCCTCCAGTGATTCCAAAGAGGGAGTGGAATACCCTCTCGTGGAACATGCAAAGGATAAGACGCTCCAAAAAGAAGGGAAGACACCCCACTGGAGCAAGAAGGTATGAGATACTTTTAATAATGTAATTATGATGCCTTTTCATCGTTGCAACATCTAATTGAGTATTTGAATATTTTGAATATAGGATCCCAGATACATCCAAAGCCACCAAGACTAGAATAGATAAACATGGGAAGCATAAACTTGGCTCGGGTGGTTACTAAAAAATGGTCGCACGAATTGTAAGTGTAAAAAAAAAAATTGCATCCAAATTATAAATTGTTAACAATTTTAGTTTAATATCACAAAAGAAGAAAAATTCATGTTCTTATGCAAAATTGCAAGGTGCACAATTCAATGAGGCTCCTACAGAGGAAAACCTCAAGCATTCTTACTATCACAGCTATCAAGCCTTTGTTGAAAGTAGGAGAAGCTTAGGGAAAACACAGCCTTCCGGCACCCAACTTGACACTTAGGTAAATAAAAGCAACAGAGTGTATTTATAATTTAATATTTGTACAATCTATTGGTTATTATTTTGGGCCATAAATTAATGTGTTTGTTTCTTGTAAGCAAGCAACCAATGTAGATACAAATGTCCCAAGTAGTGGAACACATGAGCCTAGTGACGGTGGAGTACCACTTGAAACTGGTGTTCAACTCAGTACTGGAGGTATTTCATGTGTTATAAAAAATTTGTAGTATGTATTACAATTAAAAATATTTAATTTAAAATGGTGTATTAATTATAACATTTCTTGTTTGAACTCCAGAGCACGTAGAGTATGAGGCCAGACAAGAAGAAGAACTTTATGTCCACATCCGAAACAACTCCGCTTTCCTCCACTACTGAAGCATGTAAATAACACTCTATTGTTATTTTTATTAATAAAACACTTGTAATAATAATAACTAAAAATATCAATTTAACATTTATTTCTTATTGCAGTTGATGCCCTGCCCCCCTTGCAGCAGCATCGATGTCTGAACAGGTTGTTAGTAAGACATACAGATCCTAGAACAATTGAAAGCGAAGAAGGCACATCCGACGTCCTTGTTGATTACCTACAAAAGAAAAAAGAGACCAAGAAATAAATATTGTACTTGTTATACAATTAGAACAATCTTGTTTCATATTATGTAAACATATTTTTTATGATATAATTTATTGAGATGAAGTATTTTATGTCTATGAATGAATGAATGAATGAATGTTAATATATGTTAATGCATGTTTGCTATATGTTTCTTTATATACAAAACCACATATGTGTCTTTATGAACTTTTTGATTTTCTAGTGTCTATGCATGAATCTTAATGTGTTGATTTCAACTATTTTCTAGTAGATCGAGAAATAAATGATTGTACTTGTTATAAAATTACAACGATCTTGTTTCATATTATGTAAACATATTTTTTATGATACAATTTATCGAGATGAAGTATTTTGTGTCTATGAATGAATGTTAATATATGTTAATTCATGTTTGCTATATGTTTCTTTATGTGCAAAACCACAAAAGTGTTTTTAGGAACTTCTTTGTTTTGCTAATGTCTATGCATGAATCTCGATGTGTTGCTTTCAACTATTTTCTAGTATATAGATTGGGTAGTGGGGAATTGAGAGTGATGTGAGGGGGGAGGGGCCATGAGAGCTTCCACCTTCACATGGTTGGCCATGTTCAGTAGAGAATAAATTAGGATTTGGATCAAACCTCCCTCAATCCAACAGAGAAGCAACAAAGTCAATGTTGACTTCGATGTTGCTCCGTCAAGTGGAGGGAGGTTTTCTCCAATATTAAAATACTCCAATAATTTATTCTTGAAACCGAGAGGAGCTCATCCAGGTATTCATGCACTCAAGTCTTTTAATTATTATTTAGTCATAAAAATGTTGTTAATTTATTTTATTATTTTGTTGACTCTTTAATTGTTGGTTAAATTAGGAAAACAACTACTGGAGGAGATCTATTGGAGCAACATTAAAGGAATATCATAGGAGGACAACCATAAAATATCCAGGTATTTGATCCATTAGGACATCAGAAACATGAGGAAACTCTATTCATTTTCATTTCTTATGTCCAATTTAATCTTTCAAGCATTATTTGCATTAATTTCAAAATTTGAACTTTTATATTGCAATTATAATTAATATTTCATCAAATTTTATATGATAAAATAACCCCAATCCCATTTCTCTTCAGGATTAGCTATTGACTTCTAGTAGGTTAGGTGATTTCCAAGCTATTGCAACCATTGCATAAATACAAAATATTTTGCCGATGTTTTTTGGAGGTTCCCATTTTCTAAGGAGGTCTAGACTTTGGATACTAGATACACCACCTATTTATACATTTTTGCATCAGAAATCTACAAATTTTTTTGGCAAAAAATATGAGATGAGGATTGTTTTTTGATGTTCACATTTGCTTACAAGGTCCAGACTTGGATAGTAGATACAACACTTTCTCCACATATATTTACATCAGAACTCGAGGCAAATTTATAATAAACTTTTGGATGTTGTGCCTGTAGTTGGCTTGAATATATTAAAAAATTCCATATATTTAGGAAATTGGTTGCCTTGGATTACTCTAAAGCAAATGTTGCAGCAACTACAGAAAAAATGAAATTTTTAATGAATTGCAAAATATGCTATCGGTCTGTGGAGTGGCAAATCTTCAACTTTGAATATTATTTGATGAGCTAGTGGAAGAGGTGTAACATTCATGATCATTGGTTGTGTCAAGAACATCAAAATTCACCTACAGAAAGTTGTGAAAATTTACCTTGTGCATAGATCTAAAGGGCAGATTACTTGGGAGGAGGCACATCGTTACACATTTGAGAAAGTGAGTTAATCTTTTGGTTTGACTATTATTTGTTAACACCACTTTGTTGTTAACTTGCAGGATGTTGTTGATCCAATTAGATATGAAATGCTTGCAACTTTGTTGTTAACAATCATGCTAAATCTCAGCCTAAAGGTTCTAACACAAAGGAAACATGTGAAATCCTTTCTCGGGATGAAATCCTCGAATTTGATCCTTTCTTCTAATCCATAGGTTCAAACCACTTACCTTTGTTATATTTTTTCTCTAGAAAAGGTCTCTATAATTGTTTGAGTTCCCTTAGTTTAATTCATTTATGTGCTAATATTGCTCTCAACATTTCATTTTCAAGTCTTGACCCAAGATACATTAAGGAAGTACATTACTTATGTGAAGCTTAATGTGTTCCCAAAATTACATGATGTGAATTTGGAAAGCTTGACACATGTAGATGCAGATCTGCAACGGGAATAATCGGTATATAAATAGAACTGCTTTAGTATGTGTTACAAATTGCAAGCATAGCTATTTGAATTTGCACCTACTAATCACATGTCCTTTGTAGCCCGATTGCAACATGGTCAAGGAGTTCTTGTTCGTCCATATTGTGTGTGACCAAATGTACATATGTATAGGCTCCCATAGGAGACGATAGAGAAATAGGGAACCCTCTAGAATATTTAGAGATAGAAAACCTTTTAGAAGCTTGAATAAGTCAGAAGAAGTTTCGAGAAGCATCATATTTCAAAATTATTCTATTTGGCCTCACATACAAAAATTCATCCTCATCCTTATGCACTTGGATGGAAGGATAATGGTTCATCTACGTAGATAACACACACCTGCACCATGCTATTTACTTTTGCTCCTAAATTTGTGGGCAAAGTCACATGTGATGTGACCGATATAGATTCTTGTAGTTTATTTCTTAACTAACTTTATCTATATTTTTGGAAGGCCTAATATGATGCATTAAACAATACCTACATACTTATTAAAGATAACACCAAGTATATTATTTGCAATACACTTGAAAAACCACATCAAGTGATCCTAAAATTAATAAACATTCTTTGACCTTTATTCATATGCACTATCCACGACCTCATTCTTCTACAAATGTGTAGTCCAAGCTCCATTCCATAGTTTTCATATTTTTTTTCTTCTTTCTCATTAGTCTCAATTACTTGGAGACATCACTTGAAGAGGGAAATCTAAACATTCATGAGTCTTTCCTATGTTACAAATTTCCCTCCTCACTTGGGAGTTCCAATTTGGTAGCATCTTCTTATTGGTTCATAGTCCAATTTGACATCAAATATCACACGAAGGTTCCCTTCAAGTGAACAATTATTTTTGGCATAATATTCTAGATCAATTGAGCATCCATGATGTTGTCACACATATCATGAATCAAAATTGGACACCAAGATACTAACCAATCTTCTGACATATATTGTTCCATATTTTCATCTTATTATTGTTATAGATCAGTTTTTTGACATGAAAACTTGCCAAACTTGTTAGAGATCTACCATTTCCTACCTTGTTTCTAAGCAAGTTCATATTCCACATCAGGCTCATTGGATATCTCAGCATCAGATGCAACAATAATTTCCCTATTTCCTAAGAGCATTGGAGGTTAATTCTTTTGTTGTTGGGAGGAATGATAGGGATTCTAGTACTTAATATATGATAAGGATTCACAACATATGATAGGGATATTGTGATATCCCCCAAAATTATATATATATATATATATATATATATATATATATATATACTATATATATATATTATATATATGTATGTATGTATATGTATATATATATATATATGTATATATATGTATGTATGTATATGTATATATATATGTATGTATATGTATATATATATGTATGTATATGTATATATATATATATATATGTATGTATATTATATATACATATACATACATATATATATACATATACATACATATATATATACATATACATACATACATATATATATATATATACATATATATATATATACACTATATATATATATACATATACATACATACACACACACACACACACACACACACATATATATATATATATATATACCACCGGATATTCAACGACCTTTTTCTCCATCTATCTGATGCGACAACCATTGGAACTATGAAATGTTTGTCGGTTGCACTATATTGTCGTTGGATATCTGACGTCCAAGGTTAGAGTATTTGCAACGATTATCTGATGAAACAAATCGTCAAACCTGTGACATGTGCGTTGATGAGTCAACAAAGGGACGACAAGCCATGTGTTGGTTATCCAATGCTTATGTGTCGGACAAAGACACGCCTTCATAGCCTTCTTTGTTCTTCATGGTGGTCAATTAAATGACATTATGCCCATCAATTATCCCATGGAGATCCACCTAAATTGCACCAACGGTTTTAGTTTGTCGATTGCGTCAGATATATGAAAAAGGGCCAATGGATTTTGGTCCACATGTACTAGTCAATCATGAAATTTATTTGTGTGACAATCCCATAAGAAATATGCGTGTATCAGAGGTGCTAACCAAAAAGTCATGCAATTATTTTGTCTGACCAAGTCAAACACATCCTACACATTTCACAGCAATTGACCAAATAGTTATAAGTTGTTGCATGGATATCTTATCAACAATAGCACAATTAGGCAGAAAACTCTATGGGGTGTTGTATGGGTTGTACATGCCCCTAAACCTAAATGTAAATGGACATAAATGAAGATAAATAAGAGATATCTTATTAGGAAATCACAAAATCAAACTCTAGTGGGAAATTTGTCTGAAACAAGCTTATGAAGGTATTAGGTCAAAGATGGCCCAAAAAAATGGAAATATAAATGGTTTTTGAAAAGTGGGTCCTACCCAATATATAGGGTTTTCCCCTCATCTTCAAGTGGCTTGATTGAGAGCTCAGGAGCTCATTTTTCTAAGCCATAAGTATCATCGAATCCTAGTATTTTTTTCTTTCACATGGTGTAATCTATTTCCAATACTCAACAACTTCCATTGGAGACATGTTTCCACCCTAGGATAATCAAACAGTTATAGGAGCTCAAAAGTTCCATTTTTAACACCTTTCACATTGTCAATTTTGTTTTTCAAGTATTTTTATGCTATGCACTTGGTTTCATGTGTGTAAGTATGACACTAAGAGACCATTTTTCCTCAATACATGTATTTACTCAATAACGATGCTTAAGGTATGTCTACTTCATTAGCATGGTAGATATAGGATCACCCTCTGCTATCCTTTCATTTTGCTGGAATATATTATATTCCTTGGAAGGTAATAATGTCTTTGTATTATGTCAGAAGTTATCCACAATCTTATGTAAAAGAGTAATACATTATATCCCATATTCATTATGGTAAAGTATACTCTCGATATCCATTGTTATATAAAGAGATGTTATTATGGAGAATTATATTATCCCACATGCAATATGTGAGAGTAATTCCTCCACATATCTTGGTATATAATAGGGTCAAGGGAGTCACATCAGATACAGTGAACATTCCATCATACTATTACAACACATTGTATGTGCTCACAAGCTCTCTGCTATATTGTATTGGGGTTATTTGTAGTTGCTCTCTTGTAAGATTGAAGGAGATTTCTGGAGATAATAAAAGACAACCTTCTCGTGGACGTAGCCCAATTGGGTGAACCACATATATCTGGTGTTTTCCTTGTTCTCTTTATGTTCTTATTTATGTTTATATGTTATTGATTGCTTAGATAGGTAAGCTAGTTTAGCTAGATCTATAACTCTGACATGGTATCAGAGTTGGTTGATATGATCTAACACCTTCTATAGCTTTAAATCAATCACTATTATCATTTGGGCATTGTTTATTCTTGTAGATCTTCTTTCTATCTGGTAGCCATTAGGCTTCTCTTCAAATATGGGCATGATTCTGCAGTTTTTTACTCCTAACCCTAACTTTGTTGTGTAGTTTTTTGAAAAAAAAAATCAAGGGTTTCTTGATGTTTTTTCTATAGATCTATATGATTTTTGGATTATCCTCAAGGAGATCTATCTTTCGGTTGTCAGATCTGTTGTTTTTCATCAATTTTGGTAGAATTTGTGCAGGTTTTCGTCAGCAACTTAATCGGCACTTTTTTCGGCCTAAAACTGGACATTCCTTAATTTTCTTCGCAGACAACGCGTGTATCCGTGACTTTCCTTGCCCTGCTGCGAACCCACGAGTATACTGTAGACCCACAAATTTTAGTGTATAGACCTGCGTATGCTACAACATACTCGCGCCTGCTCTATTGTAAACTTGCACTTACTTCAGTATACCCGCAACCCTCCTGTACAGAAACCCGTGAGTGCTTCAGCATAACTGCGACTTCACTGTGCAGAAACCCACGGTTATCAAATCTAAGCATGACCTTGCCGTGTCGAAACCCATGAGTATCAGATCTACTCATCAGTTTACTGTGGCAGACCCACGAGTGAATTTTGTTGGCACTTTTTTTAACGGGCCGTAAGTAAAGTTTCTGTTTTTTTAACTGTGTTTCTTCAGATAAAAACGGTAAAGTATATTAGTTTTATGTTATTCACCTTTTTTCTCTTGTCATTTCTAGCATTTGGGTTTAATTTTATTGTCAATATTTCTATCATTATGACTTTAGAAGTAGTTTCTATTCCTGAACTTGTTGGTCCTAACTATCTTGCATGGAAAAGAAAAATGATTGATGTTCTCAAAAGGAAGAATCTATGGAGGATTGTTAATGGTGAACACAATAAACCTATTGATGCTAAAGATGTGTCTACATGGGAAGATAAATGTGATCAAGCAAGAGGGCTCATTGGTCAAATGGTTTCAGATAGTATTCAGGTAATTATTGAGGCAGAAGACAGCCCGATTGAGATATGGAAAATTATTGCTTCTTTATTTCATAAATCTGATGATGTTTCTACTTATTACCTTGAAAATAATATTTTTTAGCTAGATCCTACTAGCTTTGAAAGAGTAGAATTATATCTTGCTGAAGTGAAAACTTTAAATGAAAAATTAAATAATTGTGGTAAAGATTACAAGAAGACGGACACTGCTCTTATAATTCTTGTATAATAAAAATTGCCATCTTGTTTTGACATGTTCATACAAACTAGGAATAGGGCTCTTGAATTGTATCACAATACCATGAACCCTACTTTTGATGATTTTTGTAAAGGGTTGATAAATAAGCAAGAACAGTTGATTGTTCCAGGACAAGTCTCACCTAATAAGGCTCTTATGGCACATAATAAGAATCCTAAGATTTTTTTTAATAATGCTAAAGGTTCTAGGTCACACACTTCAAATCATACAAATAAATTTGGTCATGCTTCTAATGCACATCATGAAAATAGTAAGAACAAGAATGTGTATGATCCTTGTAAGCATTGTGGTAAAACTAACCATCTTGAAAAGAATTGCTTTAAAGCGAAACGTTTAATGTCTAAGGCTAAAAAGAAAGGTTCTGATGAATCACAAGTAGCTTTGTGTGCATCTGTTGTTTCGTCTAGTAGTTCTTCTTCTAATGTGGAATGGATAATGGATTCTGGTGATTCTAAACATATGACTGGTAATCCTTCTTTATTTACATCTTATGAAAATAATAAAAACACATCTCAGAAAGTATCTATAGGAGATGGTAAACAACTTTCCGTAATTGGTTCTGGTAATGTTAATGTTGTTAATGGTCAATTGGAAGATGTTTTTCATGTTGAACACATGCCCATCAACTTGCTTTATATTTATCGTGCATGTCAAAAAGGATATAAATTTGAAGCTTGGCCTGATAAATATGTTCTTAAAGATATCAATCATAATTTGAAAGTAGTTTCTTCTCGTCATGTTGATCATACTGCTGGTTTATATGAATTTGTTGGTTTTAATTCAACTAAAAGACAACCCTTTTTATTCCTATGTTGCTCACGCTGATGAACTAAGTAAATTATGGCATGAAATATTGGGTCATTTGAATTATGGTAAAATGCAAATGTTAACTAAAATGGTACATGGCTTGCCTAATATTTCGTCTACTAATGGTGTTTGTGAAGGTTGTGTACTTGGTAAACATCATAGAGAAATGTTTGATAAAGGTAAAGCTTGGCGTGCTAAAGAACCTTTAAAATTAATTCATAGTGACATTTGTGGTCCTCTTGAAGTTCCTTATATATCTCATGTAGTCTATTTTCTTACTTTTATTGATGACTTTAGTAGAAAATCATGGGTTTATTTTTTGAAAAATAAAAGCGACACTTTTTCTAAGTTTCAAGCATTTAAATCCTTGGTTGAGAATTATTATGGTAAAAGAATTAAGACTTTGAGAACTGATAATGGGGGGGGGGATTTGTTAAGAAATAATTTGAAGCTCTTTTATTTAAACATGGAATTCAACATCAAAAGACTGTTCCTTACACACCTCAGCAAAATGGTGTTGTTGAAAGGAAAAACAGAACTTTAGTTGAAATGGATAGATGTATGCTTTATTCTAAAGGATTACACAAGAAATTTTGGGTTGAATCCATAAGTTTTGCTAACTTTATTTTAAATAGAGTTCCTACAAAATATGTTAAGCATGTTACCCCTGAGGAAAAAAGGAATGGTAGAAAACTAGATATTATTAACTTTAAGGTGTTTGGTTGTGAATGTTGGGCTCATAATCCTGATGACAAACGGTAAAAGTTAGAACCCAAGTCTCACAATTGTATATTCATTGGTTATGCTGAGGATTCCAAGGCTTACAAGTTATTTGATCCTTCTAATCAGAGTGTCATCATCCGAAGAGATGTTCAATTTACTAAAGTCTCTCCACCACCCGAGTCTGTAGAACCTCATGTTACCCTAAATATTCCATTGTCTCCTGTTACTCCTATATCTGTTACTCCTTCTTCCAGTGTTGTGCCTATTGTTGATCTTAGTTCACTCTCTTCTTCAAGTGTTCAACCTGAATGTCTTGAAGCTCCTAAAGTGACTTATGTTCCTTCTAACCTTCCTGTTTGGGCCCAGAAAACTCTTGAATCTGCAGGTAGTGAGATTGGTAATCCTTCTGATACTCGTAGAACTAGATCTAACTTTGCTCTTATGACAAAATTTTTGGCCATAGACGATCCTACTTTTTATGCTCAAGCTAAGGGTAAACCTCATTGGGAACAAGCTATGTCTGTTGAGTATGAATCTCTTATGAAGAAGAATAATTGGTCTCTTGTTCCTCTTCCTTCAGGAAATAATTTAGTTGGTTGTAAATGGGTTTATAAAACTAAGTTTACTATAGAAGGACAAATTGAAAAATATAAAGCTAGATTAGTTGCAAAAGGTTTTAATCAACTTGAAGGTATTGGTTATAATGAAACTTTTGCTCATGTTGCTAAAATGAATACAATAAGAACCATCTTATCTCTTGATGCATCTTATGAATGGGAAAAATACACCAAATGGATGTTAAAAGTGCTTTTTTAAATGGTAATATTAATGAAGACATTTATATGCAACAACCTCCTAGTTTTATTAATGTTGAATCATCAAGTTTTGTATGCAAATTACACAAATCTTTATACGGTCTCAAACAAGCACCTAGGGATTGGTATGATAAAATTGATACATATTTCTTGAATCATGGTTTTAAGCATTGTATATTTGATCCAAATCTGTATGTTAAGAAATTTGGTGATCATATCCTTATTTATGTGTTATATGTGGATTATCTTATCATCACTGGAAGCCAACTTGTTTTAATTCAAAGTATCAAAAGTGAACTTTAAAGGCAGTTTGAAATGATTGATCTCGGTATATTGCACTATTTCTTGGGTCTTCAAATCTGGCATCTGGCAGATGGTATTTTTCTCTCTCAGCCGAAGTATGCTACAGACTTATTGGCTCGTTTCCATATGAGTGATTGTAAACCTGCTCCTACGCCATTTCAGTCCGGTGTAAAGTTAACTGTTGAGTGTACTACTCCTCTTGTTGATGCCACTCGTTATCGTTAGATTGTGGGAAGTTTGATATATTTAAATCACATCAGACCAGATCTCTCTTTTGTCGTCAATATGGTTTCTCGGTTCATGCAGCAACCTCATGAAAGTCATTGGTAGGCAGCCAAGAGAATTCTGAGATATTTACAGGGGACATTGTTGTTAAAAATTCAATATGCTAAGACAGAAAATAGCAGCATTACATTCCATTTCACAATAATAGCATATACAGGATCACTGAAGAAACAACAAGCACAGCATAAATACAAGAGACACAAATTTATCCTGGGAAACCCTCATGGGGTAGAAAAACCAGCAAAGCTTCCTCAATATAGATGACCAGCAATATACAAAGATGCAAACCAAAGACATGATCTCCTCCTCCACCATAGCAGACCTCTCCTCCATAAGTGCGCCTCTCTCAAGTGAGTGAGTGTGTGTCAAATGAGGAATACACCTCCTCTATTTATACACTACTCCAACTTGTCTTTTACACAAGAACACATAGGCTCGTATTTAACCAATGGGTTAAATACCCCACTACAACTGACTGGGCCGACCCCTCTAGGGTGGTCTAATAACCCTTTGACCCACATAACACATACAGGGCCGACCCCCACTAGGGAAGTCTAATAACACAAGTTACCACATTCCGACGGAGGAATAAACATCTCCGGATATACAATAAGATCTTCAAGGAGGAATGAAACATCTACAGAATAATAAAGTACAAATATAATATTCTTTGAAGTTACAATATCTCAACAATTGTATTATGGTGTATTTTATTCGAGCAATGCTATAGTTTCACTTTTTGGATATACAGATTTTGGTTGGGCAGGTGTCAGTTCTGATCGATGGTCAACTGTGAGTTATATATTTCAACTTGGTTCAGGTCCGATTTCTTGGTCCAGCAAGAAGGTGAAGACTCTTTCTTTATCTTTGTGTGAAGCAGAGTATAGAGCAGCCAAATAAGAAGCTAAAGAAGCAGTTTGGTTACAGCATGTTCTCACTGAGCTTGGTCTGGTTCTGAAATCATGCACTATGTTGAAATGTGATAATCAGGGTGCAATTAAACTTGCTTATAATTCGATATATCACTCCAAGTCAAAGCATCTCAACCTTGATGCTCATTACATTCAAAGTCTCGTCGCAAATGGTATTCTTTCTCTTGATTATTTTCCTACCAAGCAACAGGCATTCGATATCTTCACCAAATCCTTAACAATAGCGAAGTATGTGCATCTTTGTTCCTTGCTTGGGATGAGGGAAGTTGTCATCAAGGGGGATCAGTAATGACTCCTTCCTTCTTTAGTGCCAGTGAGGGATTTTCTCCCAACCATTATTAAGGGGGATTTTGGGAATATATTGTATTCCTTGGAAGGTAATAATGTCTTTGTAATATATCGTAATTTATCCATAAACTTATGTAAAAGACTAATACATTATATCCCATATTCATTATGGTAAAGTATACTCTTGATATCCATTGTTATATAAAGAGATGTTATTATGGAGAATTATACTATCCCACATGCAATATGTGAGAGTAATTCCTCCACATCTCTTGATATATAATAGGGTCATAACCCTTTGTCACTATAGCAGGACCATTTTCTAGGTGTTAGAAAAACAGGATCGCAGAGCAATAAAATAAAATAGATTCCAAAATAAAACACATAATAACATAATACAAGAGAGACACCAATATGCATGGTTTTCCCGATATGGGATACATCCACAGAGAAACAACCAGTCCTTTTTTTATTCCAACCAACAAAATGAATGGATACAACATACATCACATCCGTTGCAACCTCCTCTTCACTCTCTCACAGTCTCTCTCACACACACTACTACAAATCAAATGTAATACAATTCCCTATATAAAAGAGGGTTGCATTCTAGGGAAAAAATACACAAACATAATCTCTACCATCAGATCTGTAACCTAATAATGAATGGTCTAGATTGACAATGAAATTAGATTATTCTGGGATCCAAACACTACTGATACAACCCTTTGACTTAGGAATAGAGTCAAGCTCCACAACCATCAATCTCCTACTTGGAGACTAATCACAGTAACTCCAATGTTTTTGTACTTGTTAAACTATGATCCATCTTGGACATATAAAGTTTCTCATATTCACCATCATGCTTGAAGGACAACTGAAACTGATCAGGAACTCAGTTTCTCCCTGGTTACTACCTTTGTTAACATGTCTACATGATTCTGGCTAGTGTGTATCTTTTACAACTTCAATTGTCCTTCTTCCAAAATGGATCGTATGAAACAGTACTTGAGATGTATATGTTTATTATTAGAATAGAATATTGATTTCTTTGCAATATGAATGACACTCTAGTTCTCATTGTACAACCTGTTATTCTCCTACTTCTTTCCCAATTCCTACATGAACCTCTGTAGCCAAATCATTTCTTTACTATCCTATGTAATAACAACATACTTTGATTCTATTATTGAAAGTGAACCAACCTTTTTCAATTTTTAAATCCAACTTACTGATGTTCCACCTATAATAAAAACATACCCGGTGGTGATCGTCCTGCTATCTTTATCACCTGCCATATATGAATCAACATATCCATGTAGAATAGTGTTTGAACCTCCAAAAAATAATGAATTTGTAGTAGTACCTCTCAAATACCTAGGAATACACTTTACTACCTCCCAATGCTATTTACCTAGATTGCTCATATACCTTCTCACAACTCCAATTACATGTGCAATATCTGGTCTTGTGCACACCATCGAACACATCAAGCTACCAAGTGTTGATGAATAAGGTACCTTGAACATGTATTCTATCTACTCCTATGTCTTGGGACACATATCCTTAGTTTGAAATGTATGGATGAAGGTGTACTAACTAGGATTGCATCCTACATTCTAAACCTCTCCAACACCTTCTCTATGTACTCACCCTGAGAAAATGTCAATTTGCAATTTTTCCTGTCTCTTGTTATTCTCATACCAAGGATTTGCTTTGTAGCACCCATATCATTCATCGTAAATGAATTAGCTAATTTCCTTTTGAGCACATTTATATCATGCATGTTAGACCCTACAACAAACATGCCATCTACATACAATAGCAAGATAATATGGCTTCCATTATCTAGCCCCTTAAAATGAACACGGTGGTTAGAATGACGTCTACTATAACCTTGTTCTTTCATAAAACTGTCAAATTCAAATACCACTGCCTTGGAGCTTACTTCAGTCCATACAAGCTCTTCTTCAACATGCATACTAAATTCTCCTTCCCTTTGAACTCATACCCCTGTGGATGTTGCATATAAATCCCTTCCTCCAAATCCCCATGGAGAAAAGTCATTTTTGCATCTAACTATTCAAGCTGGAAATTTTATATTGCCACTAGACTTGACATAGTCCTAATTGAATTTATTTTAACAACAAGAGAAAATATTTAATCAAAATCTATACCTTTCTTCTATGTAAACCCCTTTACAACAACTCTAGACTTGTACTGCTTTTCCCCCCGTCTTCTTTTTTCAACCTGTAAACCCATTTATTCTGCAATGCTCTTTTACCTACAGGAAATTGAACCAAGTCCTAGGTCGGGTTACTTACCAAGGATTCATGTTCTCTTTCATGTCTTGCTCCCAGTTCTTTCTAGTGTCTACCTACATTACCTCTTCATAAATTTATGGTTCATCGTAACCAGTCAACAATAAATAATACAATGAAGGAGAGTATTGTCTAGGGAGTTTGCTTAACCTAGTAGATCTTATAACAACACTTGCAAGAGTTTGAGGTACATTTTTTTGTTGTCGTTGTACATTTTGATTTTCTTGCACCTTTGGAATTTCATTTTATTTGATTTTATCAAGCACTATGTATTATGTGTTTTCTTTTTCATGTTTCTTTCCCTATAACTAATCTTTGTACATGACCTTCTCATTGAATACCATATATCTACTCCTAATGATTTTGTGATTTTCATAATCCCATAAGCAATAACCAAAATCATTATCTATGTATCCATTAAATGTACACTTCTTGGATTTTCCCCCAAGATTTGTTCTATTTTCTTTTTCAATATGGACAAATGCTTCACAACCAAAAGTCTTTAGAAATTAGTAGTTTACCTTTTTACCTTCGCATTCCTCCTCTAGAATGCCACCATCCAAGGAGCTTGGAGGCCCTTTATTTATTAAGTAAACAATAGTATCTACAACATCTTCCCAAAACTGTAAGGAAAACCCTGCATGCAATCTCATACTCCTTACATGCTCCATGATTGTCCTATCCGTCCTTTCTAACACACCATTTTCTTGTGATGTTCTTGGAATTTTCTTCTCTCTATGAATACCATGTTATGAACAATAACTATCAAACTCCTTGTTGCAGTATTCACCTCCATTATATGATATGAGACACTTCAACCTTTTTCTTATCTCATTCTCAACCAAAGATTTCCATTTCTTAAAAGTATCAAAAACATCATATTTTTGTCAATTGCAATAAACCCAAGTTTTTCTAGTTGCAGCATCAATAAATGCAACATAATAACGAGAGACACCAAGAGATGATACCTAATACAACCCCCATACATATGTATGCATAAGCTCTAACTTTTCAGTCTTCTTTTTCTTCCGAAATCTAAGAAATACGACTCTCTTATGTTTTCCATTAAAAAAACTCTCACAAAAATCCAAATCAACCTACTTCTCACTCATGTGCCCAAGCCTATGATGTCGCAATGATGTATCCACCCCTATAGAATCTAAAGAGATAGAAGAGTCAGCATTACTAGTACATAAATACAATGTACCTACCTTCTCTCCTTTTCTTTTACTATTGATCTTGTAGTGACCTTCCATGCTTTTTCTATAAATGTAGATATACAACCTTCACCTCCCAACTGCCCTATTGAAATTAGATTTCTTCTCAAAGCAGGAATGTGCTTTACCTATTTCAGCAATCGTTGGTTTCCATTCTTTATCTCTAACTGTATCTTACCCTTTCCAACAATTTTACATGGTTCATCATAACCCAAATAAACTTGTCCAGAATCACCTTAAACATAATATTGAAAATATTTCCAATGGGGTGTGGCATGAAATGAAGCCCCTAAATCTAATACCCAAGAATCAATAATATTATCTAAATAAAGAATCAAAGCATCGTGTAACACATCACCTGCTACATTTGCATCTTGATTATTATCTTATTGTCCATATCATTGTTTCTTTAGAGATCTACAGTATTTCTTCAAATTTACTTTCTTCCCGCAATTCCCACACTCTATCTTTCCTATTCTGGATTTGGATATGCCCTTCCTCGACTTCCCATGGTTCCCTAGGCTCTTTCCTCTCTCCCTTCTCTTTCACTGTTCTCCACAACCAACACATTACTTGATGTCTCACCTATGATTTTTCGTCGCATGTCCTCGCTAAGGATAACACCAACAACATCATCAAATTTTAAAGTGTTTGAACTAGAGACAAATTTACATACAACCATGACCAAGCCCTTCCATATTTCTGGAAATGAGCATAAGATTAGAAGAGCCCTAACCTCATCATCTAAGTTCACTTATACATAAGTTCGCTTATTGGTAACCATATTAAATTAATTTAAATGGTCAGCAACAAACCCACCTTATGATTATCGCTTCAATATAAATACCTTGTTGGAGGTCGAGGGTTTTTCATACAATTTAGACAATGCATTCATCAGATCCTTCGTTGTATTTTCTTTCGAAATCTTGAAATCCACCAATGCTTCCAGGAACAGCCATATCGTTCCTACTGCCTTTCTATCAAGAACCTCCCATTCTTCGTCCTTCATAGTCATAGGTTTCTTTGCTTTTATACCCAACAGTAGGAAAAGATCCTTCTAAAATAAATAGTCTTCCATTTGCATCTTCCATAGATGGTAGTTTTGGCTATTAAATTTCTCGACCCTAAACTTTCCTTCTTCCGCCACTGCTCCCACTTGAACCAGGAACCCTCCTTTCCAATGAGTTTATTATCCAAATAGACCTTTGGCTCTAATACCGATTGTTAGAAAAACAAGATCACAAAGCAATAAAATAAAATAGATGTGGAAATAAAACACATAAGAATAAAATACAAGAGAGACATCAATATACGTGGTTCTCCCAATATGGGATACATCCACCGAAAAAAAACCAGTCCTTTCTTTTATTCTGTCTAGCAAAATGAAGGAATAAAATCCACAACACATCCACTACAACCTCCTCTTCATTCTCTCATGGTATATTTCACACACACTACTAATACAACTCTATCATAATACATTTCCCTCTATAAAATATGGTTTCCTTCTAGGGAAAAAATACACAAACATAATCTCTACCATCAGATCTGTAACCTAATAATGAACGGTCCAAATTGACTACAAAATTGCATTATTCCGAGATCCAAACATAGCTGAAACAATCCTCTGAATTAGGAAGATAATCAAGCTCCACAAACAACACTAGGCAGTCTCATTCTAACCCCTTGGGTTGTATTAGTACTATTTGCATTGCATTATGGCACCCATGCCGCATTGTTCCCCCCGAGATTGGGAATTTGCATAGTCTGAATATCTTAGAAAAATCCTAATATTGCCTACATATAATTATGTTGACCCATACCATTGAATCCCATCAATTCAAAAACAAATTATGGATTTTCATGCTAGATGGTTCACCTCATCTCAATAGTCTCTCATCTCATCCATGACCTATAGACCATTTACATTTCACTCCATCATTCATCATCCCGTGAAGGAGACCCACCCTAAAGTCCCCAACCCTATTCGTTGATGTCACTCACCATACACATTAGTCATTTGATTGCAATTTATTCAAGGAACTCATCTCCTTTTTCATAACATATCTAGATTATTTTATTCATAAAAGGACAAATACAAAACAATGTCCTGAAAAAATCAAAAAAGGAAAAATGAGGGAAACATCAATATTAATATTATTTAAAATTTCAACAACATCTATTTACTTGGCATTAATCTTTGTCACCTATGAATACATTTATTCCAATCATATGCAACACCTCCCATATCCCAATATCATACACTTTGATTACATGGAGTTGTCCCCCTCCAAACCACCCCCCACCAACTAGCAATAGTTTGTATTCAAAATTCACATAGTCCACCCATTTAAAACAATTGCATAGTTGCTAATAACCATTTTGCATAAGTGTTCCTCTTATAATCCAACATTAAGTCGTATTATGCCATATCAGTCTTTATTTCCACCTATGCCAACCATTTTTTTATGTTCTTACCAAAGGAAGTTTCGAGTCTCATATTCATAGGCCAAATCTTGTTCATCCTTGTCAAATTCATAATATGTTACAATTGGTTACTTATTGATCCTTATTATTCGAAAGGAATCCCTCATCCTATGTTCTATAATACTCATTCCCAGCAAATTCAACTATTTTTTTGGGAATGAATAAAGAAGGTTTCACATACATTGGTCACCATTCCTCATTAACAATGGTTGGACCTCGATTGAGTATAGAGACTCAACACTGCTCTTTGATTCAGTAGGGAGCCCTATGTTCAATGTCAACTTGTCACCACATTAGGGGAGATCGTACAATACAATGGTTATAGTGTCCCAGTTCCATACGAAGACTCTTACACTTGTATGACTATACAATCCTTCAAGTAAAAGCCTCCATTTATGAAATTACTTACAAGTTCTAGAGCCCATCTCAAAGGGGAAATACCTTGTTGTTACTTACACCCCCGAGGGAGATAGTCTTTCCATCCAAGGATATTCATTCAACAACATCCTTTCTCAGTGATTAAATATATCTTCATACGGGCACATCATGGCATTTTGATTTGGCCCCAAATGTCTATTTTATCCATTTTAATGTACTTTCATGAGCATTGGACATGCCTGACTTATTTATAAAAAGAGATCACCACCATAATAAGTTGTGATTGTGGCCTAATCATCACTCCTCCATTTTAATGTACTTTTATGATTGTAGGTGGCCCTCATCACTCCTCCATGGGAAGTAATTTTTTTAATTTTGATCTCTCTCACTCTAAAATCTGAATAGACAAGCACATGGGAAATAAATAATGATGTATTTCAACCAATATATGAGTTCTCCTAACCTCACACAAGAGGGTGCGGTTGTTATCGCCTTAATTTGGTTCATAAGTGACATTTCAAAAAAATAGGCTAAAGTATCATCGGTTGGCAAAGAGAAGCATAATAAAACTACCTCATATCTACTAAATCACCTCAATTGAGTAGTTATAACCTTATAAACGAACCTTTTCATTCAATTGCACGGATATATCTATGTATCACTCACAAAAGTTGTGTGGGTTTACCTTTGATACCTGCACAATTCCTGCAAGCATGTGGAAATTGGATTTTTGGGTGTATTGAAGGCTAATAGGCCTGATTCAAACAACTATATGATGGAATACAAAGTGAATCTGAGCCCCTAATTCATTGATTAGGAGTACTTTGGCTTCCCAAATGTCCCCATCAAGAATTTGGATCCCATTTCAAATGAAGAGCATTCACATGTGAACTAGTTCTTCAATAGAGTTCAAAAATTTCCTATAAATGAAATCGATATGGTAGCATTGAAGAAGAGAATAATTACAAGGTTATGTAGGAGGAATGAGCTTAGATATCATAAGTATCACTCTCTCATCTCTATCATTTATTTACCTCATGCTTGCTTGATTTCCTTCCTTAAGGAGACAAGCGTTTTTCATTCACCATTGTTAGAGAGGTATTTCAAGAAAGAAATTAACCCATCCCAAGGTGAGTGTTGGATCCCACTTGCCTCCAATCACTCTTAACATGTAACATCACATATTTTATGCTTTCCCGTTGGACTAATATATGAGTCTTATTGTTTCCCTCCTCTCATTTGCGTTTAAATGGCATTCTAATAATTAATCTTGTAGAATGAATGCTTGTATGCTTCTTACTTTCTTATGTTTTGTTAGGATACTCTTGTTCTAGTCTCCATGATAACCATTGTTTGTCCTCTAACTCATAACATAGTTTAAAGAGGGGTTTTTTCTCGCCAATGCAACAAATTCCCCAATATAGGGTCAACAAGTCTAACCTTGTTTGACATTCATTCAAAGAAAATCCATTTTCAACAAGGAAGTAAATCATGTGTGTCGTTTGTGTTTGAGATTTTGTAAGCAAATAAATTATGATGATCAAAAATGATTTCAAGAAAGGTAAATTTGGTTATGGATTGACAAGATTCATATTCGTCAAGAAAAGTGAAAAAGTTTATGTTTGATAAGCACAAAGTTATATTTGAGTTAGATTCTTGATTTATAAGTCATGGGTAATTTAGGAAAAATAATTCATAAATAATCTCTATAGAAAGATACTGGGAAGCTTGAAAGTTTATATGAATCTATTGAAAATGTGGTTCTCTAATAACATATTTGAATTTGAATCTAGAAATTCAAAAATAATAAACAAATATCATGGAGATCATGTTTCATCCTTAGGAATAGGTGAATGAAACTTAGTGTGTTGTTGTCATGTTGAGCAACCTAAGATTAATATATACTTTTTATTTATTTTAATATATGAATTAGAGGAGATAACTCTAAGGATCTAAGATGTAGGATAGGCTCAATTGTTTCCTTATTTCCAATTAATCGTAATCAACAAGCTACAAGTTCCATGCATTTAAATTTTACTCTCAAGCAAAGAAAATGGATATGTGGCCTTTGATTCCTTCTTGCCGGATATTCTGTCAGGTGGCCAACTACGGAAAAAAAAAACCCACACCAAAGGCTTAAAGCAGCCTTCTGTGTGTTTGGAGTGATCGTTTCTCACAGGATTGAGGCCCTGTTACCTTTGTGATTTTCTCTCTAAGCAGAGAGTCTCGTATTTTTTATGTTCTCTACTTGACTACTTGCCTACTGCTAGAATTAATTACTAAAAGCTTAATCTAACTATACTTAACTTGCTAACTATTTACCGACGAACATAAAGTAGTAGCTACTAAATACTAACTATTTTTTTAATTATCTAATTCTAGCAATCTAACACACGCACTCTCTATCCTAGCCATGAGAAAATTAATTATTATGATGCTATTCTGAGTCAAAATATAAGTGTTCAAAGATATGAACTAGTCTAAGAGAAATCATCGAGACTAAAGCATAATATTTTAAAAGGAATTGCAGTTACACAATTCATGAAGTAATAATTCAAATTATCAACAATTGAAATATATAACCAATGACTCAACTACATAAATAGCATACTATTAGAAAACTTAGGATCTGAATTAATGATGAATATTATCCCAAAAAAACCCATTTATCCTAAATAAACATTCAATCAGAAAATATACTAATGTTAAATGATACAAATCATATCATAATAATAAAAATTATTAGCATACGATTCGAGACATTATATGTAAACAGAATCCCAAAGATTGCTTGTGCTCGAGTTTCAAAGTAATTCATTCATACATAACAACTAAGTATATACGCATTAAGAAAATAAATGTAGAAGAAACTAATAGGAGTTTATATGTATTTAAGTTTGAAATCAAATTCAAAATGATACCAGTCTCAAATTGTTCACAAAAGACTGCCAATGAGTAAACTCAAAGCAATAGCTTTGTTCACAAAAGTTACAATTATAAATCCTCTAAGCTTTCTTCATACAAAGAACTCGAACCCATTTTCTAGTGACTAGAATTCACTTATATAACCATTCCCCTGAAATAACTATTGTAATGAGTCATTAAAACTATTATAACCACATAGGCATAACATAGAATGCTTGAGTAGACTCATTACAATTTGGAATGTTGACACTTTGACAGTTGTCAACATTCATTATGAGAAGCATCTTCGTATTCAGTTATTTCAGGGACAGCTTCAAATCGACGATTAATGGTGGATCAATGGACTTACTATACGATGCCAGGTATGTGAAGCATTCATCAGAGTCTTAGTCACATATAGGAATCAAGGAACTACTTAGAGCGAATGTATGGAAGATGAGCTTGAATATGAATAAGGCTGACTGAGAAACACCAATTGGACCAAGCACCCCATTATTGCATCAATGCCCATAACCATCAGAGCAAATCAAGGTGTCTCACGAGCTATCCTGTAACTAATGAGCAGCTCTATAATAGTATAAAAATCGAAGATAAAACCTATAAAAATTCAAGAACCAAATTAAGAAATATAATCAATGATTAAGCATTTGAAAGAAGATAAATAATATAATGTAAGGATGCCTACAGAATATTTGATTATGTAGGTATCCTCATAACAACACACTTAATCAAAGACCAATACATAATGATACAATTTACTTGTATTGGTCGATGCTTATAAACCCTGTAGATATTGGAAATAATCAAAACATATCAAAACCGAGTATTGATGATTTGGAAAAGTCAATCCCTACACGGAGGCTCGAATGACACCTAGACTAGAGCGACTCTTCTAGCTTCGGTTAATTTAGCCTTGAGCTTAAGTACCTTTTTCTATTGAGCCTATTTTGTTTGATTAGATTCTTGTTTTTTAGGAACATAGTATTCCTGAGGGCCTTATACTCATCCTTTCCACCCTTCATAGTTTTCCATTTATCAACCTAGGTAACTAATTCGGCCTTGAGGCCTGCAATTTCATCCTTCATGATTGCACTAATTAACTCTGCTTCTTTAAGCTTGGTTTCTAGTGTTGAAATTCTTTGCACTTGAGTTTATTTAATAGATTGCTCCATGGTTTGATCATTCTGCTCTTGGGTTATATTATCTTCCTTACCAGGATTTTTATCCACTTCTTGGTTAGATTGAATGGAGTGATCTACATCTTGAGCATTTCTAGATCTAGTTTTAGAGGTAGAATCATATAGAAATTTAAGGTCTATCTGATCAATCAAATCCCTTTCCCCTTGATAATTTGTGGAGTCACTAAGTTCAACTATTGGGTCATTATCATTGTGTAGGTTTCTCCTAGCTAATATAGTAGGATTCATGCTCCTAGTTTTCCTTTGCACCGCTCTATCACTCATGTCTTTACTAGTCTGACCCTCATGATCAAACTAGCTAATGGTCTCGATAGAAAAATGGATATCCAAATCTTCATTCACATTAGAGGCCAAGGGATTTTATGTTTCTACTTGGGTAACATCGTTTTTAACCTGAGAGCCCGATTCATGAGAGGGTTTAACTAAGGCAAGCCTAGCAATGTTAGCCTTCAAATCTTGGCTTGGTTCCTCTGTAGCAGGTCCTCTACGCTCATGTCTAACTTTTGGTATTCTTTGGGGCCATTCTTGATTAACCCCAAAATTGGTGCGAGGGAGAAATGAATCCCAATCATCACCAAGCTAAGACAACTTATGTAAGACGCTAATTTTAACTAAACCATGATGAAATAGACTTCTCTCCCTATCGACTGTATTGTTTTGGACTAGGTATGCCATTTTTTGAAGACTATTAAGGAAATAGAAAGGCATATTAAGAGCTTGTCCTTTAAAAAACAACAATAACCTGAGATGGTAATAATGGGTTTGAGAAAAACATCCCTCACAAGTAATATACATCATACTCAATTCCAGGAGATCCCCCACTTCTTCTTAATCATACGCGAAGGGAAACCATACTTGGATTCGGTTTTTTGGTCATACTTGACCAAGAATTGTTTCCATGCTTGACTCTTCATGTGTTTTCCCTTAAACCACTTCTCGCCATCCATAGGTAATTGGGTTTCCAGTTAGATAAATTCTTCAGGCACGTGAAGATCAATATGACCAATGCGAGCATTTGTGCCATCAAAGAATAGGGCGAACGCCAACATGAATCCAACATTAAACCCAAAAAACTTTTGCAAGAAGGGAAACCATCCAACTTTTGTTATAGGCTTGACACATTCATCACAACTATCTAGATACTTAGTCCCATATTATTCAAAATGCATAACGGGGGTCATCAGATAGAGGTGAATTTCGCAGGGTGAAGATCGGATCGAAAGCTCAGCAGGGTAGTGAAATGAAATCTCCCCCAAACCTTGAACACTTACCAAATGAAAATAGCCTCCATGTTGAGCAAGTACATGGAATACTCGAGATTTCCCTAGGCAACTAAGGCTAATGATTTTCACAAACTAAGGGAATTTTTATATTTCCAAGGATAATAAATATTATGATTCATTTGGAGATCGTGGATATACGGTACAAAGAACTCACATGACATCTGTAGACTTGTAGAGATTAGGTGGAAATCATAAATCATGATCAAGCAAAGACGTAGCATATCAACACTTTGGATTAGTATAGCATGTCAAATCTAAGAGCTAGTGTTGATTGATTTCAAGATTTTAAATAGATTATCATGCGAACTTTAAACCATGATATTTAAACTTTGGTGTTAAATGTGACATACGATATATGATCATCGATCACCTTGGAAAAAAATTTAATAATGAATCATGATTAAAAGAAAATATGAAGAAAATCCGTAGATAGGATATATACTCATAAACAAGCACATAAAGGTGTAGAATCGGGGTGATATCAAATTAATATCCATCCCATACACCATCATTTAAAACATTCCATCTATCCTTAAATTTGAATATCCTTAACAAGGTGATTTTGTGAAAAGTCTTGGGAATTTAAGAGATGCTAAATATTGTAAAGGGTCATTGGATAAATCAATTACAACAAGAGATCAATTTCACAATTTGTATCAATTTGATTTAAGCCAAATATTTTAGGAGCTGCAAAATTTTAACCTAGATCAATGATCATCCAATCATGGATAATCAATGCATGAATAAACCATCAGAAAAATGATCAAACATAGTCATGTTCTTGGCATCTATTTCAAACACTCTGCTTAGAGGACTGCCTTATTGGGAGTACCTCAGAATCAAAGATTCTAAAGGCACTCCTTAAATATAGTTTTTAGAATCTGGAGTTCATGATTAAATTGTGTGGTTGTCTTTTGTAAGAAAAGAACTTGCATTCAGCTAAGGTTAAACTTGGGGTTTGTTGGATGCCAACAAAACCTTGTCATAGTACAAATGTATAGCTAATGCAGTGGAGGGAAACTTCAAAAACATGTCGAGGATGTATGTGCCACCTTTAAATTTGAAGGGTAGATAGTGAATCCTGAACACTATCCAAAAAACCAATCTCAAAAAGAAATGCCTTATAGCGTACAAATAGGGATTGATACAACATCCACTGTTATATTTTAAATTTTTCAATAAAGTCAATATCAAATATGTATTGCATCACATGAAGTATGTAAATGACTTTATTATATTTCATGTAATCATTGCAACTTGCTATGTCCTATTATTTATTATATATAAAATATTAAGATAAATACAATAAAATTGGATCTTATTCAAGCAATTTTAAACCGTGAAGAATGCATGTGTAGACTATATTATGATCACGATCACCATGGAGGTCCATAAGCCTCATGCAATCCTTTCATGATGTGTTTTACAGGAGATTGTTAAAGACACTCTCTTGCTCAAAATATAACTAGCACATAACTAGGGTGAAATTGTGTCCAATGAACATGTATAAATTTATGTAGAGTAGTAAAAGTAGTTGACCATTAAGAATTTAGTGTTTGATGAAAAAATGTGGACGTCAGAGTTCAATGCAGAGTGGCTACCTAATGATTCTTCTTAGGAATCTTCTCTTTTTTCAACATTACA
Organism: Larix kaempferi; assembly: GCA_027924585.1. Classification (NCBI taxonomy): domain Eukaryota; kingdom Viridiplantae; phylum Streptophyta; class Pinopsida; order Pinales; family Pinaceae; genus Larix; species Larix kaempferi. Next base: position 129,728 of record BSBM01001421.1, on the reverse strand, counting down.
AAAGCGAGGGTCGAGAACTTGTCATTTAAAAGTGTCTAGGAAGGATGCAAGGCCAACTATGATTTTGCTCTCTCTTTTCATGCACAAATCACCCAAATATATGGCTTAGCCACCAATAAATGCATTGCAACTACTTAGAAGCAATGAATTGTACATATTTTGAAATTCTACCCATTCTAAAATTTCCACCTTACTCCTAAGAGGCCACAAATATACTTCATAGAGTTTTCATATTTAGCACTAAAGTTATTTTCTTTAGCAACATTGCAAGAAAGTTCAAATCTATCCCACACTAACTCTAGGCACACTTAAGAATGCAAACATTTCAAAAACTTCAAGCATAAATATTTTTAGCAACCATTTGAACATGATCTATATCAATACATAGATTTGGAAGAAAAGAAAAACTTCAATTATAAGGGAAACATAGTAACATCAAACCAGATTTGAAAGTTCTATTAAGCATGCTAAAACAACATACCATTCAACCCCGCAATCATGATAAATCAACATACTAAAACAACCATGAGACCTGCTTAATACATGAGAGAAATCATGTCTACAATCACAAATTTAGGACAATAATGAAACACCTCATATTATCATAGTAATGAAGATAAAGTACAATACCTCAACTCATCCCAAGAAAGGACTCATTAATGTATCCCAAATCCTAGTTAGGGATTCCACAATCACTTCAAACCCTAATATGCAATACAAAGGACAAGCAAGGCATCCTACCAAGATCTACAACTCAATCCTTGGAGCATTCAAATGAGCCAGCATCACACCAATTTTCAAAACCAAATATCTTCAACTTATATCACACAAGTTATCAAGGAGATTCACACACTTACATCCCACAAGCTATAGCACTGAAAATTTACATCTCACAAGCCAAGGAACCCTAGCACTAGCATCCCACGAGCTTTAACCCTTAATTACAAGAGTAATACACGATCTTCCAAGATTCTCAAAATATATAGCATTGTACCAACTATAAATCTTTAAGATACAATGTAGATGTTCTTAACAAAGACATGTTCCTCCATTTATATAAACTAAGTTGAGGGATTCCAACAATAAATCATGGAACAAGTCCAGAAGAAACCCTAGTCTAAGTCAACAAACAACGCCCCAAACAAAGCACTTACCAAAGTAAGGTGTCCACATGTCATGCTAGGGTTTGTCCAATCCCCAAGGTGATATGCCCTCCAAGGTAGGTGTTCACATGTCAAGTACTCCTCCTCCAAGACGTTGTGCCCTCCACTCAATGGATCCTCAAGTCAAGCATTCCTCCTCAAACTATGTGTAAGGTGGTTACATGCTTCTAAGACCAATCACCCAACCTCTAAGTCTCAATTCCCTCCTCCAAAGAGGTTACTCCACACATATAAAGTGTCCATTCTCGTCAACAAGTGCATCCTTGACGTAGAAGATGTCAAATATACCACATGCTTTAACTACCACATCAAGAAGTGTTCCTTCCTAGTGATGATCCCAGGGCAAACATGCACCTAATCTAAGCTCTCAAATGCAATTCAAAAATAAACAAAGGGACTAGAAGACCACAAGCCCTTCACATGTTATGAAGCTCTCCCCTAGCTAGGTGAAAACACTTTCAAAGCAACCAAAAATTCACATAAATAATGTCAAAGAATCAACAAAAAACTCCTTAATTAGGTTGTAGATAATCATACCCAAATACTCCAATGACCAATATGAACACACTATGTAAAACACTTAAGAGCCACAACTACCCCTACTAATGACAACAAATACCTAAATACTATATTTAATGCCATGCAAGCTTATCTTAATTGAAGAGGCATTGCTTCCTTCAAATAAATTACCATAAGTTACAAATTAAGTTATCTAAAACACACATTATAATGAGATTGGATGCAACACTATGTTTTTTGCTAAGGTGTACTCACCATGATGGTCATTAACTCAATTTTGAGCATTGTTACCATGGTAATATTTTAACTAGTAATTGCCCCTTATGTTGCAAATTACGAATGCCATAATAATGAGATGTGGTTGAATGTAGCTACTTATACCTAATTTTTGATATATTAGAAACCCGCAATCATAATGACATACCATACACCTTAAAACAGTGAAAAAAAGTGTTGCAAGTGATGAAGGAGCATCGGAGCCTAGGAGAAACAATCGAAGTTGATCGACAAGAGAACTCGACCAGGGGGATTGCCGATGACCACTGGTGCGAAGGAAGATTGGTTTTTGAAACCAAGAAGTCGAGCAGGAAGCTGTCGACATGCGATCGAAAGGAGTGAAGAGGTCGAGAGTCGACATGTCCAAGGTCGACAGACGACAAGATTGGAGCGTAGGCATCGATGGTCGACATGTTTTCAAACCGTGACACCGACGGGTTGTAGCGGAAGCCAAGTGTGGACGAAGGGGCGGACTGGCGAAGCCATAGAGACTAAGTGAAGTTGACAGGTAAATTCGAGGGATGACGAAGGCAGTAGGATCGAGACAAGACAGAAGCCAACTAATGTAGCAAAGTCAGAGAAGTGCATAAGTCAAGGCGAAGTACTTGGTAGTCGTTCGGGGTTGCTAAGGAAGTTATGAGTAGTTATGAAGGTGGTTGGGATCATGACAGATTTCACCACGGGAAGAGGTTTTGCAGCATAGCCAGAGGGCGCTGACAACTGTAGGTCTGCAAGATCTGCAGGATTCGGCGGATAGAGGAAGAGTGTCTTGGGGAAAGGAGTGGACCTCAAGATGAGCAGCAGAGCAGAGTAGAAGATCAGTGCGCAGGAATAGAGGAGGTACTTGATCAGGAGAGGATCGAGAGAGAGATCAGATCCATAGCTCAGTGAGCACTTGCATTCAGCAGAGGTCGTGAGAGGGAGAAGATCGCACACAGATAAAACACACCATTACTTTTGTATATTGTATCAGGCTAAGGCCGACTAGTTTAGTTCATTTGTTTTGTATTCAGACATTGTAATTTGATTGAAGTAATAGAAGCCAGCTTCTGGCATCCTGTTTACATCCAGTCTACGTGAACGTTGTGTGTCATGTGTTATTGTTAAGCAAGAAGGTCCGACCGACCACACTTGCGCCAGTAAGATTTCTTTTCAAGATAAATGGAATGCCAAAATTATCATAAAGGCAACTAAAATGGTGGCATATACATCCATAATTGAGTAGTCATTTTAGAATAACAATAACATTAACATGCCTAAGACAATGCAATGAGTATAACACAAATATTTGGCATGAAGCTAAAAAGGCATAAAGAAAATACCAAATAGTAGTGTATACAACATCCCAAAAATTGAAAAGTTGGTATACAATATTCAAAAACATCAACACATTAGTTGCTCACAATTGTAATACATTGCACAAATATTCAAGACTAGCAGAAGGGCTTAGCTCACACTTATAGGAATATTGTTCAAGCATATAGTAAGAATGGAAAATAATTAGTAGAAATGAGAATTTTTCTATGTAGAGAAAATACCAAACAATGATATACATCAAATCTAAACCGCAACATAAAGCAAGGAAGCAATAATAATTATGGTTTGCAATATTTTTCTTATTATAGAATATATAAACAAAATAAATAAATAAGGGGTACCTTTGACCTGAAATAATCTATGTGATTCATTTTTGTTGAGGCAATGCCCTTCTATGGAACACGCCATTGCCATAAGGAATACAAAATGATGACCTTCAATCATGACTTTTGATGTATGTGGAAGGAATAATCCTCCACATGCACTCATAGATGAATGATTGTCGACATAAAATGATTGTTGAATTATTTTAATGAAAGTTCATCATAAAAGACCATGAAGGGAAGTTAGGTATGTGGGCTACAATGTGCATCTTTCTGGGCACGGTAGTTCATGCAATGAAGATGACGTCAATTTTATGGGGAACCTATCCAAACAACCCTATGATCTGCAAATGAATGTTTTTGTACATGGGGTTAGACATATAGACAGAGGAATCAAATATGGAATCCCAATCACACCTTGTCCAATACACAATTAAATGAACATCTAACATCATTATACAGAAATCAATAACAATAGTATTATTGCAATCTGTAATATCCGTATATGGATATTCTCATGTTGTGATCGTGTCCGAATCACAATAAGACTATTCAAGTGAATAGTCAACCAATAGAAAATAACTCTATTTGGAAAGAATAAATAATATTGAATATATATTGATGAGAGATGATTACATTACAATTTGATGGACCATTTAAATATGGTCTTATGTTCCTTTTCAATGGAAAGGTACGTAATTATTTGTTTATTGATATGTTTATATATCATTTTATTTGTTACATGGCCTTCCTCTTCAGAATGCTTTGTCCTCAAATCATTAGTGGTGAAGGTCGCATCTTTCTTTGTATATACCTTATAAAATTTGTTTATGATTTTAATATACTAAATAAAACCATGTGCAATTTCATAAAACCATATGTGGTTTCATAAAACCATGTGCGGTTTCATGAATGCTATTCTTTAACTTTTTTTTTTACTCTTTGTTTTTTCTCTTGCAGTAATTCTTTTTTTCCACTTCTTCCTTGTAATATTTTCTTTCCTACTTCTTGTTCTCTTCTTCTTATTTGCAACTGAAATAATTAGTTATTTTCTCTCTTTTTTTATTTCCCTTCTTGTATTCCTCATTTACGGTTGTCTTTGAATTTTGCAGCAAAATAATATATATATATTTATTAACTTGATTTGCTTCAAAGTTGTGAGTGAATCTTCTTTGGGCCAAAAGCCTACTTTTGGACAAGGCCCTAGATTTTTAGGAAACCCAAAAAATGATAGCCAAAAGCGAATGTGGATCAAATATCCTTAATAGGATAAGCTATGAGAATGGTTTGTGGCCAAAGGCCGGAATCAAGCCCAAGAAGGGGCTTCGATACCAATGTAATAACCGCATCTGGATATTCTCAAGTTGTGATCATGTCTGAATCACAATAAGACTATTTAACTCAATAGTCAACCAATAGAAAATAACTCTATTTGGAAATAATAAATAATATTGAATATATATTGATGAGAGATGATTGCATTACAATTTGATGGACCATTTAAATGTGGTCTTATGTGCCTTTTCAAAGGAAAGGTATGTCTCTATCTATTCGATTAATTATATATCAATTTTATTTAATATTTGTTTAATTACTTTTCTTTTATTATTTAATTATTTGTTTATTGATATGTTTATATATTATTTTATTTGTTACACAATCTTTTACTTCTATTACCTATCAATTGATGTATAATTTGACATATTGGGAATAAGTTTTTCATGACTCTATCTCAATCAGGGTTTTCAAGAAGAACAAAGTTTCAAGAATATGTCCATAATTTAGGGTTAGTGGAATCTTTGTATTAAACACTACTAGCCTTTGCAATCCCTCGACCTCACTATCATCGAATCGACCAAACAATGGGGAATAACTAATGATCTTTGATTCCTAAGTAGTTGAAATACATATATTTGAAAGAAGGGAAGCTAGTGATTGTGGATAAGACGTGATTGTCCATTCCATCAAACCTTATGAGTGCAGGATCAATGTTATACCACGTAATAAGAAAACATCATATAAGATCCTATACTTGGAAAACAATTATGCAATAAATGCCCAAATCACACACAAAGATTATGTCCATAGAATAATCCAAAGGAAATTCATAAAGTTATTGATTAATCATGAGCAATATATATGCCCAAAAGCTAAAACCTAAAAAACACATTATTTTGCTCAAGTGCTACAACAAAACCTCAAATTGATATAATTTACCAGGCATCTCTTTACCACCATTTGGGTTACAACAAATTCCTCTTTGCAACAATTCAAACCCCTCATTCTTCATTTTTTAATCTCAATTTGATTGTAGGAACGAGGAACAATCATGTGCATGTAGTGCCTCTAGGATAAGTAAACCCTATAAACTTCAACAAATTAGAGCTAATGCTCATAGAGCACAAGAAATAGAAAAGGAACCATTGAACAGCTACTTGGGACATCTCCAGTGAGGCCATCTGGCCTATCTTTTGTATGAAAAGAATGAGGGTGAAGCAAAACTTGGTTACAAATTTTATAGTCAAATAGAGAATTGAACAAGAAATCAAAGACAATGACAATCACAATGGTCACTATGCCCCTAAACTTATATTGGAGAATGATAGATCGTGCGTGGAGAGCAAATGAAATTGAATATTCCATAGATAAGGAGCCATAATATACCTTTACACAAATTGAGGGTTCTATAGATAAGGAACCATGATATGCCTTCACATAGAAAAAAAACATTGATACGAAGATTGACAGAAATATTAGAGATGTTTCCTTCTTTTTCATTTTGTATTTTAAAATTAACTAGCATATATCCATCTTGAACCCGGATCTATCAAGTATTGAGAGGGATCCAATTTCTTGAGGTGTAATTTTATTTTTATCTTAAATTTTACATAGTAAGAAAAAATTTACACCACAAGATATTTGATCCCGTACTTGATATATCTAAGTTTAAGATGAAATCAATTAAAATTATTATTATTTTGTTTAATCTGACATCATTTGCATTTTATTTTTTATGGGAATGACATGTTACATAACCTTACGTGTTACAACATCTCCATCATACTGGGTTGTAGAGCACCTTGCTCCTCTCGATATATATATATATATATATATATATATATATAGAGAGAGAGAGAGAGAGAGAGAGAGAGATCCCTTATGATACACTATACTAGTTAAAATATTTATAAAACCACTTTAACACAATGGTAAAGTAAAATGTTATTTTGGAATTGTCTTTTTGGAAGAGTTTCTTTCCATACTAATTGTAGCAAACTCCGATTGGTTAGAGAGAGCCATGGTGATGCTTTTTTTAGGGATTTTAGAGTTGTAATTTGGCAGTGGTTTCCTTGGTGTTTTTCGAGGGGTTGGCTAGTGTTTTGATGATGGTTGCTTCTTGGGTTCACTGCCATGGAAGTGAATAGGCCCAGCTTTTATGAAGAAATTGAGTTATTAATGAGCCCTCTGGATGAAGGAAATCGGGCCCAAAATGACATTTTCAAATCTGACGTTGAGTACATTGATGACTTCAAAAAGGACTGGATCACGAGGGGAGAGGAAAAGGAATTCAAGTCCCTTATATTTTCAAATGTTTCTAGGCCTCCTGGTCCATAGTTGGCAGTTATGTTTTAGGGTTGGGTTGTCTGAATTGATCCCTTGCAGTAGATAATACAGATGGTCTGCATGTGTGCTACTTGGCACATTAGTCTCCATTATTATGTGGTCCAAATGAGACGTATTCTTTCCTTTTGGAACATGCATTGGTGCCCTTTGAGAAGAGGACTCAAAATAGAGCGTCTTCTTCTCAGTCGATTTTCTCATCGCCTACTCAATTAGAAGTTTGTGTTTATCTAGGTAAGAAAGCGGGGGGGGAAACTATATCCCCTCCACTATAAAAGAAATACCTTGAATCAGACACTCAGTTTCTAGGAGGGGGGACGACTAAAGGTGCCCAATGGGAAAGAAACTATAAATTAAAAAGGAAATTGAAGGCACATTAGATAAGGGCTTATTGACATAAACTATTTATTGGTCGAGATATTATGATGGAGGAAGCCTCATTCCTCTCCGTCAAGGAAGCTATGGGGAAATATGCATTCTGGACTATGCCGAAGAAATTCATTGAGTCTTGGATGGAGGATAAGTGGTTTCCATTCCTAGGTTATATTTCAGAAGTTTATTTTTTAAGCAAAGGATGGTTTGGGTTCCATTTTCATAAGAAAAGTCACATCATGAATATTTTGGTTGGCATCTGGATTTGTGAATAAGGGAGCCTAATGCTTAAGAGGTGGCATTTGAATTTTGACCCGGATAAGGATTTTCTATCTCGCAAACACATTTGGGTATTACTACCTAGACTTCCTTTGCATTTTTGGAGCACTGAGGCACTTGCATATATCGGTAATGCGCTGGGTCGTTTCCTCTCTATTGATGAGCAGTATTTAGCAACATAGGACAAAAGAATGGGGTGGGTGTTGGTAAAAATTGATGTTAGCTAAGGTCTCTTGGAGGAGTTGGATATCGATTGGAATGGTAGATCATGTGTCCAACGTTTGGAATATTGGAATATTTCGTTCAGGTGTTTACTTTGTCATCGAGTAGGACATCTAAAGGTGACTTGTCCATACAAAAGACCCCCCCCTAATTATTTGGTGGAGAACATGCTTCCTGAGGGCTCTAACTAGAAATTTGGAGGTGTGGGAGGTGTCAGAATTTCCCTGAAGAATACAGACCCTTCAACTTCAAGTAAAGTTTCTCCTCCTTTATTTTCGGTTCCTTTTGTTGATGTAGACTTGGACCTCAGTCCCTCTCCTTTGGAGCATAATGTTTTTGGTGGTGATGGTAGTCACGGTACAGTATTTGGACCAGATATTGATAGTTTGCTTGATAACTCTCCTAACAACCCAATGGCCATTGTTCCTTTTATGTCTGTGTTATCTCCCACTTGCTAGTTTAGCACAAGAGTCACCTTACCTAAGCTAAGGTCTGATGTGTCTGTTTTGAATGAAGTCATCCTTGTGGACTCCAACTTGGTTCTAGTTGGAGAGTCCATACATGATGATTTGTTTGGAAATTCGGGTTGTGGCTCTATTTCTTAGAGGAACTATTAAATATCAATGCTTTTCTGTCTCTTTCTGAGAGTGTGGGTCGTGGTGACAAGAAGTTTGAAAGGGGCCTTAGCTACAAACAAGTTATTAAGAAAACCCCTTTGCATGTATTATCTCCCACTTGCCATTTTAGTACGGGAGTCAACTTACCTAAGATGAGTTTTATGTATCTATTTTGAATGAGGTCGTCCTTGTGGACTCCAACTCGGTGCTAGTTGGAGAGTCCATACCTGATGATTTGTTTGGAAATTCGGGTTGTGGATCTGATTTCTCAGAGTCACTATTAGATATCAATTCTTTTTGTATCTTTTTGAGAGAGTGATTCGTGGTGACAAGTAGTTTGAAAGGGGTCTTATCTATAAATAAGTTCTTAAGAAAACCCCTCTCAATGTATTTTCTAGAGGTTTCCCTCTCTCTAGTCCAAACAATTTTTGTGTAACTTTAGGTCCCGTGGACCTGAATACACACTCTTTAAAGAATGGGGTTGCCACTAGTGGAAAAAAAGGGAAGAAGGGTCATTTGGGGCCCATTCAAGGGGGTCTACAAAATGTTCTAGCATCTATCACACGGGACTTAGTCATTTAAAAGGGAAAGACTGGATATTCTTCGAATGCTCTTGTGGGAAACTTTATTGGAGGTTTTTGGGCACTTATAGCACAGAAAGCCTTGGATTGAGTGCCTAAATGATCATTTTATCACTAAATGTGAGGGGATTAGGAGGGAATCCCAAACATCTATCCCTATGTAGGTTGGTGGAAGTTAACCATCTAGACTTGGTTCATTTACAAGAAACAATGTTGAATGGGATGAAGGCTCGTGATATTTGTTCTAAACTATTTTCTGGTTGGGAGTTATGCTCAACTGGTGCTTGAGATCAATATGGTGGCCTTTTGGCTGCTTGGAATCCAAAGGTTTCCAAATTTGTTCCCTTCTTAACATGCACAAGTATTTTATTGGAAGGGATGGTTAGAGATGTTGTTCGTCTGGTGAAGATTCTCAATTGTTATGTTCGATATAATGACAAGGTCGCTTTTTGGAACAATGTAGATGCTTCAGACATTTTAAAGGATCTTAGTATTATCTTGGCAGGAGATTTAAACTTTACTCTCTCAGCAAAGGATATTTAGGATCTGTAGAATGGTCTTGATCCCTTGGCATCGTACTTTAGCGATCCAATTCATGGTTCTAACCTAGTGGACATTGTACCTAGGTCTCTTGGACCTACTTGGAGAAATGGTCGTTCAGGGGAGGTTGTCCTTGCTAAATGGTTAGACCATTTCCTTATTACAGAACATCTGATCACCTTTGTGGACAACTTTCATGCTTGGACTATTTCTTCATCTGCCTATTTTTTTATAATTGGATTCGAGGAGGGACAGAGCAAAAGAACCCTTCAAATTCAATCACAGTTGGCTGGAAGAGGTAGATTCCAGGTCATTAATCAAAGTTAGTTGGTCTACTTTTTCAATGGGAACAAATGTTACAACATCAAACACTCTTTTTCTCAAACTAAAGAATCTTAAAAATTCTATTATACATTGGGAAAAACAAAATAAATGAGCTTTGAAGGCTAAATTATCCAACATCGAAAGAAACATGTTGAAGTTGTTTTTCCTCAAATGTATCTCATATTTTATTTGAACGAGCAAAAGTGGAGGTCTCGGATTTAGTGGAGAAGAAGATGAAAATTTTGAAGAAGGAGGAGATGGTCTGGAGACTAAAGAGAGGGGCTCTTTGGATTTCTCAAGGCGATCAAAAGTATTTCTTTCCACCGTTATGCAGAACACCGTAGGAATACTAATTCCATTTTGTAATTGAGGGAATATGAATAATTGCTCATGAAAGAACAAGCCGAGCTAGAGGAAGGTGCATCCAAACATTTTCAACAGTTGTTTAAAGATCTAGGTAGTAACTCAAACATTTCACAGATGGAGGTGATTCAATGTTTTCCTTGTTTCTTCTCGGGGGATAAAGGCACTAAGGTGGTGGATCATGTCACACTTGTGGAGGTTAAGAATATTTTGGATGGTTTCGCCAAAGATAAGAGCCTCGGGCCCAATGGATGGACCATCGAGTTGTTTCTCACTTTTTTTTATTAAACGGGAACATACCTTCTGGGAATGATTGATGAGTAGAGAATTAAAGGCTACGTTAATGTAGCTCTGAATTTTACCTTTATTACCTTGATCCCGAAAGTTTCTTTTCCTCAAACTTTTAATGAATCCCATCCCATTTCGTTTTGTATCCTAATTTATAAATTGCTATCCAAGGTAATTGCTAACAATATCAAGCTCCTCTTCTCGCAACACATTTCAAAGGACCAATTCGGTTTTCTACATAACGGATAGATCTTAGACGCGATTGATGTTGTGTAGGAATCTAAGAAAATAAAGGATGCCATACTTAGATTTGGAGAAGAATATGATAGGGTCGACTGGGGTTTCCTCAGGCTCATGCTCCTTCAAATTGGTTTGGGCTCCAAAGCCACCAATTGGATTATGGCTTGCATTTCAACAACTTCTTTTTTGGTCTTGATTAATGGGGTTCCATCTCGGTTTTTTAGAATCTCCAGGAGCCTACAATAGAGCTTTCCTATGTCACCGTTGATCCTTTTACTGGTCACCGAAGGCCTAATTCGTCTGATATTGAAAGCTAAATTTGAAGGAAAACTGGAAGGGATTAAAGTATCAGAAGTTGTAAGATTTCTCTACTCCTTTTTTTGACGATCTATTGTTGCTCAGTAAAGGTCGAATCCAAGAATGGCATGTTATTAAGGACTACCTAGACATTTTTGGAGAAGCTTCAGATATGAAGGTTAATGCTAAAAAATTGTTATTTCTTATTTCTGGTGTTGATCAAGATTTACTTGTATAGTTGCACCTACTTTTCCCCTTAAGTTGTGAGAGTATTGACAAAGGAATCAAATACCTAGTATATTATTTAAAGTTGAATAAATACCATGTCATAAACTGGTTATGGATTCTAAAGAAGGTAGATAAGCACCTTGAGAATTGGTGTTATCGTTGGCTCACCTTGGGAGGTAGACTCATACTTGTGAAATCGATGTTAGAAAGTATTCTTGTTTTTTGGCTATCTCTAACGAAGATACCGTTGTCCATCCAGGAAAAAAACAGGCAGAGATGTTTCAACTTCCTTTGGTTGGGTCACAACAAATTAAAGAAATTTCATATTGTAAAGTGGAATTCAATTTACCATCCAAAAAGATTCGGATGATGGGGCTTTAAAAATGTTTTCGATTTTAGCAAATCCCTTGCTGCCAAGAGCCTTTGGAGATGCACTCTCTCAGATGGACTTTGGTGAAATATTATGAAAAACAAATATCTATTGAACTACACCATCGGTAGCTGGATCAAACAAGCATCAAACTTTTCCTCAGGTGTATCAAACCTTTGGCGTGGACTCTTATTTGTTTCAAATGTCATTCAATATTGGGTAGTGTTGTTGTCGAGATGCACACTTGGGGGAAGCGCAACAGAAATATTTCGAAGATGGTCGGTGTGGCCTTGGGGGCATGCAAAGAGCGAGGTGTTGCCACCTGATCCTGGCCAATTTTTTTAGGAAAACTCCTAATGAAGCCAAGGGAGGTAGATCCTACGAAAAGAAAAAAGGTTTCTAAGGATTTTAGTTAAATTTCAAGTGATTGGAATGGATGTTGTTTTAGGAGTTTTTGAATTTAATGCAAATTTAAATCAAGTTGTTCGCCAAATTAACCAATACACATCCACAACATGATATAATAAAATAACAACAATGTATAATATTGATAAGAAAATGCAAAGACTTGCAAAATAGTGTCGTTGATGAAAAGACCAGTGCTAATGGAGTCAATGTCCGTTTTAAAATGCTGAGAGGACCATTGTGCGAGTGCTCTTGGTTTATTTTATTATGTATTTTATGGGATGGTTTGATTAATTGTGGGATGAGGGGATTCCCGATATACCTTACGGTATAGGGAATATGTCCGGAATGTGATCTAAGTGGCTTTGTACAAGGACATGTGGGATGGAATGGAGTCTCGAGAGCTGTGTTAAACACTACACCAACAAGGGTGTAGCCTAACTATGCTCTGAGGTCGCCTCCCAGTTGTTCCAACTTCCTTATGTTGATGTATATGTAACTTCGGAATGTATTTCATATATGTATATTGTACTCCTATAGAGATGGTATTATTCCTCTATACGTAAGTGTTTGTATTCCTATAGAGATGTTATTATTCCTCTATACGGAAGTGTCGTCATTTATATTGTAAGTGTCGTAACTTATATTTGATGGGTTATTAGACCACCTTGTTGGGGTCGGCCCTGTATAAGTCATGTGGGTCAAAGGGTTATTAGACCAACCTATTGGGGGTCGGCCATGTGGGTCAAAGGGTTATTAGACCACCCTATTGGGTGTCGGCCCAGTCAGCATTATGTTATGTGGTTAAGTTAAGGCCGACCTAGTAAAGGTTATTAGGCAAGTCAAGTCAAGTATAAATAGAGTGCGGGGGGCACTCTATTTCATCATTCTATTCTCTCTCACACTCTCGGGAGAGTGGCACACTTGTGGAGGAGGAGAAGCTGCTGCTAGGATATGTCTATCTCTTATGCTTGGGTTGTATCATTGCTCTATCTATCTTTGAGGAAGTTATTGGGGTTTTTCACCTTTATGGTTTTCCCCAAGTAAACTCTGTGTCTCTTGTGTGCTTGCATTATTGTGTTCATGATTGATATGCTGTAGATATGTTGTACATGTTGTTATCTCAGTTAAGATCCTAGATCAGATTGAAGTAAATTCTGAAAAATTAACATGGAATCAGAGCTAGCCTAAAAGAAGGCATGATATGGCATGTATGACACTTGTTGCACTTGCGATGCTAGGGCTTGATATAGCAAAAACCTATCATCGTAGAACTTTCTCTATAAATACATTTTGATGAGGTTTCAGGGTCTAAAAATCGTACAGGGAGAATCTAAGATCCCCATGTACCTTGTGTCCAAAGGACAACCTCTAGTTAGTTTTACTTTGTGATTTATGATCTGTACAATATAGGGTTTCTGCCTCTTCCAGATCTCAGTCATAAACAGGTGACCTTGGAAAAAAGGTCATAACATGGGCCAGGAAGATCCAAATGAAATTTCGTAAAAAGTGACAGGTAGTGCACGGACTTTAATTTCTCAGGTAACTTTTTCAGAGGCCAAAACGGAACCAGTGACACGTGGCACGCCGTACAAGTTTGCTCTCCTGTTTTATCCTATAAACAGGTCACGTTGCGACACTTGGAATAACTCTCTCGCAGAGAATCCATTTGAGGTCAGACCTATGGGGTTGGAAAGAGGACAGGTCTGGATATCACAGGAAAAATGTTTAGACCCTATGGATCGAAAAGTTCAGAGTTACACCAGAAACAATCAGGTACATATTTCTGTCAAAACAGAATTATTGTTTAGCACCTTCATTCATGGCTTCCGGAATTTAGGGTTTCAGAGAAAGTTGGAATTTTTGTAATTGGAGACTACGACTAAATGCTACTCATCAAAATCGAAATTTAGAGACCAAGATCAGAATTTTTGGTTGGGCAGAAGGCTGGGCTTGATCAAACCCTAGTTCGGGACTTTGATCGGAAAAGTGGAAAATTAGGGCTTCTGCAAAAATGGAAATTTTTGAAATCTGTGACCACGGCTAGAAGCTCCTCAGAAAAATAGAAGCTTAGAGCTTTGGATCGAACCTTTTGATTGGGCAGAAGGGTGGACTTTATCAAACCCGAGTTCGGGGTAATGTCTAGTGAATCCGGAAGTTTCAAAGGCAAATTTGAGGGGCGAAACTTTGCAGTTCTCAAATTATGAGTATACCAGCTTGATCAGCTCATCAAGGCGCATATTTCTATCATTTCGGAAGTTTGAATTTTTAGGGTTTCTTTGACAAACCCTAATCCAGCTCCAGATCCAGTTCCTGCAAATCAAGAGGATTGGGTTAATCCTAGAAGAGAATGGATTGGTCACCTGCATAAGTGAAGAAGTTCCTGTTTCAGAGAGAGATGAGGCTAAGGCCTTACATAAGAAGATTACAAGAAATCTCGACAGGTATGACTCATCTAGGTATGTTTCGAGCTTTGTTCATGATTAAGTTTATGGTATGTTTGTTTTCATGTTATTACGGTTGGTACAATCCTGATCAAATTTAGACATGTCATATCACCTTAATAAAATTATGAATGCATGATAGAAGATATCCATTGATTAGGGTGTTGACACTTATGATTGTACTAATGCATTATGGTGTTGTATGAGGTTTATGTTGTCTGCTAACATGAAAGGTACACTAAGAAAGACAAATCATGTTCTAGTTCAAGAACATATGATCATGATGACATGAGGACAAAGATTCATCCATTGTCATGAATCACCTAGAAGATCTATTTGCGAGGTATGTATCACTTGGTTATATAATGGTTAACCTATGAAATATGCAGGTTACAAGCACAAGTCATTGAAGAGAACAAGAAGACATCATGTGGGTATGTTAGACATAACTAGCTAACATACCAATCCAGGTATGTTTTTCCTATATCAAGTCAGAATCCTACCTTGTGCTAAGATCCCTTATATAAGTATACTTGGTATGATTGGTTATGTTTATTCATAAAGATAGAAATGTAAGTAATCAAGGGTTTATGCATTTTATGTCTCTTATCTTGATTGATGATGTAACTAACCAGGAGAGTCCTATGATCAAATAAGAATATGCATGAGTAAAAGAAGACTTCCCTAAAACCTTGAATACTAATGTTTATTATCTGTGTTTGAAATGATCATGACTATACATGTTTAAGATTATTGTGTTTTGATAGTATTAAGATTATACTAATGAATGTGTGATTATGTACAAGACCTCGAGGATAACACAATGATGATACTAATAAGCATTCATAGTGATGGATATAAGTTCAAGGACAGGTAATCCAGGAAGCAAATATCAAGAGGGAGGACACTCTAGTTGTTCCTGCAAGGAAGCAAAGATCAAGAGGGAGCACACTCCAGTTGTTCCTGCAAGGAAGCAAAGATCAAGAGGGAGCACACTCCAGTTGTTCCTGCAAGGAAGCAAAAATCAAGAAGGAGCACACTTCAGTAGTTTCTGCAAGGATGCAGATATTCAGAGGGAGTTGACCACTTCTCACAATCCACATCAGAATGGAGTTGCAGAAAAGAAGCAAAGACTGAAAGGGGGTCAACCCAACAAACAAACAAAGATAAGTATTTGAATTATCATTCCTTGCATATTTTATTGTTTAAATAATATTGTTCAATAATGTATATACTCATGTTCCTAGAATTAGGTGGTGTATTATGCATATTAGAATAGTTGCATTGATGAATAGTATACTACTAATATACATGGGTAAGTGGCCTATGGCATGTACAACATTCCATTGCTACTTATCTAGAATGAAACCTCTTTGCTGACATGTTGGGAGTTGTGCACACTCTTAACAATGTTCTGGTAGAGACTGGAAGGCATCTAGAAATTTACGGGATATGGATAAATGTTGTATTGAAGCATTGGCTAAGATAATTGCATGACTGTATGACATATTTCTTTATGTGTAAGAATTTGTTCTGAAAAATATGAGATGTTTTCTAATCATGCAATTTAAGTTGTTGTGTAGGAAAGATCGTATACCATCACCTACAAAAGAAGGAATACAACATTTGTTCAGCAACAAAGTTATCTATTGAAAATATTGAAGATATTGAAGTTCCCAGGATCTTGGAAGAATGCCATGATCGAGGAGTACCAGTCGATCATGAAGATGTTTGGGATGCAGTCCCAAGACCTGAAGGGAGTCTGTAGTGACTTCCAAGAGGATCTACAAGATCAAGCATGTTGCAGGTGGTAGCATAGAGACCTTTTCTCTTGTAGCCAGATACACTTCCATTAGATCCGTACTTGCTCTGGCTGCAGTGATGAAATGGAAGATACACCAGATGGATTTCAAGACAGCTTTCTTGAATGGTGTAGTTGAAGAAGAATTGTATGTGGAGCAACCACTTGGTTCTGAGACACATGACAGGGATTCATATATGTGCAGAACTTGGTATGGTAGGATAAACATCTTTCTATCCAGTTTGGGCTTTACCAAGAGTAAAGCGGATTCCAACCTTTACTACAAGGTTGAGGAAGGCAATCCATTGATACTACTTTTGTATATGGATGACCTGTTTATTACAGGTGAAGATAGATTGATTGCCGACACACAGCGAAATCTTGTTGTCGAGTTCGAGATGAAGAACTTGTGGATGATGCACTATCTTCTAGGTATGGAGGTGTGGCAGAGTGCAAATGGAATCTTCCTTGGACAAGGGAAGTATGCAGTAGAGATCCTGAAGAGGTTTGGGATGATGGACTACAAGGCCATGGCCACACCTATGGCATCAAACCTGAAGCTTATGTGTGATGCTTCATCTGAGCCAGTTGATATCACTATGTATCGTCAGATGATTGGATCGTTGATGTACCTGACAAACACGAGACCAGATATTTGTTTTGCGTTGAACACATTGAGCCAGTTCCTGATGGATCCGAGGAGTGTTCACCTGGTTGCTGTAAAGCATATTCTGAGGTACCTGAAGGGTACAGTTGATTATGGGCTCAAGTATGATGCGAATCAAAAGTTTAACGTATAGGGTTATGTTGATTCAGATTGGGCAGGTAGTGCTGCAGATAGGAAGAGCATTTCTGGGTGTTGCTTCAGTATGGGATCAGGTGTGATCTCTTGGTTTAGCAGGAAGCAGTCCTGTGTAGTACTGAGTACAGCCGAAGTGGAGTATGTTGCAGCTTGTTCGGCTAGTTGTGAGGCAGTATGGCTTTGGAAGCTACTGCCTGAGTTATTTGATCTACCGCTGGAGGCTACTGGTATATTTTGTGACAACTAGAGTTGTGTGAAGTTGTCTGAGAACCCGATGTTCCACAACAGGTCGAAGCACATGGAGATCAAATATCACTATATCAGGGATATGGTGTAGAGAGGAGCAGTAAATCTCCTGTATGTTGCGACGGATGAGCAGATTGCAAATGTATTGACGAATCCACTAGCTAGAGTGAAGTTCGAGTACTTCAGAGAGAGGCTTGGTGTTCTTCAGATCAATGACACTTCGAGGAAGAAGTGATGGAGACATTTGCTGTAGCCATTCCTAGCATGGTGGAAGGGGGATCCTTCACATGGTTTTGGATGTAAGCGCTGGATGATGAGCATCAGGACGATACTCCAGTTACTGCTCTATATATGCATCAGGATGATGCTAGATATGATCAGTTGGATCATTTATATGTATATGTATGTACGCATCATGTTGGATGCTGGATATGATCCATTGGATCATTTATATGTATTTGTATATGCATCATGTTGGATGCTTGGACCATGTATCTGTATCAGGTGGATACATTATGTGGATCATGTATCTATGTATGTATCAGGTGGATACATTGTATGATCAGGTGGATCATGTATGGTGATATGTATCAGGTAGATACTTGGTATGCATCAAGTAGATGCATTGTATGATTAGGATGATCATGGATGACGAGCTTCAGGATGTTGCTCCAGATGATTTGCATCAGGACAATGCAGTGATGATGATCAGGATGATCATGTACATCAGGATGATGTATGGTGAGTATCAAGTTGATGCTCTGTGGTCGTGGACAGGTTGTGTAGGTAGCATAGAAAAGATCCTTTAAAAACTGGACAAGTAGAGCGGTGTGCTCGTAACAGCCTGGGTTGCTCTATCGAGATATGGATAGGTAGAGCGGTGTGCTCGTAACAGCCTGGGTTGCTCTATCGAGATATGGATAGGTAGAGCGGTGTGCTCGTAACATCCTGGGATGCTCTGAGTAGGTTTTGCTACAGGTAGCATAGAAAAGGTCCTTTAAAATATGGACAGGTAGAGCGGTGTGCTCGTAACATCCTAGGATGCTCTATCGAGATCCAGACAAGTAGAGTGGTGTGCTCGTAACATCCTGGGATTCTCTAAGTAGGTTTTGCTACAGTTTTGCATAGAAAATATCCTTTAAAATCCAGACAGGTAGAGCGGTGTACTCGTAACATCCTGGGATGCTCTATCGAAATCAAGACAAGTAGAGTGGTGTGCTCATAACATCCTGGGATGCTCTGAGTAGGTTTTGTGAAAGTTCACATACAAAAGATCCTTTAAAATACGGACAGGTAGAGTGGTGTGCTCGTAACAGCCTGGGATGCTCTATCGAGATCTAGATAGGTAGAGCAGTTTGCTCGTAACATCCTGGGATGCTCTGAGTAGGTTTTGTGAAGGTCAACATGTAAAAGAACCTATAGTCTGCGCTAGGTTTTGTTGACACACGTAATCAGTCCTGGGATCCACAATATGGCCATTGATGATGAAGACCTACAGGTGGTGGGCCTACATCCAATATGAAAAAGGACTGGCTCTGTAGAACTTCCTATGATGAGTAGATTCAGAGATTGATTGAGATAGCAGCAGTGATGATGATGATGACTCAATGACAATTATCCAGTGAGGATGATCCAGAGAAGAAGACTTGTGCTAGAAGACCTGTGTCGAGAGATACCTTCCTAGTTAAGAGGGAGTGCTGATGTATATGTAACTTCGGAATGTATTTCATATATTTATATTGTACTCCTATAGAGATGGTATTATTCCTCTATACATAAGTGTTTGTATTCCTATAGAGATGTTATTATTCCTCTATACGGAAGTGTCGTCATTTATATTGTAAGTGTCGTAACTTATACTTGATGGGTTATTAGACCACCTTGTTGGGGTCGGCCCTGTATAAGTCATGTGGGTCAAAGGGTTATTAGACCACCCTGTTGGGGGTCGGCCATGTGAGTCAAAGGGTTATTAGACCACCCTATTGGGTGTCGGCCCAGTCAGCATTATGTTATGTGGTTAAGTTAAGGCCGACCTAGTAAAGGTTATTATGCAAGTCAAGTCAAGTATAAATAGAGTGCGGGAGGCACTCTATTTCATCATTCTATTCTCTCTCACACTCTCGGGAGAGTGGTGCACTTGTGGAGGAGGAGAAGCTGCTGCTAGGAGATGTCTATCTCTTATGCTTAGGTTGTATCATTGCTCTATCTATCTCTGAGGAAGTTATTGGGGTTTTTCACCTTTATGGTTTTCCCCAAGTAAACTCTGTGTCTCTTGTGTGCTTGCATTATTGTGTTCTTGATTGATATGCTGTAGATATGTTGTACATGTTGTTCTCTCAGTTAAGATCCTAGATCAAATTGAAGTAAATTCTGAAAAATTAACACCTTAGTCAAAATTTCCCGACTTTCGATCACTAATGAGGCAACGCCATATTTTCGTTGGTTTAAAGTGGAATTGCTTTTATTAGAATGAGTGGATTAATTAGATGTGAAAAATTTATGAAATGCGAACAACCATTTCTTATATCCCAAATCTTAGACTAGCCTGCGATGGGTAGAGCACACACTATGTTTACAAAAGTGTTAATTCCAATTGGACTCTCTGACAAAGAGCACTCTTGATCCGCCACATGAGAGATTCAAGATATTTTTAAATTTAAGTTAGACTCTCTGATAGAGAGCACTCTTGATCCACTAAGAGCGTGATTCAAGAGATTTTAAGAAAAATAAACTCTCCGACAGAGAGCACTCTTGATCTGCAAATGGCGAGATTCAAGAGATTGTGATGATTTGTTTTAAAACTTAAACAAAACAAAACAAAAAATGATGCTAAGACTTTAAATGAATAAACGTTGAAAACTAACTTGCAGAATGAAACCTTCTATAAACTTGATACTTTTGTGGAATATTAAAACCTTGAAAGAACTTATGCAAAAGTAAACTTCAAGAAATTTATGCAAAAAATTAAAACCTTCTAAGTACTCTTTTGACTACTTTGGAAAAATAGAAACTAATCTAACATGCTATTATTCTAACTATGAAATATGCTAAACAATAAGCAAAAAAGGGACAGATACAGGCTTCCCTCAAATGGGGGAAGAGGGGTGTGGGAGTCGTAATCCCACTTTCTTTTTATTGATAATTATTACAAATAATAACTCTCCTATAGAGACCGCTCTTGATCCTCAAAAGCGAGATTCAAGAGACTTATTAGCTCAAAACAAGCAAAAAGGACAAATAAGATCTTGAAGAAGATAGATTTGTGTGGTTCAAGCTCCCTAAAGGGATTCGTTCCTTCACTTTCGTATGACAAAAAGAAAAATATCAGCAAACATAAAATTTATTAGGATGTTAGTATTGATTAGCTAAAAGCACATAATTTCATAGTTCAGCATTTGCAAATGATAGGAAAAATTTAATTTATTTGAAATACTAAGAAAGATAATACTTTGATCTAATCTTTAAATGTAAATTTGAAGCTTTTAGATCTAGTAAATATGCATAACATAAGAAAGTAAATTATGAACTTTGATGGATCTATCTTTTGCTAAGCATAATAGTAACCAAGATAAAGGAGAGAGGGAGATTTTTTTAAAGATTTGAAGGATGGAAGAAGGAGTGGCTTCCAAATCTCAAATCTCTTGAGGTCAAGGAGGTTCCTGTAGGAAAAAAGAATATTAGATTCATGAAATATTTATGAAGAGGAAGAAAATGCAGTTGAGCTTAAAATAATCCTTCGCTTTTTGATAACACGCAATGCTCCACAACTAAAAACAACCCATGATCAAATCTAGTATATTTTAATAAGAGAAATTTTGGAGAGCCTAGTATAACTGACTACTTTTAGCTACTCTTTGACTTCAAATATAAAACATAGATAAACAAGTTGAAACTACAAATGCTTACCCTATAGATTAACAATAATCTTCTAAGCTAGGATAGATCAATGAGATTGCAAAAAGAAGTAAAACACATAAATATATCACCTCATATGTGGATCAAGCATTCCCAATCAAGACAATTGCACCATATGGACCTCCAAAGCCTCAAAATTTATTCAAAATCTTTGCACGAATGAAAAATCATTACAAAACAATTACAGCAGAGGTTCCTTGCATCCACCTGGAATGAGGAGCAAGAGCCTTCAATTTAGCCAAAGACGGAAGAGAGGGCGAGTTATGGAGCAATCTAGGGCTTGGAGGGGGGGTGCATCCATGAAGAGGGAGTGATCTCTCTTGATCTAGGCTTGAACCAATCCTTGGTTGGTGTAAAGAGAAGAGTTGGAAGCCACCTCATAAGAGGGGCGCACCTCTTACATTGGAAGCATCACTCATCAAATAAAAACAAACCACATAAGCCAAGAAGTCACCCAGATGAAGGAGGGCGCAAGTCCCAACAAGAAATCACTTGAAGTGACATGGACTTGATATGAATGTTAAATATATTGATTGATTTCACCTTCGATAGTGATTTCCAACTTGATTGGGCCTTTATTTGACTAAAATCCTTCAATTTTAGAGAATTTGATTTTCTCCAAACTTTATTATTTTAATTAAATAATTCTCTATAACTATTTTCAAGAGAATTTTTATTAAAGTGAAAAATATTCACTCAAAACTTAGGAAAAATGGGTTTAGGGGTTTTGTGGGTGCTCTCGGTTAGAAAATGAGCACCCCCATGTCAAATTTAACCTCATAACCACAATTATATCACTTCTTTATTATTTTTTTAATTAAATCATTAAAAAATCTCGTTAAACAGGAAAAAATATTTTTGTCCGAACTGAAAGAAGATCCTAGGGGACCTAGTGCATGTCCATATGACTCAATATTGATGGCTAGCATGTGAAAATTACATAGACACATAAAATTTAATAACCTCCCTAGGTTCGACCACTATGGTAAATACTCCAACTTTGGAGGTGTGAGTGAAAAACTCAGGAATTATACGCCACTGAAGCACAACGCAGAATTCCTAAGGAAAAAACACTCTAGAGCATCCCCCTAATAGCCAAACATAAGGTAGGCCAAGTCTTTTACAAAATTACCATGCTTAGACCAACTTATTACAATTCCCCCACGGGGATCTAGACATGCAATTATTACAAAAGGGGCCAAAATTGGCACTGAAAAAGTCTTCTGAACTTCTGAACACTGGTGACGAACACTTGACATGTTCATGAAACTGGCGGCTCACAAGAAGTCCAATTATGGTACAAAATAGTTGATAACATTCGGCTCCAACTACGGGACGAGCACTCGTTTTATTTTCAATCAAAAAGGGTGTTTGAGAATCCTAAACTCTCTGGTTCCTGCACAAAAATTAAGTGCATTAGTCCCACATATACATGATAAATATGCCAAATGAAAACCAACATATAAAATTTAAAATGAAATTTAATTTACAAATGTTAGTATACAACATTTAATATGAAAAAATATTCTACATAAGATATTATACAAGAATAATATACAAAAATAATGTACAAAACAGAAAAGACAAAACGGAGAGGGTTTAGAAAATCCCTGAAATGTCCCCATGGGAATTTATGTGTCACCATTGTAGAACAGCTTAATATGTTGTCCATTTACTAATAGGTTCAACCTTTCTCCTTCCATGTTGTTGAGCAGAAAGGAATTTGTGCCAGAAAAATCATGAATGATAAATGGCCCCTTCCAGAGGCTATCAAATTTCCCATGTTTTCCCATCTTGTCTCTTCTTTTATCCCACATGAGGACTGTGTCCCCAATATGGAAAGGTCTTGGCTTGGATGACTTATCAAAGGTACTCTTCATAATCTCTTGATGTCTCAAACTCTGATCTAAGGTTTCCCTTCTACTCTCATCCAACTTAATAATCTGATTCACCCTCTGCTCCATATCCTCTTTTTTTCTGACCCATATTCAGTAATCATTCAAAAAACTGGTATTTGCATATTGATGGCTAACTCATCTATGAAACCATATACCAGTTCAAAGGGAGACTTCCGAGTAGCATTCTTCTTGGTGATCCTATCATCCCAAAGTGCATACTTGATCTTGTTATCCCATGCCTTCTTGTTATTTCCCACAGTTCTCTTGATGATATTCATTAAGTTTTTGTTTGTGGATTCAACAAGTCCATTTCCCCGAGGTTAATAATTGGATGAATGGGATAGGATAATGCTATACTTGAATAAAAAGGAAGTGATATCAATGGAACTGAAAGCCTTGGCATTACCCATTGTTATTTTAAGAGGGATACCAAATCTTGTGATGATTTTATCCTCAAGGAAATCTATAACAACTTTCTCAGTGGATGATTTGGTGGGTATGGCCTCTACCCACTTGGTAAAATAATCGGTAGATGTAAGGATCCAAGTAAATCCGTTACATGAATTGTCCTTGAACTAACCGATGAAGTCAATCCCCCACTGCTGAAAGGGGGAAAGGACCACTACTAGCGTGAGGGGAAGAGCTGCCAATTTTTTCTTCCCAATAAAGAGATGGCACGCACGACAACACTTAATATACTTACGCACATCTGTGCAGAGGGTTGGCTAGTAGTATCATCCTCAGAAGATTTTGTGGGTAGTTGTATTTGCTACGAAGTGGCCTCCACAAAATCCTGAATGGAATTCAACAAAGATTCTTTTGGAATCTTGCTCATTCACACATCTAAGTATTATCCCGTCTGGGTTCCTCCAACCCAAACCTTATTGAGTGAGACAATACCTAGTTGTTTTCAACCTTAAAGCCCGTATTTTATGACCCTTGAGGTGATATGGGAAATTAATGTGAAGAAGGAAATAGATGATGTCTGAATACCAGTGGTTGTCAAGGTTCTGTAATGATGGGGTCATGACTAGCTCGGACCTACTACTTTCACAAACCATTCCTGTGGCTTCCTCGTTCTTTTGAGTCAACATTTTAGCAAGACCTTGTCCTTTGATGAGCTTGGTGGGTTTTATTTCTAAGTCATATTCCTGAATCTTTGACACCCATGTGCCCCTTATTCCTAAGCAATCTTGTTGGGACAAGATATCTTTTACTGCATCATGGGGAACATAACATATGAATTTAGAATACCCAATATAGGTCCTAAAATGTTTCAATGATTTGACCAAGGCATAAACCTGCTTTTCAATGGTGGTGTATTTCAATTCTGAGTTTTGTAAATCACGACTCATGAAAGTAATCGGTTGCTCAAATCCTTCGTGGATCTTCTGGAGAAAACCCCTGCTATGGTATCTTCGGATGCAAAGGAGAATATCATGAAGTCTTTGGTGTAGTCGGGGCTGACTAGGACAGATGATCTTGTGATTGCATCTTTTATACATGAGAAATCCTCCCTTCCCTCATCCGTCCACACAAACTTGGCATCTTTTTTCAATAGTTTTTCCATAGCCTTCATTAGATCAGCTAAGTTAGGGGTGAATCTTCTAATGAGGTTGATGTGTCCATTAAAATATTGGAGGGATTTAACGTTCTTAGGAAAAGGTATTTTCTCAATTTCCTCTATTCTCTCGGGATCAACCTTGACCCCGTCCTTGGAAATGATATGTCCTAGGAGCTTTCATTCATCGATACCTAGGATAGACTTAGATGGATTTAAGGAAATGCAATATTTTCTACATCTTTCGAATACATGTTTTAAATGACTTATATGGCTATATATTTCTTTGGATAAAACAGTTAAGCCATCCTGATAAATCTCTATGATTTTTCCAATTAGCTCCTTGAATGCATAGTCCATAGCTCTTTGGAAAGTGGCACCAGCATTCAATAAGCCAAAAGGAATTCTCAAGTATTCAAAAATGCCCCAAGGATTTGTGAAGGTGGTCTTATGTCTGTCCTCTTTTTGGATGACCACTTGGTTATAACCTCAAAAACCATCTATCGTGGACATCATGCTAGCACCTATGACCCTTTGGAGAAGGGTTTCCATATTCAGAAGCGGATAGTTGTCCTTCTGACAAGTCACATTTATATTCCTAAAGTCAATGCATATTCTTATGCTTCAGTTCTTCTTCCTAACAACCACTAAGTTAGAGCACCAAGATGAATGTCTTGTAGGTGGAATTATCCCTTCCGCTAACATTTTCTCAAGCTCTTTTTTAACAATGGGAGCTAACTTAGGGTTTATCTAGCTCAATTTTTGTTTGAAAGGTTTGACTTCTTTGATCTCTTGCTTTAAATGTATAGTGTGTTGAAATATATCTTCACGATATGCTTTTAATTCATCATAAGTAAAATCAAACACATCTCTATACTCTTTTACTAAACTGATTAAGTCATTCCTTTCTTTTTTCTGAAGTACCTTTTCCGATTTTTATCATTTTAGGTTATTTATCTAACCCAATGTTTATTTCCACATAATCCCCAGGTTTCATTGAATCAATATTGTTCTTCCTCCAATCCTGACTATCAAAGATGCTTTCAAATGCCACTAAGCCATGAGGCACGGGATTGTTAAACTAATCACCCTCACCCTGATACTCTTTACCCTCTTCTTGCAACTTGACATTAAAGTTCGAGAATTATTCAACATTGTGAATAAATTTTAGGATTTGCTCATCATCTCGAAAGACCTGCCAATGTTCCATGTTATCTGGTACTGATGGCCTAAAATTGATTTCTAAAGTGAAGTCACCATTTAACATCTCATCTGACGATTGAAGGGTTGATGCTGAAACTGCTAACTTATTCGTTGCGTTGTTCTGGTCTCTAGGAATGGATTCTATGTTTAAGGAATCAAATAATTCCATGGTGTCTCAAATTGCATTTCTGTACTTTTTTAATCTTTGACACTAACATGAAAATTGGTTCTTTACTTGTTGAACTATCAAATCAGAGTCTCCTTTTATACTTAATATATTTATCCCCATATTTTTTTCTATTTCAATCCCAAGTAAGAGTGTCTCATATTTTGCTACGTTGTTTGTTGCTTCAAATTCCAGTCTATATGCAAAGTTGAAAATTTGACCTCCCGGTGAAGTAATGATAATCCCGACCCCCTTTCCTGCTCTTAAATGAGCACCATCAAAGTTCATTTTCCAAATTTCATCTACCTTTTCATTTTTAATTTGTTCTTGAATAGGGGCTAAAAAGGTAGAATTCATTGCATAATTCCCAAGATCGTCAGTATTATAGACAAATTGATTTGAGGGCCTCTTGGGGTTTTCCACGTGATTTTTATTTTCCTTCTCGTTATGCAATTTTACTAATGAGTCTTCTGATGCAGGTACAGTGGCATAAGTCCAGTCCATTTGGATCCAACCTCCTAAAGTAGCAGCCCAATTTATGGAAATTAGAATCCCCCACTTATCAGGTACATCTATGACAAGGATATCCATAGTCACGTGAATGTATGGATACTTGGCCAATCTGACTGGTTGATTTTCAATAATGCCTACTACGTCAACTTGTCTAGAATCCATGGCACAAACATTTTGGTATGGTCTGGATGTTCTAAGATTAAGTTGATGCATAACCTTATTGGTCATGATGTTGGATGAGGTTCCTAGATCTAAGATACAGTTGTGTAGACGAAGATCACCTATCATCAATGATACATAAAAGGGCGAATGATCTTCTTTTCTTGGGTCCATGGTATGTAGAATTACTAAGGGATATTCCATGACATCGTTGTTGCTTGTGGAAGGTTTCTCTAAGTTTTTGGAAAAAGTGACTTTCTTTGGAATGGGAGGATTTAAAACTCTCATTAACTTTTCTCTTTGCTCGGGTCTTGAATATTTCAGTACTAGGCATAGGTATTTTAACTTTTTAAACCAATTACCTAAATCAATATTCATATCATCATAATCATAAGGATTTGTTACCTTGGGAGGATATTGAATATTTTATCCAGCATTTTCTCTTATTTGGTATGTGAAGCCTTTGAACTTCGGCATCTCTCGGATTTGGTCAGGTGAAGGCATCTCTCCATAAGTCTTAGTAAGGTTGTCTTTCTCCTGGCTGTATTGTCTAACCTGTTTCCAACTTTCTCTGGGAATGGTATGGAAATAACCTACAACGTTTACATAATCAAGCTCACTTGAAAACTGCTCACTACTGCTTGCTTTAGGAAAACCATTCTCTAGGACATAGCGTGCAAAGTAACAAGTAGATTCTTCATGAAAATATTTGCATGGCCTACAAAAAGGTGTAAAGTCCTCAACCATGTTAGCAGTCTCCAATTGATTTGGAGGCCTCTTTTCATGGGTTGGTCCCTTCTTCTGCCAATTTATCTTGGGAGAAAAATTACGTTGAATAGGTAGGGACTGAGATCGTTCCATAGCTATGACCTGATTCTGCATTTATTTAAGCTGGGAAACACACTTCATTTCCATAGCTTCCATCTTCTCATTCATTTCTTTAATATTTTTATCGTGAATATCCTGATGTGAAGAGGATGCCTTTTCTTTAGGCTCGGTTTGTTTCATGGGAACTAAGGCTCCTATGTATCCAGGAATGTTAGACTTGCAAGAGGATTGCATGTTTCTATCAATTTTTACATCCATATCCTGAGCCATCAAAAGGGTGGTGGGATCTTTATCTCTAAGTTGATATTGCATTTCACCACTTAAAGCTTCAATGTAATAAACCAATATGGATTGTGTTGTTGGTTTAAAATCCGTATGCATGTTGTTTACTAGGTCCTCGAATTTCTTATTAAACTCGTCCATAGTTTCATTCTCATTTCTCTTAATAGTATGTAACCCAGCTAGTTAATGATGCGGCTCCTTTTTCTCTCCCCATTTGGTTGTGAACGCAGTTTTGAAAAATGCTAAAGTTGCGAAAGAGTTTTCAAGTAAATTCATAAACCAGTCACTAACATCCCCTTCTAAAGATAAGACAAACAACTTCATGTAAAAATCCTCATGTTGGTGTTCAGCTGCTCGAATCCAACTACTGAGACACTTTGAAATACTCTTCAGATGGACAGTTGCATAAATGGCATCAGTTCCAATGAATGTAGGCAATTTGTTAATGGCCTTGTCGGGTATATCATGGGGTTGACCTGCTATCTGAGAAATGTTAAGTGGACTAAAGAATTCACCCATTACATCAGATAAAATATTATTGTTTTCTAAAAAGAAGCAGTGGATGTCCGAAATAGACTCGGATCCTAGATTCTCAAGGATCCTACGGGAAGAGAGTTTGTTTAATCCTCTCTGATAAACCTTCTCAGGTTCAGGAATGAAATCAAACAAGCCTACATAATTTCTTCTAGTTGAATACATAGGTAAATTACATGACAATGGAGTCACGAGATAGATCAAATCTAATTTCAAAGTTTATTGGACTAAAAATCAATAACAAATTTTAAGGTGAAAACTAAAAGAAAAACTAAGATAAGTCGAATTAGGAACAAAAAATTTGTCCCCGACAACAACACCAGAAATGTTGTCGCCAAAATGTACACCTCGAGGAAGCGCAACAGAAATATTTCAAAGTTGCTCGATGTGGCCTTGGGGGGAAGCAGTGAGTCAAGTAGTGTCACCTGATCCTGACTCCTCCGTTTAGGAAAACTCCTAATGAAGCTAAGGGGGGTAGACCCTACTAAAAGAAAAAAGGTTTCTAAGGATTTTAGTTAAAGTTCGAGTGATTGGAATGGATGTTGTTTTAGGCTTTTTTTGAATTTAATGCAAATTTAAACCAAGTTGTTCGCCAAATTAATCAATACACATCCACAACATGATATAATAAAATAACAAAAATGTATAAGATTGATAAGAAAAAGCAAAGACTTGCAAAATATTGTTGCTGATGAAAATACCATTGTTAATGGAGTCACTGTCTGTTTTAAAATGCTGAGAGGACCATTGTGCGAGTGCTCTTGGTTTATTTTATTATGTATTTTATAGGATGAGTTAATTAATTGTGGGATGAGGGGATTCCCGATATATCTTGCAATACACGGAATATGTATGGAATGTGATCTAAGTGGCTTTGTACAAGGACATGTGGGCTGGAATGGAGTCTCGAGAGCGATGTTCAACACTACACCAACAAGGGTGTAGCCTAAATGTACTCTAAGGTCGCCTCCCAGTTGTTCCCGCTTCCTTAGTCAAAATTTTCCCACTTTCAATCACTAACGAGGAAATGTCAAATTTTCGTTGGCTTAAAGGGGAATTTCTTTTATTAGAATGAGTGGATTAATTAGATGTGAAAAAATTGTGAAATGTGAACAACCATTTTTGATATCCCAAATCTCAAACTAGCTTGCGATGGGTAGAGCATACACAGTGTTTACAAAAAAGTTAATTCCAATTGGACTCTCCGACAAAGAGCACTCTTGATCCACCAATGGCGAGATTCAAGAGATTTTTAAATTTAAGTTAGAATTCTGATAGAGAGCAATCTTGATCCGCTAAGAGCATGATTCAAGAAATTTTAAGAAAAATAAAAACTCTCTGATAGAGAGCACTCTTTATCCACAAATGGCGAGATTCAAGAGATTTTGATGATTTGTTTTAAAACTTAAACAAAAAACAAAAAATAAAATGATGCTAAGACTTTAAATGAATAAAACTTGAAAACTAACTTGAAGAATGAAACATTCAATAAACTTGATACTTTTGCGGAATATTAAAACCTTGAAAGAACTTATGCAACAGTAAACTTCAAGAACTTTTTGCAAAAAATTAAAACCTTATAAGTACTCTTTTGACTACTTTGGAAAAATAGAAACTAATATAACATGCTGTTATTCTAACTATGATACATGCTAAACAATAAACAAAGAAGGGATAGATACAGGCTTCCCCCAAATGGGGGAAGAGGGGTGTGGGAGTCGTAATCTCACTTGCTTTTTATTAATAATTATTACAAATAATAACTCTCTGATAGAGAGTGCTCTTGATCCGCAAAAGCAAGATTCAAGAGACTTATTAGCTCGAAACAAGCAAAAAGGAAAAATAGGATCTTGAAGAAGATAGATTTGTGTGGTTCTAGCTCCCTAAAGGGATTTGTTCCTTCACTTTCCTATGAGAAAAAAAAATATCAACAAACATAAAATTTATTAGGATGTTCATATTGGTTAGCTAAAAGCACATAATTTCACAGTTTAGCATTTGCAAATGATAGGAAAAATTTAATTTGCTTCAAATACTAAGAAAGATAATACTTTGATCTAATCGTTAAATGTAAATTTGAAGCTTTTAGATCTAGTAAATATGCATAACATAAGAAAGTAAATTATGAACTTTGATGGATCTATCTTTTGCTAAGCATAATAGTAACCAAGATAAAGCAGAGAGAGAGATTGTTTTAATGATTTGAAGGATGGATGAAGGAGTGGCTTCCAAATCTCGAAACTCTTAAGGAGAATGAGGTTCTTGAAGGACAAAAGAATATTAGATTCATGAAATATTTACAAAGAGAAAGAAAATGCAGCTGAGCTTAAAATCCTCCTTCGATTTTTGATAACTTGCAATGCTTCACAACTAAAAACAACCCATGATCAAATCCAGTATATTTTAATAAGAGAAATTTTGGAGAGCCTAAGTATAACTGACTACTTTTGGCTACTCTTTGACTTCAAATATAAAACATAGATAAACAACTTGAAAATACAAATGCTTACCCTATAGATTAGCAATAATCTTCTAAGCTAGGATAGATCAATGAGATTGCAAAAAGAAGTAAAACACAGAAAGATATCACCTCATATGTGGATCAAGCATTCACAATCAAGACAATTGCACCATATGGACCTCCAAAGCCTCAAAATTTATTCAAAATCTTTGCACAATGGCAAAAGCATTACACAACAATTACAGCAGAGGTTCCTTGCATCCATTTGGAATGAGGAGCAAGAGCCTTCATTATTTATCCAAAGAAGGAAGAGAGGGCGAGTTATGGAGCAATCTTGGGCTTGGAGGGGGGGCGCATCCATGAAGAGGAAGTGATCTCCATTGATCTAGGCTTGAACCAAGCCTTGGTTGGTGTTAAGAGAAGAGGTGGCAGCCACCTCATAAGAGGGGCGCCCCTCTTACATTGGAAGCATCACTCATCAAATAAAAATGAGCCACATAAGCCAAGAAGTCACTCACATGAAGGAGGGCGCAACTCCCAACAAGAAATCACTTGCAGTGACATGGACTTGATCTAAATGTTAAATCTCTTGATTGATTTCACCTCTGATAGTGATTTCCAACTAGACTAGGCCTTTATTTGACTCAAATCCCTCAATTTTAGAGAATTTGATTTTTCTCCAAACTTTATTATTTTAATTAAATAATTCTCTGTAATTATTTTCGAGAGAATTTTTATTAAAGTGAATAATAATCACTCAAAACTTAGGAAAAGTGGGTTTAGGGGTTTTTTGGCTGCTGTGGGTTAGAAAACGAGCACCCCCATGGAAAATTTAACCTCCTAACCACACTTTTATCACTTTTTTTATTTTTTAATTAAATCATTAAAAAACCTCGTTAAGGGGATCTAGTGCATGTCCATATGACTCAATATTGATGGCTAGCATGTGAAAAACACATAAACACATAGACATTAATAGCCTCCCTAAGTAAAACCACCATGGTAAATATTCCAGATTTGGAGGTGTGAGTGAAAAACTCAGGAATTATACGTTATTGAAGCGCGACGCATAAATCCTAAGGAAAAAGCACTCTAGAGTACCCCCTTATATCTAAACCTAAGGTAGGCCAAGTCTTTTATAAAATGACCATGCTTAGTCCAACTTATTAGAATTCCCCCATGGGGGTCTAGACATGCAATTATTACAAAAGGGACCAAAATTGGCCCTGAAAAAGTCTTCTGAACTTCTAAACACTTGACATGTTCATGAAACTGGCGGCTCACAAGAAGTCCAACTATGGTACAAAATAGTTGATAACAAGTAGTCTAGAAGCCGAGTAATGGTATGAGCGTAAGAGTCGGTGAAGCGAACTATTTTTCTCTCTCGATTGATATAATCTGTGAGCTCAGAGATAAAGACATTATGGTTCTTGCTCAAGTTTATAACGGTGATCCTCATGTTCATCATAGTTGGTACAATGCCGGGGAATTGGGGATTTCAGCTGCCCGCAGTGTACACTCCAATGGAGAGATTCTACTACACGTTCGCAGTGTACACTCCAACTTTTTTAATCCTGTTGTCAGTTAATCGTTTTTTCTCCGTCTAGGTGCAGGATTACCTTTTATACCACTCATGGCTGGAAGCCTGGAACATGTTAAAGTCTTTTGGAACATGTTAAAGTCGTTTTCTATTAAAGGTTTGCTATTACAATTGGTTTCTACTGTTAGTGTCATATGTTGTATTTGCAGAGCAGCAAAAGGCGTTTCTGCCAAAAATACTTCTCTTATAATCTGGACTTTTTATAAATCCACAAAGAACAGTCTTATGGCAATGCACTACAAAACCCCAGTTCACCTCGAACTTACGATGATCGATTTTAAATTTATCATTTTAATTTTCTCACATATAACTGCATCGACAATTCTTCATAGGGTTACCCCCTCCACCGATGATGGCAATGGCGTTCTCTAGAGCCAACCTCCCTTCTTGCAAGTAAGTCTATTGGCAACTATATATCCATAAAAAAAATCGTGCTATCTTCGTTTCGAAATCTTTCGTTAATTTTGGCTGTTTGCTTGCAGGAGGAATTTGTCCAATTTTTTCACGGACGAGTCGCAGTAGTTTATGTGTCTGACAGATGTCAACTGCGGGGAAGATCTCGCCATCTAGAGCTCCTACAGCCGGGTATCGACGGTAAAATAATCATATATAATAACCAGAACATTCGATCATCAATATTGTCGGTAGGCTCAGCCGAATCCATTAAAACGCCCCACAAGGCTTCCCCTGACACTAAAATATTGGGCAAGAAAGCTAGCTGTTTAATGTTCATAAATTCCTACAGGCTACCACTATTGCCTCCAAAACAGATTATATGTCACTCTCGGGCAACAAACAATATACTAATTTACAGATCAATGGCCAACAACGAGCGTTGAACAGTATACACGATACTTCATAATGGAGTTCTTTTTATATATATTATAAACTTCTCAACCTCACGGATTTATCTATGTTGCACGCCCCAGTTCGTATTTCCTTGGTAGCTTCCAGTGCCACTATCGCGAAGATGTATGGTGATAAGTCTTCACAGCCGTGAGGATTCACGGTGGAATTCAAATCTTCAATAAGACATTCAAATCTCTAAGAAGACATTGGTCTATTGAATAAGGATAATATTCAATAAAAAGAGTAGACATTGACTTTTTAATCTTATTACAATAAGTCAATGCAAATCTCCAAGAAGATATTGGCTTATTATGATAAGGATATAAATATAATAGTAGATATTGACATTTTAGTCTAATAACAAAAAGTTAATGTTTACTTTTTCAGTCTTATCAAAATACACCAAGTCAATATATCTATATTGGCTTATGATAAGGATATAAATATAAATAGTAGATATTGACTTTTTAGCTTAATAACAAAAGTCAATGTCTACTTTTTCAGCCTTATCAAAATACACCAAGTCAATATCTATATTATGATAAGGCTAAAAAGATAAACATTATTTTTTTGTGACAAGACTAAAAAGTCGATGTCTACCTTTTTTATCCTTATCACAATACACCAATGTCTTCTGTAAGATTTGAATTGTGACGAAAAGAATGCAAAATTTATAAGTTCCTTACCATACAAACTATTGAACTCTCAACTGAAAAAAAAAAACAGAAAATATATATATATATATATATATAAAAGTTTTAAGGATCAAATTTAAAGAGCTACTCATAATCTTAAGTTAAGTCATAATCTTAAGTTAAGGATATATACATTAGTTCAACCATTTCATAATGAAAAATTGAAAAAAATATATATATTTCAATTGTTATCCTAAATAAAATATGACCTTCTAATTATTTGTAATGTAAAAAACTTAAATATAAAATAATAATAAGCATAAACTTA
Source organism: Larix kaempferi (assembly GCA_027924585.1). Taxonomy (NCBI): domain Eukaryota; kingdom Viridiplantae; phylum Streptophyta; class Pinopsida; order Pinales; family Pinaceae; genus Larix; species Larix kaempferi. The sequence continues at coordinate 95,158 of BSBM01001421.1, read as the reverse complement.
AATATAAAATAATAATAAGCATAGTTTGCAATTCAAATGTAACTTTATGATGGGTTTTATGTACATTAACAATAATAATAAAATCATAAACACTTAATATTGTTCTTTTAGTTTTCTTTGGAGGAATTTCAAAGTGTTTAAAATGATAATATAAAACTTTAGATACAATGAGAGAATAAATTTTTTGGACCTCCTATAAGAGAGATGATTCATGAGGATTGCATCTTAGATTCATATCATGAGCATATCTTGATCCTACTTAACCATGGGAGTCATGTTCATTTTAGATCTCATTATAAAGAAGAAAATGTATTTGATATTAAGGCATATGTTGAAGGATGAAAATTATATCAAAACACTATAAGAGCAATGAAGAGACTCTACTTGTTTTATGGACCTCTAGGAACATGAAAATCTAGTATGGTTGCATCCATTACTTATTATTTAGGCGAAGTTGTTGATGATTTGGAGCTTCCCAAGATCCATACAAACACAAAACTAAAGGAAATTAGTCACCAAGACTACCAAGATGTCATTCTCATCAAGGATATTGATTATTCATTGTATCTCTCAAATCATACAAAAATGAGTGTGAGAGTGGGATGTTAGAGTATAATCCATAATGTATAAGTTTGATGATAATAAAAATTATGTTACCTTCTCCCCAACTTTCTTAATTGTCCTAGTTAGGCATAAGAATTGTTGCTCTAAGCATTAATGCTACAAAGGATTATTAGGATAATTAATACTCCAACCTTTGTCCACCTTAGCATTATTTCCTTTTTCCTAGTATTGGATGATGTTGTTGACCCCCTAGTGGTGTTAGGTTGTCATCTAGGCCTCATTAGCCACCAGATGCTCCCTCCATGCATGAATTTAGGCCATGCATTCATGCATGCATGAATTTAGGCCATGCAGAGTCAATGCCCTACATTTTAGGATCTAACTTAATGATATGGTTTAGTTCACCTAAGTTCATGACTGTAGTGTGGGGTTTGAGCTCCAATTGCCACTGATTGTCAACTAATGCACCCTCTCTATCCTGATTTGCATGATAAACTCACTGATGCGCCCTTCATGATCAGTTAACTGAAAGTAGCTTCAGTTCACTGACATTTAGTTGAGTTTGGCACCATCGGAGCACTATAGTGGGGACAATACCTATGCTAGATTGACATGGATTCAAATTCCTCCTGGATAATCGAATTATCTCTATTGTACTATATTCTTTGACTATATTGATTAATGGAATATGACACCAGTTTTGAAGCACATCTGAGTTTCTTTGCATGTTTAATTTTATTGCTAAATTCTTGCTAGATTTCACTACAATTCTTCTTCCTTGCTAATTCTTTCATTGTGATATTTTCCCAGGCTCAATGATCTGCTGTGTTACAGAATTTCACATGGTATCAGAGCTCAACAGGGCTGGTTTATCTTCATTTTGAGAGTTTTCTGCGAGATTTTCAGAAGTTTTCAGTGCAGAAGTAGTAGTTTGCATTCGCTCCAGTAGATGCAGATGGAGAATTCAAATGCTCCTTTGACACCAAGAATCCTGAAACCCTTCAATTATCTGGATTAGAGGGCAGATATGCAGATTGTGTTGCGCAACAAGAGTCTGTACAGGGTCAGGGCAAGGAAGTCGAACCTCGGGCAGTTATTGAAAAAGCAAAGTACATGAACAAGTTAGATGAGGCTTTTGGTTTTATGTGTATTCACATATCCAGAGACTTGCTCTTCCATCTTAATATATTGAAAACACCAAGGCAGTTCTGGCAGAAGCTTAAAACTCTCTTTGGTAAGAAAGATTATCTAAGAGGCCACTTTTTGGAGAATGAATTAATTGCTCTTCAAACCAACAATTTCGAAACCATACAACAGTTATTTTCAAAGTTCAAGTCATTGGTTATGCAGTGTAAACAATGTGGAATTGACAAGAAGGATGAGTAGCTGGTGCTATCCATCCTAAGCAAGCTTGGCCCTGAATTTTCAGTATTTGTGTTTACCTTCCACTCTTGGAGATTGTCAATCCCTAATTGGAAAATGCCTTCTTTATATGCATTCACAAAATCCATGATCCAAGAATAAGACAAACTGATTCAAATGGGAGCCATGAAAGCCTCCAAGAATCAGGCTCTTATGGTTGGGGAGTCCAAAAGTGTGAATGCTAAAGGGAAGTAGAAGGGAAAGGACAAGAATCAATCTGAATCCAAGCCGAAGGAGAAGCCTAATCCATAAAAAGGAGCCTCCAACTCCAAGAAGGATAAGCAAAAGAGGTTTGAGAAGACCCAGTGTACCTACCGCAAGAAAGGAAACCATCCAGAGAGTTCCTGCATGAAGAAGAATATTGATCAAATGACCAAACTTCTTAAATAGCACAACATTTCCCTCCCATAAGGTGCAAGGAAGATTGATTATGGAAGTGAGACAGATGATCATGAGAGATTACATGCACTAAAGGATGGATTCTCACAATCACAAGCCTTCCTCATAGATCATGTAGCCTCCAACCACATGGTTTCCTCCAGAGAGTATTTTTCTTCTCTAAATATCACTCATGGTCCTAGTATTCACATGGGAGATGATTCACAGATCTCTGCTTAAGGGAAGGGCACAATACAAGTAGAGCATGGAAAGTTCAATAATTTTCGATATGTGCCTTCTTTGGCATCAAAATTGTTATCTGTTTATCAGATGACACACACAGGTTCACTAAAAAAAGTTGTTTTGGACCTGACATAGTTGATATTTCAGATATCTCATATGGGAAGCTAATAGTTAAAGGTGTTGAAAACCATGCCTCAAAGGCATATGAGTTCTCCCATTTTTTTCCATATTCACATCAAAGTGGTCTCTTGACCCATGCCAACAAGACTAGCAGACTATGGCATGAAAGATTCAGCCATCTCAATTTCAAGTACTTATAACAGTTGCACAAGGAAGATAAAGTTCTCTCAAGGAATCTGCAAAGGCTGCTTGGTAGGGTAGCATCTAGAGCAAAAGTTTGATGTTGGGAAGGAAAAGAAAGCTTCCTCCACACTTGATTTGATACATAGTGATGTCTCAGGACCAATGCCCACAGCTTCTATGAATGGATCCAGACACCTTCTGACCTTCATAGATTATTACTCTAGGTTCTGTTGGATCTATTTTCTTAAGCAGAAATATGAGGTATTCAAGACTTTAAAAGTTTTCAAGGCATTGGTTGAGAACACTGCTAGGAAGAATATCAAAGCACTCAGATCTGAGAATGGAGGGGAGTACATCAAGAAGGAGTTGCAGGATTTTTGTGCTTTTGAAGGCATCCAAATGCAACATTTTGTCCCATACACACCACAACAAAATGGTGTAGCTGAGAGGAAGAATAGGTCATTGAAAGAAATGGCTACTTGTTTGCTTAAAGAAAGGAATCTTCCACCATCACTCTGGGAAGAAGCAGTGAATTGTGCTTCATACATTCAGAACAAGGTACCCCACAAATCAGTGGATGGGGTCACTCCATTTGAAGCACTAAAGGGACACAAAGCCAAATGTATCACACTTGAGGGTTTTTGGATCCAAGGCATGGGAAAGAATCCCATATAACAAAAGAAAATCTCTTCAACCCCAATCTAGTGAATTCATTTTGCTAGGCTATGCAAAAGATGCAAAGGCATACAAACTGATGGAGATTGTAATCAAAAGATGCTTCATTGAAAGAAGTGTCCAGTTTAATGAAAATCCATTGCAAGATCTACAGTCAGGTGAAAAAAAAGGTAGATCTGATCTTCCTACTCCATTTGCACTTGATGAAGATCAGAATGATGTCTCGTCTGATGAGGAGCAAGTTGAATCGGATCTTGATGTTGAGAATGAAGATCAAGCATATCTAGATCCAGAACCAACATATGATCCCAATCCATGGCCAAGGCCAAAATGGGCTCACAAAGTCCTTGAAGCTGCTGGGAACATAGCTGGGGATCCATCTAACCATAGAAGAACCAGATCTCAGCATCAAGATGCAAACTTGCACTATGTCATACAGATCTACCTCCCAGAGAGGTGTTACATGATGGTGGGGTCTAATCCACAATCCCTTAAAGAGGCTTTCCATGATCCAAGATGGCAAACTGAGGTTCATATGCACTACATCAGGGAACTAGTGCACAACAAGACCAACACACTGCATTGTTTTCCTACAAAGGAGAACATTGTAGACATTTTTTCAAAGTCTTTCACTCAGAAGAGATTTTCCTATCTCAGATCTTTGCTTGGTGTGAAGTTTGTTTGAGTTCCTTGTTGTTCATTTTTTTCGGGGGGGTGAGTTTCCCATGAGGTTTTCCCCATTTCCTTAGTTTCATGAACAATTATTTTTTATTGTTTGGGTGACCTTTGGTCTCAATTACTAGGGCCCAGGTCATCTAAGTTTGGATTAAATGGGGGTGTTTGCGATGAACCTGCAATAATTAATTAATGCAAATACACGAGATATCAGAAATAATAGAACTCATAATCACTTTTATATGATCACAGGCCACTTCGAGGGGGCAACCTCCTTTGAGCAAGCTCAATACAATTAACTTCACCGTGCCTTCATAGGCCTCAACACACACTTATATACTAAGTCTAGTCGCCAATACTATGGGTCAAAACCATGGGCCACTACAAACTATGGATCAACAATACTACGGGCGAATTACAAAGCATATGCGCCAACAACAATAACACAAACTATGGATCAACAAATACTACGGGACGACTTACAAAGCATATGCGTCCAACAACAATATACTAACAAAGTGAAGACATGGGTTCCTAACATCCCCTCCCCCTTAAAAAAAAGCTTTGTCCTCAAAGCTTTAGATGTGGAAATTGTTGTTGAATCTGAAGGAGTGGTTCCCATGTAGCATCCTCTGGTTGCATGCCGTGCCACTGAATTAAGACCTTTGTGATAGAGCGAGAGTGAAGCTGACGAGTGCACCGATTGAGGACGGCCTCCAGCTCCAAAAGGATGGATCCTTCATTATCCAGTTCGGGTAAAATGGTTTTTCCACTAATGTTGGTGCCAAGAACTTTCTTCAGACAAGAGACATGAAATACTGGATGAATGTGGGAAGAAGGAGGAAGTTCCAATTTATAAGCAACGGACCCAATCTTCTGAAGAATCTGATATGGCCCATAGAAATTTGGAGCGAGCTTATGACGCCCTTTGAGTTTCAGGGAGGATTGCTTGTACGGCTGGAGACGAAGAAAAACCATATCGCCTGCTTGAAAAGTGCGCTCAGAACGGTGCTGATCAGCTTGTTGATTCATGCGATTTCTTGCCATGTGAAGATTGTCCCGCAAAATGCGAAGAATCTGATCGCGGTTTCGAAGGACCGTGTCAACTTCCTGATTTGGTGAACTGTTGGGGGTGTATGGAAGAAGAACTAGAGGTGCCTAACCATAGACTGCTTGATATGGGGTCATTTTAGAGGCAGTGTGGTAAGAGGTATTGTACCACCATTCAGCAAGAGGGAGCCACTTTGCCCACTGATTTTGTTGTTCAGAGGTGAAGCAACGAAGATAAGTTTCCAAGCATTTATTGATAATTTTAGTCTGACCATCTGTTTGTGGGTGATACCCTGAACTCATCTTCAGTTTGGTGCCAGTGTGGTGAAATAGTTCTGTCCAAAAATGACTGGTGAAAGTCGCATCATGATCCGAGACAATGGAAGAAGGGATGCCATGAAGACGAAAGATCTGGTCCAGGAAAATTTGAGCGACTGAGGAGGCTGTATAGGGATGGCTGAGAGCACAAAAATGACTATATTTGGAGAGGCGATCAAACACAACGAGAATCATTGTCTTCCCGCCAGATTTAGGGAGCCCTTCAATGAAATCCATAGAAATAGCTGTCCAAATCCTGGAAGGAGTGTCGTTTCACCCTTATTGCATTGGCAGGTATCACATTCAGCCACCATTTGTTGAATTGTCCTTTTCATGCCCTGCCAAAAGAAGTTACGCCGTTCCCGTTCATAAGTTTTGAGGAACCCAGAGTGCCCTGCCGATGGAGAAGCATGGAGTTCATAGAAGACAGCCTGTTGAAGATCTGTGCTCTGGGGAAGCACCAAACGACCCTTGTATCTCAGGGAAGCACCATCCCAAGAGTAATGTGGTACAGTAGAAGGGTTATTGGTTAAGCGTTGGGTGATTTGAGATAAGGAAGAGTCATTAACATAACCCTGTTGAACAGATTGCAACCAATTTGGAACAGGCATAGAAATAGCTGAAAGAGAACCTTGGGCATCAAATGTGCGAGAAAGAGCATCTACCACAATATTGTCCTTACCCTTCTTGTAAGTGATCTCATAGTCATAACCCATGAGTTTTCTAACCCATTTATGTTGTGTTGGGGAGGAGACACGCTGCTCCAAGAAATATTTCAGACTCAGGTGATCAGTCTTGATGCAGAAATGATTCCCTAATAGGTATGGTCGCCACTTCTGTACTGCATGCAAAATAGCCATCATTTCCTTCTCATATGTAGAGGCAACTAAATTATTACCTGAAAGGGCTTTGCTGGTGAACGCAATGGGGTGTTCATCTTGAAGGATAACATCACCAAGTCCATTGCCGCAAGCATCACTCTCAATAGTGAAGGGCTTGGAAAAATCGGGCATAGCTAGAACAGGTGTAGTACACATAGCTTGTTTTAGTTTGTCAAATGCACACTGAGTAGCATGTGTCCATGTAAAAGCATCCTTTTTCAATAGAGCAGTTAATGGAGCTGCAATCTTCCCATAATCCTTGACAAAATTGCAGTAGTATCCAGTCAACCCCAAAAAACCATGAAGGCTGTTGAGTGTCTGAGGATGCGGCCAATTGTTCATGGCATCGATTTTGGCAGGATCCACGTGAACCCCTTGTGCTGAGATAATGTGCCCGAGATACTCAACTTCCTTCTGTCCAAAAACACATTTAGACTGTTTGGCGTGGAGATGATGGTCAAAGAAAAGTTGCATGACAAGATCTAGATGCTGGAGATGTTCAGCCCATGTTTTACTGTAGATGAGGATATCATCAAAGAATACCAAAATGAATTTCTCCAAGTAGGGCCGAAATATTTTATTCATTAAGGCCTGGAATGTGGAAGGAGCATTAATGAGGCCAAAGGGCATGACCAAAAACTCATAATGGCCATCATGTGTGCGGAAAGCTGTTTTAAGGATATCATCCTCATGAACCCGAATTTGATGATACCCAGAACGAAGATCCAACTTGGAGAAAAATTGAGCCCCATGAAGCTCATCAACAATAGGAATTGGAAACTTATCCTTGATGATGAGGTGATTAAGTGCTCTGAAGTCAATGCAGAGGCGCCATGACCCATCTTTTTTGCGGACAAGAAGAATTGGAGAAGAAAAGGAACTAGTGCTTGGGCGAATAATACATTGCTTCAATAAGTCCCGAACGAGCATTTCAATCTCCGTTTTTTGGTGAAATGGGTAGCGATAGGGCCTGATGTTGGGAGGAATGCTGCCAGGAAGGAGCTAAATATGATGGTCTTCTGGCCTTCAAGGTGGAAATCCCACTGGTTCAGCAAAGACACTTGTATATCGATCCATAATTTGTTGTAGATCCAAAGGAGTAGTGGAGACCGCTGATGGTTGCATCTGAATGGAATGGATCTGAGCGATGACACCATGTAAATTATTCTTGAGTATTTTTTCCATGCGATGTGAACTGATGATGCTAAGAGACCCTGGTTGTAATCCTGTCAATGTGTGTTTTTGTCCATTGAGGGAAAACTGCATCCAAAGTTCATCAAAATCCCATAAGATAGGGCCAAGTGTGCGTAGCCATTGAGTGCTCAAAACCACATCACATCCGCCTAAGGTCAAGGAAAACATGTCAGAGTGCAAGGTATAATCTCCCATAGAGATATTCACATTTCGACACTTCCCTTTGCAAGGTAAGGTGCCCCCATTGGCAACCATGACTTCAAAGTTGGAGCAAGGATGGATAAAACAATCAGCTTGTTTGGCGATCCGAGGGTCAATGAAATTATGAGTGCTACCAGAATCAATGAGTATTGTAAGAGGAAGCTTATTGAAGTAACCCCTGACCCGCATTGTTTGGGCGGTGGTGATTCCAGCTAAAGCATAGAGAGATATATCTGGCTGGTCATCCTAAGACGGAGGGTCAATAGGCGGTTCCTGAATGTCGACCTGAGCATCCATTGTACCTGGATCTTCGTCACCAATTTTAGAGGCAGGCAGAGAATCCACATCCAAGAGATAGAGCTTTTGTTGAACACATCTATGTCCCCGAGTGAATTTCTCATCACAATTATAGCAAATCCCCTTTTCTCTGCATGCTCGCATCTCTGTTTCAGACAAATGCTTGATAGGAGGTGGCCGAGGAGCCTGCGGTATGGGTGGTCGTTGAGAACCCATATTTCGGAAGGGAACAAAAGTGGGCTTGGGGGGCTGTTGGGATGCAATCTTGTCTTCTACGAACTTAGCCAACCCCAGGGCTTCCATCCTTGTGTTAGGATAGAACATTTTGACCTAAGAGTGGATGGCATCCTTTAGACCACTGATAAAAAAACTCCGGTAAAATTCATCAGACAATCCTTCAGTGTGGTTGGCTAGTTTCTCAAATTCAGTTTGATACTCTCTCACAGTGCCAATTTGGCAAAGTTTAGTGAGGGCTCCTATGAAGTCATCAAAAACACTGGGACCAAATCGTTGCAAAAGGAGGTGGCAAAAGTCTGGCCATTTTGGCTCTTCATGAGCCTTGATGTACCAACGGTACCATTGAAGAGCTTCTTGTTCCAAATGAAAGGATGCAAGAGGAACTTTGTTGACATTAAAAGTATTATGCAGACTGAAATACTGTTCTGCACGATAGATCCATCCAGTTGGATCAGTACCATTGAAGCGAGGAAAATCAAGCTTCGGACCACGGAAATTGCTAGAACAAGAGAACCCATTATCTGATGAAGACTCGGACTGCCGTTTGTTTTTCATGGCTGAATGTTCAAGATGGAGGCCGAGAAATTTTTCATCAAGATCCTGGAGTTTGGCTTGGATGGCTGCAAGTGCTTCTTCCATGGTTTTTGCTCCTGCACGGGTGACAACCATAACCAGGAGTTTTTGTTTTTGTGTGGACTGGGTAGAAAAACAAAAACAGAAACTATTTTAGTAAAGGAAAATCTGGATTTGGGAAAAAATCTAAAGGGTAATTGGGGTTTGACTAGGATTTGGACACTGTCGGATGGACAGGGAAGCAGAAAAGGAGGATTTCAGAAGCAGGGTGAAAGAATGGAAAAATTTGGCAGAGAAGGACAAAGAAGCAGAATTAGGAAAGGAACTATGTGGTAAAATTTGAAGGTGATTGGGTGAAATCCGAGGAAGTTATGGGAAACCCTAAAAATAGACAAATGTGGGATTTCGGGCTTTGGGAAGTGGAAGTGGGGATAGGGTCCTCAGGAATGAAATATGCAGAATGGGATTAGAGGGGTTCCCAGGAAGTTTCAAGGGAAACAGAGTGAAAACAAGGGAGATATGGAGAAAAAACTGAATTTTATTTATTTATTTTTATTTTTTATTTTTATCAGAATGGAGTGGCTACGGATCGGAAGGGATCTGAAACAGATAGATCTGCAACGGCTCGGAAGAGAGTGGAAACAGAGGGATTTGAAACGACGCCGAATGGATCGAAAACGGTTGGATCTGGAACGACTTTCAGAATGGATCTGAACGGCTGGATCTGGAACGGCGCAGCAGTGATCGACAATAATTCAGCTGAAAATAGATATGGACCCTAGGTATGTGCGGCTTCCTAACAGTTCAGGGGTTTCACTCGGCCACCAATGCTGTCTAACGACTTGTGTATTGGGGCAGTACCCCTCACTCCACAGCTCAGGTAAAACTGATAACCGCTTTGCCACAAACGACAGCTCTTGGTTTACCTCACGGGTGGGAACTAGTCAATCAGGTAGGGGTCGTTGCTCTTTTCGATGGCAGGTCCTCTTAATGGGCCAGCTACTTCGGGGTTCCTGTGGTACTCCTCACAATGAGTTTTAGGGATTATGCCCAAGTACTTCCCATAGTTAAGCGGATAGGGATTATTCCCAAATCCGAACCTTCAACAGATGCGAAAAAAAATTTGGCAGAAATTTCATCCAACGAGCCCAAGAAAGTGCTCTGATACCAGATGTAATGAACCTGCAATAATTAATTAATGCAAATACAAGAGATATCAGAAATAACAGAACTCATAATCACTTTTATATTGATCACGGGCCACTTTGAGGGGGCAACCTCATTTGAGCAAGCTCAATACAATTAACTTCACCGTGCCTTCATAGGCCTCAACACACACTTATATACTAAGTCTAGGCACCAATACTATGGGTCAAAACCATGGGCCACTACAAACTATGGATCAACAATACTATGGGTGACTTACAAAGCATATGCGGCAACAACAATAACACAAACTATGGATCAACAAATACTACGGGACAACTTACAAAGCATATGCGTCCAACAACAATATACTAACAGAGTGAAGACATGGGTTCCTAACAATGTTAGGATAATTAATACTCCAACCTTTGTCCGCCTTAGAATTATTTCCCTTTTCTTAGTATTGGATGATGTTTTTGACCCCACAGTGGTGTTCTGTTGTCATCTAGTCCTCATTAGACACCTGATGTGCCCTCCATGCATGAATTTAGGCCATGCAGAGTCAATTCCCTACATTTTAGGAGATAACTCAGTGATCTGGTTCAATCCACCTCAGTTCATGACTGTAGTGGAGGTTTTGAGCTTTGATTGCCACTCTTTGTCAACCAATGTTCCCTATCTAGCCTAATTTTCATGATAAACTCAATGATGTTCCCTTCATGATCAGTTAACTGACAACAACTTCAATTGACTAACATTCAGTTAAGTTTGGCACCATCGGAGCAATGTAGTGGAGATAATTTCTATGCGAGACTAACATGGATTTGATTCCTCTTGGATAATTGAATTCTCTATATTGTAATATATTCTTTGACTATACTGATTAATGGAATATGACACCAATTTTGATGCACATTTGAGTTTCTTTGCATGTTTGATTTTACTGCTCAATTCTTGCTAAATTTCACTGCAATTCTTCTTTCTTGCTAATTCTTTCACTGTGAGATTTTCCTAGGCTCAATGATCTGTTGTGTTACATAATTTCACAAGGATATGTATCATTGATCTTGGGCTTGGGATGAGGCATAGGGAAAGATATCTATGGGGCATTCTCAAAATATTTGACACACAACGTGTCATCAAATTGATGTCAATGTTGCTAGAAATAACAAGAAGAAAGTAAAAGAGTATAATAGATAAAAATGCTTAGAATTGAGAAAAGAGAGTGATCATTCTAGAGAACAAATGATTGAGGATTTGGTGTTACAAAAAATTAAATAGATAGAATCACAATTATCATTGCTATAATCCTAGTTTTAAGTATTGTAACGTTGACAAGGTCTTTATTGTCTAAGTTCATATATAAATTAATCATAACGTATGCTAGCAAATTTCACTCAGTATAAGAGAGGTTTTTATCCCAAACAAAGTCATCAAATAGTTTTTCTTTTTTTTTGTAAATAAGAAGAACCTTCTATTGCCAAAAAAACAGAGATATACAGGAGTCCACAAGCCCTCTCAGCGGAGAGAATTATCATTGCTATAAATTGAATAAATAGAATCACAATTATCATTGCTATAATCCTAGTTTTAAGTACTGTAATGTTGACAAGGTCTTTATTATCTAGGTTCATATATAAATTAATCATAACGTATGCTAGCAAATTTCACTTAGTATAAGAGAGGTTTTTATCCCAAACAAAGTCATCAAATAGTTTTTCTTTTTTTTTGTAAATAAGAAGAACCTTCTATTGCCAAAAAAGCAAAGATATACAGGATTCCACAAGCCCTCTCAGCAGAGAGAAAATAGGCTTGAACAGTCAAAGAGACAGTCTCCTCCGAAGAGAAATGAGACCAAAGTTAGGAGTATGGGATTTCATGTCTAGAATTAACCAAAAGAACTGCTCTAATACTATAAACAAGAGCTATAGACAGAAGTAAAGACCAATATATTCATAAAAACATAGCAAAAACTACTAGAGAGAGTAGTAACGACAAGCACCGAGGGAGCAGCGAATTACTCCTGAGCGCCGCTGGTGGAACCAGGCTCCAGTTGAATTTCCATATACTTGGATAAAACAAGCTGATTGTTGAGGATGTGTTTCAGAAGGAGCAGCATTTCGTCTTGCAGAAGAAGGATTTCTCCATGCTGCTCGTCTTTCTCCACCAGCATTCTACCAAGAACCATTTTTTGCGACCAATACATATCCAGAGATTTCTGGTATAGGGTGAGCCTGCCACAGGAGGAGCTCGGGTCTGGGACAAGTTCCATGAACTCTTTCTTAATATCCTCAATACCAAGGCAGGTTCTATCCATGTCTATTTCATCCTCGGCTAACTGGATTTTTCCCTAGATAGACTCAGGGATCTCCTTTTTGAAACGCTTGCACTTGTCCACCAGGAGCTTTTGAAAACGGATCGGAGGGGCCATGGGTTCTGAAAAGCAAAATTCAGGCAAGGTGGAGCCACAGCGGGGGTTCTTGCGAGGAGGCATATTGCAGACATGGAGAGTGTCCAAGGCCAGTGAACTAAGTAGTTGCAGAGTAAGGAAAATGTCCACCGTAGAGCCAGAGACAGAGCCGAGAAAAACAGGGGAAAGGTGGCAATAATTGAAACAACGACGAGGGTGGTGAATCGACGTAAGGTCATGCAGAAGGTCACCCCAAGAACACAATACAGAGCAGGAGCAGAGCTGAAAATACACTTACCAAGGATAGTAGACTAAGCCGCGGGATCGGAGGCACAAGAGACAGTAATGCCCAGATTCCACCGACTATCCAAACTGAGCCTGTTGACGGGATTCAAATAAGCAAGTAGAATGGGAGAGAAGGAGCTGCCCTGAACTCCAAAATGCACCCTAAATATTTTCAAAGACGAGGATTTAATAAATGTAGTGGAGAACCACCCATGCCTCCTCCATAATGTTTTTGACCAAAACATAAAGCTCGCACCCTCCATCATAATGAACAACCAGCCTGCCTTAGAACCAAACCTCAACCGCATAATTTCCAAACTCTCTCGGCCAGTGTGAGCTTGTACAAGCCTAAAGTGAACATTTACTCTCCACGAGGCTGAATGATCCAGGTGATGAGCAGTTTAAGGGGGACGATGAGGTGGGTGCACGGGGGGAAGAACATCCCGCCACGTGCCTCCCTCCTCCCTCCCGGCCAACTCCGTGTTCACCCGCCATGGGGATCAAATAGTTTTTCTTGATATAAAGAAAAACTATGCATTATATTTATGATGAGATTCACTAAGTCTATATAAAATCGGTGGATTATTGGTAGATTTATATTCAATTATTAATTATTTGTGTTTTTCCCATTAAGTATCTATTATAATAATGGGAATATTGAATTACATACTAAATGGTTGAGAATCCCAAGAATGTACTCAAATAATAATCAAATATTAGATACCAACACTACAATCATGTCCCTTCTTATAATAGGAAAACACATAGCAATACCAATGCAATAAAATAACTATGAATCAACATGTTAGATGCCTTAGAGGTATAAAATACGTGAACACGAAGAAACAAAGATTAATTCATCTCCCTAGGTAAGGTCGATGTTGATTATTTGCGCTTCAAAATTGTCATTAAGCCACACATTTGCAATTAATATTAAGTTAACAAGCTCTTAATGCCATTACAACTGAGCGAGATTATCTCCTATGGTCTTTGTATCTTATCTAGTGATTACATGCAAATTTAGTATTCAATGCATCATGATTAGGGACACTAAACAAGAGATTAACGTTCCTTTTATTATTAAGAGCTTCTAACATGATGGGGCACTCTTCTAAATTGTGCTCCCCGATGCCACTATTTGTACAAAATTTTAAGTTCATTCTGTACTTGAAAGGGCAGTCGAGACTGAGGTGTTATTCACTATAACAAACAAAGCATCATGGTTTTCTGCGTCTGGCTAGTCGATTCCCTCTATTATTATATAGCCCCTAACCATTATATCCTCCCCGTCGGTTGTTGTTGTTGTTGCGGTGATCTCGTCCCTTTTGTCTGACGATCTGTGTCATGGTAGATTGTATGGTAGCTAGCTTTGGTCTTTAAGTTCTTAAGACATTTTGTAGTCAAATGTTGCGTCGTCCGACAAATTCCGTACCATTTTGGTTTCACATTATTGACATTGTAGGGTCAATATGTTGTCAAATGAGGCTCAAATATTTCACAAATGTCACAAAAGTAAGTTGCTTAAGTTATCTGGAAGTTGTATGGTTTCCATTCTTCGGGAAATATTATGGGGCCTTCCTCCCGGTGTTTCATTTCTCTTTGATATATGTCTTTGTCGTCATGATATATTCTTCACTCATCATAGGGACAATTATTTCTAGTATGCCCTTCTCTTGAGCATGTGGTACACCATAAGTCATTATGCTTCATAGTTAGGTGCTGGATTGATCTTTGTATTGTTTCTATTTTTTCTTCCAGTCGTCGGTCGACATGCGCAATCGAATAATCCATGTTCGATTTGACTCTTAGGGACTTTTTTAAGACAACATCATATGTCATGTATTCATGTAGTAGAAACAGTGTCTTGATTCATGGATGGAGTCCTGCAACAAATAACTGGATCACCATAGCTTTGTTCATCTTGAATGGCATATGACTTAGTAGATATTTGAATATTCTATCATATTCGCTTATTGTTTCTCCTATTATTTTATTGATTTCTTTAATTTATGTCCAGGCAGATGTTTAGTGTCATCTTCTTTGAAGAAATATATAAAGTTGTCTCTGATTTGTTGATTTGTCTTAGGGCCTTCTTCCAGAAAATTTATGTACCATGTAAGTGCTCTATTTATGAGACCACCTACAAACTGTGCAATTTGTTGATTCTCATTGTCGATGTGATTAGATTTCCAAAGGACTTTGCACACAAACAAGTTTTTCTTGGGGTCTCCATCCCCTTAAAAAATAGGAGTATTTACGGGGATTTAATAAGCCATGTTAAGAGAACTGAAATTTCTACTTTGTGCTTGTATACTTACTAAAGAAGAGTTACCAACTGAATTATTTCTTCATGAATGGTGCTAACTTCTTGCAGATGTGTCTTATACCACGACATACGTACTTCTTCTACAGACTTGTCATCACTAGGTCGGATCCCTAACAGGTTCGTTTCTTCAATCAGTAATGTTGCTCGTAGGGGGGTACCTGCACATGTTCTGAATAGAATAAAATAAAAGAGTGTCTTTCAAATTCAGGTGTGAAGGTATCCAGTTACCATGTGTTGGTTGTTGTATCATCAACCTATCTGCAATTTGTCCAAATTGATCTAGTCGATTCCATACACAATTATCGCTTGGTCTTAGTCCCATGTTGCATTCGACAATTTGTCTAATGGTTGGCCCAGTCATCATTATCATTGGTACAGACTCGATGGGAGTCAAGGCATCTGGAATTGCAATGTGTAAATCTTGTGGAGACTAACTTACGACCAGCACCATCACGTGCGACCAATCCATCGGTGGCAACACCTCACCTCCTCTCTCATTCGATCAAATTTCCCTCAACTCAGGCAGGACCTTTGGTTGCTCGACCATTTCAATCGGTTTCTTTATACTTCTTTTTTCTTGTAGTGGACTAGCAATATCCCTCACTACTCTCGTCACTTGTACCTCTTTCTCTTTCTAGTTTTTGTATGTTTGTTATTTGTTTATGAGTGGCTGGGCACTTGTTTCGCCGGAGTGGACTCAATTTCTTGCAGGGATCCATTCCTTTCTTCTTCTATCAAGTAGCATCATTTTCTCATTCAGAACACATGGACGGTGACCTCCCCATTGTCAACCTGACTGTTACTGTTCGATAGAAGTGGGTTCAACAATGGACTTCATTTGTTCAAAAAGTATTCCCACTCGCGCTCGTTAACAAAACACTCCCATTATTTTTGCATCTGCTCCTAGTTTGATGAAGCAAGTACATCCAACAAAGGTCGAGGCTTAACTATGTGACCAACTTTGTTTTCTATTAATAATTTATATAGAAATCTTGGTATGGAATAGAAAAATCCTTCGTGAAGGTCGGTGTAAAATCTGCTTCAAACTTGGTCGACTGATGATCTTTATTCTATCACTTGTTCTCCACAAAAATAATTGCATATCTTTTTGAACCATTCGCATAAATTCGTTATACCTCCATTATAGATCGTGTGCATTAGGAGTCTTTCATTATGGGCATCCAACCTGGTCATGAACAATGTCGAGAAATTTCTTTATTTCATGGGGAACGACTTCTATAAATTTTTCATGGGAATCAATGAAGAAATTTTCTCGAGGCTGTGAAAACGCTAGTTTGTTCCTTCAAGCATAGTTTTGTATATAGTTTGCAATCTTCTGATTCCACCAAACTCCAATTTCCTTCTCACTCACCATATGTATGAATGCTTCATGTCTCAGGTCAATACTACTAGCAACAGAATCAATGTTGTAATCTATGGGATTACATGTAGTTACCAGTAGCACATCAATCACATATATAATTATACATTGCACTCATAAAGATACATATATGAGAGAGAGAAAGTAGAGTAATGGGAACCCAAGGAACAAGTATCTTGTGTTTTCAGATAGGTTGAATATGTACAAAAAACATCACTCTTTCCTTAGCTCACCAACCTATTATTGCGCCGAGAGGCGCTTTACATCCCAATATGAGGGAGATCTTGTAATGTTTGTGGAGTAATGTTTGTTGATATTATTGTCGGCCATTAATAAAATGTCATAAAAATTAAAAATTAATAATATGAAGGAGATCTTGTAACATTACATGTAACGTTTGTCGTTACGTGTAAGGTTTGTCGATATTATTGTCAGCCATTAATAAAATGTAATAAAAAGTAAAAAGTAATAAATATTTTGTCGATCATTAATAAACGTTTGTTGAGTAACGTTTGTTGAGTAATGTTTGTCGAGTATGAGGGAAATGTTGTAACGTTTGTTGAGTAATGTTTGTCGAGTATGAGGGAAATGTTGTAACGTTTGTTCTTAACATGTGGGTCATAAAAAATATAAATATAAGAAGTAAAAATGATACAGAAGTTAAAAAAAATTAGAAATATAAGAAGTAAAAAAGATAAAGAATAACTAACATAAAAAAGTAGAAATATAAGAAATAAAATAAAGAAGTAAAAAATATATTATAGTAGCCATAAGAAGTAGAAACAAAAGAACTAAAATAAATATTATAGTCAACATAAGAAATAGAAAAGATAGAAGGGATTTGAACCTTAAGCCCAATCATCTCACTACTTACCAATAGACAATAAACAAAGTCTCAAAACACACAAGATGCATATTGATTTGATTTGTTGCATTAATTTCAACAAATGCATTTTTTTTTCCACCGAATTTGTTTTTTTTGTTATTTACATCTATAAATTGAATTAATCAATTTAATTAAAAAATGTTACAAAAAACGTATTGTAGCGTACATAAAAACTAGAAATATAAGAAGTAAAAAATATTATTGCTGACATAAAAAGTAGAAATATAAGAAATAAAATAAAGAAGTAAAAAATATATTATAGTAGACATAAGAAGTAGAAACAAAAGAAACTAAAAAAAATTAATATAGCGGACATAAGAAATATAATGGATTTGAACCTTAATAAAAAAACATGGTTGCATTCATTTCAACAATGCGTAAAACAAATATTTGAAATATAAAAAGTAAAAAAGATAAAGAATCGCTGACATAAAAAATAGAAACATGGTTGTATTGATTTAAACAATGGGTAAAACAAATATTAGAAATATAAGAAGTAAAAAAGATAAAGAATAGCTGACATAAAAAGTAGAAACATAAGAAATAAAATAAAGAAGTAAAAAATATATTATAGTAGCTATGAGAAGTAAAAATAAAAGAAGTAAAATAAATACTATAACCAACATAAGAAATAGAAAAAAATAGAATGGATTTGAACCTTAATAAAAAAATATGGAATATGAAGTCCAGTCATCTCACTACTTACCAATAGACAACAAACAAATGTTCTTAAAAAACACAAAATGTTTGTTAATTTGATTAGTTGCATTGTTTTTCTTTTTTACATGTATGCATTAAATTTATCAATTTAATAAAAAAACATTGTTGCATTGATTTCAACAATGCATTGTTTAATAAACCACAAACAAATGTTCTTTAAAAACACAAGATGCATATTAATTTGATTTTTGCATTGATTTCAACAATGCATTTTTTTTGTTATTTACATCTATACATTGAATTCATCAATTTAATAATTAGATGTTACAAAAAAAATATTATAGCTGACATAAAAACTAGAAATGTAAGAAGTAAAAAAATATTATAACTCACATAAAAAGTAGAAACATAAGAAATAAAATATAAAAAAAATATTATAGTAGTCATAAGAAGTAGAAACAAAAAAAGTAAAAAAAAATACTATATTTCACATAAGAAATAAAAAAATAGAAGAGATTTGAACCTTAAGTCCAATCATCTCACTACTTTAGTAATAGTTAGATTTGATAATTAAATATAACTCCAAACAAAAAGGGTTTTGAACCTTGGTATCTAGGTTAACAAGCCTAATAACCTTACTGCTTACTAATAAACCACACACAAATGTTGTTAAATAACAAAATATGCATATTTATTTGATTAGTTGCATTGATTTTAGCAATGCATATTTTGTTTTGTTTTTTACATGTATGTATTCAATTTATCAATTTAATAAAAAGTAAAAAATTTGCATTGATTTCAACAATGCATTGTTTTTTGTTATTTACATTTATACATTGAATTTATCTATTTAATAGAAAAACTATTTGCAATGATTTCAACATATTAAAGTTGTTTTTTTCTCTATTTTAGGGTATATTGTGGATCCTCATGATAATATTGCAAATAATGTAGTATTGATGATCAAAAAAGAAAAGTATGACAAATGTATATAAGAGAAAGAGAAAAATAATCATTAGAACATATAGAAGAACCTAGAAAACGCGACCGTGAACTAAAGAGATCATGAAGAAGTGTTATTTGTGCAAAGAGATTCTCAAAAACATGAATGGGAGATAATTTCAGGGTTATATAGGAATCAGTATATAACTACAAATGAATATGACATACTTGAATACATGGAATGTGATAACAAGGAAAATTGGAACTCTAATTTTGTTGATATGGAAACTTCCAATTGTGCACTACAATTCATATCTGAAAACCGACAATTGAATGTCATTGTTCATAATAATCGTACTCAAACTTAGTCAATTGAAATCTTAGCAGAGAAGCAAAGAAAATCATTTGAGATTATTTTTGAGCATTACAGAGGTGGGAACAATGAACCACTACGAATGATTATCCAAGGAACTACAAGTACAAGAAAATCTTACTTGATTGGAGCTATTAGACAAACAATAAAAATTGATTATTTTTCAGATAAGTCACCATTACTCCTTTTGGCCCCAACCAGTGTTGCAATGTTTAATATATCTACATCAACAGTGCAAAAAAAAAATTGGGGATTAACATTGGAGAAGGAAAACATAAATATTGGAAACAAAGAATGACGGAGACTTCCATTTACAACAATATCATGAGTAAAAGGTCTGGATGGTCTTCCTCCTTTCACATATGATCAATACGAGAAGATGCCAAAGGGAGAAGGAGTGGAATCAAGAAAAAAGGAAGAAGAAGTATCAAAGTTATCACATTGTAATATATTTGATCAAATCCCTTGAAGTGCAAACCTTTGCTTTCCTTCACTAAAGAAGGTGCAAACCTTTGCTTTAAAAATTTACTCAATCCTTAATACTTATTACTTTCATTATGATCATTGATAATACTCATAATTCTATCTATGTTTCCAACTTAACCTGTTCCTTACAATGTTGATCAAACTCCAGTTTTGTGTCACCGCCCACGACTAGAACCGGCCTAGATCCAAATCCTAAGCTCTATCAAGTGCCGAGAGGGATCAAATCTCCCGAGGTGCAAACCTCTCCTCGAATAGCTCCTTGAGTGCAATACCCAAGAAGAGGTTTGCACCTCGAGATATTTGATCCCTCTCGGCGCTTGATACAGCCTAGGATTTGGATCTTATAATTAATATATGCAGTTATTTTGTTACAGTTCTATAACTATTCATTCAGTTACCCTAACTGACATGACTTAACTAAGCCGACTATGCGCTAGTCGGTCGAGAGGACCTAGTCGTCTGGCTGACTAGGCTCCTCCAACAACCCCCAAATGGTCAAAGCAAGTCAACCAAACTCTCAAATACTTCTTCAATTATGTGAACAAGGATAGTGCTCCATAAGGGTTTGATAAATGTGTGATGAAAAAGTGCCCCATGTGTGAAATGTCTTTAAAACTTCTAAATCATTCCAACTAGGATCCATCCAACTTGTTCTTTATGCATAAATCATCAATTAAGTGTGAACAAGGGTTAATTGTGCATAGTGCTCCTCCAATAGTTGATGATTTAATTAATCTAAGGTGTAAACCATAGGTACTTTGGTCACTTAGTGTGCTAAACTAATTTTCCTTAATTTATTTCAAAGTATAACACTAAAACCTTAGTTATAACCCAAAGTAAAACACCTTAATTAATTCATTACTTCAAAAGTACAATTATTAACACTTTAAAAGTTAGAGAGACCCTAAGTTTATAGGTTCCCATTCCATTTAAATAATGAAGTGTTAGTTAATTGGATTATACTTTGATCATACATCGAGCACACCATCTTATGAGTAGTTTAATTAGTTAGGCACACTAGCAAACTCACCAATTGCAACGCCATGAACACATGAAGATACATCACCCATACTTCCTAGCCAACCATACATCACATTCTCAACCCCAAAGAACCATAATCTCCAAGCCAAAAATATAAGTCTAAATCCCATACATTAAAATATCCTACCATGTGATCCCATTAGATTGATCCTCGTGAAAAAATTACAAGTGTAAGCCCTATGCAATATGAGGGGATAACATCATGCTCCAATATGGGAACCTGTGTTCTGATGGAAAAGTGCATGAGAACCTTTGAATCTCTAGTTGTACCTATGAAGAAGGCCCCATGTGGAATCAAGAGGAATCAAGAATATGTGGTGGGATGGAGTTGTTAGGCCTCTAAATTGACTCATTCTATATAGTGGTTTTGATTGTTTTGTGTTAGCAGACCCTTTCCTATTTGCATCATAACTTATCCTTTTGTCATTCCAAACTTCCAAAAGCTCATGATTATGCCCTCAAAGGTATGTAACGTCAAAATCATGGTATGTTGCTGATATTTACTTGATTGAGTAGGTTTTGCTGATGAAAAATGGTAACCAATAGTAAATTATAGGGTTTTCCAGAAAATTTGTACAACCATAATTACAATTGTTTCCAGAAAAAGTAATTGGGATTGTTCTAGATGGTTGCAGGTTGAAAAATGGAAATTTGTCACTTGGAATTGGTAAAGGACATCTCCAACATGGTTTTATTTCCATTGGATTGCACCCAGGTCACATGTGCGAAGTCCCAAGGCTTGGTCAAAATTCTAGTAAAAGCCAGACTTTTAGCAGTTTCCAGCAGCCAACTTCCACCTCGATGTTTTAGCAAATGAAGGAAGATCTAAAAAATCCGCGACATGGGTTTTGTGCAGAATCCACTAAATTGAGTAGCATGCATGTTTTTTTCCAATATTTTCCATGGTTTAGGATATATGGACATGGAGAAAACATCAATATGTTCATAATGGCGAAAACATCAATATGTTCATAATGGCGAAAAAACCAAATTTCTAGGAAACTTCATTTATTTGTTTTCCAGCTGCTAAAATGATTTGGGTAAGTTTGGGAAAGTTGTTTTGAGGTTGTTTTGGACCTGCCATGTATAAATAGAGGTGGGGTGAAGTGTAGAAGAGCATGATCATTATGCATGTAATCATATCTATTGCAAGAAAGGGTTGGTTGTTTGTTGTAATTTGAGTTTCACTTCCAATTAATGAAAGTTATCAATTTATGAACCTGAATGACTATTCTAGTGTAGCTTATATTCTCTTGAAAACAATTACCCGTTTGGGAGGGCCCCTCAAGTCTGGTGATAGGATGATTACTTGTATTTTATTCTTGCACGTTTGACATTTACTTAGATTAATTTTTAGCTTCGATTTCATGTGTTTCAATTAATTATTGTTATCATTTTTACATCAAAGACATTATACAATTATCAGAAATACTCTCATGCAACCACTGCAATTCTCAATCTCATTGTCTTTCATTGTCATCTCATTAATTATACTGGTCTTATGTGCATTCTTTCCTTGGCATGCATATATTCATTTCTCTGTGTAAACACATAATTCAACCAAGATTTGTATAAACACATGGGCCACCTTCGCCTCTGTATCAAGACATTAATGCACACTCTGTTCTCTGCAATAAAACTTTAACAGATGCTATGTTCATATATACATATTACTTCTTATCTATCACATAGCCATTCATTATCACATGTATGTTAGTTCTCTCATAATGAGACTAACTAGGAGAGCATCTCTACTTGAATTTAAATGTGTTTTCATGTGTGTGTATATATGTTTCTTTTGCAGATTTCAAATGTTCTTGTGTACTATTATTTTGGTGTGTAAGTGTGTCTTGGTCTTTGCATTTCTCTTAGGTAGATTTAAATTCCTACAGTTCATTTTCTTTATTTTCTGCAATTTGCACTGTGTGCTCAAACACTCATTAGAGAAATTTTGGGGTAAAAAATGGGCCTCAAAACAATAATATTGTACAAAAAAATCACCAATAGGATTGAAGATGCTTGTGTCAACCATGGGGGATGAATCACCATTTTTGGGGTAAAAGGTAAAGAGGTAAAAAAAAAAAATGAAAAACTATTTTTTCAACTCGTATTTTCAATTTATCTCCCTGTATATTCACTCAAATTTTGAGCAAGAGCATTTGTTGGATGAGGCACTCAATTTTGCATCCAACCAGTACCCACACGACATACTTTTGATGGACCCCGCTCCTCGAAAATTAAGAAATTCATGAAAAAAATTAACGATGTCGTGTGGGTACCCGTTGGATGCAAAATTGAGTGCCCCATCCAACGAGTGCTCCTACTTGAAATTTGAGTGAATATACAAGGAGATAAGTTGAAAGCACAAGTTGAAAATGTAGTTTTCTTCTTTTTTCCTCCAAAATTTGATGAGGTATGCTAACATTATTTTATTATTTCCACTATTATTTTATAATTTTCTTAGGAGGCCCATTTTAGACCTCAAAATTTCTCTAATGATTCGAGGACCACTGAAGGTTCAATACTTATGTCTCATAGTCCAGTGTTAAGTCAGGATCCTTTAGTGTTTGATAGTTCATTTCATTAAAAGCATATGTGTGAATTGCTTTGTGGACTTGCAGAGAGTAATAGTCAACATTATCTATTTGTAAACAGAGTATTGTGAAAGCAGTGATATTTAAAGGCACAAGGGATGCTTTTCACCTATGGTTCTACCTGAAATCAACATAGATCTGCTCTGAGAATTTACTCACGCAAGTTGCAAATATGATTTAAAATTTCATTTCATTTCGGTTTATTAATTTCAAATTGTCTTAAGAATTGAAGTTAACAAGATTGAAACCACTTGATCAAGTAGAGTTCTGTGATGATAAATTGTGATTAACTATAAGAATATTATCAGTACCTATGGATCTACAGAGTGGTCATTGGCTTGATAATATTTATTACTTTGATCTGATAGATAACTAAGATTTTCATCATGTGTGTATTTGCTTTTGATTCTTGAGAACTCTTTCAAAGACAATTAAGCTAGTTGACAGTGTAGATTGGAAACATATCACCTGTACAACAAACTGCCTTTGGGTCATTACATTGTTGTACCTATAGTTTGGTTGAGTCTCAATCTTTCCATTAAAAAATTGTGGAAGATTAACTAGTTTCATAAGGAGTTTTCAACAGTTATTGCAATTAGGATAAGTCAGTCTAGCTTTAGTCCTGCACATATTGTGCTTGCACCTCACAAACCTATGAGCCCCGGGTTGATAATTAAATCGTTGGAGAATTAAATAACATAATTTTACCCAACATTTTTTGTGTCATTTCCAAGGAGGTGCTAAAGGGATTAGATCCTAGGTAGGTAGGTAGGTTGTATTACCGACTAAGTTGCACTTAGATGGTTTCAAGTGAGGCTGTGAAGATGGAACAAGTTTACTTGTTCATATTCAAAAGTGCTAGCAGGCCACCTTGGCCCATTTTTTTAATAAAATCACATGCCCATGCCCTGCGGGGAATTGTAAAAAATTTCATAGAATGATGGTTTTGTAATGGACTTGGATTTCCTAGGACTTTAATATTAATATGACTATCCTAGAGTGTTTTTTTTCCTTGTCAATTATATGTTGTTGAACAAACGACTTGTAATTTTCGAATTTTTCCTTCATTCCTCCAAGTTGGGGTGGTCGACTTAATTTCTCGATCTTAGGGGGTTATTAAAATTCAAGTGTCAATGTATATTACCATGCTAGACATTAAAATTGAGTCGTATGGACATGCGCTAGGTCCCCTTAAGTTTTTTTTTATGTTCTGAGAAACATATTTTTTCCTGTAAAATTAGACTATTTTATAATAGTTTAAATGGAAAAAAAAATGTAATAAAAATGTGGTTAGGAGGTCAAATATTCCATGGGTGTGCTCGTGTTCTAACCCATAGCACCCACAAAACCCTTAAACGCACTTTTCCTAAGTTTTGAGTGAATATTTATCACTCAAATCTTGATTCTCTCAAAAAATAAAAATAAAAAGTGAATAAATAAATAGAAAAATAATAAATAATGAGAGAAAATATCATCCCTAAATCAATGGATTCTTGTCCCAATCAAGATCTGAGTTAACTGAAACCCAATCAGAGGGAAATTGGATGTGATTGAAGGCAATTTTTGATTGATTCCCAATCAAATAAAGAGAGGGTGAGTTGTCCCATGAAAGAGGGGGCACATATCTCATTAAAGAGGGCAAGTTATCATATGTGGGTGTCATTCATTAGATGGGTGATAATAAGAGGTGGCACCCACATCATCCCCCAACTCCCTCTTAATCCCTATATCTACTCCCCTATACCCCTTTTCTCTCCTAGATTGCGTCTTCATCCTCCTTATGGAGCTAATGCACCCTCCCCTCTCTAATTATGTATATAAGCAAGCACT
Organism: Larix kaempferi; assembly: GCA_027924585.1. Taxonomy (NCBI): domain Eukaryota; kingdom Viridiplantae; phylum Streptophyta; class Pinopsida; order Pinales; family Pinaceae; genus Larix; species Larix kaempferi. The sequence continues at coordinate 69,787 of BSBM01001421.1, read as the reverse complement.
CTTCCTCCTTTCAAACTAGTTGGAGTTGTGGAGAAGAGTATTCTTGTTATTTGTATTTGTCTTATTCTTTGCATTGTTGGAATAAAGAGTTCAAGCTTTGGAGGCTCATTGGTGTAGTGTCTTGTATTGGATGATCATGGCCATGCATGTTTGAGGTAACTTGTAATTGATTAAATTTTCCTTGCAACCTTGTATGGTGGATTTTGCTGTGGTAAGATTGTTCTCAATTGATAAGAAGCAATCATTTAATAAGTTTATTTCCTGGTTTCTTTTGCTCATATATGTTTAAAGATATAGATCTAGCATTCTAATAAGATTATTATTATGCTTCTAGTTTTTCTCATGCATGTGTAACTAGATCTCACAAACTTTGTTGCAAGTGTCTTTCGAAATAGTTGTAGGTAACCGTGGATTGGAGTTTGAACAGACTTGTTCTCCCTCTTTCCAAGTTTTCGTGTGGCTTAGTCCAATAGCATTCCACCAAAATTTTATACAAGAACTCCTTCCGGCAACAAGATCGCTTATCCTTCTCTTTCTCCTCTTAAAGCAAATTTTTCTTGGTTACCGGTTCTCTTACCCTCATATCTAGTTCCTCATTAAAATTAAAATTTACGTATCATTCTAGATCTAGTTATATGTTTAGATATTACAATTAAAAGCTTTATTTTTCACATCTGACTTAGCTAGCTTCATTTTATGCAAGTCACTTCATTGCAAAAGTTCAAGGCTTGAAGTAGAAGTTAGTTTATGCTTTTAAAAGTTTTATTTGGCAAGGTGAAAGTGCTTCATTGGCTGCCCTCAAAAGAAAGCCAAGGTCATCAAAAGGACTTGTCCTTTTGAGTCATTTTAGTTATTTTTTGCAAGTAGATTAACTTAGAATTTTTTCAATATTGTTTTTGGTTCGCCCAAATAACTTTTGAAGTGATTTTGGGCATTTTTGAACACTAATTTGTTCACTATCATGTTTTTGTTTTTAGCAGGCTTTTGGACTTTGTTGGCAAAAAATCAAGTTTTAGGCCAATCCAGAGCTTTCCAGAGCTTTTTAGTTTCATCGGGCAGTTTGTACTTGCATTTTTGTAAGCCTTTGGATCTAGATATATAAAGATCCAAGGAATTTATTTTGAGGATTATTGTAAAATCATAAATAAAAAGAAGATCAAGTGAGCTACCTAGCTCCCACACCCCAACCCCCCTAGGGGGTTTTATATCATTGTGTGATTTTTCATTTTTTACTTAGTTAGATTTCTTTTCTGCTTAATAAATTAATCTAAAGTTAAAATTTAACGTTTGAAGTGTCTGATTAAAATATCGGCCTTCAAAATCACTCATGACGTAGAAACATGTAATCTTTTTGCAGGCTTTATACTTTGCAATTTTTATCAAGCTTCAATTCTTTCAAGTATTTTCTTGCAAAAGTAATAAACGCTAACCCATCACGCTCTACCGAAGTACCGAAAGGTAAAAGATATCCATGGTGTAGTAATTAGTTCACTTTACTTTTAGTCTTTGCATTTCTTTAAAGTAACGGACCCAACATTGCTCTCCCGAAGCATGCTCTCGCCATCACATAAAGGGCTTTGCCTGAGTATGTGATCAGATGATCAGAAAAGAGATTCATTTCCTTTAATAATTAGCATAACATTTTTTATTTCATTTGTTATCCCTTTTTTAATTGGAACAAACATTTGGCTGCTAATTCAAAGTATGCTATTTCCCTTTGCGGGCATTGTCTGGTCGTTGGGAAATCAGAAACGAGTTGCACCACTTTTTTAACTTTCCACGTTTAATTAAATAAACTTACCTTAATAAAATCAACCACCCTCAACTTAGCGGAAATATGGCACTACAATATTGAACTTGTGTGGGGAAATTTCTCAAAATAAGCGGGAACTACTAGAACGTGACCTCGGGGCCTCGTTAGGCTACATCCTTGATGGTGTAGTGTTGAAAATCCCCTCGAGACTACATCCAGCCCACATGTCTTCGTGAGGAGCCACTCTTGCTCAAATTATGGACATACTCCTTGTACCTCACGGTATATTTGGAGTTCCCCTTTTCCCCTAAATCAATTGCATCATTAATAAATTTAAAACCAACCAAGAAGCACTCGCAAAACATTTACAATACAAAAACACATTATTTCGACTCCACTTTGGTACTGATCTTATTTACAGTATTTCAATATTTGGTTCAGATCTCATGTGTTATTTTATATTATGTTGTTGATCTTAATTCACATTTTCAAGTGACCTTTTTTCTATCAGTTAAATCTTGTTCAAAAACTCCTAAAAAGATTACTCAATCATAACCTAAACCTCAATCATCCTTCGTAACTCATAGGGAATACCCCTCTTGGATTCATGAGGAGTTCTACCTAAACGGAGGAGTTGAGTGTTGAGTGACAATATCTCAACTCGAAACTTCCCCCAAGCAACACACCTAAGCAACTTGAATATTTCTGTTGCGATAACCCCCAGGTGTGTGTTCCGGTGGCAAAAATTTTAGGCACCATTGTCGGGGATAGATACTTTTAATCCTAGGTGTGACATTACCCTTTTCGTTTTTTACCTTATTTTGATACATTTAGTTTCATCAATAAAATTTTACTCAATCCATCTGGCAACTCCACTAAACTTAAACTCAACAAAGTATTCTACGAGAAGGGCATTTGACAGCTTGGTCAGTTTCATTCATGAACCTGAAATGGTTTACCGAAGGAGACATGCCAAGCTTGCTTCTCGGAGGATCCTTGAAAACTTAAGAGCCGAGTTTGTTGAAGACGTCCATCATTTGTTTGAAAACAACTCTAGTAATAAACTTGATCCAATGGAAGCATTTTTCAAACCCCTTAATTTTACTCAGATAGTAGGTTATCGACACGACTTACTTGAAAAAGCTATCAAGATCAAGTTGTCGATGTTCCAAGGAAACAATGTCATTACTTCCACAATTCACCTCACTAAATTTGCAAGAAACCTAGTATGGTGCCAGACAACCTCTCAAAAGCAAGAGGATGTTTACATGAGGCTCTTTGCTCTATATTTATATGAATATACTTATATTTGGTTTGTAGGTCTAGATGACAACAGTTATGCAACATATGATGCTTTCAAAAAAGGATTCTTGGAGATATGGGGTGACAATAGAGAGCCTCGTTATCAACTAAATTCCCTCCATTCAATTAAGATAAATGAGAATGAATCCATGGAGGAGTTCAATAAAAATTTCAAAACTATAGTTTCTGACATTCATGCCAACTTCAAGCCCGCAAACAAGTCCATCCTTGTTTATTTAAGTGGTGAACTAAAATTCATGTTAAGAGACAGAGAGCCTGATACACTAAAAGTTGCCCAGGACCTAGCTGTTAAAATTGATGAAAACATGCAATCATCAAAGAAATCTAATTTACCTGGCTTCACAAGAAGAATGCATAGTGGCCCTAAACAACAGGATAAAGGAAAATCTATTGAAACTGAAGCCAAGGATTCCTCAAAATATGCAATGAAAGAAATGATTGATACTATAAAAACCTTAGTAGAAAACCACACTGCTCAAATTACTGCAATGCAAAATAGGTTTGTTACTATGGAGAAGACACATGCTGCTCAACTCTCTCAACTGCAAAGGTTTCCACCTAAAGGAAACTAGGATAGATGGAAGAAGAAGTCTCATCCTTATGAGCAGAGGCCACCCAATCAGTTAGATTCATCCAACATGGTTGAAGAAGTAACTCCTTTTTGCATACCTTGTAAATATTTCCATGAGGAATCCACTTGCTATAGTGCCCGTCAAATCATGGAACAAGGTTTACTAGAAACAAGTAGCCGGGAAGCACCTACAAGAGAGCTTGAGTTCATGAACATTGTTGGTCATACCTACCCTTTGTCTAGTCAACATTGGAAACAAGTTGTAGCATATAGTCAAGAAAAGGACTTTATTACTCAACATTATGGAGAAAATCCTACACCACACTAAGTCCAAGAAATGTTTAATGCCAGATTCAAGGGGGGACTTATCAAAGAAGAGACAATCATGCCCCATCCAAAGCAAAGCAGTACATTCCAAAGGTAACAAATCCTCCCATAGTAAATAAATTGAGCATTGATATGGGTGATTGGTTAACACATGCTAAAGTAAATTTACCTGTAACTGATATGCTTAAGATTCCGGAATAGAAAGATAAGTTCCTGAAAGCCTTAGAAAAACCTCAAGATAAGATCTATGATACTCATCCTAAAACTAAAGCTCCACCTAAAAATGAGGTTCAAGATAAATCTAAGGACAAGGATGTGGAATAAATAAACACTTTTGGAGATTCTATGGTTATCTTGAATAGTATGGATCCAAGAAGAGAAGATCATCCACCCTTCTATGCTTCATTATTGATGAATGACTTCTACCTTCACAACTGCATGTTAGATTCAAGGGCATCATCCAATATTATCACCTTGAAGGTGATGAATCAATTACATTTGAAAATCACAAGGCCATACCACTATGTTTGTGCCATGGATGCAAGATAAATCAAAGTTGTAGGAATAATCACAAACCTTGAGGTAAGATTAGCACAATATCCAGAAATCCATTTAACTATGGATGTGTTAGTCATTGATGTGCTAGATACATCGGGTATGCTTTTGTCGAGAAAATGGGCTGCAACTTTAGGAGGGCACATCCAAATGGATTGGACTTATGCAATGGTACCTGCATAATAGAACACTCAGGTTAAGCTACACAGATAAGTTGAAAGAAAGTACCATGTGGAAAGCCCTAAGAATCCACATAATGAATTTGTTGTCAAATCAAATAGTTTTGGAAACTATGTTATCCTATCTAACTTCATGGCTCCCATAAAAGAAAAGATAAAAGATGAAAAGTTAGATGGAGTATGGAAATTATACTTTGATGGAGCATATTCTAAAGCTGGGAAAGGAGCAGGAATAGTGATCATTTCCCCATCTAAGAAAACCATCAACTCTGCTTTCATATTATAATTTTATGCATCTAACAACGTAGCGGAATATGGAGCACTCTCTCTTGGTTTAGAGGCTACTAAAGGTATGGGTGTCAAAATGCTAAGTATAAAGGGGGATTCTGACTTGGTCATTTCACAATTAAAAAATAAGTTTGCATGCAAGTGTCCAAGACTAAAAAAGTATAGAAATTCCATTTGGGACACTATGTAGTGCTTTGATGCCTTAAATATAGAAGCAATCCCTAGAGACCAAAACAACTTGCCTGATAAGTTAGCAGTAGCAACATCTACCCTTCATCCTACGGATGAGATGATAGATGGTGATGGCAAGCTTGAAATCAACTTTAGACCTTCTGTTCCAGACAATGTAGATCATTGGCAAGTGTTTAATGATGATGAGAAAATATTAAGATTTATCCATAATGTTGAGGAATTTTCAGATTGTAAAATCAGTTTTAAAGAGGAAGGCAAAGAGTATTCAAAGCAAGACAACAATATCGGAAATCCTATTCCTAGCAGCTATGAGGGATTTGAGTAGATGTTTGACAGGCAGGACAAGCATAGAAATAAAAAAGAGTCAATAAATCCGGGGGAGTATATTGAAATAAACATTGGAATGGATAAAGAGTCAAACATTATAAAAATTTGAAAAGGCACCTCGAAAAAAGGAAAGGAAGGATTTAATTGATCTGATTAGGGAGTATAGAGATGTATTTGCTTTTACTTATGATGAGATGAAAGCTTATCGAGAAGATGTACTCCATCACACTATACCCCTAAAACAAGAAATGAAGGAAGTAAAACCTTTTCGGCAAAAACTTAGACAGATAAACCCCAAAGTAGCACCAATTGTAAAAAAGGAATTAGAGAAGATGTTGTTAAGATTTAATATGCTAAGACAGAAAATAGCAGCATTACATTCCATTTCACAATAATAGCATATACAGGATCACTGAAGAAACAACAAGCATAGCATAAACACAAGAGACACAGATTTATCCTGGGAAACCCTCATGGGGTAGAAAACCCAGTAAAGCTTCCTCAATATAGATGACCAACAATATACAAAGATGCAAACCAAAGACATGATCTCCTCCTCCACTATAGCAGACCTCTCCTCCACAAGTGCGCCTCTCTCAAGTGAGTGAGTGTATCATATGAGGAATACACCTCCTCTATTTATACACTACTCTGACATATCTTTTACACAAGTACATGTAGGCTCGTATTTAACCATTAGGTTAAATACCCTATTATAACTGACTGGGCCGACCCCACTAGGGTGGTCTAACAACCCTTTGACCCACATAACACATACAGGGCCGACCCCCACTAGGGAAGTCTAATAACCCAAGTTACCACATTCCGACGGAGGAATAAACATATCCGGATATACAATAAGATCTTCACGGAGGAATGAAACATCTCCGGAATAATAAAGTACAAATATAATATTCTTTGAAGTTACAATATCTCAACAGATGTTGGCCGTTGGAATTATTGCGCCAACAAGACATTCAACTTGGTGTTCTAATTTGGTTGTTGTGAGGAAGAAGAATGGTTCGATTAGAATATGCACTGACTTCTGAAACCTCAACATGGCATGCCCAAACAACAATTATCCTTTGCCAAATATGGAAACCCTTATCCAAAGGGTAACAGGTTCACAAATGATGTCCTTGTTGGACGGTTTCTATGGATATAATCAGGTGTTGATCAACAAGGAGGATCAACATAAGGCCACTTTCACCGCTCCTTGGGGTACTTTTGAGTATCTGAGAATGTCATTCGGCTTAGTGAATGTAGTAGCTACCTTTCAGAGGGCAATGGATTATGCTTTTAAAGAACTAGTTCCTAAAATCATTGAAATCTATCATGATGATCTAACAATATTCTCTAAGGAAACATCTAACCATGTTAATCATCTAAAACAAGTTTTTGAAAGATGTCGTAAGTACGTCATATCATTGAATCTAGCCAAGTCAGTATTGGGAGTGGATGAAGGAAAGTTGTTGGGGCACATCATCTCCAAAGATGGTGTGAATATAGATCCTGAAAGAGTTGAAGCCATAAAGAAAGTACCCATTCCCCAAAATGTCAAATCCCTCCAGCCATTTAATGGTCAGATAAACTTTATCGGGAGGTTCATTCCAAACTTACCGGTATTAATGAAGCCATTACAGGAATTACCAAAAAAGGATGCTAAGTTTCAATGGATAAGGGAAAGGAATGAAGCTTTTAAGTGTATCAAAGATAATATTTCCAGATCCCCTATACTAATCAATCCCGACTACTCAAAGGAGTTTCAGATTTTTTCATTTGCATCAAAACATACAATAGCAGGAGTCTTACTCCAGAAGAATAATGAAGGTCACGAGCAACCAATAGATTTTATTAGTAGAGCTTTGCAGAACTCTGAGTTAAAATACACTTCCATGGAGAAACAAGCTTATGGAGAAACCAAGAAAGGGTTTGGATTGAAGATTCAACAACATTTACAAGTTTTCACAGGAATTTACAAGTTTTCTAAAAAAAACTTGTAATTTAAGCATTTTCTAGAAAAACGTGTAATCGACATATTCCAATAGATTTTTAGACTCCATTAGCGACAACAATTCAGTCATTTGTAGCAACAGTTTAATTTGTTTCATGTAGCAACAATTCAGCAGTATATTGTTCTAATAAAACAACATGTTTGCAATCACCTCACCTCAGTTGCACGACGACATGCAAACCCTCAAGCGTGGGGGAGTGATTGTCGACACCTTCAGATTCTTCGAGCATCTTTATATTCTTCTCAGCATGTTTAGCATCTCCGGAACATGTATACTAGAGAAGATTTTCTAGACAAGGTAAGATAGAAACTACACTCTATTATGAATAATTTCCACAAAGTAAAGGGTTTCATGCTTTGGGAATATTTTAGAAGCAGCCAGTAGTGTTTTGTCATTATCAACCTGGTTCGGGAAGTATCAACACTAGTAGCATTCGCAGCACAATCAGTGCAGTGTTATCTCTGCACCACATAAACAGAGCATAAGTCAACATCCCTGCAACATGTATTTGTAAGTTACCAAGGTATGTAATACTTCAATTTTTGTGAATATTCAGGAACAATATTATGCTATAATTACCTTTAAGCTATTGCAATATCATATGTTTTTCCTATAATGTCCACTATCCCATAATCTTTTATCATTTCATTTTATCACAAAATGTTTCATTATATTAAAATTCCAGATGATCTAATAAGTTATGTCGATCGTGCTATAATGATTATCTTATTTTGATTTGATATTTCCCTTACAAATTTATGATATCGCTATGAACGTTGTCACCGCTCAGTTCTTTAAGCCTTATCCAAACTCAATTTTCCCCTAAATCTGTTAATCACCCCTATATATATTGTTGCTATCATATCCTCACCCTAGTCTGCTATGCTACGATTGAAGCTACTGGTGTGATAGTTCCCGACAATATGGGGAAGTGACGTTAACCAAAAATAGTGGAATTTTTCGATGAAGACCTAGAGAGTAGGGAACATTTCCAGCAAGCAGGGTTATACGATTTCTTTGAGTAATTACATTTGAGGAACTTTCCTCAGAGTTTGCCATTCGTTTGATGGTGCTATTGTTGATCTCATGGGATTAATCTTTCTTGTTTCAAAGGATTAAATTGATGCAGCCATTGGATTGCCCCACCTACAAGTGAGAGGGGATTTAAGACTCAGAGGCTTAAGAACAAATATGCGTGGAAATCCTTTGTTGATAGCACTCACCCTCCACCAAATTGGAGCTAGAAGATATAGAGAATGAGGCTTAAGAATGAATGGAAAAATATTGTTTTTTTGTTGTTACAGAAATATGTTATACGTGATGGGCGGTACAGTATTATCTTTCTATATCATATCAGATTGTTACTTCATGTTTCAGAAAACAAATCTCTTAGTCTGCCTTATTTCTTTTGTAAGAGTTTATATAAAATGACAACAGGGGTTCGGTGACAATCAGGGAATGAATCCAGCAGTCTATACCATCATGCATTGATAAAATTATTGGTTTTAAAGGAACTTGAAAAATCCAGAATTTCTTGGTTTCAATTGATTGAAGAAGGATCTCCACCGATGCCTATTCTAGTGTCTCCTATTTTGGTAAGCTCCGATCCTTTTCCCATATAATTACAAAAGAAAAATAGAAAAATTAAGAAATTGAAGCACTCAATTAAGGAAATGGAAGTTTTGGAAAGGCATCTAAAAAATGAAAACCAAAGACTTAAACAGAATAGTGCATAGCTTAGGAAAATCAACAAATATCTGCAATTAATAGAAAAATTAAGAAATTGAAGCACCCAATTAAGGAAATCGAAGTTTTGGAAAGGCATCTAAAAAATGAAAACCAAAGACTTAAACAGAATAGTGCATAGCTTAGGAAAATCAACAAATATCTGCAATTTCAGCGGGAACACCTCAAACAAGTAAATACAAATATTAGGGTCGAAAATAAGTCTTTGAAGCAGAGGAAAAAGCAACAAAGAATAGTAGACTTAAACTACAGGTTTAGATCTCTTAGCATGTACAACTGAAACTATTTTGACTCCCCTTGAAGTAGAAGACGTGGAATAGCAGAAAGAAGGAGTGTTTACCAATCTGTTAATGAAAACTTGGATGATATAAAAACAAATACATTGGCCTTGGCATCTGTTAAAATCAGCTCGTTCAATTCAAGAAGGATGTTTTATATGATTTAAGATTGATATATAAACAACAAAATAGGCAGAATATTCAAGAGGAATGGTACACAAACTATCTTCGTACAGAAAATAGATGGAGGAACAAAATTCAAAATTTGAAAAAAAAATCAAATCACATCTTGGAAAGGGAAGAAAAATAAATTTGACTGTACAAATCATAAATTACATAGCCCCTTCAGTTGTATGTCCAGTATACCTCCATGAATAGTGATTACAGTTGGGCAAGAAATTTGATATACATACTGTGGAAGATTTTAAATAAGTTTATAATGATTCTCACTTTAGAAAACAAAATTTGCTGTGTGAATTATATTTATTCAAATTCTTAGCATCCGAAACAATGTGGAGCCCAAACCTGCTTGTTGGTGACATTCATCTTTTCTCTTTCATATTCTTCATTCTCAGTCACATCAAGTGGGAATTGGATATTAAATTTTTGCATGAATATGAGTCAATGTATGAAATTTATGTTTGAAGGGAGTACCATATGCTTGTTGAACTGTTCAATAATCATGAAGAAGTATTGATGGACAAAGAACAATATAAAATCTTCAACTCTATGAGAATTTGAGTAGATTAAAACTGAAGATGCTCTAACAGCATTGATAGCCTCAGAAAAGTGGTGGTACATACTTGTTGTTTAATTACAGCTCAGGGATCCTATTGGATATCCTTACTTCAAGATTGCTATTATTGAATTTAATCTTTATACCAAATCCTTGGGAAGACCGGGAACACAATGTTTGGATTGAGATTTTTTTATATCATTTTCCATTTTTTTCAAAAATGATTTGCCCAAATTTCATGGGCTAATTTTTTTACTCTAAAAATCACCAAAATTGTCCAAAACCTATGTAATGTCTTTGGAAATTTGAATATTTTTACAAAAAAATCGTTAAATATTTTATGGTTGCAAATTTAAGAATTAGTAAGACTCGCCAAGGTTTCTACACTTTGAGAAAATTATGGATCCTTACAATTTTCCCTGATTATGATTTAAAGTCCAAAAGAAAAAATGCTAATTTATGGGAGACTAAGAGGGGGGCACTATCACCTCACCATCCCTCTCATGCAATTAAGTCTGACACTCCTCTAGCTCAAGGGGGGCTTCCCTAGATATGATTGTTGGAAAATACACTGTGAAACACAAGTTGAAATGAAGAGAAATTCCAACAAAACAATTTATTGACTTGCTTTGAAAAGAAAGTGGATGGATGACAAAGAAGCTAGTCTCTTTCCATTGGGAAATAGGGGAAAAAGGAAGGCTCGCGGGAGACCATCCTAAAGAGATAAAGTGGCCAATGAAGTTGAAATGTACAAGAATCTATGGTCCATCTCCTCATTGTCTCAAATTGCAAAAATATGCTAGGGAAATTACAAAAGTAGATCAAATCAAATGTTAATGAAGGCTATGTCAACTAGAGAATGAAGGCTATGTCAACTAGAGATTAAATGTATGAGCAAATAGCCCAACTTAGAGAAATTTGTTTTCACAAATAACATGCCAATGATAAAGATAAATGAATAAAAAAAGTTGTTACCTAATGCTCTATCCCATAATCATATGTCAGGAAATATTTAGCTAAATGGAGAAGCATAAATATCCTTTATTAATTATCCATAAACTTCAATGAACATTCAAATAGGCTCCAAGGGATTTTTCCCACAATCATAACCATTCGAAAAGGTGAAGAGATAAAATCTTTATATAGGATTTAGTTCATCTTCTACATAGAAAATAAAATCATAATTTCCCTTTCTAGATCGACTATTTGCTCAACGAATTTTTCTATGAATAGAAGAAAACTAGTGGTTAGATTCACTTTTCTCTCTACGAGAAATTAAAAAAAAAATAGTCATCATGCAACCAACGATTTTAAATAATCAATAATGAATACAATATTGAGTTAGTTAACTCCACCAATAGCTCAAAAAGGTGGGGTGCATGGTCTAGGTAGGTTAATGCTTGACCACGTGTAGATAACCTTCCTTCAAAAGAAAGAAAGAAAGAAAGAAATTTTAACGTCTACGAGGCTAAAGATAGCCTATGGGACAGACTGTTTTTCCCATTGACTTTTGCATTTCCACCCTTTTCCTGTTTAGCTTGATGATGAGTTCCCCCAATTTCACCATGGTCCCTTCACTAAATAAATTATCCCAAGAACTAACTGCCAATATATTCACATAGCTGTCTCTGTTGTCCTTGAAGGCCTCACACTCTAAAATGAAATGTTTTTCTGTTTCCACTTTTCCTGAGGTGCAAAAAGTACACCTTCGCTCTTCCCAAGCTTTTTTTGGTCTTTTCCAGCGCCCTGTCTCACACCGTAGCTAGTGGGAATTGGTTCTTAATTGAGCAATAAGCATTTTGGCACTCCATGATATATTAGCCCTTATATAATCTTTTTGATGATGGTTGTAGGTGGGATTGAACTCTTCAATATAGTACTTTTTCTTTTTCCCTAGCCTTGTGCCCCAAACTTGCTTGTGGAACTTGTCGATAACAAAGGCCTTTATCTCTTTATTGTTTGTAGGGCATGTGTTCAGGTAAATATCCCATTTACTAGGCCATTTATTGTTTTGCCGCATCAAGTCTTCTTTCGTTTGCATAATGTGTCATTGAAGACCACCTTAGGCCATCTGTCGTCTTCCATTTGCTCAATCTTTTTTAGATATCTTATGAGCCGCACCATAGCAATTGCTTCAACGGGGCTGCCCCCACTTCACTAAGCATGATATCATAGGGGACTGAGTTTTAATTTTGAACTTGTTGGTAATCAAGCGTTTTTTAATCTTCTCAATTTGCTACCACTGTAAGTTAGAGGTACTGCTGGCCCACACTTCACACCCGTATAGAACAACTGGGATCACTAATAGCCCAAAAAGAGTTTGCGTAGTCTTCCAATCCCATAGCTCTGCTTCTCTGCATCTATTTTGAAAGGCGTAAAATGATTTCCAACCCCAATGTTCTTTTCTTTCTGCAACCTTCCCAGCTTAAATTTTTGTTGAAGTCAATCCCAAGATATTTGTAATCTACCACTTCTTCAAGAGTGTTGCCTTCAAAGTAGAACTTGTGTTGGTTATGTTTTCTCGTGCTAAGGAAAACTACCACTTTTGTCTTGCTAGTGTTAACTTGCATCCCCACTGCTCTACAGAAGTGCTCAAGGGAAAGTAAGTGCTCTTGCCCTCCAAGAGATCGCACATGTGAACTAGGATATTCTCCATTTGGTGTGTCCTCTTCTAGTGTAACAAAATCCTTCACACATGTGAATGAATTGGGGGTTTTGGGAAGCCTTCATACATGTGCAATGATTACCATCTTGACTAAGGAATAAATAGTCTTTAAATAATTGATGTGCCCTTGGGAAGAATGCTTGCTTAACCACCTTTTACCAGCAGGGATACATTCTAGTAGAGAGAGATCCCACAAATGTAGCTTGAAACCGCTTTTCTGAGGTACTCGTGGCTCTTTTAATATACCTCAACAATATCCACATGTGTGTCTTGAAACAAGGAGTCAAACAATGCATAAATAACTTCTTTGATAAGGTAAATAATAAATTAATGAAGCCCACTTGCCATTCTAAGTTCCACCTTGGCTAAGCCAACAACCAACTTGAGATATGCACCCTTTGGAAGAGTGCCAAAGGAGTTAGACCTTCCTTTACCAAACAATAAAATATTCTAAAGGATGAATGCATTCATGTTAGGAGGATGAGATTTTGACAAAATTTGTGATTTTTAGCTTTGCAAATGCCATGAATTTTAGCTTAACCTCTCCAAGCCATGGAATATTATTATAATTGCTTGCCTCCCTTAGTACAAGTGCAAATTATTGAGGGCGCTCTTAGGAAAACCATAGGAAACCTCCAAATAAACCCTTTCCAGGTGTGAAAGCATTGATAGAACGGGGGAATTCTAGAACAAGGCCTCCAAATGGTCAAACCAAGTGAACCAAACCCTCAAATCCTTCTTAAACTGTGTGAACAAGGCTAGCAATCCACAAGTGTTTAATAAATGTCTCATGAAAAAGTGTCCATGTGTGAAATGTGTTCAAACTTTTTAGGCATCCCAATTAGGAGCCTTCTAATTTGTTCTTTATGAAGTAATCATCAATTAAGTGCATGCAAGGGTTATTTGGGTCTAGTATGCCTCTAATAATTCATGGTTTAATTAATCTAAGGTCTAAACCATAGGTAATTTGGTCATTTAATGTGATAAAATGATTTTGCTTAATTAGTTTTAACGTATCACACTAAAACCTTAGTAACTCAACGTAAAACACTTTAATTAATTAATTAATTTTAAAATATCAAACAAAACCTTAATAACTTAAACTTAAACACCTTAATTAATTCATTACTTCAAAAGTACAATTATAAACACTTTAAATCTTATAAAAATTTTAAATTATTTAGATTCAAAAAAATATTATTTATCATATTAAATTAAATTAAATTATAAATAAGATCTCATATATTAATTATAATTTTATACTAGATCTTGGGTTGGCAGGTGCGGGGGGTGTCCTAATGGACTCCGACGGAAATAAGGTGAATGATTATGCTTGGGGGATTGGCAGGAGAACCAACAACGAAGCATAATGGCTAGCTGTTATCAAAGGTATGGAAGTTGTGAGGAAGGAAGCTGTAAAGAATCTCGTGGCTTGTGGCGACTCTATGCTGGTGATCAGGGAAGCCAGGGCTCTTGTCAAACATCGTCGAAAACCTGTCTCTACGTTGCACCACCACTTCATCCACTCGGCCAAGGAGTTTCACTCAATCTCCTTCCTTCACGTCCTGAGGCATAATAATCAGATAGCTAACTCCATGGCTAATATTGGCGTAGGCTTGAATTGTGGTCTCGCTATTATTAACGACCTCCTCCTAGTGGATAATTGGGTCCCTTAATTTTGTCCTTAAAACTTATGATCCCTTTCCCCTTGCATCCTTGTAACCTAAGTCTCACCCTTTTGATGAACTCATTTAATGGCCATATCTCCTCGGGATCCCTTCGCTCTTTTCAAACGTCCCCTCGTCTAAACCATCAACCACCCTTGGCAGGCTCCATCTGTCTCGCATGCGGGAGATCAATGCGGACAAGCCTCGAGGTCTTCAGTGGCTATAACATGCACGAAGGTGGCGCACTCTGTATCTCGCATGTCTCTCTCTGCAAAGGTTCTCCGTGCGATTTTCATCGAAGTATGTCGCTTTGTCTGAAAATGGAGGATAACAATCTGTGTCTTTCAGCTCTGCATTGTCGAAAATGCAGGAAGTCTGCCCAGGGGCACTCCGGGGGGTTGGCTCGAAACAATATCTCTCTGATATTTTTCAAGGGCATAGCACTGGTGGTAATGAGATTTCTCGTGGAGGCTTGACAAAGCATGCTTGCCACGACCATTCCAAAGCTGAGGATCTTGGCAGCGACAAAAGGTGGGTTCCTCTTGAATTTGGTCAGGATCAGGGAATCAGGGGCCTTCTGCAGCATTCTGGCTACGGTTTGGATTATGGAAGCAGGAATTGGAAGGTCCTCTCGACTCCTAACTTTGGGTTTTTCTCGACCCCTTATGAAGCAGGCCGCAATCAAGGTGGTCTTCCGTAGCAAGTTCGTGGTAGCCCGGGAGAATTGGGAGGTAACAAAAATTGGCAGCATGCGGTGGGCGATAATGGTGGTCTGGTTAACTTGGATTCTCCTCGTGGGCAGGATAGCCCTTCCCTTGAAATTCTCATGCAAGTTCTGCGCCTGGAAGCCCAGGTCCATTGGCTTTGGGGTGACTTCTCCGATATGAAGAAAGCCATATCTCACCTCGCTACCTTCGTTCAAATTTCTAACTTTGAAGTCCGGAATAACAATGGCAAGATGAAAGACTACTTCGAGAAGCTAGTTGGCAAGTTTGACTCATTCCATAGCTGCCTCAGGATCATGGAAGCTAAAGTTGATTGTATCAGAACCAGCGACAGAAATAGTCCATCCATCATCTTGAACATTGAAGATGAAAATGTAGGTGCAGCAACAGGAAGCAAGGATAAGAATGCTCGTCCCCATCATGGCATATGACTCCCCTTTTGTTTTTCTCGTCTCGGTGTTTTGGCAGCTCTTTTTGGGCTTGAATTTTGTACTCCTTCTTATATGTATTACTCTTGTAAGTTTCTCTTAGGTCAGTTCGTTAAAATTTTCAATAGTAGCAGGCATCAGGCTTTTTTTGAAGATCAGAGACTGAAGTATGAAGAGCTTGTTTCGACAGCTCTTGGTTTTTGGGACCAGTCTCCCCTATGCTTTGTAATCTGTTCACACTTTTTAATATAAAAGCTCATTAACCGTTTGTGTAAATAATAATGATAATAATAATTTTACACTAGATCATGGTTTTAATTTTTTTTGTAACTAGGTGAATCAACAACTAGGTCAGTATGACATGGTATCAATTTCGATTAACCACCACTATACCCCTAGGTGTACTAACACTGACACACAAGAACTAATAATCAATATAGATCATAACTTTAAAATTAATTAATTATTTAAAAAAAGGTTTCAAAATATTCATAGTGCAAATCCAAAACAATATATATAGTTAGCCTTCACACATGACATAGAAAAGTGCGCTCCAAGCCTTATCCCAATGATGATGACTTCGCTTCAAAATTGAGTGTAGCTCTAGTGAGCCTGAGGGCATTTGACAAATGCTTGACCAATGTCAAAATCACAGTACTGCTATCCAATGAAATTATTTCAAATAACTTTTATTCAAATTTGATTTGACCTAGTTGTCTTTTGAGCGTTATATTTCATTGAAGTGGCTCGAGCATTTTGAAACATCATGTTTGTGAAAGGCGAACCTCATTCTCCTTACGTTATTAAACATGGGCTCCAGGAGCGCTTACCTAATTTCCATGTGCAAAGCCTTAGTAGTGCGGATATGAAACATTTTCCAAGATAGGAACCAGAAAATGCCCATTGTTACATTTCATGCGGCATAAGCATCATTTTCCACAATATTAAGAAAAGGATAAAACATTTAGTAATCCCAATTTCTTAACTACTTGCAATATGCATAATCCAATATCAAGAAAAGGATTTCAAATGAAGTATGAAAAGTATTTAGTAATCCCAATTTCTTAACTACTTGCCATATGCATAATCCAATATCAAAGTAAATTTAAACTAATGGTAACTTAAGTGTATCAAAGGTTCTAAATTTGTACTATGGATAACAAATTTAAATTAACATCATAAAATGTTTTTTTAATTATATAAATCAATTTGGAAAATCACAATAAATAATAGAATGAATAAAAGATAAATTAATTTATATTTTTATTATGTTATAAAACTATTTTTTTTAAGGCTCGGTGATGTGGTACAACAATGACACTTTGTCGTGGCTAAGTCCCCACAGGTTCTAGGGACCTGCCACTACCTTTGATTTCAAAGCAGAATAACAAGGTCAACCCCTTTTTTTTTCCAAAGAAAAAAACACATATCTTATTTCTCGATAGGAAAAACAAAATACAATCTTCAGGTGCATTTAAGCACTTAGTTTACTGCATTAAGCTACTTACTAGCTTTATATTTTTGTACTTGGATATTTTTTTTCAAAAATTTCTCTCAAAATTAATTACACATTTCTCACATTATGTAAACAAAAAACAAAATCAATGGCATACGTTCAAAGTAGTAGAATATCAAAAAGATGATAGATTGACCATCTTGGTCTCAGAAACACCTAACCTTGTCCTGGTTATTATAGTTGTCCCTTCTCTAAGAGTAAGTCTCCTTTTTCAAAGTAGTAGAATATAAAAAAGATGATAGATTGACCATCTTGGTCTCAGAAACACCTAACCTTGTCCTGGTTATTATAGTTGTCCCTTCTCTAAGAGTAAGTCTCCTTTTTGACAGTGAGTCTGCTTTCACATTTGATTCCCTAAAAATATGGCAAATACGGAAAGTGTTGGATGCTCTTGTCAACCTTTTAAGTCTTGAGCTTATCCCCTGAAGATTGATGTTCTCGATCTGTTTTTTTCCTTTCAAGAAGTCTATCCAAACTGTTGAGTCTCCAAGCACCTCCAATTCTTCTACTCCTTCTTCCAAAGCTAGACTTATGATAGTTCCTAAAGCCAATCCTTCTGCCTTGTTGTTCGTTCCACGTCCTCCATTTGCTTTAAGGTCAATGTTACAGCTGTCAGAGAGGGTAATAGTACCTCCTAGTCCACAAAAGTCATTTTCACAAGCACCATCAAAGAAAGCTCTACAACCCTTGAACTCAAAATTTATTGGAGTGATGATTCTTGGTTTTTTTTTGGAGTCTTTCTCAATAAATCTTAAACGTAATGTTAGTACTTGAGATGATACCTGGAAAGTAGGAGTAAGTCGGTCCTAAAAAATTCTATCGTTTCTAGCTCTCCAAATTCTCCAAAGAGTTAGGAAGGGAATACATTTGACCTCCTTTAAATATGTTTTCTCAAACCAAGGAGCTAAGTTTTGTTCAAGAGTATTTGCCTACCATTATTGCTCCACTCTTAAACCTTCACATATTTCAGTCCATACAATTTGTAAGTATGTACAGGAAACTAGTAAATGTTCCTGAGTTTCTTTGTTGCTCATACACAACATGCATATACTAGGCCCATAGGCTGAAAAAAAAATACCTATAGGTTGAAAAAAAAACAAAACACTTTTTTATTAGCTCTTTCTCATAAGATATTAACTTTATATAAATAATTTTATTATGTTATAATACATTAGAGTTAAAACTCTTTTTCCTCATAAATAAGATATGAATGGTATTGAAAAAATATATATATATTTTTAATATTAATATATGTAAAAAAAAATTGAAAGTTAAACAATCCATTTTTAATAAAAGAAGCATTTGAGAATAATATGATATCTTTAAACATTAAAACCAAAAGTGTAAAGAGAAGTATATAGAAAATTTAAGTAAAATAATAGATAAATTGAAAACTTAAAATAAATATATATTTTTTATTTAATCTAATAAAAATAACTAATAGTTATATATATATATATATATATATATATATATATATATATATTTATTTATTGGTTTACTATTTTATTTAATAAAAATAAAAGTATTTATATTTATAAAAAAATTACATAATAATAATTATATATTTATTAGAATATAAAATTTAATGATGAAATAAATAAATTTTTAATATATTTATTTTCAATTTTTAAAGTCATATTATCAAATATATTGTTTTTAAGTGTTTTTATATTCTTTAAAATTGTTCATTGTGATTTTTCACTTCAACAAATATTATTTTTCACTTTAACAAATATTATTTTTCACTTTAACAAATATTTAGAATTTTATTAATTGTAATTTTTAAAAACTTGATGTAACAATCATTTACATATTTTTAAAACTCTTGATGAAATATAGAGGGAAGAAGATTTTATCAAAATTTCAAATTTTAACAAATATTATTATAATATAATATTAATAAATATTAATCAAATTTGAAGAAATATTATTGTAATATAAAATTAATAGATATAATCAATAAACTAATTAATAGATATAATCAATAAACTTTTTAAACTTTTATTTTAATGTTTACAAAGCAAACTAATTTATTATTATTTTATTTTCAATTATTTCTTAATCATATGTTCCTTCCAGCCATCCTAATACACTAACTCCTTAAATCTAAGTTAAACATGAACCACTAACCTATTACCATGAACCTCCTAACACCTAATCCATTATCCCTTAAATCATTAACTAACCACTCACCCACTCACCATTATCCACTAACTCACCATTAGTGGAACATGAAAGACTATGGTCTAATATAGTTATCCATTATTGAGAAAACTATGGTCCAATATAGCTATCCATGATTGACATTACTAACCTACTAATACCTAAGTTTCTAACCCATATATCTTTTAAGCATTATTCAACTAACCCCGTATAGTACAAATTAATCTATCTTAATAAACATATTTAGGGTTGTATTGAATATATCAAGTGTATCATAAGAAACAATATAAATATATCTACTTCAACAACTATATAATCCAAAACATGTTAGCTTATTCATCTTATTAATGATTTAGTGCAAGATATTCATAGGTTATGAGCTATTTGATTCGATGATTTTATCCCTGATTACCTACTTTGCTTTCAAATGCCGGATTTTTTTATTCATAGATTCCACCATTTGATCCATCTATTTATGATATTGACTAATGGGTGTAGATAAATTATGTCATTATTTTTAAGTAGTGCTGCTAAGCACAACTTTGCTAACTTTTTCTTAAAAAAAGTATTAATGACTTTTATTGTTCTCTTAAGAGACATATATTAAGCAATTATATTACTAATTTCACTTGTTATTTTTGTCACTCAATAATATATTTTTACATTTTTATATATAATGTAATTTTTAATTATTTTTATATTCATAATTAAGATTTAAAATCAACTTTGAAACTATAATATAATCTTTATTATAATATAATGTCTAATCAATCATTATTATTTTTATCACTCAATAACTTATAAATGTTGTTGTTACACTTTTATATCACGTAGTTTTTAATTAAAAGAATTAAATTTTATATTCTTAATTACTATTTAAAGTCAACTTTCGATTAACTTGCAAGGCCCACGTTTGACATAGTTAAAAAAACACTTTTTACGAAAATGTTAAAAATTAAATAGTTTATAAACTTGAGATTTTGTAAAAGATTGGTCAATACAAGTTCAAAATACCTATCGTCAACACAAGTACATTATGCCTAGATTACTGAACAAGAAACATGAGAATGTTTCGCCGTAGCCTCCAAATCACGAGACTTCTAGAAAATGCTTTTTACCACCTTCAAGATCTTTAAAATGGGTAAGGTTAATTGTTCTAGGTTTTGGATTTTCTTGGTTATGGTGATAATGTTTTTTGAAATTGTAATTTCTTTTTAAAAATAAATAAATTATACTCACTCAATACAATTTTAATTAAATTTCTCTAAAAATTATTTTAAATATAAACAATTTGGAAAGTGATATATTATTAAATTTAAAGAAATTGTTCAAATTGTTTATTATTACCAGTATAGATCTATCTTAAACCGTATCTATCAAGCACTCAAGAGGGATTCAATTTCTTGAGGTGTATTTCTTTTTTAAAATTTAAACTCAATAAATTTGATCTCTCTTGATTGATAGATCCAGGCTTAAGTTTTAAGTTTTTAATTTTATAAAGGAACATCTATTTTTTAATTACTTTTCATAATATTTTATTTTATGAACCAACATGGATAGTAGAAATGATTTTTTTAAATTATTTTGTTACAAACGTTACATCAGGTTACAACATCTCCCCATACTTTTTTTAAATACTTTCTATAATTTTTTATTTTCTGAGCCAATATGAATTTTTTTACAAACTTATTTTGTTACAAACGTTACATTACGTTACAACATCTCTCCCATACTAGACTATAGAGCACCTCGTTTCACTCGGTGCAATTAATAAATCAATTTTGATTGAAAATCAGTTTTAAAAATGTTTAGAATCAACTAAGTTTATTTGATAATATATAAAGTTAATTTTTAATAATATATGTGCTGACTATTTTGGATATCATTGATAATATTTCAAGCGGACAAAGTTCATAAACGCGAATCTGATTGTTCAAAGTTCATAAAGTTCTTTTGATTACTCGTTTTGTTTTGGCATCGATTCAGGAATGGTCGGGGCAGCTAACGTTGGAAAATCAATCATTTTCACTAAAAGAGCAAAAGTCGAATCATTTTTAAAACCAATTAATATCTACAACGACCTTCAGATTCAAAACGTGAAAACTTTAGCAGGTTCTTGGACAGGCTACCCATTTTCTTCCGTGCAATCCCAGTACCCATTTTCTACCACACAATCCCAGTCAATTTTGTTGAATCAGCGCCTGCTTGTAAGCATAAAACATAAACATGGTCAATGTCTTCCATCAAGTTGCTTCACCAAATCATCTTAACTCGGTTTGCAAAATTGGAAACCTGATCTGTTTTGTATATATAACAACCATAGAGAAATAACAGAATCTGTCACTGTAGATTACATATCTGTTCGAAGCAGAGGAGGTGATACAATTTCAACAATGAAGAACAGAACATCATCCCTAGTTGTCCTTGTTTGCATCATCGTCTGTTATTATTGCTCTCTCTTATTTGCTGCAGCACAAAGTACATATCCCTTTGAAGGTATTTTATTCACATTTAACTCGGTCATAAATTTTGCAATTCGAATATCACACGATATTAGTTTCTGTACAGTTTTCAGTTTGCCACAAATGATTTTTTTGTAATTTTAAAAAAATGGGCACGTGTCAAGATTTATTTGCTTGGCTGCAGTAAATGCCCTTATAAAAATTAAGGGCCGTCTTGGAGACCCATATGGAAACCTGAAGAACTGGGGGAAGGGTGATCCATGCAAGGTACCTTGGACAGGAGTGTCATGCTACAATGCACCTGCTGCAGATGGCTACTTTCGTTTAAAACGCCTGTATGTTCATTACATGCTTCCTCACATCTGATGCCTTTAGATGGTTTAGGTTTCTTGAATTTCTGATTTTGTTATGCTTGTGTTTGCATTTAACTAAAAATATGCATGGAATTCGATTGAAGGTGGATTAAATATCTTTGCCAGTCTTGTTAAACCAAGTTGCCAGAAACCCAAAGCTATGCCATAGCCCTTGTGTTGAATTTCAGCAAGCGTCGGAAGTCGGTGAAAGATTTTTTAGATCCTACATATGGATAACCCTATTGACAGAGTGTCCCAGAATTTGGTGAAGGATTCTTCTGATTCTTCTCAGCAGACACAGATTCTGCTACTCAGATGCAGAGTCAAGAAGGTCAGACCTCTCAAAGTGGGGTTGATCCGCCCCACCCTCAACTAAATCCTACGGAGGATATGGATATAGATAGACGATGGTAGACAAGATACTAAAGGAAGGATGGCAGGTCCAGTCCTAATAGACATGGAAAATCCATCAATCTGAGCAACCTTAATTTGTGTCTTAAAACTTATAAAGATGTGACTAAACAACCTCCTGGGCGCCAACATGCAACATTAGGAGACTTTGTAACTGATAACAGGTTTAAGGAACGGACAAATAAAACTCATCGTGAGTGAATTTGTCTATCTTGTTTCGGAATGTAGAGGGATGATCCCTAGCTGAAAAGATGCAGGTAAAAATTCTTTTGAAGGGTGTCAAGCCCAACGTTGTATTCCTCCAAGAAGTCAAACATGTAGGTTTCGAATTAAGTTGTCAGATGGATTTTGATTGGAATGTCCATTTTTGTTCAATAAATCATCATTAATAAGGAGGAGGGGTGGTTCTTTCCCTAACACTTATGTTGTGGCACATGGCTCAAGTCCATCCAACTGGCATATCTAGGTGGCCACTTTGTCCAAGGACTAAATAGTAGCCTTTTGCTCCTTCTATGCCCTGACTTCTTTGTAGTAGAGAACAGTTCTTTGGGAGTGGCTCTTCTCTTCACTTCCAAACGCAGAGTAGATAATTGGCGGTGATTGTAATACAGTAGAGTGTACTAAAGATCGCGAAAGGGGAAATGGCTACTCCATTTTAGGTAGTGAGAAACAAGCCTAGAGTAGGTGTAAGGCATATTTGCAATAATTTGACCCAAATTGGAAGAAGAGAGGTTTGAATTATGGAGGCTGGTTCACTTTGTCTAATTTAAGGTAGGGTAGAGAAGATGTCTAGCCCTTTTACCTGCCCAACCTATACTTAGAGTGGTAAAGCCCTAAAACACAAGTGCAACCCCAAAGGAACTCAGAGGGGATACCCACTGTCACCTCAGTAACTCCTTCTCTCACTTTAGGTTGGCTCTTCTCCAACATAGGTGAGGTATCCTTAAAGTAGGATTGCTAAGACTATGACCATGAGGCTCAAGGTGATGTGGAGAGATAGCTCAGTTAAGCCTTGCTTTTGTAGTATAGTGAAAATAATAAGTTGATGGAGGACCAAGACCAGATCCTATCCACTATGGGACACAATGGAGTCAAAATATCAAGCTCAAGAGAGCAAGTTTATGAATGATTAAGACAAGTAAAGCTGTCATACATGCCAAAATAGCCTTAACTTCTAGTTAGATGTTATATAAATGAACTTGGAGGGCACTAATGGTGCCACTCTCAAACAATACTATGAAGTGTTAACCCAATAGAAACTCTTAAAAATGATAGATGTAAGATAACTCATTCAGAAATAAGACATCAAAGTAGATTAAAAGGGGAAAAATCCTCACTTTAAACCGTTCCTACATGGGAGATATACCCTTCTCTTGGCCTCTTTGTTGATGTTCTCCATGGTTACAGCATTGGGCAAACATTCTGCAGATCATTCGCCTAGATTGGTCATGTGTATTGACCAATGGTTGGTAGAGAATGGCCCTGTCGTAGCCCTATTTAGTCATGTGTATTGACTATGGGTATTGAGGTTTGGATGCTTAGCCTTTGTCTAGTCATGTGGATTGACTAGAGTGAGGGAAGGCTAGTGGTCACATTGCATACTCTATGTGGGAGTGCTTTGTAATAGGAGTGATCTATTCTTATAGAGTAAGTTGACTTGTCTATGTTACAAGGGTTCTTATCTCTTTGTATATTAGACAAAGTCTAATCTAATGTTGAATTTGACATTGGCTCTAAGAAGTGTCCGAGACTTCTTAGAGTATGGTCAAATCAACATTAGAGCTCTATGGAAGAATTTGATCTGCATGTGAGGAGATATTAACAAGGAGAACTTTTCTATGATGAAGAAATAACCAATAAGTCAAGACAAACCATTGAAGAAGTCCTAGAGAAAGTGGAAGGCAAGAAAGAGCACAACTACCCCAGTAAAAGGGGTAAATTGACCCTAGAAGACAAAAGTACAAGTCGGCCTCAAGAGTGAAAATAAAGTCAACTGAAGAATATAAATAGAAGTGTTCTCACACTTCATTTGACACATTCAACAAGCTCATCTCTACTCAATTGGTGTGCACTTCTCAAGGAGGACAAGTGAAGGTCACTAGAAGTAATTTTTGGGGTTATCTTATTATCTCTACAAGTTTGCTATCTCTCCCAAAAGGTTTGCTAGGGTTTCTTGTGGAAGAAGGACACGCTCTTGTGCTAGGGTTTAATCTTCACGATTGGAAGTGTTTTTGTATTGGATTAATTTCTTCTGAGAAAAGTTTGCTGGGTTTTCTCCCATTTGGGTTTCCTAGGATAAATCTTTGTGTCTCTTGTGCATGGTTATCTTTCAGTGATCCTTGTTTTATTTCCGCTGCAAATGAATGATGTTATAATTGTAGGATGAAATGAATTATGAAATAAAAGTTGAAAGAGATGAAAATTATATTGCTAAGTTAAAATTTAACACTCTTTAGCCCTCCAACCCCCGAATGATGCCTTGCACACTGAAATTCTTGATCTTAAAAACAATCATGAGGAGGTCCACCAAATAGAAGGCCACTTTCAAACAAGAGACATAGACACATATTAACTCTTGGGCAGAGATTGTTAGGGGTGGGGATAGCAACTCCCCCCCTCTTGTTGCAGTTGAGGAGGTCGTGCAAGCCCAACTACTTGAAGAATGAGATTGGAGATCTCGTGAACTGAATTTGAAGGTTAGAGGACTTCCCTCACCCTCTACTTCCCCAGACCCCTTGTAGGTGGGTACTGTTGTCACATATATAGTAGCTGGGCTACCATATTTTTCAGACCAGATTCCGGTCCTTTACATTGAGATGCTTGAGATGAGCATCTATATCAGGATTACTCCTATTTTATGAGAAGCCAGTATATCCTTATGGCATGAATGAGTCTCATGAAACTCAGATTTGTTGACCGATGTAGCCTTTGCCATATAGAGCAGTATGCAGTGCACAGATGCGCAACAACAGTTTCCAGTTCTAGAGCTCAAGTTTTCGTTGGATTGCCCTATTAAACTAGTCACTCAAGTCCCTTTCTGATTGATCAACTGATCAGACTGAGCTGTAGCAGCCAAGAGCATACTTGGAACTTTAAGTCTTGGTAGATTTTATTAAGCAAAAATAAAGTTTTATTTATGTGGCCGAGAATTTCACCTACCGGGGATAAACCCTTTCAATTTACTTCGGGAATACACAACCTTAGATTTAGTTGTTAATATCGTACAAAATTGTAATAGCAAAATTATTAACAGCTGAGAATCTCTTTTCCCTTTCGGTACTTTGGGAATGCACAACCGGATTTGGTTTGTTTCTTATGAATTTGTTAAACTTTGAAATAAAGTACAAAATTGTGAAGGAAAGATTGTGGCAGTAAAAATAAAACTAACTATACATCCCTATTGGGGCGGATTGTGTGCATGTGAAGACAAAGTAAAATAAAGAAAAAAGTTAGAAAAATTTGCAAACCACCTGCGAGATCCCCCCAGGGGGATGGGGTGTGGGCGCTGAAGTAGCCCACTTGCATTTATTAATTATTTTACAATGAGAAGGTGGATGCCTTTGGTCCTTATAGATCTGGATCCAAAGGCCTTACACGTTTCAAAAGAATGGTACAAGATGGAAGTATGTGCTTCGGGAAGCCTTGGATGGCTTTATATCTTCATTTTTTCGGCAGCACTTCCTCTTATTATGGCCATAAAAATGTAAAACTAGCCACTTGAAATACACCAATTGTGCCCAAATAAACGTTTAAAGCATTAAAAATTAAGTACTAAAAGATAAACAATAATTCCAAGTACTTAACCAAGTTAGATCTACTCAAATTTAGACTTCAACATCCTAGATCTAATAACATACTCAAATAAATCAGCCTTTAAAATGTTCTTTTGAAAAGTAAACTAATTTACTTAAGCATGTTAGTAACCGTAACCAAGAGAAACTTTAATTAAAGAGAAGGAGAGAGAGATAGTAGAAAAGCAAGAAGCATGGGAATATCTAAGCTGTGGAGCCTGTAAGTGGAAAGCAGAGGGACTATGCAAAAATTGTTTGAAGATTGGAGGAGTCAAACTAGATCCGCCAAACATTGGAGTTAGATACCTGCATCAACTAATAACTTCTTGCATACAAATGGTTAAAACAAATATTGGTGTCGCCTACAATGGAAACTCAGAAAGCATGGAAATCAAACTAGAATGCACATGCACGTCTAAAAGATCTAAAGTAAACTAACAAAGAGAATAATCAAACTAGAAATTCTCCTACCTACTGGGATATACCTCCCCTTCAAAGGCCAACATTCAACTAGAAGATGCAAGAAACTAAAGCAATACATATTACCTCATAAGAATATGCAATGTTCATCCACACACAATGATGCCAGACACAAGAGATTTGCCTCCAAAGCCTTCTTTATTCCAACAAAAAATATTACAATAGAAGAGTACAAACTTGACTAGCCTTTCGGTCCTCTCTGACCATACTTTTATTACAATTTGAAATTTCCCATTTAAACTATTAAAAAATAACCTAAGTTTTGCGGGAAAAATGATTTTTGTCGGAATTGACCAAAAATCCTAGGGGACCTAGTGCATGTCCATACAACTCATTATTGATGGATAGCATGTAATAATACATAGACACTTAGGCTTTAATAACTTCCCAAGGTTTGACCACCAAGGTGAATACTCCAACTTTGGAGGTGTGATTGAAAACTCAGGAATTATACATCACTGAAGCGCAACGCATAATGTTAGTTTTGTACCTAGGGAAGTGTTCCCCAAGTGACATTTGCCTAATGTCACTTAGAAGGGGGAAAAAAGTGACCCTCACATTAAATGACATTAATGAGACTTTATAACATTAAAGTTACTTTTTGCTAAAGTTAAGTGGGTGAGTGAAATATTTATTTAAGTGATTTTTACTCTCATTGATTCTCATCCATTGGATTGGATCTTTTTCCACCGTTGGATTAGATTCTCACTTAGGGTTGAACAAAAAGGGTTGAGGGAGGCATTTGGCTTTACCTTTTTTTGGTGAACGAAGTGAAGAGAGCAAGAGAAGAGAGAGAGCTAGGGCATTGGCACGATTTCCAAGGTGAGGGTGTGCACAGAAATCGAGGAGCTTTCAACAACACGATTTTCTAGAAGGTGGCACAAGTTTCAATGCATTTGCTAAGCATTTAATGCACAGTACGATTTCCCAGCAGCATTCTTTTCTTCAGTGGGCACACATCCCGAGATAGCAGAAGCTCTGCACAGAAATCGAGGTACTGTACAACAGCATTTAATGCTGGCCATACAACACAGAAATGAGGAGTCTGTTTCAGCAGTCTGTTGGCACAAATATCGAGGAGTGAGCAGGGCACATTTCCTGAGGAGTGATTAATTAATTTCTGCACTGAAATCTGGGCACAAATCCCGAGGCATTTATTGCACAGATTTCTAGAATCCGTACAGACTGTACGGACTGTTTTTCTGCACAGTTTTCGAGGTGATTTTAATGCACAGAAATCGAGACAGAGCTGGCACAAAAATCGAGACAGAATAGTGACACAGAAATCGAGACAGTAAGGTACAGAAATCGAGACACAGTGAGGCACAGAAATCAAGGCAGCACTCTGGGTTGGTCAGATAAGTTAAATTTTGACTGTAATAGCTGTACTGAATTATTTTACTGAAGAAATAAAAA
Organism: Larix kaempferi; assembly: GCA_027924585.1. Lineage (NCBI taxonomy): Eukaryota > Viridiplantae > Streptophyta > Pinopsida > Pinales > Pinaceae > Larix > Larix kaempferi. The sequence continues at coordinate 41,417 of BSBM01001421.1, read as the reverse complement.
TCTCTCTCTCTCTTACTGGTTTTCCCCGTGGGGGTTTTTCCAGGGCACAGTTGCCGAAAATACTGAGTCTTCTTTTATGGTGTGCATGTGTTAAATATTTAATTTCTGCCTGTTAGTGGTAGTTTACAACGTGTTTAATTGTTACAGTATTTTTTCATAAGTAGTTTGTAGCCTATGCAAAACCGGCTGTAGATGAAAAACACTTGAAAAGTTAACATAAACCAGCAAGCAGTAAAACCCAGAAAATCTACATGGTATTAGAGCGCAGGGGCAGAAAACAGTAATATTTTTTGCAGCACACAAAAATTTCCAGAACTCAGAAATTTTGTGATTTTCTTCTGTTAGTGATCAGCATTCTGTTGGGTTGAAGTTGAGATGGCTATTGGTCTGAGGTTGGAGGATAGGTTGAATGGGACTGAGAATTTTGTGCCATGGAAGGCCAGAATTTTGTTGATTTTGGAGGAGAATGAACTATGGGTGGAGGTGGTTAAAAGTATTATAGCCAACCCGATTGTCATTCCAGATGGTACAGATGCAGTAGCTCTATCTGCCTTCAACAAGAAGGACTGTAAGGCTAGGAGGATTATCCTTGACGTAGTTAAAGACCACATTATCTCTCACATTTCTGGTAAGACTAGGGCACATGAGATGTGGAGTGCCTTGACCAGCTTGTATGAGAGTTCCAATGAGAACAGAAAGATGGTTCTCAAAGAGAAACTCAAGAGTATAAAGATGAATGGAGGAGAGGGAGTCACAGCTTACCTCACTAGGATTTCTGCAGTTCGGGATGAACTGGCAGCGGTTGGTGAAGTGCTCTCTGCTACTGAGCTTGTACGCACAGCAATGAACGGGGCTTCAAAGTCCTGGAGTGTATTTGTGCAGGCCATAGTGGGTAGAGAGAACCTACCGTCTTGGGAGAGACTGTGGGATGACTTTGTGCAGGAGGAGACTAGGAGAGGTCTCGTACAGGGCAGTTCATCACATGGTGGGGTAGGTGAGGAGAGCGTGGCACTGATAGCCAAGGGGAAGAAGAAGAAGGGTCCCAAGAAGGGTGGGGCCAAGAGGCAGCAGCAGCAACAACCACAGGCAGCAACAGCAACAACCACAGGGTGGACAGTGTTATCAACTATATCTGTAAAATAGTTGAAACCTTATTGAGCCGCTAGTGTTGGAACACACCAGTGTTCACTTCCAGAGTATCTAGGTTTCAGATATTTGGGTCTAGCCAGTTTTGGCTAGCCCGTTTTGTTTTTGAGTCGACATGACCATGGCCCCATGGGGGTTTGTAACAAAGTGTGTTAGTAGGGTTTGAGTGGCTCGGTTCCCCATGACTTGATTAAGCAACTAAGGTATTCCAGGGAGTTTTTTCCCTTGTCAATTATACTTTGCTTAAGGCGATGTATAATTGATGAGGTTTTCTCCCGCTTCCTCCAAAGCTGGAATGCCCGATTTTGAAAATCTAAGCCGTGGGGGGTTATTAGAGTCCAACTAATATGTATAAACCTACTAGACACTATTATAATAGGTTTTGGTCATGTCTTAAGTCTTTAGGACCCCCAGAAAAAATTTTGAAAAATTTTTACCGGACGCGTTGGATTTGGGGTTTTTTAATTTTTAATTATTTTTAAATTTTAATTAAATTTCTCTATAGTTTAAATGGAGAAATTTGAGTCTGTAATATGTCAGTCATCCGGGGTCCGAATTTAGTGATTGATGGCTCGTTTCATAAGCCAAAAATCACACATGACTCATGGACTAGCTAAACCCAACTTTCGGATGTCAATTCAACCTCATAATTAATATTTTCTCTAAAAAGCCATTTACAGAGAAATTATTAATTAAATTAATAAATTTGAATATTTTGGAGAAATCCAAATCTCTCCAAAATATTCAAAAATGAATAAAATAAAAGGCTAAATGACATGGCATCAAGCATTTATGAAGACTCCAATCATCTCAGTCAACATTTAGTTGAGTTCCCAGTCACCAGTAGTCAGACTCCAATGGCTAATTCGCCCTCCTCCCTCAGAAATTCGATTTAGTGATGTGTCATGTGATAAATAGGTTGGTTGATTGCATTTATTGTGAAGGTAGGCGCCCTCCCCTAAATTAGCAATCACAAGGCTTAGCTCCTTTCTAAACTTCACTTACCAACTCCACATGTGCCATTCGCCTCCCTCCTTCATCCTCACGCATTACTCCCTCATCCTCATGTGTATCCTATTTGGAGCCTTCCCATTGGAGGGGTGGAGCTTCCCATGCATCCCCACACTCGAGTTTGCCACCTCCCCATCCACATAAGCCTGGAACTCGAGCTCCCACCAATGACAACTCGCCATACTAAATGTTAATTGAGATTCGACTTGAGTATGAATTTTTGATGGATGCTGTTGTCCGCCAAACTGCACACCAGCAGCAGAAATCTTTCGAAAGCTGTCTCCCTCACTGGAAAGTGGGGAGAGGTGTGGCCTTGGGGGCAAGCAATGAGCCAGGTACTGTCACCTGAATCCCAGCTCCTCCGTTTAGGCAAACTCCTAACGAAGCCAAGGGGGGTTATTAGAGGCCAACTAATGTATATAAGCCTACTAGACACTATTAGAATAGGTCTTGGTCATGTCCTAGGTCCATAAAACCCTCAGAAAAAATTTCGAAAATTTTTTACCGGGTCCGTCAAAATTGGGGTTTTATTTATTTTTTAAATTTAATAAATTTCTCTATAGTTTAAATAGAGAAATAATTATTTGTAATATGTCAGTCATCCGGGGTCCGAATTCAATGATTGATGGCTTGTTTGATAAGCCAAAAATCACACATGACCCATGGAGCAGCTAAACCCAACTTTCGGATGTCAATTCAGCCTCGTAATTAATATTTTCTCTGAAAAGTCATTTACAGAGAAATTATTAATTAAAATAATAAAATTGAATATTTTGGAGATAATCCAAATCTCTCCAAAATTAATCAATTTGATTAAAATAAAAGGCTAAATGACATGGCAATGAGCATTTAGGAGGATTCCAATCAACTCCAAGTCTTTCCAGTCAACCATCCAGTCACTAGAAGGTTATCCATTCAAACAAATTCGCCCTCCTCATGCATAATTTGATTTGGTGTGTTGGCATGTGATGATTGGGTTGGTGGTTGGCATTAAAGTTAGAGATGGGCGCCTGTTATCACACCATAGTAGCAGGGCTACTATTCTTGTACAGCAGATATCTGCACATTCCAGAGCTTCCTTTATTCCAGAGCATGGCTATATATTTTGGATCACTCATGATCAGAGCAGTACATTATTCAGATTTTATGACCTTGTGTCAAGGCTGAGCCTTGAGAGTTCAGATTTGATGACTGATGTGACCACTTATCCCATTACAGTTTCAGTTCAGTGCCTAGAGATGTATTTCAGCAGTGTTTCAGATGATGCATGATGATGATTATTATGATGATGTTATGGATATGTTCTCACTGACTGTGGATTATTATCTTGTTGATTTAGTCATGATCATGGCATGTGCTTGGTATATTATTCCTGATGTGGCAAACTATTTAAAATGAACTGTAAATCATAAAATGGACAATTGCTTGCACCTTTAGGTCATTTAACAAAACTTACTGGTATTTCACCTTACATAGACATGGTCTTTCCCGACATTGGTTGTCTGCTAGTGTAGGCTCCATATTCACTTGTCTCCATCCATACATGACCTTCCTGTTTGACTTTAAACCCCGACTTGTCTCATTTGACTTTCTGATACCGAGGACTTCCCCATTTTTCTACCTCTGTGTTTGGACCGCATCCCTGTTTATTCAGTGTCTTGGCTCTGAGTTGGTGACAGAACTTGCCTTTGGTGAGTTGGATTGTAGGCCTAAATCATTCTGGTCGGTTGTCCCGATGTTTGGCATTGGCTCGAACTCCCCCTAGTCACTTGAGATGTTGTTGGCTAAAACTGAAAGCTCATGTTCTACCTATGGAAACTAAAAAATTCACCCATGGAAACAAAAAAAAAGGGCAAGAGCAATGAAAAGCTAAAAATACTCCTCGAAGAGTATAAGAAAGGTCCAAAAAGCAATGGTTCTTAAAAGTTATATCTAAACAATTGCTGACCTTATAAATATGTGAAAAACATGCCCTGGATGCAAGCTGCAACTAGTTGTGCTTCTCAGCACATCTGAAATCCGAAGGGTTATGTAGGCCAAAAAGGCCATGGAATAAAATTGAATGATCCTAATGAACCTGGATCAACTTGATGTAGACATGATGCCTAAGTTGAATAAGCACTCTCTAAACAACTTATCCATTTGTGAGGCACAGCCATTCCCCGTGTTCTTTTGTCCAGCACAGAGTTTGTAGCTTCCCCCTTTCTCCCAGTCCAAAGTATTTTTGAGTTAAGTTAGACAAGTCAAGCCCTTGGCCCAACCTTGCTCCTAGCCTTCATCCTTCACTAGCAGTTTGACCATGTCCAATGGGTGGGTTTGTCATTTGAACTATTGTGCAAGTAATTTTATATAACCACGGAATATGTTAACTTGATTAATGCCACTGAATGGAATTTGTACTTTGAGCTTAGCTGTGAGAATGATTAGAGAAACATTGTCTTAGTCTACTGATGTGATTTATCCTTGATTATATATTCTTGGGATCCGTGATGATGTGGACCATGTATGGATGATTATTGATGATGATTTATGGTCCCACATGTTTGATGATGATATCATATGATGGACATATGATGCAGATGATGTTTGATCCAGTTCAGCAGGTTTATTATTATTTCAGATCAGCAGATTATACATTGTCCATATATGGTGGACCCTACAGCTGGCCCATTAGGGCAACCTAGGGTGTGTGAGTACTCATTCCTAGTGGATTTGGGTCTTCTGGATCCATTGAGACACTTATCTTTCAGTTCCGGGCACTTCTGACAGTGATTGATGCAGTTTTACACTTGTTGACCAGATTTGGGGCTGATTTCCCAGCCTGAGCAGCAGGGGCCCCGAGAGGCCAGTTCACCTAGGGCGCTGATGATGGAGGGGGTGGTCCATCCACTTGTTATTACCATTTATCCCCCCTCCCGGAGAGCCTGGTGGGCTCAGATGGACAGCGCTAGCACCCTAGGAGGCAGTTTTGGCACTTTCACAGTTCCCGAGGCAGTTAAAAAATGGGATAAAGTGGTCACTGAGGAAATCGATTTGGGAAATTGAGGCAAGGTTTTGGCATTTGGTTTTCACAGAGGTCTTCCAGGATGGCATCACTATCTTCCAGTCAGTTTTCACCATGTGGGTATGCCCGGATTGATCACAGGAGGACATTTACTGCTTGACTGTCATGGATTCTGAGGACAGTTTTGGTCATTTTTATTATATTGGACATATTTTATTATTTTATTGTGCCTTGGGGATGAGCTAGTAAGGATTGATGCCTCCTAGCCCCACCATGTGCTTATTTTATCATGTCCTAGTCATCATGAGGTGGATTATTGTACTTTTTAACCCCTCTAGTGGGATGACGTCACCCTCCATTGTACCATTTAGTGAGGGCGCTTTTGTTATTTTGAGTGATCCATGTGATATATTTTTATGGGTCATCTTAGCCATTGATTGTATGATGAGATCTTATAATCTCAACCACTCATTTGATGTAGTATTATGAAGTGGTATAGGGTTTTGGTCTTTATTATCCTATATAAGGAGGAGACCCCCCATTGTAAAGCTCACCTTTGGAGCTCTGGAATATTGGAATAGAAGATTTTTTGTGGAGCACATCTCTCTTGCATTGTGGATTCTCTTGCATATTGAATATACAGTATCTCTTTTATGTATCATTGTGGATTTTGGTGCTTTTGCTAACCTCTTGACAGGAAAGTCGAATTGGAGAGAGGAGGGCGACTTTTTGAGGGTTATTGTTGGAGGGATCCACATATTCACTCTTGGGTTGATCTTGTGACAGGGAGTATCATTATTGTATCTTCGTGACATAGTTGATGCTTTCTATTACATCTTTCTACCATTTTCATAATCATCTTGCTTGACTTGTTTCTTTGATCTTGTCTTGTAGGAGGAGGACGATTTGGCTATCTTGGAGAAGGGCGATTTGGTTGGAGCACTTGGATCTCACTCTTGAATATAAACATAGGAGAATGCTATCAACTTGCAAGGTGGCCATAAGCAATTGAGGTAAGATCTACAAGGTATGTGCCTCTTTCATCCATTCTATCTTCATTGGTCATAAAACCCTAATTAAATCAAAACCCCAAATTTGGTATTTCTTAGATCTACTTAGATCTAGCCTTGCAATTGAAAAGATATTAAAAACCCACCTCTATAGGATCCACCCCTAGTTGGATCTATAGTTTGGTGGTGATTGGCTAAAAATTGACACACTTTTCAATGCAAAAAGCCTTCTTGAACCTAAATCGATTTTCCTAAGAGAAGCTTGTTGGGTTAGATCTAGCACATGGGTAGGTGAGATCCCACTTGATTTGACATCTAGACATTTGATAACCTATACCCATATCTTTACTTTGGTGAAAACTACCTTGTGGACATCTCTCCATGTTTTAAGGGGTTGAAACCCCCTTTTGATCTTCTTGGTACCTTAAAACTTAGATCTACTAAGATCTAGCCACTTGATTCACTTGAAACTTTGAAGGAACATAGATCGGGGTACTAACATCCCGGATCTACATTTTGGTGGCCATTGGACTTGATTCGGTCCACCAAAACCCATTTTTGGACCCTCCTTGAGCAAGTCGCACCCCCTTGATTTTTTGAGTTGGTCCACTTCTAGGAAGTGGGTGTTTGAGTTATTCGTGGATTTGGAATGCCCATGCCTTGAAACCTAGGTCTATACTGTCCTTTTGTCAAGATCCGCCTTGGGGATTGCATTCCTTGTTTCAAGGGATTGTGGTCCACTTTGGGTAATCACTTAAAAACCTAGATCTAGTAAGATCCAACGATTGGATCTCATCCAACCCACTTGACTTGGCTTCTAGGTGTCCCGATCTACACTTTGACATACTTCTTGACTCCATTAGCCCATCCAACAAGGCACTAGTCCTCCCCCAAGCAAGTCGCACTCCTTGGGATTTGTGTCAAACCCTAGATCTAATACATGGGTATCCTTGTAATCAACTTAAACTCATAGATCTAGCCTATATCTAACCTATAGTACCAACCTCACACCTAACTTCACCTTGTGGGCCTACCTAGAATCATTTCACACTTCCCAAGAAAACTAGGCCCACTTGTGTAACTACATGGTACTATACCTAGTCATCATACCCCATCATGTGGCCTAAACCATACATAGGTTGAAACATTAACAATCTCTTACACCTCCCTCAACCATACCTTAACCCTTAGGTCCACTTATCCTTGCATTGGTTTCCGTAACTCATTACTTACCTACCCTTAGAAGCCTTTGTTTGGGTCCAATCAATTGTGATTGGGGTATAGGGTCTCCCCCTTGGTCTAGTTACACCTTGACCTAAAGCGAAGAGTGCCTCGGTTGATGTGACTCCCATCTTGCATTGGGAACCGTGGCATCTCTTGGGTCACCTCTTTAGTTGCCTGACTCCTCTACCGTCCCGGATGGGATACCTCTAGGGGCAACTACAAGTTGTGTGATAACAGCGCCCTCATGACTCACCACACCTACCAAGCTTGGCTTCCATTCAATTTCGAGTTAGCACCTACTTGCTACCATGTGTCTTCACCATGCTAGCTCGCATATCTACCAAACCCTCACGTCAATCTTCCTCAAACTCGAGTTCTAGCCTTGTTGGAGTATGGTAGTTGGTTGTGATACATCCCATGCTCCATCCATGCGAATTAGCACCTACCTTTTATCCACTTGTCTCCACCATACTAGCTCGCATGCCTCCACAAGCTCACGCCTTTCCTACCACATAGCTCACGTCAATCCTCTCTCAAGCTCGCATGCACCCTTGTTGGAGTGTGTTGAGTCGAGTTCTTGACACCTCATGCCATTTCACCAACCAACAACTCGACTTTGACTATTGTTCACCTCTCCAAGCCCTTGATTGATTGGAATTCGACCTATCTACCCATTGCCAATTCGACCTAGGGCTAGCTAGTGTGTTTTACTATAAAGAGAGGCCCGTTGGGGTTATTATCTCATGGATTTTTTATGCATCGAAACTTTGATGAAATTGTAAGCACTTTTTATTGAGAATAAAGTTGAGACTTTGGAGGTCAAAAACGTGGAGGCTCTTGATGTGCATTGCTTCACTTGATATTTGAGGTGATATTGTTTTACATTCTATTTGAGGCTCTTAAGTTGTAGATCATGTTCAAGATGGCTAACAATCTAGCACAAGTAGCATGTATCTAGTTCTTTTCACTTAAATATTTTGTTCAAATATATTATCCATGCTCAAGGTTCTTGCAGGTATATCTTCACTCTATAATAAGACCAAAGGAGTTTTAGCTTTTGGATTTGAGAAACAAAGGGAATTTGGAGCTTCTCCATCAAACATTCAAAACACAATATTTGCTACTTGTTACTTTGGGCTTCTATTTCTTCAAGCCTTCTTGGTTGCTCCTTGATTTTTTGCTTTGACTTGCTAAGCCCTTTCTAGCCCTTCTAGCCTTGATCCGAGATTGTTCTTGTCTTCAAGCCATAGATTAGTTTACCATAAGGTTGAAGTTCCTTCAACCTTGGGGAATAACTTAGGATTTGTTCTCTTGTGCTCTCTTCAACACTCGTTGTCGGCGTATCACCGGTTAACCGGAGGATTTCCAAGGCGGTGTTTTTACCATCTCAAGTGTTCCACTTGAAGCCCTTGCCCTAGATCTACTTCTCCTTGGTTTTTGTCTTCATCCTACCATCCTTCCCTTTTGTTTTTGTCTTCTTTTGCTCCATTCGTCCCACTTCATTTTTCCCTTTCTCCCTCTTGCATTCGTCCCTCTCATCCATTTCTCCTTTCGTCCTACCTTACCTTCCTCCTCTCGTCCCTCTCTTACTTCCTCTCATTCGTTTTCTCCTTGGTTTTTTGCCTCTTTTCCTATCGTCCATCCCCATTTTGCCCTACAACATAAAACAACAAAAAGGAAAACAACAAGTATTAGTAAGTAGTTAGTATAGTTTTCATACTTAGTTGTTTTTCTTGTTTAAAGTCTCAAATTGTTTGCTACATCTTGTTGTGTCCATTTCAAAGTTGGTAATTAGATCTCACTTTGTAGCATTTTGTTAGCCATATTTAGTTTTGCACTTGCATTATCACTAGATTAGATTTTCAACATTTGTTACTTAGTAGCTTCTAGTTCATGCTTTAGAAGTAGCATTTAAACTTGCATCTAGTTTCTTTCCTTAAAGGTTCTTAGTCTCATTTCGAAGATAAACAAATTGGCATATAGGATAGCGTAAAATTTTGTGGTTGCATTCTCATTCCCACCATTTTTTGGGGCATTTTAGCTTGCTGGTCCGTTTTACCATACTAATATTTTCAAGTCAAATTCTCATGCTCTTTCATGTTTTAGTCTTATTTTGCAAACTTAGACCTGATAGTTCAAAGTTTGATTAATTTTCTAACGCTAATGGGTGCATGAGTTTATTGGCTTATCCTTGTGGTAGGATTGTGGAAAGAGAAAGATCTCTTGAATCAAAAGATCAAATCAAAGAGAGAAGAAGAAATCAAGCATCATAAGACACATTTTAAGATACATCTTCTTATCCTTTGTAAAAGCCATTAAGGGCTTCAAGCTTTCAATTTTTATGAGTTTGTTCTAGTAGCCATCAAAGACCTTTTAAGGAGTTTTCCTTAAGGCACTTGTAAAAAATTAATAAAACTTATCGTGGAGAGGTCCTCCACTCTTTGGTCTTCTTCCCCATTTGGGGAAGAGTGTTGGGTTTTGTGGATTGGCTTAGTTAGATCTGTGATTTCGTACTCTTAGATTAGTTTTATTTCTATAAGTTATCTTCCATATTTACTTACCCCCATGCTCTCCCGAGTAGGGTCTTTGACCTGAAAGAGACTCTTGGGTAGTTTAGATTTACTGTCATTTAATTTTATCTCATATTTTCTCTTCCAAAACCTGTGACCGGAAGTTGTATCCTTGAGATGAAATCTCAAGGGCAGGACCACATAGTTTGTGGTTACTCTTCCTTTCCCGTCGGTTTCCTTGGCAGAGCTTTCAGCTAGCTGGAGGTTCTCAAGTGCAGGCGGTTCTAGTGGTTGATCTTGTTCGGAGATCAATCCCACCTATTAGATTAAGTCTTGTGTGGTAGAACACTAGTTTGAGTTTAGTTTCATTTTTTGGCAAAATAGTATTGTTAAGCATTTTTCCATATCTTTCAAGCATATCACGTGGTTTTAATCATTTAAGGTTGATTTATTGCTTTTACAACACAACTACTATTTGCCTCTTTAAAATAAACCAAAGTCTCTTGAACTTGGCCAAATCCAAGTCAAGAGCACCCTCTATCGGAGGGCATTCTTAGTTTTGCATTTTCCTTGCATTAGGCATTTTAAGCTTAGCAAGTCTCTTGAACTGTGGTCATAAGATCAAGTCAAGAGCGCTCTCTGTCGGAGAGTTGAACAAGGTTCGCTAATAATAAAATTTTCCACTCATACACCCCTTTAATTAATTTACCTTGGTTTTTGTCCTACACCCGTATGCTCTGCCAACCGGAAACGGTTGGGCTAGTACTCAGAAAGGTGGAAGACTTGTTAATTCACAAGTGAAAATCTAATTAAAACTTTCACCCCCATAACCAACGAACCGGCGTTGTTCATAAAGTATTTTAAACAGTTCTCAGGGGAGGCGCCGGAGTGCCCAATTTGCGACACGGTGGCTGGTTAGCATTGCGCGCCTCGCTGTGATTCCAGACAGGTTCCGACATGTCTCTTAAAGGAGCTGCTTGAAATTACTTCCCGGACACTCTTTGAACATCCTTGGTTTTAGCCCTAATAATCAAGAACATCTAAAACACTTAAAATTTACCAAGAACAATTTCAAAACGTTCTCACAAACAGCTACTTTCGACTTATTCTTTCAGCATCACAAGTACTTTATTTTGACTCCATTTGGCACTGATCTTTAATATTTCTCACATATCTTTTGAATCTAGACCATATGTCCTTGTCATTTGTTTAAACTCTATCTTGTGGATGCTTTGCTTCAATTTCTAAGTCAAAGTATTTGTTATCTTCTGAACTTGTATCTTGTGAATTTTGCAACGTGGATTGCGTGTTTAATTTTGTTCTAATCACTATACAAAAAACTCCTAAACAACACCCATCCGCATCACAACACCAAAAACATTTAAACACACAAAGAGCCTTAGACAACTCTTTTTTAGGGACTACCCCCTTGGCTTCGTTAGGAGTTTGCCTAAACGGAGGAGCTGGGATTCAGGTGACAGTACCTGGCTCATTGCTTGCCCCCAAGGCCACACCTCTCCCCACTTTCCAGTGAGGGAGACAGCTTTCGAAAGATTTCTGCTGCTGGTGTGCAGTTTGGCGGACAACAGATGCCATTGGCTCTCTTAGAGCTAATTCGACTTAGGGTATTGGTACTTGCTTCTACTATAAAGAGAGGCCCATTTGGGTTATTATCTCATGGATTTTTTGGGCAAACTTACTCTGCCAATTTGTAATCGTGTTCTAGCTATTGCTATTTGGAAATAAAAGCGACTTTGGAGGTCCACATGGTGTTGATGCTTGTTATGGAAATGCTTCATCTATTCTAAGGTGATATTGTATTTGTTTATTGCTCATATTTCATCACTTTGATCAATTATTTAGCTTAGAAGGCTTTATTAAGCCCATAGGGTGGGCATTTGGGTTCAACTTGTCCATTGATGTTGGGGTTCTATGTGATTTGAAAGGAGTAGACTGTAGTTGGAAATATTTATACTCTTCTAATCTCATTTTGCTTTACATACAATATTTGATCAAGGTGTCTTTGTGAGTAATTTATTGTGCAGATCTCATAGGTTGAAGAGAGGTTTGAGTTTGGGTGCATCTCTCATTTCTTCAAAGACCTTTTTCCTAACATTTGTGTGCATTTCAGGATCTCCCAAAGTTGATCTTAAGCATTTTGGTAAAGAAGTGTTGAGTTTGAAATCCATTTTCAAAATCATATTTTCAACTGGTTACTTGGTTCTAAAACTTCCCTCTTCTAGTCCATTCCCCTTACCTTTTTCCACCCATTTATCTCTTATCCCCTTCTCTTTTTATTTCTTTTGTTAAGCCTAGCTTAGGATTTGCCATAAGGTTGAAGCTCCTTCAACCTTGGGGAATAACTTGGGATTTGTTCCCTTGTGCTCTCTTCAACACTATTGCAGGCGTATCATCCAGCTAGCTGGAAGGGTTTCTTGGATAGTGTTCTTAAGCCATCAAGTGTTCCACTTGATCTTTCCATCTTCCCACTCATTCCTTATTTCCTCATCCATTCGTTTTTGCCATCTCTCTTACCCATTCGTTTTCCCTTTTTTGCCTCATTTTCCCTTTGTCTTCTCTTCCTTTGCTTCCATCTCCCTTCCATCAAATCTACAAAGAAAACAAGCTTTAAAAACGAGGTTTGAGCTAGAATTAGTTTGTTTAAAAGATTGATAAGTTTTCATTTTGAAAAGGCTTAGTTTATACATCTTTAAAACATTTAGGGCTTGCATTTTGAGTCATTTTTCCTAGTTTCATAGCTTCATTTCAAAGATAGAAAAGTTTGCATATAGGATAGTTTAAAATTTTGTGGTTTCAACTTCATTCCCACCATTTTTTGGAGCACTTTAGCTTGCTGGTCCGTTTTGTTAAATTTGAAAATTTAAATGCAAAATCTCATGCTTTTACATTTTAGAACCTATTTTTCAAATCTAGACTTAGTTTAGTTTCATTTTTTGTTTGATTTGACTAACACTAAAGGGTGCTTGTAGTTTCACTTTCACTTGTGTTGTAGGTGTGACAAAAGCAAGTTTAAGAAGAAAATTTGAAAAATAAGAAGAGGAGAAGTTAACCAAAGTGAAGAGAAGGACAATTGCAAAACCCAAGAAGAATAATGAAAGTAAGAAGAGGATCTTAAACCAAATAAATCAAAACCATTATCCTTTTGTAAAAGCTCTTAAGAGCTTTTTAGCTTTCCTCTATTTTATTTTCAAAGTCCTTTCAAGGGTCTCAAACCCAAGGCACTTGTAACCTCCTAATAAAAATTTAAGTGGAGGAGTCCTCCACTCTTTGGGTTTTCTTCCCCATTTGGGGAAGAGTGTTGTGCATGCTTAGTTTAGATTTCATCTTTTTCAAGTTCATAGATTAGTCTTCATTTTTGTACTTAGATTAATTTCTCTTCCAAGTCTTGACTAGAGTAAGCTAACTTTGGGATTGTATCCCAAAGGCCACATAACTTTGTGGTAGCTTCTCGTTCTCCCATCAGCTTCTTGTGGACATTCAGCTAGCTGGAAGGTTTCCAAGACTGACGGTTCTAGTGGTTGACCTTGTTCGGAGGTTGATCCCACCTTTAGAATAAATTTGTTTGGTAGAACACTAAGTAAAGTTTCATTTTATTTTGCAAGTAGCATGTTAGCAATATTTCACATCTATTTGAGCTTTCACATGATTTAAGTATTACAAAGTTGAAGTATCTTGTTATCACAACTGCTACTTGTTTCTTAAAACGAACAAAGTCTCTTGAACTTGGCCAAATCCAAGTCAAGAGCACTCTCTATCGGAGAGCATTGTTAGACTTGCATCTTTCCCTGCATTAGGCATGTTAAAGTAGGAAGTCTCTTGAACTATGGTCATAAGATCAAGTCAAGAGCGCTCTCTGTCGGAGAGTCGCACAAGTGCTCTAAACAATAAAATATCTCAACCCACATTTTCCCCCTAATAAATTTACTTTTGGTTGATCGTCCGACACCCGTATGCTCTGCCAACCGGAAACGGTTGGGCTAGTACTCAGAAAGGTGGAAGACTTGTTAAGTTCATAAGTGATAACTAATAAAACTTTCACCCCCATAACCAACCAATCCGAAGTTGAGCGATAAGATAAGTTCAGTGGGTAATCTCCTAGTGGGGGCGCCGAGATTCCATGTTCAGCCTCTAGTTTGCTGGTTAGCATTGCGCGACTTGGCTAGAGCACTGGGTGGCCCGACATGTCCTTGAACGGAGGCACTTGATACTGTCTTTTCCGGACTTTCTCTTGAATATCCTTGGTTTTATCCTAATAATCAAGACCATTAAAATCTTCAATTTACAAAGATAATCTGCACAACGATCTCACAAATGGGATTTCTTCAAGACCCACACTTTCAGCATCAAAAATCTTTATTTTTCTTTGACTCCATAAGGCACTGGTTGTTTAAAAGCATATATATTGATCAGGACCATTTGTCCTTGTGTTTATTTCATATTGTGAATGCTCTAGTAATTAATCAAGTCTTGAATCATATTGCCATCTTGTTATCTTATTTCGCAACGTGGATTGCATTATTATCTTGTGTTTATCTCATTTTTTAAATTGGTCTCATTCTAAAAAACTCCTAAACAACACTCATCCGCATCACCCCATATAAAAAACACTTAAAACATTGAGCCATAGTTAAACTCTTTGTAGGGACTACCCCCCTTGGCTTCGTTAGGAGTTTGCCTAAACGGAGGAGTTGGGATTCAGGTGACAGTACCTGGCTCATTGCTTGCCCCCAAGGCCACACCTCTCTCAGTTGTAGTGAAGAGACAGCTTTCGAAAGATTTCCGCTACTGGTGTGCAATCTGGCGGACAACAGACAGAAGAAGGACTTGAGTAAAATCAAGTGCTATTGTTGTCAGGCGTTTGGGCACTATTATCAACTGATTTGTACAATAGTTGAAACCTCATTGAGCCGCCAGTGTTGGAACACATCAGTGTTCACTTCCAGAGTATCTGGGTTTCAATTTTTTTGGGGTCTAGCCAGTTTTGTTTTTGAGTCGACATGACCATGGCCCCATGGGGGTTTGTAATAAAGTGTGCTAGTAGGGTCTGAGTGGCTCGGTTCCCCATGACTGGATTAAACAACTAAGATATTCTAGGGAGTTTTTTTCACCGTTAGATTATACTTTGCTTCAGGCGAGATATAATCTCTTGGTTTTTCTCCCGCTTCCTCCAAAGCTGGAATGCCTGATTTTGGAAATTTTTGCCATGGGGGGTTATTAGAGTCCAACTATAATGTATAAACCTACTAGACACTGTTAGAATAGGTTCTGGTCATGTCCTAAGTCTCTAGGACCCCTAGAAAAAATTTTGAAAAATTTTTACCGGACGCGTCGGAATTGGGGTTTTTAATTTTTTAATTATTTTTAAATTTTAATTAAATTTCTCTATAGTTTAAATAGAGAAATTTGAGTCTGTAATATGTCAGTCATCCGGGGTCCGAATTTAGTGTTTGATGGCCGTTTCATAAGCCAAAAATCACACATGACCCGTGGAGCAGCTAAACCCAACTTTCGGATGTCAATTCAGCCTCATAATTAATATTCTCTAAAAAGTCATTTACAGAGAAATTATTAATTAAAATAATAAAATTGAATATTTTGGAGATAATCCAAATCTCTCCAAAATTAATCAATTTGATTAAAATAAAAGGCTAAATGACATGGCAATGGACATTTATGAAGATTCCAATCAACTCCAAGTGATTCCAGTCAACTATCCAGTCACCAGCAAGAGATCCACTTGAGCTAATTCGCCCTTCTTCATGCAAAATCGATTTAGTGTGTTGTCAAGTGTTAAATGGGTTGGTTGGTTTGCATTTAAGGCTAAGGTAGGCGCCCTCATGACTCACCATAGCTTGGCTCCTTGCTAATTCGAATTAGCACCTACCACATATCCACTTGTCTTTCCACCAACCAACTCGCCCTCTCAAAGCTCACGTCATATCTACCTTATCCTCACGTCAATCCTTGTTGTAGCATGTCTATTCGTTGGGTGATACTTCCCATGCCTCAACCAGGGTCGAGCTTGCCACCTCTTCATTCAACCTACCATAAACTTGAGTTTATCCATTGTTTATTCCTCCAAGCTTGTGATTGATTGGAATTCGAACTACATGTCTATGCCAATTCGACCTAGGGTTTTAGCTAGGTGTTTTTACTATAAAGAGAGGCCCTTTGGGGTTATTATCTCATGGAGAATTTTGGGCAAACTTACTCTGCCAAATTGTATATGTGTTATAGCTTTTGCTAATTGAAATAAAGTGGCTTTGGAGGTCCATATGGTGTGTTGATCTTGTTCATGGGAATTGCTTCAAATTAATCAAGGTGATCTTGCTCCATGTTTTTGCTTACATGTTTATGGTTTTGATCAAATTATTTAAAGCTTAGAAGACTTTTTTAAGTCCATAGGATGGGCATTTGAGTTCAATTTGTCCATTGATGTTGGGTTGCTTGTGATTTGGAAGTAGTGAATTGTAGTCGGAAATACTAACACTCTTCTTGTCTCTTTCAGCTTCGCATACTATATTTGATCAAACTTGTTTGTAAGTGATACATTTTGCAGATCTCATAGGTTTTGAAGAGGAGTTGGAACTAGGTTGTCTCCTCCATCTTTTCAAAGAACCATTTTTTCCCTAACATTCGTGCATTGCAAGATCTCCCAAGGTCGATCTCACAACATCAAGATTTTGGCATGAAGTGTTAGATTCAAAGATCCATCCATTTATCAAAAATATTCTTAAAATTGGTTACTTGTTACTTTGATCTACCTCCTTCTTGTGGAAACCCTTTCTAGATCTTGATCCAAAGTTGGTTGTTTGTCTTTTCAAGCCATAGATTAGTTTTCCATAAGGTTGAAGCAACTTCAACCTTGGGGTATAGCTTGGGATTTGTTCCCTTGTGCTCTCTTCAACACTTGTTGTCGGCGTATCACCGGTTAACCGGAGGATTTCCAAGACAGTGTTTCAAACCCTCAAGTGTTCCACTTGAAAACCCTTTGCTCTTGTTTTGCTAGCCCATTTCTCCTTGCCCTAGCCATCCCTAGCTCTCGTCCCACTTCTTTCACTCCTTCTCCTTCCTTCCCATTACCTTTTGCCTTAGATCTTAAGCCTTCTCTACCATTCGTCCCATCTCTTTTAGCCTCTCCTCCCTCCTCTCGTCCCCTTTCTAGCCTTTTCTCTCCATCCCATTCGCCATTCCCTTCTTTGCTCTCGTTTTGCCATATTTTAGTGCCTTCACCCTCTTCGTTTTGCCCTAGGATTTTGCTCCTCTTCCCTCTCGTCCATCCCTATCTTTGGCCCTAAAACACAAAACATAAAACAAATTTGAAGTTTGGTTAGTATAGACTTGTTTCATAAGTATAGATTTTGTCTTTTTTGCAATAGATTAGATCTTCAACATTGTTACTTAGCAGTATCTAGTTTATGCTTTGGAAGTAGCATTAGGACTTTCATCTAGTTTCTTTCCTTAAAAGTTTATGGTTTCATTTCAAAGGTAAACAAGTTGGCATATCAAGTAGTGTAAGATCTTGTGGTTGCACTCTCATTCCCATCATTTTTTAGAGCGTTTTAGCTTGCTGGTCCGTTTTACCATACTAATCATTTCAAGTCAAAATCTTATGCTCTTTTATGTTTTAGTCTCATTTTGCAAAACTAGACTTGATAGTTTCAAAGTTTGTTGATTTTCTAATGCTAATGGGTGCATGAGTTTGTTGGCTTATCCTTGCGGTAGGATTGTGGGAAGAGAAAGATTTCTTGAGTCAAAAGATTAAACCAAAGAGAGAAGAGGAAATCGAGCATCATAAAGACACATTCTAAGATACATCTTCTTATCCTTTGTAAAAGCCATTAAGGGCTGCAAGCTTTCATTTTCATAAGAGTGTTCTAGTTATTTCTTTCAAAGTCCCTATAAGGGTTTCATTCCCAAGGGCAATTGTACTCTCATAATAAAGTTGCAAGTGGGGTTTTTAAGCCCCCACATTCACTTCCCCCATTTGGGGAAGTCTTGTAGTCTTCATTGAGTGGTGATTTTCTAGATATGCTCTTAGATTAGTTTCTATTTCATTAAGTCATTTTGTTGTTATAATTTCCGATTTACTTACCCCCATGCTCTCTCGAGTACGGTCTTTGACCTGAAAGAGACTCTTGGGTAGATTAGACTTATTTTCTGTTTAATATTATCTTGTCACTTCTCTTCCAAACCTTGACCAGAGAAGAGCTAACTTTGGGATTGCATCCCGGAGGCCACATAGCCTTGTGGTAGCTTCTCGTTCCCCCATCAGCTTCTTGTGGACATCCAGTTAGCTGGAAGGTTTCTAGGACTGGTGGTTTCTAGTGGTTGATCTTGTTCGGAGATTGATCCCACCTATTAGATTAGAATTTGTGTGGTAGAACACTAGATTTATTCAAAGTTTCATTTTATCTTGCAAGTAGTATTGTTAGCAATTTTCCATATCGTACTGATCTATTACATTGTTTAATCATTTCAAGTGGAAATTTATTGCTTTTACAACACAACCACTATTTGCTTCTTAAAACGAACCAAAGTCTCTTGAACTTGGCCAAATCCAAGTCAAGAGCACCCTCTATCGGAGGGCATTATTAGTTTTGCATTTTCTCTGCATTAGGCATTTGTTAATTAGCAAGTCTCTTGAACTGTGGTCATAAGATCAAGTCAAGAGCGCTCTCTGTCGGAGAGTTGAATATAGTGCTCTAATAATAAAATTTTTCCACTCATACACCCCTTTAATTAATTTATCTTGGTCTCGTGTCCTACACCCGTATGCTCTGCCAACTGGAAACGGTTGGGCTAGTACTCAGAAAGGTGTAAGATTTGTTAATTTCACAAGCGATAACATTAATTAAAATTTTTACCCAAAACCCCAACCAAGACAAAATTACTGAGTTCTTCCTAAAACAGGTGGTGCCAGGAATCCACTGTCAGACTCGAGGGCGATCAAGCCGTAAGCACACTTGCCCTCTTTGCAATCTGGGTGCTCCCGACCTATCACCTAAAAGGTTGCCAGTGTTTTTATTGGTCAAGGTTCCACTCCTTTTGATACCTTGTTCTTAGCCATAATAATCAAGACCATTAAAATCTTTAATTTACCAAGATAAGCTGCAAAACGTTCTCACAAACTCTTATCTCAAACACTTGTATCAGGCATTTTACAATCACTTTTATATTTGACTCCATAAGGCACTGGTCCTTCATCACAAATATTTCATTTGCTTAAATATCAATATTGGAGTACTTGTTTTAAATTGCGTAAAGAGTGATTTATTTCTTATCCAAGTGTATCTCTCATCTTCTATTTGCAACGTGGATTGCGTTATCTTGCTTTTCATTAAAGTTTTATTTTGTCTCTCACTTTCAAAAAAACTCCTAAAACAACACCCATCCGCATCACATCACCAAAAACATTTTTAAACACACAAGAGCCTTAGACAACTCTTTATAGGGACTAACCCCCTTGGCTTCGTTAGGAGTTTGCCTAAACGGAGGAGCTAGGATTCAGGTGACAGTACCTGGCTCATTGCTTGCCCCCAAGGCCACACCTCTCTCACTTGTAGTGAAGAGACAGCGTTCGAAAGATTTCCGCTGCTGGTGTGCAGTTTGGCGGACAACAGGCACTATGCTTCACAGTGTCCAAGCAAGAAGAAGAAGAAGGGACAGGGACAGCAGACAGGAGCCTCAGCAGAGGTTGATGATTTTGGTGACAGGTTTCAGAAGGAGTTTTCCTTATATGCTGGACAGATTGAGAGAGAGAGAGAGTCTCTTTACCCACTAGCACAGATATGGATATGGAGAGTGAGCATTCATTGTTGACAGGGCATCAGACAGGTCCATCCACCACTAGTACGTGGTACATCAACAGCGGAGCCTCGAGACACATGACAGGTACTCGAGAGTTGTTCTCCGAGCTATCACGAACAGTTAGAGATGTGGAGGTGGTACTTGGTGACAATACCATTGTTAGAGCAGTTGGTCAGGGGACCATTACATTTCAGAGGGAGTCTATGAGTCCCATGACTTTGAGGGATGTGTTGTACGTTCCTGGGTTGAAAAAGAACCTTGTTTCAGTTTCCACTATTGAGGACAGGGGTCTTGGGGTGTGTTTCTCAGATGGGAGAGTGAAGGTGTTCCCCAGGACTACAGGTGTATTTACCCCCATGGATATTGGAGTTAGATGTGGATGACTGTACAAGTTATTGTTTCAGCTGCAACATGCTCTAGCACACATAGCAGCAGTGAGCTATGTGAGTTATGGCACAGGAGGATGGCCCACTTACATCACCCAGCTCTGAGATTGTTGAGGAGCATGGTTACAGGTTTACCCGAGTTCGACATTGAGCAGAGTGATGTGTGCAGAGGGTGTGCTTTGGGAAAGTACACCAAGACTGCTTTTCCAAGCAGTGACACGAGAGCAGCAGGAGTGCTTGACTTGATCCATTCTGACATTTGCGGTCCTATGTCTTCAGTATCTTTGACTGGTCACGAGTACTACATTAGCTTCATTGATGACTACTCCAGGAAGACCTGGATCTACTTCTTGAGGAACAAGAAGTCCCCATTAGTGTTGAGTGTCTTCCAAGGATTCAAAGCCCTTGTGGAGAAGCAAACGGGGAGGAAGATCAGGATGTTGAGATCAGATAATGGGGGTGATTATAAATCCAAGGAGTTCAATGCTTTTTGCAGTCAGGAGGGTATTCAGAGACAGTTGACAGTTCCCTACACTCCTGAGCAGAATGGAGTAGTAGAGAGAAAGAACAGGTCTATTGTGGGAGCAGCGAGAGCTATGCTCCATGATCAGGGGTTACCGTTCTTTCTATGGGCAGAGGCTTGCAACACTGCAGTGTATCTGCAGAACAGGAATCCTCACCGTGCTTTGGGGAGGATGACTCCAGAGGAGATGTATTCAAGCAAGAAGCCTGAGGTGAGTCACTTTCGGATATTTGGCTCTTTGACCTACTCTCACGTCCCTTCTGAGAAGAGGATGAAGTTCGAGCCCACTGTAGAGAGAGTTATCTTTGTGGGTTACGATGAGACTTCAAAGTCATATCGGTTTTACATTCCTGGCCAGAAGAGAGTTGTAGTGCGGCGGGAAGTGAAGTTTGATGAGGAGAGGGCCTTTAGGAAGTCGAGAGAGATGGAGCAGAGGGAGCCATCAGCTCCCACACCTCAGTTGACACAGGCTTCTTCGATACAGGTTTCAGGTCTGCAGGTTTCTGGAGTGACTGGATCACAGGGTACAGGCACAGCTTCTACAGGATCAGTGGTTCAGGTGACAGGTACTTCAGGGACATGTTCAGGGACAGGTTCAAGGACTGGCACAGGTTCAGGTTCACAGGTTATAGGGTCTTCAGGGACTGGTTCATCAGTCATTGGTCCTCGGGGTGTTGGACCTTCTGCTTCTAGGAGTTCCTTGGATGAGGATAGACTAGTTTGGGAGGAGCCTTCAAGGAAGAGGAAGCCTAAGTGGCTTCAGGACACCTTGAAGGAAGCAGAGGCATTTGGTAGACCTCAGGAGGCGATCAGGTCAATAGTTGAGCCAGACAGATATGGGATGGCCCTTGTTGCGAGTCTTTGTGACTCTGCGCCCTCCACATTTGAGGAGGCTTCTCAGCATCAGGTATGGAGAGATGCCATGATGGAAGAGTACCATTCCATCATGAAGAATGATGCTTGGGAGATTGTGCCGAGACCTGAGGGGAAGTCAGTGGTGACTTCCAAGTGGCTTTACAAGATCAAGCATGCTGCAGATGGCAGTGTGGAGAAATTCAAGGCTCAGTTTGTGGCTCGGGGGTTCTCACAGGTTGAGGGAGTTGACTATGATGAGACATTTGCTCCAGTTGCTCGGTATTCCTCCATCAGAGCAGTGATATCTATAGCAGCAGAGATGGGTTGGAAGATCCACTAGATGGATGTGAAGACCGCATTTCTCAATGGTCTTCTGTAGGAGGAGGTGTATTTAGAGTAGCCACAGGGATTCGAGATACATGGGAGAGATTCTCATGTGTGCAGGCTTAGGAAAGCCTTGTACGGTCTGAAGCAAGCTCCTAGAGCTTGGTACTCCAGGATCGATGCATATTTGACTTCGATGGGATTTTAGAAGAGTGAGGTTGATCCCAACCTTTACTACATTGTGGTTGGTGGAGATCCTCTCATTCTTCTGCTATATGTTGATGACTTATTTATCACTGGAGATGAGCGTCTTATTGCACAGTGCAAGAGAGACCTTGCAGCTGAGTATGAGATGACTGATATTGGGCTGATGCATTACTATTTGGGGATGGAGGTTTGGCAGGAGCCTGGACATATTTTCCTAGGACAGGGGAAGTATGCAGTTGATATTCTGAAGAGTTATCGGATGGAGGACTGCAGGCCTATGTCTACACCGATGATAACCAACTGGAAGCAACTTCATGCTTCCGAGGGTAAGTTGGTGGATCCCACACTCTATCGTCAGCTCGTTGGTTCGTTGATGTATCTGGTCAACACCAGGCCAGACTTGTGTTTTGCGGTTAACACTCTTAGCCACTTCATGGTGGAGCCTAGGAGTGTGCATTGGACTGCCGCAAAGCATGTTCTGAGATACCTAGCAGGCACCGTGGATTATGGTTTGGACTATAGGGGTTCTGGTGGAGTCAGCTTGGTTGGGTTCACAGATTCAGACTGGGCAGGTTGTGTGAGGGATCGGAAGAGCACTTCCGGTTGTTGTTTCAGTTTGGGCTCGACAACAGTGTCGTGGTTCAGTCGGAAACAGAAGTCTGTTGCATTGAGTTCTGCCGAGGCTGAGTATATGGCAGCCAGTCAGGCGACTTGCGAAGCACTGTGGCTTCGTAAGTTATTGGTAGATTTATTTGATCAGCAGCTGAGACCTACGGTGATCTATTGCGACAATCAGAGTTGCATTCAGCTCTCTGAGAATTCGGTGTTCCATGACAGATCGAAGCACATTGAGATCGGGTACCATTTCATCCGGGACTACGTCCAGAGAGGGGCAGTTGAGTTGCAGTATATTTCCACTGATGAGCAGGTAGCAGATATCTTGACGAAGTCTTTGGGGAGGGGGAAGTTTGTCTTCTTCAGAGATAAGTTGGGAGTAGTGCGGAACACCTTCCTCGGTAAGAGGGAGTGTTAGTTTTGTACCCAGGGAAGTGTTCCCCAAGTGACATTTGCCTAATGTCACTTAGAAGGGGGAAAAAGGTGACCCTCACATTAAATGACATTAATGAGACTTTATAACATTAAAGTTACTTTTTGCTAAAGTTAAGTGGGTGAGTGAAATATTTATTTAAGTGATTTAAATTAAAGTGATTTTTACTCTCATTGATTCTCATCCATTGGATTGGATCTTTTTCCACTGTTGGATTAGATTCTCACTTAGGGTTGAACAAAAAGGGATGAGGGAGGCATTTGGATTTACCTTGTTTTGGTGAACAAAGTGAAGAGAGCAAGAGAAGAGAGAGAGCTAGGGCATTGGCACGATTTCCAAGGTGAGGGTGTGCACAGAAATCGAGGAGCTTCAGCAGCACGATTTTCTAGAAGTTGGCACGAGTTTCAATGCATTTGCTGATCATATAATGCACAATACGATTTCCCAGCAACATTCTTTTCTTTAGTCGGCACACATCTCGAGACAGCAGAAGCTCTGCACAGAAATCGAGGTACTGTATAGCAGCATTTAATGCTGGTCGTACAACACAGAAATCGAGGAGTCTGTTTCAGCAGTCTGTTGGCACGAATATCGAGGAGTGAGCAGGGCACATTTCCCGAGGAGTGATTAATTAATTTCTGCACTGAAATCTGGGCACAAATCCTGAGGCATTTATTGCACAGATTTCTAGAATCTGTACAGACTGTACGGACTGTTTTTCTACATAGTTTTCGAGGTTTTCTGCTACACAGTTTTCGAGAGGTTTGGCACTGTTTTCGAGGTGATTTTAATGCACAGAAATCAAGATAGAGCTGGCACAGAAATCGAGACAAAGCTGGCACAAAAATCAAGACAGAATAGTGACACAGAAATCAAGACAGTAAGGTACAAAAATCGAGACACACTAAGGTAGAGAAATCAAGGCAGCACTCTGGGTTGGTCAGATAAGTTAAATTTTGATTGTAATAGCTGTACTGAATTATTTTACTGAAGAAATAAAAATCTCTCTCTCTCTTACTGGTTTTCCCCGTGGGGGTTTTTCCAGGGCACAGTTGCCAAAAATACAGAGTCTTCTTTTATGGTGTGCATGTGTTAAATATTTAATTTCTGCCTGTTAGTGGTAGTTTACAGCGTGTTTAATTGTTACAGTATTTTTTCATAAGTAGTTTGCAGCCTATGCAAAACCGGCTGTAGATGAAAAACACTTGAAAAGTTAACATAAACCAGCAAGCAGTAAAACCCAAAAAATCTACACATAATTCCTAAGGAAAAAACACTCTAGAGTATCCCCTTGATAGCTAAACCTAAGTAAGCCAATCCTGTTACAAAAAGACCATGCTTAGACCAACTTATTACAATTCCCCATGGGGGTATGGACATGCAATTTTTTTTTGAAAAAAGGGCCATAATTTGGCTTGATGGATCACAGAACATTGATGATGAACAATTTGATTGTTCAAGTCTTCAACTGTTCACTTGGAATCCACTAAGTGCAATTTAGTGGATAACAATGAGTATGATGTATTGAAGGGGAAATTAATTGAAATGCTAGGAAAAGGGGTTTGCGAATTAACTATCATGAGAGGGTGTCTAATTTCCAAGTCTTTCCCTTCTCTTTGAAGAGCTAGGGGTTAATATTTTTTACCCATCTGTATGCCTTTGGACAGGAATTATTTTTTCATGAGTTACCCTTTCCTTGTGCCATATTTTACGATCCTTTATATATATATATATTTGGAAACATTAGTCCCTTTCCTTTGATTTAGCTTTAATACGCTGGGACATAGGATCATGGTTTTTTTGCAAGGGGGCAAAGCTTGTACTAATCATTTAATTTAATTTCCCTTAGAGTACTTTGACTCTTTTGACTTTGATTTAGGCATCACACATAGGAATAATATGTAGAAACTTTAGAACATGATACATAATTAGATAATTGTGAAAGGGGGACATGATGGAAGTGGGTGAAGTGGCTAATGAAATGGCATGATATGAACAATGGCTAGGTAAAATGTTGTAAATGACATGGAATGGGGGCACACTTGCTTAAATCGCTAGGGGCACACCTAATCCCATAGGGCCACACTCGTAATCTGATGGAGAAAAAAGAATTATAACCACACCTAATGCCCTTGAGCTATTGAAACAATATTTGAGGGTGTATAAGCCATTATAGAGTAACACTTTTGACCTCCTAATGTTATATCCACACACAAGAAAGTATTTTACCATAAGTCATGTAGAGAGGATATGTCATAACACTAGTACCAACTAGATGTCCCCATCTGTCTCTATCAAGTGGCAAGGTAAGCTAAGTAGAATAGATGTATCTCTGAGCTAGCTGAAAGTGTCTATGGGCAATCCATATATCTCATGTTGAATTGTTGGATGTGATGGAAGATCACATAGGAAATGATGATCAAGTCACCCTGCACATGTCAATGGGTAATAGGCCTCTTGAACTGAAAATAAATAATTAGTTTATAAAGTATGGTCAATTTTTTTTAGAGATTTTTAGGGCTAATATTTGCCCTTTGACTATTTTTCAAAAAATGATTTTTGAATTAAAAATGAGTTTTCATACAAAATGCTATAGTATATAAAATTCTTGGAAATTGACAAAAAATTACATACTTTTGCCCAATATATATAGTTAACATTTTGAGGATTCTAAAGAATCACCAAGGTTTCTACACTAAAAAAAATTATGGTTCTTTTAAATTCTCCCTGATCCTTTCTGCCTAAAATAAAAAATGCCACATTTTCAATCAACTAGATGCAATTCGCATGGCAGCATATATGGTAGTGGATTCCATTTTCTGTTTTTTAAAATAGAAATTTCAATGTTGAATTTACCATTGGTATATTTGGATCTCTCTAACTTTGAAATATCTTAGAAAGTCAGACGTCATGTCTAACAGACAAATTGAATTCTTTTTTATCAACTGTGATTGTGATTTGGATAGCGATGCATGCATAATTTCAAATTTCTTTTTCTAGAGCATGGAAAAAGCAACGAGTCCTATCTTCCTTCAGACAGTTTATTGGAAGCTCTTTAGGCCGTACACCATGTGGAAAACAAACAGTAAATGTCTCTGCTGCAAAATAAAGAAGACAGACACAGCTCTAAATCATGTTGAGCAGTTAATTGAACTGATGGCAAGTTGTGCTTTGCAGGCAATTGTTAAACATGAACCTTACAGGAAATCTAGCACCAGAAATTGGACTTTTACAGGATCTTAAAATTTTGTAAGTTGCATCAATGTGGTATTTGATATCAAGATTGTTATATTCATTGCACATGGATACCAGGCAAATGATCTGCACACCCGCTCCCCCCAAAAAAGAAAGGCATGGAATCCCATCCAGCAAGTTTCATATTCATTTTAGACACTATTACTTCATTCATATGAAATAATGAAAGTCATACCTTTGTTCTTTCCAGATAAGATTTGTGCATTTGGTACATACAATATATACATAATGTGCATTGCTAAACAGTTTTTCTGCATTATGCGTAGTTTAAGAAGCAGAGTTCTCCTTCCAATTCTAACACCTCCTTTTGTTTTCTTTTGAAAGGGATTTCATGTGGAACAATATAAGTGGAAATATTCCTAAGGAGATTGGATACTTAGCAACCCTTGAACTTCTGTGAGTTTTCTTTTGTGAAAAATACTCCTTATATTCACATAAATGTATTTACAGACAAAGAGCTAATAAAGGAAGGGTATATACAATGCCTATCATAATCTCTTCCAGAGACTAACTAAAGATTTATTTTGAATGTCCCTGGAGCTTGTCTGTGTGTGTTTTATTTGCAATGTGCTCTTGAATGGTGGAAGTATATAGAGTAATTTTCCTGTACCAAAATTCAGATGCTGTTTAAGTGATAAGTTAAAACCTTGTCATATGGAAAGTACAACCATTATAGCTATAGCACAGGACCAACATTTTTGAGTTTATATATGGTTGAAAAATTTATTCGTTGATAAAACAATAGAAAATGTATATTGAGTTATCCTTCATTGAAGACAGAATTTCAGATGTCAGCTTTTCTTGCTATGAAGTCCTGAAAAGTGAAAAGCATTGTTTGTGCCTGTCACAGTCCCTGTAGATTTGAACCAAGATCAACCGATATGAAAGCCACTAAGCATACCCAAAATACTCAACGCTGATTGATGTTTTCATTATCTTATGCCTGCCTCTTCTGCTTTTCAAATCCTATTTGCAATGCTTAAAACTATTGTTTCACTCATTGGATAATTATTAATGAGGAGCCTGAATGGAACCGAGAGCAGATTATGTAGTTGTAGGACAAAGAACTTACACTTTGCCTTTATCAATATATAGTCATGCAAGATCAATCAATATAAGAGCTGGAATATACCTAAATATTAAATAATTGTGCAATATCAACTAATATGAGGGCTGTAATATATGTAAATAGTAAATAATACACAATATAAATAAAACCTAGTTATATAAATTATACGTTGGAGTGACCATTTGTCCTAATCCACATCTCAAGCACTTTTTAAAGACACCACATTGTTTAACTGTATCATCATTCACTCAATAAAATAAATTTTTTTGTCCTTGTGGATATTTCGGACTGTGTCTTTTTATTGTGATGACTCTGTGAACACCAGATCTGTCACAAGTGTATCAGAGCAGTTTTGATTCTGTAGGCCAGGTGCTAAAATTCATGCCAGGGGCAGTTAAACTTCAGGGCAGAGACCATCCATTTTCACTCCTTAAAATTCCCTGTTTTCCACTCTTTTGCTCCCATCTAAACATAATCATTGCATTTGTTCTACGCACTCCGCTTCCATCCACACACACCCACACCCACACCCACACCCACATATATGTATATAAACAATGGGGGATATCCAGACACTTTCTTCAAAATTCCCCTGTTCTATGATTCTGTCTTACCATTGTGACTGCAAATGGAAATCATGAGTCAACCCCTGTCCAAAAATTCTCCAATAGAGAGTACAGCAATAGTTCAGACCAAATGCCAAACAACCAACAAATAAAAGAGGGGGGAGACCTTGCTTATTTAGAAAAACAGAGCAAGGGTGGCACACTGCTTGAGGTAGAGAGGTGTATGGAAAAGTGCACCTTCTCTTGGAGTCAACTAGAGATAAGTGCACCACCTCTTAGAGAGAACTAGAGCAAAGTGGACACCTCTGCAGTTAACTAGAGATCAAAAGGACACCCCTAGAGTGAACTAGAGCACTCCAGATCCTCATGCGCCACCTTTAGAGACAAGAAGGGGGCAAAAGGAGTTAACTGAGACAAAAATCAATCACATGCAATACCTCATCACTGGCTTGGAGCTCAATGAGGGCGCATTAGGGAAAAGGGAATATTGCCTTTCACCTAACTCCTAAAATCACTCAAATTTGTTTAGAGAATGCACAAGTGAGGGAATTTTGTCACTAGAGGGTGCACTGGGCTCAAAAAGAGGGTCGAAAGGGGTGTATGATATACATTGAGGTGTTTGACACCCACTTTGACCATGAAACGCTATTTTATTACATATTTCATCCCCAAGGGACCTATACTAACCATAAAATACAATAAACATGGTGACACAAGTAATGCATGACATAGACACCAAGGGCTAAGAACACCAACTTATGGCAGAGGCAGTAAGGGTGCTCATGGATTTTGAAGCATGATTGAGTGAAAAAACTTCGACAATATAGATCACTAGGATCTATATTTCTCTAAGTAAAAAAAAACTCCAGAGCACTTTTACTATAACTGTCATAGTTTGACTAGACCTTTTACACATGTAATATAGGTGTCATGTTACTTTACAATCATTATTTTTTGATCATAGGCAAAAGAGGCGCAGAAGAAGAAGAAGAAGAAGAAGAAGAGTGCTTAAGATAATCCTTAGAACTGCAAGTCTTTTGGTCTTTGTCATCTTCTGTCTTCGCAATCATTCCTGTGCAAACTGAGTGGTAACACAAGGAATATATTTATTGAAAATGAACATGTCATCTTTTAATAGAAATATACAATTGGATCTTTGTCATGAGAAAAGAGGAAGGTTTCGTAGCACTTAAAGTCTTAAAAATATGTTTGTCTTGTTACCCGCTATTTGCATGGGTGTTCATTTAGGTTTTCATGAGGGTTCTTGATGCTGCAATTTTGATGTTTTCAAGATATTCTGGGATGATTTTCTGAGCATCATTCTGCCCTCCGAAGGTCTGTTCTAACCAATCTCAGATTCAGTCAGAGAAGCTAAAGGCCTGCTTGATGAAAGGGCTTAAGGTCGGCCCTCCTAATTTTTTTTGATAATTTCATGATAACCTACAGGTCGGCCCTCCTAAAATTGGTAATTTCAGATAACCTTTGGGTCGGCCCTGTTGTATTTTGGGTTTGAAATATATAAATAAAAGAATAGCTAATTAATAGGGCATTTAAAGAAGATATAAAGGTGTGTTGGGGATGAGATTTCTCCATGCTATTGCTAAAAGGTCTATCATGGAGAGAAGATATGATTTCTGTGATACAAATGCATCTTTGGGACCTGCTTTAGGTGCCTTGGACAGATGGTAGGCAGAATTTAGGATTGGAGATGTTGTCCACTGAAGTTGCACCATGGTGGACAACTTGTGAACCACAGAAGACTTGAACAATATTATTGTTCATTTGCCAGAGTTCAGAGTTCATTAGGCAAAATGTTTTGCCCTTTGTAAAATTTGCATGTCCAAACCCCCTTGGGGAGATTGTAATAAGTTGGTCTAAGCATGATTATTTTGTAAAAGGCTTGGCCTACCTTAGGGTTTTCCATCAAGGGGATACTCTAGAGTGTTTTTTCCTTAGGAATTATGCGTTGCGCTTCAATGGCGTATAATTCCTGAGTTTTTCACTCATACCTCCAAAGCTGGAGTATTTTCCATGGTGGTCGATCTTAGGGGGGTTATTAAAGCCTATGTGTCTATGTATTTTTACATGCTAGCCATTAGTAGTAAGTCGTATGGACATGCACTAGGTCCCCTAGGAGTTTGAGTCGATTTCGACAAAAATAATTTTTTCCGTAAATTAGACCATTTTTTAATGGTTTAAATGGAAAAATTCAAAATGTAATAAAGGAGTGGTCTGGAGGCTTATTTTGGCATGGGGATGCTCGTTTTGATGCTCAGAGTGTCTTCTTCACCCTCGTGCCCACTTTCTCCAGGTTCCGGGCGATTACGCCGCCTTTGGGAGCACTTTTCATTAAAAGTGCGACAAAATGACATTTTAATGTTAAAGAAAACCAAAATGCACAAGAGACAAACTCACAAAAGTAAAAAAAATGATTAAAAATTTGATGTGAAAGGGGTGGCATGTGGATTATGAGTGAAGTGCGACCCATGTTAAAAGAATAAAGCACATGTGGAATAAACCAACTTAGGATAAGCGATTACATGAACCAACTCATGCGCTTTCCTTCACGTGGGCCACTCCACCATGTGCATGAGGTTCGGTTTGACTTGGGCGTGATGTCCCATGTGGTAGGCGAGGTTTCTTATGCGTTGGGCGTGGATTACAAGGGAGAGAGGGCACCTTCTTGAGGTGGCAGCCCTCTCATTTAATAGAACTCAAGCTAATTGCATCAATCAAGGGATCTTGACACAACACTTGGCCCTCTCCTCCACCAATTCGCCCTCCTCCTCTATGAGGCTATATAAATAGGGTCTTGCTACATTGATTTTCATGGATGCATAGAACCTCTGCCCATTGTACTATTGATGTTATTTGATTAATCCAAGTGAAGACTTTGTGTAAATTTTAAGTAATCCAGAGATCACTACTCCCTCTCGATAGCCTTGAGATCTCAAGCGGTTTGAGTCTCAATCTCAGGAAATACTTATACAAACATAAACTCAACAACTAGATCTATTTACAACTTTAACACACATGCAATCACACACATAACACTGCATATACCCTGGAAACCCCAACTGGGGAAAACCAACAATCTGTGGGGCTATCTTCTCTCTCGAACCCAGAGCATATGAGAAATGATACAAGTACAATACAGGGTTACCTCAGAAGTAACTTAGGCAAACTCTAGATTTGCATGCATTAGCTCTAGATTTGCATGCATTAGCTGATGCATGCACTGGAAGAATGAGCCCTAACTGGAAAAATGGATCTGAGTATCCCTGCAAGCGCCTCTGTCTGATCTGTCTCTCTCTATCCTCTACTCTGTTCTGCTCTACAGCTGAAGAAGCCTACTGCTGAAAACGTCCTCCTATGCATGCACAAGTGCGCCCTCCCTCAAACGAAGAATGACTCGTACTAAATCAGATCTCAGTAGATCTGAGCTCTGATCGTCATTGATCTTCCTTAATCACTGAGACGAAGATACTTTGCAAGTTACAGAGACTCAATCGCTCAACCGGATGCGGTATGAGCTTCCTCCTCCTTAAGGAATGCGCCCTCCTTCTCTAAGAAAGTCGTCCTCCTCTCAATTGATCTATCTCAGATCAATTATCTCAGTCATTGAGACAGATACCTTCTGTCTCCTTATATCATCTCACTGTAAAATTAGGTTTACCAAAACCCTAAAAGTAGGTGCATGCAAAACTCACTTTTGCATGCATGCATGCAAACCCTTGCATGCATTTCTTCCCGAACATTTTCCTGGTTAACATTTTAACACTCCCTCTTAACTAGGAAAGGATTCTGCACCACTCCCATCTTCTTCGTGAAGTACTCAAACTTATTTTTCATCAAGGACTTTGTCAGAATGTCTGCAACCTGCTCATCTGTGGAAATGTACTGGAGCTCAACTGCTCCCTTCTGAACATGATCATGAATGAAGTGATATCTGATCTCAATGTGTTTGGATCGATCATGAAATACTGGATTCTCAGAGAGTTTGATGCAACTCTGATTGTCACAGTGAATCATCGTAGGCTCCAACTGCTGATCAAATAGACTCACCAACATCTTGCGAAGCCAAATGGCTTCACAACTGGCTAAGATAGCTACCATATATTCTGCCTCAGCAGAACTCAATGCAGCGGACTTCTGCTTCCTGCTGAACCATGACACAACTGCCGAACCTAAGCTGAAGCAACACCCGGAGGTGCTTTTCCTGTCTCCTGCATTACCTGCCCAATCTGAATCTGTGAACCCTACAAGCTGGACTTCTCCCTGCCTCACGTAATTCAACCCATATTCTGCTGTTCCATTGATGTATCTCAAAACATGCTTTGCAGCCACCCAGTGCACATCTCTGGTTTCTACCATGTATTGACTCAAGGTGTTGACTGCAAAGCTCAAATCTAGTCTGGTGTTGACCAAATACATCAAGAAACTGATGAGCTGTCGGTACCTAGTGGAATCAACCAACTTACTCTCAGAAGCCACCTACTTCTTCTAGTTGGTTGTTATAGGGGTAGTCATGGGCTTGCAATCCTGCATTTGAAATCTCTTCAGAATGTCCATTGCATACTTGCCTTGACTGAGGAAGATATGCCCATCCTCCTGCTAGATTTCCATCCCTAGGAAGTAATGCATCAACCCTATATCTTTCATCTCAAACTCAGATGCAAGATCCTTCTTGCAATCACTAATGAGTTTCTTTGCCCCTGTAATAAACAGGTCATCTACATAAAGCACAAGGATGAGAGGATCCCCTCTCACAACGATGAAGTAGAGATTTGGGTTTGCTTCACTTTTCTGAAACCCTAGCTGCTGCAAATAGGTATCTATCCTAGAATATCAAGCTCTAGGTGCCTGTTTCAAACCGTACAGGGATTTCTTCAATCTGCATACATGAGACTCTCGCTCAAGTACCTCGAAGCCCTCTGGCTGCTCAATATATACCTCCTCCTCGATGAGTACATTAAGGAAAGTTGTCTTGACATCCATCTGGTGAATCTTCCATCCCATTTTTGCTGCAACAGAAATCATAGTCCTGATGGAAGAATACCTGGCCACAGGAGCAAATGTCTCATCATAGTCAACTCCCTCTATCTGTGAGAACCCTCTAGCAACAAACCTGGCTTTGTACTTCTCAATGCTGCCATCTGCAACATATTTGATTTTGTAGAGCCATCTAGAGGTGACCACAGATTTTCCCTCAGGTCTGGGCACCACTTCCTAGACATCATTCTTCATGATGGAAGTATACTCTTCCAACATGGCATCTCTCCAGGTGTGCTTACCTGCTGCTTGTTCGTAAGAGGATGGCTCTGACTCACTGATACTGCTTACTAGAGCTAAGTAACTGCAGAATCTCTGTGGAGCCTTTCTTTCTCTTACATCTTTCTTGGGAGTTCCTACTGCCTGAGCATCCTTCAAGGTATCTTGAAGCCACTTAGGCTTCCTCTTCCCTGAAGAGACATCCTGTGAGGAGAATTCCTCATCCTCATCCCAATAACCTGTATGAGAATGAGTACCTCCGGTAGAGGTGCTTGTAGCCGTCGATCTTGTAGCTCGAGAACCTGTAATCTGGGACCCTGATCTCGGTTGATCACCAATCTGAGATCCTGTGCTAGTTCCTGTTCCTGTGCCCGTGGAACCCGTATCTTGTGCATCTGTCACTCCTAACACTTGGGACCCTGTTGGTTGTTGAACAGTACTTTGACCTGTGTCATGAAGGGATGTAGCAACTTGTTGTTTTCCCTTCTCTGACTCACATGACTTTCGAAAGGTCCGATCCTCCTCAAACTTCACATCTCACCTCACAACAGTCTTCTTGAGAGCAGGGATGTAAATGCGATAGGCCTTCGAAGTCTCATCATACCCAACAAGAATTCCTCTTTTTGTTGTGGGCTCTGTTATCACCTTATTTGTACCATAGTTGGATTATCTGAAGAGCCGCCATTTGACAAACATGATGAATGTTTGTACCCCAGTGTATCAGATGATCCAGCATTTGTAACTAGCCAGTTTTGGCTAGCCAATTTTATTTTTCAGTTGACATGACCATGGCCCCATGGGGTTTGTAATAAAGTGTGCTAGTAGGATCTGAGTGTCTCGGTTCCCCATGACTTGATTAAGCAACTAAGGTATTCCAGGGATTTTTAACCCTTGTCAATTATACTTTGCCTATAGCCGAGCTATAATCGATGAGGTTTTCTCCTGCTTCCTCCAAAGTTGGAATGCCCGATTTTGAAAATTTGAGCCATGGGGGGTTATTAGAGTCCAACTAATGTATATAAGCCTACTAGACACTATTAGAATAAGTGTCGGTCATGTCCTAGGTCCATTAAAAACCCTGAGAAAAAATTTCGAAATTTTTTTACCGGGTCCGTTGAAATTTGGGTTTTTAATTATTTTTTAAAATTAATAAATTTCTCTATAGTTTAAATAGAGAAATATCAATTTGTAATATGTCAGTCATCCGGGATCCGAATTTGATGATTGAAGGCTCCAAACTTAAGCCAAAAATCTCATGATCCCTAGACCAGTTTATCCTAAGTTTCGGATGTCAATTAGGCCTCATAATTAATAATTTCTCAAAAAACCCAGTTACAGAGAAATTATTAATTAAAATAATAAAAATGATTATTTTGGAGATAATCCAAATCTCTCCAAAATAATCCAAAAAGATTAAAATAAAAGGCTAATTGACATGGCACTCAGCATTTATGAAGATTCCAATCATCTCAGTCAACATTCAATCAAGTGTACAGTCAACACAAGCAAATCTCTCCAAGCTAATTCGCCCTCCATGCATGCAAACTTGATTTGGGTGATGTGGAGTGGTTATTAAATGGAATTTGGTTGGTTTGGAGTTGCATTGAATAGGAGTGGGGGCGCCTTTCCTAGGTGGAGGCCACCTCCCACTCTCAACTACCATGATTGAGGATTAAAACTCCAAGCACCTACCTCAAGCTCACATCATTCTCTATTTGGAGTACGAGTTCTACATGTGGCATTCATATATTGGATGGTGATCATTCCAAGAAGAGGATGGGGGGCGCCTTGCCTAGGTGGAGGCCACCTCCCCATCCACATAGACCATGAACTCGAGTTGTTTGGTGAGATTAGCTCCAAAGCTTGGTGTTGATTGAGATTAGATGGAATTCGAACTAGTGTTTAGTGCTTTTGGCTCTCCTCAAAGCCAATTCGACTTAGGTATTTGGTAGCTATCCTTTGCTATATAAAGAAGCCATTTGGGCTCTATTCTTCATGGAGATTTTGAGCATGAACACTCTGCCAAAATATTGTTGTAATATCTGTTTAATATTGAATAAAGTTTAGACTTTGGAGGTCCATGCTGGAGCAAATTGGGATGTTCTTCACACTATTGGTGATATCTCTTTCATCTTGTTCATTGTTCATGCAATTTCATTATTAGATGTATATTTTAACTTTGATTAGAAATACATCTTTCGGTTTTTGTATGTTCATAACAAGGTTTTTGTATGTTCATAACAAGGTTTTTGCAGAGGTTTCCCAAGGTGGAGAAAGGCTTAGTGATTAAGTCACTCTTTACTTAACAGTGGTTCTTGGCATCTAATCAATCTATCTTGTAGGTCTTCAAGGTCTTCTCTTCATTTCAAGAGAAGAAACTTTGAAGTAAGAGTATTTGGCCTCTTCCTCCATCAACAAACTTCATTGGTTACTTGTCCCTTAGGCTTACTTCTTCTAGCTTCCACCTTTGCTCTTTGAAACCTCTTTGCTTTGATATTCATCCCTCTTTTTGCTCTCGTTTTTCCATCCTAAAGCCCTCTCTTCTTTTCGTTTTGCTCCTCATCTTCCATTCGTCTCCCTTCATCTTCCCTCCCCCCATTCCTTTCGTTTTTCCCTCATTGGCTCCTCTCGTCCATCCTCCAAAAGGTGCCCTAAAACCACAAAAAACACAAAAATGATTTGCTTAAGTTAGTATTGGTTAGATTCATTCTTAGTTTGCTTCACATTGTTAGAGTTAGTTTCTTTAATAATTAGATTTCACTTTATTAATAAATCTCATGCATTGGAAAGCTAAGTATTAGAGCATTCTCGATCTCATTTTTACATTAAGCATAGCTTGCATTTGTTTGAAGTTTTATTTCCTTTTGAAAGATAGAATTTTTTCATAAAAATATTTCAAAATTTTTTTGCTTTAGATCTTTTTCCCATCACCTTTTAGGCGTTTGTCGTTTGCTGGTCCATTTTACCATCTTAATAGTTTCAAGTTAAAATCTCATGCTTTTCACGTTTTATACCTTAGTTTTCAATTTTAGGCTTAGTAGGTTTCAAGTTCATTTGATTTTTAACTTTTAATGGGTGCTTGTTGAGTGTTTTTTCCAAGCTTGTGTAGGTCTCTTGAAAGAGGAGATAAAACTTGTGAAGTAACATTCAAAGAAGAGCAAAGTATATTCAAGGGGAAGATCCAAACCAAGCAATAAACCAATAAACAATCTCCTTTTTGTACTAGCTTTCAAAGGTTTCCAGGTTTTATTGCAATAATTTGTTTATCTTACGTTTCTCAAAGAAGACCTTTCAAGGGTTTAACTCCCAAAGGCAATTGTATAAAATTAATAAAAAGTTCAAGTGGAGGAGTCCTCCACTTTTGGGTTTTCTTCCCCTTTTGGGGAAGAGTGTTGTGTTGATTAACTTAGATCTTTGCTTTCCATGCTTTAGAGTAGTCAAATTTTTCGTTTTTGTGCTCTCTTCCAAGTTTTGACTTGAGGTAGTATTCCCAAGGGCAGGACCACATAACTTTGTGGTTACTCCTCTTTCCCCGTTAGCCTCCTTGGTCGAAATTTCAGCTAGCTGGAAAGTTCTCAAGGACTAGCGGTTCTAGTGGTCAACCTTGTTCGGAGGAAGACCCCACCTTAGAGTAAATTTGTTTGGTAGAACACTAAGTCATTTTTTAATTTTCATTTTGCAAGTAGCACGCTAATCGTCTTTTATATCTTTTGAGCTATCACATGGTTTACTTTCACAACTGCTCTTACTTTCAATAAAATAAACAAAGCCTCTTGAACTTGGCCAAATCCAAGTCAAGAGCACTCTCTGTCTGAGAATTTTTAGACTTGCATTTTCCTCTTGCATTAGACATATTAGATTAGAAAAGTCTCTTGAACTTTGCTCTTAAGACTAAGTCAAGAGCGCTCTCTATCGGAGAGTTGAACAGTGCTCTTAATTAATAAAACATTTCAACTCACACTCCCCCATTAATTAATTTACTTTGGTCGATTGTTCAACACCCGTATGCTCTGCCAACTTGAAAGGGTTGGGCTAGTTGAAAGGGTTGGGCTAGTACTCAGAAAGGTGTTGAATTTGCTAAGCTTACAAGTGATAATCTAATTAAAACTTTACCCAAATCCAAGTCGACGTTAAATACTGAGGTTGCTTCCTGAAACAGGTGGTGCCGGGAATCCACTGTTAGACTCGAGGGCGGTTCAAACATCGAACACCCATCCTCTGAATCTGGGTGCTCTCGACCTATCATCTAAGAGGTTGCCAATATTTTTCCAATTTGGTTTACTCTTTTGATATCCTTGTTCTTAGCCTAATAATCAAGACCATTAAAATATTTAATTTATCAAGATAATTTGCATAACGATCTCACGAACAACACTTTTTCAAGACCCACACATTCAACATCACAATCATCTTTTCTTTGACTACATAAGGCACTGGTTATTTAAAATCTTTATCTTGATCAGGACCATTTGTCCTTGTGTTTATTTTCATATTGTGAATGCTTTATCTGATTATAAGTCTTGAAACATACTGTTGTCTTTGATATCTTATTTAGCAACGTGGATTGCGTCTTATCTTGTTATCTCATCTTTTAATTTGGTCTCATCACAAGAAAACTCCTAAACAACATCCATCCGCATCACTTCACCAAAAAACTTTAAAACACAAGAGCCTTAGTGAAACTCTTTGTAGGGACTACCCCCCTTGGCTTCGTTAGGAGTTAGCCTAAACGGAGGAGCTGGGATTTAGGTGATAGTACCTGGCCCATTGCTTGCCCCCAAGGCCACACCTCTCCCCACTTCCAGTGAGGGAGACAACTTTCGAAATATTTCTGTTGCTAAAGTGCATTCTGGCGGACAATAGGCTCCAACTTTGTCCTTTTCTCCGAAGGAACATGAAAGTGGGTGAGGCATCCAAAAATCCTGAAGAGCCCAACTTTGGGTTTCTTTCCAGAGAAAGCCTCCTCAGGGGTCTTGTCCCCCAATGCCTTATGAGGGCTCTGTTCTGAATGTAGGCTGCAGTGTTGCATGCTTTAGCCCAAAGAAAAAATGGCAATCCCTGATCATGCAACATGGATCTCGCAGCTCCAACAATGGCCCTGTTCTTCCTCTCAACCACCCCATTTTGTTGAGGTGTATAAGGTACAGTCAACTACCTCTTGATGCCTTCTTGAGTGCAAAACTTATTGAACTCATTGGAGGTGTAGTCTCCCCCATTATTTGATCTGAAGATTTCCTTAATCTTTCTTTCCGTCTGTTTTTCCACAAGAGCCTTGAACTCTTGAAACTTCTGCAAAACTTCCTTAGACTCTTTGCTCTTCAAGAAGTAGATCCAAGTTTTCCTGGAGTAGTCATCAATGAAAGACACATAGTACTTGTATTCTTTCAGTGATGTGGTGGACATCAGACCACAAAGGTCAGAATGAATCAAATCAAGAGCTCTTGTAGCTTTGTTATCGCTCTTTGGAAATGCTGTCTTGACGTACTTCCTGAGAGCACACCCCTTACACACATTGGTGTGCTCAATGCTTAACTTAGGTACTCCTGTCACAATCTCCCTCAGCATATTTAGGGCAGGATGGTGCAAATGAGCCATCCTCCTGTGCCAAAGCTCATAGGGGTCACATCCCTCATCTCGGCTGCTATGACTTAGGGGCATGATGAAGTTGGAAACTCAGTTTGTATAGTTTCCCACTGTGGACTCCAATCCTCTCAGCTGAGGCAACACTGGATCCCTTGGGATGAACTAGCACATTTCCATCTCTGAACATTACCCATAGTCCTCGTTCTTCAATAGTAGATATGGAGATCAAGTTTTTCTTATGACCTTGAATGTATAGAACATCACGAACTCTCATTTGTTCTCCAGAGTCTTTGTGAAAAGACACAGTTCCTCGTCCTATTGCCTTGACCGTAGAGTTGTTTCCCAGGACAATCTCAAGATCTATCCCATCCTCTGCTAGGTTAGAGAAGTATCCTCGAACACCCATCATATGACTAGAAGCTCCACTGTCTATGTATCTGTTATCACACAACTTGTAGTTGTCCCTAAAGGTATCCCATCCGGGATGGTAGAGGAGATGGACAACTAAAGAGGTGAACCAAGAGATGCCACGGTTCCCAATGCAAGCTGGGAGTCACGTCAATCGAGGCACTCTTCATTTTAGATCAAGATGAATCAAGACCAAGGGGGGAGACCCTATAGCCAATCAAAGGTGATTGGACCAAAGCAAAGGATTCTGGGGAAGTGTGAAAGTCAAGTTACGGAAACCAATGCAAGGTTAGGTGGACCTAGAAGTTTAAGTATGGTTGAAAGAGGCTTGAGGGATGACTAGTGTTTCAACCAATGAATGATTTAGGCCACATAATGAGATCAAATGACAAGATCTAGTACCATGGAATACACAAGTGGGGCCCACTTCCTTGGGATATGGAAATGGTTCAAATGGGACCCACAAGGTGAAGTTAAGGGTGCAAATGGTACCAAGGGGTATGCAAAGAGTAGATCTATGGATCTAAGATGAAAATGGAGATACCCACATATGGGATCTAACACTTGACACTTATCCAAGAAGTGCGATTTGTCTTAGGTGGACTAGTGCCTTGAGATAGATGGGCAAATGGAGTAAAAAAGATGCCAAAATGTAGTCGGGACACTTAAGATGCAAATCAAGGGTGTTACTCAAGATCAAGTAAATGTGATGGCTAGATCTTTCTAGATCGTTTCACTAAGGGACCTGTTATCACACCATAGTAGCAGGGCTACTATTCTTGTTTAGCAGATATCTGCACATTCCAAAGCTTCCATTATTCAGAGCATGGCTATGATGATTGTATATTTTGTGATCACTCATGATCAGAGCAGTGTATTA
This sequence comes from Larix kaempferi, assembly GCA_027924585.1. Lineage (NCBI taxonomy): Eukaryota > Viridiplantae > Streptophyta > Pinopsida > Pinales > Pinaceae > Larix > Larix kaempferi. The sequence goes on along the minus strand of BSBM01001421.1, from coordinate 1,306 downwards.
TTTAGACTTATGTTAGACCTTGTGTCAAGGTTGAGCCTTGAGAGTTCAGATTTGATGACCGATGTGACCCTTTTATCCCATACAGTTTCAGTTCAGTGCTTAGAGATGTATTTGCAGCAGTGTTTCAGATGGTATATGATGCTTATTACTATGATGATGTTGTAGGAACTATGGATGTTTTATCATTGACTGCGGATTATTATCTTGTTGATTTAGTCATGTTCACAGCATTTGCTTGGTATATTATTCTTGATGTGGCAAATTGTTTAAAATGGACTATTAATTATAAAATGGACAATTACTTGCACATTTAGGTCATTTAACAAAACCCACTGGTTTTTCCACCTTACATAGATATGGTCTTTCCTGACACCAGTTGTCTGCTAGTGTAGGCTCCATACTCACTTGACTCCATCCATACATGACTTTCCTATTTGACTTTGAACCTTGACCTATCTCATTTGACTTTCTGATACTGAGGACTTCCCCATTTTTCTACCTCTGTGTTTGGACCGCATCCCTGTATGTTCAGTGTCTCGGCTCTAAGTTGGTGACAAAACTTGCCTTTGGTGAGTTGGATTGTAGGCCTAAATCATTCTGGTCGGTTGTCCCGATGTTTGGCACTGGCTCGAACTCCCCCTAGTCACTTGAGATGTTGTTGGATAAAACTGAAAGCTCATGTTCTACTTATGGAAACTTATAAATTCGCCCATGGAAACTAAAAAGGGCAAGAGCAATGAACAACTAAAAAATACTCCTTGAAGAGTATAAGAAAGGTCCAAAAAGCAATGGTTCTTAAAAGCTATATCTAAACAATTGCTAACCTTATATGTATATGAAAACACGCCCTAGATGCAAGCTGCAACTAGTTGTGCTTATCAGCACACCTGAGATCCGAAGGTTATGTAGGCCAAAAAGGCCATGAAATGAAATTGAATGATCCTAATGAACCTGGATCAACTTGATGTAGACATGATGCCTAAGTTGAATAAGCACTCTCTAAACAACTTATCCATTTGTGAGGCACAACCATCCCCCGTGTTATTTTGTCTAGCACAGAGTTTTGTAGCTTCCCCCTTCTCCCAGTCCAAAGTATTTTTGAGTTAAGTTAGACAAGTCAACCCCCTTGCCCAACCTTGTTCCTAGCCTTTATCCTTCACTAGCAGTTTGACCATGTCCAATGGATGAGTTTGTCATTTGAACTATTGTGCAAGTAATTTTATATAACAAAGGAATATGCTAACTTGATTAATGCCACTGAATGGATGTTATACTTTGAGCTTGGCTGTGAGAATGATTAGAGAAG